>OV170228.1:10235443-11583568 GCA_921882275.1 Brenthis ino | reverse complement strand
TAAAACTTTCCAGGCAAGATATTTGTTTCTTTTAATCTTTAAATATATATTATATATATTGAACACATTAACACCAAAAGTACTTAGGTAACAATTCTTTCCTGTTCGTTTTATTTTTTGTATATGTATGTATGATGGCGAATTGATTTTACCAAAATACTAATTTTTGTAGAAAACATATAACAATTTGAACCCAACATATAAAAAATTGAAAACAACCCCTATGTCAGACAGTTGAAATTCATACTTCTATTTAAAATACTATATTAAACACAGAGCAATGAGGACAACTAAAAAGGAAAATTAAACCACGAAAGTAATGAAATGTAGTTCATAAAACTATGTATAATGAACTTCTAATAAATATCAATGTGTGAAATGGAAACATAAATACAGAAATACAAAACAAGCCTATCTCGGCTTCACTAGGCTATAGTTTTTTTTTAATTTGATATCGAAAAATACTGTTTCCCATACAAACTTTGCCACCCCTTCTCACCTTTTAGGGGCTAGTATTGAAATTTCTATTCTCAACTTTCCCTACGTTGTTATAGGAAAATGTTGTAAAAATTGAGTCTGTGTAGTCAGTTTCGACTGGGCGACGGTAAGTACAGTAAGTACAAAGGTATTGTGTGTATATATATATATATATAATTATATATATATATATATATATATATATATATAATATATATATATATATATATAATTATATAATATAATTATATATATATATATATATATATATATATATATATATATATATAATCGGTTTAGAATTAGGTAAACCTAATGAAGACAACGAGCGTAAATAAAATAATTCACATCATCATCGTAATTAAGAAGTTTAGTAATCATAATATACTTTAAAACGTTTCATACTAACTTTGACCAAAAATTGAGCTGACTTGCTTAAATAAGATTGGTAAATTTAGATATATTTATTCTCCTGTTGACATGTTCGTAGTGGCGGTACTCAATGCTCTAATGACTCTTTACCGATAAAATCATCGTCACTGTCAATAATCAATCTTCCTTAGCGAAAATCGTAAGAGACACTATCATATATGTACCTATGCATATGGGCATATACTATATATCACAAAAGGTCTTCCATTAGTGTCTACACTAACAATAAAAAGTAAAGTTATCGATGATCATTATTCTGTACGTGTTTGAAGTGTAGAGCTTTTTGTTAATATTGGTACTAGATCAAGTGTCGTTTTGTATTCTCTTTGAAGGTATAACATGATAAAATAAACAAGGACGACAACAAGGCTTCAATTCTAGCACCAATATGTGTCGTGTACACGGGTTTAATTATATGGATAGTGCATCGAAGTTAATATTTGGTCACGCTGTATGAATTGTAAGGGTTGTCATAATGACAAAAATCAATAGTAATATTTAATTCAATTTAATTCTTTTGTTAAGTGGCTTCTAGTAGTGCCAGTTGGGCATAATTTACTTCGCCAAATGTGTGGAGAAAACACGTTATATTAACGTTTAGTATCGATTTCTCAGAGATGAGATATTTTTCCACAGTAAAAAGTATCCTATGTGTCGACCCGGATAACCACCTATCATCATACCAAAGTTCATCAAAATCCCTCCAGTGGTTTTCCGTGATGCGGTAACAGACAGACTGACAGAAAGACAGACAGACAGACAAAATTTCTAAAAACTATAGATTCCGCCTCTGTATCGATAATAATGATTATTTATTTTAATAAGATTTTCCAAAAAACATTTAATGTACAGATTCGGCTTATGACTACAATTTAATTAGTAATATTATTAATGCCAAAATAGCTGCGCCTGTCTTTTGATGGGATTTGGTAATATTGGTGATATAGGTATACTTTGAAGATTAATACAGGAAATTAGCTCCTTTTTTAAAGAAAACCTTACAGCGCGGTGTGAGTTAAGAAAAATTGTAAAACATGTAGAATCTTGAGGCTTACCTATTTTTTCATTTTTATTATATATATATATATATATATATATATATATATATATATATATAAAACTATATTATATATACATATATTTCAAGTTTTTTATAAGTTTGTAATTTATATGGTATCTGAATATTTTACTTCCCCTTTTATGTGGCCGTAAATCAAAAGAAATTAAGACTGACTGGTAAATAATTGATAACTTAATAAACAAAAACTCGAATGCAAAGCCAGACATGCATAAGCTATTTCTTATATAAAATCCGATCATATAAAAATAATATACATATACAAACAATTACTTTCTCTTTAAAGCCCTAACCTTCTTTACATATAATCTTATGAGAGATTCTTTATAAATGTTAAAATAAACGCCACATCCAGTCCTGTCCCATTTCCTTCTAGGAAGCTATTTGCATAAAAAGACGGGAATGATGCGTATTCAGTCAGCATTCGTACGAGACATTTGCATTTTAAATTAAAGAAACGTAGACAGATCGTGAGATATAGCCTGCCGCAATCAACCCTCTTATCATATGTGTATTGGAAAACCGTTAAGGAAATGAGATTTATGTTTACCTTCTATTTTGTAAACATATTATTTGTAGATCAGATGAGTATCTTGTGTAATATAGAGATCCAATTTGTCAAGACGGTTTAATGAAATGTAAATGAATAGCACAGATCACATAATGCTATACTAGTACAGATGCCTCATCCCATACAAAGAAATTGAATAGCTCTAATTCGGGCTATTTTGTTTGCTTGAATAGATAATAATTGTCGTTGACTTGCAAATAGTTGAACTGTTTTATTTTATAAATACGTGCTAACTAACAAATGTTAAATATCGTAAAATTTATTCTGCATTCGAATAAAAAAGTTAGTAATTTTAACAATTTTTAACCGTGATAAACAATTCATAAAAAGTAAGAGCGCCATCTCCGAATGTAAATTAGAAACCCGTCATTTGATTGCTTATAGTTCAATAATAATCAGTAAAATTATGCTGATTTACGGGCGCATTATTTCTTTTTTTTACTAACAATAAGAACATTTTTTAAAACAATAATAAACCTTTTTGGGCTATTTTTATTTATCTTTTGTTAATTTCACACAATTTTAATAACAAATCGATACATGTAACATCATCTATTGACATTTATTTGAACAAATTTTTCTTTGTTCATGATAAGACCTCAGGCTAGATTATAGTTTTAACACCAAAAAACACGCCTTTATTCAACAACCAATTATAACCCAAACCCAAGCTGAAAGATTGTATAAATAGCTATTGCTGAGTTATATTATGTACCTACCTCACAGCACCATCATCAAATCTTTATTCTTACTTAATAGTATCAAATCTTTATACTATATTGATCCAGATTTATTATTCTTAGAAGCGCTTGTTAATAAAATGAAGAACGAAAAGCGAAACTTACAAATAATATTTTTTCAAAGTTTTCCCTGTCTCAGTAAAGAACACAGACAGAATTTTTTGTTTTTATAATTTTATTTCATAAATATGCATTAGTTATGCCTTAATAATATCGATAGTTGAGTTGAGTTAATTAAAGATGGATTCAATACTGAATCCACAGTTACCTCAATTCTTTTCAATACAATATTGGATGTTACCTATACTTATATTATAAAGAGGTAAAGTTTGTGAGTTTGTTAGTTTGTGACGTTGCAGGGGGTAATCTCTAGATCTACACCGATTTATATGAAATTTGGTAAGGAGGCCCTGGGAAGGACATAGGATACTTTTTATCCCGGAAATCACCCTTAAGGGGGCGAAAATGGGAATGAAAGTTTGTATAGGGAATCAAGCTAGGGACGAACTCGAGCGAAACGAGGGTGAATCACTAGATATTTTAGTAAAACAAAGAAAATTAAATTGTATTCTGGCCGTTTCGCTAAAGTTGATTTTTATATTCGCTTTGCGCAAACCAAGGTGTAAGATGTAGTATAACGCATCACTTAGATTTTTTTAACGAAGGTACTAATCTACCATAGCATCGAGATGAAAAAGTGCGAGGACGTGCGATCATCTCATATTCTCATTCACTTTCCTTGGGGAAGTAAAAACTGTTGCCCGGTCAGGGCATGGCCTTGGACAGTGTTCTCAAATTGCCACCCACTGAAACAGGCGGCGATTTTATACTACCAACCCTTTTTAAGAGGCCCTATTGGAGTCTATGATATCTTCTTGGTGCTACATCTATAGCTGTACCGCTTTTAAAGGTAAAGGACTTAAAAAATGTTTGTAGAACACCTTTTAAACATGCACATTCTGACACTTTCCTACATATAAATGTAAGTAAGCATAATTTTCTCCTTACATTTTCGTACTAGGTATTTATAGCTACATACTAAATAAAAATAAACTCTCACGCAAAGCCGCAATTAAAATTTTTATTATAGCAGTACTTAATATTGCCTGCTAATACCAATAAGAATGAATACAACTTTAAATATCTTTTCTCTCTTTTCTAAAAGTATTAAGTATTAATTATATAAATTAATATTTAAAAGACATATTTAAGCATCGCGTTCTCAGATAAGACGGAATGTGCAAAAGACATCATCATAAATAAAAATGAGTGCTGTGCTTTGCTTTGTATCGGCTGGCACCGACTTCGAAAATATTTGATTAGGTATGTATAGTAAATGAAAACTACCAATCAGTTATTTTTTACTTTTTAGTGCTTTTGTTTGAAGTCTGTTTTTATTTTTTTGTTAAAAAGTTTTTATTTTTCCGTTTTTAGTGTAGACACTAATAGCAAAGTTTTTATTTTTTTGTTAAAAAGTTTTTATGTTTCCGTTTTTAGTGTAGACACTAATAGCAAAGTAAGAATTCTAACGTGTTAGGCTTGCTAAATCAAACAAAATAAGCCCAAACTCAAAGTATCTGCTATTAGCCGTAGTTCCACCTGTTCACCTTCTGGCTTTACCATCAGATCAGATTAACAATACCGAACCACTGTACTATCAACGGAAATAGAAACACTTGCAAAGTTTCAAGTCAATATGACAATTAGAAGTCGGTTAAATTCATCATTAGCTATTTTTCCACCCTTAGGGGTGCTTTTTTTTTTGAAATTTAAATGGGACCAATCTGTGAAAGTTTATTTGTATTATATAGGTGCGCGTGCGTGCGTGTGCGAGAATGTGTCTCTTGTTTGTAATAAAATGCGCCAAAAGGTGGCGCCACCTGTATATCCATACTTCCATTTCATTACTATTGTTAAATGTGTTGGTTTCTTTATTTGTCCTTCTTTCACGTTGAAGTAGAGTGGAGATAGTTTCGCGGTTGTATGCGAGAGCGATCCCGTGGCGTCGCACATGGCGGCAGAGGGGGAAAGTTGGGTTTTAGTGGGTATGCCGGTCTCATTAGCCGGAGAGTCTCCACATAACCACCCCGGGGGAACTCGGGTGGTATCCGTAATAGGATTTCCCAACTATAAAAAAAAAAAGAGTGGAGATAGTTGAAGGGCTGAAGAGTGGCATAGGCTTTTTTACCACGGGAAAACACGTTACAATAAAACCCACAATAACTCATCATATCTATATATATACAGAGTGGAACAAATCGATGGTACATGGAAGAAAAGTACCTTAAATATTGAAGTTCTCAATATTTACTCAAAGGAAACATTTTTTTTTAAATAATATGTATGTATAGGTATGTATAATATAGTCTATCTATCCTATACTACCCGTTAAAATACACCCATTAGGGACGTTAGGGACGAATCCGAGCGAAGCGAGGGTGGTCCCTAGTAATATTATGAATTCAAAGGGTACCTAGGGATGCATCCGAGCGAAGCGAGAGTAAGCCGCTAGTGTATAGACTAATGTATGTATTCAGCCCTTTTTATCGTCCCACTGCTGGGCACGGGCCTCCCTTCAGTACGAGGGGAATCAGGCCATAGTCCACATAAATAGACTAATCCGTGGGTTGAAATTAATTATAAATTAAAGCCTTCTAACTAGTAGGTGCGAAGTTATTCGTTTGTACGCTGCGGTAATTGGCGACGCCATTAATTAGGGCACAACTTGAGAAGTTTGTTCCTTCGTGTACATGTGTTCTTGTTGAGGTGTGGGGAGCACGGTTACTTATATGAATTAATTTGTTTTGTCACATTGAAATTAACGTACTCGTAAATCCTTCACTGTTTTGCCCGTCTTTGTTATAAGTGAGACAATAATTTTTACTTTTAAATTTCTTTATTCAAATTTGATGAGCAACGCTGAGTATAACGAATAAGTAAATCTATACTAATATTATAAAGGTAAAGTTTGTGATTTTGTGAATTTGTGACGTTGTAGGGGGTAATCTCTGGATCTACTGAAGCGATTTAGATAAAATTTGGTAAGAAGATAGTTTGAGACCCTGGTAGGATACTTTTTATCCCGGAAATCATCCCTTAAGGGGATGAAAATGGGGATGAAAGTTTGTAAGGGGCATCAACCTAGGGACGAACCCGAGCGAAGCGAGTGTAAATCGCTTTGTTACATAATTTTATATAAGTAGTATCCAATTGCGTAAAAATGGTCAATCTGTGTCGCACAAGTTCACATGAAAATCCTAGAAAAGATAATTCATATTTTTTATTTATTTATTTAAAAGTAAATACTTATTTACTCAATCATATTTATCTATTAAGAAAAAAGTTTTGTTTCTTTGTTGCCCGCTGATCTCCAAAATGGCAAGTAAAAGATTTAAAGGAAAGGAACGAACAAATTATATTTTATTCTTGAAAGAAGGTTTTTTTTATATCTACGCTGAACAGAGCATACGAAAAGCACGATAAAAGCAAAGCAAAAATTTGAACGAAGGCGGGAAACGAGTACTTAATAATTTTACCTAATAATAAAAAAGGAAAATGATTTTTTTTTCAACTAAATGTTATAACGTTTCAATAGTCAATATATTATAAGAAACCTATCATTATAGCTCAGTGGACGTGAATGTAATACCCGTTTGATTCCGGACCAACGGAGTATGAAATCACTTACTTTCTGTTACCCAGATATGAAATCTACTTTATACATATACGTATTTACCTATTGACTTCGTATATTAAGGCAAGTATAGAATAGGAAACAATAATAAAAAATATTTTAATTAAATCTATACATATAATAAAATTGTAACTAAGCCGAATCTGTACCTACATTAGATAGATATTTTTTTTTGAAAATCTTATTTAGTATCGATACAGATCCCGAATCTAGTTTTTAGAATTTTTGTCTGTCGGTCTGTCTGTTACCGCATCACAGAAAAACTACTGGAGGGATTTTAATGAAATTTGGTATGGTCATAGCTGGTTATCTGGGTCAACATATAGGATATTTTTTACTGCGGGAAAATATATCATCCCTAAGAAATCTATACTAAAAATTAAAACGTAAGTAGTATTAAATAAATTTAATAAGGTTATATGTTCAAGTAAAAAGCGGCTAGAATGATTTAATATTGAAGTAAGTCATAAATTTTATTGTTTATCTTGACATGAAACAAACATTCAAATATGGTACAATAGTAAACATGTGAAACTAAATTAATATCTGAAAATTAATAAAATCGTATCCCAAGTAAACTCCGTCGGATAATATATCAATATCACAAATATGAACTCGCTATGAAGTGGTCTGTAAATGTTCAAAGTACATATGAATGATGGGCACGCCAAGTCAGTTAGCATTGGGGTTTCTACCTAGGTAACAATTTTAGGGTAACCACACTTACTCTTAAATAAAAATATTTTTTTGAAAAGCTATTGAATCGAACTTTATTCGAGCATGATTGCAATGAAATCCAATACATTAGTCATTTTTTTCCTATGACGAAATAAAGGCATTTGAAATAATATAGTACTACCGACACTGACCCGATTTTCATAGTTCTATACTAATATATAGCTACATCTTCCCAGAGTACTGTAAGATATAAATTAAATTAAAAAAAATAGTTTAAAAAATAGTTTTTATTTCTTAATCATCTTTACATTTTGTGTTCGAGTCTTCCCAGTAAGTAGTCCGAGGATACTTGTGTTGGGAATGGCCCGCTTCTTCCCATATGCATACTCTATGATTAAGTTAGGTGAAAAACTTTTTTAAAAATTATATAATACTAATATAGGATAGTTACAAGATTAAAGTTATTTAAAGCAAAGAAAATTATACAAAATTACAATATTAACAACTGAAGGTTGTTATTGCCTGTACAATTTCACTAGTTTTAATTTATAACGTTAGGAAATTACTATTTTAACGGTAAGTACAAGTGAGTAGAACACATAGATACCCTATTTACAAACTCCAATAGAAAAAATTATATTCGTATTATGAGTTTTAGCCGAGCTTATATCGTCTTCTTTACTATATGGTTGTATTAAAGTAAAATAATAGATGGCAAATATTTTTAATAGTTCTAAATAAAAAGACACTTAAAAGTCAAAAATAACTGAACTGAACTGGGTTGGTTTTCATTTTTTTGTTCCATTGTCAGCTGGCACCGACTTCGGAAATATCTAATTAGACAGATAGTAATGATTTAGTTAATGAAAACCCTATGCCAAATTCTCTTCAACCGGGGAGGTTTTCTTATCACACCATCTCTTGTATACAATTTTAGTGATAAGGTGTATATAAAAGCTTTTGAACGCACAATCAAATAATTTATTCAAAATACTATCATATTCTTAGTCAATGGTATTATAACGTCAAATGGCATGACATCTAGATATTTTGTATAATTAGTCCTAGGTTTTCCAACCCTTTGAGCACCCTGGTGACCACCGATAGTACCATTAGCTACTAGTCGAACGGGTTTAACGAAGCGTACCCAAGTTCCCTCAAAACATACGCCACAAAATTGGTGTTTATGCGATTTTTAATCTTTAGCTAATAATTTTAAAGTCTAAAATACTTCGAGCGAGATAGGCAAGGATAATTAGGCAACTTACTAAACAGATATTAGTACGCAAATGCGGTTACACGCAAATGTAGAAAACTTTAAGTACCCAAAAGTGTCTTTAGTTAGTTTTAAACCTACAATTCCTTACTTTGACGAATATGATATAAATAATGAAATGAATACCTGGTTGTAAATATTAAACAAAATCTATACGAATATTATAAATTCGAAAGTTTGTGAGGTATGGATATATAGATGTATGGTTGTTTGTTACTCTCTCACGCAAAAATTACTGTATGGATTTTAATGAAACTTTACTTTATAATATAGCTCATTCATCAGAATAACACATAGGCTACTAAAATTAAAGACAAAAAATCTAAAAACTATACATTCGGAATCTGTATCAATAGTAATGATTATTTCAATAAGATTTTCCAAAATATATTTATACTATTCGTCTCAATATTATTATTGTATGTATAGATTAATTTTCGTAGTATTTTAATTAATTACTCTGCTGTTAATCATTAAACATAATTTAGCGTGAGCCAACATTTACTTAGGTACATAAATATTAACAATATTTACGCTAGGTAGCTGTCGTTAGAAACTAAGTACATACCTACATATTTCTACGGCGAACAACAAAGGGTGTTAGTTTCGTATCTATCGCGCAGATCTGCCTTCCGGTCCAGACAGCCATTCTGAACAAAGATCTGTCTGACCTATTTTAAACTAACTGCGCGATTTTCAATTATGTCACCTGCCTGAAGCTAGATTACCATGATGTTGACTGTTGATTGATTTTTGATGAGATAATATATTATAGTAGACTATATCCCGAACACGCCTCGCTTGTGTTATACCTAACCATTTTTAGTTTATTGTAATTTTTATTTCAGAACTAGCATTGCCCGTGGCTACGCCCGCGTTCAGGTGACCAAAAACCGAATTCTTAGGTTTTACATATTACTATACTCTTATATTGCAGTTTTTGTATTTTTTCTCAGTAATTAGATATTTTCCCGTAAAAATTCCTATATGATGACCCGGATGACCAGCTATCGCCATACTAAATTTCATCAAAATCCCTCCTGTGGTTTTTCCGTGATGCGGTGACATACAGAAAGACAAACAGACAAAAATTCTAAAAACTATAGATTCGGCCTCTGGATCGATAATAATGTCTATTTCAATAAGATTTTCCAAAAAATATTTAATGTACAGATTCGACTTAGTTAGAATTTTATTACATGTATAGAATAGTTAAAGTATCTTTTATTTACATTCTGTGATTAAATTATATTTATTAGAGCAGTCTCCAAAATTCGAAAAGATAGTTTTAGTTAAAATATCAAATATTTGTTGTATAGTAAAGTAAAAAAATAAAAATAAATATTTTTTTTTCTCCACTGATAATATAGATTTATGAACATTTTTGAGAAACTACTTTGAATATAGTTATGAGTCTTCACGGGAACCGGAAAGACAGTTATCAGGTAACTTCATCATGTCGCTTTTTGGCTGTCGGTGTGCGTGCGCACCGTAAAAATTTTACTCTCATTTTTTTTTCCAAACGTGCCTAAAGTAGTATAACATCAAAAATAGCTAAAGATTTAATCCCGTATGTCACAACTCTGTAAAAAGAATGCAGCTAACTTCATCATGTCGCTTTTTGGCTGTCGGTGTGCGCGCGCACGGTAAAAATTTGACTCTCATATTTTTTTCCAAACGTGCCTAAAGTAGTATAACTTCAAAAAATTGTTTAACAACCATAGGAGAAACATGTACAGAGCTGTTTTATCTTTGTCTATTTGTATATATGTATGTAGATACTATAATATAATACAGATGTCATGCATATTTTAACCCATTCAATGCGCAACAAACACTAACAATTATATTAAGCAAAGTTTAATCGAAATTTGATTTAATATTAATAATGTATTCAGTTTATGGATGACAGCCAATATAATGGATTTCCGTTTTATATCAAAACATGCCTAGTTGCCAGTTAGATACCTGAACATTTTCATTGGATATGTCGGTATTAATGTTTATTTGCTGTCGATTACACAATGAATATCTTTACATATAATAAAATTGTAACTAAGTCGAATCTGTACAATAAATATTTTTTGGAAAATCTCATTGAAACAGACATTATTATCAATACAGAGTCCGAATCTATAGTTTTTAGGATTTTTGTCTGTTTGTCTGTCTGTCTGTTACCGCATCACAGAAAAACCACTGGAAGGATTTGATTTGATTTTGGGAGGATGAAATTTAGTATGGTTAAGCTGGTTATCCGGGTCAACATATAGAATACTTTTTACCGCGGGAAAATATCTCATTTCTGAGAAAAATACAAAAACTGCATTGTAAGAGTATACTAATATGGAAAACCTAAGAATTTTTTTTGGTCACCAGAACGCGGGCGGAGCCGCGGAAAATGCTAGTTCTAAATACAAATGAAAATATACTTAATAAAAAAAAGTATATAATTAAATTATAAATAAAGAATGAAAAATTCCTCGTAGTTAATCAAAAATAGCAAAACGCTGAACTATAATAAACAAGTCTTTCCAACAAATCTTAGTAAGCTACAAATAAAGAGTCTCATACGATAATTAATCAAGCTACTTCCGCCCCAATAAACAGTCCCTGGAAATACTGGAGTCGGCTTTTCATTAGAAAAAGATCTTGATATTTTCTTTTCCATCGCAACACCATCATCATATATGGTGTTATATTCGCCCTAAGGGCTTTAGATCCTTGTAGGTAATCTCACCGTAAGGTGTCTTTCAATATTTTTTACGTCTAAACAAAATTATATTCTCGAGAGAACGTTTTTTATACTTATAATAAATTTATTTTATATTCTAAATAATAAATATATAATATGTAACCCATACATTCGTATATAAAAAATTAGTTCTTTTCGATTTTAATTAAGACGGGCGGAAACTAGTTGATAATATAAAATCGTATCCACTGACGCCCACTTAATTGTTCTTCGCGTTTCGCAAATGTTGCAAAAAATTTAAATATAAATTTTTTTTTTACCCATCAACTCAATCTATCAATGCTATCTTAATCTTGTATTACTAGAAAGGTCTAAACCTTATATGGTGTCCCATCGTTTCCGGCCCCGAGGGCTGCGAATCTGCGTGTAATCTCATCTACGAAATATAAGAAGGTTGTCACTGTCTGTTTACTGTATCTAAATATATTAAGGTATAAAATAGGCATTTTCATATGTAACAGCATTATTGTTACAATTCAGGGTATTCTAATATATGTATATGCGTATTGTGTACTTAGATGTACCTCATAGGCTATTTCCGAATCGGACTGACAGTTCCAAATATTTACGGAAATAATCTTAGTTTTCTATAGTAATATTATAAAGAGGTAGAGTTTGTGAGTTTGTGAGTTTATGACGTTGTAGGGGGTAATCTCTGGATCTACTCAACCGATTTAGATGAAATTTTTTAAGAAGATAGTTTAAGATCCTTCGAAGGATATAGAATACTTTTTATCCCGGACATCATCCCTTAAGGGGGTGAAAAAGGGGATGAAAGTTTGTTTGGGGAATCAACCTAGGGACGAACCTGAGCGAAGGAAGGGTGAGTCGCTAGTTTTTTATTAAAATTGTAGCCAAATATCTAAATAGATACTTTTTTTAAAGATGGCTGGGATGCAATCGAACCTAAATTCACCTTTTAAGCCGTACGCGTAATTGAGCAATACGTAACGGCTCGATGATTTTCAACAGGACATTTTGTTATGTCTTTTGAATAAAATGATAGCTTATTTTATTTACATCGGTTAAATAAAGCTCTTTACTCACAGATTATAAATAATTTGTAGCAATTCGTGCCTTAGGCAATCAATACTGTTTTTTCCAATATGCGTGGGCAAAGTTAGCTATTAGTTATTTCATACCAAGAGTGTTGTTATTAATTAAGATAGTGTCAAAGTTGAACTTGAACTCTGTTAAAGTTGAACTCCGTTGGAAAACTTCCCTTTTAAAATTATATACGGTACTTATAAGAAAAACACTTTTTTTTAATTTTTGTCTGTCTGTCTTTCTATCTGTCGGTTTGTTCCAGATAATCTCTGAAACGGCTGAAATAATTTTGACGGGACTTTTACTGGAAGATAGCTAATGTTATAGGGAGTAACGTAGGCTATTTTTATTTTAGAAAAAAAATTAGGGTTCCGCTCAAAAAGATTAAAACGTACCTAGGGACGAACCCGAGCGAAGCGAAGGTGAGTCGCTAGTTATCATCTAAAAAATAAATAATCAAACAAGAGGACACGTTATATTTGTATTCTAAGAGCTATGCTATTAATAAGCAGTTCACTTAAAAATAAATAATTAATTCTCTAAAAGGTAATAAAATACTAATAAGGCGTTTAACGTGTATAGTCTCAGGTTTCAAATAAATAGATTTTTATCTATAGTTTATGCATGAATATAAAATATTTTTAAATTTAATATTTATTTTATTTATTATCAATAAATAGATTAAATCAAAACTATTATGAAGTTTTAAACTTATTTGAATTACAACATAGAATCCAACCTTGATCCTACAAATTAAAAATATAGTCACATCTATACATATAACAAAATTCGAACTGAGTCGAGCCTGTATTATTATCGATACAGAGGCCGAATCTATCGTTTTTAGCATTTTTGTCTGTGTGTCTGTCTGTCTGTATGCGAAAAGAAAACCACTGGACTGAATTTTTACAACAGGAAAATATCTCATCTCTGAGAAATCTATACTAAACGTTAAAACGTAACTTAAGACGAACCCGAGCGGAGCGAGGGTGAGTCGCTTGTGTCAAATAAATACCATTAATATAATAAATGCGACAGTTTAGATGGATGTTTGTTACCACGCTAAAATGGCTGAACGGATCTGGATGAATATTTGACACAGAGATAGATGTAGTCAGGAATAGCATATAGATTACTTTTTGTCCCGGAAAAATGTAAGGTTCCCGTGGGATAGATTTGTTTTTGTTTTTCACTAGAGAAGAACCTGATGAAGCGAGGATGAGTTGCTAGTTATAAAATAAAAGCAATATTTTTTTAGGCAAGTCTTTTAATGAAAAAGGAAATTATTTTTAATAATTTCATAAACAAACTCAATAACGAATTGTTTACTTTTTCATATTGTCAGTTTTCAGTAACTTTGTTAAAACGTTCATTCTGTTTTAGTTAATAAATTAACACTCTATGAAGTAGCGGGGAGCCATTTTCTAAATTGCGTTATAATCCCACGTGGTTACAAACCACGCAAAGGAAAAATAACAATGTGACCTACATTGTAGTCGGTGGAGCCAGTCTAAGTCCATTAAAACTTTATTTTTATTATATTACTAACTTCTGACTGCAGGTTCACATGCGAAAGTATCTATTCATTACCACTAAATGTACTTTACGAATAAGATGTAGATACTAGACGAGGTAAGTCAGTTGAATGTATAAAAATGGTTGTATTGCAATCAAATAAGTTTCACTACAATTTTCTTTTTTCATGAAATGTACTCGAAGGATTTTGAATATTGCTATGTTACAAACTTACTTTCTTATTACTATTGTTAGATATATTCATGAAATAAGTAGAACTGTCTCTTTGTATTAATCTGTATATATGAAAGGCAAAAGTAATTGACTGATGTAAGGCCAGAAAATTAAATTTTTGCACATGTATTACTCATCTGACGAAGGCATCCACAAAGAAATGATTTTTCAAAATTCAACCCCCAAAGGGGAGAAATAGGGGATAAAAGTTTGTATGAAAGTTTTTATATCTTGGGACATATTTGCATGAAATTCCATAAGAATTGAGTACGGCAAAAATAATGAGTTACGTATTTCAGCGTTTTCTAAAATTCAACCCCTAAAAGGGTAAAATAGGGGATGAATATTTTTATGAAACCCACTTCTTAGAGTTTTTTCTATTTTTAGCGCGAGCGAAGCCGCGGTCTCTGCTATATTTTATAAAGTTTTATGTTACTGGTGTTTTATGGTACTACCTACGAATAAAATACCTATACTAGTCAATACTACGTGCTGCAAAGTTATTAATAAATTTTAGTCTGAAACACCTGCATTCACTAACATAAATGATACAAATAAATTAAAAGAACGCCTATTTCTTTAGAAAAAAATATAAATATAATTAAAAACTCAGGTAGGTTCTCGACCGAGGCGAAATTCGGTTTAACGAGAACATTCACAGAATGTGTGCCGGCTGCCGGCTTAGCTCTAGGTTCATTAAAAAATACTAGCATTCATAATGAACTCGCAACTGCACGTATAGAACTCTTGTGATGCATATATATTTTAAAAGCTTCGTTTGTTTTTTTTTTAACAAATGACGAAGCACTTTTAACATGACGTTAAAATTTTGATAATTACATTTAGTTAGCGTAATTTTGTCCCAACGTAATTTTAAATTGGATTTGCTTAATAACTTCAATATTAAATGTTTCTATTTTACAACGAAAACTATTTCAACCTCCGAAAATATAACATAGTTAGCCTTTGGCTTAGGTAACTAATTCATAAATGTAGATAGTATTTTTCCATTAGGTCGTTAGAAAAGAGAAATATTTTGCGCTTGACACTTTTATTAAAAAGGAAACTTTTTCAATTTATATAAGTGTCTAAATTTATCTTATTTACTCACTAAGGACACTTGGAAAAGATATTACTATTAGTGACCATTGAAGTAGGTAACATCATTAAACTTACGTCAAGGTACCTATATTGTACCTACCTATTACGTTACTTTTTAACGTTTAATATAGATTTCTTAGAGATGAGATATTTTCTCGCAGTAAAAAGTGTATTATTAACACGGATAACCAGCTATCATCATATCAAATTTCATCAAAATCTGTCCAGTGGTTTTCTCGCAATCCGCTTTCGTAATCCCAGACAGACAAACAGGTAAACAGACAAACATTCTAAAAAGTACAGATCACAGACAGACAGTGTATCGATAATAATTATTTTATTTTATTTATTTACTAGCGGCTCACCCTCGCATCGCTCGGGTTCGCCTCTAGAAAAACACTAATAGAGATCTATTAGTTCCCACGGGAACCGTTCATTTTTCCGGGATGAAAAATAACCTGTTGTTTGACCGGTAATATAAGTTATCAGAATGTTAAATTTTACTAAATAAGCTGTATAAGATACTATAGTTTTTTAACTATCCCACGGGAACTCTTTAATTTTCTGGGATGAAAAGTATTTAAGATGTTGCCCGGAGATATAAGGTACCATCATGCAAAATTTTATTTAAATCGGTCCAATAGATTCGGAGATTAGCCCGTACAAACAGACAGACAAACCGACAGACAGAGAAACAAAATTACATCCCCCTGACTCGGTTTGTAGCATTTTTTTGCTATGTACAGACATTCATAGATTCACAGTTGGGAAACAAACAGCTTTTGGTGTTATCTACAAGCTGTAATTGCAAAACAGTTCTTAGCATTATTACTATTTCAATAAGATTTTCCAAAAAAACATTTAATATACAGTTTTGTATTTTATACCTATGTATAGATTATATTTGATTTACTTGAGGTTACTGTGAAATATTAAAAAAACCTTTCAAGTTCATCCATCAGTACCTATACAATTGAGCACTGAAATTTAAATAACTAATAGGTAAATACATTTCTTTCAAATAATTTCATATATTAAATTTTTATGCCATTAGAAGTTTTAACAATAATATAAATAAGTAGATAACATATAATTATAATTAATAATACAAATAAACATTAATTCCGATGGTATTTTCTTCAGGAATATTCCCGAATTTGTTTATATAAACAGGAGCTAAAATATCAACTTCCATAACTAGCTTAAAGATGTCAAACTTTCATGAATGTCCAAAAATCGTTCCGTTGTACTCACCCTTTTAAACGACTTCCAAAAAGGTTCCAAGGAGGTTCGATGTTCGTCTGTACGTGTGTTATTATTTTTTACTAGACTTATCTAGAAGTTCCTTAGAACTCATGCAAAATTTCTTGCTTCTAGACCAGCTATACTCAAGACCTCAACCTGCGGCCCGCGGGCCGCATGCGTCCCGCCGGGCCTTTGTTATTGGCTCATCTGAAGTTACATCTCAGAGTTGGATTCCGTTTTAAATTGTAATTACTCAGAATTGTTTGATGAGTTCATCGATTTTGAAAACGATACCAATCTAGAAGTTCGGTTTAAAGAAAAAAGGAAAAACAGAGAATATGTGGAATTTTGGAGAAATGGATACACAAAGAACGCTTACAGAAACAAACTTACAGATTCTCATCTGGATGATGTTATAAGGATAGCATGTAGCGACAAGCCAGATCTTGATAAAGTTTTGAAAAACTGGTTCACAGTATCAAAAATCGCATTAAAACATATAAACATCTTTGTTAAAACAGTAACTACATCGTTAACTTGGAATTACGTTTTAATTAAGACTTAAACAATTTTTGCTTGCGGCCCTCGGCACCATAACTGAAACGTATTTGTGGCCCCTATAAAAAAAAGGTTGAGTATGGCTGTTCTAGACCCAGTGGTTCATGCTATGCGTTGTCTGTCAGTAAATCAGTATTATTAGTTTTTTTAATTAAAGCAGATGTACCTTTTTTTTTAACGTTGGGAAATGCATTTACGCACGAGGTGTGGGACTCACCGGCAAAGCCAACTAAAACCCAACAAAGCCTTCCACCGTCTTAATGGGGCGTCGCAGGATCGCTTACGCATTCAACTACGACGCCCCGACGGCAGGTCTGCCAAAGCAGACCACAACAACCACGGGGTTGCTCCAAGGTCCACTCTGCTATCAGAGAAGTACCAGGAGCAACCCGCATGGTACACCGCCCTCCGAAGAGGGCCACCTCCCACCGCCCACCGAAGTGGGCCACCTCCCTGTGCGTTTCTTGGCTTCGCGCCCGGTTGGGTTGCCGGGCACTACTGAGCCCCCCCACCACGACAAGGTGAACGCATGTTGGGGGGGAAAGCAGATGTACCTAACTTAACTTATAATTTAGTTTCACAATGTAATTTGGTCTTTCTTGCAAGGTAGATAAAACTTTAAAACGTAAAGACACTTTAAAAACTTAACCAATACGAGCAACACCTTTAGCGGAATAGGCAGTAGGTACCATTGCACACGATCATGTTAGGACGGCTAGAAGCATAATTGCAATCTCGAGTAACGTACACGATCAATTATTTCGTTTCATCAAACTAACGTCTGTGTTTTATGAAATTTGTATGAAGATTGCTTTAGCTTTGTATACCTATCCTATAGGTATATACTGGTCTAATCATGTTTGTACAAAAGTGTATTCAAACCGTACTTATAAAGAAATAATAAATAAATAAATGTGTTGGGTTGTTAACACTCAGCACCATCTAGTTCCATGGTAAGCTGCGAGGCTTGTGTTATGGATACTAGATATCTAGTTCATACACTACACATATATAACTTTAAATACATATCTACAATATACATATTATAAATATAAACACCCTTGACTGGAGTACAAACATTCGTGCTCATCAAACAAATGAATGCCCCTAGCAGGACTCGAACTCGCGACCGCTGGCACAGCAAGAAGGGTCACTAAAAACTGAGCCAAAAGTGTCGTCAAAATTTTTAGCTTCAAGCTTTATACTCAAAATATACACACGCTTTATAAAATCGAGGCAATATTATTTACAAAAAAATTGTATACTGAGTTGGTATGGTATATATGAGCCGTATAGTTTGGTCAAGATATTACATATTTACGTATTCCTGCACAACTTCAAGGGTAGCGCCATTCACGACCACTAGTTTCGGGGATACATGGCCATTTGATTTTACCAAAATTCAACCCGAGACCCACCCATCTTGAACAATCAATTACATTTGTCAATCAATTACAATCTATGTTACAGAAAACCAGCCTATGTCCGAATCATTTTCAACATGATTAGGTACCACATACTTTGCGTAGGATGAAAACAAAATGAAGAAAAACAACCTAGTTTTACGAAACATGTGCAGTGAAATAAAAAACAAGATATTTATCCAAACTTTATTTGGAAAATCCATATAATACAAATATTTAGTAACTTTGATAGATATTAATTGTACAATATCACTATAATTATATTTTGTAATATAGCTATAACATCACTTATCAATAAAGGAGTCGCCATTTTATATAACAAGTCATATGAATAAATGAGTTCAAAATATCTTAGTTGATATGCTGTAAGTATTTAACATAATAGGTATGGCCTACGTAAAAAGTTCAAAAAAAAACAGTTTTCACATAATATTATGGCAAAAAATTGTAAAATGAATGGCACACTTCTAATTTTGCACTATAGTTTTGTCACATTATTTTTTCAATGATAATTTCCAGAAAGCATCCATTATATTGTATAAATTAAATACAAGAAAGAGCATAACAAACGTATATTTTAGATAATTATGTTTATACCGCCATCTAGCGTTCGCTGTAGAACACTACGTCCAAACGCTTAACCAATACCAGCGACATCTGTTATGACGTGTAAACTTTTGAAATAACTTTAATGTTGCAAATTATTTGAAAGTTTACTATATACATACCATATTTTTAAATAAAAACTACATAATATTAACATAGTATCATAACTTTATAATTAATTTTCTTTTAATTATTATGGTGCTCTCACATTATAATAACGAGTGTGTACAAAATAAAATATATAAAATAATATGATCGTTACAAACATATTCGGCATCCACATTAAGTACATAACGTGGATATTAATCCCTCAACCACCGCTGACACGCCGGCATTACGTTAACAATAGATTTCTTAGAAATTTAATTAATTTCTTAGAAATTTACCTGGAGGTGTTAAAGGTATTAAGTTTATAAAAATATGATTAGTTTTCATATTTCTATAACAAATATGTACATACGAGTATGTA
This sequence comes from Brenthis ino, assembly GCA_921882275.1. Taxonomy (NCBI): domain Eukaryota; kingdom Metazoa; phylum Arthropoda; class Insecta; order Lepidoptera; family Nymphalidae; genus Brenthis; species Brenthis ino. The sequence continues at coordinate 11,563,671 of OV170228.1, read as the reverse complement.
TTTCAAAAATACACTGTCATTTAACAATGAATTGCAAGTCACCGTATAACAGGAAATAGTTCTGTAATTAATTCATCTGGTGAAAGCACAATAACATTAAATAATAAAAAATATAACTATAATCTGACCAAAATATCTTACATACTTCAAATAAAAACAAAAAAAAATATTTTCAAGTAAAAAATAGTTAAGATTAACCGACCAATCTATTTCGTATCTTCTCCATTCTGTGGGACATTGTTTAAGACAACTCTTTGAAGCCATTAACAAGAAAATTGAATTAAGTTTTACAGTGAAATAGAAATGGTATTTTTTTTTAATAAAAAAGTTATTATTTAGATGAACATCTTTATTTGCATTGTACTTTGACTGATTCAAAGGTATTTTGGTCTATATAATATTCATATTATGTACATATATGAAAATATTCTACCCTCCTTATCACATTAACTTTTTAATTAATGTTGCCAACACTCCAATGTTTTCCATTTAACAATTATAACCTTTGGCAGATCCATTTGAATGTAGGCGATTATGATTTTATATATAATTATAACATTAATTGATTGAAACTAGATAGTTTCATTGTGGCTTCTAAAGTATGCGGGTTATATCATAAGTAAAATAAAAAGATTTTTTACAATATTTTACAGTAATTATTACAAATATTGACTCTCCATTCACATTTATTGTTCTAACTACAAAACCCTGATTAAGCTATTATCGCAGATTAAAAGAATAAGATACACTTAACATAAAGTAAAAAAGTTAAGTTAAACAATGCTGTCTATGTCAGCAACAAAATATAACAAATCTGATATTATTTTATTATTTGTTGTATTTGTATTTTTATTTTTGTTAGTTCTAATTACAAGTATTATAAACTAATGGTTATAATAAATAATTTCAGGTTTCAATAAATGTTTTTAGCACACTCCCTCTATCTTATTCTTCTATTCTGTGGCTGCAGAATATTCTTTAAAATACAGTTGTTTAAACATTCTGATGATATTTCATAATTTACCAAAAGTAACTTTTTTCTGATTAAAACAAAATAATAAATTGTATTACATAAAACAATGCTATATAAATGTTCTAAATAAAAAAATAGAAATATATTTTTCAACGTTTGGGCTATACATTATTCTTAGGTATTATTACTGTGCTTTTATGCTTCTTATAATCGTTTAAAAAAGAGATATAAAATTGATGATAAGTAATCAATGTTCTAGTGTGTTGTTGGCTTTATTTCAATTTTAATCATTCTTTTGTCAAATTTGTTTTGGGACAAATGATTTTAATTGTTATCTTTTTACTTTAAGGAAAAAATATTTCAAAGTCAAATTAATTATGTGATGAATAAAGTTGATACATTTATATAATTATGCAGAATAATTAAAAGTTAATGACACTTTCTACATAAAAATAATTATTTTAGACTCAATGTTTATTGTTTATCAATATTGTTAAGGTAAATGTTGCCAAATTTATCTACATCTTAGTTTTTGGTACAAAGTATTTTATAAAAATTATATTTGTAATGAAACAATGTAAATAAATTGGTAACACCAATCAAATAGGCAAATCCTACCTGTAACTGCTGAAGGCTCCATACCATGTCTGGTGTCCTACCACTATGTAACAAGTTTCATATTTTATTCTCCTAACAAAATATGAAAATTTGGACGGTACCATCTTTCATAGCTTTTTTTAAATCCATCCCATTAGTATCAGGTATATTAAGTAAAACTAAAGTTTTGTCAATTTTAACTTAGTAAATTGGTCAAATTTATACAAATAACAAGTATTTTATAGTTCCTAAAAATGTCTTTAATGATACTTGTTTAAACTAAGCTTTATAAATCATGAACCATATATTTAATGATTTAACTGTTAATTCAAATCTGGCAGTACTAATGGGATATCAAGTATGGAGCCCAATTTTGCCCAGTTCTATGCAAACATAGCACCGCAGTTCGAACATCTACGGTTTTTAAGAGCAAGACAGCATAAAATTCCAATTGGGAAGAAAAGAATAGCACATAAAATGCCAAGACATGTGAAGTCGTCTTCAAGGATGCCAACTCTACAAGCTGGGCAAGCCCCTACCGCTATTATCGTGGGTGGTATTATTACGTTGGTAGCTCCATAGTTTGGAACGAATGCTGTAGCTTGAGGGATAGTACCATAGGGGGTGTATCCAGGAGGTGGTGGAGGAAATGCGCCCTGTGGTTGTGGTTGCGGTTGTGGCGGCGGTGGTGGATATGAATGTTGCTGTCCTGAAAAAAACAAATACAACAATATACAATATGTATCTATCTTAGAAATGAAATATACTAGCAAAATTCAATTAGTTGACTCTAAATTACAATATTTATTTACACAATATATGTACTCATACATATCTTTGCCTATTTACTTATTTATAGCAATATGAGCATGAAACATTAATATTATATTATGGTAATATTACGAAAAGCAGTGGTAGCCCAGTGGTAACGCGAAGCAATGGTAACGCGAAGCAGTGGTAGCCCAGTGGTAACACGCTCGCTTGGGATACCGAGTGAAGCGGGTTCAAATCCCGGGTCTCGCACCTCTGATATTTTCATTTGCGAATCTTTTTGACAAGATTACCACTTACGGTGAAGGAAAACATCGTGAGGAAACCTGCATGTCTGAGAGAACCTAACAACTTTTCTAATGACATGTGAAGTCCGCCATACTTGGCCATTGTGGTGAACTATGGCCTGATCCCCCTCATATTAAAGGGAGACCACTCCCAACAGTGGGAATTTAAAAATGACGGAATATATAGAATATTTAGAAATTAATTGCTAATTTTAAAAAAATCATTTTTTTTAAATTATCAAGCCCATGATAGATAGTTAATAGTTATACAATTTTAAAGTAAATTAAGATAACATTACACTTGATTTTTTATAATTGAATTGATACAAGACATTACGTTATGATATTATTAATGTTTATATGCAACTATAAAAACAAGCCTTGCAGCCAAGAAAAGTCCAAACATTGCTTTGTAAGCGCACTCCTATAGTATAAATGAAGAGGAAAAGCAATTATGAGGCAACTATTATTCGTGTCGCACGAACTTGCTAATAAATTGTCATATTATTTCAACATGCAATGTATACAAAATGCAAAAAGCAACAAAAATGTAATGGGTGCAATCTCTTCAGTCATTTTGGGCCGATTAAGTTTTATAATTGTTAAATTTAGTACAATTTACACAAATATAGTGTTGAAGATTAAGCTATTTAGAATTTTTAGTATTGAAATTTCAATAGATAGACATTAAAAGACAATATTTAATGTCAAATACACATATTAGTCTATTGATTCAGTAAGACCATTGATTGGATTGTACAAATATGTATAAGTATAGTATTATATGACCTGTGGTATAACTGAATGCCTGCTTAGTACTTATAATCCGTCAATTAGCAGTCTTGTACACTTTGAAATATAACAGATTATTGTTTCTAATATGAGATACTTAATTATACAAAGATTGTATTATAGTTAAAATGATTTTATCCTATTTTTACATCCATTGTATAATTATTTTATTTTAAATATATGTTGTATAGTTGCTTATTACATATAATTTAATAAACTACTAAATAAATACTTTGCAAAGTGGATTGGACCTCTATAAAAATTGTTTTTATAAAATTACATCCTAGATGATAGATCCTTACAGAACATTGTATAATTGACTGAGCGAGTGAAGCGTCTCTGCTTCAAGTCTGGCAAAATTTGCTTTCCTCTATCAGTTTCTTTTTGGTTTTACTTTCTTAACATTTTCCTTGTCATTATAGATATACCTAGAGATGCTAAAATTAACATTGATTACTTAATAATTTAGTAAGAGAAGGCCATACAGTACAATTTAAACAAAACATTGACTAATATAAACAAAGAAGGCCTTTAATCCTTTCAGTAATTAGAGTAAAAATGTTTGATTTCTTATCTGTAGATTATGTTCACATAGGTATATAATGAGTCAGTTTGTGTTTCAGTTAATACCTAAATACCAATAACTTAATTATTGTGGAATTAATTCTGTTTTGTTTCTATACATATTTAAATGTTATAAAATATAGAAACATCACAGAACACTGAAATATGATGGTAATATGTTGTAGCTTTCGATAATAAACATGACACAATGGGGTAATTTTACAAATTAAATTTTATCTACATCTACATAGAATATTAACTATTATGACTGTTTAATATACTGTCATTCTAATTAGTGATTGTTAAAACTTATAAACAATAACTTGCAGCCAAATCAAATAAAAACACAATTGAAATGTGATATCCTTTAGTAATAGGAGAGTAGCCTATATATACATACATAGAAGCCCTATAAAATGAGTTCAACTCTGACATTTAATTTACATTACAAGTTTTTGAATTTCTAGTTTCCAAAATGCAAATCAATTACAAAGGTCAACTACCTCTATCATAGCTACATAAACATATTTTTGAATTATTTATAATTTTAATAAGTATTTACATGACAGATCATATAAATTCGGCATTAGTATATACTATAGACATGTAGGTATAGGACAGCTAATTAAACAAGTAATTAATTATACTTTGAAAAAGAAAATGTGACTGAAAATACATTACAATATGTTACTCATAATTGTCAAAAGTTGGAGATAAATAAATCTGAATATATTTATGTACGCCATTTAGTGTATCATTTAATTCATATACCTACAGAAATAGCATGATCAATAGAAATAATATTTTTTGTAAAATATAAAAATAAGTTATAAAATTTAATTAATAAATGTATAACACTACAATAAACTTAAAGGTGGCGCAATACAAAAACTCTTATCTCAAAAGTTATTTGGATTCATTACAATTTCTAACAATATTAAAGATTTACCTGGCGGAACAGCTGCAGAGTATGGTGGGGGTTGCTCAGTAACAGTAGGTTTTTCCATTTTCCTTTGTTTAAGCACTTTCTAAACTTTAACTGCCTTTAAAATAAAAAGTTATCTCTTTAACAATAATAAACTATACTCGATCACTTCGGCTGCTTCCGACGAAAACAACTGTCAATTGTCAAAATTCTGTGCACAGATAAATAAAGAATAATATTTAATATTTCAACTTATTAGTATTTAGACTAATGAATAAATGATAAATCACGAGCGAAAACTGTCTTCACTCTTTAGTCTTGGTGTATACTCTAAGCTTGGTCTTAATTTATAAGATTATATCATCGCGGGCAATGCTAGATAATCATAGAAATATTATTTTATCCACAATTTAAAAAAATTAGAAGTTATAACAATTTTCATTAATTAGAATTTTATTGTATTACTAGCATTGCCCGCGGCTCCGCACGCGTTCAGATAACCAAAAACCAAATTCTTAGGGTTTACATATTAATATACTCTTACATTGCAGTTTTTGTATGTTTTCTCAGAAATCAAATATTTTCGCGCAATAAAAAGTATACTATATGTTGACCCGGATAACCAGCTATCACCATACCACATCAAAATCCCTCTAGTGGTTTTTCTGTGATGCGGTAAAGACAGACAGACTGACAAATATTCTAAAAACCATCGATTCGGCCTCTGTATCGATAATAATGTCTATTTCAATAAGATTTTCCAAAAAATATTTAATGTACAGATTCAGCTTAGTTATAATTTTATTATATGTATAGACTAACGAAATAAAATAGTGTCGTGAGACATCTAGTAGGAATGAAGTTCCTTATTACATAAATATTAATTTTTAGTTCTAGTCGAGGTAAAAAGAAAATAATTATTCGGGTATAATTTTTTTATCGATAAAAATCAAAAACTACTTAACTAAATATCTTAACACTTTTATTCTATTCACAATGATTTATAATATATATATATATATATATATATATATATATATATATATATATTAATACTTTGTTAACATTAGACAAAGCTGTTGTACTAGATATTAGAGATAAAGAACAGTACCTATGTAGCGTTTTCAAGAGTTAAAACATTTAAAGGATTAGCATTATATATATTGTATTAGCATTATATAGCATTATCTGAAATCAAAATATTGGCACTCAACTTTGCATTTTTGATATAATGTAGTTTTAATGATACAAAAACAATGTGTAAAGGTTCTCTTGTCTGCAACTTCCGGCAAGGGTTGAATAAAAATATCAAAAGTGTTTTTTCGCAATTACTCGAAAACGGTAAAAAATAGGCAAAACTTTATTTAAAAAAAGTTTCATAACTTTTTCTCCTCCGGTCAAACCTAATCGAGTTAGGAAGGTTTTAAGTTTAAGGGATGAACGTAAATTTTAAAAAATCGTAGGTTAGATTAGAAATAGTAGGTAGAAAAGTAAGCGATTTTTTTTAATTGCTTATAAAATGTAATCTTTAATTTTAAAGACTCAATACAACGGCGTAGGATTTGAAAAAAAAATATACGTGAATAAATACACATCTGCCGAAATATACCAGGTAATATTTTTTTTACAATAAAAAATAATAATCTGTAACAATAACAATATTATCAGTAAAAAATTATTCACACCTCGTAGTCTCAGAAATCCGACTCCCCGATTGAATCTGCTCCATTTAGTTTCCAAAGCGAGGGTTAATTATAGTATAACGGCTTATGCTAAAATAATAATAAGTTTTTTTTAAATTTTATAACATTTGTAAGTTTTTTTTAAGCTGCCGCTTTTGTTCTCCTTGTTTACACCCTGATTACATAGGCTCTACTGGGAGATATGTCTAAGGAACATATTACATACCGTTTTACTTTCGAAACCCGTGCTTGTAGATCAATATATTATGTTTTACTAGTGTTAGAAGAGCAGTGTAGTATAGATTAAACGTAGCGTAGCATTATCATCTCGTTCATTTTAAAAGCACAGGCAAAATATAGTCTGTGAATTTTACGGAAAAAAGTACCTTATAGCTTTTGACTAATTTGCGAGTGTACAAATATGCGGCATAAACGGCCGTATCTTTTGAATATGTTGACTTAGACGTTCGATTTTTTCACAGCTGCAATGGATTGCAGACCTGAGTTTTAATGTTAATACTTAATTTTAACTTGGTACCATTGACGCATTCCTGAGCAAAGAGATCTTAACAGACAGACGAGACCGATAACGAAGTGAACCTATAAGGGTTCCTTTTGGAGGTACGGAACCCTAATAAGGACCTGATCACCTCTGCAATTAACTAATATATGAACTTAAGGTCTTGGGCAATGTTGTAACAAATAAAACAAGTAACACCTACGGAACTTTCAATATATTCATATTTCACAAAACAATAACTATTAACGCCGTATCTAACAATTTTCTAAAATCACTAATATATTTACAGCGTACGTTTTTGTTATTACCCATAACTTAAAAAAAAACTAACCGCTAAGTTATTTTTTATAGATGTAAAGGTAAAAACAGATTTTACGTCTATAATTGAATATTGTTAAATGGAAAATACTTGTACTAAACTATATGAAAAATAGCTATTAAATCTGTTCCTACCTTAATCTAAAAATACATAATGTTACCACTGAAAGAAGTACATTGAATATTGAATACAAAAGCAATAGAATATCGCTAAGTATTTAAACAAAAATCCTATTATACATTGATATGTCAAAATATACAATACATTTAACTTAAAATAACTCTAAAGCATATTTACATACAAAAGTCAATTTAAATCATTTCCTAAACAAACAAAAACTCCAACTAAACAAAAACAGTTCCTTTTATAATTTAAAATCACAAAAACACAATCATTTCTTTTAAAGTAATAAATCAAAGATGTATTAAAAAACGTACTTTATTTTGTAATATAGAGAAAAAAATTAAGTAGAACATTAAATAATAAAATATATAACAGTGGAATGCATTTATTATTTAGGTACAATTATATTATTATCACTGGTACCGCTGGTTTCTTTTACTCAGAAAAAAAGGGTATAAAAAAAACTTGGAATTATTCACAACGAAAATGTTTCATAAGCCATTTTTTTTTTAATTCCATTTCATATAAGTTAATTTAATAATTTGATTTTTAATTAATTATAGCTTAGCAGTCAATTTACTTCTTACTTGTCAATATTTGTTTTTATAATTAACAATGCTCCTTATTGAACAAAAAAAATTATACATATTAAATGACAAATAAATATATTTTTTTATTAATCGGGTAAAAAAAATGTCTTTACGTCTAGCGTTGGTGTTGAATGCCTATATTTGTTTATACTTTGCACATTTTACTCAAATTTCCATACTCATTCCATTCCATTCTCCAAAAACAAATTGCAAATTCGTATTACATACATTGTTATATCTATCTTTTAAATTATCAAAACATAAAGTGCTATAAAATTGTTTCTATTGAAATGCAATAAAAAAAAGATTCTTTTTAACAAACATCATAATAATTAAAACATATTTTCACAATTAACATTCCATTTATAATCTGCTTCCCTTTCTCTTATATATAAAAATGTCGTCACATTCAAATTATTATAAAATTTATTCAACTGAATAAATTACACTGTATTTAAAAAAAGTCCAATAAAATTTGCAAAAGTACTAAATACATATGTCCTATTGAAATACTTTAGATTGTTCTAAAGTATGTAATTATACGGAGTAAAGAAAAAACACGCGTAACGTTTTATTCATTGCACTTTAAAAACCCAAACAGTTTACAACATTTTTTTATATAATTTGCTACCTCTTTCACTCATAACCACATTAGAAAGTATCTCTACTGAGACAAACCTCCATACAACCCCAGATACAATACTACATACACATATACCTCAACACGATACTCTTTATTTTCCTTTATTTTTTTACTCTGTAGAGCATTGATATCTTAATATTTATCTTTGAATATAACGATGCTGCCGTCATAAAAAAGAAGGCCCTACCAAAAAATTTGGCCAAAAATGACTTAAGTGCAGATCCGGAATCAGCAAAAAACATGCTACTTGATAGTTTTACTCATAAAGCTCTAAGTCTTATGAATCCCGAGATACCATAACCATCTCCACCGTAACTGAGTCACAACTACTACTAAGTACTAAGACAAAACTAAAAATATCTCGAAATCAACTTTGACGAAGACGCAGCCTTCTTTTTTATGACGGCAGAATAACTGGGGATATGCCAATGTTTGGACGGATAACTTTACAATGTAGAGTAATCTGTCCAAACTTGTAGAGTCTACATGTGTGCGTGACGGCTCACCGTCAAGTTTGCGTACACTCTGCCAGTTGACAAAACCGGTTATTTTCGCTAAACTGTTGACAACACACAAAGGACGTGTCACTTTAAAAAAACCGCACACACCGTCACATTATTAAAATTAATTTTAGTGACGCTGCTTTTCTTTCGTCAGTTCTAATCCGTACCGAGACTTTTTCTCTCCCAACTTTGGTTCAGTAAAAAATTGTAATAATTTAATGCTGAATAAATTATTTCGATATTTGAATTTGACGCGTGATTAAATATAAAGGTTTGTCTCTAAGGAAATTTACAATGCGCTCAAACCAATCAAATCTTCCATGTTACCTGCAAATCATTACAAATTTACGTTTCACTGTAACAAATAACTATATATCATAGTATAATCAGTTTAGTAAAGCTAGAAACGCACATGTACCCAGCATCCAGTCTGCTCATCTCGACGGTAGTAGTGCGGCCGGTTGTCCGGGAACACTGTGACGGCGGGGAATGGATGTTGCTGGATGAACTTCAGTGTGGATCGGATCTGGAATTTAGTTTTACTTTATTAACCAACTTCAGAAAGGAGGTAATTTGACTGTTTTTTTGTCATGTCACAATATGTTTAAGCTTTTATATGAAAAGAATTGATTTGAGTATATCATACATAAGAATACGTTACATACATTATGAACAAAATGCGGTGGCTCAACTGCCGGGGTGGTACTGAGATGCTGCAGTATGAACTCATCTGATTGTTCCAGCCATAGATCGACTCCTCTCAGCGGCTCATAATTGAAGGGCCCGATACGCAACATGCCCACAGCATTGTCGTATATATCCAAAACCTGTGAAATTATAAACATATTGAGATTAAAAATGTGAAAGTTTGTGATGTATGAACACCTTTTAAATATCCCACTGCTGGGCACGGGCCTCCCTTCAGTACGAATGGGATCAGGTCATACTCCACGCTGTAGAACCTCGGGTTGGCGTACTGCATGTGTCTTTTGAAAATTTACTATGTTCTCTCAAACATGCAGGTTTCCTCACGATGTTTTCCTTCGCCGTAAGACAAGTGATAATCACGTTGGAAATGATTCGCACATGAAAATATCAGCGGTGCAAGACCCGGATTTGAAACCGCTTCACACGGTTTCTCAAACGAGCGCGTTACGACTGGGCTACCACTGCCTTCAACTTAAAAAGTTTGTGATTTTTTGGTGATATTTATTTACTCAATTAGCGCAGAACTGATTAGGATAAAACTTGGAACGCAGATAGAGCTGACGTGGCATATACCTTTATCAGACTTATTCTGGTATGTATCCTTTGATAATAGGTAATTTTCATGTAATTTAAAATTTAAAAAAAAACGACATTATTATTATAAAGAATTAAACAGAAGTTAGATAGACAAAAAATTCAAAAACTATTAACTAATAAAGCAAATGATTTAAATTTACTTGTACTAAATAAGTCCTTCCTTCCCATGATCTCAAAATATCTTCTTACCAAATTTCATCTAAATCGGTCCAGTAGTTATTGAGTTAATTCGTTACAAACATACAAAAATACAAACCTTTCCTCTTTATAATATTAATTTGGAGTAGATATAAATAACGTTTTTTATTATTCAAAACGAATTATTTATACAATAATCAATACTTTGTTAACAAAAATATAATCTTTAAAATTAATCCTTACCTGCGCCGCGTGTAACCCTCCAGTTATATGCCTGGCACATCGAAGGGATAGTTCTGGCCCCTTGTCAGGAAACGTTGCCGGGAAGAGATCCCCCGCCCGTATATCAACACCCACGCCGGTGACGAGGGGTGCCGGGTACCCACCTCCTACTGCCGTGTTCAATTCGCAACAGCAAGCTAGGGTTAGGTCTATCTCTTCTGTTAAACGATGGAACGATACTGAAAATGAGAGATTTAAAGTTAAAAATCACGTAGATTCTAACTATAAAGCAAGTATATTATTTTTAGGGAAATGTTTTTGTAAGTGGAACTATATCAATACTTTAAAGAGTTTATGTCTGTCTTTTAGATAGAGCAATTGAAATTAATTTACAAACGTACTAATGAGGGCTATTGTTTCTGGTGGCACCAGTTGGCGGTTGGTACTTAAAAAAATGACTGCACAAAAAAACTTCAAAGAAATCAGTAAACACCAAAAATCCAAGAATTACCAGGAAATTGGACATTTTTTATTCATTTGGGACGACAGATATTGTCAGCGTTATAACAAAGTTAAATGAGAAGAGAAATTATTGGGGCACTAATTGGAATACATAACATTCAACAATGAGACGCCTACGCTGCGTTCTGGCAATAATTTGCGAGACTCATTTGGCTCAGTGACAGCTCCACACCGGTGTGACCTTGTCGTGACATATAACACTGCATATTATTGTGACATATGAACTAAATAAATAATATATTTTCAGACTGTTAACTTTTCGCTTTCAGAATTGACGTCTATCGTTATATTATTCCTTACTAGCAACTCACCCACGCTCCGCTCGGGTTCGTCCCTACTTACGTTTTAACGTTTAGTATAGATATCTCAGAGATGAGATATTTTCCGGCAGTAAAAAGTATCCTATATCAACATATAAGTATCCTATATCCTATATCGAGTCAACACTCGAATTACCAACTATCATCATACCAAATTTCATCAAAATCTGTCCAGTGGTTTTCTCATGCTTGATGCGTTTTGCTCATCTCTTGATGCGGTCACAGACAGACGGATTTTTTTTTTAAAACTATAGATTCGGCCTCTGTATCGATAATGATGATTATTTCAATAAGACTTTAAAAAAAATAATTAATCTACAGATTCGACTCACTTAGGATTTTATTATATGTATAGATTAGCTTTATATAGAGTTTAGAAGGAATACTTATTATAATGATTGCTTGGATATTTACGTTGGATAGACATACGGTGATAGACGCTTTTTTACGAATTGATTAAGTCAAAATAAATAACGATTACAAATGTACAATTACGTTCAAAACAAATACGCTTTGCAGTAATTAACGCGTTTAAATATTTGTAACTTTATTTCGTAAATTTAAAGCATTTGGCACCGTAATCGATATCCAAATGTAAAGACAATTTAAATAGTGAGTCGGAAATATTTATAAATTTCATGAGTAGGTAGTATTCAAGTAAAACATATAAAAACTAGGTAGGTAACACATTGAAAAGTGACGTCAACACTATGTTCAAAAATATTCCACATTAAACTTAACAATATCTACTATTTTAAATTATTTGTTACTAGCAGAACCTGCGGCTTAGCTTGCTCTAAAACTCCAAAAAAATCTCTAAAAAGATAGTTTAATACAAAGTTTCAACCCCTATTTTACCCCCTTATGGGATGAATTTCGAAAAATCCTCAAACACGTATTTATTTAATTTTTTTTTGAAGAGCATTAATACCAAGTTAAGTAATTTTGACCATAAATATTTTTTTGGATTATATTATAAAGTGTTTTTCCATGGTAATTAGGTAATCCCGCGATAAAGCCTATATCACTCTCCAGCCCTCTAACTACCTCCACACAAAAAATCACGCCAATCCGTCACTACGTTTCGACGTGAAAGAAGTACAAACAAACACACTTTCACATTTATAATACCTATTAGTATGGATTAATCAAAAATCTTTCGATTTTTTACGTTAACTACAGTTTATTTTACCTAAAAGTTAGAGATAGAGAGTGCACAATAGAGACACTGAAGCCTGAAATAGTGTTATAATTAGCTGTTCGTAATATTCTCTCTGTCGTATCTGCAGTTCCCTCAAGTTTCATTGTGAAATAGTTTTAATATATTTAAAATACATTTAAAATAGTAACCTTCCTTTATTGACATATTATTTATTTTTCTCACATCTTTTTTATAAGTCTAAGTCTACTTACACATTATATTAGCGAACAGATCATCCGAGTATCTACGGGGGTCTGTGAACCCACCAACAAGCTGTAACTCTAATCGTCCTTCAGGATATCCTATTGCTAACTGCTGTACTCTAGCTACCATAGCCGCTGCTGCTTCTGCGGTTCCTGAACCGTCCAAATGTGCAAGAGCTACTGCTCCTGATCCTGGAAGGAGGAAATTGTATTAATTTTGACTCCCAATCACTTAATTTTGAATGTATTTCATCTCAAAGGACATATTATATTACCAGAATGCCTGACGATGACTATTATACACGATGTCGCGTCATCTGATCCAATGATACTAACATTTTCTGAAAAAGAGATAATACCTAATAAGTAAGCATTTTCATTATTTTTACTTAATCATAAACACAATCACCAACCCGCACTTGGCCAGCGTGGCGGACTATGGCCTGATCCCCCTCGTATTGAAGGGAGGCCCATGCCCAGCAATGGGACGTTAAAAAGGGCTGAATACATAAACACAATCACACAATTTTTTTGAAATGTCGATCAAAGAAAACATCAGAAATTCTGTCAACTAAACAACAAACATTAATTGGTAAGAAGCCACAGATGCTAAATCTTCAAGATGGAAGTTAGTCCTAATAATAATATGTACCTATAAGCACGAAACTTTGTGCAGATATTTGAATAATTGTTACTTAATCACGCCTACCCCTTTTACAGATTTGGATGAAACTTGGCACACAGTTCGACCATGTCCTGGATTAACACATAGTATGTATGTTTGTATCCAGTAATAAGCTCCCAAGAGATTTTTTATTTGATGAGATCAATTTTAATGTTATTTTACTTTGGAATATTTGAGGACTTTTATCATTTATTAATGGAATGTGTTTGGTACGATTAACAAAAAAAAAACTTCATAAAAGCTCTTAATCAAAATAGTCTAGATATAGATCATTTTAACGCTATTTTTATCCTTTTTTACTTGTGAGGAGACCAAAATGAACCTATCATTTAGGTTCTATATATGTGTTTAATTTCGTTATATGTAAGTATTTAAGTAATATAATAGAGCTGGCATATCTTGTGAAATAAAAACTAAAAGTAAACAAATAACCTTATCTCTTGGCCACAAAACATTAATAGAAAATAAAGAAAAGACTTTTAACGCGACGACTTTTAAGCTAGTAAGAGTAACTAAAAACAACTTACTGTCATGTGGCACAACTGCAGCCATTTCCCTCTGTCCAACGTACAGCAGTCCAGGGGTACCGACATCTCTTGCTGCTGCAGCTAACAATTGGGCTGCCGCATCTCTATACCCTGGGTGTGCTGCCAATAGCGCCCTCACAGATGTGGGGCACTCGTCCGCAAGGACACCGTTCAATACCACCACCATGTTGAATCTGTGAAAGGTTACAGGTAGATTATCGTACCAATATGTACACGTATGTAAGTATGAAAGTTTGTATATTTGCATGTTTGATATTTCTTTACGTCAAAACGGCTGGACGGATTTGGTTGAAAAGTACACGAGTGAACCCGAGTAAAGCGAGTTAGTCACTAGTATTAAGATAAATCATATAAGCGCTCATATTTAATACATCTAAATCTTATTACAGAAGATTTGTAGAAAGTAAGCTGTGACAGACAGCCTGACTGACACGCGAGTGATAATATTATAATTTATAATACTTTTTATTGCACGTATGAAAAAGTATATAACCAGATATATTAATAAGATAAAAAAATATTAATCTACATAATAATCGTTTAGCTAGCTTTACCCATGTAATACATATTTGCATGTATGTAGTATAGTATGTAGTATAGTATGTATAAATATACATATAATAAAATTCTAACTCAGTCAAATCTGTAGGTACATTAAATATTTTTTGGAAAAAAAACTTATTGGAATACTCATTTTTATCGATACAGAGGCCGAATCTACAGTTTTTAGAATTTTTGTCTGTCTGTCTGTTACCGCATCACGAGAAAACAACCGGACAGATTTTGATGAAATTTGGTATGATGATAGCTGGTTCTCCGGGTCAACATATTGGATACTTTTTACTGCTGAGAAATAGATATTAAACACTAGCACGTAACTAGGTACGAACCCGAGCGAAGCGAGGGTGAATCGCTAGTCTCCTATATAACACGTTTAATTTCCACTTGGAATATCGACCAATAAATAATGATCGTCATCAGTTTTTAAAAAACCAACGACGTTTAACATCAAAGCATATTAGATAAGTATTAGATAAGGTACAATAAGTAAGTTATTAGTAGTAAGAGATTATTTAAAACTATCACTCATGTACTTATATCTTATATGTATAAAAATAGAGCCACAAAAAGGAAATACTTAAAAAATCAAATATGCAAAATTGCTTATAACAGTAATTAACTATTCAAAATAGAATATGTTTGAAGGAAAAAATGCTACCATTGGTGTCGCGTTGAGGCAAACACAATTGTCTTCTCCGTAATATATTCAGAGTGGCGGCGGGTCAGCCGAGTGACACCGGCTCTATTTTACACTAGCGCAGGCATGTATACATTTGCATATGCTATGCTTACGATGCCGGGAATTCAGACAAAGAAATACATTTCAAAAGGGCATAAAAAAATTCCTCACAAATTCCTTTTGACTGTTGCAGATAACATTATTTTCAATAAGACACATAATATCAGGGTATAAGCTTCAAAAACCACTCAATTCAAGTCTCTAATACGCTCTAAACAACATTACAATATAGGTATTTTAATAGTACGAGTATATTTCAATAATAGCCCAAAGAATGATAATGTTGGACAGTACGTACGTACATCAAATATCCAGGTTGAATAGAATGAAATATTATGTGTACAAAAAAAACAAATACGACAGCACGTTTACTTTTGCCATAACGGTAACTCACGCTACATCGTATAATTCATCAAAACTATTCTATGTAGCAAAGGAAAACTTCGTAAAAAAACTTCTAAAACTGTATTAAAATATTAAATGGACTAAAAGTGAGTAGGTAAATTAGTAGAGTATAATGAATGTTTTGTATTTATTTCAATAATAAAATCAGCGACTAAATACTTTAGGTTTATGAGTAAATATAAAAAAAAATTCAGAAATTATTTAATACAATAACGGCAAAATTCATATTAAATGCATTTGAAACAACGAGATCACGTTATTTATATGTATATTATATAGTAATAATATATAGTGATAATAATATAACAAGTTTTAAGTATAATGGCAGTGGTATCGCGCTCGCGTGGGAAACCGAGTGAAGCGGGTTCAAATCCCGGTTCTCGCATCTCTAATATATTCATGTGCGAATCATTTCCAACATGATTACCAGTTGTCTTAACGGCGAAGGAAAGCATCGCGAGGAAACCTGCACGTCTGAGAGAACCTAGCAAGTTTTCAAAAGTCATGTGAAGTCCAACCCGCACTTGGCGAGCGTGGTGGACTATGGCCTAATCCCCCTCGTACTTAAGGGAGGCAAGTGCCCAGCAGTGGGACGTTAAAAACGGTTGAATACAATATAACAAGTAATGTAAATTAAATCATCAAAAATTGATTAGAGCATGAAAATGAAATTCTTCAAAACAGCCAGGGTGACATTCAAAACTCTTCTTACAACACTTACACAAACTCTATCTTACTTTAAGATAGAAACAAAACTGTTAAATTTTTATAGCATTACATTTACCAGTTGTAATTATCTATAACTTCTAAGTCATAAAGTGTACTACACAATTTATTATAAATATAAATGTTGTAGGCATGTAACAATATTAGTATTCTAGGTACTATTAAAGAGTAGTTAAGCTAGGCATTTCATTATTACAACTGCACATTCAAAAGAATTAACGCCGTCCCTTGTCCTTGGGTAAACAAGAGGTGATAAATCAACCTGCCTAAAGATTGAGATGTAAAGAATTTCATTCAACTGTATATGAATGCCCTCTGACAATTTAACTCACATAAAATAGTATTGGGAGGTCATCGCTTCAATAGCTTAATTGGATAGCTCATATTCACATTATGCAGCCTCTATCATTATATCGTGTTATTGATAAGTTCATTACGCCTCTAAGAGCGGAACTTTTAAAATTATACCGATTAATTTAGAGCTTTCATTTATAAACTTAAAACATTTGTAGAGTTGGTTTAATAGGATTGTGATATCATTTATTATATTGGTTTGTCACAAAAAGATTTAGCTCTTTCACAATCTTATTTCCACTTCTAAAGATAACCCAAAGATAGTATAAAAATAATGAAATTATAAAGTATTCACCTGTATTCTAAAACCGCATGCGCTTCAACAATCACCAAGCAATATCACACAAATTATAACTAAAAACTAACCGTACAGATCACGTTAAAAAAATTAATTATTATTGAAGAATTTATTAAAAAAAAAAAACAAATTAATGAATATGACAATATTTAAAAGCACATAAGTGACGTGGTCGACG
Source organism: Brenthis ino (assembly GCA_921882275.1). NCBI lineage: Eukaryota > Metazoa > Arthropoda > Insecta > Lepidoptera > Nymphalidae > Brenthis > Brenthis ino. The sequence goes on along the minus strand of OV170228.1, from coordinate 11,545,977 downwards.
CGATCAATACCAAGAGCGAACTGAGATCCATAGGTTATCGTATTCGACATAAGCATTCGAAGCCGCTAGTTACTTGTTATTGTTATGATAATGCTTATTATGTTGGAAATAGTGGCCGATAGTGTCTGTATCGTGCAATAAGCAATTAAGAAATATACCGTCAACTTTATCTTGGCATGTAATAACAAATGAGCGCAGGCGTCCGCGAATGTCGCTTGTTGTCTTCAGATAATGAATATTATTAACGCTTCCTAGAATCGTTTTTAATGGCTTTATGCTTGTGCAAATCGAATTAATGTTTTTTTTTCAGTTCATTTTAAAATGACAGAAGAATAAGCTATGTAGGTACAGCCATTACTTGACATCCGTTAATATAATAATAGATGAGAATAGTTTTGAATATTCTTAAAGCACGATCCAATAGCACGCAGAAATCTAACACGCGCTCAAATTATGATGTTACAAAAAATTAGAATTTGGTTTTTTTTACCTAGTAACTATTCTCTTTATTTAATGAAAGGACAGAAACACTATCCACATATAACAACACTAGTGTTTACCCGGGACTGAACCTGCTAATTTATTCATGTGTCTCTCTGTGACTGTGAGAGCCTATAATTTTCCTTAATATATAGGTTATAAAATGCAAAATGGTTATAAAAATCGAAACGGTGAGCGATGACATGTACCTACTTAATAAAAATTAAATATCACAAACCCAAAACACTACATAGGTTAAATAAAACATAAAATCAAAAGCGTTTGCTGAGTACTTTTCTACAAACGAGTCCTATGCACCTGTTTAAAATTTCATAAACACGTTTTTCAATAAAAACAAACAATTTAAGCGTACAATGACCTATGAGGTGTATAAATAAATAAAATGGCACTTTTTGCTGTCGTGGTCTCGTATAAACAGGAGAAGTCAGGATGACATGGGTCGGTGGATCAAAGGCGAGCGTCACCCTAATTGGACCTAATTGACGGGCAACGCGTGCGCAGCGGTCAACTGGATTTACAGCTGCTAAATACGATTTAGTAGTCTTGATGTAATCAGAATTATTGATGTTCTTGTACAAGAAAACTGAGTGATTTTATAGTGAACTAGCGACTTACCCTCGCTTCGCTCGGGTTCGTCCCTAGGTACGTTGTAACGATTAGTATGAAATACAAATCTTTGAATTTCTCGGCTTTTCTGTACTATAATATGCATGTATTATACATATAAACCTTCCTCTTGAATCACTCTACCTATTAAAAAACCGCATCAACGTAGTTTTAAAGATCTAAGCATACATACATAGGGACAGACAGACAGCGGAAAGCGAATTTGTTTTATACTATGTAGTGATAAAGTTTATAATCCACCTTGCTTATATATTTACGTACATTATTAAAACATACATGTTCTATTTTAAATATACCTTTTCTTATAATTTTTAATTTCATTATTGTGTTTCTCCATACCATAGCCTATATGTGTACATACTCAATTTCAACCAAATCTATACAGCCGTTTTACCGTGAAGGAGTAAAAACAAACATACACATTCACATACACACATACAAACTTTCGAATTTATCATGAAGTCCAATACAACATTTAATAGTTAATATCCATTTCATATAAAAGAAGATAAGTCTTAACAGAAATATACCGGTACTAGGTAGTTCTATAATTATCATAGTTTTATAATGTGCTGTATGTATGTGAAATTACGGGGGAAGTTTATTGCAATCACGTCATTGTAAACCAGCTTATAGCCTTATGTTTACCCAAAACATCTCTAATTAATGTTTTACGTCTTTTGCCTACGTACGTTTATTTAATACTTGTATTCAAGAAAACAATTATGAACGTATTATTATGGATAAATTAAGTTTAAATTACGTGAAAGTACCTTAATTATAATGATCATAAAACAAATTGCTTTAAAAGTCACAATTATTTTAAACTTTGCTTTCGACTTTATATTCCTTGGCGTAAACCTCTCATAAATATTCTCTTATATTATTTAAGTTGATTGCCAGATATTCGACTCCCATTGAGTTAACTATCAGACATTCAATTACGAATAAAATTTATTTATATTCATTTCCAACGCACTATAAATATAAGATCGTAATATGAAAATCGGGTATAAATTAAAGCGATCTCGGGAAGTACATGGGGCATGAACGACTTGGTTTCTGGTTCCACTCGATATATACCCCGAGGGTTATTAGGATACGAATTCGTGATATCATAGCGGAGCAGACTCGACCCATTATGGAGTGCGGCCAATAGAACTGTCCGAGCACTTATTAATGACCGCGAGACAATGATGCTAACGCTATTAAGTGGCCCGGGCCATCGCCGTTGAACTTTACCGTCCGTTCATTTGCAAACGGCTTAGTATTAATGACTGAATATATTTAATATTTCGTGAGCATAACTTTATAATTTGTTTAATGTCGCTTTGGTATTTAAATAGAATTTATCCGGTCGTAATCTATTGAATGGGTAAGCAATGTAATCTGTACATATATGGTTTTAACATTAATTATAATTTTACGTTATTTCGAATGACAATCTAGAAACATCTTGCCCAATAATAATAATCGATAAGGTTAAGTTCCCACGACATATTAATGACTAGGCAAAAGTTTAGCACAAACGCGCCTTTTATGCGCCGTCGGGTTCTATTACCTCTCATTTGCGGCGAGAGACAAACGGCAGATCCGAGCACAAATTTCGCTGATATAATCGACCAGTAAGACAATGGTTATCGTTGGTACGCGATACCGGTGCAGATAGCGCCCCTCCAGTCCTGATGGATGCGGCACGCTCGCCCGATACCATCTCCATCGTGACGCCGGCTCTAACATTGTGTGCACCAATTATTATTCAATATCCGACCGCTACATCCGATTAGACATATCTCGTATATTAAGTCCATTTCAACTGATTGAAGATGGCCTGCGGTCAACTAACAATCGAATATGGCGCGAGGTAGCCTAATTGAATAATTGTTTTATTTGCCTGTCAGAAAGATATAGTTCAATAAGATATGTGATAGAGCCAGAAAGTTTATCGATAGAATAAACAAGTTGAATGGAGAGACTATTTATCGAGCTATACACATAATCAGGTCAACGTTTGATACACAGACGGTGCAAACGTCATCGACATCAAGAATATATTGGTTATAAATTAAGCAGCGGCACGCGTCAAAAAGCTCTCTAACGAAACTTCATTCACATATCAATGACCCCTAATGAAGATATAAATTTAATTAAAATTTATGGAAGAATACATGTTAAAGCTGTTATTAACTTACGTTTAATAGGTGGAGCCGTAGATGCGAAGATCATTCAGGTCGCTAATCAACCTGCAACAAAAAAGTTGATAATATTTATTAACGCGATAATAATGGTTGCAGTCAATTTTCTTACGTAGAGACATGATCGGAAGCGTTGGGAAGCCATCAAACGTTCACAGGTGGTATGAGATTTCAAAAAGGACTCAGTTATGAAGATTATGCATCTAATTCTATTTAGAGACAAGATCTTGCACGATTCCACCGACTGTCCTCCTCAAACGGACGCACGACAGAAATTAAAATAATACGACCATGATGAATGAGGCATGCGCTCAGCTGAAACGATATTGTGAACAGCGGTAATGCTAATTCAATAGCGTAATACTCCGTATCTCTCGATGTAACCCGCGGTCGATCCGAGCGATAGACTACGTTTGTGCCGATATGGTTTTGCTCGTGATTTATTTTGGCCGCTCCCATATAAGTGTACGGCAACAATGGACCGCGACTTGGGATTTACGACAGTCGATTTGGTAGCGATAAAAGTTTTAGCGTTCAGGAAAGGATTGAAGAACACAAGTACATTCTTTCGGCAGCTGTATGTAGACGCGACGGTGTTTCTTGTTGTCTATACATCTATACATATAATAAAATTGTAACCGAGCCGAATTTGTACATTAAATATGTTTTGGAAAATCTTATTGAACTAGTCATTATTATCGATTCAGAGATCGACTCTTATAGTTTTTAAAACTTTTGTCTGTCTATCTATCTGTGACCGCATCACTATAAAACCACTGGATAGATTTTGATGAAATTTGATATAGTTATAGCTGGTTATCCAGGTCAACATATAGGATACTTTTTACTGTGGGAAAATATCTCATTTCTGAGAAATCTTTACTAAACCTTAAAACGTAAGTAGAGACGAACCCGAGTGGAGCGAGGGTGAGTCGCTCGTCCTTTATATAGTTACATCAGCAGATATGTATGTATATATCAATAATATATTATAATTTATAATAGTGATATTTATTTGTTTCTTTATTTGTTTGTTTTAATTATAAAGGGAAATAATATATAGCATCAGTTAACAAAGTTCATAAAATAACAAATGAAATCTGACCTTCTGACATACAAACACGATCGCATCAGCTCGACGTTATCTACGATCTCAGTCGCATTAACACAAATTGCGCTAATTGTGGAAATCTTAAGAAAGCATGTTACACGTTGTGGTTGTCTTTTAATAGTCTTGACTATGTGTAACAATCTACATAGCATGTAGAATGAGAATTAAATCTCAAGACTGATTTTCATAAAAAATGGAAATGAGCACAACGTGATAAGTCACTTGCTTTTCTTTTAAACTTAGCATAACAAACCTTTATTCAGTTTTATATTTCAACACCTTTTAATCACTTCTCAGTCACTATTGTCAGTCTGTGAAAAGATAGGTACCGCCGACTCGGAATATAATTTTGCTGAAACGAGCTAAGAAGAAACTTAAAAGTAGTTTTTCTAAAAAACAAAATGTAAATAGCCAACCATTCATTTTACTAATAAATATATTACCTGTTGAAAATGAAAGTATAAAACTAATTCAAAACGTTTCTAAACGTCAATACAATCAATGTATCGATCTAAAGCGTCAATTATCCAACATCTGGATGGTTTTATCGTGATCTTCCTACATCTCGGTATACCATCGCGATCAAAGTCTTTAGTGATATGAATCATTCGGACAGGAAGCTCTACTAGGCCTTATCACACGCATACACACTGTACCAAATGATTATAAGGAAACAACTAATATATATTACTATCGAAGTAGCTATTTTGCAAAATTATGCACGATAAATGCATCCTGTTTATATTAATAAGCGAAAACTAGTGAGAGTTAATACTACTAAAATATTTAATTTTATTAAGAAAAACCGGAAAAATAGAAAGCAATGTTGGGCTAAATAAATATTACTTGTTATGTTTTTTTATTAATTTACATAGCGTCTCAAGAGGAAAGGAAAAATTGATCAAACAACTACATAAAAGATCGTATTTTATATGTGTAATAATTTATTAATTTTGACGTTTATATAAATTTAATAATAATAATATACCAGACCGGCAACTTTTGGCGATTTGTTTCTGCTGCTGTTTGTTGTCTGTTTGGTTATGATTGCCTATTGAGTTTAGACCGTTTTGTTTTTGTTTGTTATAATATCTGCATTAGTACCTATAGTATTATGGACATCAGTAGGAACATTAATAACATTATTATTTTTAATAGTTTCTAAGTAATCATATAAAGAATAACTGTACAGACCAAAATATACAATTCGATGTAATAAAATCTAAAGATTAAGGAATTTTTATATTGAAAAATAACATTAATTAACAGCTATTTGACGACGATGATCTGTTATTATTGAGACATATTAGACATATTATTTGTGTAACAAACAAGTTCTATTTAAACCTTTATAATCGCTCTCAGATAAATTTATGTAAAAAAGACGACCAAAACACCAAAACATGTTAATGTTTTTTTGTCACACTCAAACCAACTCAACCCCAAAACACGAACTGCTCGTATAACCCCGTAACAATATTTTTTATAGATTATGACCAAAAATATATTATTACAGTATAATATATAGCATAAGTGTGTTTAAAATCAGGTGTCGAGTCATAAGATAAGGTGATAGTCGATAAGTTGAAACCATTAATACTTGATAAATTTTAATGTCCTTTCAAGTCGCGTAATAGACCTGACTAGATGCAAATTAGAAGTGAAACCGCTGTAAATAACGTTATAGATGAGAGTTAGCTTTTATATGGACTATGTTTATTAAACAAATGTGTTTTATATACAGAAAAACAAATATATAAATAAAATCTAACATAGTATGTGGTATTTATAGTTGGATCGAATAAATGTTTTAAATGTTATAAAGATAACAACACTTTAATGTTAATTGCTAGATATTAAAATGGATGAATTTTGTTTTTAGCGTGTGTATTTTAACAATTCTGGCATCAATCTTTTTAATTTTTTATTACTCTGTCTAAGCTACGACTAAAGTTTTTAAAAATGTATACGAACGTGAATTTTTAGTATCTTATTTCTACTAGATTAGATCAAAGAAGGAAACCTTCACATGAAGCCTTACTTACCAGCTTACATACCAAGTCATTGCCGACATGCAGACATAGGAGTTAAAAAATCCTTATGGTAATATTCAGCAGAGTAAAAAAAATGTTAGAGAAAATTTGGATGCTAATTATTATTATTCAATAAATAATATTATAAAAAACAGCATACCTTGAGTATGATGTTCAATATTCGATAACATTTATATTACTTTTTAATTTTATATAATTAATTTAAAAAATAAATAAAAATAGTTCTTCTCAGGACTAGTCATTTTGCCTTATAGTTGCTAATATAGGCAAGTATTACTCGAGGTCCAAGTCTATAAATAAATAAATATGAATATGTTGGGACATTAACACACAGCGCCATCTAGTTCCATGGTAAGCTACGAGGCTTGTATTATGGATACCAGATAGTTGATACACTACACATATATAACTTTAAATACATACATATTATAAATATAAACACCCATGACTGAAGTACAAACATTCGTCATCACACAAATGAATGCCCCCAGCGGGACTCGAACCCGCGACCGCTGGCACAGAAAGTAGGGTCACTACAAACTGAGCCAAACGTGTCGTCTATCTGTGTAGTACATTTTATCTAAATTTGTTCAGCTATTTCAGCATAAACGAGTAACAAACATACATACACAAACTTTCACATTCATAATAATAATCCGACAAAATTTGACTTGAACGCGAACCGAACGCGCGTATTACTTCGCAGACAGTGCAAAATAAACTCATTGCCAATCAAATGTAACGTAGACACTTTTAACGTAAATCTTTCAGCTTTTATATTTGCGTATTTGTAATCTAACAGGCGAATCTATAAAGAAGCAATAAATAAAGTAAATTAACAATTTGGTTCGCAAATGGCGTTACGTCGCCAACTATACAGATGCAATATATAGATGTTCCAAAACTGTTTATTTTTTTGAGCGAGTTTTTTTAAGCTATGTTGAGTAAGAGTTTCATTTTATAGAAGCGACTATTTCATTTTTTGTTTGTTTGCACGCGATAATCTCTGGAACTACCTCATTTCAATAAATATACTACGAATTAAACTACGCAACTAAAGCCACGGGCAAAAGGAATTTATAAATATTAGGGACAATAAGTATTTATAAATTTGATATTACATAATTCATCTATACTAATATTATAAAGAGGTAAAGTTTGTGAGTTTGTGACGTTGTAGGGGGTAATCTCTGGATATATTATGATACTTTTTATTGACATAGAAAACTTTTTATCCCGGAAATCATCCCTTACTCCTTAAGGGGTTAAAATCGATTTTATGAAGTTAGCTAAAAATTTATAAAACAAACAATCCAAACCAAAAACAATAGGTACCTAAACGTAGTAACCTACTACACACAGAGAACTACGAAGTATTTTTATCACATGACGATACATTGATAAATCACATTCTTGGAAGACAAAAGCATCAAATATCATCTGCCAATTTATCTTTATATATATGTATGTATATACATTTTACAGATAACACGAAAGTGCATTTTATTTTTTATTTTATTTATTTATACATAATAAAAACTACTCAATATGATCGTTTTTCGTGATGATTTCTCGTGGCGCTACCTTGAAATTTTACTTTCATGCGCGCAAAGAGGTTTCACTTTAAAAAATCACTTATAGATTTGTAACGTTAAGATGAATGAGTATTGAAATATATTTTATTATAAATGATTATAAATATTTATCATTAATTAATTACGAAATGAGAAATGTAAACTGTTTGAAATTCATATAAATTCATTCACGCCCATCATTCATCTTAACAGTGGTAGGGTTGTCGAAAGGTTCTTTTTGAGAATATAAATGCTTATTTTTATGTAACTAAAAATATATTATGGCCAACATTGTGAAGCTTAAAAAAATAAATCATATAAAAACTACTAAGCTACCATCGTATATGCTACTCTTGATATGTATAGATACTCTTGCTTCACTTGGGTGGGTTAAACAGACATACAGACAAAAATTTCAACAATTATGGTTTTAAGGTCTATATGATGTACAGAATACGTAACATTAATGGTACAAATTTCGCTTTGTTACTTTTTTTTTATAGCTAAGCCAGTTGACCATACTTATAGTATAATACTTTTAAATAAAACGAATTGTGGCAGCCCTATAAGATCAATGCATAACGTAAGTTGTCACAGCTTCTGGTTTCCAGATTAACGTTCACTCGACACGAATTTGTAGACCGTTAATGTTTATTTTTATTCTTATTATTTAATAAGAAAACGACTGGAATGATATTTTAAATAATCATTAATCTAACAGACTTTCCCTAGATTGGAATATCCACAGATTAAATATTTTTATTGGTATTTCTGACAGAGGTTATTAAATAGTATTTTTAAAATGAAATATTAATGTCAAACGAACAAAATTATGGAGATATAGTTTAAAATTTTGAATACCATTTAGCCAATAATAAAATTGATTATTTCGTCATATGAATATTTATGAATAAATGAGGTGATTCTGACCCCAAAAATTACATTGTTCTGCAAAGGTCAATGTCGCGAATATAAATAACGATTTCTAGAGCTCTATATTTTTCATTTATTACAGGTAGCTTTCTCTTTAATTATTTTTAAATGTAACTTTTAGCTACTAAATCTATAGAAAAGTCACTACACAATTTTTTTTTAGTAAAATACAAAAAATATGTTTTATTTTAAATAGAATAGGTCAATCACCTCCTATTAATAAATTGTATTTTCTTAATTGAGATAGTATTTATGATTAATAAAACCAATATCCGTACATATATCAAGTTAGAGAAAAGATCTATTTGTCAAGTTGTAATCAATGCCTTTATTCTCAGCACGTTCAGCAATGGGATTGATATAACATTATATGTTACTAGCGACTAATTGTTCCTAGATTGCTCCCCCATAAAAGCTTTCATCCCCATTTTCACCCTCTTAAAGGAAGAAATCGGGGGTAAAAACTATCGTATGTCCTTCCCAGGGTCTCAAACTATCTTCTTACTAAATTTCATCTAAATCGGTTCAGTAGTTTTGGAAACTATTCGACACAAACAAAGAAACAAAAAAATCTTTCTTTATAATATTTACCTATATTTATTAAAATTTAATAGAAAACAGCTATCTCACTTGCATGTCTACGCGGGCAGTTTGCATATAGATTAATATCCAACATAATGTATAACGGACACGACATATCGCGTCAAAACGAGAATACTGAGATCGTGGTCAGATCCTACGTCGAGCCATTACGACCTATAAACATAAAATAGCTATAGATACACACCAGTTTTCTATCAATGAATTTATTGTGACAAGTTTAAGTTTAAATATTTTTAGTTTACATCAAATGTCGATTTCATCGTTCTTACTTTATATAGTTATAGCTTCTTCATAGAGCATGCCGTTACACAAGTCTCATATTTTACTATTTCAATTACTAACCACCATACTCTTTAGTAGAGAGAAATTTGTCTTGTCATATATATATATACTGATGTTATGTCAGATGTTTGTGACATGCCACAAATATTATAATATTGCTGTAATAGTCACTAGGTCGCGACAGCAAGGACCTAAGAATCTACACCGACGGCTCGAAAACCAAATCGGGGACTGGCTGTGGCATTTTCTCCGATGATCTAAACATTAAAACTTCAATACCTCTAGGTACCTACAACACGGTGTTTCAAGCCGAAAGTCTAGGTATCCTTGAGGCAGCTAGAACAATTGCGATAAAGAAGGTGGAAGACTGCTCCATCCGCATACTATCAGACAGCATGTCAGCACTACAGGCATTAAATAGTAATTCTACCACATCAGGTATGATCTATGAATGTCATAAGGCCTTGACACAGGTAAGTGACCGGAATGAGATCACCTTACAATGGATCAAAGGCCATAGTAACTCGTGGGGGAACGATAGGGCAGATGAGCTAGCAAGAAGGGGTTCGGACATGACGGCGATAGGACCAGAGCCCATCGTCTCGTTACCTTCTTGCTGGCTCAAGGCCAAATTCGACACGAACTAAACGCCAACACAACAATGTTTGGCGTGAAGTTGTAGACAGCAGACAGGTGAAAGAATCGCTTCCAAACATTGATGCCAAAATGTCGAACCGTATCATCAAACTTAACAGACCTCAACTCAGGCAAATAACCGCGGCCTTAACCGGCCACGGACCATATAATAAACATCTATTTAATATAGGTATAACTGACAGTCCACTTTGCAGGGCATGCATGGGGGCAGATGAAACGGCTGCACGTGTGATCTTGTATTGTCCAGGTGTAGCGGAGTACCGGGCTCAATATCTTGGCACTCCTAGGTCACTCCCGGAAATCTTCGGCAAGACAAAGAGGTTGCTGAAATTCTTGGAGGAACTGGGATGGCAACAGTAACAAGAATTTAAATTCCCACACACGCAATAGGCGCATAGTCGTCGAGTTGCGGAAAACAGCCCGAACATACCATACCATACCATACATAGTTACTAGGTATTATAAAAGACTAATTTCATTTGTATTCGCCATTTAATAGCATCCTGGTCAATTTCTGTCATGGCGACTAATATAACTGATTGTGAGATAAAGTGCACAAGTGCGCAAACTCAAGTGCACTCTCTATTTTCCTTTTACTCTCAAACTCCAGCCTGGGCTCGAACCCAGAACCTCCGGACGCAGCGGTTTTTGCTAGCCACTAGACTATAGAAGCATTTTACATACATTATTTAAGTAATAATATAATAAAATATATTATGTTTTTAAGTAAAATAAGTATATTATTTAAGTAATAATGGGAAAACTGTAAATTCAGGATATAGTCTTATGATTTCTTAAATTAATTTTACATGAAATCCATTACCCCACGATCCCATGACGGGATATTATAGAAACTGACGTGCATTTGATTCGCATAAATAGAATTTTAGCACAGCCGTATGCATTTCTACGAACGCCTTTCTCAGAAATAGTTTAAAATAAAAGATCGTGACTTGAAGTGTTGAGTATTCAATACACGTTTCTACATAATTTGGGTACCTATCGTATTGTAATGTGATATTTATTGTGGTATTCTTTAATAGTACGTTTTCAACTAATAAATTACGAATAATAATATATTTATAATAAGAATATATGATATTATTAGCTTTTATCCTAATTCTAGGTAGCCTAGACGTTCCTCTATAAATAAACTAGGTACTCTGAAATGCAAAAAGATATTTTTAAATTTGATTGTACCTTACCAGAATAATGCGTTGAAACAAACGAAAAACGAAAACTCTTCAGATTTATAATCCGTATTATTTAATATTATACCTAAATGTGAAAGTTTGTAAGTATGGATGTTTGTTACTCTTTCACGCCAGAACGTCTGAACAGATCTGGATAAAATTTAACACAGAGATAGATTATAGTCTGGAATAACACATAGGCTACTTTTTATTCCGGAAAAATGTACGGTTCCCGTAGAATAGGTTTGTTGTTGTTCTCCTAGAGGCGAACCCCAGTGAAGCGAGGGTGAGCCGCTATAATTATATAGATTAATTTCATAATATTGTTATAAGACCTTGATAACATAAATGAAGTTCTTTAAAACACCAACATTTTTTTATTCTTAGTCACCCATATCGGTATCGACAAGAACACGGTCTTTTAAGTTCATACTTACAAAAGCTTCTTTACAAGTTACACGTAGGTAGCAAAATTACTAGAGATAAGGTGGCTACCGGTGTCATATGATACGTAAGAATTTTGATTCTTATTCCTTTTCAATAGAGTTCATTATATATACTTTATATGCGTAATCGTCAACCCGCGATCTACATGTCCCGCGCACGCGCGTGGGATCACCCGTTATTTTCAGCCAGACATCTTGTTGCCATTTAGAGACGAATATTAGAAAAAAATATAAATTCGGAACTTTTCGCTTTATACCTACTTAAAGAGTAGTGGAAATACATAAAAATATCATTAAAGACGGATGTACCTATGCAAAAAGTTCGCAGCAACTATAAAATAATTAATCTCTGAGTAAATTGTACAGGCAGATGCACAGACAGACATGACGAAATTATGAGCTCTCCGTTTTTACCTTTTGGCTACGGGACCCTAGTAAAAATACTCTGTAAACCTACATTATTGTATTCCATTAATAAATTATTTTAATATGTCCATCTTTAGACTTTAGACCCGATTAGGCTTTAACGATTTTTGAAATTGTAAGTACACCTGCTATTAATATTATCATATTAGAAACATATACACGAGCAACGTCCCGCTGCTCCGAAATTGAAGTCAGCCAACTATGTAAGACCATTTTACTTCATAACAAGACATCATGATTATTAATTCATCACCATTCACCATATCTAATTCAGAAACTTACATCATATCATAGTTAAAATGTATGTAACAAACTAAAAATTTCATTTCTATTGTTTACTTTTAACGTCGGTATTTAGTGATAATGCTTTATAACGATATAAATATAACCTATACATATAATAAACTAATTGTAACTAAGCCGAATCTGTACATGAAATATTTTTTGGATAATATTATTGAAATAAACATTATTATCTATACAGAGGCCGAATCTATAGTTTTTAGAATTTTCGTCTGTCTGTCAGTGCTGGATTAACCATGTAGCAAGAGTAGCAATTGCTACGGGACCCGCGCAAATGGGGGCCCCGCATATTTAAACACGCTCATCTCTGCCTGAGCGTGATTTTGTGAGTGAAACTTGTGTGAGTGATATTGAATTTATTTGATGTCACAAAGCGTGAAACGTCACACCTTTTCCTACTAATAGACCCACCGGAATCCGCTTATTTTTAAGAGAAAAAATATATATTAAAAACCTGAAGTTTTATGATTTTAAAATGTTAGTAGATATATAAGGAATTGAAATTCGTAAATGCCCCCTATGGCCAGCTACCCCTGAGAAATGGCGGGACGCAAAGCGTTGAAAAATAGTTTTTTTTTCAATTTCCGCTTTACTGTGACGTGCTATCGAAAAATGTTTTGTACAAAAGTTGTAGGTTTAGTAGAAATCTAAAATTTTTATAAATAACACTTTTTACAATAATCTCAAAGTTTTCGACATATTTGCAAAAAACTCGGTTTCCACTTTTTCTTGTTTTTTTTTTATTTTTAATTTCTAGAATAATCTTTTGATTTCCATGAAACTGTAATCTTCGAAATACATATAATAAATAAAAAAATGAAATTGAAATGTTTAGCCATTTCCGAGACTAGTATGTTTTATGGTCTCGAGAGGCTGAAAATCACCCCCAACTTCAAGTGGGCGTTTACATTTAAAAAAAAATTCGTTCATATCATTTCTATTCACTTAGTTTCATGTTGTGTGCTTTTTGCCCCCGAAAACACCACATGCCAAATTTCAGCAAAATCGTTAGAGCCGTTTCCGAGATCGCCGACAGTGAAACAAACTTAAAGTCATGCTAACTGACCGTTTAACTTGCTGGCAGTTTAATTAACTGACAGTTAAACTAACTAGCCGTTCATAAAACTAACCGTTAATCTTACTGACAGTTAATCTTACTAATAGTTAAACAAATAGTTAAACTAACTGACAGTTAAACTTACTAGCCGTTCATAATACTGACAGTTTGTCTTACTGACAGTTAATCTTACACCTTACTGATACTACCCTTACTGATAGTTAAACAAACTGACAGTTAAACAAACTGACGGTTAAACAAACTGACAGTTAAACTAACTGAAACTCATACTAACTGACAGTTTAACTTGCTGGCAGTTTAATTAACTGACAGTTAAACTTACTAGCCGTTCATAAAACTGACAGTTAATCCTGCTAGGAGTTACCCTTACTGACAGATAAAGAAATTGAGAGTTAAACTTACTAGCCATTCATAAAACTGACAGTTAATCTTACTGACAGTTACCCTTACTGACAGTTATCTTACTGACAGTTATGCTAACTGACAGTTAAACTTACTATCTGTTCACATAACTGACAGTTAATCTTACTGATAGTTAAACAAACTGACAGTTAAACTTACTAGCCGTTCATAAAACTGACAGTTAATATTACTGATAGAAAAAAACCCCACATGCCAAATTTCAGCAAAATCGTTAGAGCTGTTTCCGAGATCGCCGGTATAAATAAACAAAAATTGGTCGTTTAAAGGTATTAGAATTTAGAAATATCTATTAAAAAAATGTGCAGTATCGTCACTTTTCAATTGTTAGTTTCTTATCAAAATCATCCTAAATTGCCAGGAATTCTCATCTGTGGCTTTTTGTACTCGTCAGAGCCTAACAGAGCCTATAGGAATCAGTAGATTCCTAGGAGTGATTACTCACAAAATTGTAACCTATAGATGGCAAATAAACGTATTAAGGCCTGAGGTATTGAGTATTGAATTGTTTTTTTTACCACTTTACCACTTTACCTACTTAAAAACCCATAGCAGATCAAGGGCTCTTCAAAAGAATTTGCTACGGGCCCCGCGCTTACTTAATCCGGCACTGTTGTCTGTCTGTCTGTCTTTACCGCATCACGGAAAAACCACTGGAGGGATTTTGATTAAATTTGATATGGTGATAGCTGATTATCCGGGTCAACATATAGAATACTTTTTACCACGGTAAAATATCTCATTTCTCAGAAAAAATGCAAAAACTGCAATGTAAGAGTATAACTAATATGTAGAGACTAAAAATTTGGTTTTTGGTCATCAGAACGCGGGCGGAGCCGCGGGCAACGCTAGTTGGTTTATAAAAGTATTTAAAGATACTGTCGACACTATATGTACATAAACATACTATAGTAATAGCTACACTAAATAATATTATTATTAATAAAGGTTTTTAGAAAATTGTTTATAATAATAACAGCTAAAATTAAATAAATAATATTACTGCATTTAATTATAATACCTACTTTACAAAAAAATGAAATGTTTAGAATTAAAATCAACAAAGCCTTTGAGATGTCTAAAACCTTAGTCTCTTCCCTTGACCATGATTGCTGTAAAGCATTCGAAAGGTAAACCAAAAATCACAATAAAACCGCAAAACAATCCGAAAAGATAGTTTTATTTAAAATTTAAAGCGTCTCGTTTTGGTTATACAATAAAAATTTTGGGACTTCTTTCGTCCACTGCTGGACATAGGCTTCTCCTATGCCACTAAGCTCGATCTTCAGCTCTACGCATCCAAACGCTGCCTGCCGCTAAATTTTACGTAGGTATATCGTAGGTATACCTACAGTACGGTAGTACGGTTCCCGTGGATAGATTTGTTTCTGTTTAGGGAAGAACCCGAAGCGAAGCGAGAGTGAGTCGCTAGTGCCGGATATAATTTCACTACCGATTCACCCGCGCTTCGCTTCCGGTTCGTCTCTAGACGAAATTAAATCTATCCGAACATTTTTCCGAGATGATATAATATAGCCTATAGTCTTCCTCAATAAACGGGATATTTAATGCAAAGAGAATTTTTCAAATAGGATAAGTCGTTCTTGAGATTAGCGCGTTCAAACAAACTCTGCCTTTTTATAATATTATTATAGATATGCATTTAGCAGACAGACAGATTTTTTTTTAAATTGTATTTTTCTTATAGGTACCGTATAAAATGTTAAACTTATGCATTTACTAAAAAGCTGTTATTTTGACATAACAAACAGACACTTTAATTTTATTTACCTGTATAGATAATTATGGCTATAAAAAAAAGGAACTCAATATGTAAAAAATGTTGAATACGTTTGACAATTACGCAACACTTGCCATATTGTAGTGTTAGTGTTGAATAAGCGCGATTAAAGAACCAGTTTTTAAGGACAGGTATGGTAAAATAACAGTCATGATATAAATATTTTAAATATAGCTCAGATTCATTTAATTAAGTAAATAATGGAACAATACGGACTCATCTAGGCAAAAAACAATTATTTTAAAAACTAATGTAATGTACCTAATATTTTTAAATAACATGATGTTGATTGATAGATAGTCCATACACATAACAAACTATTTATATGGCGAACGAACATATCTTTTGCCCACGTACAATGCATAGGGAATCAAATCCCATCTCTCGATCTCGTAACATTAACATATACATTATACTTAGATAGTTACGTAGGTAGGTACATAGTTACAAATCAATGCGATAATTAAAAAAACGTTCAAATTAATTTTAAACACTATTAATATGAGACTCCAAATGTTTATAAAAGTTTATATGTGTATTATTAAAGAAACTCACATCAGTACGTTGAGAAGTACATGCCGTGCGTGAATAATCAATGGTGCGCGTGCGCATACGTCGCTGTGAGACACTGAGAGGCGTTGCCGTGGCAAATCGATTTTAGATATAAGAAAATTTGTCTTGTATCTGCACGATGGAGAATTTCGCTATTTAACTTTGTCTCTCAATGTTTTGATATGTGCATTGTGTAGGTATTAAATGTAAGGGTTATGTACACTTTTAAGTATCATTTTTGAAGTTATACTACTTTTGGCATGTTTGGAAAAAAATATGAGAGTAAATTTTTTATGATGCGCGCACACTGACAGCCTAAAAGCGGCATGATTAAGTTAGCTAAAAGCGACATGATGAAGTTAGCTGCATTCCTTTTACAAACAGAGAGTTGTGACATACCGGATGAAATCTTTAGCTATTTTTGTTCTTTTACGCCAAAGAAGTATAACTTCTTACGTGCGTACATAAGTACACACACAAGTTTTTTTTTTACATATCAGGCTTTATTTTATTATAATTTATATAAATCTATTCATATCTTATTAAAATTAAAACTTTTAATAAAACTTACAGAAAAAAATTGAAAACCTATACCTACATTTACTGCTCGATCGATGTTAATAGCGTATCAGCTTTATGATAATTAATACTAACGTTTTAAAATAATTGAATAATTTTCAACCAAAAAGATAATTGCTATCTCACTTCATGTGGTTAACACCTGTCCAATAAAAACTTTAACGCTTAAATTATAACATATTCGCTGCTCAAGCGCATAGCCTAAGCGCTGCTTATTAAACTCATTTCACAACTTGCTCCAATCCTGCGCAAATTGCTCTTCCAAGAAGTAACTCATTAGTTAGTAATAATTACATTTCAAAATGAACCAGGAACTGCGTTTGTCCCTTTCTTATGTACTGAGAAGGACAGCAAATGAGCGTGATAGAAATATCTGACGAGATCAAAATCAGTGGTTAAGATTAGTAGATATTACAAACGTCTCATTATTTAGTGCGATATTTCCTGTTATGAGTACCGACCGGGCAAGGTTTATTAACATAATAATAAATTAATGACATGTTTTGTAGTAAAACTAATTGGATGTATTAGAGTAATCATGTCGGTATTGTCATTAGACATTATCCTTAACTCTTTTAATAAATTCATAATTGAAACATAATAACTCTTTTAATAAATTCATTATTGAAACATAATACCTATCTATATAAAATAAATGGTTAACGCCCGATTTCACCAACATCACATAAGCTACCACCTACGTATGGGATCCCTAGCTTAAAAGTTCCCCTAAACTAGCCCCTAAATTAAATTTTGTTTTAACCATCGTCAGAGCCCGTATTTCTAGTACCTAACTATATTTAGGTCGCATTTTAAAATTTAGGTGACCCCTAACTGTCGGCGAAACAGAAACTGTCCCCTAACAGCCCCCTAACCATGCTTAGGGGATCCCTTAAACTTAGGTGACGTTGGTGAAATCGGCAATAAGCCTTCTTGAGTGTATCTCCTACCACAACTTTGAAAGATGTAATTGATTGCGACACAGCGTCACGTTGGTATACGGCGAAAATTATGATCTATCAATTTTTCAACCTACTAGTACAGTCTCATCAAGAACAAAGAAAATTCAAATAAATGTCAATAGATGGCGTTACATGTACCGATTTGTTATTAGGGAAAATTGTGATAAATATTATTAAAAGACAACAAATGGATACCAAAAAGATATACTATTGTTTTGTTGTTAAATCAAATTTGCGTAATTTTACTAATTATTGAAATATCAGCAATCAAATGATGGGATTTTAGTGTACAATATTCACATGGTGCTTTTACTTTTTATGAATTGTTTATCACGATTAAGGGTTCTTAAAATCACCAAAAAAAATTAACCGAATTTTACAATATTTGCCATTCGTTAGTTTGCACATATTTAAAAATAAAACAGTTTAACCATTTGCGAATCAACGACATCTATTATCTATTCAGGCAAACAAAAATAGCCTGAAGAATAGCCCGAATTAGCGCTGTCCAATTTCTTTGTATGGGACGAAGCATCTGTACTAGTATGGTAATATGTGATCTATGCTACTAGCGATTAATATTTGACGGAAGCTCCAAAGTATTTATATTAGACGATTCTCTGGACGGCCAAACAATCGTTAGATAAGCTATTAATATTAGCAACAAGACCCAGTTTCCGACAATAAACCATGATCTATCGTGTACTACAATGTCGTCTACATTATAATTTATAACCATACATCCGCGCCACTTGCCTCTTTATAATAGTTGTATTAAAAAGAGCTTCTCTTTAAATTATTGTTGAATAATTTACGAATCCTATGTTTATATTTAATTTTATTATCATTATCTATATATAAATAGGTAAAGCCACGACAGTCCAGTGTTTTTTTCTTTTATTTTTAGTATCTACTGACACGTTTAAGTGTTATCAATAAAAAAATGATAGTGGCCACCACCGGACGAACACTAGTTATGGTTTATTACATTAAGCATTTTAATTAACAGAAACATCGTTAGAAACATCGAGAACCAAAAATCAAAATAAATCCGCGAAAAAATCCGAAAACATAGTTTTATTTAAAACTAGCATTGCCCGCGGCTCCGCCCGCGTTCAGATGACCAAAAACTAAATTCTTAGGTGTTACATATTAGTATACTCTTACATTGCAGTTTTTGTATTTTTCCTCAGAAATAAGATATTTTCCCGCGGTAAAAAGTATCCTAGGATCGCGCGCTACATCGCCCGGTTTATATAGCTTGAGCAGGCGGTCGAGCGATGCGGGGCAGAGGGGATGGACTCGCCGTAGGCATCTCAATGCTCGCCAAGCATTAAAAATGTTTCGCTACTAATTACTTCTAACAACGATATCTCAAAAACTATTCATCTGATTGATTTAGTGTAAAGAGCAATTTTAATCTGCATTAAATGACTAAGCTAACTAAAATATTCATTTGGATAAGGATTAATACCGAACTAAAGAAAATAACTTTGAAAATAACGTAATGTTTTTAATTAAAAATGTTAACATAAAAGTGGTTATTGTAAGTCAACCGTAAGAGATAGAGATATGCTATCGCGGACTTTTTTGTAGCATTTTTATAGATTTTGAATTCTCTAGTACATTACTTAACTGTATCTTTGCTAGTTTACGCGGCGTTCGCGTGGAAAGTTCCCATTTGGCGAGATTTTTTGCGACCTCTTCAACATTTGTCGCCGTATTTCAGCTAATTTACATAAAAGCATAATAAATTATATACCTAAACCTTCCTCAAGAATTACTCTTTCTATTGTTGAAAACCGTATAAAAATCCGTTCAGTAGTTTTCGAGTTTATCGCGTACAGACAGACAGGAGGACAGACAGGAGGACAGAAAGACGCGGCCGGGGGACTTATTTTTATAATAAGTATAGATAACAGAAAAGCTTTATTTTTTTCTTTTTGAGTCTTTCTGTATAGTAAGCCTCAGTAACAGCCCGGAGTTGGGAAGTTGGCGGTGTTTCACCCCCGTGCCTCGGAGAGCACGTAAAGCCATCGGTCCTGCGCCTTAACTCTCACTGGTCGTGTCGAGTAGTCGTCCCACCGGAGTATGAGTGATAGGAATAGAGAGTGCACCTGTGTCTGCGCGTACACTTGTGCACTATAATATCTCCTGCGCAGTTGGCTAGTCTCAATGAGATTGACCGCCGTGGCCGGAATCGGTCAGGAGAACATCATCATCATCACAGTAGGTAATTGAGGCAACTACTAATAAATTCTGTTAATTAACGTTAACTATGATAGTCTCATCGTCAATTTATTTTGTATTCTAAATGTTCACCCGAGTAATATGTTATCATTACACAAAATTTCATTAAAATCTGTTCAGTACTTATTGCATGAAGAGTAAACAAAAAAAATAAGTTTAGGGTCTATATTCTGTAGGAACACAATACGTAGAAGTCATTTTTGTAAAATATTTCGCTTTGTTGGTATAACATACAAATAAATAAAGTAGTGTCTTATATTTTTACTGCCTCAGGTCATTTGTAAAATATACTTCGAAAATCTATTTAATACGTTACTCAAAAGTGGAGACAGAACCTACAAACATGTATTTCCTATTTTTTTTAAAGTCGGATTAGTCCTGAAAATATGATTCTAAAAAGCTTCATTACACTTTTAAATTGAACCTATCGCGATCTTGTTCCGTAGATTTTTGTCAATAGAAAATTCTTTAAATCACGAAAGTAATATAAAAGTTAAATTATAAAAGTATAAAGAAATAGTCTAGAGTTAGACTTTTAGATCTAAGGCAATGAAATGTTACAAGACCGACTCAGGCCTCCTCACTTGTACTATATTATTATTTATATTTTTCCTTAGGATTTATTAAAATCCACCGTAACGACCTGTGTATATGTGTATCTTTGTGACAAATTACTAAACTTATTGCAATTCTTTAAAGTACACACAGATGGACATTGTAGGTTTAGTAATAGGGTTCCCTCTGAACCCTTTGCGTATGGAACAACAATAAATGAGTTACGAAGCAATAAATACACGACGACTTATGTTAAGAGTCAATAAAATTAGTATTTATTTAAAGCCCAGTCAGTCATTCGAATTTATTGGGTTATATAATGTAAGAGTAATGACTCAACCGACTTAAAAAGTAAAGTTTTATTGAATATTAAGATTTTAAAACTTAATTTTTTTATTATATACCTAATTTGCAGAATAACATAAAAAGTAAAATAAGGATACGCAATAAATGATGTCGCAACAAAATACTTACATTTATAAAAAAAATGTGTTATGCATCGGTAAAACGGAATATCTGAAACAAAAAATATGAAGAGATAAAAATATTTTTAGTCAAGAAATATAACAAAAAAATATATTATGTGAACCATTTTTAAATTTACGTTACAAACACTTAAGTTACACAGAGCACAAAGTTATTTTAGGGCTAATTTCACCATAGCCCTATGAGATTGAATAATTATAAAATGACGTAATAAGCATTTTAACGGATTGTTAAAGTTAATGAAACTTCCTCAATGTGCTATCAAGTTGTTAATTTTCTTGATCAGTCTTTAAGCTTAATCACGGTTTTACAGGTTGAGGTGGTTGTCAAGGGGTACATGTAGTTTTATCGCGGTTTTATGTTTGTGTACACTCAGTATGTTTTATAAACGTTTGGGTAATGTTTTATTTACCAATGAATGTTATGAAGCATATTATAGTATTACATATAAGTGTTGTTAATTGTAAAGCCTGATTAAAAGTAATTTAGTTTTAACAGTTAATGTCAAGAGATTTTTTTTCTCATAGATGCCGAAGTTCCCATTGCATTAAAATCCGCGTGAACGCTAACGCGATTTAATGAGTAGGAAGATTCGAACTAGGCACACACGTTTTTATTTCTCAGCAATAAAAAGAACTAAACTAACCGAACGCTCAAAAGAATTAAACCTTTTGAGTTAGTGTAGTGTTAAAAAAATAGTGTAATGTTGTGAAAGTAAAAATAATATAGTGCTACTAATATAGAATATAAGAACAAAGTGTCTTCGCCTTAACTAGAGACTTTAAGAAAAATGCCAATGGACACATTCTTAGATATATTATTTTATAAAACTAAGTTAAAGTTAAATTACTCATTAGCCTTGTTGGCTAGATCGTAATAATATTAGGTTACAATATTTTAGTATTGTTACCTAAAAAAAGCAATAAAAATAGACTTTTATTAAACCACTTTTAATTGCAATTATTAGAAATACATTTTTATTTTACATTTCGATCATTTTTTATTTTAATAATCTATACTCTGTACTAATATTATAAAGAGGAAAGGTTGTTTTGTTTGTTTTTACCCATAAGCTCCGAAACTACTGAACTGGTTTAGATGAAATTTGGTAGGAAGATATTTTGAGACTTTGAGAAGGATATAGGATAGTTTTCATCCCGAAAATCATTCCTAAAAGGATGAAAATGGGGATGAAAGTTTGTATGGGAAATCAATCTAGGCACGAACCACCGTATACGATCTACCGAGTAGCTACTTAGCTAGTTTCAAATAAATTAGAAAACGATTTCAAAAAACATGAATCTGTCACAATAATGGTCAAAACTGTTTTTTTCGTCAGCTCTTTTCCTTCATGGCGAAATCAATTTTATTGAAATAATTTGATTTAATTTAGTTTTTTTTTATTAAATAATTTGTTCAATATAAAATAATTTATGCCGTGAATATAATCTTATGTATCACTTTAGTTTTGAGCATTTTATCCTAGAGCCAAGATCGAAAATAGACGGTGTCACAACGATAAAAAGTGATTACAATTATTTATGCACGTCTGCGGTGAATGTCCTACGCGGAGTGCGGACCTGAGCCGGACAGGTTGTATGGTAGACGCGGCGGCCTGACTGTTACACGCTACAAAAATCCCAAACATGACTAAGAATGTTAAGAGACAAAATAACAACTAGTTACATTAAATTACAAATGGTATGTAAATAAATAAAAACAAAATTGTAAGGAAAATCTTTATTATACCTATTATACTAGCGATTCACCCTCACTTCGCTCGGGTTCGTCCATAGGTACGTTTTACAGGTTAGTATTATATGATATATAGCCTATAGCCTTCCTTAATAAACGGGCTATCTAATGCAAATTTTTTCAAATCGAATTAGTATTTCCTGAGATTAACGCGATCAAACAAACAAAAAAACAAACTGCATCTTTATAATATTAGTACTGTATATTAAACATAAATATTAAAAAAAAATTGCACTGCATTATTTAAAAAAGTAAGTTAGAAAAATAACGACTTAAACTTTCAAATTAACTAACTATACTCAACAAAAATATTATCGTTCAGCAATAAATCCCGTAACCTGAGAGTATAGACCTTCTCATGTTGCTAAAACCTAGTATTACATGAAGTCGACGTTACACAAGTATTAAACATAAAGTTAATTTTGATAATAATTTGAAAACTTTATGCTCATGACCATATAGAATAGATATTTAGTATTATCCAATATGCAAGCTCAAACAACGAACAATAAATTTCACTGTAAGTATTTCTATATTTCATGATAGCAATAAAGAAGATGGGACGATATCTTCATTACGGGGCGCATGAAATTGATGCCACGATAATTACGTACCACTCTCTAGCTCTGCCGCGACCGATGAAATTAACTCTACATAGAGTTTTAAATAAAACTATCTTTTCAATTTTTTTCTCTGTCTCTAGAGACCATGATTGCTGTAAAGCATTCGAAACGTCGGGAACCAAAAATCAAAATAAATCCGCGAAAAAATCCGATAAGATTGTTTTATTTAAAATGTCAAGTATTCGCGTAAATCTAAGAAAGTATTATCTACATAGAGTTTAGTGAAATACTGTAATACATATGTAAATACGTTTTGAAAAAAATAAGTTAAATGTTATGTTACTCTATAATGTTACTCTACCTACATACATAAACGACAATAGAAATGAAAATAATACACGTGTACCGTTTACGTCATTTAAAACTTACCTACAAAGCTATTGTGTTAATATAATTCCTTTCTTACATAGCTCGCTGATGTACCATACCTATTGAATGTAAAGAATTTGCCAGATTTTATCACTCACCCACTAACCTACATTACCTATATAAAACTTTCAACTAGTAGAATCGTTTCTTGCCTACATAATTGTTTTGAAAACACACACCTATATGTTCAATTTATAAATATGTTTTCCAAAAATCTAAAAATTTAAAATACTAGCATTGCCCGCGGCTCCGCCCGCGTTCAGATACATTGCAGTTCTTGTATTTTTCTCAGAAATTAGATATTTTTCCGCGGTAAAAAGTATCCTATATGTTGACCCGGATAACCAGCTATTACCATACCTAATTTCATCAAAATTCCTCCAGTAATTTTCCCATGATGCGGTAACAGACAGACAGACACAAAAATTCTAAAAACTGTAGTTCGGCCTCTGTATCGATAATAATGTCTATTTCAATTAGATTTTCCAAAAAGTATTTAATGTACAGATTCGGCTTAGTTCCAATTATATTTATAGATTAATGATCGCGTACAATAATCAAAAAAAGATATTTTATACTATAAAAGTGGCCAACACCTTATCTTTAAAATTCTGAGAAGTGACGAAGAAAAAATGATCACGAAAAGTTCGCGACAAAACCGAGCTTATTTTTAATGAGTGATAGCTGTGTCTAGACGGCGACATTATAAAAATTATTTAGTAATAAAAAAAATGGTTTCTATATCGTATTTAATAAGATCTAAATCTGTTTATAAGAAAATTATATTAAAATGCCTAAATTTCGTCCAAAATAAATTTCTTTATTACGTTGTCAATATTATGGCGTTCGCGAGTTTATTGAAATGATTTTTAAAATAATATCCATAAGGTAAATCCAAAAATTATTGATATATCAATTTAGTGAAAGTCACGTCATTTAAAGAGACGCATAGAAAGAGGCACATTGTTGTAAGAACAATGGTATTAAAACTTTTGAAGAACCAACACTGGTTGCGTTATTGAGTAATTTAGACCGACTGCGCGCTAACGTCGAAGTATCAACGGTTTAAATCCAAATTATAGTTTTTGATGTCTTAATAAACGTTTATAGCTATATTTATGTAGCATTAGTAAAAGAAAAGTTTTTTCATGAAATAATACGAATAATTACGACCCATAGGCATACATGACTGGAGTCATGGTTTAAAGTAATTACAAAAAGAATTTATATGTACATTTAGTAATATTATTAAAATTATATTCAATTAGTATACTATTTATTTATCAAATCTTATCAACTTATAGTTTTATGCGATCCTTCAAACTTACGATACATACCTACTATTATCAATTTCTATCACTAATACAAAGAATGTATTTAAAATATACATATAAGTAAATAAACACTACGTTTTAATATAAAATTTTAATTTTATATTATTATAATTACATATATAGAATAAGTCGTTTATTTCAGCTTATAAAAAAACAATTCAAAGTTTGATGTCTGTAATAATTGTTACATGAATTTAATAGAAATAGGTAAGCAAATAAGCCGAAACGAGCGGTCAATTCGTCTCTCATTACTTCGACAGCCTCCATCAATCATCACAAGACGTAAAACTCTAATATTACGCGTTCGTAAGTGTTACCTCATACGTAACCAAGTAAAACTTGAAACCCAAAGTCGTTTATAGTCCAGTGCGAGCTTGAAATTACAGCAGTCATAATATTGAATAATATATTTGCGGAGATTGTGCGATCAAAAGCACTGTGTGCAATAGTTAAACCTTTCGACGAAGTTGTAACGTTCATAGGAAATTTATGGAACTTTGCAATTCTAAGTTTAAGAGGTTTGGTGCACGTTTGAATGGAAACATCTCGATATTCCTTGTATTGCCCAAAGAATACATAGAGTTGATGTTACATAACAAGCGCGGAATATATGAATAGTTAAAATTTTAAATCAATATATACGAGTTTGTATTTAAAAAGTAACACTTGCTTATTTTATTTCCTTTGTCTTTTATTTAAATATAATTAATATTAATGATGTATTTGATCTAAATACATATTTATTATAAACTAAAGTATATATATAATAGAAACCTTCAAAGTTATAGCCATCAGAGTTAACAATATTAAACAGCGCTAATGCTTTACGCATTACGCTATGTTCTAGGTAATGTAATAAATAGGTTTATTAAGTTTCAATTATATCAATGTCAGTATTTAATCACAAAATATAACTAAACACATAAGATAATCGCAATACGTAACTCTAAATATAGTATTGTTGCCTCCATTCCATATTTCCTCTTTGGTAAATGTCAACGTACCACCATCAGCGACCGATTGATCCACGTATTGAAATGTCAATGTTCAGATAAAATCTGACGGTCGTTAGGGTGATCTCTTCCGTACGAAAGTCACTTATTTACCGTGGGGAGTCTCGATTGCATTAGTTATTCAATTATGCGAATCAGATACCGTAGCTTCTAAGGCTGAGTTGAAAAGAAGGCAAAATAACAATGTCCATTTACAGAAATGAATGGCCAACTATTATAGGATACTTAACACATGTTAGAGATAAAACGGTAGATTACGCGTAGGAGGGTTAGTTTTATATACATTTGTATGAAAAGACAGACGTTGATCAAGATGTATATTTGAATACGATAAGCTAATACAAATTCGTGATCCATCAATAAAAGCGCAGGAGGGTGTAAAAACCGTCGCAAGCGCATCTTTCACTCTCGAATAAAGGCTCGTTACGCGCTTGGACTCATGAATGATGGATGACCGAAGCCAACTTAAGCTAGCA
The DNA here is from genome assembly GCA_921882275.1 of Brenthis ino. Taxonomy (NCBI): domain Eukaryota; kingdom Metazoa; phylum Arthropoda; class Insecta; order Lepidoptera; family Nymphalidae; genus Brenthis; species Brenthis ino. Next base: position 11,518,819 of record OV170228.1, on the reverse strand, counting down.
TTGTACAGATAGTGCTTTACGACTTAAATTATTTATTCTGAACATCGCAAGATTTAAAATCATTTGAACGAGCACACGATAGAATTCTTTGGGATACACTTGGTATGTACGGGATGATTGACAAGTCCGGGTCGATAGTATCGGCCGTCATAAATAACACCGCCACCGCTTGTTAGTACACATTCATTGCTCTAAACGTGTTGTACTTGAGATATGGAGGGATAAACAATGACCATATAATCAAGTGTCAGGTACCTATGCTAAAATTTAAACACATTCTATAAGGGGGCATCCATTAGTTACGTAAGCAGTTTTTCTTTCAATTTCACTCCTTACTCCCACTAACATCTCTGGTGAGATTAAGTGAGATTTACGCTATTTACATAAAATATAAAAATTATACAGCGTTCAGGCAAATGAAAGAAAAATGTAATATATTTTATCATTGTAATATATATTTACTTTTAAAGTTGACGTGAGATTTCAATTATGCTCCTCTCAGTTTAAATGAGACTTGATGAGATTTTACTGGACCCCAACCATTTTCAGCTCACGTACCTAATTCATGGATACCCCCTAAGGAATTTCTCCTTAATGCTAACGTCTACTCTTACAAAGCTGATGCATTCCAAAGAGCTTATCACTGCTGATTCAAAAGCAGTGATGACAAATTAATAGGCTCGCCAAGATACATATATAAAGATTTTCGAAGTGATTACGCATACTTATTGGCATTAACTTGCTAAAATAGTTATTTATTGCAGCATTCGTTTAATGAATTACTACAAAAGTCCAAACATTTCTCAAGGTAACAACATCATTTATTTATAAAAGGGTCTTTATAGCAAAAATAACTACTGGGACATTAGAAAGTACCCAGTGCACTTACTGCAAACGTTTGTTGCAGTTAATAAATTAAAACTATTACCGTCTTATAAATCTTCGCCGATGACATAAATAATGGATTTCCGTACATCGTCTTATATGTAGGTTCTACATAAGACGAATATATGAATAAAATTATTTGGCCTATTACGAAGGTTTTGCGTTTGAATAATCTAACTCATTACATACTTGCTTATCACAATATTTAATAGTTAATTTAACGAGTGTACTGAGCTTCGTTTTTATATGATATTGATAAAAGCAAAACTATTTTAGATGAAGTCACTTTCCTATTTACTAGTATTAAGTACCATATAAATTTGCAACATGTGCTTAAAAATGTACTTAAATCGTGTATTATATTAATTTCAAGAGAATTAACAATTTGAAAGCGAATATAGGTAGTGTAGGTACCGCCAATATATCACAGGAACCACCGAAGGGCCGGTAAGGGCGCGACCGTTACTTCGTGTCCAATAAATCCCGGTACAAACTACAGCAATAAGAAACTCTCAAGGCATCCATCTCCTGTCAAATGAACATACGAACTCATAAACAGCCACGCGTCACATGCCCATCGCCCAAGGCGACGTGATAAATCAGATTCGGCCATAACAGTTACGTACGTATCAATAATCTTTAAATAATCTAATGCTAGAAAGATAATAGAAACTCATTGTTTTGAATTTCATAAGAGGAGAAAGTAAATCTAGTCTATATATATTATAACATTCTAAGCCGAATCTGTACATTAAATATTTTTTGGGAAATCTTGTTGAAATAGACATTATTATCGATAGAGGCCGAATCTATACTTTTTCGATTTTTTGTGTTTGTCTGTCTGTGACCGCATCACGAAAGAACCACTGGACAGATTTTGATGAAATTTGGTATGATAATAGCTGGTTATCCGGGCCAACATACCAATAAAATTAAATAAAATTGAAGTGTCCGTCTGTGACTAAAGGCAAGTATTACGCTCTTTTAGTTCAATGATATCAACATGCGCTGTTTTTAATAATATAGTAAGTATTCGGCCACATAAAATATTTTTTTATTCCGTATAAGAGAAACACCTGAACTCTATACGAGCTTTCACTGGTTTGTTGAGCATTCAAGTAAGAGTGACATAGGCTAAGCTATTTTTCTCATACAAACTCGCGAGACGAGCTGCGGGCAAAAGCTAACGTATAAATAATAAACGAAACCGAAGGAAATAACGTTATATATTATTCAGCTTATTTAAAATTTCGTAATCACTATAGTATCATTAATATCCAAAGACATGCAATTGTAAAAATTTTCTAATGTTTTTAAATTATATCATGATAAATTACGGCGGCATTCTCTTTCTCCATAGAGTACATAACTATATGTGTTTCTAATAAAAACAGGTTTTACCACTTACACACAAAGCAAAAAAGCTGCGTACCACGAATCTTTAAAATATACCTAACAAATGAGCATGTTTCGTAACTACTTAATAATAATTAATTAACCAATAATAAAAATCCAAGGCAAATCATCATATAGTTAGGGATGAAAATCTTTAAAAATGTAGAGACTTCCCATAGGAACATAATTAAGGTACCATGGTATAGGAAAATTATCTATATGCCAGTCATAAAGTATTTCTGTACGTCGTCCAACAAAATGGCCTTGTTGAACCTAATGTACCAATAACTTTACAAAGTATTGAAATTTATATAGCACCGTATCAATAAAGTAACAATCATGTTATACGATATAATAGCTGTACATAAAATTTGCTAAGGATGACATCAAGTCGAGTGAAGCAGATGTCTCCGAGCGGATATTACTCATACCTACACACGACACGCACAAAAACATACATTCATACGAGTGCGAATTGGAAGATGCATTAATACTAATTGAAGACTTCCCGTCGCCCGACCGGTCTCATAAAGAACTAAATCAATTAAATCGCTAACATACACTGTATTAATATGCCTAATTCAGAATCAAATTATTGACATTTAATGTATTATTAATTACTAGCATTGTCCGCGGCTCCGCCCGCGTTTAGATGACTAAAACCAAATTCTTAGGTTTTACATATTAGTATACTTTTACATTGCAGTTTTTTATTTTTTTTTCAAAAATAAGATATTATCCCGCGACAAAAAGTATCCTATATGTTGACCCGGATAACCAGCTATCATCATACCAAATTTCATCAAAATCCCTCCAGTGGTTTTTCTGTGATGCCGTAACAAACATACAGGCAGACACAAATTCTAAATACTTTAGATTCGGCCTTTGTATCGATAATAATGTCTATTTCAATAAGATTTTCCAAAAAATATCTAGGCTTAGTTACAATTTTATTATATCTATAGATTATGTCATTTTGCAACTAATGTATTTATTAGTTAAAGAATGAAGAAAATTTAGAATGAATAAAAATAAATTGTGAATAGAAAATTCTTGGCCACGGTATACCTATGGTAATGGCTGTATCGACAACACATTAAGACTTCGCTTTAAGGAAATCTGAGATTAACGGTAGAGATCGTACATATGTAGTCACGTCGAAGCTATTAACTGAAGGGTTAAATACTAAAAGACATGCGAAGCCCTTGCTCAGTCTCGCCTATCAAAGTAATAAAAAAAATAAGCTTGTAATTAAATCAAAACATATATTGATGTGTTTTTATTATATTAAACATAAAAGTATAATAAAACAACAGTTATCGCAAATTGTAATAATGTATCAAAGCTTTATGTCCTTGATTTTTTATAAAAAATAATATGATTATATTTAAAAACTCCATAGTACACTAGAGATAAACTTGTTATTTTGTGTTATCATAATTACAATTTTATATGCATTGTAGAGTGTTTTTTGTACTTTATTTAAAAATTCGCATGCCTAATATAATATAGCATATAAAATATACTTTATCTTTCATTATATTACACTAGTGGTTCAACCTCGCTTCGCTCGGGTTCGCCTCTAGAAAAACAATTTTCGCCTCTAGACAAGAGTTTTTTCCGTGATAAAAAGTAGCCTATCTATTATTTTGATGTATGAGCTTTATTTGAAAGTTTATTTATTGTACATTTTTATATTATTTACTCTATTGGAAAGTGTTGCTGTCGAAGAACACGTAATAAATTACTCAAATATTTGAATAACTAATTAATCAAAGTAATATGTATGAAAATTATCTAAATTTCTTTGAAAACCATCTTTGAAATCAGTTTAGTCAATTTCCACTAACAATCTAAGAGTAAATTGAAAGCCAAAAACTAAAACGTAATCATATGAGAACATTGACTCAAACTTCCATAATATATCATGCCAGCAATTTTCGTTCATAATTATGCCAAACAATAAACTTTTTCATAACAGTTATTAGTCCTGTCGCAATTTGCGGTGAAATTCCATCTAAATTACTCTGGAACACTCGCGTCGAATCCCAAATAACTGAGATTAGCGGATCATCTTAAGTATACCGGCGTTCAAAGGTAACATCGTTCATTGTTTATAATACACAATGTTATATTCTCGTGTCGCATTGTACCGTCATAGTTTCCACGAGTATCTTTTGGGACATCGTCGACAGTCCAATGGCAGTACACACGCTCAATAATAGTGACATAACTTTAGCACTACAGTGAACAAATGTATTTGAAATCTTATTTATAGCCAGGTGTCTAGATAATGCTTACAACTGCGCCTCTTGTTATTTTGCTATTTTGGATACAGTTATTCCATGACCTTTTAAGACGCTTGCCGATTTGTACAAACTGGCTTTATACTATTAGGTTTTATTTTACAAACGTCGATCACAAATATTCATTTTGTAATTATAACAAATAATAATAAAGGATATCAGTTGTCTGACATTTCTTTTTTTTTTAAGTTAACTTACAACACTGTAATTTGTACAGTACAGTTATAAACTTTTACGGGGCTTCTTTCTTAGCTAAATAAGACTAGAGATATGTATGACTGAGATTTTTATTGCTTCGAAATAATATCTAATGTTTGCTTATAATATGTTATTTTTATATCAGACTAGCGGTTCACTCTCGCTTCGCTCGGGTTCGCCTCTAGAAAAACAAACACAAATCTATCCCACGAGAACTGTACATTTTTCCGGGATAAAAAGTAGCCTATGTGTCATTCTAATGTACGAGCTATATTATCATAAAGTTTCACTAATATCAAATCAGTAGTTTTACGTGAAAGAGTAACAAACATCCATACATCTATACATACAGACATACATCCTCGCAAACTTTCGCATTTATAATATTAGTACATCCATTACAATTTTTTGAATTTATTTTTACAAATATGAATTGGAACATGCATTAATACTAATTGTCCCAAAAAATATAGGTTATATTTTACTTTTTATTATTTATTATATTTAATATTTTTTTAAATTAAAAAATACACTTAGCAAGAATTTATTATTAAACGCAGTTCTATTAAAAGTGATGTTTTTATCATCACAATATTACATTTATTTTACTCTACACGATCCATTTTCAACAATTTTATGTCGAACAACTTTTACTAAAATTACATTTTAGCCTGACATTAAGTATCTATAAAGTACTTAAGGGTAATTTAAAAACACGCGAAGTCTAGATTTTGTTATATAATACAAACATCAAAAAGGAAACTCGACTACAATTTTTACGAGTATCTCAAAGTTTTTGCGCTTGCGTAATGCATTTTTGAGAATACAAACTCCACCCTCTGAGCAACAGGTAGAGAAACAAGTAAATAAAAAGTTCTGCCAAAGTAGGAAAAAACTTTTGCTGATGAAACTTTGTAGTATTGTTTATATTTACATATTATCTTCTTAAGAATTTTAATTGTAATATATGAAATAAATTTTCAAGTGATGTACATTGATTTATAAATAGGCTATTTATCACGTTAGTGATAAAGGCCAAGATTGATTATTTACCGCAATAACGAGTCGATAGTATATTATATTAGCTCTATAAATAATATTCTCAATTATAACATTATCTATAAATACCTAACTAAATGTAACAATTCCAACTTACAATATAACGTTGAATTCTTGAGAAGGACGATCACGTTATTATAACACGTAAAGTTCACAGAGCACAGAGTTCAAAAATAACCGAATCGTTTTACAATAGGCGATAGTAACGGCCACTCTCGATGACGTCTGAACATGGAATGGTGCCTTGATGATGGCAAGCGAAAGACAGGGTCTAGGAGAGGTGCGGGGGGAAGGGATGTAGGCGGAGCATCGCAGGTGTATCAAGAACGATGATGTATGCGCAAGTTAACATTCGAACACGCCTCACTGTCACGCGCCCAGCGAAATGTCGAATTCATTCATGGCTTGCTAATTGTTTGTTCAGAAGAAAAATCGATGTAATATCGATATTAGATAGACCATTAATAACAATCTGACGGATGTTTTTTTTAATTCATAGTGTTGAGCACTGTCGATGGCACTCGAGATAAAAAATCATTCGAATGACAGACTAATTATATTATATGAGTTCTTGGGGCTTATCTTGATGCGGGATGTGAATTGTTAACATATTGACAAAAACGGGACGAGAGTCTCTTGAAATATGCTATTGATATTATCTTATCTTTTTACTGCTCCCACAACTTTCTTTCTAAAGTTATTATTAGTATTGTCACAGAATGGTGTAATTTGTTCAGCGTATAACATTATAATCGAGAGTCTTGTTTTAAACATTCTGTAAGTAGAGTGATTTTTATCGCAACATTGAATTTTATACCATTAGGCAATATTAAAAACTTTTATTAACATTATATTTGAGTGTCTTAAAATAATAAATTATTTTAATATGGTAATTACAAAAACAATTAAATAAACTTTAACCAAAAGAATTCTTTAGGTCCGAATAAATAAATCAATATGATTTATCTGTTATAAAAAGCACATAATTAGAAAAACAACAAAACACGAACAGTACGTACATGACATTATATATAACTCATTTCATTATTCCTAATAAATTCTTGAAATTAAAATTATTCATGACAGGCCGAGTTCGCGTTTGAAATAAATCGCGGTTGTTTCGTCATTACCATATGACTGTGAGAGTGCAATTATTTATCACCTTTTACACTTTTTTCGTCCAGAGTGCTCTGTGAGTGAGACGAAATTAAAATGATTTACGATTTAATTAAACAGTCAATTTTTATTTATGTGCGCTATGACTCATAAGTTATGTGCGAAAGGTAGAATACGTGTTATAACTTATAATTATTGTATTTAAATTGTTAAGTTTTAATTATCATTGATTTTAAAAGGCCAACACTTATTTGGTTAATTATTGGCCATAAACTAAAAAACAGAATCATTTAAAGGGCTAGATTTGGCCACACCTTAATGTTAGATTTATATCAGCCGTCTCTACAATAATAATAATCTAGTAATGTGCACTTAATAATATTGAAATAGTTACCTGGGTATATAGGATATTTATATTTTAGGTAAAATATATAAAAATTGCGTTTTTTCAGAAAAGACAACTATATAAATAAACTTTAAAAGCATAACCTTATCTAAATACAAAATTCGATCCAAATCGTTAGAGCTCTTTCCGAAATACAGGAAATAAATCTATATATAAATATACAAGAATTTCTCATTTAATATTATAAGAATATATAATTTTCTATATTAAATATAAAATTTTATGATAACATTATTTTTTATTGACTTAATAAACGATAACTAGTAATTCTTGACTTTTAGAGTCCTGGAGGAGGACTTTCTAACGTCATATCGGTAATCAATATTTTGTCTTACATTTTAAAACGGTAACTTATTATTTTAATAATTACATGCATCACAAAATAATCGGCATTGGGTACTGTATGTTGTTATATTACAAAGCCATTGCATTAAAACCGTGTTTTAGCAATTGACATTTCTCATTATTTATGTAAAAGCGAAATCGTACCAAAGCGAATTAATATCGATTTTCGAAACCAGAACGTATGAAAGGTTGTGTGTATACATCGTGAAAGGTTGTTTTGTTATCATCTCTCATCAAATGATTTAAATACCAAACAAAAGATATGTAACTCGTTATTTAGGAAATGACTAGAACAAGATAGATCTTGTACTTAATTAACAAAGCACATATTATACAGATGCATAAACATTCCTACAACTCTGTTTCAACTTTCAACATCATGTGTAAAGATTAATTCATACTATATTTTATATCACTATAATTTTTTTATTTTTCTAAATAGCACTTTAATTTCTAATTTTTATATCGATAAATATATAGAAAGTTTTTATTGAAATTAAAGAGTTAGATATGTACATATATCGAATTACAATTATATACTAATAATAATTCAATTAAATCAAACACTTCATTGTTGTTTTTAAAATAAATATTACAAAGATAATTACAATACGAATAATAAATAAAGGCAACAAAGACGCTTCGCTTTAGCTACGGAGAATGATATCCAATTAATTAGGTCGCTCTGCATCATGAGGGAAAAAAACTATTTTAATAACTCAGGCAATATAAAAATAAATATTTAAGATATTATAATAGGAATTTCAATAATAACTTTATAATATATCCTATATAAATGATCAAGGAAGTGTTTGACCCAAGGTACAGCTCACTAAATCTAAAATGAACACAGACCAAGCCCAGCTTTCCATTTGCCACACGGGAGTGATATCACGCGACGTCGTTTATAATTCAACAACAATAAACAGATAGTTAATTGCGATGCTGTCACGGGCACAGTATATGGTAATGAGGCGTAGGGATCTCGGCTGCACGGACAATATCTCTCTACGGTGAAAGGTAAGATGAAATCGGTCCAAGTGATAGGCGCAAACTTATGATTTCCATTACAATCATCTTTTGAATAAATTATTATATTTATTTTTCCCTAAATAACAGTTTTTAAAAAAGTATAAACAAATATTTGAATAGATAAAGCAAATTGTTTTAGTAAAAGTGAATCAAGTAGTAAAAAAAGCCTAATCTAACTTAACCTTCTCTTTTAATTAAAAATTATACTCATAGTTTATGAAACAAATAGTATGTAACAAATAACAGCTTTAAAGAATATTAAGTACTATAACCACCAGAAAAAAGAAGTTTCTAATAACTAAAAATAATCTATTAAGAACCTATTTATCTCCAGTTGTTGAATATTAAATCGCTGCATATCAATTCTCACGATTTGGACCACTCTCTCATAGTGTTTGCTTAGCCCATGGCCCGTGTCTGAGAGATAGGTGCAGTACATGCGCTTTCAGGTTCGTACAATCTGGGCAGCTGACACCAATAGGTTTTTATCAGAACAAATCTCGTTTGTGAAAGTCAAGGAAGCGATGGGAGTCTGCGAAATTGGGACTCATAATTTACTAGATTATGTAAGATCATTGTGTACACTACACTATACTTAATGCGCAAAAAAATTGAAATTGATGAATGTATGTGTGTAATATCTATACTAATTACTACAACACAAAGTTTGACGACACGTATGGCTCAGTTTGTAGTGACCCTACTTACTGTGCCAGCGGTCGCGGGTTCGAGTCCTGCTAGGGGCATTCATTTGTGTGATGAGTACGAATGTTTGGACCCAGTCATGGGTGTTTATATTTATAATATGTATGTATTTAAAGTTATATGTGTATTGTATCAACTATCTGGTATCCATAACACAAGCCTCGTAGCTTAACATGGAACTAGACAGTGCTGTGTGTTAATGTCCCGACATATACCTATAAAAAAAAAAAATTTTTTTTAAGCGAACGCGCAATATTCTAAAAGTACCAGTTCGCTTAGAAACCTCTTTTTACATTTAGTATATTAATTGTGGCATGTCATGGGATAACTAAGATTAGAGCGGGGCAATTATTCATAAATACTACGCGAGCAGATCCACTAGCAAAAAGTAGCTGTTATTATTATTGCCTAATTAATAGTGTTATATCTATACTAATATTATAGAGGTAAAATTTGTGAGCTTGTGAGTTTGTGACGTTGTAGGGGGTAATCTCTAGATCTAATAAACCGATTTAAATGAAATTTCGTAAGATAGTTTGAGACCCTATGAAGGACATAGGAGACTTTTATCCCGGAAATCATACCTTAAGGGGGTGAAAATAGGGATGAAAGTTTGTATGGGGAATCAAGCTAGGGACAAACCCGAGCGAAGCGAGGGTGAGTCGCTAGTAAATTATAAGTTTAAGATATATAAATTAAGCGCTACATGCTCTACAATAAGCTTATGATAAAATTATAACTTTATCTCTCTACAGCTGATAGCGTATAATATAAATGAAATAAAACAACTAGTTAGAATGTTAACACGAGTACATCTTAAAAGCGTCAATGTAGAGTTATCATATCACCTAACATCTTCTGAAAGGCATAATTAATCGTTTATTTAATGTTATGAATAACATTAATATAAATATTCGGTGTAAATGTAAACAAAACGTTATGTTTCATAACAAAATGAGCTTATCGGTCCAGCTTATCATGCTAGAATTTATTACCAAACTATCGTAAATGTTAAACTTATTAGACTTACAAGTTACACATATCGCTATATATAAACATTGTCAAACGAATGACACGAATGATAAAAAAATAATTTGTAAACTTTTTTGTACTTTGTTTAGTTAGTTCTCTTATCATAGTAATATTGTTTAAATATTGTCTAAAAACATTTTTCTAAATTTTGGGAACATAAAAAAATAGAAACAAAATTTTACTTTTAGGATTTTTAGGGTTCCGTACGAGAAGAGTGGCAACGGAACCCTATTACTAAGCCTCCGCTGTTCACCCGTCCGTCTGTCAGAGGGCTGTATCTCATGAACCGTAATAGGTAGAGTATGTACTAATTACTATTGCCGCTACAACAACAAATAAAAAATTAAAAATGCAAGAAACATTTTTTTAACGTTCGTATTCGATCATCGAAGTTAAATTACTACATGCATAGAGTAAAATGTCATATTAATAAAAAGTACATGTGCGAACTCGACTTTAACTTGACCGATTTTATTTCATTATTACTAAAATATTTATGTATTACAGATATAATATGATTATTAACATAATAATTCAGTTTATAAAATTCTTACGCTTTGAAGTACGTCATCTTTACATCTTACTCGAAGTAGAGAAACGTTTACCAAAACGAAACTCCTATAGGTATTTCTAATTTTTTAAGGCGACTTAATTATAAAAAAAAATGATTTTATTATTTATACATAATAGAATGTAAATAAATACATCAACATATACATATTGGATTATTAAGGAACGCAAAAATTTAAAAAGTTATATTGTAAGTAAATACGATATATAAGTCTTTAAAGTTATCAATATAAATATCTATAAAGTAATGCTTATCTTTTTGATAGCTAACCCGACATAACTATCAAACTTTCTCGGAAATTGACGAAGTGCGAATTATACATATCGTATGCTGCACCTCTATTTGTGTAATAGATTGTATAGCTGATTATTAGCAAAAATATACTATCAAAAACATAAAATTAGTCAGCCAGCATCAATACGAATGAGCCGACCAAACACGTAATATTACGACTTATATAGAAATCATAAACCTTCAAGCTCAATAAATTGCTATAGAATTTGGCGTAGCAACGACGCGCCGAGGGTATCGTAATGAGTGCACAAATAGAGTTTACGATCTAATTAGGAGAACTGTTACGTCCGATCGCCTGTAAATGTCATTTTGCACTGCAATCCCGCAGTGGTCCCTGTTAGTTCTCACGGCGTTGTAATTTTCCATATTTTGTGCTGCGATTTCTACGCTTAATTTTAAAGGATTTACGAAGAAACTTACGACAAGCTTTAAATTATTGATATCATAAATATAAATTGAGGAGTTTTCGTACAAATGGCTATAGATATTTCGTAATATTTCCACTCTCCACTCGCTCAAGCATAATATTACTTAAGGTAAGTTAAATTAAATTACAGAAAAAAATAAACAATACAAAAATTTCTTTATCAATCAAAATCAGTACCAAACATTCAACGATTAATCCCTTTCTCTATAAAATTAGTGTTGTGAAACCTATCCGAAGCCGTAGCAAGATACCAATCCAATAAAACGTATAGAAGGCAGCGTCAGTAAATAAAACAGACACATTTATTTACTTTCGCATCCTGCCGCCCGCCGGTCTACTCTGCCGCATGCTTACATCTTTGTATAATTTATATAAATTGTTACGGTTATGAGAATATGGAAATATATGAAATGTATATGAGAAAGGCTCCATTTTCATATCTACACTTGTGAATAAAAACAAATGTGTGATTCCAAAATAAATGTTCAAAGCATTTTTAGTCAGTATTATTATTAAATTTCTTTATTTCATTAGTACCTATTTTTAGTTTCAAAATATCTTTAAAGATATCGCCACGATTTTTTCTCTGAATTGATGATTTAACATTCTATCAAAAATAGTAATATTGCTAATGGATAGTCTTCTATCCTGCCCTCATATTTATTATAATCATAAATAAATAATTCGAAATACGACAACAACGTGTTCACATTTGCGACATAGCCGAATATAAAATGTAACACATACCCTATATTACTTTCTTTAATAATCCCTCCACGACCGCGGACACGCCGACGTTACAGTTAACAATAGATTTCTTAGAAATTTACCTTGTGGTGATAAATACAAAAATATCGCTAAAAGTTATCATCAAAAATATTTTAAAAAGCTACAGAACACGTGAAAGCAGTTATCGAGCGCAATTTTAGCGGTCACAAACAAGATACAATTCATGAACGTGTTGCACAGTTACAGGGAGCCGTGTAAAGGGTAACGTATACAAGCCTGTCGAGTGTAAAATACCTCGAAGTGGAAATCAATTGCAACATTCAAATGCCAAGAAAAGCAATGAATTAGAAACAAGTGAAATCAGACGTGAAACCCATTTTATAACTATTCAAATAAGCAACGAGGTTATCTTTGCATAAATATGGGTACTCCGTACTATCTTTATTTGGTCAAAGCTACTTATCAATACTTAAGTTATATTTTCATCTGTACACATTTTTGCCTCGAAAAATGCACAGAAAACTCATTGATATTAATCGATAAAACTTTATTATTATTGAGACAATGTATCGACTATCGATATTTTAAAAAAATCGAGACAAACTTAACAATATTTTGACTATCTACAGGAATCAAACCCTCGCTTTCAGGCAAAATTGACACGGCGCACGCACCGATCACAATGATAACAACAAATACCATAATGCCAACATGCATAAATATACACATAAAATATATATATATATACGTATAAATGCTGTACTTCATGGACATCTATACATGTAATAAAATTGTAACTAAGCCGAATCTGTACATTACATATTTTTTAGAAAATCTTATTGAAATAAACATTATTATCGATATATAGGCTGAATCTATAATTTTCAGAATTTTTGTCTGTGTGTCTGTCTGTCTGTCTGTCTGTTACCGCATCACAGAAAAACCAATTGAGGTATTTTGATGAAATTTGGTATGGTGATAGTTGGTTATCCAGGTCAACATATAGGATACTTTTTACAGCGGGAAAATATCTCATTTCTGAGAAATAATACAAAAACTGCAATGTAAGAGTATACTACATAATATGTAGAACCTAAGAATTTGTTTTTTGGTCATCGGAACGCGGGCGGAGCCGCAGGCAATGCTAGTGTATAATAAAAAGCAAAATAAAAAATAATATGTACATATAACAAATATAAAACAGCCCCAGTAAATAGATAATATATTTAGAGCAAGTAGTTATAACTGAAAATTATCACTATCGTACCCCGAACCCATTACAGTCAATGCCACAGATAATGAAATTAAAGGATATTATTTCACATATCAAATGTGGTTTTAAATAAAATATTTTGTTACCATTAACACAGATAACCAACACTAAGAGATAAGGATAAAAGCATAACGTCGTTGTTAGATAGAAGTCCCACTTAAGATTGAAAATATTGTGAAACGAGAGCGAAAATCTTCTGGCATAACCATTGGGCTCGGTGTAAATGTTATTGTATAATTCAATACAAATTATCACGGACCAATGCAAACAAAACTTAAGGAGCGTCCAATTTCAAGGTCTCTAAATAAAATCAGCACCACACTGGCAGTGTAACAAAGAGCTTTTGATAATTCCTGCAAATCAAGCTCGTAAAGTTGGTGGATTTAATTCGTTAATCACCTCCGTGATATAGACTCGAATGCAATTGTGTTACCGTCATTTACGAGTGCATTTATGGTTTAATAAATGATTTAAATTATGTATGTTTGAAAAAGAACGTGATAAGTATTTCCTGCAGACAGCCAATATTTTTTTTAAATATCAGTCGCATCTTAAATTTACATAGAATATAGTTTCTTCAACTCTCGCATTGATATCTGTAAGAGACTTCGAAAAGTTATCGCAATAAATTTCCCACACAAGGCAAGATTTAATCAAACGTTGGTGTTACTATAACAGAAAAGGTAAACAAAGCACAATTACTGGCCAGTAACGGGACGGCCGGTCTTCGCACAGAATCTGCGGATAAAATTCACGTCTAGCTTGCGCCTATTGCTGGTCGTTAGGACGTAGCAAGATGATCGATAATAATGGTAATTTCGCTGGAACACGTGTAGCATCGTTCTTGCGATCTCGAAATCAACTTACTACGACGTGCAAAACTGGTCATATCATGGACATAAAATAAAAACTCTGACAATAAAATTTATCCATCAATCAAATATTCCTTAAAATTTGGAGAAAACCATCACAAACAAAAAGAATCATCCTCCCAAGAATGAATATACACAATGATTAAACATTTAATATAATTAAAGAAAACTAATAGAAAAGAACGTTAGTATTACGCGATTACCATTTGCTAAACAGTGATAGCAGGCACTTCCAACACTAATAAAAGGTCAGTAGAGACATTGAGTCAGTACTAGCAGCATAACACGTATTTATGTGACGTCCTGCCTTCCCGAGGCCCATAATGGCAACACAATATCACAATACAGGCATAGATTTATGCTCCGGCGCATCGTCTCCTCCACGCGGAAATCCCATAGTTATTTACCGGTTGCGAGTTAAGTGCGGCAGATTTATCGGCAGAGCCGCGCCTAGCGACGATCTCGTTTCTTCCTTCAACTACACTATGATAAATACTGCTTGGACTATATGATCGCAGCCCGAGGTACCTTTAGGTAAAGGTTTTAAGTGCATAATTGCGAAATCGCTCATGTAATCGTCTAACACCGTTAAAGTTTACAATTATATATCGTTAAATTCAATATATTACCAATTACGGTCAGCTTTATGCTTTAAACCGTAAAACATATATCTTACATATTCTATTAATTTATAAACAAAGATAAACTCTTTGAAGTTTAAGACGCTTCGTTAAATATTTAAGATTTTACGTGTATTATAGCTATTTTACATACATGTACATACAAAACAAATCTATTAGAGCGAACACATTGACGCTTAATAGGATATTGTACCTCCAGCCAGCGTGTTATAATGGCGTGTGAAATTACATTCGGTCGTTTGTCAAGAAGCTCCGTGCTCAGTGGTGATTAATTTCATTAGGCCGCTCTTAATGAAATGCAGCGACGCTCGCTTGGCCTTTATATTACATTGGAAATAATCAATGTACCGAATTACGTAATGCTCATTTAATTGGTTTATATTAGTTAGATATTTAAATGTACTGCATTGATAATAAGTATAATATTTTATTTTCCATATTAACAAACTTCTTTTTAATGAAAAGTGATATTACATGCAATTTCAATATTGCATAATGAAACCTAATAAACATTACACGTATGTATGTACGTATACGTAAATAGACATACACATCAAGATGCCCTAAATCAGCCTGGGGTCTAATTCTCAGAAGCCAATTCAGCAACTCATAAGACGAGCTCATAGATCATACAGACGCTACGGAACACGAAGACGTTGAATTGTCGAGATTGGCATAATGACACCTGCCCCGAGCCACCGGCTAACTTATGACCGCATTACCACGACACGCCTGACGCATGTCCAATTATTACACACAATCTGTTTGCCCGCGTAAAATATGAATAAACCGCCATGACGCCATTAATACACGCATATATTCGCATACACGACTCCACTCACTTTGAAGGGACAAGATAATGTTGCCGTAAATAAATTCTAGACGTAACAAATGAACCAGCTAAGGGAGAAATATTGCAAAAACGCTTTGAAATACCGTCTACAATGTGGCGAGAAATATGAGATTGTTATTACTTATATTTAATTAGTCAACGTAATTTTAAGATTTAAATTCATCTTTAGAAATATATAGTGGAAAAAATGTAACTAACGAAAATATCACTCGCATGTAAACTGAACGTGACCCCTGCTTTGTATAAGAAGCTCAAGGTGTCGGTCCATTCAATACATTGAAATGTCAATTGTGCAACAAAAACATATATATAAATTCATAAAAAAGTGATCTAGAGAAACACAGACTTACAAACAAACAATCTTGACAAAAAAAAAATCTTATATCTCTCACATATTATTTTTTTAAAAACAATTTAATATACTTCTTTAGCACTGTACTATAAACATCCGTACATGCCATGCTTGAAATTTTACCAATAAGTAAGGTTCTTATATCAACGTGTTATTTTATCGACAAAGTTAAGAAGATAGCTTGATATATTCCTAAACAAGCCAAGACGATGTGTCATTTATCAAGATAAAATATCAGAAGCCCAGACATTAATATCATGTTGAACCGAAGCGTCGATATTGTTAGCGACGTAATATTACACGCGGAGACTTGCAGATTGCTTGCCCTCGTCCATAAAGATTTTCATTTATTCGTCGAACTTTGCAAGGGTTCGCGGAAAACAATCATGAGATCCATCCCCCGAACAGGCCAATCAGCTGGAATAAATGGAGGCAATTTGTCTGCACCGGCCATCGATATCAAGAAATCCCTTTTTAAAAGTTGAGCCCAAAGATTTTGCATGAGATTGGATAAAGATTTTGCAATCAATCTTTAAAAGGAACATTAAAAAGAACTGAAGATAAATACAAAAACATAATCCATTGTCCATGGTAAGAAAAATATTGGTAATATTTTCATTAGCGTTCCCCGTTTTACTTGCAAAGCACTGTACCTATTAGTTGATACGAAGATATCAAACACCTGTACTGTTTGATAATAAATCTTCTAATAAAACAGAGCTTCAGCAATTCCTCTTTACTTCGATCACTTCATACAACAGTTACTAGTTCTTTAATCTGTGCACAGAATGCCTACAAAATGGCTATTAAACATTATTTCCCTATCATTATCCCGTTGGGTGTAACTGTAACGTAGCGACATCTGTCTTCAACGTATAACATTACCCAACGGTGGTGACAATACTTTTAAAACATTAATATTACAAATACAACTAACTGATATCTTTATTAATATAATAAAATTGTAAATAATAAATTTTAAGTAATCAATATAAAATTATAATTAACAAAATATAAAGGATCCATTTGGTCTAATGATGACTATCGAACATTCTTTATCAAAATATAAATTGTCAAAGTATAACAGTACCTACCTACCTATCACAATTTACGTGTTTATTACGATGATTTCTTCCCACCCACGTCAATTATTTTTCAATTTAATGCTTAGCATTAATATCCATATAGCAATAACAAATCAATATTCCTGTCTCATTTACATAAAACACGAAACTTGCTAAATCCATATAAATGTTTCTTAATAAATATAATATCGCTTTTATTATGAAATGTAGTTTTATAAGCTTTTATAAAAAAAAACAACTAAGCCACGGTAATGTTACATAACAATACCACGGTATATAATATTACCGTGACATTACCGTAACTAAGCTTGGTTGAATAAAATAATAGTTGTCACAAAAACAATGGTGTCTAGTGCAATAAAGTGTTCGCCTAATAAATTGGTTATCGGCGGTTCGGTTTCCGCAAAAGTCAGTTTACACATTACACAACACACATGACCATAAAAATGCGGAGATAAATGGTTAGTCACTGTATTATATACTAAAGTGTAATAATGTAAAAGGAAGAGCTAGAAAATTATAAAAAACTAGCGAATATACATGTATTATATATATAAAGCTTCCTCTGGAATCACTATCTATTGCTGAAAATTCCATTAAAATCCGTTGCGTAGTTTAAAAGATACAAGCGTACAAACAGCGGGAGCGACTTTGTTTTATAAAATGTATAGATGTTACGAAATTTTAAATAATATGTCAAAATAATAATCGAAATACAAAGTACCTCCAGGAAAATGTCTCATGATACCTACGAGTACTTAATAAAAAGTTTTTGAATTTTTACAAAAAGCTTTTGTAAAAAAACTTAAATATAACTCAAAAATAAACTAACTAGATGCTGTAGAACCAAATAAATTATAATTTGTATGCGGGTGAACAAAATATTGTAGTGGACGGTCCGGTAATCCGAGGCGACATTAATTAATGAAGTTAAACCGTTTAGCCGTGACGCCTATAGCGCTACTGTCCAGTGTCCACCCAGTACGCCCTAAATAACTAGTTAAGGGTTAGCATTACATACATAAATATCGAATATTATACAATAATGGGCGTAGTATATACACGACAACACGTTTGGTTCAGTTTGTAGTGACCCTACACGCTGTGCCCGCGGTCGCGGGTTCGAGTCCCACTGGGAGCATTCATTTGAGTGATGAGTACGAATGTTTGTACTCCAGTCATGGGTGTTTATATTTATAATATGTATGTATTTAAAAGTTATATATTATGTGTAGTATATCAACTATCTGGTATCCATAACACAGGCCTCGTAGCTTACCATGGTGGTGATACCAGATGGTGCTGTGCGTTAATGTGCCAACATTTATTTATTTATTATTTAATGTAAAATAAGATTTTTCAAATTATATCGCGATACCAGCGATTTACGTGCATCTTTTTAGGTATTTGTATTTTTATATACAGATAGCACTTTTGCAATATTTCATTGCTTTATCCGTTTAGATAGCGTACGTTAAGCAACTCAAAGTGCAAGAATTTTACCGCTTTCATTTAAAGTTATTATGATTTCTGACAGTTAAAACATGTTTATCGGAATAAAAAATAGCTTCTAGAACTCGGTAGTCCTAAACGGAAAGAATTTTCAGAATCGGATCAGTAGTTTGAGAGATTACCCCTACATCCAAACTTAAAAACTTTACCTCTTTATAATTAATAGAGCATTAAAAACATCACAAGTTAAAAGTTAAAACTAAAGAAACATTTAGATTACTTAATCAAGACTATTCTAATATTAAATGGTATTTATAATTTTAAAGCTATTTAATATTTCATAGTGACCGAAAATGAGCAACTAAATTAAACAATTTTACAAGTATTCCCCGCTGACCAATAAATTTATTAGTCTAATAACTCTAAGTTAAGAAGCTCTTGAAACAGTTGTAAGCGGATTACCAAAGAATTAATTAAAGTCATTAATTTATATTAATATTTAGTATTACCACTCAAAGCCAACTTTGCAAGACTTGTTCGAAAATAATTTACAAGGTGTTAACAAGTAATTTCATGAAGAGCATAAATAATTCAATCTTCTGGGTATGCTTATATGATAATTTGACTTAATCAATTTATGTAATACAGTAGTCAGGTAACTTGCCTGGAAACGTCGTCTTTGTTTACGACAAACATTGGTAGTAACTTGTACTATAATATAACTTGTAAAATAATAACACTACCATCGCTTCGCTCAAGTTCGTCCCTAGGTTGATTCCCCATACAAACATTCATCTCCATTTTCACCCCCTTAAGGGATGATGTACAGAATAAAAAATATTCTTATATCCTTTCCAGGGTCTCAAACTATCTTCTTACCAAATTTTATCTAAATCGGTCCGGTAGTTTTGGAGTTTATTCGTTACAAACATACAAAAATACAAATCTTTCCTATGTATAATAGTAGTGTATATATAGTGTGATAATAATAATCAATTGATGCTAAATTTTCCTATGGACATTTCATTCACATTTAAAAAATATTAGTTGCTTATCCGATTAATATATCAGCGATATTTTACTATCATAATTAAAAAATTATAAACCCAACAATATAATGGTACCTTTAGACAAAAATATGAATCGCAATAACATGCCCAAGAAACAGGAATTACAATAAATATTACTATATCTTTTTATCAGTTAACAATAAACACAAATCTGTTTCTATCTAAGAAATAAATCTTTCATAATCTTAATAGCATCTGCGATACGATTTGTACCAATTATATTAGAAATGGTATTCAATAAAGCCAGTTATCAAGCTTTAATTGGAGTGTACCAAGTCATGTAAATTGAAAATTTAACTTAAAATAATGTGACATAAGACCATGTAAAATTATTTTATGTGATCATTAAGTCTTTATTCTCACATAATCTGTGATGAAAGTGTCATGAAGTCACTAAATCAGTATTCAAACATTATTTACATTTATTTACTTGGAGGTATGCTGAGACCATAATAAAATTAGTTTGCCAGTTCTCTAATACCAGACCGGAACGAACTCGAACCCACGACTTCCTTTGTTTGCACATACAATATATTTATCATACATAATAGGTATGTTTGACAAATCAATCTATTCTAATATTATGAAGAGGAAAAAATTGTTTTTTTATTTGTTTGTTTCTATCAAATACTCTGAAACTACTGAACCGATTTAGAAGAAATTTGGTAAGAAGATATTTTGAGATCCTGGAAAGGACAGGTTTTTATCCCGGAAGTCATGTCTAAGGGGGTGAAAATGGGGGTGAAATTTTGTATGGGGAAGCAACCTAGGGATGAACCCGAGCGAAGCGAGGGTAAATAGCTGCTAGTATTATATGAAAGCAATTTCTTTATTGGGAAATACAAATGAAACAATATCATTCTTGGTGTAAAACCTTTTCCTATTTATTATAAGCCAAATAAAATAACAATATAAAAATTAAAGCCAAATAAAAAATACAAAACCCATAACTTTTACACGTACCTACATAGTTAAAATGGTGATGAGTCATAAAAAATGTGCTCTATTTGTTAAAACATGAGTATCATTAACGAAAATCAAATTGTACCTATCTTGATATTGTTATTATTTAACTATGTCAAACATTATTATATAAATTATATAAATTATATATGTTTGACATAGTTAAATATATTATATATATTAAAAACAAATAAAGGTTTCGTCGTATTCGTATTAAATGTTAGTAAGGGTGAACCAGTACGTCTCGGCAAGGTCCACCATACCCTCGGATGCAGTCCATAATATCGCGGATAGAAGATAAAAGGTTAGATATAGGAGGTGTGTCCGACGGGCGGAGTCGAATCCAACATAAAGTTCGAAGGCAACAAATAAACAATATTCGATGCTTGCATCTGGCATAGTAGAAATAAATAATGAAGCAACTGAACATAAACCATTTGTGGGGCGATGTTTGTTTAAGCCTTTAAGCAAATCCGCTTATAAATATCTGGTGATATTCTTTCGATACCAATATTTTTACTTAAGCAACAAATACTATTAAATTTTAAGAAACTAGTGTATAATACATAATTTATCCATACTAATATTATAAATGTGAAAGTTTCTAAAGGTATGTGGATGTCCGGATGTATAGATGTATGGATGTTTTATTCTTTCATGCAGAAAAATACTGAATGGATCATAATGAAAATTTACAACAATATAGCTCGTACATCAGAATTACACATAGGCTACTTTTTATCCCAAAAAAATCAACGGTTCTCGTGGAATATACTTGTTTTTGTTTTTCTAGAGGCGAACACGAGTGAAGCGCGGGTAAGCCGTTAGTATTATAATAATAGCAAAACTTATAACAAAACACGAAACCATATTCATATTCACAAGAGACACACGCTTATGATAACAGAATTTATGACGGAAAATTCAAATGCTGAATAAATTCCACATATCAGCACACAATCAAGGCAAGCATTAAACGAGACAATACGGAAGCCGAGAGACCAAACTGCTCACCTAAAACACATAAAGGTCCTACAAGCTAAGATCGGGAAAGAAGCTCACAAATGTCACGACTCGCCAACCTCTCAATTTCTAAAACAAAACCACATCAAACGATTATAGTATCCACGGCTACCGTTACATACTGAACCGCTACTATGTGTTTATTTTGCTCTGGCAATAGCACAGTCTGCTTTCCATGATTGCCAAGTTAAATTGGGTATTTAGTCATAAAAATCATCCAAATATATTTTAAATTCATAATTGTTTAATGGATTTATCAAATTTAAAAGGAAGGTATCTTTTACCTAATTCTTTTAGTTTGGTAATGTATGCGATATCTTCACCAATTGTGTAATACAAATCAATATTTTTACCCGACTGCGCGACGCAAAGGAGGGTAATTTCAATATTTTAGATATAAAAAAAGTTGACAACTATTTTTTACTCTCTAAAGAATTTATAATATATTATTAGTACTACTTATATTATCTTATGTTACTTACTAAAAGGACCCAAAATAAACTTCGCGTCTTTAGAAACCCGCGCCATGCCGCGGGTTTTCTTCATATATAAATCTTAATTGTTACTGTTATTGCTAGCGTGGCTTACCTATCGTAATAAATTGATCTTTAATATTATTAATAAGCTGTTTGAACATTACCAGAATTGAGGTTCGGCTTTAACCGACCGCTTTTTAGACTCTAGCAAGATTTCCAATATTATAAAATTGGATTGAGTTTAGGTCTCTAGGGTTAAAAACGCACAAACGAACAGACATACAAGCAAAGATTCGTTTTATAATACGAATAGGGATAGATAAGTCGTAAATAATTGTAAAGGTATTTTTTTCACGCTTTACCCCGCTTAGATGACGTGATGAAATAATTTACATTAGTAGTAAACTACCTCATAAGAATCTCCACTTTTCACCAGGATAAAATTTTATTTTAAGGGCCTGCCGTATATCGGAACAAAAGCTGCGTGATGAGTATAATTGGCCACAGTGGGAATTGACAGATATATATAATAACAGAAAAAATCTCTAAATAAAGAGTAACCCATAGTAGATGCTCTAACTATACTAACTATATACTAAGTCCCATATACGTGTTCAGTTTAAAATTCACTAGCAAAAAATAGGTCTTCGGTGAGCACATTATGCAGGCGTGCGGCACGATCGAACTGTTGAACATCGAGGGTTACTACCACGTACACATTGAGATGTCAGTGCGATGTCAAAGCAATATGAGCGCTACTTGAATTGATAGCGATTTAGGCCAGATTTTTAAATCGGAACATAAAAAGTTATTGATAAATTACAACATAAATCATCAAAACATATTATAAATTTCCTAGTAGCGTTGTATTAATGTTTGTTCTGACTAACCTCAGAAACTACTGTATGGATTTTCGTACGGTTTTCAGCAATAGAAAGTGGGTTTACCTAGAAAATAAATTACCGTGCCGTATATTGATATTTGTGAATTAAGTCAGAAAATTTTTGACATCACCCCTTCTGAGAGCTTTCGTTATATTATAAATGCGAAGGACATCTAGTCACCAGTGTTAAATAATTTTTCAATTGTCAAATAAAAAAACGGTATTAAATACTAGCGGCTCACCATCGTTTCACTCGGGTTCACCTCTAAAAAAACACACAAATCTATCGCACGGGAACCGTAAATTTTTCCATTATAAAAAGTAGCCTTTATGTTATTCTGATGATATTATTGTAAAGTTTCATTAAAATCCATTCAGTAGTTTTTGCGTGAAAGAAAAGTAACAAACATCCATATATCCATACATCCTCACAAACTTTCGCACTTATATTATTAGTATAGATATGACAATTGATAAATAAGCCCTTAGGATAATGTTATAAAATTCAGAAATACAATGATGTGATGAAATGTAAGGCACCTACACATTTAATCAGCCTCCCTTATGGTTATCAATTCGACCATTACCATATGCATCATTATCTTATGGCTTTTTTGAGCCTAACAATAAGACAAGTACGTATGTATTTATATAATATTAACTTAGTAGAAACATCTCATATTCTTCAAGTACTTAATGGCATAGTCGTGTGTTAAGTCAAACCTATCTAAAAGATAAAGTATTAATTACATAAATCTGCTCAGTACAAGATTCTTAGAGAATAACTTTGAAAACTCAGATATGCAAAACACATCCCGAACACGTCATAATTTATTCAAGCAGGTGCAGCGACTATTTCAGAAAATTTATTATAATGCATCTGTAGAGTTTCGAAATCGTTGTATTTTACTAAGATAATTATAATTATTCTCTTCACCTCATACATTTGATAGTTATATAAGTTATTAGTTTTAATATTACATGTTCTTTGCCATTATTTTTAACCCCCGACGCAAGAAGAGGGATGTTATAAGTTCAACGTGTGTATCTATGTATCTGTCTGTGACATAATAGAGCCTAAACGGATACACCTAACATTTTTAAACGGTTAAACCAGAATTTTTAGCTATAAATCAAGAAAACTCGCTGGATCGTTTGGTGGCTATCAGATCTTTTTCAGACGGTAAAAGGATATGAATATTGAATAACTTCCACAGATCTAATAGATTCGGAACTTGGTATCCTGTTACTTCAATGACATTGCAACGATATGGTAACCTAGGCCTGATGCTGCAGCATTACCTGATATCTGCAAGATACCCACCTCTTTATTAACATACTACAGCGATAACATGTTAAGGGTCATTTAAATGGTCAGTGAATAGGTTGTGTTGGGGTTTTTTTAATTTTTTTTAATATAATTTCTTGTTAAATCCTATGTAATAATTTTATTTTGTAGCGATTAGTACAGGTACTTATATCTATCTACTTATGGTTTAAGCAATTCGAATTATAAATAAATAAATTATTAAATAATATATTTCTTACTAATATTATAAATGTAATAGTGTGTTTATTAGTTTCTACAAATTGGGAATCAATTTTAGTAAAAGCTGCAAATCAAGTTTCGAAATATTATGAATAACCTATTACTGAAGTACAAACATTCGTGCTCATCACACAAATGAATCCCCCCAGCGGGTCTCGAACACGCGACCGCTGGCATAGCAAGTAGGGTCACTACAAAATGAGCCAAACGTGTCGTCAAATTATGAAACATAAGCGATTAAACAATAATAAAAAGTACTTTAACAGATCATAGTTAATATAAAACATTAAGCCGTATCACGAGCCGCTTGAATAATGTAATAGCAATGCAATAGGAAGCAATTTACAACTAATCTTTATGCTAATACACACGAACAATGACACGAGTGCACTAAAACTATTATTGACATCGATAAACCTCTAGACAGAACAAAACTATTAACTAAACTAACCGTCGTGGTGCCGTCCGCTAAACATATTTATAAATATACATTCATAATACGTTTAAAATTATCTCCAACTAATAACTAAGGATTTAAAATGACAATAATTTATTTTTACAATATTATAAATGCGAAAATGTTTGTTAGTTTGTCTTTTTTAACGAAGTAACAAAACGATGGAGTGTCGTGATTTATTTTTTTACATTAACACACATCACCATCTAGTTCCATGGTAAGCTTAAAGCTACGAGGCTTGTGTTATGGATACCAGATAGTTGATACACGAAACATATATAACTTTAAATACATACATTTTATAAATAAATATAAAAACCCATGACTGGAGTACAAACATTCGCGTTTATCACACAAATGAATGCTCCCAGCAGGACTGGAACCCGCGATCGCTGGCACCGCAAGTAGGGTCACTACAAACAAAGCCAAACTTGTCGTCCAAAATTTTTTATATAAAAAGAGTTTAGCGGAAAAAGGTGGACTTTTTTATATCGATATATCACAAAAAATAGAGACCACTTCCATTTTGAAGCCGCTTTAAAGGCCTCGTAGGATTAAATATTCTGTTGTTTACTAATTACTTGAGACAACATGAATTCTTAATTATTTTATTAATATTCATATCATATTTTCTTAATATTTGTTATAACAACCAGAGAAATAAGATTATTATATATTCACTTTTACTCGTATATTATCGTAACAAAAAGTATTGTATCACAAATCTTATATAATACTAGCGACTCACCCTCGCTTCGCTCAGGTTTGTCCCTAGGTTGATTCCTCATACAAACTTTCATCCCCATTTTCACCCCCTTAAGGGATGATTTCCGGGATAAAAAGTATCCTACGTCCTTCCCAGGGTCTCAAACTATCTTCTTACCAAATTTCATCTAAATCAGTCTAGTAGATCCAGAGATTACCCCCTACAACGTCACAAACTCCAAACTTTACATATTTATAATATTAGTATAGACTAGCGGCTCACCATCGCTTCGCTCGGGTTCGTCGCTAGGTATGTTTTAAATAGGTATAAATAGTTATTAGCTAGCGTTAGCCGTATAATTTTTTTTGTTTAATTTTTCTAATGATTATAATTAATACTTATTTTCCATTTCACAGACTAAGAGAAATCCAAAAATTCGAATATCATAAAAATTGGTCCAGTCGTTCTTGAGTTTTACTCACGTCACACAGGAACGCAGTCGAACGGGAGAAAAAGTATCCTATGTCCGTCTCCTGGTTCTAAGCTACCTCCCCACCAATTTTCAACCAAATTGGTTGAGCCGTTCTTGAGTTATAAATAGTTTTAACTAACACGACTTTCTTTTATATATTACTTTTTAATATATACATTTAAGTTAAAACTTTGAATAAAAAATAACTACATATTTAGAATGCATACAACCAAACTCACTATATTATTATTTTGTTGATTGCTCAATGCAGGTACACTACCGCTTATTACCGCAGACATAACACTGAGAGGAGGTAAGTGAAGATTGAACAGAAAAGCTCTGACATAAACAGACACTATTTGTTGGCATCATAAAGTATTTTATAAGCGCAACGATTTATGCAAGATACTGCAATATTTAAGAGGGAATGCCCGAGTGCGCGATCGGTTTACAATTTACGACACTTGGACGGTCATATTTTTTATTCCGATACATTTAAGAGTTCACGCACTTAGTGCAAAGTAATTAAATTATTATATTGTGTAGATAAAATAACATTGTAATATAATAATTAATATATATTTTTTTTTAACCCGCGACGCAAAAAGAGGGGTGTTAAAAGTTTGACGTCGATGTCTGTCTTGTCTGTGTGTGCGTGTGTCTGTCTGTGGCATCGTAGCTCTCAAACGGATGGACCGATTTTGATGCGTTTCTTTTTTCATTTGAAAGCCAGATTCCTTGCGGTGGATCTTAGCTATGTTTGGTTAATATCGGTCTAGCAGTGTAAAAGTATCAGCTCTTTTCCAAAATAATGCAAGACATTTTGACGTATGATTACTCGACTAAGTGCTTCACGCGTGCCAGTAATACAGTGTAATCGTTATTTATGACAATTTGCGTAGGTTTTTTTTTTATTTTAATATATAATTATTATCAAAAACGCATTTCGTATGTATAAGTAAGTTAATAACAGTTTATTTTGTGATACTATATATTTTTTTAAAGATTTACTACTATGTAGCATAGAAACAGTGCATAATGCTTATATACTGCTAAATATATATATATATATATATATATATATATATATATGTATGTACTCCTAAAGTCGGTCCTATACAATAAAAAAATCAAAAATCCTTTTTCATACTTTACTCCATCATAAAAAAAACAATGTTGTATTCTTCCAAGCCTATTTTAATATGCATTTCATTTATAAAGAATTATCGATATTCAAAGTGTACATACAATACGTAAGCTATAAATTATAATAGCGTAATAGAGCAATAAACCCGGTATTATGATATGCGCCCGCGCGGTTGCAAATGCAATTTAATCAATCGTTAATGTATCGGCAAACAAACGGCAATATTACTGATGTATATATATGATAGTTATTATGTAATTCCTTTTTAAACAGCTTCTAATCGCCATAGAAACGAACATAAGCTCTAGCACAAAGCTTATACAAAAAGTACCATGTAAAATAGTGAATTATACAAAATTGCCATTTTCAACCCAACAATGTGTTTTTCATAACGTTATAATCGAAGTCTTATTATCTCTTTATACTGCATTTAGATAGGTACAAGTATAGGATCTGTAGAGAGGTGAAAGTATAATATGGTGGAAATAAACCTTTTTCCTGCAAAAACCATAATATGAAGCTATAATTATTTTGTAAACTATATTTTACTAATCTATACTAATATTATAAAGAGGTAAAGTTTGCGAGTTTGTGAATTGTTAATTTGTGAATTTGTTACGTTGTAGGTGGTAATCTCTGGATCTACTAAACCGATTCAGATGAAATTTCGTAAGAGGATACTTTGAGACCCTGGGAAGGACATAGGATACTTTTTATGCTGGAAATCTTTCCTTAAGGAGGTGAAAATGGGGATGAAAGTATGTACGGGGAATCAACCTAGAAACGAAACCGAGCGAAGCGAGGTGAGTCGCTAGTCTTTACTACATGCGTTTATTTGGTTGTCTCTCTTCGTATACAGAAATACAATCAGCATTATTTTTTGCCTAGAGACAGACAACTTACAGACTACTCTGGCTGACAGATTATTTAAACCCGTTTTATTAAACGGTTTAATGAGATATTACCGTATTGCAAATTACTAAAAGACACACAGGATGTAGGTAAAGACTGAGCAGCGCGAAGGCGCTTGCACTATAAACCTTCACGGTAAATGTTACGCGAAATTAGACATAAGAACCTGTACGACCCATAAAACATTCTCATTTTAAACGGCGATAGAACCAACGACCTTTGATGGAGACACACTGCAAAACTAACACGCAGACATTATGTCAATTAAATAGTTTTTTTTCTTCTCTTGAAAAATAATAGCCCAAGTCAATTATAGATTAATAAGATATGAATTAATCTTCTACGTACATATATCCGTAGAAAGCAAAGTTAGCAAGCAATTCATTATAACTTCGCAATTACATAAAATGTACATACCTATTCCTCATACGAATATTTGAAGGATTTCAAATAAAAATAGGAAGGTATTTAATTCGTATGTGTCTTTTTAGAGAGTTACGAGTTATATTTGTCAACTGTAAACTGATTTTCATATATTGCTTAATAGAATAGAAATTTCACAGCTAAAATAAATACCTCTGGTATAATAATGTAATGTAAATACTCTTTAGTATGATTTTATGTAAAAAGTAATTAATAACATCTGTTAAGGTATTAAATTTAATGCTTAGTTATTAATAAGAAAATCAGCATTATGATTTTACTTGGTAAAATGCATATATATTATTGTAAATTTTTATATCACAAGTGTAATAAAATGTAACGAAATAGGTACCTGACAAGGTATCACGTGATTAATTTATCACTACATATTATAAATAAAGTCCCCCGCCGCGTCTGTCTGTCTGTCTGAACGCGATAAACTCAAAAACTACAGAACGGAATATCATATGGTTTTCACCAATAGATTGAGTGATTCATGAGGAAGATTTAAGTGTATAATTCATTAATGTTCTGTAATATGGCTGAAACATGACGTCGATTCTTGAAGGTGTCGGAAAAAATCATGACGACTGGGAGCTTTATTGGCGAGCGCCGCGTAAACTAATGAAGTAAAAGGAAAACAATGTACATATTCTTCTTAAAAGATCTTCCTGTACGTTTAAACTGTACATTGTACAACCTCATGTGCAAGACCTAGGGATGCACCAGAGCGAGGGGAAACGGGGTTAAATCACTAGCTTATAATATATGCTGTAAATGAATGTGGCGTTATCTTTCATACGGATATAAATATCAACCACCCATATTTTATTAGACTGGACTTTTTAAGTATTTTTTTCTTATTACATATATTATAACGACTAAGCTTACGTTTGAGGAAAATCAATAAATTATTACGCCTCAGAGTTAACTATAAAACAGTTAATTATGTAGGTACTTATTAAAACTACTGTAAGACAACACACAGTTTAAACTACTTCTTCTAGAAGCATGAAATTTTGGAAAAGATTTCCGTATACAATAATGGTCAACTAAGAAAGAATTTCAGACAATGATAAAACGGTTTTTTTTTCTCTATAATGACCTTATAGTTGCGTTAACAGACGGTAAAAGGGTTTAAATAGGGGATGAACATTTATGTCAAAAATGACAGTTAAAATATTGTTCCAATCGCCTGAACCGCATTCCTAAAATTATACACCAACAAATGTTCCACATCACAATCATTCGCAGCCGGAGCCAATAGCTAGTATATTCGTAAGCAAACACCGTTACTTTATTGGCCTGTTACGAGAATATTCTATTTATTTATTTTATCCCGGCTACTGCGCGCGGTCTCACGACTCAATCTAATAAATAGTGCCAGTAATACTGCAGAAGATATTCAGTAATAAGATACCCGGTGGCGAATATACGAGCATGCTGGTGTAGCACATTGAAAATTATAGTTTTATACAACGCTATGTAACTAAATATCTGAATGCTAACGTTAGTGTTTTATTTGCACGTTGTTAATGAGATTGAAGGTCTAGGTTATCCTCCATAATGTATTAGTTAGGCATAATTATTTTAGTACATATTATGTAAGTCAAAATAAATTTAAATGTTCGTACTAGAATTAGCCAGAGGCTTGGTCACACGCTTGGCTAACCGTTGGCACCCGAGGCTCCTTTGAGAATTTTAGAAACAATAATATCCTATCTGGAACAACTGATTGGCCAATAATTTAAATTTTCTTTGAAACATGGATGTGTAAAAGTTTCTTTGAAATTTATTTATCTAGCACTTAAGCTATCTCTTTAATAATAAACACTCCACTTGATTTCACTCGATAACGCAATCATTCTAATAAAAAAAAATGATATTATACCTCATATCATTTATAAATATTATAGTTATCTAGATCAGCGGTTCCTATTTTTTTTTTGACACGGAACCTTAAGTGATCATATTTTTTAACGGATCCCCATTTTAATAATAACTAAACGATTGTGTTGTAGTTAGAAAACTTTCTTGTTTGACTTGAAAGAACAAATCATATATGAAAAATATTAATACTTATAATAATATTTATTGTAGCAAAAATATAACCTGCTTATTTAATGTGATGGATGAAATTTTTTTACATATTCATTTATAATAGCACTAAAATTAGGCTTCATGTCTGACCCCCCCAACGTGCGTTCACCTTGTCGTGGTGGGGGGGCTCAGTAGTGCCCGGCAACCCAACCGGGCGCGAAGCCAAGAAACGCACAGGGAGGCCCACTTCGGTGGGCGGTAGGAGGTGGCCCTCTTCGGAGGGCAGTGTACCATGCGGGTTGCTCCTGGTACTTCTCTGATAGCAGAGTGGACTGTGGAGCAACCCCGTGGTTGTTGTGGTCTGCTTCGGCAGACCTGCCGTCGGGGCGTCGTAGTTGAATGCGTAAGCGATCCTGCGACGCCCCATTAAGACGGGGGAAGGTTTTGTTGGGTTTTAGTGGGTAGTACTGGTTTTGCCGGTGAGTCCCACACCTCGTGCGTAAATGCATTTCCCAACGTTAAAAAAAAAAGGCTTCATGTCTGATAACGTTAAATTTAACTCTCGGACGAAACTCGGAATCCCTGTGCTGTGACCCTTCTACGGTACCCTAGAGTTCTGCGGACCACCATTTGGGAACCACTGATCTAGAAAATCAACTACATAAACATAGATTATATATAATGACGCTGTCTTTTTATTTATATTTTAAATTAAAAACAGCTTAAATATATGTAATTACTTCATTTTGTCTTACATATTTTTTTATGTGGCAACCCCTGAAATACATACATACCTATAATACACTCAATAAAAAAAATGACTAAGATATTACGCAGCATATAAAAACTGACCCGAATAGAATAGGTACTTTCTTCTTTTTGACTACCGATAGAGGCTATTGAACTCATATATGATATACTAGCATTGCCCGCAGCTCCGCCCGCGTTCGGATAACCAAAAACCAAATTCTTAGGTTTTACATATTAGTATATTCTTATATTGTAGTTTTGTATTTTTTCTCAAAAATGAGGTTTTTTCCCGCGGTAAAAAGTATCCTATATGTTGACCCGGATAACCAGCTATCACCATACCAAATTTCATTAAAATCCCTCCAGTGGATTCTTTGTGATGCGGTAACAGACTGACAGATAAAAATTTTAAAAACTATAGATTCGGCCTTTGTATCGATAATAATGTCTATTTCAATAAGATTTTCCAAAAAAATATTGAATGTACAGATTCGGCTTATTTAGAATTTTATTATATGTATAGACTATATTATTTAATACTCCAAAGTAAATCTTAAACTCGTATGTAATATGTATATATGTTGTTAAATTATCAGTAAATTTAAATTTAAAACGAATAGAGTCTTCAATCAATTCTTATTATGACATCTTATCTATCTGTCCCAGTTATGTCAGGCTTGTAAAAGATAACGTTGTCTTAACGCCATTACCGGATCATAAACGCGTCGCGTTCCACCATTGTTTATGGCTGAGCGGGACTCACGATGCAATTTCATAGGACATTTACGCGGACGATTTGTAGAGCTTAGGGCGATAACTAAGTGGTCGAGTGTAGGTAGTGTCGCTAACAACATAATGCAAACTTTGAATTTCACGAAATTTGAGGGTAAATTGAGTTTTTATAGGCTTTGTATGTTCAGACTTCGGAAATAATATTATCAATATAAAAAAGTAAAATAATAATTATACTCATATAAAGTTAGACTTTTACAAAAAAAAACGTTTTACCTTAGTTTATAAACAAAATATGTATATTTATTTAACTAATTTAAACATTATTTAAGTATGTGAATCAACCACAAACAGATAGGTAGTTTCGAAATTTTTTATGACATATTTCCTTTGCATCATCAATTTTGAAGTCAGTGGAAGGATATCGAATCCATTTACATAATTAACATTTCCATGTAAATTTTCAAAAGTAACTTTGTATGTAAATGTCCATATCATTGAAATGCAGCTGTATACGTGTTTTTGTTGAATTCCACGTTACAATGTTGTTACTACATTAAAGTTTTGAATATATGTTAAACAATCTCATTTAGTGGAATCAATGAATATTTTAACTGCTACCGAAACGCTACCTTAGTTAACTCAAAAGAGCCATAAAAACGTGCGAATTAAATAGAAATTATTTACATGAATCTGAAAATCAATCCGCAACACAATCTGACTCAATAATTTCAGCAATCAAAGCAAATAACAAACATGAAGACGTTCATATCAACGAAATCTAAACAATCCCGATAATACATACTGGTATTACCGTACAAATTCGCTGCGAGCGCAGGCGCATTCATACTGTAATTACGCTCTATCAATGCGGTACTGGTTTATTGAAAGCTCGAGGGGCGGGGGATATTAAGATGATGGCCGGCTTGTAATTTGATGGATTAAGGAAACACACCCGCGGGCTTTTAACAACGTACTACGAGTAATGACATATGAGGACGACTTGATCGTTACTGTCAATCGTGAAAAATATGTAGCAGTAGAAAGTATTATAAAACATATTATCGTACGCCCTGTCATGGAAGCTTTGAAGATAGACGACTTACATTTCTTTTGGACAGGGAAAGACTATGAAAAACCTCAATGCAAACAGCATTATTTATCTTTAAGCTGAATATTTTTTATTTTCCAAATATGAATTATACATAAAGTAAGTAAAGTTTAGTTTAAGGAATAAAAAATTAAATGTGGCACTCGGAGACTGCCGCGGTAAAGCTATTGCATAGCATTTTTTATCAACTTATGCAATTATAATTATTTATTTATTTTATTAATGCAGTATTTTTTTCCTTGACTTTCTTCATTAATAAATGCACTTTGTTTATTCATATTTAAAACACTTTATACACAAATTATACGAGTACAGATATTCACTGTTGTACATAGATGATAAATACCTATACACCTATATACTTTCTCACAAACAGCTGATTACGGTAGTTTTCCAATACAACCAATGCCACCTAAAGGCGGGTTGCTGAACTAAAGAGACAAGCGTGATATTTCAAAAAGTCAATAAAAGTTCTGGTATTTATCGATAGATGGAAAAACTAAAAATTATCACCGCTGTGCCGGTCGGAGTGGGGGGTGTCAGGTTTTTTTCGTTACGGAATTTCAGAATTCGGTCCCCACGCTCAAGGCCCGCGATAGAAGCTATGCAATAGCTTAAAATAATTAAAATTATAAATAATCGAAGGCGTTGCTAGAAAGAAAGGTTAAATCAGCAACGTGTGATATAAAATTAGAAAGGCTTTATTCTAACTGCTCGTAGCTTTAAATTATAAACTATATTTACCTACTTTTATAACAATAACAACATTGTCTTTACAATGGTTCTCCTGACAGGCCGACATGATAGGCCTGGCAGAGGCGTGGCCTCTTATAGCACGTGGGAACCTGGTAACCGATGAGCAATCTCCACAGTATTTACTTACTACCCATTTAATGCTCTAGGCTAGCTATTTTATTGAAATTAATATACACAATAGAATTTACTTCCATATTTATTTGAATTGGCAATTTATCGTAAATTTTATTAAAAAATACTTGAATTATTTTCTATACTTTTTTTATAACATTATGTTAAATTAAAACTTCTTCAGACATTGCTCACTAAATCGGCTTTACTATAACAATTACAAAAATAACATGAAACACTTATAAACTGCCTTATAAATATATATAACAACAAATCTATAGCAAATTAAAAAAAACACTTAATTATTAAGTATAAGATCTAATAAAACAAAGTGAATAAGGCCAGTTCAGACAATTCTTCAATAAAATAAAGAACATAAAATTAAACGGGAGACTCTGGCATACGCTACGCTAGTAATGTCCTCCTAAATGATTTCAGTTATGGCGGCCAAGCATCACTGAGGCTAGCCAAATGCGTAGAAAATGTGAACAAGTGTGCGCGAAGACATAAGTCAAATATCTACTTACTCCTTTAGCAGTGGTACAAGAGATTGACATGACTTCTTAATGAAGAGTTTACAATGTTCGAGGCTGCTATTGAGGATTTTGTAACAGAACAACCCAGAAACTATTTTGGCCCCACCCGGGACTTGACCTCACAATGTGCAGCCGTGCATGCTAGGCACTAGTGACTAGACGAACGAAGCTATACTACACAATAACAATTTAATAAAATACGTTTGATTTAATAATTATTAAACGATTGGAAAATAGGTATATTAGAAACGGTAAATCTTAGTAAAGCGCCCATCAGGAGATAAATCAGCAATGACAGTGTTGCGATTAAAATCCGTGTCGTCTGGAGACAGTCGAACAAGCAGCGACTCGTGAGAACACGGAGGGAGCGGTTAGCGAGCATTCCTTTACATCATGCGCACATTGCAGACTTTCTATCGGTGCATAGTTTTCTAAGAATCATAAGCAGAATGAAGATGTAAGTGCGCATTATAACGATGTTTTTACGCAACGTTTTGATGCTTGAAAATCTGTAGTATACGGCCGCTCTTAGAAGCACCGATCTTATTCTTCACGATCAGAATTGTAAATGTAATGTGTTCAGGATTTTTCTCAACTTAGTGCTCATTAAAAAAGATGAATATATGTAGTTACAAAATGGAAACAATGTTCAATTTGGAATTTAAGATTTTAGTTCATAATGGAAATTAGTAAGTTTAGAGTAATAAGAATTTTTGACAGGTTTAAAGAAATTGTCTCAAATTGGTGATTTTAGCAAAATACATGTGATTAAACTATATGAATTGCCCTATTTTGTATATAAATCACCATAAAAGTTTAAATGAATAAAAAGGCCGCCAAAATTTATGTAGATCACGTGACCACAAAAAACAGGTAACGTCAAACGTCACCTGCTTGTTGTCACATATACGATAGATACACTGTAAAAAACTTCCGAGTGACGTTTACTGTGAACAAGCGGGTGACGTCACTCCAGAATCAGCCAATCCCGTACGGTTTCAATCGAGTGTTAAACGCAGAATTTTCAGTTATTCATAATAATGATTTCTTAAAAACATCATATTTACATTTTAAAACAAATACGTTGTGACTAAATTATAAACAATTGTACAAATGCTAACAACAATTTGATCTATATTTTACTGTAGTCAAATATGTACCTTTTATCATATTTCAATTGTCGCGTCAGAAATATGTCAAAATTGAAATTAAACAACTTTTTGAATTAAAGTAAAGTTATAAATTTCGTTAACATAATCAGAGAATCTGCTAGAATAAAAATATTATACTCGTAGAAGCCTAGAGGATAATCAACGAGATCATGAAAATTTAAGTAGGTACACTTTATAAAATATGTTTAAATATAACTTATTCAAAATACTTTCTTAAGAAACTGTATTACGTACATCTATCTATACTTATTATAAAAATAAGTCCCCCGGCCGCGTCTTTCTGTCCTCCTGTCTGTCCTCCTGTCTGTCTGTACGCGATAAACTCGAAAACTACTGAACGGATTTTTATACGGTTTTCAACAATAGAAAGAGTAATTCTTGAGGAAGGTTTAGGTATATAATTTATTATGCTTTTATGTAAATTAGCTGAAATACGGCGACAAATGTTGAAGAGGTCGCAAAAAATCTCGCCAAATGGGAACTTTCCACGCGAACGCCGCGTAAACTAGCAAAGATACAGTTAAGTAATGTACTAGAGAATTCAAAATCTATAAAAATGCTACAAAAAAGTCCGCGATAGCATATCTCTATCTCTTACGGTTGACTTACAATAACCACTTTTATGTTAACATTTTTAATTAAAAACATTACGTTATTTTCAAAGTTATTTTCTTTAGTTCGGTATTAATCCTTATCCAAATGAATATTTTAGTTAGCTTAGTCATTTAATGCAGATTAAAATTGCTCTTTACACTAAATCAATCAGATGAATAGTTTTTGAGATATCGTTGTTAGAAGTAATTAGTAGCGAAACATTTTTAATGCTTGGCGAGCATTGAGATGCCTACGGCGAGTCCATCCCCTCTGCCCCGCATCGCTCGACCGCCTGCTCAAGCTATATAAACCGGGCGATGTAGCGCGCGATCCTAGGATACTTTTTACCGCGGGAAAATATCTTATTTCTGAGGAAAAATACAAAAACTGCAATGTAAGAGTATACTAATATGTAACACCTAAGAATTTAGTTTTTGGTCATCTGAACGCGGGCGGAGCCGCGGGCAATGCTAGTAGTATATATAAATACTAATATGGAAACCAGAGATATTAAAAAATCCTGTACAATATTTTTTCGTAATATCCCAAACTTTCTACGGTGTTACAGAATTTTATTTGTGAGTAGATGAGTAGGAATGTACCTATATAACATGAAACATCACTATCAATGACAAGCAAGGTATAATTCACTTTTGCCGCGGCATGCCCGCCTGCAATTGATTCCCACCGGCGTAAATGTTTCCGATACAACTACTAATGTTACCAATATCTATATTCTATACTAATATAAATATTATAAATGTGAAAGTGTGTTTGTTTGTTTGTCCTTCTTTCACGTCGAAACAGAGTGACGGATTGGCGTGATTTTTTGTGTGGAGATAGTTGGAGGGCGTGAGAGTAACAGTCTATTTTTTACCGCGGGAGATTGTCTCATTCCTGCGAAAAAACAAGTTATAATACAACCCAATAAATATTTATGATCTGACTTACCTGAAACTTAGTATTAATTTTCTTCAATACAATTAAATAAATACGAGTTTTAGAATTTTTCGAAATTCATCCCATAAGGAGGTAAA
Source organism: Brenthis ino (assembly GCA_921882275.1). Classification (NCBI taxonomy): domain Eukaryota; kingdom Metazoa; phylum Arthropoda; class Insecta; order Lepidoptera; family Nymphalidae; genus Brenthis; species Brenthis ino. The sequence continues at coordinate 11,480,871 of OV170228.1, read as the reverse complement.
ATAGGGGATGAAAGTTTTTATAAAGCTTACCTTTTTAGAGTTTTTTTTTAGTTTTAGCATGAGCGAGCGAAACAAAGCGGGTTCTGCTATATATATATATACAATAAATTACAGATTTTTATTTTAACATCGTAAGCAAATCGAAATTTATATTTTATTGTAATTACATAAATTAAATTCTGAAACGAAATAAGAATGCCAATGAAAAAAGAAATAAATTCAGTTGTTACATTTTCACTTACATACTTACTTTTGAGGTGCATTGTATGTAAATGATTTGTTTACTAAGTTTCGGATTTTACAGAATTCAACATAAACTGTACTGAAATGGATGGAATGAATATGTATTTATATTATTACTAGCATAACCCGCGGCTTCGCTCGCGCTAAAACTACAAAAATATCAAAAAGAGGTAGTTTCATACAAACTTTAATTCCCTATTTTACTCCCTTATAGAATGAATTTCGAAAAATACTAAAACACGTATTTATTTAATTTTATTGAAGAGCATTAATGTCAAGATTTAAGTAATTCTGATCATAAATATTTTTTTGGATTGTATTATAACGTGTTTCCCGTGGGAAAGAGATAATTTCCCGCGGTTAAAAGTAGCCTATGTCACTCTCCTGCCCTCCAACTATCTCGCCACAAAAAATCACACCAGTCCGTCTCTCCGTTTCGGCATGAAAGAAGAACGAACAAACAAACAAACACTTTCACATTTATAATATTAGTATAAATAATAAAATAATGTAGTAAAACTCTAAGTGCTGTAATGTACCGTGGATAATAATCAAATTACATTAATACACTATCTCGGTTAATATGGGTCGTTTAGTTCGCAATTTTCTTCAACAGCCCTTTAATTATGTAGCTCATTAGCAAATTTCCCACAACATTCAGAAACTAGTTAGTACGTGCGAAGACCTGAGGTGGTGCAATGAAGAATTTTATCGCCAATGTTCAATTAATTGCAGATTACATTCGATTTTCTCTTCAGCAAGAAAGCACATACACGTCGATAGTATAATGTTTTACTAGCTCTTTAATGGATTTATTTACTGTTAATAGATAAAATAAAAGTCTAAAGCGATGTTGCCTGAAATCACTTCTATTTATACAGGTTAAATATTACTTTCGATACCAAATCGGTGGACGACAAGAATGTATTTTAATGTCTCGAAATAATTTCTTTTATTGGAATGAGATATAATCCTACATATCTACAATTTCAATAGTAACTTTTACACACAATTCAACTAAAGACAACGCGACTAGACGAAAAGACGTACTAAAAATGGCGATATCCCATAAACTGCAGCACTTTCCAAGTCTGGAAACCAATCGTCCAATCAAAATAACCATTAAAATCCATTAGAGGCCACGTGTAGACATTTCATCTGGCGGAGAACAATCTAGGCGAGGTTTGTCCAATGTCTCATTATTCCATTGTGCCGTATAGGTTTAGGTTTACTGCAGCTTACAGAAGATGAGTTTGTGCGATACCTTAATTGACGAGAGTTTGCGTTCCCGAAACCTTAGAGCACTGCATAATAATGGCGTATAATACCTTATCGAGAGTTTACTGTTAAAGCGAAGGCGGTTGATTAGTTTTTATTGAGTCGCGTCTAAAATATTCCTAGCGATTTTTAACCGATTTTCAAAAAAGGGAGGGTTCTATGTTCGTTAATATGTATGTTTTTTATGTATGTTCATCAATTTCTAGGAGAAGGCTCGACCGATTTCGCTACTTTAAACTGTATAGTATTGGTGTAGGTTCCGAGATGGTCCCATGAAATTTTCTTTGACATACAGTATACCATTTTCGAGAAAGTTAGGAAAAACCGTGACATTTAAAGTACGCTAACAGATCTAATTAGACTTTTTTACCTACTTCTAATTGTCATATCGACTTGAAATTTAGCCGTTTTTTTTATTTCTGATGATAAAGTTATTTGGTATCATCGAGCTGCTCTGATGGTGAGACCAGAAGGTAGATAGTGGAACTTTCAACGGCCACTAGTAAAAACTTTGAGTTTGAACTTGTTTGGTTTTATTTGACAAGCCCAATACGTTAGTATTGGATATTAGTGTTAATAATAAAAGTGAGTTGTTTAGTTTGTTAGTCTTCATATATTTGGCAGCATACTAACATAAAAATGGCATAATCGAATATGTTATAAAAAAATACTTAAAAATTAGCTACTTATACCTACACTAAAAATGGCAAAATAAAAACTAAAAAATAAAAACTTTTTAACAAAAAAATAAAAACCGACTTCAAACAAAAGCACTAAAAAGTAAAAAATAACTGATTGGTAGTTTTCATTTACTATACATACCTAATCAAATATTTTCGAAGTCGGTGTGCTTTGCTTTGTATGGGCTGGCACCGATTTCGAAAATATTTGATTAGGTATGTATTTAATAGGTAGGCTTTAATTACTTAGCCAAAGCACACCGACTTCGAAAATATTTGATTAGGTATGTATAGTAAATGAAAACTACCAATCAGTTATTTTTTACTTTTTAGTGCTTTTGTTTGAAGTCGGTTTTATTTTTTTGTTAAAAAGTTTTTATTTTTTCCTTTTTAGTGTAGACAGTAGTAGCAAAGTAAGAGTTCTAACGTGTTAGGCTTGTCAAATCAAATAAAATAAGCCCAAACTCAAAGTATCTACTATTAGCCGTTAAAGAGTTCCACCTATCCACCTTCTGGCCTTACCATCAGATCAGGTCAACAGTACCGAACCACTGTACTATCAACGGAAATAGAAATACTTGCAAAGTTTCAAGTAAATATGACAATTAGAAGTAGGTTAAATTCATTATTAGCTATTTTTCCACCCTTACGGGTGATATTTTTTTTGAAATTTAAATGGGACCAATCTGGAAGTATACCCTTTCAAACAAAACAAAAATTGTTCAAATCGGTTAATAAATGACGAAGTTCTGAGGTAAAAAACATTAAAAAAAAATACAGTCGAATTGAGAACCTCCTCCTTTTTGAAGTCGGTAGAAAATTAAAAACGACTTCCAAACACTAAAAAAATTGTAAAAAAATAAAAATGAAAACTCCTGTTCAGTTATTTTATACTTTTCAGTGTCGGGAAGATTTTATTATTATTATTTTTTAATATATCAGCAAAAAAAAATCAGTTTTGATTGATTTGAGACAAATGTTACTGGCAATCCAAAATTAAATTATAAGGCAAATAATAATATATTAAGAATATCATTTGTTAACTTTGTCGAAACACAAAGTGCACTATTAATTATTGTAACAAGCTGTACTTAACAAAGAATGCAAAGAATATCTATCACACTTCAACTAACCCTTGCATCAATTACGAGGCATATTAATTTATTAACCAGTTTTTTTATATGTAAATTAAAATGGCGTCACCTTAACAGTACGTATTGAAACACGTTAATGTCGGCGAGCGCACAATACTTTAATTAAATCGTCGTAGTACCGGGCCGTGCATCTAACGGGCTCGAGAGTACGGGACACGATGGATTGTTTGCTGCTTTCCATATAAACTGCTGACCGTATCTCGCCTTCGGTAATTGAGCTTTGCAACGATAGAAATATTTGTAACCTACTGTGGACCTCCGGTGAACAACACGAGGCCAAATTGCTTCTTTTACATCAATTATTTCATATACATATTTTATATTCATTCTAAAGCTATATGACCGTAAAAGTGTAATGTGAACAATAAATAAAACACGCTATTCGATATTTAGAAACTATTGTATGCCGTGTCGTCAGTAATTATTCTTTCAAGTTACTGCAAAAATATCTAACGCTTTGATGATAGTGGAATGGAAATGAGCCAAAAAATTTTATTCCGCGAATTTCCGAAATAAAGAATTATATGTAGGATAAATTTATATTAGAATTATGTATTTCGCACCTTTAACTTTTTACATCGGCGATAAAATAATTTAAGACATGCCAAAATAATTTATTACCAATGATTAATCTTATATACATATCTTCAAATTTTGTATGAAGTAGTTCTTAAAAATCGTAAATATCTTCGCGTATAAATACATACATTTTAGAATATCTTATACTCTTCATCATTTTTTAATTCATTTCCATAGATAGGTATATTCAGTGTGCACTTCATATACCCAAGCTCTGTTAGCTATCAAAGTAACAAACAACTGAATACAGAAATCAAATTAAAATTTTCGATAGTAGATAAATTGTACCTACCTATACATAATATAATTCTAGAAGAAAAATCAATACTTTTATTGGCAAATTGAAATCCTTAATCATTTGCGAGAAGTTAACTAACAATAGTGTACAGTAGAACAAGGAAGCTGCTCACTTTACATTCTTCTTACTTATCTTTAGCCCTTTAATTGGCAACTTTTACCGTCAAACGGCAGATTAACTAACGGTGAAAGAGCAGTGAATTAATTAGTCTTACCTATTTAAGTTTATTAGTGTGCTCAGTTTAATAGATGAAGTGTTAAAGATACGATGAGCAGTTAAACAAAACTCTTAGTTAAAAGATATGTAAACAAAAATCTTACTAACAAACTAACCTATAGATAAGTATAACTAAAAACTAGCGACTTCCTATTGCTTCGCTCGGGTGCCTCCTTAGATACGCAGTATTTGTTCACAATTTCATGGGTTTAAATTTTATTACGCGGAACACTACATTCATTTTCTAAAATAAAGCCTAAGTTACTTATTACAACTTCAGCTATGTACCAGTGAAAGTCCCGTCAAGATCCAGCCGCTTCGGAGATTAGCCGGAACAAACAGACAGAATACAGATATAAACTATTTTTTCTTATAAGTACCTGCCGTATATACTTTCATATGCATTAAGTAAAAAGCTGTTATTTTGACATTACAAACAGATATTTCAATTTTATTTATTTGTATAGATTAAAATAACAAATCGTTATACGAGTATTATTAGAAAATAACATGAGTCTAATAATAAAAGCTGATTACAAAGTCTTAATTTTCAAATCGCAATATAGTTATAGCAATAAGTAGGAAAATTCTAAATGATTTATCAAGTATATAGTGAAGTAGAAACAATAAACACTAGAATGCATTACTTAGCCCCAGCTCTTCACCTTTCATACTGACATTTTCAAGGCATTGCATTATGCAATAGCTCTCTAATAGCTGTTATAAATAACACTCCACTCTATAGATCATATAAACCGGGTCTGACCCGATATAATATGTAAATATTTAAGAATAGATTTTATGATAGGTACCATAATTTATATACATCTGTATTTCTCAGTATTAATTCCCTTCTAAATCTATACTAATATTATAAAGAGGTAAAGTTTGCGAGTTTGTGAGATTGTATGGGGTAATCTCTGGATCTACACAACCGATTTAGATGAAATCTAGTAAGAAGATAGTTTGAAACTCTGGGAAGGATATACGATACTTTTTATCCCGGAAATCATCTCTTAAGGGGGAGAAAATGGGGATGAAAGTTTGTATGGGGAATCAAGCTAGGGACGAACCTGCGCGAAGCGAGGGTGAGACGCTAGTATACCTATATTATGTATATTTTTAGTACAAATTAAACTTTAACGAATTAAAATAATGGAAGATTGGCATAAAGGAAAGTTCTATCTTATATTGGAATTTATTAACTTAATGCCAAATTCGTCAAATAGCGCATTCAAAAAGACTTTCTTATTCATTTTCTAATTAAGTTGTTTTTTTATATCAAATCTTTATTAATTTACTCTATAGTCCATCATTGGGAAAAGCAACAAAATGTATACAAATAACATTTGGAAAAAAAAACAATGACATTAACATCTATGACTTATCTTCTGTCATAGACTGACAGATGGACAGAAAATAATCCAATAATGATTCGTTCGGAAGTATGGAACTCTAAAAATAAACGTAAGGTTCCGTTGCAACGTGTGGTTGCGTTGACTGTTGTGTCTAAGTAGTTGTTACTTGTATTATTGTCATGGGTTCTATTTCTGCACGAGGTAATTTATCATAATCAGCATCTCCATAACATCATATTAATAACATGACCTACCTATATATTTATATACGAATTAATAAAGAAAAATTCTGAGAAAATATACATATTTAGGTATAAAGTATAAACAATAAGCGTATAAATACCACTGAATATGAAAACAGTTATTGGAATAACGTATGACTATAAGTTACTTAAATGTCATTACTCATTTGATATGTAAATGTCCACAATCATAGTTAGTCTTCTTCGAATCAGATAAACACTACACTACACTTGAAGTCCATTTTATTTTAATGGTAGTATGGTAGGTAAAGCCCGTGCAGGTAAAGAATGGGATCATACAATATACATGGCGTCGCCTCAATTGACATCTAGCTCGAAAACTATTGCCTTAAAATGTAATCTATACATGTGATATAATGAAATTCTAACTAAGCCGAATCTGTACCTACATTAAATATTTTTTGTAAAATCTTATTGAAATAAACATAACTATCGATACAGAGGCCGAATCTATAGTTTATAGAATTTTAGTCTGTCTGTCTGTACCGCATCACAGAAAAACCACTGGAGGGATTTTGATGAAATTTGATATGGTTTTAGCTGATTATCCGGGTCAACATATAGGATACTTTTTACCGCGGCAAAATATCTCGTTTCTGAGAAAAAATACAAAAACTGGAATAAAAGGGTATACTAATATATAAAACCTAAGAATTCGGTTTTTGGTCATCTGAACGCGGGCGGAGCCGCGGGCAATGCTAGTTAAGAATATATCTGAGCAGTAGTCATTCCACATGGTGCTTGCATAGTTATAAATTACGTATTAACTTACCACATATTAATTGGTCTATTCCGAAGATGCTTTTTGGGTGATAGTTGTCAGTGTTGGGATGCAGCAGAAAACCTATAAGAAATAATGCCGCTATACCAGACAAGCTCTCTTATTTTTTTCAATAATTCAAAATTATCGCATCGATCACTTAATTGTATAAAAATATTTATATCACTCGTAGAATGTACGTATATGTCATATTATTTAATATACTATTCAATGCCTGCGACTCCTCCAGCTGCGGGGATAAACGATTGTTTTTAATTGTCCATTCTGATAATGTGTTGTATGTCCTTGCCTTTAATACAAATCTGTTCAGCAGTTTGAGCGTGAAAAGATAACAGACATACAGACAGAGTTACTGTTGAAATCTATTGTTTAATGTTTAAAAAAATCATATATTTACATATACATAGTATAAGTATCTATTATACATAGTATAAGTATTTAAGCTATTGTCTAGTACATATAGGTATTATATAAATCAAAATCATTTAATTATTGATTTGCATGATTTCTGAAGAGTTTCATACTTACAAGATTACATTATTATAATTAGTAGGTACTTATGTTTTATGTACCTAAAAGAGTAAAACGATAAAAAAGGAAAACGTTGTACAAATATATATACAATAATTCCAAAAACGAACTTTACAAACAAACAAACAAACAAACAAACAAACAAACAAACAAACAAACAAACAAACAAACAAACAAGGAAAAATTACAAAATATTAAAATAGGTGATACTTATGTATATGTATTCTTAATTGGATATCACAAATATATTCTATATACATATATACCAACTAACTAACTAATAACAAATGTCTTGATGAGATAAAACGAATACTAATAACTAACGGCAATTTTGTACATGCGATAAAAGGTTTTAGATAAACTTTCTTCGACATCAGCATTAATTGCGTTACGAAACATTTACCTTTATGCAAACAAGATATTAGTTGTAATTAATAATTATACGAGTGCTATAAATCTATACTAATATTATAAAGAGGTAAAGTGTGTGATCTTGTGAGTTTGTGACGTTGTAGGGGGCAATCTCTGGATCTACTGAACCGATTTTCAAAATTCTTTTACCAATAGAAAGCCACGTTCTTTCTGAGTGTCATAGGCTATATATTAACCCGAAAAATGAATGAAATGATGCTTATTCGTGGTAGTCGGATTTGAAAAGTAAGTCGAAAAAAAAACGGTCGAACGAAAACGTTTCTTACGAACGCTGCCTTAACGATGAGAGATATATGATTATGTTCTAGAGAAAAGTTGTAGAGCTTAATAATCCCTACAAAAAAGTCAGCGACAGCATATGTCTAACTTTTATATTTAAGTCACAAAAAGCAGTTTTTTATATTAAAAAAATCATTTAAATCGGCAGGTCATGTTTATTGGTCATATTATCAACAATCATGAATTCTCATCAAAATAAGTAAATTTATCGTCTAAAATGTTTAAAATAAAAGACTTTTCCTTTTTACTGCATATAATTTGGACAAATGGTTAAAGAGATAATACAACATATTCGTATGTATGGACGAACCCGAGCGAGCTGTTTATCTGTTTTTCTCTTTGTACGGGCTAATCTCCGGATCTATTGGACCTATTTAAATGAAATTTTGCATGGTGGTACCTTATATTCCCGGGCAACATCTTAGATACTTTTCATCCTGGAAAATTAAAGGGTTCCCGTGGGATAGTTAAAAAACTATAACAACTTATACATCTTAGTACACAAAAACTACTGATGGGATTTTAATGAAACTTTACAATAATATAGTTCATATATGAAAAAAACAAATCAGCTACTTTTCATCCCGGAAAATTAAAGAGTTTCCGTGGGATAGTCAAAAAACTATAGTAACTTATACAGCTTAGTACACAAAAACCACTGATTGGATTTTGATGAAACTTTACAATAATATAGTTCATACATCAGTATAACAAATAGGTAACTTTTTATCCCGGAAAAATGTACTTTTTCCGTGGGATAGATGTTTTCGTTTATTTGTAACTTATTATGTACACAACATAGACCCCAAAACAATAGTTATTAAAAAATTGTCTGTTTGTCGGTTTGCCTGTATGTCTGTTTTTGTGTGCGCGTTTCACGCGAAAAGTAATGTACCAATTTCAACGAAATTTATTACTCGAGTCAACATTTAGGGTACCTTTTGTATGTATGTTGTATTCAGCCCTTTTTAACACACGCACGGGCCTCCCTTCAGTACGAGGTGGATCAGGCCATAGTTCACCACGCTGGCCAATATCAGAGGTGCTAGACCCGGGATTTGAACTTGCTTCACTCGGTTTCCCAAGCGAGCGCGTTACCACTGGGATACCACTGCCTAGATACCTTTTACTTAAAGAAAATCTTTCTTTCCCACGGGAAAATATAATAACTGGTTTTATCGAGTCCTCCCTAGAAACCTTCATCTGGCTAAGCCTTAAGACATACATCAAAACAATATACTAAAAAATTTTAGGTCTTGAAAAGTCCTACAAAAAAGTTCTGAATAGTATATGTCTATCTCCTAAGTTACACTCGCAATATTTATTCTTATCTATACCTATAATAAAACTTAGTCAAATCGATGTGCGCGTTTCACGCAAAACGTACTCAACCGATTTTAACTTCATTTTGTATAGTGATAAAACTTAGTGCTCGGGTCAACATTTAGAATACTTTTTACGACAGGCAAATTATTCATTCCCACGGGAAAATACAATAACTGGTTCTATCGAATTGTCCTTAGAAATTTATATGGCTAACGTTGGCTCAACCTTAAGAGATAGATCAAAACATTGTACAAGAAAATTGTAAGTCTTACAAAGGTCTATAGAAAAGTTCTACATAGTATATATCTATCTCATAAGGTACACTTGCTATAACTATTTTCATTATTATATATTTCTGTTATATTATACGTTATTTATTCTATCTGAATATAGGTACATATATGAATAATAAAACTGTAGAAGTCGAATGTCTGTACATAGATGGTAGAAAAAATTGCTAAAAAACGAGCCAGTTCCTTTCATACATCCCGTAAATAGAACAAATCCAGATTTTATTCAAATTTTTTGTTTTTCTGTCTGTTTGTCTGTTCGTACGGGCTAATCTCCGATGCTATTGAACCTATTTAAATGAAATTTGATTCTTTTCATTCCGGAAAATTAAAGAGTTCCCGTGGGATAGTTAAAAAAATATAGTAACTTATACAGCTCAGTACACAACAACTTATGCACCTAATTTAGTAAAATTTGGCATGCTGATACCTTATATTGCAGGTCAAACAACAGATTACTTATTCTTATCCCGGAAAAATGAACGGTTCCCGTGGGATAGATCTGTTTGTGCTTTTCTAGAGGTGAATCCGAGCGAAGCGAGGGTGAGCCGCTAGTAATTAAATAAATATGTTGGGATATTAACACACAGCACCGTCTAGTGTCATGGTAAGCTACAAGGCCTGTGTTATGGATACCAGATAGTTGATTCACTACAGATATATAACTTTAAATACATTAAATATTATAAATATAAACACCCATGACTGGAGTACAAACATTCGTGCTCATCACACAAATGAATGCCCCCAGCGGGACTCGAACCCGCGAGCGCTCGCACAGCAAGTAGAGTCACTACAAACTAAACAAAAACGTGTCGTCAACATATTATAAATATTCTATTTTCGTAATATAGCATTTCAACATTTGTGTACAGTAAGTAATAATATTATTTTTATTTTAAGCCATAATCAAGAGATAGGTACTCTATTTTCGGATGTACTTGTGTTATGCTATATTTTCGCCAATACTGAAACGATTTCCATTATTTCTTCTTTATTATTAAATATGTATATATGCATATAAAAAGTTTGTGTATCTTGATCGAAGGTTATGACATACCGCACGAAATTATTTCTTCCCAATTTAAGATCAATAGTTTTTGCGTAGAAATATTTTATTGGCCTAAAATAACTTAGGATTATTTTTAGCTTGTTATAAAGAGTGGTTCTTGAATTAATTATTGGCGGTATATGAAATATAATTATAATATAGATAGATATTATTATCTTTACTATGAGATATTTTTGTAAAAGTATAAAAAATCTAGTCCTCTTCCATAAATGATGAAGTTGGACTTACACGTTACTGAACCGTGGGCGGTATTACTCGTATACCACTTTAGTGTAACGAAGTCCATCGCGTCGGCTCTATAAAAACAAGGATGCAATTTTAAACCGCATGCACATAACTTGCACCAAAGAACGGGCCGGTGCAAATCTATAAAATAATATAAGCTCTCCCCTGGCGGTTAGTAGTAAATTATCTTTATTTAATACTCGCAACCTGAGCCAGGGCCGGATTATCCATAAGGCAGTATAGGCAACTACCTATGGGCCCCGCATAAGCTAGGGGCCCCACGCACGGAGAAAAAAAATTGAAAATGTATCATCGAGTGAAAATTTAATTAAAAATAAATAAAAAATAGGTGAACATTCCACCATGAGGACAAATACAACAGTTAGATTTCTATGAAATCTACCTCTCAGGTCAGGGCCGAATTAACCATGTCGGGGCCCCTAGGCAATGCAATTCTCGGGGCCCTTTCACCCTTTCTTTTTTAACTTATTAAAATACATTTTTCGTAAAAGTATAAAGTATATAGATGCATACATTCCAAAAATTCCGACATCTTAATTGACATATGGCTATAACTGTTGTATCCACACTAACAAATCTCAAATTACGTTAGATGATTGCTGTAAGAAAGCATACATTACAAGCAATATTTTTTACTCGTAGAATTATACATATTCAGTATAATAAAATATAATTATTTATCGCATAGCTATGTAGTGAAGGCTTGTCTTAGTGACTCAGCTTTATGGTCGCTCAACTTTAGATTTTAGTGCTAATAGCATACTGAGTTGTAACTACTGATGTAGTCCAATAAAAGCAATTTACTATCATTGAATTTAAATAGCACATTAAAGCACTAATAATAAAATAGGTTTTTTAGTAGGAAAATTGGTAATTTATCCATATTGTATACTAAAAATGTTTTCCTACCAGAAATGGAAGGTGCAGAATGGGTCAGCCAATGCGTCTAATTATATCAGATTAGTTATTTAGCACGAAATACCCATCAGTAGGGTCGTCGCCGGAGTCTCGGAGATATGTACTAGTAATAGTACAAATACTCAAGCCAATAAAAAAAGATTTCATTTATACTATATGTATAACGCCATTTTTTGACATTTATTTGAACTTATTAACGTTGTTAAGATTTTATAAACTTATGAAAATGAAAATCACAATAATGTTCATTCTTATAAATGGTATTTTTCCAATTTTACATTTCTTAGTCGGTTCGAGTGTCGTAAGACATATATGGCGTCAATCTGATAGACCCAGAGCGCCAAATTTTAAAATATGCCACTGTCAATAACAATCCTATACAAATAACACCATCTTCTGTCATTTATTTCAACTCATTTATGCTGTTTAAAGATCTACAAGATGATGAAAAATCATATTTTTATTTAATATTTATTATTATAATAAGATTAATGGGTGCACTGCACACTCATTTCAGAAACAGAGTAAAGCGAGTCTCACATTGTTAAGATTAAATAATGTATGAACCTTATTTTCAACATATATGTGTTTAGCTCAACCTGCATGTAAACAGTACCAATAAATTCATATTTATTTAGTAAAAAGCTGATATTTTGACATTACAAACAGCACTTTAATTTTATTTATTTGTACATATATAATGTTAACTTAGATTATGTAGCACACTACAAATAAAGTTGTGTCATTTTTTGTACATTATATTATTCTTTAAATAGTTTCCTTTATATATAAATAAAGTTTTAAAAGCAAATAATTAAAGGTTATATTTAAATATTATGATATAATTTAAATCTGCTTAAGAACAAGTTGATCTATCAAAGTTAGTTTAAAATTAAGAAAATAAAAGTTTTACATAATTTATCGAAGATGCCTTATTACTTTTGTTTTTACTTCACTTAATATTGGATTTTCTTATGTAAGTACTTAAAACATCATAAGAACATGATATAATGGAATGAATACCTTTATATAGTAAATTGTTGTAAGTCATTGTGTTAAGAATTTTTCCCTCCAATTAAATTTAAATAATTTATGTTCATCCTACCAGGTGATTTTGTCTGATAATTTATTAAATTAAACAAAATTTACAATACATAAAGAACTGGTACCACTCACAGTAAGAAATGAGAATAAGAGGAGGCATGTATGTGCTTACAGTGGTTGCCTTTTATATAGGACTTAATCATAATAGTGATCAAGTCAATGTCATAATGTATTTTTTTTCATATTCATTCATTTTTTCTTGTAAAATGACTATGATTTTTCTGTCAATGATGTTACTATACTTGTAAAATTTTAAATAAATCTATATGCTAATTACTAACTCTTCGCATATGATAGCTTAACTGATAAATATTTACCAAATACGAGTACAAAAATATGTATAGTACCAATAACTAAAAAATGAGAATGGATCCAAAAACCAATTAAGGGAACAGTTTTTTTTATAAACAAATCATAATAAAGATTAAGACATTAGCAAAATAAATAGTTTCATTTCTAAGTCCTAGTATCACATTTCAAATACTATATTTTAAAAATTAATTTAAAAATATGATTTTTGTCTTTTTAAAACCCCCTAAAACGTTATATTATTTATATTTAATAAAAAATTTAACATAACTTTAAATAAACAGAACAGAAATGTTACCTTTACATATTTAACTTGAAGTCCAAAATAGAAGTGTTTATAATCTCGTACAGTTTTTTTTTTTTTTACAATAACATTATAAAAATTAATATAAATTATTATAATTTAAATACTGAAATAAACAAAAACACAACAAAATAACAACTATCAAGTGTCAGGGTTTCATTATTATGTCATCAGTCAGCACTCAGCAGTTACAAAAAAATAGCAAGAGGTCTTTTGTAAACATGTTATTAAGCGTTATAAATAAATTATTACATTAATGAACTAATATGTCTTACATTAAAAATATTAAAGTTTAGTTTATTATTTATTTGTCGTAATATATTCTGTAATACTCCAACCATAGACAATATAATATATCGATTTCTTCAATAATCGATTTCATACTCCTAATATTTATTGTTTACCTATAATAATTTATGCTCATCACTTTATGCAGTCGAATTCTCTCAACTTACTATCCTTAGAATAAATAGTAAAATAAGTAGTCTCCTATTTATTTTCTTTATCTACTGAGTATGTATTTATTAAAAAAACGCATTTTTTTTTATTGGCAAATATATTTACGCACCTGTACAATAGGTGCTTACCTACTGCTAAGCTAGGGTAGTGGACTATATTTTTGAATAGATGTTGGAGAGTATAAAAATTATTAAGAGGAAATGAAAGGGGCAAAAATTATATTTTATAGAGAGTTGAAGCCCTTAAATTCCTATACCGAATTACTCTTAAATAATTACAAAAGATAAACAAACCACAATAGTAAATAGGTAATATCCTCGTTTCGTGGAGGATACTCTTATCATTAAGATTTTCTCGTTTCAATATTTCAATAACTTTACTAAAAGCAATATTTATGGTTGAACTTTCGTTTGATTAAATTATAAATATATTCAATCACAATGGGTATATATATATATATATATATATATATATATATATATATATATATATATATGTAAAAACGCAAAACTCGAAACCTCATTTTCTAGACTGTCTTAAAATTTTGATTATTAGGTATTATGTGTTAATTTTTACTTACATTGTAATAGGTATAACTAAAGTATTATGTAGTAATGACACTACATGTGTAGTGTAATTTCTCGTTGTTATATGGTCTATTTTCAAGAGTCCAGTGGTAACGCGCTCGCTTGGGAAAACGAGTGAAGCAGGGTTCAAATCCCGGGTCTCGCACCTCTGATATTTTCATGTGCGAATCATTTCTAACATGATTACCACTTGCCTTACGGTGAAGGAAAACATCGTGAGGAAACCTGCATGTCTGAGAAAACCTTGCAAGTTTTTGAAAGACATGTGAAGTCCGCCAATCCGCACTTGGCCAGCGTGGTGGACTATGATCCCCTTCGTATGAAGGGAGGCCCGTGCCCAGCAGTGGGACGTTAAAAGGGCTGAATACATACATAAATTACAAATAAATAATTTGTATTTTTTAACTTTAGTATAACATAATTTTTAAATAGTATGAAACAAAGTCACCATCAACGTTGAATGCGTTAAATTCATGTAAAGTATGCAACGGATTTTGACTCAGACACAAAATTGAGCAAAACCAGTGCAACTAGCGGATAATTCACTAGTTTATCAATTAAAAAACTATAAGAATTTATAATAAGGCAAATAGTATTTAAATGGTTGCAATAGTCGAACTTCTAGAGAATTTAATGATATTATTATAATTAGTATTTAAGTAACTTAAATTAAAATACTGGAGTACCGCCAAATTAAGGTCTAGAAACTCGCTCAATCTAAAAATAAAGAGAGAAACATTTTATAACCCTCTTATTGCACATTCAATATAAGGAAATATATATGCGATATTTTGTATTAGGAACGAGGAGGAATTGATGCATATTCAAACTTCATATGATCTAATAATTCTTCTAATGACAAAAAACTAACATAGTTAGCTATTTAAGAAACTATACATTTTACTTGAAGTCTAGGTTTTAATGCTACAAAAAATATGACATATGAGGGAAACTAGGGTAGGATATGGAGAGTATTTTAATTAGACTTTGTCCTTTTAGTGTTTTTAAGGAAATTAGAACAAAAAGTGCCGGGTCGTTGATCGTTATGTTTTAGATGTAAAATAATTTTACTTGCATATGTAGCACGAAAATAGCCGGCCGGGTGTCGCTGCGTGTGCGCTGCCAGTTGAGACATAAGCGCCGGTCGACCTACCCGCAAGTCCTGAAATACAACAGTCCATTTTTAACTAAAATTCAATTGTAATGACGGATGAGTGAAAGTAAACGGTGATATATTTAATAATTTTACCACGATGTGACATAAATGTGGTAGTTTTGGATGAAGTCCAAGTGTTTAGTGTGCCGATAATAAGCAGGGATTTGCCCTTTTATGTTTGGTAATTTAGTTTTATTCAATCACAATGGGTATATAAATATTATGTATAATAATAATAAGCCATAGTATTATAATAGTTATAATCCATTTAATAATTTCAGTAAATGTGTACATATGAAATTTAGTAAAGAGTTAAATATTATATTACTTGGTATAAAAGATTATTTTATTTTAATTATATGTAAAATAATCCTGTAAATAATTGATTAAAATTAAGAAAAAAATCCTTTTGTATCTAATTTATAAATACGTTTCTATAAAACGCATTAGCCTGTAGCTTAATATTATCCAGTAACTAATAAATAATAAAGAATGTTCGAACTATCCTTAGAATGACCAGCAATGTTGCGCAAATATAAATGCAAAAAATTTTAATCGAAAAAGTACAATATATACAAATAAAATATTTTACCTTTTTAACCGACTTCCAAACAGGAGAAGGATCTCAATTCGTTGGAATCTATTTTTTTATGTATGTTCACCGATTACTCAAAGACGCCTGAACCGATTTGGATTTTTTATTGTTTCAAAGGGTATACTTCCCAGGGGTCCCATATAAATTTTATTGAAATCGGTCGAACGGTTTTTAAAAAAATCAACAAAAAATATTTTGTTTAAATAAATTGTTTAATCGAATATGTTATTAAAAAACTTTCTTCTTACAAATTACCTGCTTATTACGTCTACACTAAAAATTAAAAAATAAAAACTTAAAAAAAACCGACTTCCAGGCACTTAAAAGTAAAAAATAACTCGACGGAGGTTTTCATTTAGAATAGATACCTAATCAGATATTTTCGAAGTCGATGCCAGCCGATGCAAAGCAAATCTAATATATTTCGATACGTAAAATACATATATTTTATCTATTAGATATTCATATCTTAAAATATTGTAGGCTGGCACCGCTTTTTTTGTGAATATTTGCGCTAATTTTGTTTTAATTTTTAATTTTTCAATCGTTGTTTCTTAACAAATAAAATTTACAGTTAACATCATATTTCATTAAATTAGACTTTTGCAAAAGCTCATAAGCCGTCGCCAGAAAGAATCGTTTTCCAAGTCATGATAAAAAAAACAAATACACTAACATTTCTTAATAGCTATGCCATGCCACATGCTTAGTTTTCTTTATAATTTGTATGAATTTTTGATTAAGGCCTTAAGAAATATTTCTTTAAAATTTACATTGTCCTAAGCCCAGCGCGGTAGATTGTGCATCTATAGGCCCATAAGACCGAATTAATTTTATCTATAAACTAATGTTTCTTAAACTAGTCTTACCAGAATGGAATAGGGTGAAATAGGTTTATAAATACCAGGAATGCTCTAATTCTTCTAATCTAAGCAATTTAAACTATAGCTCCTATATGTTTATTTATAAATAAATTAAATTACACAGACACCTAATGGATCCTATAATTTACGTTTTTGAAAGCTTATAAACATGTGATTATAAAGCTCTGATAAAAGTTATCCTAACTAAAAGCAATTTAAACTTAGGCTATCAAGCAATCGAGTATAAAGATAAGCGACGTCACAGTGACGTCAGGACAGCTGTCTGGTTCTGGAGTAGACATCATACCCTGGCATTTTGCCAAGATCATTCACTCAACAATTTTTTATGAAATGGGACCGACGTTGGATCCATTCGACTCCTATTGAAACAATCATTTAAGAAATAATACACACCTGAGATTCGAGGTTATTAGGTCAAAAGTATCTAATTTTATTTTCAGATAAAGAATGACTTATAGATTAGACAAAAGATGAATAACGGCACACGAAGAGCTCTTACTGGTTCCATACATAAAATAAGGGAATTTGAATTAGAAAAAGTAAGATTTATTTTCAATTTAAATATGTTTCTATATATGATATGTGAATTTAATGAATATAAACCAAGTGACAATATTTAATGCATTAATTTTCTTCTTAGGTATGTTTGGTTGAAGAATTCGATATTTTACAAATAGTTGGTGAAGGATGGTTTGGAAAAATACTTTTAGTTGAACATAGAGCATCTGATACAGAAATTGTACTTAAGGCTTTACCAAAGCCTTACGTATCGATACGAGATTTTTATAGAGAATTCCATTATGGTTTACATTTAAGCGCACATAAGAATATAGTCACGACATTTGACGTTGCTTTTGAAACTGCTGGTTTCTATGTATTTTGTCAGGAATATGCACCTTTAGGTAAATATTACTTCTCATTAACTACAAAATTTTAACGTCTCGAGCACTTATATAGCTGTAATAAATTTACCATCTGTACTATTGTGTACATTATTCACTGGAATTACGCCAAGATAAAATGTATATGCACATTAATTCCTTTACTTCTCCGTGTGTTTTCTCTGATTTTATTCTAAATTTTGAACAAAAAAAACTAAAAAAAATTAAATTATATAATTTTGATTATTCAGATTTTTCAATTTCTTGTGAAAAAAATAAATAATAATTTCTTTTGTGAAATTTATGTAATATATTAGTATATAGTTTATGACGACTTCAGAATATGCTTAATATTTTTTCCACCCTTAGGGCAAAATTTTCCTAGATATGTATGTAGGACAAATATAATTAAATTTATCAAAACAGAATTATGTGCCTAATTGTAAGTAGTATTCTCAGTAAATATATTTAATATGGGAAAATAGGCAAAAAATTTGCGTCACAAATACAATTAGCACCTTTGATAAACATATAATTGAAAAGATTTCTCTTTTGTAAAGTCAGTATATATCATTGATAATATCTATAAAACTAAAAATTTCGATTTTCAGGAGACTTAACATCCAACATGCTTGATACGGGTATAGGTGAAATACATACAAAAAGGGTAGCAAAACAATTAGCAGCTGCATTAGAGCATCTACATCAAAGAGACTTGGTGCATCGTGACGTTAAACTAGATAATATTTTGATATTTAAATCAGATTTTTCAAGAATAAAGCTATGTGATTTTGGAGAAACTAGAAAATCACAATCTGTTGTTAGAAGAAGAAATGAGTGGTTGCCATATTCTCCGCCCGAAGTGTTACGTCTTTCTGTGGATAGTACCTACAAGTAATGCAGTGTTTGTATATTCACATATAATTTAATGGTATAATATAATCTAAATTTTAAGTAAAACAAAGAATTTATTGTTAGCTTAAAGTATAGAGCGTAGAAAACCATAATAAACATTAATACTATAAAAAATAAGCTTTAGGAATTTTATTTAGGAAAACGTTTATTTTTTCAGAGCACTAATAAGCCATGATGTATGGCAGTTCGGCATAGTTATATTTATTTGTCTTACGGGCTGTTTGCCTTGGCAAAAAGCAGCTTTTGATGATCCTAGGTATTTAAGGTATGAATAAATATTTTTTGTACAATATAAAATTCTTTTATAAACTAAATATTTTTAAGTCATTATAGTGGTTCAAGTTGTTCTAGTTGTTTTAGTTTATTTCACTACCACCAAACATAATTTCTACTCCATGTTACGGGTAACGTGCTTAAATTGAAAGTTCAAAGCGATTAATATATAATTTCTTTTATATTTATAACCTTTACAAAAAGAGTTCTATTGAAATTAACTTAAGCGAACAAAAATATTGAACAATGTTGATGTGGAAACAATTAGTATAACAAGTATAATGATATTTCTTATATTCTATCTTTAATATACATACTTCGACGAGAGCTTGGGTTCGAGTCCCGGGTGGGGCCAATTTCAATTATTGAGTATTTCTGTCAAGAAATTCTCAGTAGCCTGGAGTTGGGAAGTTGGCGATGCTTCGCTGACGTGTCTCGGAGAGCACGTAAAGCTGTCGGTCCTGCGCCTTAACTCTCATCTGTTGTGTCAAAGTATCGTCCCATCGGACTTTAAGAGTAAGAGGAATAGAGAGGGCACGTTGTGTCTGCGCGAACACCGACACGCGCTGCACTATAATATCTCCTCCGCATAGATATTATCGCATATCATACTATTATATTTCGATAATTTAAACTTTCTTTTTTTAAGCTATTACAACTGGTATAGTAGTGCTAATCCACTAAAAAGGCAACCTAAACTATGGAAAATGGTTTCTTCAAAGGCGCAAAAAATGTTTAAAAAGTTTGTGGAACCAAGAATAGAAAAAAGAGCCTCAAATTTTTCTGAATTATCTAGATACGTCGACGATAGGTGGATGGCGAAAGGATATACAGATCGAATAGGTACGTACTTTAAACAATTATTTTAAAAGAAAACTTATGGAACATATCGCTTTTTAATATGCATTTGAATATTAAATGGGCGTTGAAATTGAAAAAAACAAAACGTATATGTATTTATATTTTGAAGAAGTATTGTATTGTTTTTTTAACCGACTTCATTTTTGAAGGAGAAGGTTCTCAATTCAGATGTTTATATTTTTTATGTATGTTCGGGCATAACTCCATCATATATAGACTATTATAGACGGATTTGCAAAATTCTTTTTATTTTGTTTGAAAGAGGTTTATGCCGAAATGGTTACATTTAAATTTGAAGAAAAAACAGGTGATTTTTCACCTATTAAATTTTTGAAATACTTTCTTTTTATTTTGCTACTACTATATCTACTCTAAAAATGGAAAAATAAAATCTTAAAAAAAGCCAACTTCAAAAAAAATTGATTCTTAGTTTTCATTTACTATAGATATCTTATCAGATATTTTCGAGGTGCCACTCCATACTACCATATACTACCATATTATGTATTGTTATTAGCTAAGTATTTTTGAAATTAAATAACCTGTTAAAATATATTTTCAGCGGGTGGAGATATAGATGAACTTTGTCCATCAATGTATAGTTTTCATAGTGATCCTAATGAAAAGAATACATTATTGAAACACTTTAGAGAGAATGGCATAGAAACTACAGTTGATCGACATGCAAAAAAACAGAGAATTCGTGAATGGATTCAAAATAGTGTAATAGAAGAAGCTGATGAAGAGGTAACTAGTCATTTTATAATGTTTGGTAGTTGCATAGATCATATAATACTATACTAGTAGTAGTTGGGTTTTAATACAAATATAAAAAAAAAACTGTTTTTTTTCTCAAAATTTGTTTTATAACCACAAAATAAGTTAATACAGTCCTACTTTATACTACTATTTCATTTGCGTAATTTATGTAATATGTATATACTGTAATATGATTCCCAACGCATAATTTTATCTTAAGTAGATGGAGAGAAACGTAAATTCATGTAACATATAAATACAAATGGTAATAGGCTGTCCGAATTAGATATGTTTATTACACTATTTTTATTAAATTTTCTATTTTTATAGGAAGAGAGTTCACATGAACCAAATGTTTATGATGACAGTGATGTAGAATTAGAAGATAGATCAAGACCACATCCAATTGATGAGAGCCACAGGGTTACTCTTCGTTATGATACGGAAAAACATATTAATCCAAGAACTGGGGAAACCATTGAAGGTGTCAATCGGTCGAACGACAGAAATCCTCTTTCTTATGATGTTCAAAATATAGAACCAGTTGCACCAGCAAATGTAGTAAGGAAATATGGAGTTAAAGAGGAATCATCTTATCGTAGTTCTACAAAAGACAGCGCTTACGGATCTATGGAAACTTCAAATAAAAATATAATGAATAAAGCGGACAGCAAGCATACTTTGCAATCAGAGAGAACTTCTAACAATTCTAGATCGAGATCACAAAGTGCAATATCTCTTCAGAATGCAACATCAGTGTCTACTCACGTACAAAGATTTCAAAAAAGTGAAGAAGTTTTCTCTAAAGAGTTAGAAAGTATGAAAGGAAGTACGTCGACGCTTCATTCTGCTGGAAATTCATCAAGGTCTAATAGTCTCCACGTAACGCGAAATAGTTCACTTGAAAGTGCTAACCCAAATGATATTATCTCTGAAAATGAAAATCCTAGTACTTCGAAATCCAATCCCGTTATAACACAAAACGGTTTTAGCCCAGGTCAGAAAAACCTAAATGAATCTACAGAGAATTCTCAGGTATATGTTTCAATGAAAAATTCTGTTTATGAAAATGTAAATAGTCGGAATAGTTCCCTTAAAAATAAAAAAAATGAAAATAATATCGAAAATATGCAGCCAATAGACAGCCCTTATACCTCCATGCTAAATATAGTTCAAGGCCAAATTAAAATAAGTCCACATTCGAAAGAAACCAATAGAAACGTTGTAAATGTTTCAGTGACACGAGTTAATCACCACAAAAATAATTAAAATTGCTCAATTAAGTTATATTTAAATTTCAGGATAATTACTATGACACTTATGTTATATGATAGTTTGTGAGTGTTTGTGTTTTTACTTTTTACTTGTTCTCGCTAACGCCTCAATGGGCTTGTGTGAGCTGTGAAGTTCGGAATAAAATTTACTTTTTGTCGACGCGATTATTGCTCGGACTTGCGAACAAAATCCAGTATTAAGTAATTATGACTGTTCTTGTAAAAATCAAATTTTTTATTAAGTCTACAATGTTTATTAAATCATTAATTTTAAACTTATCCAGAACACCAACTTCAAAACTATCTTAAAATTCATCGACTTAAAGATTAAACAACAGAAAACTTACTAGGTACTTACTAGTAATTAAAATGGTAATCTATTGATTAATGAAGCAATTATCATAATCCATTCCTTAAACGCGAGCAATTCGCGCAAAATTCACACAAAAACATTCAACGATAGGTATCAGGATAAAATTCCTTTTTGAAGTCGGTTAAAAAGACGATTTACATGAATCCGTCAACTCGAAATAGATGATTTTTATTTATGACACGAATAACTTTTTTTTTAATAACTGTTGTAATTGGAAAACAAAAAATATTATTAGGTACTCTTTAACATTTCCGTCTCCTAAGAAACTGATAGAATTTATACATCATTTGTATTACAAAATTATATGTTTAGTTACATTAGGTATGTATTAGTAATAAAAATAAATATTATTTTAGTGCTAAACATAGTTAGAAGTAAATATAAGAAAATGAAATATATGACTATTTTGAGAACTGTTCTCAAATTATTGCTTGCTATACATAATTATGTTCACATGACCCAATTATTATAATTTTAGCTATAAGTGGGTAGTTCAAAATCAGACAATGTACAAATCATGTAAATATCTAAACATATCTATAAAAGTGTATGTTTTATTATCAATATGAAAATAAAGACATTAAATGCAACATAACGATATAGTATTTATTTAACTAAACAAGAGTTTGCTATTATGCATTTTTTATTTTTATTGAAAATCCTATCATAAAATTTCCACATAAGTAATATGTGAATAACATGAACGAAGTCTCTAATTCGTCCATGGTGAATAAATATGACACATAAAAATTCTATGGTGAAAATCTTTCCTTAAAATTAATTGCAACTATTAATAAACTAGCGGCTCACCCTCGCTTCGCTCGGGTTCGTCGCTAGGTACGTTTTAAATAGATATAAAAAGAAAAAATCTTTCTTTCTCACATTTTAATTATATGTTTTAATACTTACCTATTCCGGACTAAGAGAAATCCAAAAATTAAAATATCATAAAAATTTGAACGCGGTCGAACGGGATAAAAAGTATCCTATGTCCTTCTCCTGGCTCTAAACTACCTCCCTGCCAATTTTCAGCTAAATCGGTTCAGCCGTTCTTGAGTTATAAGCGAAGTAACTAACACGACTTTCTTTTATATATATAGATGAGTACCAACATAGTATGTAACCTTTTTCGATGACTATGCGGATGACAATCTATATTCTGAAGTTTGTAGGTTCAAATCCTGCATAAAGGTAATTTTTATCTGAAATATGATCATATATGAATAATAAGGAACTATATTACTTTAGTCAGACCGGAAGGAATCTAATAACATAATATGTATATTAGATTCATTCCGGTCTGACTAAAAAAACTTCAAACAAAATTAATAAATAATATTCATGAAATAAAATATCACTGTGTTTACGTCTGCCTCTGCGAGTAAGTAAATTGGAAAAAATATGATACGTACGGCTATTTTGTGATCAATGTTAGTCAGTAATAATTGTAACATATAATAAAACAGTTCTTCACTAGGCTAGGAATTATTTACTTTTGAATTAGGAAGTTGTTTCAAAATTAATCCCTCTTGTTTATTTTCATATCGATTACATAAAATCGATATAATCATATCAATTTATGTTGTCAGAGACAATAAATAAACGTCACTGTCAAAATATAGTAAACTTAAGGTCAAAATTAAATATATTCCGCGCTTACCGGAATTGTGTGACAAAAACAGCTTTATAAAGATCTAATCGATAAATATAATTTAACTGAATGTAGACTATAGGTTTAATTGTTTTTGTTTATAAAGTTCCACAAAGGTTATTACTAAGATAAAATAATAAATCATAATGTATCATACATAACCTCTAGGAAAGTAAAGAAGCCGTTAAAATTGAATAAATTTGTAATTTACAAACATTTGAACAATTATGCAAAAATTACAAGAAAGTGTCTTTTCTATTGTTAAAACGACAAGTCTTTCTCCGGCTGTATTTAGTTTTTTACAACCAACCGAAGAATTTTCAGGTAAAACGTCATGACAAGACATGCAAACATAAATGTAACTAATATCAACATATGACCTCATGCATGTGACTTTACAGATAAAACTCCTCTAGGAGGAATTCTTCGAGATACTAAATATGGATGGCTCGCTCTTGGACCAAAATTCTGTGTTGTTGATTTACGAAGTGGACTTAAAATTGCTGCTCGAACATTTGGAGGTGGCATAAGGTAGTAAAAAATTAGTTGTTATAATAAAAAAAAAATACAATTCCTTGCTAAAGTTCAAACGTTATTTTACAGCAGTCGCATAACAGTCACAAGTGTAGTAGAACTACCAACACCTCTGACAGAAAATTCACAGCAACTAATCATCAGCTTAGAGTGCGATGATACAACAAGTCTCATATATGTATTTCATATCAATGGGTCCCAACTTCTTCGATGTATACAAACCAATGTTGTGGTCACTGAACTTGCAGTCTGTGATGCCTTGCCCAATGGACCGCTTATGTGTTTTGATGGTTTGGTTATGGCTGGTACTCGACGTGGTGAAGTCCTTGTCTTTGATCTTAACAGAGCCATCTTATTACAAGGTTAGAAAAAATCCTTATGTAAAAGAAATTATTAACAAGTATTTACATATTATGTCCTTTCATTATTACAAAACTGTCAACAATTTACTAATGTTTGTTACAGCATTAAAAGATGTATCACAGGGCTATGAACATTTAGTGAGGGGGGAAAATAATGTAGCAAATCTTATTTTTTTGCCTTTTAAAGCTATACACAAAATTGAAAGTCAAAGAGACTTGGCTGTTGAAAATGATGATCACTTGGCTATTCTACTAAATGAAGATTCTTTTCTTGATGGCCAGTATATTTTTCGCAATCCTGATGGGACAGTCCGCATGAAAGCCAAGCAAAGTCATATTAGAGTAACCGTAGCACAATATATACCTCAGTTGGGTAGTTTAGCAGTTGGTTTTAATTTTGGAGCATTTCAAATATGGAATCTGTTGAATTTGGAATTAGAATTCACTTCCCAAGTCAATGTGGAGTGCTTGCCAGTTACTCATTTTGGATTTCAGGTAAATATTGATACAAGTCAAGTATAAGTACGATGACTCATTTGGCTCAGTTTGTAGTGACCCTGCTTGCTTTGCCAGAGATCGCAAGTCTGAATCCCACTGAGAGCCTTCCTTTGTGTGATGAACACAAATGTTTGTACTCCAGTCATGGGTGTTTACATTTATAATTGTATATATTTCAAAAAAAGTTATATGTGTAGTGTATCAACTATCTGGTACCTATAACACAAACCTTGTAACTTACCATGGAACTAGATGGTACTTTGTATTAATGTCCCAAAATATTTATTTATTTATTATTTAAGTTTTAGTTATCAATAATATATTTCATTACATTATATGAGATTTCTATGATTCGGTCGGGAATGAATGATTCTAAAATAAAGTCTTACAAAACACCTGAAGTAAAATAAACCCAGTATTTGTAATTCTATATGTTTATTCATTCCAGGAGCCCTGTGATGATCCAAGAGCATTTTGCTATTTGTGGGTAGTTTTCTCAGTGATAGATAGGTTTGAAGAGGAAGAATTTCCATTGGCTGTGATGTATTCTTTAACTTATCAAGGCAAAAGGATGTTGACTGAAACAAAATGTCTTTATCAGGTAATCGTAATAATATTTCGTTTTTATTCTAGTTGTTCTATTTGTAATTATAATATAATACATATAATATGTACTTTTTTTTCATAATCAGTATTTAATGTTGTAAAAGTAACAATCTATACTGTTTAGAGTTTTTTTTTTAACGTTGGGAAATGCATTTACGCACGACGTGTGGGACTCACCGGCGTAATACAGCCAGTACTACCCACTAAAACCCAACAAAACCTTCCCCCGTCTTAATGGGGCGTCGCAGGATCGCTTACGCATTCAACTACGACGCCCCGACGGCAGGTCTGCCAAAGCAGACCACCACAACCATGGGGTTGCTCCAAGGTCCACTCTGCTATCAGAGAAGTACCAGGAGCAACCCGCAAGGTACACCGCCCCCCGAAGAGGACCACCTCCCACCACCCACCGAAGTAGGCAACCTCCCTGTGCGTTTCTTAGCTTCGCGCCCGAGTGGATTGCCGGGCACTACTGAGCCCCCCTCACCACGACAAGGTGAACGCACGTTGGGGGAGATACTGTTTAGAGATGTGCCGACTACAAAAGTGGACGACTAGTCGGCAAAAAGGGCCGACTAGTCGGCTTCTTACTTTGTATGTATTTTTCAATCAATCCATCAAAATATACTTTATTCAAGTAGACTTTTACAAGCTCTTTTAAATAAATCATCATTTTTACATTATGAAAATAAATATGTTATTTATCAATTGTCCAATTGTTCAAAAAAACCATATACAAAAGAAAGTCTCTTTTTTTGACATTATTAAATTTAAATTAAACTTTTACACTTTAATGAAAAATAACACTATTAACTTTACAAAAAAATATTTTTTACACAAAAACACCGCTCTGACCCGCACAACAGCAAAATTTAAGAAACAATGCGAAGTAAAAAAAGCAGTTTCTGACACGTTCGTGGGTGGCGGCTGCGACTTGAGCGCGAATGAGCGGTAAGCGAAGCATCAGGGAAATCCCCCGAAACAGTGATCGGCTTAGCCGACTATTCGGCCTCTTTACAGCCGGCTAGTCGGCTAGTCGGCCTAAGTCGTATTCGGCACATCTCTAATACTGTTTAATTGCTATTAGTACACTACAAAAATTAAAAAATACTTACATTTAACTAAAAAAAAAATATTTGTAGAAATTTTCAATGGCAACAATAAGATTCCAAATAGAGTTAAGTGCAATGGAAGATGCACAACTCATTGGTGGCAGATGTATTTCCTGCCATACTTACTCTATTAGTTCTACTCTTGGAGAGGAAGGCGAAGATAGTAAGTAATAAATGTATTACTGTTAGCAATGCAAGTTAAATTTTAATAATATTTGCAGTCTTAATTTTTCAAGTTTTCACTGTTGTTTCATTCATTTGGTATGTCAGTATAATATAGCCCATGCTATCATGATACACCAACCAACAAACTAACTTTGAAAGAGGCTTACATTTAATTGATCCACCCATTAGCCATGGTAATTTTTCCTAAAATTTTGATGGAACAATCTTAATATTTAAAAAAACAATGTGTGTGTGTACTTATGTATGCACGTAAGATGTTATACTGCTTTAGCGGAACAGAACAAAAATAGCTAAAGATTTCATCCCGTATGTCACAACTCTCTGTTTGTAAAAGAAATGATAAAATTAATAAAATAAGTAAGGCTCATTAGGCATATTGAAATCATATATTTATAGAATATCATTTAAGAAAGAATATAATATTATTCATTTGTCAGATAATAACAACGGTTACCATGACAACAAACAGTTATCAGCTAACTTCATCATGCCGCTTTTTGGATGTCGGTGTGTGCGCGTATCGTAAATGTCGGTGTGTGCGCGTATCGTAATTTTTTTTCTCGTATTGTTTTCAAAACGTCCCAAAAGAAGTATAACTTCAAAAATGCTAAAATCTGCTAATTTTTGGCAGCATAAAGTATAGATAGAGTAACATAAACACTACTAAATACACCTGCAATTTTTTTTAGTAATATAGGATAACATTAGTATAAAATTAAATATTTCCACATTGTATTACTACAAAGTAATTGTTTATTCAATTTTTTTTACTTTTATTTATAGCAATGCTAAATTTATGCCAACTAATATGGGAGTGCTGGGGAAATAATCCCAACTTGCCAACTCAACATGGAATGCTGCTCTTTGATCTCGACCAGTGGTATAAGGACCAGATGCCAGGTACGTACATTATTTTAATTTATATTTCATTTACTTTAAATTTAATTGTATCCTTTAACAATCTTAATAATATTATTCTTGTTAGATTTTTTTCCCTAAATTCTTATGTTTACATAAAAAAAAATTGAAATATATTGGAATAAGATCATATTTATGTATAATGGAATAAGAATGATAATTTAAGTATTTCTTTGATAGAAACACCCAAGCTATACTTTATGTCTCACTTAAATCCAATATAATATTAAAAAAAATATTTTTTTTAATATTTTGCAGCAACATATCATTTGGAAAATAATGCGTTTATGAGTGTGTCTCGCTGTCCAGAAGTTAGTAGTGGAACATGTTTGACTTTGGATATACGATTGGACCCAACGTCCGTGTCTCCATATTCACATGCCACTAGACTGGAAGAACACTTTTACCCTAATTCTTTACAATATAGTGAGTAATTGATATATTTTCTTTAAGATTAAGTATTATATATTAATTATTTATAAATTTGTACAAGTTTAAGAATAATAATTTTAGGTTAGGTTATATACTTTATAATTAAATTATATAAAAATATATTATTTACGTAGTATTTAGGTAGAAGAAGACGAAGTAGTATAGTAATTTTCTATTCATAAAAATTATGAATGATATTAATGCTGATTGTGTGACAGTAAGTACTCTACTCTGCCATTAAATTAAGCCACTTTTAAATTTACTAGTCATTATATATGTTATATATTTACTGCCTCGGTGGTGTAGTGGCTAGCATGTACGGCTGCACACCCGGAGGTCCTGGGTTCGAGTCCCGGGTCGGGCCAAGTTTTGTTATTGAGTCTTCCTGTATAATAAGTCTCAGTAACAGCCCGGAGTTGGGAAGTTGGCGGTGTTTTATCCCCGTGCCTCGGAGAGCACGTAAAGCCGTCGGTCCTGCGCCTTAACTCTCACCGGTCGTGTCGAGTGGTCGTCCCACCGGAGTATGAGAGTGATAGGAATAGAGAGTGCACTTGTGTCTGCG
Organism: Brenthis ino; assembly: GCA_921882275.1. Lineage (NCBI taxonomy): Eukaryota > Metazoa > Arthropoda > Insecta > Lepidoptera > Nymphalidae > Brenthis > Brenthis ino. Next base: position 11,451,332 of record OV170228.1, on the reverse strand, counting down.
CGTACACTTGAGCACTATAATATCTCCTGCGCAGTTGGCTAATCTCATTGAGATTGGCCGCCGTGGCTGGAATCGGCTAGGAGAACATCATCATCATATAATAATATTGTTTTATATTAATTTATTCAATTCCATACAGGTTACAAACTTCTGTTTTATCAACTTATAACTAAGAATAATTTCAGTTTAAAATCAATTTTATGTGACTTCATAATCTTAGCAGAACCTTATATATATATATATTTATTTAAGAAAATTTTGCACAGATTGCACATGGCTCAACACATCGGAAGCATCAATACTCCACACGGTTGGTGTGCAGCGACAGCTAGTGCGAGGCATCGGCGCGGCTGGTCCCAGCTGCCTGCTCGCGCCGGCACGTCTGCACGCCGCAGCGGTCGCGGCCGGACTGCGCCCGCTGTACTGCCACTCGCATGCTGTGAATCCGGTATGAATGTTTTTTTGTTATTAAAACAGGTGCTTAAAAAAGATGTTTATTTAAACATCAACAGATATATACAGAACGCTGACAAAGGAAAGAGCATTAAAATTATGTATAATAAATATAATTTAATATCAACATTAATTTTCAACCTTGCCTTACAAATTATTAACATCATGAACATGTCTGAAGGACTATCCAAGTTGTCGAATGTCATGTGAAATATGCTAATCCAGCTACGCCGCACATGGTCTATGGCCTAACTCTTCACATTGAGATGAGGCCCGTGTCCAGCAATGGACATTGAAAAAACTGAATACATCAAAAAATAATTCTATTAAGCAACATATAGATAATTTGGTTTCATTTTAATAATAATATTCATCTAACAGGACGAGCAACGACGCTATCTTCTGTCAGTGGCGCTGGAAGGACGGCTGTCGCGGTTCCTGAAGCGCTGCGCGCACGACTGGGCCACCGGCACGCATAGTGGGGTCGGGTGTACTCTGCCTTTTTTGGTAAATTACTGTTTTGTTACTATTAATTTTCACTTATCTCGACTAAATTATATAACCGGTAATACTTTCTTAGATTTACGCGAATATTCGACATTTAAAATAAAACTATCTTTTCGGATTTTGATTTTTGGCTTTTTTATATTTTTTAAAGTTAGGAAATAAGATATTATCGTATTTAATTATACAATTTTAACTATTTTTTTTGTGTAATGCTTTTGTTTCATATTAAAATATTAGTTGTGTATACTTAGACTCTATACTCTAAATATTATTTGCTAATACTTTTTGTACTATTGTTGAATAGTCGATGGTGGCGTGTTTTTGTAGTAATATGGGTATATTGGCTTTTAATTTTTCGCAATATTATTATTTTTTACTTTATTATATTCTATAATAGATAATTGTATTTTTTTTTGTGTACCTATTTATAATTATTTGTACAGAAATTTTGTGGAAAATCAAGTTTTTTGAAGTTATACTTCTTTTGGCACGTTTGGAAAAAAATATACGAGTAAAGTTTTTACAATGCGCGCGCACACCGACAGCCAAAAAGCGACATGATGAAGTTAGCTGCATTCCTTTTACAGAGAGTTGTGACATACGGGATGAAATCTTTAGTTATTTTTGTTCTGTTACGCCAAAGAAGTATATCTTCTTACGTGCGTACATAAGTACACACACACGTTTTTTTTATTAAAATGATTGCATAACATAATTTAGTATTTACTAGTGAAAGTTTGTAAATGGTTGGTGTAATTGGTTATATTTTGTTCAATAATATTACATACAATTTTAGGTTGATTGGAGCTGGAAGAGAGCTATTGAATTGAAAGAAAATGCTAAAGATCTTACCGCACCTTTGTTTACTTCGGCTAATGTACCTGATAGGTAAATAATATCGGTATTTATTTATACGTTTAATCTTGTTTAGAATTACATTTATCACTTTACATCACAAAAATCAATAATCAATCAAGAATTCACATATATGCTCAAAAATCAACCCGTAATTCCTTTTGTCATTGCTTATTTGTCCAAACAACCGTTCTATATATGTATATAAATCTTAAAAATTAATCTGTGTTTTAAAAATAGATATAACACTCTCCCTACTGTAAAGTACAACAAGTGGTAGTTTGAACAAATAAAACGAATTGGCAAATATGTAATCCATAACACAATAATTCACATAATTAAGCAGTTATTATTAACAAGAAATTAAATTAAAAATTTGAAAAACCCCCAACACAACCTATTCATATACGCCATTTCAATGAGCCCAATCAAGATATATCTGCAGTATTTAATTTAGAGTTGAGTATCTTGCAAATTCCAGGTGACGCTGCAGCATCAGGCCTAGGTTACCATATCGTTGCAATGTCTTTGAAGTAATAGGATACCAAGTTTTGAATCTATTAGATCTGTGAAATATCCTTTTATCGTCTAGAAGAGAGCTGATAGGCTGCAAACAGCTAAACGTGATTTCTAGTTAAGAAAATACTTGATTAATTCACCTTTCAAACAAACAAAATCTATATTAAAATCTGACTATCTATTTGGGCGATACGATGCCGCAAATAGACACAAGTTAAACTTATAACCTCAGTTTTGCGTCGAGGGTTAAAAAAGGTACATTTATCTTAGTGAAGTACTTTCCTTGTCATTTTTTGAAATCAGTCAAAATCCATAACACATAATAACTATGCTGTAATAATAATAAAAATGTTTGGACATTAACACACAGCACCATCTAGTTCCATGGTAAGCTACGAGGCCTGTGTTTAAGTGTTATGGATACCAGATAGTTGATACACTACACATATATGAAACTTTAAATACATACATAGGTATTATAAATAGTAATAAGCTATAATTGCAGGAACGTAGTGCGTTGCCTGGAGCACTGCGTGCAGCAACTCACTCAGCTCACGGGACTGTTAGACGCTATACTCACCAAGTGCTGCAATCTTGTTGTGCCTGATGGTGAGTACCAGTTTGTTTAACTCATGCAAGTGTAGGATATCTGAGTGAAAACCAGCATCATGTTTTTAAACTTATGTATTTTATAAAGTAAAACTTCTTTAGAATCGTTGTGATTTGAAACTTGATGAAATAGAAATGTACCACAAAAATAGACAAACACATAAATATATAGGATTAAGCTGGCGAGAGAATGAGATAGAATACATTGTCATGTTACCATGGTAACCATTGTTATTGTCTGACAAATATATAATATATTCTTTCCATATATGATACCTAATTAAACTATTGCTGTCTTTATGAAATCTTCAGTATAGATTGCAAGAAAATAATCGTACTTCTTATATGATTTATAAAAAGTTTTTGAAAAAAATGTATTTTGTATAAGAAATCGTCCAACAGTAACATTATATGTAATTTCTGGCTTGGTTTTTTTTTTCAAAAAATTAAATTACATTGTTATTTATATAGATTTTATACTATTTATATTCATAAAAACATATTTTATTAATATAAAATGATTGCATTATTATAATACAGTAATACACACTGATGCACTCTCTCATCTTTACATTCATGTTGAATGAGTTGGTCAATGTATAGCATTATATCAATGTATATAATTTGTTTACGGACGTAATAAGTGAATAGAGGAGAAAATACACATTAAATATAATTATAGTTGTTGGTAAGAAGATAGTTTGAGACCCTGAGAAGGACATAGGATACTTTTTATACCGGAAATCATCCCTTTAGGGGGATAAAAGTTTGTATTGGAAAGCAAGCTAGGGACGAACCCAAGCGAAGCGAGGGCGAGTCAATAGAAGGTAGATAAATATCTATAGACTAAGTGAAATGGGAGGATTTCATACACATTAAATATATTAATTTCCCCTAATAATTTGTTCCCCAGCACTAAGTGAAATGGAGGAGAAGTACAAGGGCATGGGTACGGTGTCGCTGTACTTCCAGGTGGTGCAGTGGTTCGTGCGCGTGGCGCTGCTGCCCGAGCGCGCGCCCTGCTACGCCGCGCTGCCCTACCCCGCCGCGCAGCTCGCGGACGTGTACACTAAACGGTACCGCTCTTGTGTTGTAATGGATGTTTGTGTGTACATATCTATACATATAATAAAATTGTAACTAAGCCGAATCTGTATATTAAATATTTTTTGGAAAATCTTATTTCAATAAACATTATTATCTACAGAGGTCGAATCTATAGTTTTTAGAATTTCTGTTTGTCTGTCTGTCTGTTACCGCATCACGGAAAAATCACTGAAGGGATTTTAATGAAATTTGGTATCATGTTAGCTGGTTATCCGAGTCAACATATAGGATACTTTTTACCGCGGGAAAATAACACAAAGAAAAATACAAAAACTGCAGTGTAAGAGTATACTAATATGTAAAACCTAAGAATTTGGTTTTTGGTCATCTGAACGCGGGCGGGGCCGCGGGCAATGGTAGTATGTATATATAGAACTAATGTGTGTGTGTGTGTGTGAGCTGGTGAATGAAATATAGTACACGAAGTAGATAAGTAGGCTTTTATGTATATGGACGGTGTAGATATGGATGAATAGATGTACATATATAAGCAGATATATGTATGTAGGACTAGGGCACTGTATATTTATAGATATGTTTTATGTATATAGGACTACTGTTATAATTGCGAAAGTTTATAGGTGTGTGTGTTTGTGTGTGTGAGCTGATAGATGCTGGAAACAGCTGAAGTTTGACTTCGAGTAAGACATAGGGTACCATTTAGTACTCAAATAAAATGGGGGTAATCGGCTAGTTTATTTTATATATGAAAGTTTTAGAATGCGTTTGTTACTATTTTCTAATGAGAACCGCTCGATGAATTTGAGTGAAATTTGAATTGCCGTTTTTAAAACGATTAACGAAATAGTTTTGCTTTTTATTAGAATTTTTAAATATTTTATTATGTATAGAAAAATAAACTACTTATTGAGGTTTTTATATATGTACTTATATATTATATAAAAATGTTATTTTTTCTAGTCGTGTGAAGTTACATCGACTGCAAGACAGGTCGGAAGAAGAGTCCGTGAACAAATCGTGTTCTTTGCTATACATAGATCAGCTCATTGAAAATGAATTTGGAGGCGAGCGAGTGCATCAGTGAGTATTATAATAATACAATTATTTTTATATATAAAAAGTGGAAAATCTATATAAAAATAATGTATTTTTTATGTGCAAAACAGAAAATCTTCTAAAGGTGTTTTATTATCTTTAAAATATAGACACACAAATAAGTTTTTTTACATCCAGAAGACAAGAAGAAATTTAATGCTCGCTATTTTGCTGTAAATCACAACTCGTATTAGATGATGACTTTTTCTGACATCTGGTTTATATATCAAGAGACGCATCTGAGCGATATCTCGTTAGTAGTTTAAAAAAATGAAATTAAAATACAGTTTTTTATTTACCATTAATAGTATTTTCTTATAGTGCAGAATGAGTAAGGGTTGACACTAACAATAATAATAATCAAAAAAAATAATATGTTATAGTCAGAAAATGAGTTAGGCCAAAACTGTACTGCGAGTGTTCGTGAACCACCACAAGTTAGTCTCTCCCGTGGCCATGATTGCTGTAAAGAGTTAAAACATTCGAAACGTTTGGAACCAAAAATCAAAATAAATCCGCGAAAATCCGAAAATTATATATCTAGTATATACTAGCGACTCACCCTCGCTCGGGTTCGTCCCTAGCTTGATTACAAATACAAACTTACATCCCCATTTTAACCCCCTTAAGGGATGATTTCCGGGATAAAAAGTATCCTATGTCCTTCCCAGGGTTTCAAACTATCTTCTTAACAAATTTCAGTAGATCCAGAGATTACCCCCATACAACCTCACAAACTTTCCCTCTTTATAATATTGGTATAGATATAGCTTTATTTAAAATCTACTTGAATAAAGTTTAATTTCATTTAATTTATCCCAGAATGTGGATAAAAGCGGGTAGCACGGCCGGCCTGTATCCGCCGCCGTCGCTGTACGCGCTGCTGCGGCTCTACCTGCTACCGGACATCCCTGAAGAGCACAAGCACTCGCTGCTGCTGTATCTACTGCTTGATTACTCTATGCTGTATGATGATATCAGGTGGGGTTGTTTGTTTATAGTAATAATTTAAACTACAACGGCTACTATGGCAACCTAATACAAGCACCACGGGATGACGATTTCCCATGACGCGACCTTGAAATTTTACTAAAAAGGAGATATTCACAAGAAGACATATTGTATGTAAAGTACTTCCTTTTTTGAATTTGTCAATATGGTAATGTTATGGGTTTAAGGTTTAACTACAGAAAATCTAAGGGAGTTGCCAGATAGGCTTAACAGTGTGACGACTGATGTGCAAATACTTTTAGACTAATTCATGAATATGTTTCATAACATTATAGTGTGTGTCCAAGCAATCCTGTAATATCCTAGTTCTGCTATGAATTTTAGTGACTTAAAAGTCTCACAGTCCCTGCCACTTATCAACCGGCATGGAACCCATGATTAACAGGGTTGCACGGCGATAACAAAAATAAATTTAGCCTAACCCTAGCTTTTCAAGGAGACTACTGAATGCACTAAATACTTAATTATTATTTTACCTTATTATTCAGTTTTCGTAAATTTCACTATAAGCTTTGTATATAAATTATAAATTACACTATTAAACTATAAACAACTATGAATATTAAATTTGAGCTTAGGAAATATTAATTTAAATTTCAGATACGAGGCAGTAATCCGTCGGTTAATGCAGTTCCCCACAATGTTTGGGCTCAGCAATACTGCCATTAAAGCTACACAGGCCTTTTGGCATCTCGATCATAGAGATTTTGATGTAAGATTTGCTGTATCTATTTTTATTATTAATTATAGTGTATTTACAAGACTATACTTTTCGAAAGATCCCCTTAAGCATAATATTATTTGTTATATATACTCAATTTCATATTTATTGATATTTATGATGGTGCAACGTGAATTTTTTTTAAGGTTTTAAAACTGTGTTTATCATTGCTATGTTAAAAGTTAACAGAATTTAAATATTTATATATATTTTTAATTTAATATTGAAAAAATAAATCTTTAATTACAGTTCGCACTTGACCAACTCCAATGCCTAACAGGCAACACGCTATCAGACTGGCAACACCATGTTGTCCTATCATCTCTATTAGCACAAAAGAAAACTCAAGCGGCACTACAATATCTGCATGTGAGGAAACCACCACCAATACAAAGTAGTGAAGTGAATGATCATGATAAACTGGAAGATTGGCAATCTTGCTGTAATCTGTATCTGGCGAGAGGATTGGTGTTCGAAGCATTGGATGTGATCAGAATGTGCGTCCAGAATGCCAGTTCGGCTGATGATAAGACTTATCTGCTTAATTTCTTTTATAAAGGTTGGTTTTGTTTTATTTATTGTTTTTTTATTTTGTAGATTTTTATTGTGTTCATGAAATGTGGTGATTTTTTTTTACCATTCAATGGTTTTTTAACCATTTCATGGTTTTGCTAGTAGTACACCAACTACAAATTCCCCTTAAAATGTAATTATTTCACAATTTAGAGTTTATAATTTTTTCTTTTTTTTTCATATGGGCGTTTTTCCATTCATAAGAAAATAGAGTTATCCCAATTTACCCATAATTACGAAATAATGCGTAACAAACAAAATAATCAATATATTTTTTTCAACTTTTTAAATAAGCTTTTACAGAATATATAATGTAAAATCAATATTTTAATGTCTGCATAAACTATTTCTGATTCAATGATTCTTTTTTAAATCTCATTTTTAAAATGTAAAATGTACATATACTAAATGAATTTAATTATTTTTGTGTTCAGGATGTCGTAATACGGGCCAGCTGTCCAAAGTTCTTCAAGCTACACTGTTACCGTTCGAAGAAGAAGTGTTTATAAATTATCTGAAAGATTGTAATGAGCCGCAAACCTCTGACATACTCATCATGTACTATTTACAGCAGGCCAGGTACTGTTATTTCTTTTTATCTAAATTATCCATATCCATACTAATATTATAAACGTGGAAGTTTGTGAGGATGGATGGATGTTTGTTACTCTTTTACGTCAGAACGGATCTGGCATAGAGATAGATTATAGTTTGAAATAACACCGGGATAAAAAGTAATCCCGGAAAATGTACGGTTTCCGTGGGATAGGTTTGTTTTTGTATAGAGACGAACCTAAAGCCAAGCAAGGGTGAGTCGTGGTAATAATAATAATTATTATTATATATTATTGTAAAAAATGTAATGTTTTTATTAGGCTTTTAACACCATTACCCTGCCGTTATATATAGCCCTGAAAATCCAATTAATTTTCAATTAACTATAAAACTAGATTTTTAGCAACTTTGAAATCAAGTAATATAGTTTGGTGGTGTCAACTACCTAATTATAAACACAATTTAATCAACACGATAGGCAGTGGTGGCCCAGTGGTATAATCCGCTCGCTCGAGAAATTGAGTGAAGTGTATTCAAATCCCGGGTCATGCATGTATCATTTTTCAACATGATTATCCTTGTCTAAGAGAAACCTGCAAGTCTGACATGCACAGTCCGCCCGCACTTGTCCAGCCAGCTTAACCATGACCTGATTCTCCTCTTATCTCTTATTGATTCCCCATGCCCAGCAGTGGCACGTTAGGTCTGAAATATAATGAACACATCTCCGTAGGTACCTAGAAGCGCAACAACACAACGAGAGGGCGAAGGCCCGCGGGGGCGGCGGCGCGGAGGGCGAGGCCCGCGACGCGCTGGTGGAGGCGGCGTGCGCGGCGCTGCCCCGCGTGTCGCACACCGTCGCGCGCGCCATCACCGACGCATTTGAACCCCATAGTATGCACATTGTACATATAATAACAACACTTTTATTTCCTTGCTAATGTCTTACCGTCTCCTCACTCGGGTGCGTTTGTTGTTACCTAACATACGTCGTCTCAGTACTTATTTGTCCGAATGATCAATTTACCGAAAGAGTTTTAATATTTAATGAAGATTTAAATGTCAATTATATTGGTATTAAATCCACTTTTTCCTAAATAAACCAGATATTTATTTTATCTATATACATATGTATAAAAATCTTAGAAATAAAGCTTTTTTTTAAAGTGGAGAAAAAAGAACTCTACTGTAAAGTACAACAAGTATTAGTAGTTTGAACTAATAAATACTAAGTTTTTTCCAACTTCAATTAAAGTTAATTAAATTTAAATCGTCAATTTAATTAAAAAAAATGTAAGTCTGTTTGTGTGGAAACTGAGTAGAGCCCGCCGGCTCTACTCAACTCAACAGTTCCTACTTTAAATATCAAGTTATTTGTTTTTAATATAACAACATAGCTAGACATATAAATGAATATATATTAAAAGCTAAATGTGAATTTTAAATTCTTTTCATTTCAGTCATCAAGCCTAAGCCAATGTCAGTGTATGTTCAGGCTAAATCACCAAAAAATACCTTTACATACAAATCGTCTTTCATACAGGTAATTTTTATTGTCATATTTACAATCAATATGTAAATTTTCATCATCTAAAAATTCTCATAAAAACGTTATTATAACAATTAAAAATCATTTTTTTTTACATTTTACAATTTTAAATTTCCAAACAGAAATACAGAATAATACTTTCTTAGATTTACGCGAATACTTGACATTTTAAATAAAACTATCTTTTCTGATTTTTTCGCGAATTTATTTTGATTTTTGGTTCCCGACGTTTCGAATGCTTTACAGCAATCATGGTCACGGGAGAGACAGGTGTTAGATGTCTCTAAGGTGTTATATAGTTGTTACAGAGAGCCTACCCACAAAAAACAAAATGAATTCAAAAATTTTAATTAGTAATCTACATTTTTAGTGTTGCCATTATTATATTTATAACCATAAAGAAACCATAATATATTAATTATTTAAGCCACATAATTGATCTATGTGTAATTTGAAAAAGTTAAGATCAATTAAAAATAATTTTAATTTAAATTTTCTATTTTTTTTATTCATTTTGTTAATTGTGGGTAGGCTGTCTGTAACAACTATATAATACCTTAGAGACATCTAACACCTCAGTCTCTCCCGTGACCATGATTGCTGTAAAGCATTCGAAACGTCGGGAACCAAAAATGAAAATAAATTCGCGAAAAAATCTGAAAAGATAGTTTTATTTAAAAGAAATACAGAATAATTACATTGTTATTATTATATGAATATTTGAAATTGTATACTTTATAATAATTCACAGGATACAATCGAAAATGCAAGTGAGACATGGATTAATAAACCGAAATTAAGAAAAGGTATCAAACGCGCTCTAAACATAGAAGAAACGCCATTTATTTGTACCCCTAAAACATATAAGACCAGAAGGTAATACTTTTTTATTTTTTTTATCTAGGTTACATACAGTATATGTACAAATGTATCCTTACTAGATTTTTCACCCAAATTCTATTTTTAACTTTATTTTAAACTAGCAATTTATTTATTTTTACGTTTTTTTTTTGAGTGGAACCTTTATTCTTTTTTTTAAATAGAAGTTCCCTAAGTTTTTCTCCTTACCTCTACCCTCCATAGCTCAAATATATTCTAACTTCATATATGTAATTAATTCCTTACAGCTTCCTATCGGAACAAAAGAGCTGCGAAGCAACACCGCCAAAGCGCGCAAAACTCGACCTTACGGGCACTCCCCGAACGCCCAAAGTCCCTTGCACCCTCAAAGTCAGTGATGCCCTCAGCCGCCAAATGGCGAGCTTACTCGATATGCCCGAAGTAGAGAGCCCTCACAAACACTACGAAAGAGCTGAAACACCACATAGTATTTTAAAGGTACTGTTTATGTTTTATTTTTAGTATTTCAAGCTGTATTAAGCATGGGTTTTATACATAAACTTTATAAAGGTTTAATGTTTAATTAAGTTATTAGAGAATATCCATAATTTAAATCACAACACTTAAAAACCATGTTAGTAGGTTTATTTTAACAAAATTTAAACAACAGGGCAATCATATGTATTTGTTGACAATTATAAAGATTAAAACGAAAAGTCTAATACTTATATAATTTTCTTAAAATAATATACGAATGTGGTAAAATTTGTGAAATAAGTTTCGTATGTCTTTAACAATTATAAAATATTATTTTCTGCCCACGCCAGGCGGCGCCATGTCTTAATAAGTTTAGAAATTAACTTTTAATTAAATTGTTTTTATGTTATAATTCTATTATTTTAAATCACATTCAAGTTTAACCGTCATTATCCGAAAACGTGTAGACGGTAACGAAAGTATAAGTATACTAGCGACTCACCCTCGCTTCGCTTGGGTTCGTCCTTAGCTTGCTTCCCAATACAAACTTTCATCCCCATTTTCACCTCCTTAACGGATGATTTCTGAGTTAAAAAGGATCCTGTCCTTCCCATGGTCTCAAATTATCTTCTTACCAAATTTCATCTAAATCAGTTCAGGTCCCTACGACGTCACAAACTTACAAACTTTACCTGTTTATAATATTAGTATAGATGTGTTATTTCCGGATATACTATCGTGCTATTTAATAATGACATACAATCAATAGCTTATGTGATTACAAAATCTTTTTCTAGAACCGTCGATTAGAAAGTCGAAACCAAGACGCGCCGTCGCCCGCGGACTCCCGCTACCAGGGCGACAGCGACGACGAGCTGGAGACCGCGAGCAACCATACACATTGCAGCGATGCTAATAAGTGAGAGCTATTTCTTATAGTTTACGTTTTAACGTTCAGTGTTGATTTCTCAGAGATGAGATATTTTCCCGCAGTAAAAAGTACCCTATATGTTGATCCGGATAATCACCTATCATCATACCAAATTTCATCAAAGTCTGTCCAGTGATTTTTCTGTACCTAAAGATTGTTTGAAAATTTCATCAAAATCGGTCCCGCTATTTTGAGTCCATAGGGAACATACACACATCGATTTTTATTTTATTAAACCAATAATTTAAATGTATTTATTGCACGGAAAATGGAGTCATACGTGAAAATTTGGTGACACCGACTGCAGCGCCACCTACCGGGTCCAATTATATTTTCAACCCGTCCAAGAAGCCACTGAAAATTGAAAAATACACAAAAAAATCATCCAAATCGCCCAGCCGTTTAGGAGAAGTTAGGTGACACACACGTACAGAAGAATTATATATATGGTCCAAGAAATGACGTCATAAATATTTTCTTTAGATTCCTCACACCTGGGTGTATCCGAAAATACTCCATGTAGGTTCCGCCTTTTTTCGTAGTTTAGAAGTTATAATATTTTTAATGTGTTTTTGCGAATTTTCTACTGGAGCAATTTAAAAAATCATCTTGTTTGATAGTAAAAAAAAATTGGTTTCTTTTTCTGCAACATGATCGTCTTGAATCACTCTTTCATACGTTAAAATCAACTATACAACGTTCTTCATTATAAGTTACCAAAAAAAGGGTCGAAAGTGAAAATTTTAGGTTTTCGTTGGACGGAGTTAAATTTTCAGAATTCTCTTAACAATACAAAATGGAAGTTTCATAGATTCAAAGTACTTTTAGAAACTTCAGCAAATTATCAGGTTACCGAATAATAAAAAAAGGTGGTTCCTAATAGGCGATTTTACGATGAAATCGACTTCCGAACTTTGATAGGTGAAAATGCGTTAAGAAAAAATTTGTGCGAAAAAATTTTTTTTGCTATCTTTTTCCACCTTATCACCAACATTAGTAAGGAATTGTCAAAAGCATTCAAATAATCTCACGATTGAACGATCAGTGACACATTCTTTTAAAATTATTTTTTTGTGAAACAAAATAGTTTTGCCTCATTTTGTGTGATATCATCAGAGAGATTATCTCTGTGGCAAATTTCATCTAGATCCATTTAGGTAGGATCCGGATCTGGCGTGAAGGAGTAACAAACATCCATACATACTCACAAATTTTCATATTTTTAATAATATTAATACGAATTTCAGGCATCTCCGTTTCACAATACCAACTTCATCAGAAGCAGGGTCCACACCCTCGCCAGTAGCGGTGCCAGTCCAGGAGGTGAAGGAAGAGTCGGAGGATAGCAACGAACATGAGGACTACGGGCATAGGGCTTCGCCTATGGTATGTATCCATACACCAGGGCTGGCAAATAACAGTCGTTGATTTACCCAACCAATAAACCTCAAAATACCCGGTTTATTCCGCCGGCGCCAACCATGAGCAGAATACCCGAAAATAGAATTTTTTAAAATAATTTATTCATGTTTAATATAGAATAAAAGAAAGTACTAATGTTAGAAAAAGAAGACATTGTAATCATTTCTCAATTAAACAGTTTTAAATTATTAAATCAAACATTAAAAAAAACTGAAAATATCAAATTAATCAGATTAACTAAAATACCTGCTTTGATCCCGCTCAATGCAAATAGGTATTCCGTATCCGTTAAAATTACTCGCCATCAAAAATCGCCTAAAATGACCCGATTTTCGGGTAATTTACTCGCCAATTAGCAGCGCTGTCATAGACAGAGAGTGGACTCAATGTTTCTTTGCCAGTCGTCAGCTAAAAATGGCGGAAAGGCACGACAGAGACAAAACGAGTGTGCGGCCAGAAGTCTGTTGTATTCATTGAAATACGATTAATGTAGATAGATATTTATAATCATTTTACATTCCATTATAATGTTATATTTTGTAATAAAATGTTTTATTATAATTTTTTACATTCCATTTTTAAATTCAAATTAGAATAAAAGACAGGTATTGGCTGCACGTTCTTTTTCTCTCTTTCTAGAGAGTTCTCAATTTCATGAGAGTATTGCTTCATCCATTCTCTACATAGGTCAATGTATGTATTTTAGACTAAAGAATTATACAGACCAAGAGTCTGCCAAAATATTTGCAAAAGTCAAAAATTGAAGCGTGATTTGGCTATTTATGCTACTATTTTCAATGTGTAGAGTTTGTTCAGTAGATCCAGAGATTATCCTCTACAACTTCACAAACTCACAAACTTTACCGCTTTATAATATTAGTATAGATTACCATAATTTACCAATTATTATTTTAAACATTCAAAGTATCATATAAAAAAACTAGGGCAAATATTGTATACGCTTATTATGAATATAACTATTTCTTACCCAATTTTAGAGTGAGTCTCATCCAATGGAATCGCCGCCAAAGAAATTCGCCGCTGAAGAGGTCAAACTTAGAAAGTCTTATAAAGACAATGTCAGAGCAAGGTATTAATTAGTATTTACTAATATATACTTTTTTATCTATACAGATAAATAAAATTAATGTGTCTGTTTGTAATGTCAAAATGACCGCTTTTTACTAAATGTATATGAAAGTATGTACAGTACTAATAAGAAAGAAACAATTTTTCAAATTTTTGTCTGTCGATCTGTTTGTTCCGGCTAATCTCCGAAACGACTGGAGCTGATGTTATAAGTAGTAACTTAGGCTAGTTTTGTTGTAGATAAATAATCGAGGTTCCATGCAAAAAAAATTAAACCCATGAAATTGTGAACAAAATCCGCGTACCTAGAGACTCATCCGAGCGAAGCGATTGTAAGTCGCTAGTATAAACTATTTTTTTATGTATGTGATATAATTAAAATTAAACTAAACCTTATTCTCAACAGGAAATCCCTGTCCATATCAGTGAATAGCAGTCTATCGGACGACCCGAATTCCTCTATAGAAAGCATAGCGGATATACCCGTTACACTCATTAACCCGCGGTATAGTGCGAGGGAGAGGGACAGACTCTCGCGCTCTCCTTCCAGAGAGAGAGAGGAGGGAATGGTGAAGGTGGAGATTACGGAGAGAGAGAACGGAGAAGTGAATGTGGAAGTTAGAGAGAGAGAGGAAAGTTATGTGCCTAAGACGCCGAAAGGAAGACGCAGTATTCGGTCTGGTGTTAGTGATAGTGCTTCAGTTGGCAATAGGTGTGTGTATACCATTGAATATTCTTCAATCCATTATTATTTTATATAAACCTGGATTGTATACATTGTTCTTTTTAGGCTAGTTTCTTATGTATATTTTAAATTAATGAAAACTAGTATATGATGATGGTAAATGAGCTTAAATAGGTAAAAGTACAAATAAAGGGATCAAGCGTGAAAACGATGGCAGCTGTAGAAATTTATTTTTATATAAACAAAATAGTATATATAAAATAATTGATACAATATTAAATCTCTCAATCTCAATCCTTTAGGATTGCGTTCATATTTCAACATAAATTAAAAAGTAATAATATAATGTATTATTTCAGAAGTCACTCGGTGACACCTGAACGTCAAGACTCCCCGATGGTAACGCCGCTACGGAGGTAATTTTGATGTATTTTTATGTATAAAACTAGCTTGTGTCCATTGCGACGCTTGCTTAGCTAATTTATGTAGGCTTTGTTCTGAAGAGTCGTTTACTTTTTAAAATCTTACTATTTTTCTAACTTCTATTACGTAGCATCTAAATATAAATTTAAAAAATACTCCAAATTCATCAGTTAACAAATAATACTGAAAAAACTCCGCATTTTGTACCGCTGATATTGTTATGTGGTAATAATTTCAACATGATTACCGTTCGTTAATATTGTGAAGGGTAAACATTGTGGGAAACCTGCGTGTCTTAGAAATTGCTATCTCGTTTAGCCAGCCAGATAAAGTAAATAAGGCTTAATTCCTTTGCTATAAGCCCAGAAATGAGATCTTAAAAATGTTTAATTAATCTATACTAATATTATAAATGTGAAAGTTTGTGAGTATGGATGTTTGTTGATGGAGATAGATTATAGTCTTTTTATCACGGAAAAATGTACGGTTTCCGTGGGATAGGTTTGTTTTTGTTAACTCCATAAAACTAGCGAGGTGCCTTCCTTTTTTCCTTGTTATCCACCTAGGAACGCAACCGATGCGAGTATTAGTCGATGTTTTATAATTGTAGTGAAATAAAAGTGTATATCTTAAGGAATTTATTATAATTTATTGATGTGTGGTCTCTCTCTCTTTATTTTTCAATTTACTACTTTTTTTTTTATTATTGCTTACATTAATTATTTTTCATCTTCTCTCCAAACTTTGATATAAGTTTTACTTAAAATCGAAAACTTTTATTTATAATGTAATATTTATTAATAATTTGTTATATTATATATTTTGTAACACCGTTTGTTTCCAAAATAAGTAAATACTATATGATCAGAAGCAGATCTCGCACGCCGGAGCTGTCGCCGCGCGCGCTGCCGCCCATTGCCGAGCAGCCCGCGCAGGAGGAGGGCAGCCCCGCGCTCGCGCCCGCGCCCGCGGCGCTCGCCCTCACCAGGCGGCTCAGGTAGACTTGTGATTTGCTTTTATTCAATATGCTAGAGGCTAAATGAACCACTGTGTGTCCGTCTGTTTGTGTGTGAGTGTGTGTGTGTGTGTCCATACTTGTTCTTCAAAGCCAGACCTACAAGCCATTCTTTATAGACCTTACCTGTGGATGAATTTGATGAAATTTAACGCAGATAGTCTATGACATGGTAAGGCCTTAAGGGACGCGCATAAATGAAGTAAGGCTAAATAGTTTGTAACTATATATATTGAAAATCGTGATCGTCGAAATTAATTTTAGCATGTTCTTATTGGCATCAAATAGACACTTCGTCTATCTTAATAATTGCGAACCCGTAATAGATAGCTAAAACTAACTAGAAAGCTATATAGTTTTAGATCTAGGGTTTATATTATGTATGTATAATAAATGATTTAAATCTACAAGTATATTAGAATTCTTTTCGTAATAATCCACTAGTAGTGACAGCTCATGTATCACTTGATGTTCTGTTCTTATGTCGATATGTAAACCGTTTTCATTTTATTTTTAGAAGCAGATCACGTACGCCAGAAAGAATAGATAAATCAGTTAAAGAGTCGCCTCGACTGGAAGCGATCAAGGAATTGCCAGTATCGATAGAGTCACCGCCTGCTTCGCCCACTCGTCGCGGTTTGAGGTATTAAAGTAGTAAATTTTATAAGCAAGAAAATTTTAAATTTTTGAATTCACTATTTGAAAAATATAATATGCATTCACAATTATTATGAACTTGATGATTACTTGTAATAATTCATCTCACAGCCAATAAGTTTCCTTTCAAATGTAATATGTTTTTTTTTCTTCTGCTACTATAATTAACATTCGTTTATGCCAGTAATAAATAATAACCCATTTTTAATACTATATTTTCTTAAACACAAAATAATTTTCCACCATACAAAAGATTCCAATTTATATTTATCTATAATGATATTTATGCTCCTTTAGAAGTCGCTCACGTACTCCTGAAGTAGAAGTACCAGAACAACCCGTTGTTACCAGCCCAAGAAGTTTGAGGTAAGTTTATATTTCTTGGTACATGTAAAAAACCATCTTAAAAGTTTAATAATTTTATCATTGCATAAATATTATTTTAGGAGCCGTTCGAAAACTCCTGAAAAGTTGATGTCCCCAAAGAAAGAATCTTCCAGAAACAAAAAATCACTGTCCAGAATAGTCTTGGAAGCTAACGCGTTTGCAAAAACAAAACAAATAGAAAAAATGGACACTGAATCCATTGAAGAGAAGACCGACAGCACCGTAGAAAGCACTCCAGTGAAATCGTCCAAAGACACACCAAGCTTTATGGATGTTACATTCTCACCTATAGTAAACAAATCTATCCTTCAAAGCTCAACTGAAAGCTTTTTATCAATGACAACAAAAGAAATCTCCAAGAGCGATGAAGATTCTGGAATTAAACCATTACCGGCTTTCACAACTATCAATGAAGTTTATATGGAGAAATCTGTACTCCACAGCTATGAGAGTAGTGTGGCTGAATCTAGCATTGAAGAGAGGGAAATGAAAACTGAATTAAAATCTTTACCCGCATTTACAACTATGCATGAAGATTTTGGAAAATCAGTGCTTCACAGTGTCGAAAGTAGTATAGAGACTAGCGTTCAAGAAAAAGAAGGAACTAAAGTAGAAGAATTACCTAAAATCTCCTTCAAATTGAACGAAAGCGATTTCGGCAAACCCGTGCTCGGTAATGAGAGTACAATCGATTCGTCAAAAGCCAAAAGTGTAGATTCTAGTATCATGACTAGTGATAGTGAAGTGGAAACTAACTGGAAATCCCAAGAAACAGCGAGAGTTATGAAGGAGAAAGAGAAAATAGTAGAAATAGAGAGAGAGATAAATGAGATAGAAGGAGAGATGTCGGATGAGTGCAGAGTTGAATCTGATTCGGAAGTTGTTGAAGAATCCAGTGAGAGTGCTGAAGAAGAAAGTGATGAAAGTGAAGAGGAAGAAGTAAGTATTATATTCTTCGTATATGACTCGAATGGTTCAAGTATTAAAAAAAATTGTTAAAATAGCTTTTACTCATTATTAGCAATACATATTTGTTTTGACGTTTATCTTATATATTTTTTATAGGAATCCACATCTGAAAGTGAAAATGAAATAATATCCATAAATGACTCTGACGAATCTTCAGACGCTAACAATTTGCAAATTGACGAACAAATGCCAATAGAAGAAAAAGTAACAGAGGTCGTTGAAGAAGTTAAAATTCAAGAAATTGAAGCCTCTATTATTGAAGAAGAGATCATCGTTGAAAATCCCATAGAAATTACAGAAGAGAAAAAAGAAGTAGAACCTACTTCAGTGGTAGAAGATCCAGCAGAACTTAACCAAGTTCCCAACATGTCCATACTTACTGATGATAATTCTATTGTGGAATCTGAATCTGTAAATCTCAATTATTCAGATGAAAATAAAGAAGAAATAGATAATAAAAATAGCAGTGAAGCTATGGAAACAGGTAAGTTGTCAAAGTTCGAATTTAAATTAAATAAAAATACATAATTATATTATTGCTGTTTGTGATAAAGTTTAAAGTTTTAAGTATAACAAACATACTTTAATAAATTAATATCTATATTTATTACATTTAGTATTAGTATAATTAACAAAAAAATATGTTCCAATACAAATTTCATATGTTTTTTTAATATAAATTAACTTTTTTTTTAATGAAATTTCTTTTTATAGATCCTGTCGAAGTAGTAGTAATAGTTGAAGCGATGCAACCTATAACTGAAGAAAAAGAAGATATTCCAGTAGTTGAGAAAGTTGAAGCTGAACAAACATCACTACTTAAAAGTTTAGATGTGGTTGATGCAAGTCTTCCATTAGAACCAAAACTTAAAGATAGTCAAGTCGAAAAAGCAGAGGATAAGAAGATTGAACCGACACTAGAATTAGCAAGTGAAATGACATCTATAATTGTAGCTAAAGAAGAAATTAAAATACCTACCAAAGAAATGGTAGTAGGTGAAGCTTCAGTCTTACCAGAAAAAGAAATTTCTAAAGAAGAAAATGTACATCAAAATAAAGATGAATATAAAGAAAAGGAAGTACCTAAAGAAGAAACTAAAGAAATAGTTAAAGAAAAATCAAAAGATAAAGAAGAAATGAAAACGCAAGACAATGTAGAACAAATAGTTGATAAACCAATGCAGAGTGAAGAAATGATTGCAAAAGAAACACCACTTATAAGAAAGCGTACAAAATCTACATCTTCTACGAAATCAATAGACACTGAAGTACAAAAAACACCATCGACTAGAAGAAGAGCTCAGTCCGTTAACAAAGAAACTATAGAGGAAAAAACACCAGACAGCAAAACAATCGAAGTTAGTACGCCAAGGCGAGCCAAAACTCCTTCAGATGTTAGAAAAATAATAACACGTAGAGCGTCTAGAGAAATATCAGAGAAATTAGAAGAAGATTCTATAACCGAAGAATTGACTCCACGACGTCGCTCCACTCGTTCTAGAAGTAAAAAAGAAGATGATAACGTCAGTGTTGCATCTGAATCTTCCGTAAAATCTAAGAGCATAGCGACTCGAAGGGCATCAAAAGAAACTAAAGAAGCAGAGAAAGTAGAAGATATTAAAGGAGACGTTTTGACTCCCCGACGTCGTTCCACTCGTTCTAGAAGTAAGAAAGAAGACGATAATGCCAGTGTTGTTTCTGATTCGTCAGTGAAATCAAATAGAAGTAGAATGAGTGAGGAGGGAGAAATTAAAGTACGGAAAGGGCGCAAATCCATACTCAGTACGAAGCCGGACCTGTCTGTTATACCAGAAGTGGCCACAGAAGAGTCTAAGGCAGAAAATGATGATATCATGCAAGAACTAAGCGCTAGAAGGTAACAGTCAAGTTTTAATATATTACTTTTTGTATTCATATTTAATTATAATATTCAGTAAAAACGAGTATATTGACTTTAAAAATCTTACTGCATATCTTATAATATTAAAATATTAAATGAGCAATAACTCTTTGTTTTATCCTTAATTTGAAATAGTAACTACAAATATAATAACATAATATTCAAACATAATTACAGATTAACCCGTAACCAAAAAGCGGTTTTAGA
Source organism: Brenthis ino (assembly GCA_921882275.1). NCBI lineage: Eukaryota > Metazoa > Arthropoda > Insecta > Lepidoptera > Nymphalidae > Brenthis > Brenthis ino. The sequence continues at coordinate 11,430,815 of OV170228.1, read as the reverse complement.
GTCCTGGCTGGAACCCAAATCACCCCACACTCCTGGAAGAAGAGCAAGCGTGGCTTCCAGATCTGAGGCTGATGATGACGACGCCTCGTCCACCCACTCCATGGACCCTCAGACCATGGATAGAATTAATTTGTTAAATAAACCCGACTTTGAAGGTAAGAGTTAAAAATAAAGTTATACTAATATTTTTTAAGATTTTCGAGTAAAACTAAAATTTGCTTAGATATCCGGATGAGTCTAAAATAAGGTGTCCTCAACAAACTATTTGGACTTTTATCATGGAGTTTTACAATTATTATTTTTCATTGAAAATCTTAGAATGTACCAATTTATTATTACTATAACTATAATTATGTATTACTGGTAATTTGCAGAAGTAATTTTGATTAGTTTGTATATAATATTTATATCAATATGAAATGTCAATTAATATACTCCATATTAATATAAATATTATATTGTATACATAATTAACTACAGCCGATAATTAGTACTATTACTGGTATATAACTAATACTATACAGCTATAAACTTTAAAGCTAAGTGCTGTCGTTGGTGCCGAAAACAGCCACTAGAGAAATCTATTCACTGTCTTTATTACATATTATTATGTATACGAACGAATATATATGAAGGGAGTATATGTGCAGTAGCATACTACTAACATAGCGTCTACAACAAAGGTACATATTATAGTTTTTTTTTTATTTAATTCGCTAGTACCATGAAGTTGTCTTTTAACTGGTGACGTTTATGATTGCTGTATTGGCACTGTTTGCACAAAGATTTTAAGTTTAAAAACTATTTATTTATTTTTTACCTAATTTCTATGTAAGTTAATTTTGCGTAGTTTATTAGTAAGTAATCAGGCTTATTTTTCAATGACCGATCAAATATTATAAACTAAAATGCATACAACATAAACTAATTTAAATTTACTGTTGTAACATATTTTAAATGTTCCATTTTGTGTGATTCTAACAATTTCCTAAATCTATGTATATTTACACATTTACAAGTTTGATTTTCAAATATTTTATAATTTAAATTTAATCCAGTATTGCTAATAACCGATTTTTATTTTTGATTTTATTTGCATGTTTGTAAATTGCTATTTCAATTAATAATCGCTTAGCTAACATTTTTATAGTAAACAACCATTAATTTGATGATTTAATTCATAAATTTAATCTTTATTATAAATATTTGTATTGTAAAATTCGTTTTATTATATTTGAATTGAGTACAAAAAAATATATGTAATTTAATAAACTATTAATATCACGTAATCATATTATAAAGTACGTTCATCAAATTATATATCTTTAAATGGTTTCAGAATTCTACATTCTAAACACCATAGTATTTTGTAGTCGCGAATACATTGATAATATATAAATTTAAGATAAAAAATTGTTTATACACTAATTTGATGACTATCCAAAAAAAAAAAAAGAAAAACTAATAATTATTAATAGTTAATATCGTAGAGTTAAAAGCTAAGCGACATTATTAATTATGCTTTAACATGTAAAATATATTTTTGGCTGTCTATGTCCCCTAATAATTCCCCGCTAATAGGCTCGCCAGACCCCGACGAGTTGGGCCTCGCCGTAGACACCACCTTCGGTAGACGATGTGAGTATTGTATGCTTTTGGAATGAAATATCTCCTAAACATGTGCATGGCTTTAGATTTTGTGTACTTTCTGTGGCCAGCGTGGTGGACTATGGCCTGATCTCCCTCATATTGAAGGGAGGCCCACGCCCAGCTGTGGGACGCTAAAAAGGGCTTAAGGGTTATAAATTTATACGTACCTTCTGTATCTATATATTGGTTGTTTGTTTGTTTTACATTTATTTCTTTTTTCTTTATTTTTTATTTTATTGATACATAATTTAGTTTAAAACTACTTTTTTAAATGATTTGATATTATAATACTTAGATAAGCGTTTCAATCACGGATTTCGATAAACGCTATCCTAGCTTCTTACAATATTATGGACTTGCAGGTGGTGGTTTCTTTTGACTTTTATTTAGGAGTTTCTACAAGTTATATTTATTATTAGTGGAAATTCAGTTAAATTCATATGAATAAGTGAAACGGTTCGGTCTCTCTATAGCACGCTTACACACTGCTGGCTTTAAAATACTCTATATAAAAGTATATTTTCCAATTTTTTTGTTTTTGTTTTTTTTTATTTCGTTTTTTTTTGCTTGCTTACATCAAACATGGTCACGAGGGAGACTAAAGAGAAAAGAGCTAAATTCCGAAAAAAAAAATATTTTTTAAAATTCGCATCCTTTTATAGTTTTAATTCTTTGCACTGCTGCAAATAACTTAATAAACACTAATTTAATACGCTTTTCTTACAACTTCACATTTCCAGCTCGCATGGCAAGAGCCGCTTCTGAGACTAAATCTTTGCCGAAACCCGCTAGAGTGGTTAGAAGTGTGTCTGTAGATATTGGTAAATTTTTGAATTTTATTTTGTCCAAATTTTATATTGTTTGTAATAATAAATACATGAAACATTTTTTATTAAGTATATATTTAGTTTATATACGTTTTATATGTAAAAATTGTATATGTGTATTATATATATAATTGGCTATAACAAAGCTTATTTCCTATTGTTTAAAGAGAAACAAAATTTTACTTTTTCATAATAAGCATATAAAATTACATAATGTCCATTTTTTTATAAGTACACGATAGATATATGTGTTTGTTTATTTAAGGGTATATAATGTATATATAAGAAATAATAAAAATATATGTAAGTATTTTATAATATACATATTGCAAATTCTTTGATAGTGTAAAATAGCAGTTGAGAAAATATTTAATCTCGACATAATTCTTGTTACATCTTTATAAATGATGGTAGTAATTTTAAAACGCTTTAATTATAACCTTTGTTAATGCCTATTATAATATAATTAAAATATTTTCTTATTGGAAAAATATATTATTTTTTATGACGTTACTTCTTCTTAGAGGTCTTTATAACTTCTACGCGACATTGGCGAAGTAATCTGTGCTCAATTGACACGTTTTGAAGCCATTAACAAGAGAATTAAAATGAATCAAATTATAACGATATTATAAGTATCATACACTATATATATACACAACATATTGTATTGTATAAGTATATAATATATTTAATGTGTAAATGATAATATAATTAGACGATAGTAACACAAATGTAACATTACAAAAATAGAATATTAAATTACAAAGTTTTAAAATTAATCAACTTCTTTAAAAATAATGAATGAGTTAATTTAAATTATTTTGTTCTCTTTAATGTTATTAATATATAATAATAAAACTACTTATGATACTGTTAAATTATTATATTTCTTTTCAATAATTTATTTATACAAATTAATTTATCCAACAATGTATTTCAGTTTTTAATTTCTTATTATCCTTTCATTTATTAAACTTATTGTTTTGAACTCTAAAAAGAAATACTATTAAAAAAAAAATATTTAAATTATACTTGTATTACTGCTTTCATTTCTGTTGGTAATAAATAATATAAATAAATAAATTACAGGCGCGACTCCCGAGTCGTACGAGAGCCCTCTCCGCGGGCGCCGCGCGTCCTTCGCGCGCGCCTGCGAGGCGCTACACACGCCCAAGGGACGACGGACTTCTACTGATCAGCGGGTATGTTGATTGGCTAAAGATTCGATTATATGTTACTTGTGTGTCAAAATATATATGTCCTCCCCAAATCGCTTAATCAGCCGTTTAATAAACAGCCTAGCCTTATATGTATATATATATATATATATACAATGAAAACATTGTATATATATATATATATATATATATATATATATATATATATATATATATATATATATACAATGTTTGGACATTAACACAGCACTACCTAGTTCCACGGTAAGCTACAATGTTTCTGTTATGGATACCAGATAGTGGATACACTACACATTGTATAACTTTAAATACGTATATATTATAAATATAAACATTAAACACCATGAGTGGAGTACATTCTTGCTCATCACACAAATTAATGCCCCCAGCGAGACTCGAACCCGCGACCTCTGGCACAACAAGTAGGCCCACTATAAACTGTCATCATTAAATGCAAATCATTAATATTATCTACAATTCCAGAAAGCTGATCTATCAAGTCAACAAGGCTCGCCCTCTGAGGGGTCGCCCTCCGCCCCCGGCCGCCGCCCGCGCCGCGCCTCCACCGCCTCCAACACCAGCCAGACCAAGGCCGATACTGCTAAGAAGTATGTCTTGTATAAATACACTCCCTAACCAATCCTAGTGATGACTGACTGACTATAAGTACTGAGCTACTATACTCTATTCACGTCTAGTGAACCATACAAAGCGCTTTCTCTTTCCCACATTTACATACAAACTGATAAGGACAGAAAACTGTCTAGCTCCGCCCTCTAACGCTTGCAACTGGTTTGAAATCATAGGCCTCGTTCATGCTGTTGTTTTAGTGAGGAATTATTAATAATTTGTAATAAAATAAAATAAATCAACATACAAATAAAATCACTTTCCGACGTATCACTGTCATCTCCTACATTGATAATAAATCATGTAACTACACGAGAGACGTCTAAACGTTGCGGAATGCAACGTCGGACTAATTATGACTTGCATTGTGATCGCGGCCTAAGCGTCTTATCTACAACAAATCACGTGGAATGGAATAAATAGTTCTGGTTAAAATCAGTCACTAGACACTAATTTTCACCACTAGATACACGTCCACTGTAACTTCACTTAATTTTATATGCATAAACAAAGAATATTCTAGTATTCGAAAATTCGAAACCTTTCCAGTCATTTCGAATGTTTTGTTCCTCTCTCACTCTTACACACGGCAATTTACGATTAACTGTTCTTGTCTAAATCTCGAAACGTCTATTAATTTCGGTGCCTCTCTCGTGATATTTTGACAACTGTCTTAGGATGCATAAAGCATGCTTCACACGTGTTTTTTTAATTATTATTTTTTGTGTAATGACGTTACACACTCCATTACGCGACAATATTTAATACAATCGAGCTCTTAATTTTGGTGTCAGAAGAACTTTAATTGGTTACTAATAAAACCTTCGAGTAATAAAAATATGTTTTTGAACAACCCTCTCAGTTCAGCTCAGTGAAATTAGCCGCCGTGGCTGAAATCGCTCAGATCATCATCTATACTAATATTACAAAGAGGTAAAGTTTGTGAGTTTGTGACGTTGTAGGGGGTAATCTCTGGATCTACTGAATCGATTTAGATGAAATTTGGTAAGAAGATAGTTTTACAGACTTCTTATCTCGGAAATCGGGGGTGAAAATGGGGATGAAAGATTGTATGGGGAATCAACGTTTGTATGACGAACCCAAGCGAAGCGAGGATGAGTCGCTAGTATTTTATATACGTATTTTTTTATATTTTAAGGTTATTATTAACTTATATTGTTTCAGGTCCAAAAAAACTGCAGATAGAGATAAGGAAAGCAAGGAGTAACGTGTTATTTATTTCTTTTTTTTATATATTTACTAGTGAATGTTTCGTCGGGTTTTGCATTTATACAAATAAAATATTACATTAACAGTACGCATTATTTATTTTCCTTCCAAGTCGGGTAATTTTAAAACAAAAATCAATCAGTACTCACAATTTTTAATACATCTGCTTATTTACAACCGTTAAATTTAAAATTTAACTTTTTTTTAAGTTTTAAGCTTTCATCTTCGCTGACAATAATTTATGAAAGTTGTATCTGACGAAAAATATATGCCTTTTGACTAACAAATATCAGACGAAATTTTACTGAAAAATAAATTAATAATTAATTTTAAATAAAAACACCCTTTTCGGATTTTTTCGTTTATTTTGATTTTTGGTTCCCATAAATTAAAAAAAACGTGTGTGTATATTTATGTACGCACGTAAGAAGTTATACTTCTTTGGCGTAACAGAACAAAAATAGCTAGATTTCATTCCGTATGTCACAACTCTCTGTTTATAAAAGGAATGCAGCTAACTTCACCATGTCACTTTAGGGCTGTCGGTGTGCGCGCGCATCGTAAAAATTTACTCATATTTTTTTCAAAACGTGACAAAAGATGTATAATATCAAAAAAAAATACGAAAAGATTGTTTTATTTAAAACGTCAAATATCCGCGTAAATCTAAGAAAGTATTAATGGTTAACACTAGTTTCGACTCTACAGTCGTAAATGGTTTTCAATATGTATCGTATATTTATCATTAGCTAGAAAAGTTGATTAAAGTATTATAATCCACTACATTATTACAGTTAAAATCGAAAAATCTCAAAATCAATAAAACATAGATTACTTAGTATGAGATCACAGACAGTTGTTTACTTTAAATCTAAGTTTCTTTGCTAATTTGAATAAATATTAAATATGAGAACATTTTTAATTAGTTTATAAAAAATCGAGACATCCCGAAAGTTACAATGAAAAGACACAGCCTTTTCAATATTATAACTTAATCAGTTATTACAGTTCATAAATGCTTGTGTAACTTAACGTGGTTAACATTATTAAATGCATTAAAACAATATAGATATTGTTATATAATTAGAAATAAAACTTGAAAATTTGGTAAAAACGCACGCAGCTTATTAAAAGTAAAAATAAATAAATATGTAATTTCAATGTTATAACCTCTAATAAAATGTAACAGTACTTGGAATTAATAACGCCAAAAATTTCACTGGAATAAAAAATCTATGAGTTTCCTTTTTAATTAATATAATAATTTCATCTTTTTTTATCTGGAATGCTCTTGAGAGACCTAATGTGATGCAACATGGCTTTGACGGGGAGATCATTGGACAAAACACTTTCCCCTAAATCAACATTCTTCAAATACACTTCCTGCGGCACTTTATTTTGTTCATTATCCAAATTCTCGCAAATTTGCTTATCTTCAGGCTTTAACGTCGTTTTTTCTGTACAATCTACAACTTCACGTTTTCTCCGTGGAATTATATTTGAATTATCATCTTCATTATTATTTATATTTGTTTCTTTAAAATTAATAGCACCGTTTTTATTAATAATATCTTCTTTGTGTGTTTCTATGAATTTATCTTTCAATGTTTTATTCTCGCTCATGGCTATGAGTAATGGAACATTTTGTACGTTATTTTGCAGTTTAAGCACTTTTTGTGAATCTTCGCCTTCTTTGTACGATTGTGGTTCATCTGGTAAGTGAGAATGTTCCTTCACAGTATCTTTCACAATGTTTTTATCATTTACTTCCTCTTTGACCCCTTTAATATCTAATTTTGGTTTATTTTGTACAGAATCTATTTTCAAATTGGACTGTTTCTCTGGTTGTGCATTTTGCTTGATATTAGATTGCACTTCCTTACCATTCGCTATACCATTACTTAATTTTTCAACAATATTTTTCTCTGATGCAGGCTTTTGGACCGACTCAATTTTAGGTTTGCTATTTATATCCAGTACATTTTGCTGATTATTATTTATATTGATTTGAATATTTGCATTATTATCTTTTTTTACTTCTGTTTCTGGTACGATTTGCTTTTTATCTTTTGCTTCGTCTATATGTTTAATGGCGTCTAAAGTTTCTTCAGCTTGTTTAGCTATTTTATTGACAGCTATATTTGCAATTTTCTTTAATGGATCTCCTTTCACGGCGACTTCATCTACCGGTTTATCAGTGACGCCGCTCAAACTTTGTATCGCCATATTAGCAATTTTTTGTATACTCTCAACCGCTATTTTCTTAGCCTCACTGCTATCAACTTCATTTTTATTCTTCTGCAACTCTTTTTTAGTTTTCATAATCTCATCTAATATTTCTTTTTGCTCTTTAATCAGCTCCTTCTGTTCTTCACCGTGTTGTTTTATCGTTTCTATTAGTTGTTGATGTTTCATTATATCAATCTTCTCTTGACTTGATTGAAGATTATCTTCTTTGAGTTTTTCTATATTAGGAACTTCTTTTTTCTCTTCAACGACTTTAGCGCCATTGGCAAGTTTTTCTTCGTTTAATTTTAAATTAACATTTCTCGGATGCGACTCAGATGCTTCGTTTAAGAGATTCTTTTGTGCTAGTATTTGTTTTACAACATTTTTTTGAGGTATTTCCTCCTTGGAATGTGATTCAGGCGGAACTGGGTTAGGCGGTTGTACTTCAGAATCTTTTACTACGGGATTATTAGATTTATACAAACCTTCATGTGAAATTAGCTGTTCCTGTATCGGAGGTTTGACCAACATACCTGTAGGGGGGAAAAGTAATAATTTTACTACACAGTGGATGACAGCATCTACTACGCCTTAGTGACTATATTGATTAATCTTACTGTTTAGTTAATTAAAAATACAAAAAGGCAAGAATATTCAGTATGAGTTATCATTGAAAGTGCAAAAGTTTTAAAATATATGTATTGTTACATGATATTTTAACCTCTATCTTATAGATTACTTAGATGTATAGATTACTATATCGTTATAATTAAACCATTAGTTAAATATCCTCACCATCCTTCTCCCTCTTATGGAAGAACTCCTCTACGATCTGGTCGATTCGTTCCTGCGTGAAGCGGTCGTCGTACTTGTCGCGCGACTGCTCCGCCGCCTGCAGGTTGGCGAACGTGCCCAGAATGAGGATGATCACGCCAAGAACCACCGTGAACTGGGGATTGGGGAAAATAACATACATTTTTGAAGTAAAACTTCTTTATGCACTCTTGACTTGGGGGGTAAGCTGGTGAATGCGTTACGAAAAAATATAAATACGTTTGTTGCCATGGTAACCGTTGTTATTGTCTGACAAAATCTATACAGATAAATAAAATTGAAGTGTCTGTTTGTAATGTCAAATTAACAGGTTTTTATTAAATGCATATGGATGTATACACGGAAAATATACCAAAACAACATTAATTACAATTTTTGTTTGTCTGTCTGTATGTTCTGGCTAATCTCTAAAATAGCTGGACCGATTTTGACGGGACTTTCACTGGCAGATAGCTGATGTAATAAGGAGTAACTTAGGCTACTTTTATAATAGAAAAAAAGGGTCCCACGAAAAAAATTAAAACCAATAAATTTTTTAATAATATCCGATTTAAATAAGGAAGTTGTATACATATCCTATGGACGAACCCGAGCGAAGCGAGGGTGAGTCGCTAGTAATATATAATATTATATTCTTTCCTTAAATGATATTATATAAATATATTATTGTAATAATATGTCTAATATGCGTTGTTTTTAGTATCTCACCTATCCTAATTATTAAAAACAAATTTAATAAAGAGTAATATACAGAAGTTTTACTTTTTGCGCGTGTACACATGCATACACGCAATCTTTAAATTTTTATTTATATATGTATTCAGCCCTTTTTAACGCCCACTGTTGGGCACGGGCATCAAAAAAGTACTAGATACAAAATTAGCGACAAAAAAATTCTCACCGAATAGCGTCCATTTGAATATTTGAGCGCACTATTATTATTATTATTTGTGAAAACAACTTTAAGCATGCTTTTTGCATTTAAGGTTTTGTATATTTATTTCAACTAGAATAATTATCTTAACACATTTGGTGACAGTTTTAAGAGAACATTTGCCTGGGATTGTGTATTTAGTACTTTTATGATCGATGGCCATAATTATTTATAAATATTTTTTCCCCTAGGGGTACATTCCTTACGGACTAATGTACATAGTACATGCTGATTTTAAATTTTCTAAATAAATTGACGATTCAAAAGTGCTTATAAAAGTCTATTTATATAAAGTATATTTTGATTTGAATTACGTGCCATTGGCACTTGAGGTGATCTAGTGGCTAGCATCTACTGCTGCAGATCCTGAAGTCCTGGGTTCGAATCCTGGCTCCGAGCCAAGTTTAATTACCAAGTTGGTATATATATAATATGTATGTATTTAAAGTTATATATGTTTAGTGTATCAACTATCTGGTATCCATAACACAAGCCTCATAGCTTTCCATGGAACTAGATGGTGCTGTGTGTTAATGTCCCAACATATTTATTTATTATTTATTTATTTGTCCCTTCAGAGACTGGCTAGATAGAAGAAAAAGGTTATTTATACATTCCTACCTTAGCCAACGTTCGCTCATGATGGTCCCTTCCCACCACTCTCAAAAACGCTGCAGCAGGTAGCACTATACACACCAGCACGCCCACAGTAGCACCCAGCAGTCCCAGCACTAGCTCCACAGTGGGCAAAAGCAATCCCACGCCCAGCGCCAATCCCACGATCCCGAGGGTTAGGGAGCGGAAGGCGCCCGTTGGGATCGCGGAATTGCTCGTGTGACCGCTGTAGGCGTTTGCGTGTTCGTGGGATGGATGAGCCTTAAAATATTTATAGAACAACATTTATTACTAGCCCTTTAATAATAATATTTTTAAAACGCTTTTTATTTGCTTCACTTGTAACTAACAAACAATATAATGAAACTCTTCAAAACATCGATAAAAAAATTACTAGATACACAATCCCATGCAATAGTTCTCTTAAAACTGACACCAATTTTGTTTAGGTAATTATTCTAATTGAAATAAATATACAACAATGTAAATTGAACCTTAAATGCAACACTTAAAGTTGTTTTCACAAAAAAAATTAAAAGCAAAAACTTTGTACCCCTATTTACGAAAATTGCACGGACGGAGGAGTATGAAATTTCCCACGCTTATAGTTTATATAGAGAAGGAGTGCAGAATGCTTATATTTTTTAAAAATTATGTATAAAAAATACATTAAATCAATATAAAAAACATTACACACACTACCATGTATTTGACACACACACACGCATATACCTATACTCTAGAATTATGTGTTTGACACAGTTAAAGAGCTAAAGTTTATATGGAGATATAGTGTAGAAAGCTAATATTTTTATATAAAATACATTAAATTAATTAAAATAAACATTTTGTTTGTGAACCGATCTGTTTATTTTTTGTTTTAGTTTAATGGCTATTGACGAGCTTTGGTTTTACAAATAAAAAAAACAATAATAATTACGGTCGAAGTTCGAGCACTCGGCGAACTCTAGTTATTATTATTATTCCCGTATGTATGTATATATATATATATATATATATATATATATATATATATATAACACTCACCCGTCTGTACAGGAATGAGTATAGCGAGGCTCGACACGGGAAGATAATGAGCGGGAAGCTCAGCGCCAGAGACATCACGAAACCCAGCTTTATGACATCACTGGCGAGTGTCGGACTTAATGAAGTGAGAACGTTACCTGTGTTTTGGAAAACAATTTTATATATATTTATTACTAGCGATAGGTACGCGCATATTATTGCAGGAACAAACAAACAGGCAGCTAGACAAACACTTCAAAAAAAATTTTCTTACAAGCACCATCTTACAATTTATTTGTAGTATATATGTATATTTTTTTTTATCTTAATATGAAGATATACTTCATAGACTACCTAGCAGCACCTATGAAACATAAGAAAGTTGCTAGTATTAAATGATTCACTAATGAAAAATGGTGATCACCTTCAAAACAAAAAGAAAATTAATATTACCTGAAATCTCTTGTGATCCAAACGCTATGTAACCAAACACGCCAAGCGTAAAGTATACGCCTGAACAGATATTAATGGCGTTTTTAGTGACTAAGCACATCTTCTCTAAAGATAACGTTGGTAAAGACTCGAAAATTTCAAACAACTGCCTAGAAAAAAAAATATAATTACAGATGAGTTAGTTACTTAGTTATTAAATAAGGGTATTATGGAAAAATTAAATTTAAATATTAACACGTTAAATTTCGATATGAACTTTTGTTTCTAGTTAGCAAACTAGAAATGTTAATAAAATGAGACTACTTTAAACATTTCAATTAAAAATAAATAAATCCATTGACAAAATCAAAACAACTAATGTTTGACAGAACAGGTTCATGGAAAATATTGGCAAATAAATTGAGTTCTTTTTAAATTAAATAAAAAACTTAAATCTATAGACAAAATAGAAACAACTAACGTCTGACAGAACAGTGCCATAGAGAATATTGGCACACATTGCAGTACGCCGGCCGGCTTCCACATCTCTATACGAGATGTCCAGTCCCCTGCGAATAATTGTGTGGTTGCTTCGGCTATCACCTGTAAATATATTTAGATATTCACCTTTAAGATTCAGATATCTCTAAAGTGATGGTAGACCATAAGGTTCAGAAAAATATTATAAATATTTAATACTGAATAAAAATATAACTTTGATTTTGAATATTTATTTATAACTACCAAACTGCCTTGATATCTCTTAGGCATAACACACACTTAATTGTGTAAGGAAGGTGTTTAGACAGAGCAATAATGGAAGCTGTGCCAGGGTAAACATGATGTGACAGTTTTATTAAAATAATGAATAAAAAATGATAAATTGATTGTTTATTTTGGACAACCCTTACTTTAAACCAACTTTCAATAAAATAAAAATTACAAAAAAAAAAATTTTACAGATTGAAATTATTTTATTAAATATTTGTCATTTTTCTAGTATATAAACTTATAAGCAGTCTAGTGGGAAAATACAAAGTATAAAGACAATAATTTCTTGCTAGGATTTTTTTTAAATCTAGTGGCACAGATTTAGTCATAAATTTGAGTCTAGGTCAACCTATCATATTGATATTATATGTGACTATGACAGTTTAGACTTGTTATACAATGAATGTTTGGAAACAACTCTATTGATACTATAAGCAAAGATTTATTTTAATAATGGTAAAGATTTATAGCTTTACTTTGGGATTAAAGAATAGTGGTAAGGTAACATAAACAAAAGGTACTCACTTTTATAACTAAACAAAAATAAAATGCAATAGTTGCAGCACTGACATTACTAAGGCTGTCAACATTCCGCAGTAAACCTAGTGGTAACACACAAACTAGGGATACTATCACCATTATAGATGTTCTGTAAGTGAAAAAAAAACTATATGTATTACAGATCCCTTCATTTCTAAAAAAAATTATCCTATGAATACAAAAAAAATAAAAATAATTGTAAGAGTAATATAATTTAATCTTACCTTAAAATATCACTTTGGTTAATATTTAACATTTTTGCAATAATTTGAGGACCAAGATCTCCAACAACTACAAAGTAGGCTATGCATGTGCCCATTAAAAAACCTATAATGCCCAATTCAACTGCCATTTTCCCAGCTGGTCCAAATATATGGAATGCTAAAAAACAAGAAATACTTTGGAAACAATGATGTGTAATATATGGTAAGAATTCTCATGGTTAAGGAAATAGTAAGCTTTAATGGTCAGAATATAATTATTCAATAAAGAAAAAGTGACAAATATTGTAAATATAAACACTAAATCAATGAGACAATTTTTTTGGGTGTAAAATTCTCAATAAAATCTACTAATTATTACTTTAACAATTAATGTTTAAATAGTAGTTAATTAATAATATAAATAAACTTACCAAGAAATTCATAGTTTCTTCTTCTAGTAATAATTGCAGACTTCAAGAGAAAATAACAACATAATCTTGATACTAAGCCCATAGAAATTAAAATTAATGTAGCTAGTAGTACACCACACTAAAAAAGCAATTTATATGTCAATAAATCTTAATTATTATTTTCACAATAGTAAATAAATTAAAGTCGTATGTATACAAAATTGTCGCTCAACTTATATGCGGTATATATGAAAAACAATATTCTTTTGTATTTTTTTATTTAAATCTGGTTTCGAATAGATCTCTTCTACTTGCAAGGTTATTAATTTATAACAAAAAATGAACTTACTTGTTGAAAACAAAAGGGCATAGCAAGTACGCCAACTCCGATAATACTGTTGGCAAGCGTAATAGATTGACCTGTAGTACCCATGGTGGTGGTTTTCTATTGTGTACAAATATTTTTCGTAAAATTGATACGTTTGCAATGTATCACACTCGGCATGTCGACGTATTGTTATGATTTATGACAATTGACAATACCTACTCAGTAGTCTTTTTTAGTTTTGTATTTTACTTGTTCACAAGATTAATGTCAGATTTGACATTCCTTGTACGTGGTCATAAACAAACTTATTACGTTTTGGGAAAGAATTTTGCCTTTTTCTCACGTCAGATGTCGCGATCACAATAGCCCTCAGTATATTGTAAAGCTCTATAACGTAGATGGATTTTATTTTTCATTTTATCTAAAATTTAATTATAATGAAAAATTGTACTGTGCCAGGATGCAAAGAAAAGGTTTTTCCCAAAAGACAAAAACTGAAGAAATTTTGGACTAAAGTAATAAAACGACCAAAATTTGCGAAATCACAATCTTCATATTTAAGGCTATGTGGACATCATTTTAAAGAAAGTGATTTTAAAACTATTAATCGTCTACAGGTGAATATTTTTTTTAGTTTTCGTACTTTTGTACATATTAATTATAGATTTTCATACTGTATATAATTTCTTCCCCATTTTACCCCTTTATGGGATTGAATTTTGAAAAATGCTAAGACATGTATTTATTTAATTGTATAGAAGAACATTAATACCAATTTTCAAGTGATTCTGATCATAAATAATTCTTTGCCCAAACAATTTTTTTTACCATCTTTTATATTTTTTTATTATTTTTTCTGTGTATTTCACATTAAAAATGACAGAGTTTCATACAATTTTTAATCCCCTATTTTACCCACTGAGGGGATTAAATTCGAAAAACTTCTGTTTTACCGGATGCCTTTATCATACAAGGAATACGTCCTTTAAATTTAACGTTTCTACGAGACCATCAGTCAGCCAGGATGCACCTCTCCTTGTCCTTCTCAATTCTTCCTTCAGCTGGTCTAACTTCCAGTTACAATACATTGCACAGGTAGAATGCGGAACACAATAGAAGCAAAAAATCAGGAACAAAAGAGATATCTTAATAAATTGCTTAACCTCAGAGCTTAGACTGAATGTAAATAGGCCATACGGGTGGCGCCCTCCTTTCGAGAAATCTTCCCCATTTCGTAGTAAATGTATAAAGTATTTCAAAATTTATTAAATTTCTACTATTTAAAGCGGTTTTGTATTTCTATTATTAAATTACTTATCAACAAAGCTATGGAAAATATCAGTTAAACCACAATTGTTGTATCTTGAAACATTTGAGCACCTTTTTATGGCCCAAATTAAATTTATTATAATATTAATAGGCAATGTCTAATATCATTACTATAAAAGTAAGTATACAAAGTACGAAGTTATGACTATAGATTTTATGAGATGGATTTTTTAGATATTTATTTGGATTAGGTTTTCTTTTACTAAATGTAATCTTAATATCAAACACAGCTATCATTAACATCATATATACAGATAAATAAAATTGAAATGTCTGTTTGTAATGTTAAAATAACGGCGTTTTACGGCTAAACGGCTAAATGCATATGAAATTATATATGGTACTTACAAGAAAAACACAATTTTTTAAATTTTTGTCTGTTCCGGATAATCTCTGAAACGGCTGGACTGATTTTGACGGGACTTTCACTGGGAGATAGCTGATGTTATAGGGAGTAACATAGGCTAGTTTTATTTTAGAAAAAGAATTAGGGTTCCGCTCAAAAAAAAATAAAACGTACCTGGGGACAAACCCGAGCGAAGCGAGGGTGAGTCGCTACTTTTAGTTTTACTAATTTACAATAAAAAGTTCTATTAATATAGTCAAACATTAAAGACAAACACATTTTACATTAAAACATTTATTGATCTATTTTAACTTCTCTTTGGTAATTTAAGCCGGTTAAAATATGCCCTAAAATACTTATAACAAAATATGTATTGTATTAGATTTTTTCTTAATATTAAAATATATATACATATTATAGCAAAACCAAATTCTCGAACCGAGAAAAAAACCCAATATTTCTTTGGCTACATACTTTGTAAAAAAGATAAAAATGTTGGCAAGAACTAAACTTCTACAAAATGTTTTATATCTATAGCATATCATATAAATAACTAGACATGAAAAAACATTAATATTTCCATTACAAATAAAATATTCATGGTATGAACATTACTTAATTAATATTAAAATGGCATCATACAGTAATATGAATAATGCATGCACAACATAATAGTTTGAAATGGTTCAGATGCTAATCAAGATTTTAAACTTTAATTTATCAGGCATTTTAAACTTCAGTTGCATATTTAATTATAATTTATACATATTTTTTATCTGAATATAATTTAATTAATATATTGATTTATTTTTACAGAATAATTTTTCTATAAATGACAAGTACCTACTTAGGATTTATATACTCTCATTATCACATTCTTTATATCTTGTTTTTTTTTGGTGACTTAAAAATGGACAAGTTTGGGTGTACGACATACGTATTTTTAAATATATATATTTAAACAATTCACTTGGTTTGATTAGCATTTCAACCATGACAACAAAAGGTTTCATATAATTTCAAAATGAAATTATAATATGGTTGAAAATGTTAAAATGGAGATTAAACATTAAAAATTTAGTTTAAGAATTAAAACCATGAGATGAAACTAACACTGTAGAGTGTAGACTAACAATAATATATGCACAAACTATGCTCGAAATTGCTACATATAATTGTTTATTTTATTCTAGCAACATTCTAATTTAATTAAATTGCTTCTCCAACAAGATACAGATACTTGAAGCAACATCTCAACTATTATTATTTGAGAAATTATATAATTCTTATCAAGTACCTATAAGCCTACAACATTCATTGATATGCTTAAATATCATTTTGACATAATAATTAGAAAATATTGCCAATCTATCGCACACACATATATACATCTTACAACTTCTAATTATAATATGCAAACAAACAAAAAATGGCACTGGGAGTTAAAAAAAATCAAAGCTATTTCTTAAACAAAATGGCTTAATAATATTTCAACATAATTGTATAAAACCTATATTATATATCAAATAAAATTTTATTGAACATTTAAGAAAATTTTGTAAAATAAATTAATGTCCAATCACATGTTACATAAAACAAGAATGGCACAAATATACATTTAACTTGTTTCAAAATGATAAAGCAATAGCTTGAGACTTACTAATTTTACTAGTTTTTATTATTGCCTTAGACATTGGCAATGTATTTTTAAGCTTTTAAACATTCATATCCATCCATACAAAAGTAAGTCATATGTCAAAGAAAATAAAAGTTATATTCCAGTAACTTATTACAACTGTCAAAATTAGAATAACTTAAATTATGAATTTGGTTTAAACCAGAAATCCGAACTCAACCAAATCAATCATTAATATTAATTATAAATATAATAATTAAAAACAAATAACCTAAAATAAATATGATAGAATTAAAATTTAATAAATAACAAGCTTTGGAATCATCACTTTTTGTTTAAATGGCAAGTCTTATTTTCGCTTTGTCTTAGAACACCTCACTAATTAAGATAACTACATAGATTAAACCAATATAACATGAAATACTGTAAGTATTCCTAGGTTCTTATTACGAAAGATGGATATAATAGTTAGTATTTTTACAATATGTGATGTTTATGACCAAATTAAATTATTGACAGAATAACTGACGCTCTTCACAAATCACACCACATCACAATATTTATTTCACCATTACTACTGACCTATTTTCTTTTTAAATTTATGAATTGTATTTGCATAATTGTAATTTGTATCTATAAGACTTTATTATTTGTAATTTATAATTCACACAACTGTTTTTATAATTTACTATATATTATTAATTAATATTTACTTTTTTACCTTCTTATTTTTTTTCATCTGTAAGAAGCTCTAATATATCTTCTGTGCTCTTGTTTTCTTTTCGAAATTTTTTCATCTTCTCCTTCGGTACTGTTCCATTTAACAATATTTCAATATTCTTCTTCAATCGTTTTAAAGGAGCCAGGGATTCATTTTTACAAGGGACATGACCCATAGCTTCAAGTGACTCCACAAGTAAATCATCTATTAAACGTTTGTTGAAACCTGTCATAAAATAAATTAAAATTTATATATAAAAAAATTATATACCTGTGAAGGATAAATATATACAAAAGGAATTAAAATTAAATTATTATCATAATCTATTTTGCAGTTCTAAATAATATATTTGCAAAACATTTGCTTTAAATGCACATATTTATACAAGAATTATGTATTATCATGGCATTTCCATCACCTTAAATAATACCCTAACCACTTAACTATAAACATAGTCAATTCAATTTCCAAAAAGCAAGTCACAACCTAACAATAGCATGTATAGACCGTTTTTTTTATTGCGGTCATGACTTCGCATTCAAGCCCTTCACCAACCAGCACCAGAATTATAAACGAAATGGTAAATGAACTCACTCATAAATATATTACCCAACAACATCCGGCCTGACGACTGGATTTCCTCGTTATATAATAGTTTTAATGCTCGCTAAAATAAAATCGTAAATGGTCATTGTTCGCTATGGTAGGTGGTGCGAACAAGTAGTCGACGCAGTACTGCACAAAAGCACAATCAGCACACAACACACGAACGAAATAATTGCAAATCATGAGGAAAGACGGCGGTGACCAATGTTTTTTTATGTACCTGCATTTTAATGAGTTTAAAACATTGGGAATACAATGACTGTGCATAAAACATTACTTACATAAAATATTTGTTATATGTGTCCAAAAGTCAATGAATGAAAAATGGCGGTGTTCCCGTTGATGTCTATTACATAGGGTTTATTTTTGTTTACATGAGTAGTGTCTCATGTGGCAAAAAGTTCTTTTATTTGTATGATAAATGTAATGGAATGTTTTATAGGATTTTCAAAACGGACTCATATTATAGGGCGCACACACAGAAAGCCAAATAATTCACACCATTTAAAAAGAATAAAATATGAGTGCATTTTTATCTGTGTATAATTAATTAAAAATTTTACGCACCTAAATATTTGAGTTTTTCTTTAGTAGCAATCATAGTGAGAAGTAGTGCCAATAGGAATCTCATTCGACTTAAGCTCATGGGAGGCTCCTCCACTTCCTCCTCTTCAGCTTGCAATGATGCCTGTATTTCCTCCTTAGATGACAATTCCTTTTCCCCTACTTTGCATTTTTTTGCATGATTTTCAAGTTCGTTCTTTAATTTGAAAAATTGCTTACATTTTTTACATCTGTAAGGGTTTTCTTTACCGTGAATTTTCCGCATATGAGCCTTCATATGAGGTAATTGTGAAAATGATAAAGGGCACATAGCACATTCGAAAGGTTTCTCTCCAGTGTGTCGACGAATATGTAACATAAGAGCATTGGAGTGAGTAAATGGCCTATTGCATATTCGGCAAGGATATGGTCGTGCTCCAGAATGAGATCTCCTGTGGACTGTTAGCTGAGTAGATTGAGTAAAGCATTGTCCGCAGTCTGGGCATTTGTGAGGACGCTTTTTTTCGTGCGTGCGCATGTGCTCCGATAGATGACCTTTAAGCACCTTTTTACATATTGGACACTGAATTCTTATACCAGCATGGGAAATCTGTACATGACGTCTCATAGAATTCAGCCGTAGAAATTCTTTACCACAATGTTGACAAATGTAATCTTTCACTTTTAA
This sequence comes from Brenthis ino, assembly GCA_921882275.1. Classification (NCBI taxonomy): domain Eukaryota; kingdom Metazoa; phylum Arthropoda; class Insecta; order Lepidoptera; family Nymphalidae; genus Brenthis; species Brenthis ino. The sequence continues at coordinate 11,411,085 of OV170228.1, read as the reverse complement.
ATGTGTCTTGAAATGCAATGATAACTTATTCCTACAATCAAAGCTCTGTTCACAAACTATACAATCATACCGTCCACTGACCAAATGAGTCTTTTCATGTTCAATTAGTTTGTGTTGTTGGGTAAATTTTTCTCTACAGTAAAAGCATTTGAATTTAGTGTCAGAATAATTGTGAGTAGTCATGTGTACAATTAAATTTTCTTTCAGAAGAAAGGGTTTATCACATAAATGGCACATATAGTGTTGATCCCAGTTAGGATGTTGTCTTGTGATGTGAGCTTGCAAATATATTGATTTTCGGAAAACGCTATTACATTGACTGCAAGGAAACTTCTTGCGGGATATATGTATGTACATATGACGTCTAATAGAGCATTTAGTATCAAATTTCTTATCGCAATAATCACAAATATAAAGTCCTTTCTTCGTTATTCTTATCCTTTTCAGTTGGGGAAAATCCAGTAAAGAATCTGAATTAAGTATTATATCATCTTTTTTCTTCTTTAATTTACTTTGTTTATTTTTCGAACCATCATCAGACTTTCTTTTAATCGGTGATGAGCTGTTACTTTGATCACTTTTTTCACTTTCCCTTAAACTCCTTCTTTTACCTTGATCATTATTTTCAATTTCTTTATCTGTTTTCCTTTTATTTTGGTCACTTGTAACTGGATTATTGTTGTTTATATTGTTTTGAGATAACTGGCTTGGTTTTTCTTTCTTGTCAAAAATTAACAATTCATTTTTCAATATATTATTGCATAGCTTCAAATTATCTTTGTTTTTATGCTTGAGATGTCCATGCCTTGTCAACAGTCTATCCTTTGTGAGTTTAATTTCTCTTTTAATTATTGAATCCTTAAAAAGCACTGTATCTTGTTCTTTGTCTTTTATATTTTCAGCAAGTTCTATGGTGTCATCTGATTGTGAAGATGTTTGATCTCTCATAACCAACTCTGTAATCTTATCATTGTCAAAACCTATTAATAATGTTTTGAGTTTATCAATTTTAGTATTCCTTTTAGCTCTAGATGAAGTTTTGTGCGAGTTAATTTTATTCCTTACATTAGCCATAATGAATACTATTAAATGATATCACCCATTAGTAAGCTTGTCGAGTTACCTGATAACTTTTAAAAGTTTGGAGCAGAAAGCGAAAGAGACCACCACCAGCGTAGAGTATACAAAATTAGTAATATTTAAAGATACGTCTGCTTGTGATTTTACAAATGACGTGCTCTCGGCGTAAGTACTTACATGCACTGTTTAGTTACTTCAATAATCACCTCTAACTAAACCGATCGGTTACGTGCATTGATAACGATGCTCTAATATGTGAAGGACGAAACCTCTGCCTTTTGTCTTAAACAAACAGACGATTTACCTTGTGCGATCTTCTAACAATGGACTACGGATCAATAACAAAACAACCTCGATATTCATTTTCATAAATTTTAAAACACTGTATAAATATTTCACGCTTTATAACATTTTATTTATCGACCTGAGCTCGTTTCGCACAAAACACAAAACTATTTTTATGAAATTCATTCACTACATGACTTCACAGTTCACTACAAGACGAGGTGTCAAAAGAAAACTGTGACGAATTTATGTGACGACTCCAAATACAAGTGGTGACATCTAGTTTAAAATATAGTTATTAAATTAGCTTAAAGCAAGCATATTTCATAATATTAATTTTTCGTATTTCCCCATATTCTCTGTGTTTAAGAATACGTTATATTCATTTCAATTTTTCTTTTTACGTATATTCGGATTACACATAATACAATCACGTAAAATAAAGACTAACTATTGGAGATTCTAACAATACACGCTAAATAAAGCAACGCTGCTAATGCAGCATTGCTTTCTGATTGGTAGGAATTTATTTACGCTTTTTCACATCGCAGCTGCACTGGAAGTTGCTTGAATGTTGAACAGAAATAATATAATAGAGCTTGACTAAATTAGCCTGCAGACACATCACGTGCCTAATTACATCTTACGGGAAGGCAAATACTTAATGCAGAACAAATCAAGTGCTATTTAATTACAATGGACCTTGAATTGTAGATGTTTGCTAGTATCTCTAAGTAATCGATTATTGTTGTTTGTTAGACAATTATTTAGACCTATTTGTTTAAAATTTCTGTAAATTTAAATAATATTTAGACAACAGCGCGTTAGTGTTACTTATAACACAGTACATCACAAACTAATAACCAATTGTTTCTAATTATAATAAGAAACACAAAAATACATTTACATACATACATCTTTTGTTCTAAATTTTGCCAAACTTTATTAAAATATATACTTATGGAACGTTACGCTTAAAGCTACTTATCTATGTCTTATTAAGAATTATATATAATTGCGCAATTAAATATTTTTTTTAAATCAATTCGTTGAAGTCTTTACTATCAAAGTGTGACTACTATTAAAAAGACATCAACGATGTAGAGCTAGAGACGAAGGTATAATATTTTAGTAATTATTAAATACACAATACACATTGTGTCGTCAAATCACCCTATTACCTATTGTAAATTATAATAGTATGAAAATTGATACTTTTATTATATTATAGGAAATGAATAATAATCTTTTTTATATAGGTACTTATTTAATATTTTTTATTTGGTCCTTTTTTACGAAGACGAGGATATTTCTCAGTAATTTCAGTTTTTTTTAAAGAAATGATGATAATATACCTACTTATTTCTTTTTGAAACAAAATATGTATTACGCAAATAGGTCTAATATCTATAATGAAAAATATGCTAAGTTGCAAAGGTTAAATAAGCAGTTCAAAAGAAGGTTTAAAGCTTAACTTTGAAATAGTTATTTATAGCTGTGCCAAGGGGAACATCGTAAAGCATACCAGACGCATGAATAATAAAATCGGACGTAAATGAGTTTACAGAATAGGTGCAGCTTACTTATGTTGGTAAACCACATGTTCTATTTTGTGTTCTTGGTAACTATAAAAAGATCACGACTTTGTTGAAATACACTAAAGATGGAAACAAAAAAGAGACCACATGTTAAATTGATACTTTAGTACGTTTTTACTATTTGGTTACATCTGCATGTAATCGGCTTAAATTCACAAGCGTCTAGTTTTATTTCATAACTTCCTGATGTCATCTAGAGATAATAAGAGAGATATAAAATCTTCCTTTATTAACTATAAAATTCTACTTTTAGCTGAAATTTATACTAGGTTTCTTTTTAAAATTGTATTCGTAACGTAAAATATAGATTGTATATTAAGCGTACCTATCTGTATATAAATATTATAAATGTTAAAGTTTGTGAGTACGGATGTTTGTTACTCTTTCACGCCAGAACGGTTGAACGGATCTGGATGAAATTTAGCACAGAGATAGATATAGTCTGTAATAACACATAGGCTACTTTTTTCCCAGAAAAATGTACGATTCCCGTGGGATAGGTTAGGTTAATTTGTTTTTGTTTTCGTAGAGGCGAACCAGAGCGAAGCTTGGGTGAGCCGCTAGTAATCAATAATTTAATTTTTTTAGTTCTGTACCATTTTCTTAGTTTGAGAAAATCACCAGAATGATAAAAATACATCCAAAATAGATATGAGGTTTGCGGCGCAATATTTAAAAATAATAAAAACTTTACTTGTGTATATATATATATATATATATATATATATATATATATATATATATATATATATACACAAGTAAAGTTAGTATATATATATATATATATATATATATATATATATATATATATATATATATATTTAAATTATAGATCAATTACTCTAAAAATATCACAATATTCTTGCATATTGTGTAGTTAGGTACTTACAGATAATAAAGATAACTTACCTAACATTACAAAACTATACCGACGTAGGTAATGTTACTTAGGTATTTGGTAAGTTTTACGACATTACTTTGATAACAACGCGTGTAATGCTTCCTGATTACACCGTTCAAAGTTTACATACCTATGCGAATAAATTTGTCTCGAAATGAACAATAGTTTATGGGACAATGACAATCGTGTAGAGTCCACGAATTTTTGGAGTCACGAAACAGGCATATATAACAATAATATGGTAAAAATAAAATTTTCTTTATATTTATTGAAGTGAAACTTCTTTGCCCATGCGCATGAGAGTAAAATTTCAAAGTTGCGCCACAAGAAATCATCACGAAAAACTGTCATGGTTGCCATAGTAACTGCTTGCATTAGGTTGCCATAGTAACCGTTGTTATTTTCTGGAAAATGATAGGTACATATTATGATATTCTATTCATTGTCATCTTCAAAAATTACTATTTTTACTAATTTGTTTTAAAAATATATGTGAAATATTTATAACTAGCGACTCACCTCGCTTCGCTCGGGTTCGTCCCATTTTCACCCTCTTAAGGGATGATTTCCGGGATAAAAAGTATCCTATGTCCTTCCCAGGGTCTAAAACTATCTTCCTATCAAATTTCATCTAAATCGGTTCAGTAGATCCAGAGATTACCCTCTACAACGTCACAAACTAACAATCTCAGAAACTCACAAACTTTACCTCTTTATAATATTAGTATAGACTAGCGGCTCACCGTCGCTTCGCTCGGATTAGTCCCTTAGAGTGCCTTTATACGATATATCAATATGGATGTAAGATTCCAGCCAGATAGAAAGAGATAAAATATTATTCATATGAGTGTAATTCTTTTTTATTAATTTATTAATCTTACGATTTGAAATATAAATAACCAATGAAGTTTAACATTTAATACGTTTCCATGGAACCTTTTATTACGTAATTGCTGATACAAGCGTTTGAGCTTGATGATGACGATGCGATTAGCTTTGTCTTCTATAATTATATTAAGTAGTATATTCTGTAGAATAAAACGCTCAAGCTATGGGTACATATGGCTTTCTCGATTGAGTGAAATTATAGCTATATTACGTTTTGAATTTGAAATAAATATATAACAATTGAAACACACAATTAAAAAACTTTTAGTAAATCAGATTAAACCAACGTAGTTTTTGGACCTTTAAAGTTACTAGGTTTATTCTATTCTAAGCTCATAAGAGATGCGAAAGAAACATGCGGCTTATATACTTACATTTAAACATCTAAATTTTCAATTTTTGTAGACTTTAAATTTTCTGATAAAACTATTATCATATTTTTATCATCGTCAGCAAAGCCAGCCCGTTTATGCCGTAGGTACACAAAGTCATTTCTACAAAAGAACCATGGCCTAAATTTTCAGGATAAGATAATTAAAAAGGTACACATTATGAAAGGTACTCGTACAAGTTATAAATGAATAAATGTATTTATTTATTTCTTGACAAGAGTATCGTATGATACTCCTACATAGTTTTAGGTAGGAATACAAAAAAGAAAAAAAAACTAATATTTAATGGCTCCAACGTCGACCATGTTCTGATGCTTTCCCCATTGTTCGCTCACAATGGTCGACTTGCACCATCCATCTGCAAGCAACTGGCCGCTATAAAAATACCATACCAAACAGTTCTTATTGTCTTTTAAAAAGAACTTTATAACATGCACTTTCGTAACTTTAATATGTACTTATTATCTACTTACCTACTATGTAAATTGTTTTAAACATTGAAATTAACGTCATATTATGTGCTTCGTTAGTACTATTATTATTTACTACCAGACTGCAGCGAAGCTCAAGGAATGGTTAATATCTATGTATTCTGTGTGTATGTCTTCGGTGTTACTTAAATAGTAATACAAAAAAATATACCTAAAATTATTTGTTTGGATGATAAATACAGGTAAAAATTTATAGTTTCTTTATAACAACTTATTAATTACCTACACAATTAGTTGTGACCGAATATAAAGTCAGCTTCCTTCAAAAATAGTAGATTATTAAAATAAAAGCTATACTTAATATACCAAGACTCAATTCATTTCAAGACAACTCCAAGTATGAGTATTACGTCGTAGTATTCGGTCAAAAACTAAATCATTATACATTACAAAAATCTTTTATACTTATTTGTTTCTTATTCTTTTAGCCTCAGTTCTATTTAAAAAGAAATAACATTTACATGTTAATGATTAGGTATAGGTAGACCGTAGAATTAATCTATACATATAATAAAATTCTAACTAAGTCGAATCTGTAAATACATTAAATATTTTTTGAAAATCTTATTGAAATAAACATTATTATCAACACAGAGGCCGAATCTATAGTTTTTAGAATTTTTGTCTGTCTGTCTGTCTGTCTGTCTGTTACCGCATCACAGAAAAACCATTGGAGGGATTTTGATGAAATTTGGTATGGTGATAGTTGGTTAACCGGGTCAACATATAGGATACTTTTTACCGCGGGAGATTGTCTCATTTCTGAGAAAAAAAATACAAAAACTGCAATATAAGAATATACTAATATGTAAAACCTAAGAATTTGGTTTTTGGTCATCTGCGCGTGCGGAGCCGCGTGCAATATGCTAGTTAATTAATAAGCATGTATAAGTAGTAAGTAGGTACCTACTTACATGTATGTATCACGTATGTGTAACGAACTCAATACAAGAAATTGCGTCATAGAAAACTGTCAACAAATAGTTATCTTTATATCAGAGAACTAAATTAAAACAAAACAGATTAGATATGTATGAACATTTATTTTTGTGAACATGCAATGGTATTCAAATAGTTAATGATGTTATTGTCTTGAACTCATAACAATGCTTTCGTAATATTTATAGTTTTGAAACGCACGAGCTCCTTTATATTTTATTGCGATACATTTGACAAACGTGAGTTTTTAATTCTTTTTTAAAAGTATGACCATATACAATTGTAATAATTATACGCTTAGATGATTAGCGAAAATGAAATTAACTGCTTTCATGAATGGATACTAAGCAAAATCTTAAAGAAAATTATGAAGTGGGTATTGGAAAATCGATAAACAACATTGAAAATATAAATTTTAATTTATACCTAAGATTTGAAATTATCTTATTAAGTAATTTATTAAAATAGGTATATACATAAGATTTTAATCCGAGCTGAGATAAATTTTCGTCAAATAAAATAATCGAATTTGAATAGGTAAGTACTTCCAATTTTTATTGGTATTGCTAGCTGGAAAATAAACGTTGCGCTATAAAAATAAAATAAGAACGACTTGAAATATTAAATTTCTTTACACATCATAATAATTACAGTTACATGTACATATTTATTTGATAACAAGAGTATGGCGATGTCACTCATGGCGGGCTTAGCTCTTTATCTCATATCTTGACATTAATAAACAAATAATGGTTGTAACATAATATATCGTAATTATAAAAAAGAAATGAAGTACCTATCTGATAGTGTAATATTTACCCGACTGCGCGAAGAAAAGGAGGGCAATGTTTATCAGCCTATATATATATGTATGTATGTGGGTTTGTACCTTTGGAGCACTGTGGGCCGATTTTTAATGATTCGTCGTTTGATTCGTCATGACGACGGCGCGAATGGGATAGACAGTATAAAAATTTGGAAAAAGAAAAAAATGAAAGTCAACGAACTATGTCAAGTGGGTTATCGTTGAATAGGTATTTAAAAATCATTTTTAGGTTTCTTTCCTTATTTTTCATTTTAAATAACCGTTTAGGATATATAATAATTTAAAGTTGGTTAACAACCATTCTCGCTAATTTTCCTACTTAAAAATCTTAAAAACCTGTAAATAAATAAATGTATTATAAAAATAAAAACCCCGACAGCATAAAAGCTAACTAAAAAGATGAAAACAAGTTCACGAAGGAATATAGTATTATGCAGTCGGAGACATACATATATGTCTATGTATGTATGTCTGTGTATGTGCCTTTTTTATTATTTTTTTATATTTTAGTATCCCCTCATAAATATCTCCTAGTTTTTTTTATAAATTACGAAAATAATTAATGTATAGTAACAAAAGCTCGGTTCCGGAAAAAGCTACGTCAATAAAAAACCGATCACTGTACTAGGGTTTCTAAAATGTAGATATTTGCCTTAAGGGATTCTTAATTCTAACTTTAGTATGATAAGTTCGTGGAAATGAGTATAACTTATCTAGGTATACTAATAGATATTATAAAGAGGTATAGTTTGTGAGATTGTGAATCGAGAGTTTGTGACGTTGTAGGAGGTAATCTCTGGATCTACAGAATCCATTTACATGAAATTTGGTAAGAAGATAGTTTGAGACCCTGGGAAGGACATAGGATACTTTTTATCCCGGAAATCTTCCCTTAAGGGGGTGAAAATGGGGATGAAAGTTTGTATTGGGAAGCAAGCTAGGGACGAACCCGAGCGAAGTTAGGGTCGCTGAGTCGCTAGTAAGTAATAAAATAATAGTAACAAATAACAATTTATTTAAACTGTAACATGTCATACTGATTGGCCTACAGGATGTTAGTAGCAGCGGATAATGCGCCCGAGTTCCTCAATTATTCAATACCGACAACATTGGTCACCTCGGGTCAGGGACTAGAAGGCGTTTATAATTTAAATAGCTGTACTGTATTTTAAAATATGTAGTTCAAAAATTAAGCCGGGTGTTTTTTAATCCTACTGGCTATTAAGAGTCCCTTGGATTACGATTTTAAATTGTTAATGTTTTTAATTTTTATGGTCGTGAGTCATAAGTTATCTACTATCTAGCCTATTATCAACAATTATTGCATATTTAAAATGTGGTATTTGGATGCATAATTTTTCTATCAATACATATTACAATATTTTAACAAATAAATTAAATGAAATCTTACGTTGCAGTCAGCCAAACCTATTATCCGCACGGAAAAATACGTATACACATCGATAATACCCAATCACAACAATCGGTGTGGACTTTTAAAAATATTTAATAAAAACTTAAGTAGGTTTTATTAATTATTAGACCTTAAAATAATAGAACATATCTATTTTATGTATTCATTTTACTAAGTATTACTATAATATGCTTTCGTAAATAATGGTTCACAAAACTTCGTCATGCTTTCGTAGAGCTTACATTGTCCAATTTTTACGCTAAATTACTAAAAATTATTTGAAAATTCTACCAACTAAGAAACGCGTAACAGTTTAATTAGATATGTCCTAAAATCTATTGCATCCAATGCATGCTTAGAATGCAGAAGAGGCTATCAAAGCGTTATCATTATTTATATAGGCATGTCATAGTAAACATGTATAGGCGATTTTCCATTTATATTCTTATGGAAGTATATTTAAAGAATATATTAAGGTACACGAGCCTAATGTGTGATTAACACTATCGCAGTTACTTAGATAAAAAGTAACCTACAATTTATAAAGCCAGCAAAGATCAGTGAACTTTCGTTGACATTACGAACAATTCGAAACCCTCCAACCCAATTTCTTTTCATAATTACGTCACAGTCTAGTTACATGCGCTAACACAGAAAATTAGAGACATTATATAGGTTAAAGAGTGAGTAATGCTGTATGTATGAAATACAATGCGTACTTACGAGATGTTCTCCGTGACGATGTATCTAATTATAATGAATATATCTCTTAATTGTATTTTTTTGCTTATATTATAGTCTTTGTTACGTATATAATATTTACTTATAAAATTTTTAATCGATATTTCAGATTATAATCGATAAATACAAAGAATATAAGGTTAAAATTACCGACACTTGTATGTACATACTTAAGTATATTGGTTCGAAACTGATACCCAATTGTTGTGAAAATACCTATACCTACCGTTTTTACTTCTCTTACGTAGAAATGGAGCGATGGATAGATTTAGTTTTATGTATGGAGATAGTTTGATTTCAAATATTCAAAATATTATCTTTCTAAAGATAAAACCGTCAGTCATTATTAAATCATCGTCCTTTGTTAAATCCCTAATATCTTCTGTCCTAATATCTCACTTAATTTTAACTGGACACCGGAATGTTCTCGCGTTGAACTCTTTTGGTAAACTTGATTATAACAAAACAACACAATTTATATAAATATACAATACATATATCTTATTACTACTGGCTAGTGTTTAAATATCGTACAATCTTCTCGTTCATCATCCTCGCTCTAATAACGTTTCAGTCGCCATGGTGTCACCATTGCAAAAGTAGCATCCTCAACTTAGTTGTCGCGGAAAACATCTAGAAGATATTAAGTTTACTTTGAGCGGGGATTGTTTTCCACTGGCTGCACTTCTTATTGTCTCTTGACTTCCATATTTTATTTCACATTTTGGGTTCGCAGTGAGAGGAAGCCATTGTCTAGTTTCGCACCATTTTTTTAATACTTATTACTTCTTGAGAAACAAACGTTAAACGAAATTGTTTCGAATTTAAAATTTAAATTTCATGTTTGTTTGTTATAGTGAAAATGGTGAAATTTTGGTGGATGTTTATATTGTTTGCGAAAACGGCTTCGGCTAGTGATAATGAATTACCCGGTCCAGAATCTGAGAAAAGTAAGTGAATTGATTTCTATGGAAAAAATATGTGCATAAAACTTCACTCAATTAGTAAAGGTAATAGAATCTTAGCAAACTATTTTTGAAGTTTTCAATTTCTTATTAGTAGGTACTGCTAATCAAGTAAAGGACACCAAAACAATTTATGTAAAAAGTACCATAATTTATCACATTCCAGCCTATAAATTATCATATCGACTGTATATTATATATATATATATATATATATATATTAATATATATATATATATATATATATATATATATATATATATATATATATATAAACATCAATACGTTAGTGTTAACGAAAACAAACCAGGAAAGACATTTTCATGACATATTCATCGTTACGTAGAAAAGAATAGGTATTTCATTCCATTTTAAACTCTTCATTAAGCAAGACATGTAAAACCATTATTTTCGATAACTGCAAAAGTTCCCTACCTTTTTCTTGTCTGTTCGTAAACCAATTTTCTTTATTACTTAGTTGCTATTGACGAGCTTTAATGTTATCACTTATCATTAACAAATCGATTATGGTCGAATTTCAATCACTGGGCGAACGCTAGTCTATACTAATATTATAAAGAGGTAAAGTTTGAGAATTGTGAGTTTGTGATGTTGTAGGGGGTAATCTCTGGATCTATTGAACCGATTTAGATGAAATTTCGTAGGACGATAGATTGAGACCCTAAGAAGGACATTGGATTTTTATCCTGGCAATCATCCCTTAAGGGGGTGAAAATGGGGATGAAAGTTTGTATGGGGAATCAACCTAGGGACGAACTCGAGCATGGCGAGGGTGAGTCGCTAGTTAAATATAATTAAAATATTGTTACGCGCCAATTATAAAATGTAACTATTTATCGATTTAAATCGTCAGATTCGTCTCAATATAATATAACCAACTTAAATAATCTTATATAAACGTTATTATTGTTATTTAAAAATACCCACGTTTTGTAATTTTGTAAATTCACACGCTTTCCTTTTTTAAATTACTCATAGGTATACAAACACATAGATGTTTCGTATAGTTGTTAGAGACACCTATATGATACTGTTCTTTTACATTGAATCATTATTTAATACTAAAATAAATAACAATTAGGACATATTGTTTTATTTGTAGAGTATATTTGTTTAAATTTATAATTTCACGGTTCTTAGCGCAAAACAATAGAAGTGAAAAGGTGGATCGCTATGGAAAATAATTGCGTGTGCACTTTCCTTTTTTATCTTTATACCTTTGCTTTAGATGCACGTTTCTACTATTATGTACTACATACTTTGAACGTTAAAGTGCTAAAACGCTTTAAGATGGAGTTACAAGGGCCTTTCTAAATCTATATATTTATATAAAAATCAATTGCCATCTTGCTAAAATTCAAAAAGTACCAATTTGAATAATTCTTTTTTTTTTTGTTTTATGGCGGGTTTGTCAGGGGTGGTTTAAGTATTAAAAAAATAGGGAAAACCCATAAAACAGCTGGAAAACCGAAAAGTTCAGAACTGTTTATTTGTACATATGTATATATAAATATTATATATAGTCTATCATTCTATACTAACCGTTAAAACGTACCTAGGGACGAACCCGTGCGATGCGAGGGTGAGTCCCTAGCTGCTAATAAAATCAATATTCTTAGTAAACAAGTAGGAACATACAGGTAGACTTTCGTGCTAGGTCAATTAAAAAAATGATTTAAAATCTTTAAGCGTTTTGGTCCCTATGGTTTAAATGATCAGTTTGGTTTACCGACCTTGACGTTATTTTCTAAAAAAGAGCATATAGGCCGGATATAGTACCTACCTAAGTCAGTATTATACGCTCTCACGCTTTTGTAGAGTAATACTTTAACTTACTTATTATTTTAACTATTTAATTAATCAATAAGTAGATGGCGCTGTCCAAGAGCTGGTAGCTGTGTGGTACATATTAGTATATTATATAATTTACCAAGAGACTATTACTGTGGTTTACAATACAAAAGTTGATATCAAAAGAAGAAATAAATTTATATGTATCCAAGTAGGTACTTAACCAATCATCATCGCGTCCAGGTTCATCCTTGTGTGATATTTTAGATGACAGACTAATAAATTATAATAACTGCAATTAAGTATTTATAGTCTATGTTACTTTTGGAGAACGAAGCTTTTCAATCGTGAAAGAGTTTTTTTTTACTTGTTATGCCAGCGGTCACGGGTTTAAGTCCCGCTGGGGACATTCATTTGCGTGATGAGCACAAATGTTTGTACTCCAGTTATGTAGCCAGTCCAGTTTATATTTATAATATGTTTGTATTTAAAGTTATATATGTGTAGTGTATCAACTATCTGGTATCCATAACACAGGCCTAGTAACTTCCCATTAACTAGATGGTGGTGTGTGTTAATGTCCCAACATATTTATTTATTTTATTTAGATATTAAACTCAGTTCAATAGTTTTAGAGATTATCAATTACGTAACAAAGAAAGAAATATTTTCTCTTTACAATTTTATTAAAGTAACTCTCCATAACTCCTAACGATGGGATGTTAGTTAATCTACGGCGGTATGTGAAGTGCGCTAATTGGTTAATGTATCCTTTGTGCAGACGCAAGATTCCTTCCTTTATTCGAGATGAAACGGTATGATCGACCAATGGGGTCTGGTCTGTCTCCTCTCACGTCGGCACCGGTGACCGGAGAACGATGCTCATCTCGCTTGGAGTCAGCGTTGGAACAATTGAAACGAAGAAAACGAAATCAACCAAAGAACTTGGATATGCCACACGTAATGAATTACAATGTTCATTAAAACAAAGTCTTGTAAACTACAATTCTTATATATATACAGTATAGTATTAGGTATATGATCTGTGTCTATACATATAATAAAATTGTAACTAAGCCGATCATTACCTAAATATTTTTTGGAAAATCTTATTGATATAGACATTATTATCGATACAGAGGCACAGAGGCCGAATCTATAGTTTTTAGAATTTTTGTCTGTCAATCTGTGACCGCATCATGAGAAAACCATTGAACAGATTTTGATGAAATTTGGTATTATGATAGCTGATTATGCGGATCAACATATAGTATACTTTTTACTACGAGAAAATACATATCTCATCTCTGAGAAGTCTATACTAAACATTAAAACGTAACTAGGGACGCACCTGAGCGGAGAGAGGGTGTGTCGCTTGTACTTAAATAAAGTAATTTTATTTAATGGTTTTATATTCAAACGAAATCACGTAAAACATATTATAAAATGTTATAATTTTATTAATTTTTACTACTTTCAGAGCCAAAGCATTGACCTAAATGGCTACAGCTTATACCAATCAATGAGAAGTGCCCCTATCGATATGTATGTAACTAGAATGCGCGTGCGATTACCACAGAACAGCAACTGGGTTCGTGTTGAAAAATGTTATTTTGATCCACGTAACATTTCTCTTGACACCATGCTTTTATTCCACGATCTAACTATAAGCGGGAATGTTGACTTATACGAAGCACATGACCTCGACAGAACGATTCCAGCCAGTCGAAGACTTAGAAGAAACTATGCAGATTCACAATATGAATATTCATACCCCAAATCTCGCCTTAGTAATGGCTGCAACATGATTCTTAGATTGAGAAAAGCTGGAATTGGTTTCCATACACAACCCTTAAATCAACAACCTGGAAAGTTTAACGTTAAAACGGATTCTGAATTCGTAGAACCGGGCTTCATTAGTGTATATGCGTACGGTTGTGAGAAGTATATAAATAGAAATTCCGTTAAAAACAAAGATAATTTGCCATTGAAACGAAAAAAACGGTCAGATATATTTAGTTTTGAACCAAGTTTAGAAGATTCGACAACTGAAGAAAATATAGACGGTAGAGAAAGTAGATCTTTCAATAACTGGGATATTCTCTACGAATCAAGCAATAACAGAATGAATTACGAAAGAAGTAAACTTTTCCGACCCGAAGATGATTTAGACGATGTTGAGGATATTTCACGTGAAATGGAGGACATATTTACTAAAGGCATAAGAACCCTGCTAACAACTTACATGAAGAAGGAATTGCAGCCAGCAATTAAGGATACATTAATGAGAAACATGGGATATGTCATATCTTATGGTTGAATGATTCCGTGTATTGACGATTAAAAAAATTCTGTGCAAATTAAGATAGCATATATTTTACAAGATAGTCTATTTTGTAATAATAATAAAATATCTAATAAATTAGAATTATTTTATTTTGAATATAGTAATAGCATATCGTCATATCACGAATAAAGAAAAATTAATCAAAAAAAATGTCAAGGTGACGTTACATGTATCGATTTGTTATTGTGTTAAATAAACAAAAGACAAAAAATTAAATTTCAAAAAGGTATATTATTGTTTTAAAAATATATTCTATGTGCGTATGTATTATTGTTTCAAAAAAATATTCTAAGTGAAGGTAAAAGAAATAATGCGGCCGTAAATCAAATTTGCGTAATTTTACTGATCATCGAAATATCAACAATCAGATGATGAGTTTGTAGTGTATATTCACAGATAGCGCTTTTATTTTTTATGAATTGTTTATCACGGTTAAAAATTGTTAAAAACACGGTTTTTTTTATTTGAGTGCAAAATGAATTTTACAATATTTACCATTCGTTACTTTGCATATATTTATATAATAAAACAGTTTAACTATTTGCGAAACAACGACATCTATTATCTATTCAAGCAAAAAAAATAGCCCAAATTAGCACTGTCCAATTTCTTTGTATGGGATAAGGCATCTGTACTAGTATAAATTATTATATGATCTGTGGTAAAAGTAAACAAAAAAACGAAAAACAAAAAGAATATTTATTTATAAATAAACATATCTAGTATCTACAATAAGGCAAATAAGCTTGACACTACATATTATATTTGTATCACAGGATTTTTTTAATACCATAAGTACTAATATCAACTGATTATTTTTTTTTTCAAATTATACTTACATTACCTATTCTTGGTATGACTATGAAAGTATTTTTAATGTTATTAGTGCTTATTTAAGTCTAATTTCCATTGCCTTAATTTCGAAACAATGGGAGGAGAAAATATCACATTATACAGCTCATTACTTTTACATTATACCATTTCAAACACTCAACTTTAAAATATGATGTTTTATTTCATCATACACAGCAAAATGTAATGCAGAAACAAAGACAGCTTTGAAAATACTGGGTGCGAATCCTTTATATAATGCTAAAAATCCTTCTTCTGAAATAGTTAATTTTATACAATGAATAGCTCCATTACAATACATTTGTCTACCAAAATACTTTCTATGTTGTTGAAAACCTTGAATCTGTAGTCTTTTTTTAATTAAATCAAATGGATATATAGCTGTTTTAGATACAAAGCCTGCAAATCCACCGGCTAATATATTAGCTATTAGGGATGATTCAATAACAGAACTTACATTGTTTGCTCTTTGAAAAAACTCAATTCTATTTAATACACTCTCAGTAAAAAATTTATAAACAGTAAACTGAATACCTGCGTGAGGGGCAACTTGAGCTATTGTAGGGACTATTCCTTTATACAATGCCCTAGGTCCTTCGTTTTTACTTATCATAATAAATGCATTTGAGAATCCTTTGTATACCTTATTAGTTTTTTGTTCAGCTATTAATCTTGTCCTTACTGTGTCTAATGGAAAAGAAAATATTGTAGCTGCAGTGGCAGCAATAGCACCATTTGAAAAATTTATCCAATGTTTATGAGTTTTATAAAGCTGTTGATCAGTTTGACAACAAATTTGTGTTAATTTTTCATATGTTGCAAACTGTATAATTCCATATGATATTGATAATAATTGAGCAGGGATATGACCACTCCAAAGTGTTGTTATACCTTCTTCTTTAATAATAGATCTTACTGCTTGTAATATTGAACTGTATTTTGATCCTGTTTTGATAGGTTCAAGCTGCAATTGAAACCTGACCTTTAAAACATCTAGTGGCTGGGCAATGGCTCTTGTGAATGCACCAGATATACCTCCTGCTATAGCACTTTGGGTTGCACTCAATTTTGATTGATGTTCTGCCATCTTGCATTTCACTTAATGCTGAAAATAAATTTAATAATAATTTAAATTTATATTATTGCCGCTTCAACGTCATGTCATATAACATAGATATTGCATAATTATTAGGATTTAGGATGATCTCAAAATTGACATTTTTGGAGTTAATATTTAAGTAGTTCACATATGATTGCTAATATAATGAATATTGAAATATGAACATAACACAGAGTACAGAATATATATAATAAAGGTATATTATTAATTGAATAGAGACCATTTTTAAACGTTAATCATCAATGTCATATTTGATTTTAATCTATATTTATAAAAAAAAAACCTGATCGATGTGCAGTGAGAATGATTATTATAGATTTCTCTTGTAGATACTTGTTTTCACTTTTCAGAACTAATCATTAGCACACATTAATAATTTAACAATTTAAATTACTCATTGTAAATTGTAATGTAAAGGCAGGCGTCGACTTCAGCCGAACGCGTCGAAATTCGAATCAAGGCAAGTCGACTCGAGTCGAATTTATTCCTTGTGCTAGGGTTACATACTCTACGCTTTGGGAATGCTGTCGTTCGCCCGTCATCGAGCATGGGACTTAATTGTCTTAATTGATGTCCCTAGATCCTTTAGTCGTCTTCTACGACACCTACAGGAGGAGATGGGGTAGCTCTATTCCAAGCCGGGCGCTACACGGCTGGAGTATATATAAAGTATAAACCTATACAGATAGACAAAATAGAAGTGTCTCTTTGTAATCTCAAAATAACAGCTTTTTACTAAATGAATATAAAACTATATAAGGTACTTATAAGAAAAACATTATTTTTTTGTCTATCTGTTCCGCCTTATCTCTTAAACAAGAAAAAGAATTAGGGTTTCGCTAAAAAAATTAAAACGTACTTAACTTAAACGGGACGAACCCGAGCGAAGCGAGGGTAAATCTTTAGAATACAGTATGATAGTATAGTTATATAATGAAACATAATATGATAGTTAATTGTTGTTTCTTTTCACGATACATAGGTACTCTTTAAATAAAATACAAAAACCCAGCCAGTGCACATGTGATTCCCCGCGTTGATTAAGGCGCGCCGAACCGAGTCGAAACGCGTTGCCGAAGAAATTCACCTGACGAGCAATGCGCGCGGACGATTACATTCGGCGCGCGCGCCCGCGCCTCGACTCGTCGTTAATGGACGCAGTTTTATAGTAAATATATAGAAGGCGGATTTCTGCTATTCGATTCGCCTCAACTCAGCGCCCTAGTGGACGTCAACCTTAAGATGTATTCTAAATATTCTCACAATTATCTACGAGAAATTTGTATTTTATTGCATTATTCGAAAATATCTTACCATGGTAGCAACGGTTAACACACTCGTCTATGGTACATAGTATAGTCTACATGCTCTATATAGTCTATCATCTATGTCTATCTCTGTGATTTTATTTGTCATTCATGCTCTGTGACTTCAGAATCAAAGAGTATAGATATATACTGGGCTTCAGAATTGTGAGTAGATCGCGTTTGACCATAGAGTATATTGCTACATATATAAACGTTTGACTTTGACAATAATAAATAATTATTAAGTACTTGAAGTTGAAAATTGAAATGTAGGTCTAGGTAGTAATTGCATATTGACTTGTTGCTCAGCAATTTGTTGTTTGTTGCTGATTTGGATCTTATAACCAATTAATTTTAGTATACTTGAAAGTTTCTTAATATTTTGTTTCATAATTTTGTACTTAAAAATCAATACAAGATGTCTACGTCACTTGAAAATCTCGAAACTCAACTTGAGATGTTCATAGAAAATGTAAGACAAATACGTATTATTGTAAGTGATTTTCAACCGCAGGGACAAAGTGTTTTAAATCAAAAAATGTAAGTACTAGGACCTGTTAATGACTAAAGCTGTTTATTATTTATTAATCGCGTGAAGGATAATAATCTTATCCAATAAATAAAATGGGGCATGGTGTACAATAAATAATAAAATCTATATTTAAACTTGCCACAACAATTCAAAAATTAAAAATATAATATTGAGCAAAGCATATTATTCCATCATGCGATACTTTGCAGATGTAAATGTGTAGAATAACTATTATGTGATTTGTATTGCAATATTATAAACTAAAATATTATTTTTAATAAAAGGAAATTTCTCACTGGCTTTTCTCAGCTGAACTGCCTTCTGAGCAGGTGGTAGATTGATTAAATTTAAATTTCAAATGTAAAATTTTATTAATAATTGTATTTTTTTTGTTAAAAAAATATCACCATAGTTTAGTTAGTGATTCTATTCATTATAGGAATCATTAGTTTTTTTTGTCTTAAATTTTTTTTAGTTATTTAAAAGTTTTACATTTATACACTTTCATTTTTCTTTTAGTCAATCGTTAGTCACAGGACTACAGGAGGTGGATAAGTTAAAAGCTCAAGTGCATGATATTTTAGTACCTACTGAAGTTTTTGAGTAAGTACATTTACATTCATGAATAAAATATTTAATTTAAGCTTTAAATAATATTTGATAATGTTGTTCTTGTATTTTCACAGATGTGCATACTAAAAATATTTTTTTATATTTCAGTTATATTGACCAAGGAAGAAATCCTCAACTGTATACAAAAGATTGCATTGACAAAGCGCTTGCAAAAAATGAAGAAGTGAAAGGAAAAATTGATTCCTACAAAAGATTTAAAAGTCACTTACTTTCTGAATTATCCAAAACCTTTCCTAATGAAATTACTAAATATAAGGCTCTTAGAGGTGGAGAATAATAACTCTGAATATTTTGTTTGCTTCAACAAAAATATATTTTTTAGAACAGAAAAAAACAGGAAAATGTACTGTTCAACATGATTGATTTTAATTTAAGTATAAGTATTTAATTAAAAAATAATAAATTAATTAAAACTTGAAAGCATTTGTTTAATTGCAAAAAAGAAAATATACATTAAAATAATAAATAGAAACAATAACTCAAAATAGTAGTAGAGAGTAACAGTAAATAATAAAAAATACATTATTATATAAAATAGAAGAAATACTTTTTCAAACAAAAGTAGTTTCAAGTTATGGGGAAATTAAACATGGAATATTAGAGATGAGAAAAGGCGACAATAATAGCAAGGCCCTAAAAAAACAAGGCTATAATATAAATTTATTACAAACAAAATATAGATTGTCTTTTTAATAAAATATTTTTTAAAATTCTGTATTTAAACAGGGCATGTATAAAATATAAAATCATTAACTTTATTTTCATTTGGAATTAATAACTTCATTATTAGAATATGCAATTATAATTTATAAATAAATAATAAAAGTGAAAAATTTTAGATTAGTATAAAATGTAAGGATTTGAATTAATTAAAAAAAATACATTACTAAACTTCAATACAAGGGTAATTAATTGAGATGGAACTTATTTTTTCGGCTGTCATTTGTTTTTTTATAGTTTCAATAGGGCTGTCAACTGTGACAGTGTCGTGTTGGTCACCACTTTCATCTGAAGTTGAAGTCGCATCAGGGTTGCGAATTTCAATAGTTTCTGCGTCACTGTCACAATAAATGTCAAAAATGGACTGTATATCACTAGCGATGGTCCACATTTGATAAAACTCATTTTTCACTGGTTCAACTAACTGTTGTTTGCTAGTAATATAGACGTAGTTCCAATGGTCGAAAGATCGGTCATTACCCCAATTGAGCGTTCCCGTCATCAGAATCTTATCATCAACTAAGCAGAATTTGTGTTGCATCGTAAACACTGGTTCATTTACCTTGCATTTAATTTCAGCTCCTGAAAATGCAATGTAAAGTTATTAATTTTTTAAAGAAAAATTGTGTTTAAATTTTAAGTATAAACGAACATACCGGCTTCAATAAGTTCCTTGATGAAGAATTCTGTGGACTCATTGTATCCTGATCGATCAATTACGATATTAACTTTAATATTTTTCTGTTTTATCAAATTAACCAATCGGGCTTGAATTGCCGGATTGTGGATGCCGGGCATGCAAACGTTCACATTATACTTTGCTCTTTCTATGAAACTGACTAATTTGTCAAAGTAATTATAAGCATTGAACTGTAATTTACAGAATACCATCACTTCATTGATCTCAGTGTTTCGACTTTTGTAATAGTATGCGGCCGCTGACACAACACACGTAAATGCAACTGCAACTGCCGACGATATAACACGTGGATTTAATCTCATTTTAAGTTATTTCAAACATTAATTTCTAATGTTTCGGTACCCGCTACGACCGGTCTCTGATTTTATACTTTGAAATAAAACCAAGAGGTCAAAATATTGTCATAGTACCAACATATTAGGTTTTGATAAAATATTAACAACATCAATCTACCCGCAAAACAATTAATTTAATTTCATAATGTAACTCAACAAAGCCGCATTTACACGATCAAAGTCAACTTACTTTTGGTTTCGGAGCGTTTTGAAAACTATTTATACTGACTTAAATTAATAAAAAAAAATAAAACTAAATGAGACACATGTAGCCGATTTGAGGCTCCTTTATTGTCTGAATACATACTCGGCCGGCGGAAGCCGGGTGAGCGACCAGACGCTGAGTTTGCGTCTCTCTAATTCTATGTAAATCTTAATCTAAAGCGGATGGACGAGGTGTAACCATAACTCCTCCATCCCTAAGACGAAAATTATCGGAGGGATCGATTTGAGATTCTTTCCGATAATTTTGCTTAAATGATAAACATCTTCGCGATTTTAGCTAAATTATATAAAATATTAAGATAAAAAGACTTAAAACTATTAAAACAAATGTTACGTAACCCAAAATTTCACTGATTTTATTGTCTTTCTTATTATTTAAAACACTTTCAATTACCGCACTGTTTGAACGAAAAGGCCATACATTTCACTTTACTAATTCCATTGATGTTGAGTACACTTGCGCTAGATAGAGTCATATCCGTTTTGAATTGGGGTAGTGTAATAGTTGGAATATTCTTAATGACATTTGATTCTATTAGTTCTATGGTGGAAGCGAATTCCATGAATTTCCAGGTCACAGGGTTCATCGAAAGTCATCAGGTAAGTGCCAAATAGAAATTGCTTACTGACCTCATGACCGCGTTGCTTGGTCAGTGTTTTGTACTGTAGAGGAGCCAGCCATCTGAATTGACCTGCTTAATCTTAACTTCATCGATCTGGACCTGATGCTGCTTATGGGAGTCAGGTCGTCATGAGCTGTTCTATACAGGTATGTTCATAATATAAAGCTCGATTGTCTGCAGTGCATAGGAATTGATCGCTGGTCGACAATGAACGACATGATTTAACAAGTGGTAAGTACTTTAATCATTTCGCCAAAGGGTAAGGATATTTAGGAATAATGGCTAGAGTTTTATTTTCAGGTTCATGACAAATTGCTAATGAATATATCTTAAAATAATTATACGTTGAGTTGTCTGTAATTGGTATTTCCAGAACAAATGTTATCTGATTGTCTTTAATATATGATTTTATTCAAATGCTTTCCTCTATTATTTTTTTTACTAAATTTGTTTCTGTTGGTGGATATACCAAGCTTACAGATTAAGATTAAAAATTAAATGTAAATGATATAAATGATTATGAAAGTGAACAGAGTTCTTGTTCATGGTTTCAGTTACATTAATGAAACTATCAAACGTTTTAGAGACTATTGTCAGTTTCTTTGAAATAGTAATTTGATTATGATTTAAATTAGAGATAAGCCCGTCGTACTTAACCGCGTCATCGTGATCCAGATTACCAGTTATTATTTTTATTACACTATATTTTCCGGGAGGTTATATAAAAACACGTTTAGATCTGTATTACTATAGTCTATAGATAACTGAATTTACAAGTTATAAATCTGCTGAATTATGAATGGAAATCACCTTCGACATTAATAGCGACCGAACACCTTATATATTCTATTACAAAAAAATAAGAAAAGTTTCACCTGGATTAATTTTTAAAGGTTCTAACTCGATATTAATGTACTCTTCATTGCGAGGGTCTCCAAAATGTTTGATTAACAAGGCTTTTAATGTGGACTACGTAACAATGTCCTCTCGTTCAGACAAGAGCGCAGCTGCATCATCTCTTAAATAAAGATTTAGCTGTCTTTTATCACCACTGTACAGAGGAATTAAATCTATAATATCTTTTAGTATCGATGATACGGTTGTGGCTGCCATAATTATAGAGTAATGAAATGATTAGAGGATGCAACTGGCTTTAAATATGAACTTTAAATAATAAGAAACTTTTACAAAAAAATCACACAATTAAAAATTATTATAAAATCAAAATTTTATAATAAAACACACACACAATAAAAACAATTAAAAAAGAACTAAAATTTGAAAAATTAAAAGAAATTTTATTAAAATATAATTTTTAAAAGTTATAAAATATTATATTGTAAAATCATTTAAGTATTTATTAATTTCCTTTAAATTTAAACTTATTATTATATATTTAATTATGTAACAATTTAATACATTTATGTAATTTCTTTAAATCAATTCAATATTTAATTTTATTAAACGAAGTCTCTATGTTCATAAGTACTCTATGTTCCTATTCTAAGAATAAAGATAAGACCGAAAAATTTCATACGGAGATATCAGCTTAACAACAAAGTTATAATGAGCAAAGTTTGATCTCAAAAATAACAATTACTTATAATTAACATGAAAAATACAGGAGGATTTGCGGAACAAGGATTGGCGAAAAGTTTGACTCACCATATGACCGCTACTCCCATATTCGGTTTTCTCTGCTTCCCGCAACAGAAAAGAATATTTATTTGGCTCGACGGATCTCTACGACTCTATAAGAGTCTATAAGAAAATCCTTCCCGGCTGCGCCACTTTTGGTTTCGGAGCGTTTTGAAAACTATTTATACTGACTTATTAAATTAATAAAAAAAAAATAAAACTAAATGAGACACATGTAGCCGATTTGAGGCTCCTTTATTGTCTGAATACATACTCGGCCGGCGGAAGCCGGGTGGGCCGACCAGACGCTGAGTTTGCGTCTCTCTAATTCTATGTAAATCTTAATCTAAAGCGGATGGACGAGGTGTATAACTACTTAAACAAAATAGTTTTGATGACTACTTTGATCATGTAAACAAACAATCAAAGCGCACTTTGACGTCGGCGTTCAATGAAGTGAACTTTATTGAAAAGAACTTCGTTTCAGAGCTACTTTGTCAAAGCAGACATTGAGCGTATCAAGGATCGATTCAATCGGATCATCGAGAGGTTTCTAGCATCCCAGTGTTAAACTATCTGACTTATCACCCAGAGATGCATGAATAGAAACAAGATTTGAATGATTTGAGATTTTGAGTTGAAACTGTGAAAGAGAGCGGCTCGCCTTTTGAATGACCTAAAAGGCTTACAGCAAGATACATACTTATAAACAGTTCTATTATCTATTATATTGTATAACTGATTTTTTCATCTACGTACGTAACATTGATTTCTCAATTCAATTCTTTTATTTCGTGGCTTCTAAAAGTGCAAGTTCGAACATTGGTTTCTATTGTAGTCTCCTTAATCTGTGGATTTCTATTTTCTTGTCGTGAAGTTTGACATTACCGCATGGCGGGAAAATGTGACATTTGACGTTTCATTTGTTTTTGTATTGACCATTGGGCAAAGAGTATAGATGCCATTGGGCATATTATTGACTCTAGAGTCTAGACTGTTTGATGAAGAATTCTTTGAGGTTTGAGCGTCGTTATAACATTAGTTTATTATTTGCATAATTAAAATAATGTGTATTTTATAGTATTACATTACAAATATGAAATACATGATGTAAATATTTATAAAAAATATGTATGAATACGGATAACGAAAGTACTATTCCAATCACAAGATGGGTATTACCGGTTTGATACCTTTTCTGGAGAAAGCTTCAAGAAGGGCTAATATTAATGAGTTCAGTGGATCTACGGTTGCTATAGATACTTACTGTTGGCTTCACAAAGGCGCTTTCGCTTGCGCTGATAAGTTGGTACGAGGAGAAGATACCGACGTGTAAGTTTTCCTGCTTTATTTAAACTAAAAGAAAGCTTAACTAAAAATTTATATTTAGATATAGGTATACAAATTTTTACTGTTTCTAGCTATGTCAAGTATTGCCTCAAATATGTGACGATGCTGCTTTCAAAGAATATCAAGCCGATTTTAGTGTTTGACGGACGTCATCTTCCTGCAAAAGCTATGACAGAAACCAAGAGGAGAGAGTAAGTTTTTAAAACTTAAATAAAGTTATGCTTCACAGACAAAAATATTTTATACAGAATGTAAATAAGATCCATCATACATGTAGCTCCGATGGGAATGCTGAGATGAATGTATGGAATTTCCTAGGAGAGCATTGGGGCTTAGTGCCCAGGACGACAAACTGTCAGGGGCGGCAAAGTTCGAAGGATAAATAAAAAAATCTTCGCATTATCAAAAATGTTTTTTTTTTATTTTCTAAAAAATGAATAATTAAAAAAAATACTTTAGACTTTAATAAAACATGTTTAAGAACGACTACTCGAAAACCTGCTTTTAACAAAAAAAAAACTGCATCCAAAATGGTTCACCCGTTTTAGAGCTATGGTGCCAGAGACACACACACACATAGCAGTCAAACATAAAACATCCCTCTTTTTGCATGGGGTGTTAATTAATATTAAATTTGATATTTGTGAATGTTTTTGAATTAGTTCCTTCTTCACATTGTAATGGTGCTAAGGATTTAAGTGAAATAAGAATGGAGGTAGTTTTAAAAATGCTTGTAAAAATCTATTTCAATATATTATAGTTTAATTTGATTTGATAGCTTACACTACCTATTAACTTAGATTACTTTCTGTCAACATAAGGGTTGAGCAGCTTCTTAAAACTGGACTAGTTTAATATTAATATTATAAATGTTAAAGTTTGTAAGTATGGATGTTTGTCACTCTTTCGCATCAGAATGGCTGAACGGATTTGGATGAAACTTGGCACAGAGATAGATTATAGTCTGGAATAACACATAAACTTTTTATCCCAGACAAATATTCGGTTCCCGAGGGATAGATTTGTTTTTGTCTTCCAACAAATATAATAATATAAAAACAATATTATTACCAATTAGTATTAAAAATATTCTCATTATAGTTTCTGTATGATTTCAGAACTCGGGATATATGTAAAAAGAGAGCAGCAGAATTGTTAAGTTTAGGAAAGGTAAATGTTCAAATTTATATTAAGGTGTTTCTTTGACATATTATATATAGTAAATACTTTCTTCTTTGATGTTTTTTGCCTTAGATTTTGTAAATTGATTTTTAAAACATAATTTTTTTATAATAGGCATATACAATCATATTATTTCTTTCACATGTTATGAATGCAAAAGTAAAGTCTGTCTGTTACATTTTCACACCAAAACCACTGAAGCATTTTTGATGAATTTTGGTATACAGATGGAGGGGACCTTGAAGAAGGATATAAGCTACTTTTTATCACAAAAGTGAAACTTGAAATGGGTGAAGTAGGGGTTGAAAGTTTGTATTGGGAACAAGTTATCTCTCAAGTTAATGACATAAAAATTTGTTATTTCCTATAATTTTTGTAAGAAATAAAGAATGTCACAGCATTTTTAACCAACCAAGCTTAAATAAGATTTTACGTTTTTTAAAGTACTTACCCACTTTTCTATACCTAAGTATATATGAACATATGTTATACATATAATATAGTCTATTCTATACTAATTGTTAAAACATACCTAGGGACAAGAGAGTGACTTACTAGTAAATTTTATAAATCACATTTTATTAAAATTACAGGTAGAAGAAGCCAGATCACATATAAGAAGAAGTGTAGATATTACCCACAAAATGGCCTTAGCTTTAATTAAGGAATGTAGGAATCGCAATGTAGACTGTATAGTGGCACCATATGAAGCTGACGCACAATTAGCATACTTGAATATAAAGAACTATGCACAGTTGGTTATTACTGAAGACTCAGATTTGATACTATTTGGATGCACAAAAGTACGTGAATTAATTATCTTTGATTTGAACTTTTGATATGTAATTACCCCTTTTTAATGTCCCACTGCTGGGGGTGGGCCTCCCCTTAATACGAGGGGGATCAGGTCATAATTCACCACACCAGCCAAGTGGCCGAGCATAGTCCTCATGTCGTTTAAAAACTTGCTAGGTTCTCTCAGACATGCAGGTTTCCGCCTCTTGTCCGCACGATGTTTTCCTTCAATGTTAAGACAAGTCGTAATCGTGTTGGAAATGAGTCGCACAGGAATATATGAGAGGTGCGAGACCCGGGATTGGAACCTACTTCCCTCGGTTACCCAAGCGAGCGCGTAGCGATCACAATAGACCAGAAATGGTCGCAGTGATATAAAAAAGCCGCCAAACAGAAATAAAAAAAAAAAAAAAGCGAGCACGTTACCACTGGGGTACCACTGCCTTAATGGACATAGAACATGTAATCTTAAAAAAATAAAATGTATACATCTTGTTGAGCGAAGCAAAACTGGAGTAATCAAATTATTAGAGATTGTTAATGTTTTAGTCTCTCATCAGTTCTCAATGAGATTATTTAGTTTTATTAATAATTCTGTTTCATCCATTGATATACAAAAACTCAAGATAGGTACCCAACAATTCGTAAAATCACTATTTTTCATTTTCCATTTTCAATAATTTTATTGCCAGTACTATATTTAATTTTTTTTGATGATATACTTCTTGTGGCACGTTTGGAAAAAAATATGACAGTAAAATTTTTACGATGCGCGTGCACACCGACAGCCAAAAAGCGACATGATGAAGTCAGCTGCATTTTTTTTTACAGAGAGTTGTGACATACGGGATGAAAGCTTTAGCAATTTTTGTTTTGTTACGCCAAAGTAGTATAACTTCTTATGTGCGTACATAAATAAACACACACGTTTTTTCTACAGGTCCTATTCAAAATGGATCTTGATGGAACTGGCACACTAGTGGATACAGCAAAACTACCGTTAGTTATGAAGTGTCCTATAGAAAAGTATACATTTGACAAGTTCAGACAAATGTGCATTATGTCTGGATGTGACTATCTCGCATCTTTACCAGGGATTGGGTTGGCGAAAGCAAGGCAGTTTGTAGTGGCTACCCAGGATAATAATTTTGCCAATGTTAGTACATACAATATATTTAAAACTAGCAACTTGCTTTGCTCAGGTTCATCCCTAATGAAACGCAAGAACAAATCTATCCCACGGGAATTGTACATTTTTCCGGGATAAAAACCTATGTGATATTCCAGACTTTAATCTAATTCTGTGCCAAATTTCATCCAAATCCAATCATCCGTTCTGGCGTGATTGAGTAACAAACATCGTCGGGATCGTAAAAAATTGCTTAAGATCTTTGTTAGAATTCTTAAACGGCAGATGTCTGTTTAGTCAATATTAAAAATGACTGAAAATACTTCAATATTCATTGGTTAATTAAAAAAAATACCATATTTTTTGAAACAGCTGGATATATGTATATAGCTCTCATAATAATATACTCAAACTCTAAAGATATTTGTTGAGTAGCCAATACTATGTTAATTGGATGAAACTGCACGCATATTAATGAATGAATACTAGGGGTGATTTCCGGGATAAAAAGTATCCTATGTCCTTCCCAGGGTCTTAAACTATCTTCTTACCAAATTTCAACGGTTCAGTAGATCCAGAGATTACCCCCTACAACGTGACAAACTCACGAACTTTATCTATTTATAATATTAGTATAGCTGTACTAGAATAATAGGATATTAAATAACATGTAAAACAAAACATTATTGCTTAGTAATTTAAAAAAAACCCTAAAATTGAACTAATAGTTCAACTTTTTAAAGTATAAGCTCAATTTTAGTGTTCTTTTAACAACATTCAAATTTTAAATTCAATAAAAAGGTGCTGCATAAAAATGTTGAAACAAAAAAAGGAATTCATACAGTATAGCTGCAAGCATATAGATATAGATCACTAGTGTCTATCTATACTTCTATATTATAAAAAGGCTGAGTTTGTATATTTGTTTGTTTGGACGCGCTAATCTCAGGAACTACTAATCTGATTTGAAAAATTGTATTTGCATTAGATAGCACGTTTATTGAGAAAGGGTTTTTGGCTACATATATATAATATAATATGTATATTGTATAGTATTCAAAGTAATACTTTAATTCGAGCAAAGCGAGGGTGAGTCGCTAGTGAGTTTATGTAAATTGGTTTCTTCCTACACTTATGATACATATATTTTTTTAATTTACAAGGTAACATTTTATTTTACAGGCACTCCGGAAATTGCCAAGCTTCTTTAACAGATCTACACTAATTGTAACTGACGAGTATCGAGAGAACTTCTTAAAAGCTGAAGCTACATTCAAACATCAGTATGTGTATGATCCTATTGAAAGGAGAATGGTTCGTCTTACCGAACCAGATG
Source organism: Brenthis ino (assembly GCA_921882275.1). Taxonomy (NCBI): domain Eukaryota; kingdom Metazoa; phylum Arthropoda; class Insecta; order Lepidoptera; family Nymphalidae; genus Brenthis; species Brenthis ino. The sequence continues at coordinate 11,381,929 of OV170228.1, read as the reverse complement.
ATGAAGGTGATGAATATTTTGAGAGTAATTAGATTTTTTGATATAAAAATTAAAGTAGTTTCGAAAACTACCAAAAAAGTATGTTATGTTTGTGTTATCCTTAGGGGCTGTTTATAAAATAATTCAATTTAATTCTTAAGTTTAATGGCTTCTAGGAGTGCCGTTTACTACGCTAATGTCACGTAAAAGTTTATAAAATACATCAAGCAAAATTGTTTCTTTTTCGAATATACCCCACACACATCTTGTCTCAGTAAAAGAAGAACCCCATTTAGATGATTAGCCATCAAGTAATAGTCTGTCCAATAACTTATTAGCATCTCTTCTATTACTACTATAAACTAAAACTTCTTATTTACTAGAAACTATGAAATTTCGGAATATTTATTAATTATTTGCATTTGCATATATTTTTTGATATTATTGAATAAAATAGCCTTTATATATATAAAAATAAAGGTCAACTAAGGTAATATATTTTTCGCTCGTGTCACGTTAATCAATAAAAAATATATATTTTTACAGATATAGAAATGGCGCTATGCGTGAACGCTGGCGAACTGTTAGACCCTAAAGTTGCTTACCAATTGGCCTTGGGCAATATAGAACCTTTCACATTGAAGAAGTTAGACAACTGGGATCCAGATATTCATAATATGGTATGAACATTATTTATTACAAAATATCCAGAATTTTTTTTTGTTCAAATAGATATACATAGATGGTGTATATGTATACATTTGTTATTTCTTATTAATGTAAAATTAATAAAAGAATAAGATTGAATTCCAAAAAAATAATTTCAGGTTTAAAAATAATCTTATTTTAGGAAAATTAAAATAATGCATCCTTAAATTAAATTTTCTTACTAAGGAAACCTTTATAACTATAATTGGCCCAACCTGGGATTGAATTCCAGGTCTTCAACTGTAAATGCTAGTCATTATATCAATGAGTCATTAGTAGACCGTATTTTATAAACTAAGTACGTTATAAACTGTTAATTATAAACTAACTGTTGTTATTTATAAACTAAGTACGTTATAACTGTAGTTATAAACTAAGTAAGTTTTCGGCAATAATATAAGAATTGCGTCTTTTCAGAAAGGGCACCTATATAGATAAACATAAAAAGCAAAACCTTAAAAATTTGGAACCAAATTGGAACAAATCTCTAGAACTATTTCCAGATACATATAATATTCTTATAAATTAACAAGAATTGCTCATTTGTTTTAATATTATAAGATACTAACGACTCACCTTGGCTTCGCCGGATTCGTCCCTAGCATGCTTAACAATACAACTTGCATCCCCATTTTCACCCCCTTAAGGGATGATTTCCGGGATAAAAAGTATCCTATGTCCTTCCCAGGGTCTCAAACTATCTTAACTAATTCTTACCAAATTTCATCTAAATCGGTTCAGTAGATCCAGAGATTACCACCTACAATGTCACAAATTCACAAACTTTACCTCTTTATAATATTAGTATAGATTAGTCTTAGATTTTAGATTTATATTAGATTTTAGTCTTAGTCTAAGATGTAAGTCTCCATTTAATTTTAAATTTTAATATAACCATTACAGAATGAACCAGTGAAAACTTCAAGTTGGAAAGATAAAGGTATATCAACTCATCCCAGTATATGGGATCCTGTGTATATAGAACATTTGAGTGATGAAACTCCATGGGCGAAAAAGGTGAAAAAACAAGAACCCATAATATCTACACAAACGAGACAAAGGAAGAAAGTTGTTACCTTAGTTAGTAAATACGTGCCGGAGACTCAAGATCAAAGGTATGTTATATAAAAAATGTTTTTGTTTAATCTATATAGTGCATTTAATAAAACAATAGTGGGTTAATTTTTTGATTATTCAGATAGGGTACGATTTGTGACTCGCATATGCCCTAGAATCTCAAGGGGCTAATTTGTAAGGCCGCAATAAGACCGTTCATAATGGATCAGAATGTTGGCAACATTTGTATATATAAATATTATAAATGTGAAAGTTTGTGAGTATGTATGGATGTTTGTTACTCTTTCACGCCAAAACGGCTGAGGGGATCTGGATGAAATTTGGTACAGAGATAGATTATAGTCTGGAATAACACATAGGTTACTTTTTATCCGGGGAAAATATACGGTTCCCGAGAGATAGATTTGTTTTTGGTTTTCTAGAGGTGAACCCGAACGAAGCGAGGGTGAGCCGCTAGTATGAAATAAATAAAAGAAAGGTGCATGTGGCAGATATGCGAGAATGTTGAGATGAATGTGTGGACTTAAAACCATTCACACCCAATTGAAAAATATCATCCTTTATGTATATGTAAATGTTTATAATTGTGTGTGTGTATTTGTTTGTTTGATTGTTATTTCTGCATTTCTGTGAAATTATCTGGAATCAACATATGACCTAATTTATGTCAACAGGCAAAAAAAAACAATAATAATAATTTTAATTGCAGTTTATCCATTGAAGCACTGAGTAATATGTATTGCAATCAGCCAGCGAGTAAAAAGCAAAGGTTAGAAGACTCGGAAGCATACACAGACACGCAAGATGAACACAATATTGCCATATTAGATACATCAACTGACCAAAAAGTTAAATCACCAATACTAGAAAATAAAGAACGTTCATTCAAAAAGTGCCTACAAAACAACAGTTATTCAGTATTAAAGAAATTAAGCCGTTTTCCAAGAACTGTATTAGATAGTAATGTAATTGAAAGCAAGTTTTTCAATTCAGTTGACATAGAGCAAGTGGTTATTGAAGAATCTCCAGAGAAAAGTGTAAATCCATTCAAAGTTCAATCAAAATCTGTCGACCAATTAGAGATTGATACACCGTGTTATGATATAGAGATGCTGTCGTCTTCCCAGAAGGAAAATTCTTTAAGTCCATCAAGTAACAGTGTTGACACTAACAGTCCAAGCAATAGATCAGTGAATAATAGTCCAAAATCTAGGAATCCGTTTAAATTGATAAGTGATACGCAAACATCCAGTGATACTGGTTTCAGTGAGAGTATTGTAGATAGTGATAACGTCATTGAAGACTCCCAGGTAAGTTACATTAATTACTATATTTTATAATGATAGCAATGTTTTTAATTTACTTTTGTATGAGTTGTTTCAATCTGTTATACTTTCTTAGATTAACACGAATATTTGACATTTTCAACCGACTTCTTCAAAAAGGAGGAGGTTCTCAGTTTCCCCCAACGTGCGTTCACCTTGTCGTGGTGGGGGGGCTCAGTAGTGCCCGGCAACCCAACCGGGCGCGAAGCCAAGAAACGCACAGGGAGGTGGCCTACTTCGGTGGGCGGTGGGAGGTGGCCCTCTTAGGAGGGCAGTGTACCATGCGGGTTGCTCCTGGTACTTCTCTGATAGCAGAGTGGACTGTGGAGCAACCCCGTGGTTGTTGTGGTCTGCTTCGGCAGACCTGCCGTCGGGGCGTCGTAGTTGAATGCGTAAGCGATCCTGCGACGCCCCATTAAGGCGGGGGAAGGTTTCGTTGGGTTTTAGGGGGTAGTACTGGCTTTGCCGGTGAGTCCCACACCTCGTGCGTAAATGCATTTCCCAACGTTAAAAAAAAAAGGAGGTTCTCAATTTGTCGGAACCTTATTTTTAAATAAAACTATTTTTTCGGAATTTTTTTCTCCCGTGTCCATGCTGTAAAGCATTCGAAATGTCAGGAACCAAAAATCGATATATGAAAGTGAATTAATTATCTTAACCAGTCAAAGTCTGATGATATTTGAACAAACATACAGTTGTAGTCATTTTGTTTTATTTTTTTATGTATATGTAACATGATTAGACATAAAGAAATTAATCTCATGCAGGACCTGCTTTGATGTATTTAACAAGGAACAAAAAAGAATATACGCATTTTTTTATAGAAGCTATTTCATAACAACATTAAATTATATAATAGTAATTTTATGTTATTATTTTCTAGTCTTAGTAAATTAGAAATTGAACTTTTTTTATCCATTGGGATTTGTTAGGATGAATGAATTATTCCTTTAATCAATTTTTTTTTCAGCAGCAACCCATATCGCCAATCAAATCCCAACCAACACTAGATAGGTTTAAAAAAAGCACAAATTGTGTAAACAATGTCAATAATATTAAAAAATCAACATGTCGAGTGTCAGGGCTGAAGAAAACCGCATCATTGCCCAATAATCAACCAACCTTGTTGAGCAAGTTTGGATTTCAAAAGAAGTAAGTTGTAATTGTTTATCTGCTTTTATAAATTTTTGGGAAGCCATATTTGTTTTTTTTTAATTGCAAGAGCAAATGATTTTTTAAATTAATGAGTGTTATGTATTGTATTCAGAATATAATTTCCAAAACAATAGCTATTGAAATATATCTGTCTGTATATTTGTGTATTTCACACAAAGTACTGAACCGATTTTAACTAAATTTTGTCTAGTCATAACATGTTACTGGGTTCAACCTTTTGGATACCTACATGAAAATCTTAAGAGATACATCAAATCAATGTACTAGAACATTGTAGGTCTTAAAGAAGGCCTACAGAAAAGTCCACAATAGTATGTCTATCTTCTAAGGCACACTCACAATAACTATTTTTATATCTATATTAAAGTCCTATATAAAGCCTGAGTCATATTTGGCCGTTGAAAATATATGAATCGAAGATGAAATGAATCGAAAATAATATACATACAGTATTATTTTTTTAATAAATTTTATGATTTTTAACTTTACGTGACACAGTGAAAATGTTACTAAAGTAAGTGCAGATCACTAGTATGGTATATAATGTTTTTTTTTACTTCCAGGCCAGTATTAAAAAGATGAAGTTGAACACAGTTCTTATTAAGCGCAATCACTACGAGTTTTTATTGTTTAAGGAATTATGACAGTCATGCCACGACGGTATTACAAATTTTTATTTTTATTTTGCCGATGTTATTACCACTGAGACGGTTGAAGCTATTTTTATTTATAAATGTCTAAATGTATTAGGACTTTGTGTCTTTTTGTGCTATGACTTAAAGATCCTTCAAGTTTAGAGCCTTTAATTTTTTTTCACATTTGTCTGTCAATAACTTTATTTAAATGTAAATAATAATATTATTTATGTGGTTTTATGAAAAACTTGAAGTTTACGTTTTTGATAGTAACACAGATAACAAAATACTAATAATAATAATTATGTTTGCCTTTTATTCATTTTACGTGATAAAACGCCATCTATCGACATTTATTCGAACTATTTTTTCTTTGTTCCTGATGAGAGTTCAAGCGCATATTGACTACTGTACATACGAGTGCCATACAGTATATAGAAAAATTTATCAAAAAGTCCAAATAATGACTGACGAAATGAACTTTTATTAAAAGTTGAAAATGTTTATATAATTGTATAACGGAGAGTTATCTGTTATGTTTTTGTAAAACGAAGGCGAACATAATATCTTTGGTGACGATATTTATACTTTCTAAAGTGTTTTTGGAACATAAGCTGATTCAAAGGTTTACCTCATTAGTTCACTTTTTTGTTCTTATCCTATTCTATATTGATCTCATCTCATCCCATTAATATTTATAAATCCGAAAGTTTGGATGGATGGCTGTTAGTTATTTAATCACGCCAGAACGACTGAACGGATATAGAAATGAAAAATAAGATTTTCACAGATAATTTTGGTCAGGAATATCACGTAGATTACTTTTATGTTAAATGTAATGTATGTAGATTTAAAAAAGATTAATGATTATTGTTGCTATTTTTTTTATTAAAAAAAATTTCTTCCTATGAAGCACACTTTTTAAAGATCCATAAAAATCTAACTTTTTATAACACAACGAGTTTTCACTAGGCTGATAATTTTATATATGACAATATCATCGGCATGTCGCGGTCTTTGTGTCTTAGTTTTAGTACATTTAAGATTTAATTGAAAATATTTGAGTTATTTTGCAATTATTGTGTTGACGTGTTATGTTGCATTTATAACTATTGTGATAATGTTGATTATATTTAAATTGATTGATGAAATAAATCATATTGGAAATGTACTGGTTTTTTATTCTACCATATATTAAAAATCGGTCAAGTGCGATTCGAATTCGCTCACGAAGGATTCCGTACCATCGTACATGTACTTTTTATTAAACCTATGACTTTTACTCTATGTATGTAGTATCTCAGATCATATAATACTATACTAGTACAGATAGTGCGTCCCATACAAATATTTGGACATCGCTAATTGGGGCTACTCAGCGGGCTATTTTTTTTGTCCTAAAATAGATAATAAATGGCGCAAGTGAGTATTGAAAAAACGGCGACATCTAGCAACTCTAGTTGTAATTGTAAAGGCTCTAAATTATGGCAATAAAAGCTAAGGTATCTAAATATATCTATCCCCGAGCTGCCGCTGCGCAATGTTGTAGGTACCTCTATGTAAGGCCTCAAGGCCACTATGGCAACTCCAGTTATGGGTGTTTATATTTATAATACGCATGTATTTAAAAAAGTATGAATAATAATAATATTAATTAATATTATATATGTGTCGTGTATCAACTATTCAAGACAAAATAAACAAAATCGCTTACATCATTGATATAGCTGTACCTAACTCCCATAGATAATTTATTCAAAACAATTACAGATAAATAAATATGCAGAGCTAAAGGAAGTAAAACGCGTAGGCCTATTTTTAAGGATTCATGCGTTGTTAGATTCGTCTAAATAACGCGATATCGTTATCGTTATAATATAAAAATAGTTAAAAATTAAAATGGCGGATATCAGGCGCTACTTTGTGGCTTTAAAAAATATTTCTTCCAAACCAATTAATGGCGGTATCAAAATAAAAACTTTTTAACAAAAAAATAAAAACCGACTTCAAACAAAAGCACTAAAAAGTAAAAAATAACTGATTGGTAGTTTTCATTTACTATACATACCTAATCAAATATTTTCGAAGTCGGTGTGCTTTGGCTAAGTAATTAAAGCCTACCTATTAAATACATACCTAATCAAATATTTTCGAAATCGGTGTCAGCCCATACAAAGCTACTTCGATGTTCGATTACGGACGTTAAAAAATGTTTCTTGTTTATTTATTTTTATTATTTGTTGTTATAGCGGCATTAGAAATACATACCTACTCTGTGAAAATATCAACTCCACCTATTACGGTTCATGAGATACAGCCCTCAGACAAACGGACGGACGGACAGTGGAGGCTTAGTAATAGTGTTCCGTTGGCACCCTTCGGGTACGGAACCCTAAAAACATAGATATACATTTCCTAACAAATATCTCCTTAAAAAATGGCGTCGACATGTGACGTTAAGTCAAATCAAAGAATTCTAAAATCAAAAGTTTTGATTGTATAAACACAAATTCGAACTTACGCACACCACATAGAGTACTTTTTTAAACGAAACAACGTGCGTTTTAATTTTGTCATCCGAAAAGCAATGAACAAAAGAGATTTGAATTAAGCACCATTCAATTTCAATTCGTTTTTGAGGGCACTTTTGAGACGACAATTGTATATATTAATAAGTTCAATGACTATATAATAGTAATTAATAAATATGGTTAAAGTTTTTATAAATATATTTTAAAACCAAATAAGACATGCTTTTGACCAACTCTGCCCACCTGAGTGAGCCTAAAGTGCAGTAATAGACATTTTGGTCGGTTTTGAGTTAAATATATATTCTAAATCCCCATTTTAGTAGCTATCAGTCAAATTAATTATTTTTTCTGTAGCGCTAATAAAAGTATTTTATTTTAATGTTTTTTCGGAAGGTGTAACAGCAAAAATATCACAAATCTGTTAAAATATTCCATGTTTACCAGCTAAACCGCAGTACAATTAATACTGCACAAGATTTTTCTCTGTTTCCTAACTAAACTGCAGTGTTTTATCATATTTTGTGGCACTTAAAATAGTAGTTTGTTCTAGGAGATTCAAGAAAAAACTTATTAAAATGCAGTATTATTCGACTCTATACAAATTGATTATACTGCAAAGGTTAAGAAAAAATATTTTTTATTTATATTCCTAATTAAAGTGCAGTATTAACATTCCATACTGCACATTAACTTGTGGGGGATTTTGTAATTTCTTGTGAAAAACTAAAAGACATGCAGTATTTAATAACTTTACTGCAGTTTAACTTGTAGGATGTTTTGTAGTTGCTTGTAAAAGACCATTTAGTTTACAATATTTATAAATTTTACTGCATATTAGTTAGTTTGCTCCATCCAATTCTTACTACCTAAAATACTTGAAGTTAAATACTATTCCCTAATACTGGGTTTTAATAGGTAAAATTATTAAAATATTAAAACACAGGACAGGCAATATCGCGGTTTGAGGCAGTCTCCTTAATCTGTGGCTTAAGGCTGACTTGACGTGCCATGCTGTGTCTGTACCAAAGAGATATGGAGGGTAGGACTAAGGAGAACTATTTCTCGTATAAAAAGTGACCGCTGACAAGCATTAAATTGGTGGCGCCACAGAAAACTAGTTTGTAATGTCCAAATAAACCTTTTTACTAAATGCATATGAAATTATATACGGTACTTATAAGAAAAACTAATTTTCAAAATTTTTTGTCTGTCTGTTTGTTCCGAATAATCTCTGAAACGGCTGGACTGTTTTTGACGGACTTTCAGTGGAAGGTAACTGATGTTATAGGGAGTAATATAGGCTACTTTTATTTAAAAAAAAGAATTAGAGTTCCGCTCAAAAAAAAGTATCCAGGGACGAACCCGAGTGAGGCGAGGGTGAGTCGCTAGTTTAAAACATAACGTCATAAAAGTAAGAAGGTGAATTAAACAAGGAAAGAAAGATTTCCGCTTTGCTGTGGCGCACTTTTCTAAATAGTTCTAGCATAGGCAAACAGCAATATAATTATATATTATTTTCAAGTAATAATAATTCAGCACACTTCACTCCGTTAAAAACTACTAACTTCACATCACATCTACTTGCTACGCTAGTGCTGTAAAGCTTAGTTCGCATTAAGCTAGTATTTTAGTCTAGTAGCGAGTAATTTAGTAGCTAAATTACTCGCTACTCACCAAAACTCGTTCGCACTTTGGTCGAGTACAGTTTACAAGTGAGTGGTGTTTTGAAAGATGAACAGCCTACAACGCAATAAAGTAAATAAACTGATTAAGCTGATCGTAACGGCTATTTTAGAAGAGGTGGATGAGGAAATTTGTGTGATTAATAAAAAGAAGCTATGGGTACGAAAATGGATCGAAAGACAAGATAAAGTAGGAGCTACTAATTGTCTTCTGAAGGAATTAGCATTGGAAGATCCCAAAGAATACTTCAATAGTTTGAAAATGTCCGAAAGTTGTGTAAATTTTCTGTTAATGAATGTTATGGCGGCAACTAATGAACTCGACTAATTCGACAGGTTCGTACTTGTTTAGCCGGTGAACCAGTGAGCTCGGACGCGTGGTGGGGGCTGCTACTCGCCCAAAAAAATAGAATAAAATGGATTGACTCGACTAAATTACTTACTAAACTAATCGACTAAATTTTTAGTGTTCAGACACGTTTAGTTACTAAATTACTCGCTACTAGACTAAAATACTAGCTTAATGCGAACTAGGCTTAACGGTGAGTTTCTGAGCTATAATTTGCTGCTCACTACTGGACACTTTTTCAACCTGTTTCCCATATAAGTTAATTCTCCTTATTTCTCCCTTCCATAATCTTTTCAGACTATTATTTTTGTAAGACAAGAATACTCATTTAGTAATTAGTTATGTTCAGAAGAAAGATTTTATGTAAATTTTATTGATCCATGCATGAGAAATACATGTGATATAGTTTTATGGTGGATTAACTTTAACTAGTTAAGATTATCAACATCTTGTAAAGATTGTTATATTGTTAGTCATATAAAACAATTTACACTATTAGATTATAATGTACAATGTTTTGATGAATAGTTTTAATAGCATAGTCATAAATGCATGTCCAGTTTTGTTTAAGAAATTACATATTTTTATCAAAATTAAAGGTAATTTTATATTACTATAAGTGTGGAATATCAGTGTTTTGTTCAAAAAAACAGATTAAATAGCAGTATTTTCATAATATTACTGCACTTTAGTTAGTAACAATCATGGAAGAAATGTCTAAAATGCAGTAATAACAGGATTTACTGCATTTAAAACAGTTTTTGAAAAGATTATACAAATAAAGTGTGTGTAGTAATAGGGGCTAAAAAATTAAAATTGCCATAATTATAGTTTTTTATAAAAAAACTAACGTAACAATGTTTAGTATTTTAGTTTGGTACATATTCTTTCACTTTCCATTCAAGGTTTTATCGAAAAGTCTCTTTTTGATATATTTTTATGGATTCTAAACTTTAAGCGCGTTTTTCTCGAATTCGTGTTTTTGCTGTTACTGCACTTTAGGTTCGGGAGGGCAGAACTGTAATGTATGGTGTTCAAAATGAATCAAACAAGCCTAAATTAGTTACTAGTATATAGCCATTAAAGAGCTTATTACCCACTTTTTGACTCCGTCATCGAATCAGCTCGATCATATTGATTGCAGTTATTTTTAAATTAATATTTAAGGTCCAGGCCCTTAGGCCATTGTCCACCCCGCTGGCTAAGTGCGGGTGATCTGTGAATATCTTTCGAAAACTTGCTAGGTTCTCAGACATGCAGGTTTCCTCACAATGTTTTCCTTCGCCATAAGACAAATTTAATTATGTTGAAAATAATTCGCATATGAAAATATCAGAGGTGTGGGACCCGGAATTTGAACCCGCTTCCCTTGTTTTCGTCTGCGTTACCACGTAGCTCACCATATTGTAATGTAATTCTGACTTCATATTTTATATTTAAAATACATATTTTTATAATAGATTGATACAAAGATTTGTAGAATTAAGCAAAGAATTGAAAAAAAAAGAAAAATACATGGAGCGCGCAAAAGGCAGTGGCTGAAGCTTGAAATGGTATTATAATGTAAGTACTTAGAATACAAAGACCGCTGTGGTCACGTTATTAGGAGCTTAAAATCGGAAACGAACACATGCAATTAATACTAATTATGCCGAGTTGCAAAATACGTCAAGAAATGAAAACCTAATTAGGTAACTTAATAACGTGAAAAGAAAAGTTGTTTTTAAAAATATTAAAAATAATATTTTAGTAGGCACTGTAGACATAAAAATTATCTTACCTTATAAAAGGTGGTCTTTTATTTTCAATACACGAACACGTATCAATCAATTATTTCGACAGTTATCGTTGAGGGAGTCGGAGGAATGCCTTCCAAGTCGACGATCAGTTTCGAATAAAATGTGAATTGATGAGTTAAGAGTGAGTGATCTGAATTGAATCTGAACGTAATTAAATGATATAGATGTACTATATTATATACCATACATCAAATACCATTTTTTTGATTTTTGACATCACCTGTTAAGGGTGGCTTTTAATACTTTCAACATTTGATAAGTCCTTAATAATATACTTATTATAAATTATTTATTTAAAAATCTTAGTAAAATTCGTCAATGCGCAGCTCGCTTAGTGGGCGATGGGACTTCCCCTTGCATGAAATATTTCGTAGGTCTAAGGGGCCTTAAATTATTAGTGTGGGCTGATACTAACGAATTTTACCGGAAGTTAATAGAGTTCAACCGAGAGGTACAAAGGATGCTTTTATGTGATAGTGAATATAGTAGGTCTACACGAAAATATTATTGTAACTCTGAACGATTTTCATTAAAATTGTTAAACTTTTACATAGAATTCATCTTGAGACAACAAAGATTTCCAGTACAGAAGTTTTGTATAAAAATATATTTTAATGTGTCGAAACTGTTTTAGAAACATAAAACTAAACCTAAGTATCTTTACATAGTATAAAATGAAGTCGCTTACGCTTTCTGTTCGCTTAGATCTTTTAAATTACTCAACGGATTTAAATGCAGATTTCAGCAATAGATAGAGTGATTCAAGAGGAAGGTTTATAGGATATAATCCATGCATAAGTATATAATCCATGCGTAAGTAATATTTATGCCTGAAATAAAAGATTAAATTAAAAAATATATTAAAATATAGTACAGAAAAGCAGAGAAATTCAAAGATTTGTATTTCATACTAACCGTTAAAAGTATCTACCTAGGGACGAACCCGAGCGAAGCAAGGGTGAGTCGCTAGTTATTTATAAGAAGGAGGTTTGTTTACCTTGTTGGATATTTGACACAAAAGAGTGGGTCATATGTAGTCGGCATGTGGCGCAATTAGCCAAATATCTATTTACGAGTATCTATTTTGCAAAGAATTTTGTTCAATAATGAAAAATAATATGAAAACAACACTTTGATATCAATCCGTTTTCAGAAAAGCATTTAAAAACTATAAACGCAAAATATTTTTCGCATTTAATAGTAGTGAAGTTTGAAAGTCTTCATTAAAAATGTCCAGAATGAAGTACCTAACGATTAAAATGTCGCTTTCCCTCACCCTTTATTCACCCACTTGTTTTTACACAGCCATGTAATTAATGGAAATAAATTATGCATTACTTAACGCGATTAATCTAGCACAGAGTAGGATGTTAGCAAGACGGTCGCTATAATTACGCTTCGCATTACCAATTTTGTTTTTTTTTTTACTTCATAATTTAGAAGTAAATGAATTTTATCATTGTGTATACAAATGATACATATCTTACTGCAAGTAATAAACTTTGCGGAGAAACTGTCAAGGTGTCAGTCTTGGAGAGATCAGAAGTGGAGAAAGAAAAAATATATTTCTATAGTAGCTACATACTAACATAAAAGAACATTTTTGTTGGTTATTTTAGTCAAAAGAAAATTTTTACAGTAGAAGCGAAGTGAAGATAGAAGGTGTATCGCTTGGTATATTGTATAACGTTAAAAATGGTTTTTGGGCTGACGATTAATAAAACAATAATCGATTATTTCAAAAAGCATTTACTCATATATCTTTATTGGTCTCTATGTGGCTTTTTTGGTTTCTATGTGGCTTTTGTTGCCTTTGATGAGATCTTGGAGTTTTTAAATAGGGTAGTGAGCGAAGTGTCTGATTATTTTTACTCTACATCACCCATGAGGTTTAGCTACAATAAAACCTATTTAAAATTAATCTGATAAAGAAAAGTCGTAAATATAATACGTGTTTAACGAAGGTCCTATTTCTTTTGACCATATTTAAAGAGTGTCGGAAACGTATTTTAATCTGTGAGATAGATTATTTTGATAAGTTCATTCCTAATTTTAATGAGATTCATATCCTTCGTAGATTCCGATGCGAGCGGGTTAATTTATTACGTGAACCTTTGATGTCGGTAACTCTCTGTGGTCATTAGCATGTTTTGTCCATACGACTTTATATGTAGGTTTTTATCAACAATCGAGTTAAAAATTAAAAAAAAAACGTAATTCAATTCAATTTGTTTGTTTAATGTCTCCTTGGCGTGCCGTGTTGGGACAATTTACTTCGCTAATGTCGCTTAGAATAGAGAAGACACGTTATTTACAGAATAATCGGTAAAAAAAGAAGATAAAAGCACTATATCTTTATATATATAATTCTTCTGTGAGTGTGTATGTCACTGAACTTCTCTCAAACGACTGGACCGATTTTGATGAATTTTTTTGTGTGTGTTCAAGGGGATCTGGGAATGGTTTAGATTCACAATTTGAATAATAATTTTCATCAAAAAAATTATTAAAAAAAGTTTGAAATTTTCAAATTAAAGACGTGTAGACAGGACAACGTCTGTCGGGTCCGCTAGTCTTATTATAAGTAGAAACAGAGCGATTCGTTGTAAAATCAGGACCTACAAACAAAAAAAAACATCAAATCGTTACTTATACCTTAATAGTCACTGCCAGTACATTCAGGTGCGTTCTTCGATCAACAATACTCTTGATCGAAGGGTGCCTTCCTACTTCCTAGGTAAGTTTTGTTGATATCGGAAACTTGATGTAGTGGGGAAAAAAGTAGCTTATATCATTCTCCGACATCTATACATATAATAAAATTGTAACTAAGCCGAATCTGTACATTAAATATTTTTTGGAAAATCTTAGTGAAATAAACATTATTATCGATACAGAGGCCGAAACTGTCGTTTTTAGAATTTTTGTCTGTCTGTCTCTCTATCTGTCTGACGAGCCGCGGGCAATGCTAGTTTATTATAATACTAATACGCCTTCGTGGTTAGTTACCCGGAAATCAATTGTTAACTGACATGCCGGCGTATCCGCGGCCGTTCAAGCGCTAATGCGAAAGTTGTATATTTGTGACTCCTCGCTCAAACGGCTGGACAGATTTGGATGAAATTTAGCACACAGCGATACTTATAACCTGGAGTAAAAGTAAGCTTCTGTTAGTAGTCAAATTTGCCAAAAGGAGGCGGAGCCTGTACCCGAGTGATAGATGGTAAGATGATAGTAATTTATATAATGAAGTACATAATATAAAATTGAATTTAAATATTATGTTTTCAGTGAAGTGAGAATGATTCCCTGTTACAAGTAATTAAACAATAATATAATCAAATATATCAAATTATGTTTCATATATCAACAGCAATTAAATAGAGCTTTCGTTTCGTGGTCATTCATTTAATTAATTCGAAATCGTTACAAATCCATACTAATATTATAAATGTGAAAGTGTGTTTGTTTGTTTATCTTTCTTTCACGTCGAAGGGAGTGATGAATTGGCGTGATTTTTTGTGTAGAGATATTTGAAGGGCTGGTGAGTGACATAGGATACTTTTTACCGCGGGAGATTATCTAATTTCCACGGGAAAATACGTTATAATACAATTAAAAAAATTATGGTCAGAATTACTTAAAACTTGGTATTAATGCTCTTCAATAAAATGAAATAAATACATGATTTAGCATTTTTTGAAATTAACGCTATAAGGGGGTAAAATAGGGGATGAAAGTTTGTATGAAACTACTTTGTTAGAGACTTTTTTGTAGTTTTAGCGGGAGTGGAGCCGCGGGTTCTGCTAGTTATACATAAATATATTTACGCGTAAGTTAAATGGTCATAACTAAGTATGTAATACGGTCGTAGTTAACGAGTTTCGATGAAATTTTGCTCCGTGATGCCAGAATTAGTAGTGTAGAGCTCCCTGGCGATGAGATTTATCAAAACTATTCCACAAGTTAAATCCGCTGACGTTCCAACACGTGCAAGATTATTACGAAACGGTCATCGGCTGTATCTAGTGAAGAGACTTTGGGGCTTAGAAAACTAGACTTTCTAAAATTGCTATCATTCAAGAAAAAAAGGACATGATTGTTGACTATTAATAACTAGAGACTCACCCTCGCAAAAACAAACCTATTCCACGGGAACCGGGTACGTTTTTTCGGGATAAAAATATCTATGTACTATTGCAGACTATAGTCTGTTCAGCTATTCTGGCGTGAAAGCGTAACAAACATTCATCTATCCATCCACACAAACTTTCACATTTATAATATTAGTATGGATGTACCTAGTTAGTATTTATAATTCCCATATACATATGTATTTATTACTAGCGGCTTACCCCTGCTTCACTCGGGTGCATTACTGGGTCCCTAATTACATAAGCCTATGTGTTACTCCAGGTCTTAGTGATAACCATATTTGTACCAAATTTCATCTAAATCCTGCCATCTAACCATTAAAGTGTAACAAACAAACACTCATACAAACTTTCATATTTATATGTATTCAGCCCTTTTTAACGTCCCACTGCTGGGCACGGACCTCCCTTCAGTACGAGGGGAATCAGGCCATAGTTCACCACGCTGGCCAAGTGCGGGTTGGCGGACTTCACATGTCGTTTGAAAACTTGCTAGGTTCTATCAGACATGCAGATTTCCTCACGATGTTTTCCTTCACCGTTAAGACAAGTAGTTATCATGTTGGAAATGATTCGTACTTAAAAATATCAGAGGTACGAGACCCGGGATTTGAACTCGCTTCAGTTGGTTTACCAAGCGAGCGTGTTACCACTGGGCTACCACTGCCTTACACACTTATAACAACAATAATTTGATCATGTTAATGACTAATTACGTTGTTCTTGGCTATTAGAAAACTCTTAAAATTACATCGTGAATTTTTCAATTAAGTCCATTAGCTAAAGATACAGCTTATTTTACTTTTAGTTAAAACATGCGATATTTCCATTTATTACCTAGTTTTTACATGCGGTTTCGCTCACATGGTGTGCTGATATAAAGCCTATGTGTTAATTTGGTATACAATTTATTTATATATGGAATTATACTGTTATTATATGTCAGAAAGTTTCCTCGATGTCTTTTGAAATGAAATCCAATGATTTGAAATAAATTTAGCAATGAGTGATAGACTACGACCGTGATAGGCTACTGTTAAAAATAAAAAATGTCGCAGTGACGCTGCCTGTATGTATGTATGTATGTATTTATTCAGACCTTTTTAACGTCCCACTGCTGGGCACGGGCCTCCCTTCATACGAGAGGGATCAGGCCACAGTCCTTCACGCTGGCCAAGTACAGGTTGGCGGACTTCACAAGTCTTTCGTAAACTAGGTTCTCTCAGACATGCAGGTTTCCTCACGATGTTTTCCTTCACCGCAAAACAATTATGTGATAATCATGATTCGCATATGTACGTAGGTACATATCCGAGCCACAATATTTGAAACTGCTTCACTTGGTTTCCCAAGTGGACGCGTTACCACTGGGCTGTCGTCTGTAGGCATATCTTGTTATAAATACAAAAGACAACAAGGAACGCGACTGAGTAAAGCGATAACAAGTCACTAGTTTAACATAAATCTGTTATAACTACTTACAAAATCTTGCTGTAATCTACACTATAGTGCATCTGATGTTAAAGATCTAACGAGAATTAACTACACATATTTTAATACCCCCAACGGGATACCTAGACCGTAACTAATGGATTTATGGCCAATACGAATATTTGTCCCAACTGGGAATTAAATCTGTGACCTCCAGCGTATAAACTGCAAACCATTATAAGAAGATATTCGGACAACTTTAACAAGAATCGTTAAATAAACATTTGACGATTTTCCTATTTCTTAAACAGGAGAAAATAATTTATTATCACTTTCTTGTACTTCCTACTTGAGTACGAAAATACAACATAAAGTTACTAAATAAGTATAAAATTAATGTAATAATCTTGAATATAGATAATACAGTACTTGTACTTTACGACCTAATCACAAAACAGCAAATGAGTATTAATTCCAGCTAGAATGTATGAGGATAGACCATTAGAGGGAGCACCGAAGCTTTCAACTTTAAAAGCTTAGTTACCGTCAGTAATAAAATCACCCAGAAACTGCTAAGGTATTTTATAAACTAACTTCTTAGTACGTTACTTGGTGTATTTATTTAAGAGTTATTTGTGTTATAAATAGCATGAAGTTACGATTTAACAAACTTGATTTTATTAAAAATCTTTTTATTTCTCATTTAAGCGTTTATAAATAGGTAACTTATTAAAGCGGTAAAAAGTATCCTATATGTTGACCCAGATAACCAACTATCACCATACCAAATGTCATCAAAATCCCTCCAGTGGTTTTTCTGTGATGGGGTAACAGGCAGACAGACAGACATACAAAAATTCTAAAAACGATAGATTCGGCCTCTGTATCGATAATAATGTTTATTTCAATAAGATTTTCCAAAAAATATTTAATGTACAGATTCGGCTTAGTTATAATTTTATTATATGTATAAATTTATTAGTATTGGATATTTCGAAGTAATAGTAAACCTGATTTAAGCTGTAAAAAGTAAAAGTCGGAGTAACTTATAAATAATGTAAAAAGAATAAAAGACCTAAGTAGCTAAAAATATCGATCACAAATGAAACTTTTGATTTAAAGCAGTTTATTTCCCTTTGGGACATACACATGCGGTTTCTGTATCAATTTTGTATTGAACAGCAAATAAGATTTTTAAACTTTGATCATCAATCATCATTAATCAGCCTATCGCCGTCCACTGCTGAACAAAGGCCTTTTTTTTTTTTATAGTTGGGAAATCCTATTACGGATACCACCCGACTTCCCCCCCAGGGTGGTTATGTGGAGACTCTCCGGCTAATGAGACCGGCATACCCACTAAAATCCAACTTTCCCCACAGCCGCCATGTGGGACGCCACGGGACCGCTTTCGCATACAACCGTGACGCCCAGACGGTTGGCCGAAGCCACCAACCATGAGGCCGCCCCAAGCGGGACGACCCCATTATGGGAAGACTTGCAACCCTGAGAAGTGAGACTGCTCCCAAGTCCACTCTGCTGAACAGAGAAGTACCCGGAGCAGCCCCACACGACCAAACACCACCCACCGAAGTGGGCAACCTGCAAAAAAAAAAAATAAGCGGCCTAAGCCTGACCTACCACACCCAAATTAGGCAAACCACCAATACGCCCGAAACCGAGTCCACCCCAAACGGCTGCAGGAGTAGAGGATGCGACAACGCCGACACTCCCCTTCTCCTACAGCCCCACCGCGTCCACCATCAACGGTGGTGGCCCCGCTGGGCCGCGGGAGATAGGGACGAGCGGCGCATCGCCATACCGACACTCCTCTTCCCCCGCGGCCCCCCTACCGTCGGCCCACCTCCGGACCAAGATGGCTGCCGACACCCACGCCAGACGCAGGACCACCGAACTGGCCCCGCTCCAGCCGCCGCACCGACGGGCTAGCCCCGGCAGCACGGCCCGCGCAGCGCCTCCTACCGCGAAACGGCCGGAGACACCGCGCTACCTCCAAGAAGGAGACGGCGCCCTCCTGACACCGCTCCCCCTGCCCCTCCTGGCTGTTGGTCCGCGCCGGATTGCTCCGGTACCACAAGCTCCTGTCTGGGGGAACAGTCGCGAGTGGCTTTCCCCTATCCGCCACCCGGGGACGCGTCCGGTAGCAGTCAGCCTCTGCCCCGGAGAACAAAGGCCTCCCCCAATGAGCGCCAACCATCCCGGTCCTGGGCAGCCCGCATCCATCCACTGCCAGCCACCTTTCTTAGGTCATCTGTCTATCGTAATTGATATTTTTAAAATATTTATATTAATATTCAAACTTTGATATTTTTAATTAAATATTGAGTTATTTAGATATCTAACATAAAATCCGTTCCGTAGCATGAATTATTTTACTTTGTTTAAAATTAATACGTAAAAATATTTGTCTATCTACGATTTTTATTTTATTAACACTTTTTTTTTAATGAAATTTTCTACGTGAAATTAAGTAAATTTTGCTCTTAAATGAATGATGACTGAATGAAACGGAGATGCTAAAATTGTTTAAAATAATTTCCTTTAAAAGTATTTAGAAGCTCTATTACTGCGTATAAAATGTTTACGACTTAAGAAGTATATATGTTCAAATTTAAATTTAATAAAAACTTCACTTAAAATTTAAAATTTTAAAGACTATCAAGAAATATCTCACCCGTTTGTGTGGAATATATTTTTTTCACCTTGAGTTATATGTATGTAGTAAATGGAGTAAGTATCCACCCCTATTTTTTTATTTTTCTTAATTTGACTGCACAATTGCCTAGCGAAGACATCTAATGATAGAATATACCTAGGTAATTGGCGAAGTGTCCATACAAGACGTTTTACCTTAAAATTATTTTGCTATAATTTTACATACATTTAATTTTTTAAATGTATAAATGTTCTTTTAGAAATATTATGTATAATACTAGCTTTATTTCTTTCTGCATTAATACTTATATAAAAATTGTATTTTTTTGGAACGGATTACCTCTGCTAAAATTTCAACCTTCGCCACTGCTAGGTATTTATCAATTTCAACCATGAAGCTCCCCGCGTAAAGTGGATGTGACATACGAATAGACAACGATATTATTAGAAATCAGATTTTTCCATTTGGCTACTGAAGGATAAAAGCAATATTTGATGTTCTATGTTAAAGATGTTGTGATACTAGGCGAGTCAAAATCGACAGAATTAATATATGAGGATAATGCTTAATTTGTTTCCAATTTCAACTCCTAACAATCCTGACAAGTTTTATTAAAATATTTCTGATGAAAATTCAAGCTCATAACAACATCAACATAATATTTTTTGAATACTTTATGAACGGTAGATACAGTTATATTTTAAATATTTATATAAATATTTATTAAAACAAAGTAAATAAAATGCTTAGGAATGATATTCGAAATAAAATGGCGCAAGACTGAAATAACAGTTGCTGTTGTTTTTTAACACCGTTCAGCAATTGTTTTCATCGAACCGTTCATTCTTATTTATTTGTTTTATAAATTAATATCACAATATTCATTTTCTAAAGCTTAAATGAAAATAACGTGCATTGGAAAAGCTGAAAAATTTAAATCAGTATTAAAATATAATTATAATAAACAAGCGTCTCAGCATCGCTTCGCTCGGTTCGTCAACAGTTGGTATAGAATAGATAGACTATATATACTATATGATATATAGATAGATCTAATACAAAAAGATTTTTTTTTAAATAGGTCAGTAGTTCCTGAGATTAGCGCGTCCAAACAAACAAAATCTGCCTCTTAATAATATTAGGAGGTGAAGGTCTCTAGATTGATTTAGAAATATGTACTTTGTACCAGCTTTCCTGTTTGATGCCTCTGTGAGCTGGGGTAACTGGGGGAACGCTAATCCTCTCAGAGGCTATATGCCGTATTTAGTTTCACTAGAAGACTAACCGGTACTTTTCAATTTCAACGGAGTGTACCTAAATGTATTAAACTAAAAATAACTCTCTACAAAAACTACCAATAAAATTTTATAAGCATATTTTTTTCAGGTCTCATTCTTTGCCAAATAAAGATATTATATTACTTTTAGAAATTCGAAATCCAATAAAGAGTTCTACCTATTATAATATTTTATAATATAATATTATAATATAATATTATAATATAATATTTTCAAACAAACACATCTGAAGGCCTATTTTAATAAATCCTAATCGGATTGAAAATCTCTTAACAGTGACTTCTCAATTTCGTTCTGATGCGACGTGCTAAATGTACTGAAATAAATTAGGTTAAGTGTGAGTCGAACTCGCGCGCCCAGGGTCCCGTACGGGCCGTACCAACATCCAGTACACAACCTATTTGTATTTCAGTGACGAAGGGGCCATACAAGACGTCTTACCTTAAAATGTATTTTGCTATAATTTTACATACATTTAATTTTTTAAATATATAAATGTTCTTTTGGAAATACATATATATATATATATATATATATATATATATATATATATATATATATATATATAATAGCTTATTTATTTTTATATTATTAATACGTATATAAAAATTGTGTATCAAGTTTTTTGGGAACGGCTTACCTCTGCTAAAATTTCACCCTTCGCCCACTGTTGTATTTACTAATAAAATCGATTTGGATGACGATAAACCTCAAGCGTGAATCCAAATTGCAATTGGCTTGTTTTTATTAAATATATTATTAATTTATTTTAAGATTTATACCACAATCATAGCAATTTTGTGCTTGCACCATGAATATTTTTATTAAAGAGCAAAAGCAAAAAGAATAAAAAAAAACTCTATCCTTACATTAAACATAATTTCGTTTGACTTAAATTAAATTATATTTCCGTTCCATAAATTAATACAATGTTTTTTTTGGTATTTTAAATAAGAAGTTATGACAAGTAATCTGTAAAAAAATATACCAGTTACCTATTACTGTAAAAAGATATTTTAAACGTAGGATAGACTTACAGAAGGATGGAAGGACCGTCGGACGTATGGGCGGAAAGCGTTGGTTTAGTAAGGTAAGTTTTGTCTAGGCTCTTTGAGTATGGAACCCTAGAACATATTGATTTTACGTTCCTAAATGAGACCGTTAATACCTTGCTGATTTAAATATTTTATCTAAAGTTAATATTAGTACCTACCTCGGTGACCGAGATTTGCTCGGCGTCTTTTTGTTTTGAAGATAATTTCGGAAAAGATATAAATATTGAGTTTATTTAGAAAATATACCTTTATAGATAAACTTAAACAGCAAAACCTTGTCTAAATACAAAATTAGATCCAAATCGTTAGAGCTGTTTCCGAGATACACAAAGTAAAATATATAAATATATAAGAATAGCTCATTTAATATTCGAAAATTTCAATTCAATTACACTTTATTGTTCACCAAGAAAAAAAAACAAACAAAATTACATAAACACAACAAAGAAAAAATGTACAGCAGGCGGCCTTATTGCTAAAAGCGATCTCTTTCAGGCAACCTTGAGGTGAACGAGTAATGCCCGATGTCACCAATAACCCATAAGCTACCACCTACGTATGGGATCCCTAGCTTAAAAGTTTCCTAAACCAACCCCTAAATAAAATTTCGTTTTACAATCGTCTTTAAGCCCATATTTCGAGCACCTAAATTTAGGGGGCCTTTTAATATTTAGGTGACCCCTAACTGTCGGTGAAACAAAAACTGTCCCCTAACAGCCCCCTAACCATGCTTAGGGGATCCCTTAAACTTAGGTGACATTGGTGAAATCGGGCATAAGTATTATAAAAGTATGGTGGCCGGTGTACACGAACACTTTCATAGATACACATAAATAAATGTTATATAAAATATATACAACTAAACAAAAATCCATATATACATACACATATACCTACATAAATACATACTCATCTACATACATACATATACATAAATAAATTCATATATACATAAGCACACCATCAGAACAAAGACGAGAAGCTTTAATTGTAAAAGAATTCATGTAGAAACAGGAAGAGTAGGAAGGAATCTTAAAAAGATGGTACTGATCAGAGCGAAGGGAACGAGTATGAGAGTCACTCAGAAACCCAAAATGCTTTTTCAGATAGATAGGAGTTAAAGGATTAAACAGCACGCAGTAAAGAAAATGAAGAATATGAGTATTCCTGCGGAATCGGATTGGGAGCCACTTGAACTTTTTGCGAAACTAAGAAACTTGGTCATATTTTCTGAGACCGAAAATAAACCGTATACAAAGATTATGGTGTCGCTTAAGCTTAATCAGGTGCTCCTCTTTGATGTCAAGATAACAAATGTCAGCATAATAAAGAATCGGTAGTAGGAGTGAATTTTCCAGCGTAATTTTAGTAGGTATAGGTAGAAAATTCCGCAATCTGCGAAGAGAAGCAACCGCTCCAAACATCTTTCGTCTCATCGCACTTGCCTGTGGTCCCCATGACAAATATTATTCCAAGATTTAATGAATCAAAAATTTCTGTTGGAAGAGATCATATTATATAGCTGTTTTTTAGTTTAGAGATATTGTTACTAATCGAAGATATCGCCTACGTTAGGACTCTTTGGTGCTCATCTATGCACGCACTACGCACGTTGGTAAAATATGGCGATGAATATTTCTTTTTTTAATTTTCTTTTGACGTTGGGCGGGTCGTATGATTTTCTCTGGTGAGCATTAAATTTTTATTAATTACCAGTTATATAGCGATAATTAAAACAAAAGTATTTCATTGATTTACATTATGTTACATATAGTTGTGTATGAGGATAGATGTCTCTCGTATCAGTGATATACGAATTACTATCACAGTAAATCATACAAAAATATAAAAAAATCAATAAGGTAATGTATTAGGTACTTTTATTTATAAACTAGCCTTGCCCGCGGCTCCGCCCGCGTTCAGATGACCAAAAACTAAATTCTTAGGTTTTACATATTAGTATACTCTTACATTGCAGTTTTTGTATTTTTTCTCAGAAATGAGACATTTTCCTGCGGTAAAAAGTATCCCTATATGTTGCCCCGGATAACCAGCTGTCACCATACCAAATTTCATCAATATCCCTCCAGTGGTTTTCTGTGATGCGGTAACAGACAGACAGACAAACAGACAGACAAAAATTCTAAAAATTATAGATTCGGTCTCTGTATCGATAATAATGTTAATTTCAATAAGATTATCCAAAGATATTTAATGTACAGATTCGGCTTAGTTACAATTTTATTATAGGTATAGAAGTATTATTTTTATAATAAATAAAATCGTAATATCAGTCTGAAATATCAAAATATAAACATAATATACCTATTACGACGAAGAAATAACAATTTTATGCTACCAAAACGCCGGTTAATATAGAAATTAATTATTTCTCCTTATAATTAAGTACATACAATACAAAATGGCATGTTAAAATTTCTCAAAATAATTGCACAGAAGTATACCTGAGCCCCGGATATTATATTAAACGAACTCATTTACAAGGACAATAATGTTTATTATACACGAAGCTATTAATCTATCTCCCCCACCAAATGAATTGTGGCACTTAATAAAGATCTTCGTCACCCGCCGGGAGACGACTCTTAACTAATAAATAATTAATGCTCCACCAAGTATTTGGTTATTCCTTTCGAGAATAGATTCTAAAAGTGAACAGGGCATTATGTGAGATTTGCTTCAATAAATAATTGTTTGTTATTGAAAATATTATAATATTTATTCTTCGAAAAAAATATGTCCATTCAGTGCATTTTATATTATTTTATTCAGTTACAATAACTAAACGCCAATATAATTTTTTTTAACTGTATCTCGTCAAAAACTAAAGTTATCATCACGTTTTATTTTCTAGCTACCCACAAGTTGGTTTAAAATTCATTGCAAAATGTTAATGCAGTGTAGTGTTTAATTTAATGAATATTTATTTATAAAATGTCAAAAAGGTCGTGTAAAGTAAATCCTGACCGTTTTTGTTACGTTTGTGGTGACTATTGCTGGTCTATTATAAGAGATACAGTCTACAGATGGAAATAAAATACAAGAAAAAAGCTAAGGCAATACATTTTTAATTTTTTTAATATTTTTGTATGTATTTTTTTTGTAAATTAAAATAAATAAATTTTGGAAAGTTGACGTGTCGGATTATTTAAATGTTTTTTTTTTTAACTCAGTGCACCTTAATTGTTAAAAAAAAATACTTTTCATTTCAAGGACAAAAACCATGTAAATTAGTGTTATTATCAATCAATATTTAATGTTTAGTTACATTATATTATAGCCCTTTTTTAACGTACGACTGCTGGGCACTGGGTTTCCCTACAATACGAGGGGAATCAGGCTATAGTCCACCACGCTGGCCCAGTGCGGGTTGGCGGACTTCACATGTCTTTCGAGAACTTGCTAGGTTCTCTCAGACATGCAGGTTTCTTTACGATGCTTTCCTTCACAGAAAGACAAGTGGTAATCATGTGGGTAATGATTCACACATGAAAATATCAGAGGTGCAAGACCACGGATTTGAATTCGCTTCATCCGGCTACCACTGCCTTATAATATGTACTAGCGGCTCACCCTCGCTTCGCTCGGGTTCGTCGCTAGGTACGTTTTAAATAGATATAAATAGTTATTATTCGTTAATTTTTCTGACGTTTTAATACTTAGGTATTAACCTATTCCGGAATGAGAGAAATCCAAAAATTCAAATATCATAAAAATTGGTCCAGCCGTTCTTGAGTCTTGTATACGGGAACGCAGTCGAACGGGCTAAAAAGTATCCTATGTCCGTCTCCTGGTTCTAAGCTACCTCCCCATCAAGTTTCAGCCAAATCGGTTCAGCCGTTCTTGAATTATAAATAGTGTAACTAACACGACTTTCTTTTATATATATAGATATAATAATAATAATGTTATTATAATGAGTCAATTAATATAAATATGCTTTAATTAAATACAGTTTTACAAGTACTTTTGAATTGTCCATTTTTAGGTTTAAATGGACCACCGGGTCGGAGGATAGTTCTGTTCTCTGATAGTTAAAATACTTTAATTCTGTAGCTTTTGTACGTTTCAACTATAATTAATTCCACACATTTACATATATCTAAAATATTCTGTGACGGATACATTAAATGGATATTTAAATTATTCAAGCAGCAATTGATGAGCTTAATTTTAACTGTTGAATTGTATTACACACTTTGCCCCTGTAAAGACCTATTCACCTTGATTCCATTTGAAGCCTAGCCTCTTTTATGTATTATATTTTTAATTATTATATACATATTTAACATACTAGCATTGCCCGCGGCATCACCCACGTTCAGGTGACCAAATACCAAATTCTTAGGTTTTACAGTTTAGTATACTCTTACATTGCAGTTTTTGCATTTTTTCTCAGAAATGAGATGTTTTTCCGCGGTAAAAAGTATTCTATATGTTGACCTGGATAACCAGCTATGATCATACCAAATTTCATCAAAATCCCTCCAGTGGTTTTTCTGTGACGTGGTAACAGACAGACATACAAAAATTCTAAAAACTATAGATTCGGCCTCTGGATCGATAATAATGTTTATTTCAATAAAGTTTTCCAAAAAATATTTGATGTACAGATTAAACTCAGTCACAGTTTTATTATATGTATAGATTAACTGACTCGGTGGTGTAGTGGCTAGTATGTACGGCTGCACACTCGGAGGTCCTGGGGTTCGAGTCCCGGGTCGGACCAAGTTTAGTTGTTGAGTCTTCTGTAAGTAAGTTTCAGTAACAGCCCGGAGTTGGGAAGTTGGCGGTGTTTCACCCCCGTGCCTCGGAGAGAACGTA
This sequence comes from Brenthis ino, assembly GCA_921882275.1. Classification (NCBI taxonomy): domain Eukaryota; kingdom Metazoa; phylum Arthropoda; class Insecta; order Lepidoptera; family Nymphalidae; genus Brenthis; species Brenthis ino. The sequence goes on along the minus strand of OV170228.1, from coordinate 11,355,208 downwards.
AAGCCGTCGGTCCTGCACTTTAACTCTCACTGGTCGTGTCGAGCAGTCGTCCCACCGGAGTATGAGAGCGACAGGAATAGAAAGTGCACTTGTGTCTGCGCGTACACTTGTGCACTATAATATCTCCTGCACATTTGGCTAGTCTCCATGAGATAGCCAGAATCGGCTAGGAGAACATCATCATCATCATATGTATAGATTATGTATATTAACAATTATATGTCCTGGCTGAACTTTTGACTCATCGATACCTAGACTTGTCCACTGGACTGGAACTACTGAAAATTAGAGCTGAAATGACAGTGTTTTCCTGAAATGACATGTACTACATTAAAAAAAACAAATAATGTGTAACAAAGTTTTTACCTATTACATTTTTTTTTACAATTTATATATGAATTTCGAAATTTCTTAGAGAAGATTATAAAATTGACATGGAAATACTGACAAATACATACATCATATTACTACAAGTTCTGTTACATTTAGCTTCTTTTCATCCTTAATCTATACTAATATTATAAAGAAGAAAGATTTGTTTGTTTGTTTATTTGTTTGTACTGAATAGGCTCCAAATCTACTAAGCCGATTTAGATGAAATTTGGTATATTAGGTATAAGGTAGACAGTTTGAGACCGTGTAAAGAACATAGGGTAGTTTTTATCCCGGAAATCACCCCTTAACGGGGTAAAATTGGGAATGAAAGTTTTTATGGCCAACCTAGGGAGGGACCTGAGCGAAGTGAGGGTGAGTCGCTAGTTCTGAAACAAAAAGAAATGCTTAAATTGCTTAACATGTAAAAAGACCTTTAGATCTAAAAAAGTAACAACGAGAAAGATAAACTTTTATTCACGAGTAAAAATTACATCGAACATCACGCCGCTTGAAGTATTTCAGCCTACATTTTACAAAATAGAACCCCACTGTAATATCCATTACTTGAGTCGAATTAAGCCTTATTTTGCGTGACATCGTTTGCCTTTCTTATTTAAGAATTAAGGAGCAAATTCTGCCCTCTAATTATGTGGCCCGACAAATTGCATATTTCTCTCCCAAGATACGAATAAGGGTCAAATATATTTTATTCAATGTTTGATGTGAAAACAGCCACTTAAATATTTGATCTATTAATTTGGTCTGTTTTATAGTAACTAGCATTTCACAGCGGTTTTGCCTTAGTTTAGAATTTTTGAATTAGAGTATTCGTAATTTTTATGAAATTAATTGTTTCTTTAACTTTAAACATAACCGATATAAACATCCAACCCTTTTTTAACCCTTTAGGCGGTGGATTTCCAAAAATCTTTCCTTAGCGGATATCTACTCTCTTTGAGGAATCTACTTCCCAAATTTTAACTTTGTAGCGTTAATATTTTCTGAGATTTCGAGATTAATTAGTGAGTGAGTGGTATTTCGCTTTTTTAATATCTAATATATGTAAACGAGCAATTTTTGTGTAAATATGTAAATATATATATATGTATAGTATAGTATAGTAATATAATATAGTAATATGTATAGTAGGTAAATTCTTACTTTACATTTACTTTCGTTCCTACAAAAGCGAAAACAACTGTTAATATTTAATGAAATAAACAGAAAATATTTTTATGAAGGTTTTTATTCAAGTTGATAAAGTGTCGACTAGGTCTACTTAATTCACGAGTAGAACAACAAGAACCTTATTAAAAAAATTTTTACTACATTTAATAATTGTATTATTTCTGTATCACACTATGACTAAAATTATAATTGCGTATGTGTGGGGTTTTCAGCCATTTCAAAGTCTGTATTGTTGGACATGGACTTTCCTTCAATTCGAGGGGTATCACGTAATAGTCCACCACGCTGGCCAAGTGCGTGTTAGTGGACTTCACATGTCTTATTACATACAAGTTAAATTCTTTCAGATAAGGATTCCTCGCAATGTTTTTCTTTAACGTATGACGAATGGTAATCCTGTTAAGAATGATTCACACATGAAAACAACATCATCAGATCAGTAAGACATATTTTACACTCGTTTTACTTCATTTTCCAAGCGAGTGCATTACCTACATGGCACAATTGCCAGTATACATTGTGTGTTTGGTTTTTTTTTAATTATTTAACGGATCAACGGATTTAAGCCAGGAATGGACATAGCTTCTGTCTTAAAATAAATAAAATATTAAGCACTGTGTTTTTTAAACATGCGTATTTTCATTCATAATATTGTTTAAAATCATGTTTTATTTTATACTAGCACTGCCCGCGGCTCCGGCCGCGTTTAGATGACCAAAAACCAAATTCTTAGGTTTTACATATAAGTATACTCTTATATTGCAGTTTTTGTATTTTTCTCAGAAATGAGACATTTTTCCGCGGTAAAAAGTATCCTATATGTAGACCCGGATAATCAGCTATCACCATACCAAATTTCATCAAAATCCCTCCAGTGGTTTTTCTGTGATGCGGTAACAGACAGACAGACGGACAAAAATTCTAAAAACTATAGATTCGGCCTCTGTATCGATAATAATGTCTATTTCAATAAGATTTTACAAAAAATATTTAATGTACAGATTCGGCTTAGTATATGTATATACTAGCGACTCACCCTCGCTTCGCTCAGGTTCGTCCCTAGGTCAACTCCTCATACAAAATTTCATCCAGATTTTCACCCCATTAGGGATGATTTCCGGGATAAAAACTATCCTATGTCCTTCCAAGGGTCTAAAAATATCTTCTTACCTTTCATCTAAATCGGTCGAGTAGATTCGGAGTCTATCCAGTACAAACAAACAAAAAATCTAGTCTTTCCTCTTATCTATCTATATAATTTTTGTTATGTACTTAAAGCTTATAAAAACAATTGAAAACCTATTATGTTTGAAAAAACGATTGTAAACATATGTTTAAGACGAATAATTTTTGTATTATATTATATTTTAACAACGTATCGTTTTGTATATCTTAAGATACATTTTTACATCAGGGGCATAATGTTTAGTACCTCATTATTATTCTTTTTTATGGAATAGATAATAATGATAACTTTTTTAATTAGGGATGACTGAGAGTGTTATAAGCGTAAGAGTAGACAAATATAAATCAGAAAGCTTCGAACTGCTAAGCTATCGGGAGTTACACGTGTTATTGTGAGTCAACCATAAAAGATAGACATATGCTGTCGTGGGATATTTTTTATATAATTTTAAGGAAAACATTTCCGTCATACATAATTTCTGTGTAGCTTTAACCATTAAGGTTGCACACGCGACGGAAAATAATTGTACCAAGTTTCGTTAAAATCCGTCGAGTAGTTTTTGTTTCTATAACGGATATACAGACAGACAGACAGACAGACAAAAATTTTACTGATTGCATTTTTGGCATCAGTATCGATCCCTAATCACTGATAGTTATTTTGGAAATATATTTCATGTACAGAATTGACCTCTCTACAGATTTATTATAAGTATAGATTAGCGACGCACGCTCGCTTCGCACGGGTTCATCCCTAGGTGCGTTTTAAATTAAAATCGATATAGTATGTTATCCATAAGAGATAGACCTATGATTTCGCGGACTTTTCTGTAGACCTATATAAGATACACAATTCCACCACACATTATTTTATTATATCTCAAAGGGTTAATCTATATAAAGAATGTGAGAACACATGTTTCAATTATCAAGACTTAGATACAAAATTATTTCATTCCAATCAAGAATAGATTTCCCTACCACATGAGAGATATGAGTATTGAGTATATCGCCACACGCCGAGCTGTCGCAGTATTTTAAATATTAAAATGAGATAAACACGCCGCAATAAATATAATCTGTTGTTTGTGTACCACAGACAAACGTCAGTCAGTTATTTATGGCGGGATTACTTCGCGCGGTGGCCAATACGGCACTCAGCGTTAAGCCGGTGATTTAAACACACACCCTATCGATTTAAAACATGAAAAGTAATTAATCATATTACAGCCTCCTTTAGAAATACGTAAAGTGCCTTCAGCGATGAAAGGAAACGATAATAGAACTTTTAAAACGGTAAAATGGAGCTTAAAGCCGATTTTACGAAAAATAATGAAACATTTTTCACAGAATGTATTTACGGAAAAGCGATTATTGAAGAGATGAATTGGGGCTGAAATTAATAAAGTGAGTGCGAAGATTGTGATGATCTTGTTTAAGATACAAGGTTTTATAAAATTTATGGTGTAAAGTTTTAAGTTCATTTGTTGAATATGTAGTAGAAAGTAAACTTTAACACCTCCAGGTATTTTTCTAAGAAATTAATTAAAATTCTAAGAAATCTATTGTTAACTGATACGCCGCGCCGGCGTGTCCGCGGCCGTGGAGGGATTAAGTGAAAATGGAAGAAAATTACGTAAGTTACTAGAATATGTATTGAATCCTGTGTAGCAGTCCGAGTACTTGATACTATGAGGGTGGTCTCGTAGTTCAAATATTTAAATTGGCCATATATGTTACGGTTAATTAGTTATTATATAGTAAAGAAGAAACTTAAATCTCTATTCCTTTGCGAAAAAATACATTATTAAATTAAATATTCTCAAAACAAACCAGTATGTACATATAAAAAACCTAAGAAAAGAGGCTAAATAAAAACTTTTCTTCCTGCTATTTTCTTTCGCCTTCATATAAGTATAAGCAAGTACTAAATAAATTAGTAGTAATGTAAAAAAAAAACAAATTTTCTACTTCTGTGCGTTCTGTAGACACTACTCATTTCTTTGATCTATTTCTCTTTGACTGAAATGCCCCGCAGTTAATTAAGTCTTTATTAAGTTAAACTTTTATTCAATGATTAAAATAATTAAATCAGCTTTGGTTGAGTGTTTCCTATCCATTGTTATGTTTTGCTTAATTTCTACAACTTAGTGGTGAGTTATATTATTGTTTATTTAAGAACTTCTACCACAGATGACACAAATGGATATATGTATATATATATATATATATCCATTTGTGTCATCTGTATATATATATATATATCTATATATATATATATGTTGGGACAGTAACACACACAGCACCATCTAGTTCCATGGTAAGCTACGAGGCTTGTGTTATGGATACTAGATAGTTGATACACTACACATATATAACTATAAATATATACATATTATAAATATAAACACCCATGACTGGAGTACAAACCTTCGTCATCACACAAATGAATGCCCCCAGCGGGACTCGAACCCGCGACCGCCGGCACAGAAAGTAGGGCCACTACAAACTGAGCCAAACGTGTCGTCAAGATTAAACTACAAATCAAACATTGCTGTGAAAGAATAATTCAATTGGTTTCCTTTTATAATTAGTCTGGATACAACTTAGTTCGTGAGTAACTCTTATCTGATGACTGAAAAAAGCAGTTTTTATATCTCTGATCTCTCTCAGTCTCGTTTTGGCAGACTTCATATGTCTTTTGAAAACTTGCTAGGATCTCGTAAGAGAAGTGGTAATGACGTTGGAATTGATTCACTCATGAAAATATTAGACGTGCGCGGCCCGGGATTTACACCCGTTTCACTCGGTTTCCCAAACAAGCGCGTTACCACTGAGCTACCACTGCTTACTTGTTAATATAATATAACCAACATCTACTCTAAGCTAGTAAAGATATTCTATTAAATATCACCAGTTTACCGAGCTTCTATTCAATTTTATTGTTAATGTTGCTTTTGCCTTGCCTTTTGTGACTGGCTGACGACTGTCATATTGCATTTATCCTAATACTCTGGCCCTATTTAGTTATTCCTTATGTAGGCAATGGAAGTGAATTTAGATAAAAGAATTTCTCTATAAGAGAAGTATGATACTGTAATTTTTATGCAGACAACTTACATCTTTGTATAACTAATCTAGAGCATAAATAATAAGATATACTTATAATATTTTTTTATAATAAGAATTGTATTATATATACTCGTAAATAGGTCAGGCAGACTTTATTAATGGTACACCTGCATTATGTTTGTGTAACTCAGTAGCTGGAAAAGCCTCTATGCCGATTAAAACGTAGCGGTAGCTACAAAGTTACAATGGGAAGCCCTGGAACCGTTTGTGCATATGAAACCTGATTAAACCATGCCAACAAACTGTATGGTTATTATCGAAATTTTGCCCCTTAGCTTATTATATTCTTTATTGCACTTAAAATATGATACAGAAAAAAAATAACAAAGTAAACATAGTTCACAAAGGTGGACTTATCTCTAAAAGAGATCTCTTCCAGTCAACCCTGGTTGTGGAAGAAGATGTCAGCGGGCAATATAGTGCAAAAAAAAAAAACTAAATATATACTAGAAATAAAGGTAATAATAACCACTTATACATACATACATACATACATACATACATACATACATATATACATACATATATACAAAAATATATAATACTATACATATATAATACCTAATGTAAAGACTACTTATACATACAAACATATATACATATACATAGTTAATATATAAAATATGAAAATGGAGAAAGGTACTGATTGATATTGTCTACATTTGTGAGAATAAATAATTTTTTAATTTACATTTAAAAACATGAATAGATGGGCTCTCATGGATGGATTTGGGCAGTTGGTTCCATAGTACTGCGGCATGGACAGAAAAAGAGTTTTGTTGAAATTTAGTATTGCTCCTAGGAATGTCGAGCATAGAAGTACTGCAAGATCTTCTGGAACGTGTAGGGATTGGTAGAAAGTTAAAACGGGAACGAAGGTAAGGAGGGAAATTTTGATTTTTAAGGATATTATAAAGGAATGATAGGGTGTGCATATTACGGCGAAGACGGATGGGGAGCCACTTAAGTTGAGCACGGAAGTCAGAGATGTGGTCATATTTCCGCAAGCCAAAGATAAAACGTATGGCGAGATTCTGAAGACGCTCCAGTTTATTAAGTAGCTCCTCTGTCACATCCAGGAAGCAGACGTCGGCGTAGTCGAGAATGGGTAATAGGATGGATTGCGCTAGCATTATTTTGGTTTTGAATGGGAGAAAGTATTGGAGACGCTTGAGAGAATGAAAGGAAAAATGCATACGTTTACTTAGTTCGTTAATATGAGGTGCCCAAGACATGTTACAATCAAAGATGAGACCTAAATTTCTCACCTTATCCGAGTAATGTATAGGGATTCCAGAGTACAGGATATCAGGTACTAAGGTCCAGTCAATCCTACTTCGTAGTCTGCTGCTACCAATAATTATAGATTGCGATTTTTTGGGGTTTACTAATAGACCGAAAGATTCAGCCCAGCTTTGGATCGCAGCTAAATCATTGTTCAAAGCCGTAACAGCCTCAGGCAACTCAATTAAATTACAATGTCGGTATATCTGCAAGTCATCTGCATACAAATGGTAGGGAGAAGAAATGACATGTGAGATATTATTAATGAAAATAGAAAAAAGTAGTGGGGAAAGTACGCCGCCTTGGGGAACACCAGCTGTAAGATCCAACCATGACGATAAGTTATCATTGGCTGTCACGCGCTGCCGGCGCCCGAAAAGATATGATTGGAACCAATTTATAACTGCGGGAGACATATTAACAGTTCGTAGAGTGCCAAGAAGTATATCGAAATCAACCGAGCTGAACGCGTTACTGAAATCAAGCAAAACCATTACAGTGAGCTTAGTGTTGTCCATGGCGGACCGAATGTCCTCCGTGATGTTCAGCAACGCGCCAACAGTACTGTGAAAAGGACGAAAGCCTGATTGGAAGGGACATAACAAATTATTCGAGGTGAGGTAAGTGTAAAGTTGGCTGTTAACGATAGATTCTAGGACTTTGGAGAGAATAGGGAGAATAGATATAGGGCGAAATTGGGTGGGGCAGGTAGGATTAGAGGTTTTAGGTAATGGGATGATAAAAGCATTCTTCCACAGTGAAGGAAAAACATTGGAAGATAGTGAAAAATTTAAAATGTGGGTGATCACTGGTGCAATGTCCTCTAACACAGGTAAAATCATATGTAGACTGAGATTGTCACTTCCAATGGCTTTCGTCGAGATAGATCGGACACACTTCTTAACAATGTCTTCAGAGACAGATTTAAATGAGAAAGGGAGAGAGTCAGGTGGGACAACGTGAGATAAAAATTTAAGGGTATCGGATTTCACTTGAGGGTTTAAAGTTATGGGTGGAGTTGCAAAATGAGAATTTAATGTATTAAGATCTTCGGAGACCGATGATGATGGGTATCCGAAGTTTTGCCCACGCCTAGCGACTCTAAGAACCTCCAAACTTGTGCTTGGCAAAGATCCTGAATGGTGGAGTGAATATAACGACGCTTAGCATCCCTACACATTCTATTGCAGATGTTGCGCAGTTTCTTGTATGCATTAAGATTTTCTTGAGATGGATATTTTTTGTTTTTAACTTTGGCCCTGTCACGTTTAGCCATAGTTCTTTTGATGACTGGCGTTAGCCATGGGGCAGGAGCATGTTTCATTCTAACTGGTCTAACAGGAGCATGTACATCGTATAAATTAATCAATTCAGTAGTTAGTGAATTAACCATACAGTCGATGTTAGTAGAAGACAGTACAGACGACCAATCTATGTTCCTCACATCCTCCCTTAAGCGTTCAAGATCCAAATGCTTAAAATTGCGCTGGAAAACTATTTTGAATTTATGCTTAGAATGCTGTTAGATAAGTGCTGCTAAATCACTATAGTTGCCAAAAAATAGTTTTTGCGAAAAGGACCTAAAAGGACGTACTAGCTATTATTTCTTTTGAAAACAAATGTATGGCAGAGTTGAAGTTCGTAGTCCTTGCCAACTTTTCGGCTACGAACTGAATACATATATGTATTTTGTATGTAACTAATTTATACAGATAAATTCATTAAAGTGTCTGTTTTTGTGTTAATTGAAGTGTTTGCTTCAAAATAACAGCTTTTTACTAAATCGGTAAGAACTTATATATACGGTGTTACGGGAAAGACACAATGTTTAAAATTTTTGGCTGTCTGTCTGTACATCCGTCCATCCATCCGTCTGTTTGTTCCGGCTAATCTCCGAAAAGGCTGGACCGATGTTGACAGGACTTGCAATGGCAAATAGTTGATGTTATAAGGAGTAATTTACGCTACTTTTATTTAATAAAAAGAATTGGGGTTTCGCTCAAAAAAATTAAAACGTACCTACGGACGCGTCCGAGCGAAGCGAGTTTAAGTCGCTAATTAATAAATAATAAATATAACTTGCAATATTACTGGGATGTGCAAATTCGTAATTTGTGTAATACAAAAATTAATTCTCTTTCACTGATTAAAACACGGGCTTCGTATGAATATAATACATGAGATGTATAATCTATACCTAATAATAAATTCTAGATCAGTTGAAAGCATTGAAGATATTTCAACCTGGGAACGGTCATTGATATGCTAATATGAGGACTCAATCTACAACAGTAATATCTATTAGAACTGGAGCGGTTTAAACTATCCAACCAGACACCCCATTCAAAGTTTGCGATGAGTTAGGTTGAAGAACATAACCGGATAGGTACGGCTCGTAGCGGCCAAACGGCTTTATGCTAAGTTATTGATTATATTAACAACTATAGTTATTCCTTGGTAATTTTATATTCTATACATATAATAAAATTGTAATTGAGTCTGAATCTGTAGGTACATTAAATATTTTTTGGAAAATCTTATTGAAATATCTTATTGAAATAATCATTATTATAGGTACAGGGGCCGAAGTTTTTAGTATTTTTATCTGTCTGTCTGGAAACGCATCATGAGAAAACCACTAGACAGATTTTGATGAAATTTGGTACGATGATAGGTCCGGATGAACATATAGGATACTTTTTAATGCGGGAAAATATCTCATCTCTGAGAAATCTATACTAAACGTTAAAACGTAACTACGGACTATATATATAATATAATATATACAAATTTATGTACATTTAATACTATTCTTATATTGTGATACTAATTTTTGACCGTAGATCCGGTCGTGTATAATTTATTTATGTATCATTGCTTCGTGCCGAAATTTTAAAATCGTACTGGTAGTTCAAGAGATTACGCGTTAAAAAAACAAACTCGTAGAGTATTAATATGGATTAGAGCATTTTAAATTTGTATTTTGTAGCTACATCTGTTTCAAGCTTGTTAGAATTAAATTAATAATATAAAGTATTTCTTTTAATTAAACAATAGCATTCCCAAGGAGGATTGATGTCAGGCAGGCGGCCGGTTGTAAAACTTTTGCTAAATCCTATCAGCAGCACGGTAAGTGTACTGCGCCGACCCCAAGTGATTGGGAAATGGGCAGGGAGATGACGATGATGAAAGTATTTCTTTTAACTACTGAAATAATTAGCTCATACGAATGTATTTATACGTTTTATAAATAATATATTATATTATATATAGATCGTCTTCCTATAGCCAAGAACTCAGACTATCGACTAACATACACGCTTATGAGGCTTAAGATATCAATGGGTCGAGACCTTACTTAAGCGTGGTTGACAAAGGACATGCTGGAGGATATCGCTTAAATAAAACAAAAAAGTAAACAATACTTTTAAAAAAGCTTGTAAATAAATTTTGTATACATAATCTGTTTGAAAATCTTACTTCGCAATCGATTAAAGTTGTTTATGGAATGGTAGTTTCTATTTTGGTGTGATCGTTGCGTGTGGGATGTACCCCGTCTCCGGAGAATAAGGTTTTTATTACAGTATGGGTGTCGCTTTATATTGATATGGATATAATATTCGTTTCTATATATATAAAAATGAATGTTTGTCCTGTACATGTTCGTAAAACATTGATCCAATTGGGAGGACATTGGGAGTTAAATTGTTATTTATTAACTGGCACGCCTTTAAGCCATAACAAAGAATTAAATTACGTTCAATATGCTTAGCCAGTGGTAGCGCAATGGTAACGCACTTACTCGAAAAACCAAGTGATGAGAATTCAACTACTTTCTGATGATGATATCTTCATGTGTAAATCATTTTTAACATGACTACCACTCGTCTATCGGTGAAGGAAAATATCATGAGAAAATCTGTAAGTCTGAGAGACCTAACTAGTTTTCAGAAGACATGAGAAGCAAGCCCAATAACCGTCGGCCAGTGTGGTGGCCTCAGATTCTTGTTTTGTCAGAGGCTCGTGCCCAATAGAAAATTAAAAAGAGATGATTTATTATGATATTATTACAGAACGATATTATAGTAATAGTGTGCTTTTGAGTGGATGAAACTCCAGCCATCATTCTGCTTGAATGTAATGAACTGGAATACCTACGCGTACAAAGACTAGGCTTCAGGAGATCGCTCCCGGAAATCATCCAAGATACTGACAGCCTGCTAGACTACTGGGACGTTGTTGTTGACGTGTAAAACTAAATAGCACAAGCTCACGCACAAACAAAATTGTCTAAGTGCAGAAAAAGCCATACAAGAAGAAGAAGAAAAATATATAATTATATATATGTATTTATAGTCTTAACATGACAGGTTATATAATAGGGACTTAGAAATTAATACGCTTCTATTAAGCAGTCAAAACTATCTAAGTAAAATAATACCAAAACTTATAACCACGGACGTGTTCCACACATATAGAGTGTTCCACAAACAATATTAATTCACGGAAGATATCTTCAGGGTTCACCTCGGGATAGGTCATTGATATTCATACATGACGTCTCAATTGAGAATCCGTAATACGTATTCTGAGTCGAGCGATTTAAGCTATCTAAGCATATGCCTATTCAAATCAAGAGAGTCACTTTGTGAGTTAACACGGAAATAGGGTTAGTTAGAGGCGTGTTTTCTTTGTATAAAATTTATTTATTAGATATAGATAAAATATGAGAGATGGTCTGGAATTTTTTGAATTAATGTGTATGAAATGGTATTGTATTTATCAAATTATTAATATAATTTAAGTATGGGTAGGTACTTAATAAGTTTTAAGGTGCCTTCTTACATTTTTAAAAAGAGATAAGTCTATATAAATAGGGGACATCTTAATTTACTGAAATGTGATACACTTTCTCACTAATAAAAAAGTACACTGTTCTTGCTATAGTATATGACTTTAGGCTATTTTAAAAAAAAACCTAATTATTACTCGCGTCTACACTCATGATAAGTAAGAACTTGTGTTAATCAAGAATATGAACTATATCTATTCTAAATTCCACTCAAATCCGTTGATCCGTTAATGTGGAGACGAAACAAAAACATATTTTTAATTGCAGTGTGACTAGGTGTTAATATAAGCACAGGTAATATAATTAATTAAAATATTCCTTATATATTACATTATATGACAAGCTAGCATTGCCCGCGGCTCCGCCCGCGTTCATATGACCCAAAACTAAATTCTTAGGTTTTACAGTTAGCATACTCGTATATACTCTTACATAGCAGTTTTTGCATTTTTTCTCAGAAATGAGATATTTTCCCGCGGTAAAAAGTATCCTATGTGTTGACCTGGATAACCAGTTATCATCATATTAAATTTCATCAAAATCCCTCCAGACAAAATTTCTAAAAACTATAAATTCGGCTTTTGTATCGATAATAATGTCTTAGGCATTTAAATTCGGCTTAGGTAGAATTTTATTATATGTATAGATTACAGTCATTTATTATGATGGCATCGTAGATATTTAAGGAAACACAAACTAAACCACTTTATACACACATATACTTATTTATCTAAAATGTAACCCTCACCCCACATTGATATTCAAAGTTAAGTAAAAGCATCAGTGTAAGATATCTATAGTTTAATGTTCTTAGAAAACGTGATGTCATAATTAACGGAGCAATATGTATTCATTGAGTCAATTTATGTCACAATACTTAGGTAATGGGATTATCTGATAACGACGTTGGGAAGACGTGGTGGGAATATGCTTCTATATAATAGCAGGGTTTAGTTAGGGTGTAGTTTTTGTGTATTCATACATATTACTCGTAGGTAGGTATTGTTTTTTTTGTTTTAAATGTTTTATGTAACGTGAAAAAGGTAAGGTTTTAATTTTATTTATAAGTAAAACTACTGACGCACCATCGCTTCGCTTAGGGTTCGTCCCTAGACAAAAACAAATCTATCCCACGGGAATCGTACATTTTTTCGGGATAAAATTTAACCTATGTGCTATTCCAGACTACTCGTATAATCTCTGTTTCTTTCATCCAGATCCGTTTAGCCCTTCTGGCGTACAAACATTCATCCATCTATATATATCATATTGAAATAAGGGAAAACTCAGAAAACCTGAGACAAGAGAACAATGACAAGGATAGAAGATACATAGGAAGGTGGCGAGCAAGAGGATAACGTGAGGATTCGTATTTACGCATTTTATTAAGTTTATATTATGTACCTTCTATATTAAAAAAAAAACATTAACCTCGTTCATTACATTGGTCGCGTTGGTGCAGCCACGAAACCCACTTTTAATGTGTTCGTTACGGGTTCAATCCTATATACTTACAACAAATGAGAATCATCATTATTCCTGTACCTATTATGCATAGTGCGTAAGCGCTCATTATTTCTCCTATGTGTATATGAGTATATATATATATTTATCTTATATATGTATGTGGTCAGATCTCATATAGTGGTATTGTATAAGTAGATGTTATATATTTTAGTAAAGTAGATGTATGTATATACATAAGTATATTTCTGCTAATGTTTTCTTAAAAACAGAACAGGTAATTTCATGCAATTTTATTTATCGAAGAGAAGGGCAATTAATAAAATGAAAAACCTCATTATCGCCTGACATAAATTTATTTCTCATATACATTATGTATAATTTGCGAATCCACCGTGTCCCGGGACGCAGCGCGGGATAATTCTTTATAAAATAATCATTCTACTTCTAAACACACACCGTCCCGCCTCTATATCGCATTAAAATATATTTAAGCTGGCAACACCGTGCCCACTTCGCAATTCAAAATATACAAAAGGCGGCTACTGGGTTGAGGATAGCAACACTGAATATTCGAAATAAATTACGCATCATCATTGATCTAAAGTACATTGTAATTTTTATATTCCTTTGAATTAACTTGGGTTTGAATACATTAAAATACTAAAAACGTGACCTAAATTAGCACGAATTTAGTAATAAATCAACAATGTGCGGTAGCTCAATGCTCATTCCTTATGGGGAACTAAAATTATTTCGGGAAAAAATCATCATAAAAATTTATTTTATTCAACATTTGATTTAGTGATTTTATGTTTAACATATTATAAAAATACACTTTTACATTTACATCTACAATTGCATTCGACTGTGAATATATTAGTTTACTGTATATATATTCGAATTAATAATTTTGGCTCCCCATTTCAAGACCTTTGTCGTATTTGCTAAAAAATAAAACGTATACAGACTAAAAATACATCTTAAAGTATAAACATATATTAGCAGCAATAGCAAGGGTACGATACAAATTGATTAAGAACACAAGGAAATCATTAAATCAGTCTTTTACATACAAATTAACAAATATCGGAAACAAACGACTCTTCATTGGGGGTAACACATTTTGTACTAAAAAATGGAATTATCTTCAAACAGCACCTTTTTATGGCAAGTCAATCTAGTGTCAATCGTAAAATCAATATCTTGGAGATGAAGTTAATTATTAATAATGCTATTTTGTTATTAAAACTGGATTTTTTATTTAATAAAAATATTATTATAAATTGTGTACTATTTTTTTGTTTTGTAAAAAATGCACTATATTTTTATATTGGTGCTACGATTGACACTTTACAATTGCACTGTTTATGAATACAACTATTTGGTTTAGAAAAAAAAACAACAATGTTCTAATACATTAGTATGGAGAGATCGTTTAAGTATTATGTGCGTACGGAACCTTCAAACTTTAGCTGCCTTTTAAAACAATAAAAAATATACAATTATTGTATGAATAAACATTTGCAAATAAAAGATACCAAGAAAATATTATATTGTAAAAAATTGTCATTTTTAGCTAATCAATATTTAGTCATTTAATTACGTATTTTTTTATATTAAACAAGTATAACGTACTAGCTTGGTTCACTTTCACTGGATTCGATAATACTTTATTATTATCATGAATTTTGACTGAATTTCAACTTGAATGTTAGAATCAATATGAAAATTGAATTAAATCAATATGGCGGCAAAGAAAGAGCTTTATAGGGTAATTTAAAGAACAGTAAAAGCCCCAAAGAAAATGTAATAACGGCTCCCACTCCTAGCGTGCAAGCGACCTGCTACGAGTACATATGCGATTCATCAACGAGTATTAAATTTTCACTATAACCTCAATTTAACAATATTCTCATTAAAATCTACGTACGTTTTCGTATTATTGATATACCTTATGTTTTTATAGCTACCTGAACGATTGGCAGTTGATGTCGACCGTGTTAACCGACCAGATACAGACGTCCGCACGCCATAGACAAAACGAACGAGTTAATGAACTATTTATCATGACAGCCTAATAAGTTATATTCGAAATATCGCCATAATAATCGATACGATTGTACGCCGATATATCGATTTGTATATGGAGACTTATACGATTTTAATAGGATTTATTCATGTTAAGAACGCATATACATATCTAAGTTAAAAGCTCAACTTTAATTTACACATAGATCGATACAAGGTATAAGTTTGTATAAAACGAGTGGAAAACCTAATAATCTTAACGATACTAGGCAAGGGGGTTTACTGTAAAAGGTTTATGCCCGATTTCACCAACGTCACCTAAGTTTAAGGGATCCCCTAAGCATGGTTAGGGGCCTGTTTTAGGGGACAGTTTCTGTTTCACCGACAGTTAGGGGTCACCTAAATATTAAAAGGCCCCCTAAATTTAGGTGCTCGAAATATGGGTTTAAAGACGATCGTAAAACGAAATTTAATTTAGGGGCTAGTTTAGGGAACTTTTAAGCTAGGGATCCCATACGTAGGTGGTAGCTTATGGGTTGTTGGTGAAATCGAGCAATAACGTACTACACTTAAAGATAGCTTAAAATAGTGTGATGAGATGCGACATGAAGGAGATAAAAACCACGTAAAGTAAACACGACGCGAAGAAGCGCGAAATTAATTACATTGCGTAAAACGGGCGTTCGCATTTATGTACCTATACATTAACAGAACGATGTCGTTGTTTTATAGGAAACAAAGACTGTCAACGTCCAAAACAGTCATCTACGTGACTCGTAACTCCACACTAGATATTAAATCGATTTTATAATCGACAAAACCATTCAATTAGCTTTACAATTCGATAGATCGAATCATTACCTTACATTTCATTAAAACATTACAACACACCGACAAAACATTTTTTCTACCTAATAATAGATATGTCATTGTATCACCGTCTTCACTAACGGATGGCAGTGATAAAAAATACGTCCTACATCTATAAACTGAACAAAAAAAAAAACAAAATGGATGACCACCAAAGATTATATCTTGCGAGATAAAGTTCGGAATAATACAAAAATAGAATTATCGCGGAATTTAACATATACCTATAATAAAAATTGGACGATGAAATGAAATACTTGTAGATCGAACAAAATTTAAAGCTATTTACACAAAATTACAATCTACTAACACGACAGAGTTTCACACGACACAGCCGATTCGTCTAAAGAGATGTTTGTTATATTGCATTAATGAAACATGTTACCACAATTTACACTACTTAACGTATTTAACACCCGATATGAAAAATAAACTTCTAATTACAGCTGCAATAACTATTTATACATTTTATAATATATGTATAAGTAATATGTATGTATGTATGTGATCGGTCGTTACATAATGTCGCGTAACTTCTAAGCGCACCGATTTCAATATCTAATTAATTACATTTCGCTAAATCATGGCATAATTTAAATATAATATTTCAAATTTTATATTTAAATGCATCGACAAATTTTATATGTTCTATGTTGTTCATTAGCTCGAACAGACAGTGCGTAATGTTTTTTTTAAACTATTGTTATAGGGTCAGTAATGGGGTCTATAGTCCATAAAGACACCCTTCTCACAATCATGTTATGGTCACATTCGTAAATATACATCATAAGTAACTTTTCGTAGGCACTCATACATTTAGCCTCATAGCAAGTGAACAAAGTGGTTACATCAGTCAGTTCTCTAACATGGCCTCTTGAAATATTTAGAGCCTTGCATTTAATCATATAATAGATTACGTATTAAATTTAACAGATATTTTATTCATTTTCAAATATATTGTAACGCGTGCCGATATTAAAAAAAATGAGTGCGCGTAACCTTTACGCACGGTTAAAGTAAAGCTTCTTTGGCGATGTGGCAGATACCGCAATTATATAAAAACAAATCAAACAAGTTAAAATATAAATATAATAATTTTTATATAATAAATATTAATTTTTATAATTAATAATTATAATAACTAATAGTTATTATAAAAATACAAATTTATAATATATTTTTTTTAATTATTAATAATAAAGACCCTCACTTCCGCGATACATATTTTTCCAATGTATTGACTTACACTTCAGTCACGCCTAAAGAGGTTTTACTTCAAAAAGTTTATAGTTTAAAAAGGCGCATTAGAAACCTCAATTAATACGAATTTCATTAAGAGTACATTGAAATTACCCATATATGAGATATAATGTCGCTACCAATATGGTAATAGAAAGATCATAATTTTAATATCTCAGCGTCTGCTGCGAGCATAGTCCGCCATTAAATTGGCTTTCAAGGATAATCTTTTAAAATTGAAAATTCAGGTGGAATAGATTCATTGCCATATTAAAATATTCCTATAAGTTAGATCAGTAAAATCGTAATTTTATGTTGGTAATATCGGAAAAAATTATGAAAATATTAATTCAAAAGTACGTATAGCGGCACGCGTTTCAAACAACAATGAACAATAGACAATATTAAGGCGTTTACATACTGCAAGGCTCTTAGGGTCGCTTTAAACGAGTACGTCTCAGCGTCAGTTGACGTAGTGATCGAACGAGCCGAGGTATTCCAGCGCAGCGCGGTAGCAGAATTCGTACTGGTCCTGAAACAAACATAACGATTATTATAATTTTTTAAATATAAAATATATATCTGTACTAAATTAGTTAGTTTACATAATACTATCTTAGATTTACGCGAATATTTGACATTGTAAAAAACTATCTTTTCGAAATATTTGGCGGATTTATTTTGATTTTTGGTTCCCGACTATTCGAATGTTTTACAGCAAACATGGTCACGGGAGAGACTAAGGTTTTAGACGTCACAAAGGTATTATATAACTTGCTTGCATTATATAACTGGCTTGTCTGTAACAATTATTGTTATGAAAAGCTAAGCTGATATTATTAAAATGATTATCACTGGCGGATTTAGCTAACTACTTTTTATCCTAAGAAAGGAAAGGGATTTTTTGTGAATTTAACCTATAAGATCGAAGTAGACGGCTTTACCTATTTCACGACATGCACGTTTTTCCTAGTTAATAAAAAGCATATGTGAGAATCGAACCTAAGGTAAATACTATGTTATATTTATATTTCTATATTTATATTATAAAGAGGTAAAGTTTGTGAGTTTGTGAAGTTGTATGGGGTAACCTCTGGATCTACTGAACCGATTTAGATGAAATTTGGTAAAAAGAAATTTTGAGACCCTGTCTTCCGACAAAGAATAGTTTTAATCTCGGAAGTCATCCCTTAAGGGGATGAAAATGGGGATGAAAATTTGTATACAGAAGCAAGCTAGGGACGAACCCGAGCGAATCGAGGATGACTCGCTAGTGTATAATATGTATATTGTTTCGTCAAAACTTGAATAGGCGTAAAATACAGCACACACTATAAATAGGTACAACTTGTAAAAAATACTTCGTAGTGCAACTTTTGATTAAATAATGTAGGAGTCGTACCTACGTCAAAATATATAATATGTATAATAAAATTCTAAATGTATATAACCTGTCCAATATTTCAAAGCTTCAGTTAAAATATATGCTTTTATATAAAACGCTCGAAATTTAGGTAAAGAACTGATGAGTTTCTTGCTGGGTTTTCTCAACAGAAATGCATTCCGAGAAGACAGTAGCTTCCTCACAAACTGGCAACACAGACTCGTATAAATTTAAATTGACAAAGTTTATTTGGGTTTCTCATGTGTATTATTAGAGTCATCCTTAGAACCGCTTAGCAAACTGCGTCGTGAAATATATTTGACTTAGAAACCGGAAGACTCGACTTATAATAAATCTAAGTCAAGTTTCATTAAAATTAGTTACAAAGCCAAGCTTTCACAGTACATTTTTAATTAAACCGAAGGTCATGTTTAAAGACGGTAGCGCTTCCCCTTTTTATTTTATTTAATAACAGTACACTTTCTACACCTTCAAAGAAACTTATGCAACGAGCTTGACGCCGAGTTCATAATTTTATAATGTTTAAATGGCAAAATTTCTCGTCATTTATTTTCTTGCAACCCTCTTGTTGTCAGAGTTATTACTGCACATGCACTGAATGCAAAGGAAATTTAAATGAAAAAGTAAATTTGTCAGGCAGTCATTTAAGGAGATAATAATTTTAACGACTAATTCCATAAATGAAACTGAATTCCACAAAAACTCTTTAAAACTGGGGAAACTAACATTTATGTTGGACATAAACAATGCCATTTAATAGAGTATTCTGTTATATTCACTCGCTATCATCGTACGATCTACCAATTTATAAGGCAGGTTTACACAAACGCGACCTTTACATTGTGAACCAATTCCATTAAAAATAATTACTTAGTCGATACGCAAAATTTACAGCCATCGCCGACGTGGAAAATTCCCCGCGGAAGGTGTATTCAGACCTTTAAAAGTTAATTTAGATTTAGCTACCCATTTTCGCGCTTCGTTTATTGATTAAAAATTGATCAGTATATTTACATAAATATTTTAAATTAGTTATGTGCACTTAATAAGTAGGTACACCCGTAAGTATTCATAATTTATATTAAAATTTTAATAAAAATATTTCGCTATAATATAATAAATAATAATATAATGTATGAATTTTAACCAGATCGCGTTCGGGCTTCATAAAATTTTATCATGATCATAATAAATGAGGTTGATTTAAAAAAAGGTATCTCTAAAAGTGCTGGCTGAACATAGAATATTCATTCAAAAAAAAGTTAGTTGCAAACAACTGACGTAAAATAGGCGAAAATTAAAATTAATTCACTCTAAGTCGTGCCTCGTCGCTAAGCGCATTGAATTTAATTAAAAAGCGCGGTCATTTGAGGAAAGTGCTCAAAAAATGTAGGAATAGAATGTAGGTACGAATTTTAATTTTTTTATGTTCTCATTTTCACCAGACTTTTTTTTTGGAGAGCAAAAACACGTAGATGTTAAGGTTGGAGGGTAAATAAAGTTTTCCAAGAATATAGCCGTAATGAAATACTTGTCATAATTTCCACACGAGTTAATTTACGTATTAAAAAATTAATAACTTACCCACTCGTAGTTTCGTAATTAGCTTTTATCATCATTAATGTAAACATACCTATACAGGTAATATTATGTTACGTGTAATATTGTTACTCGCAATATATAAAATTATAACATACCCTTTGAAATGTCCGTAACAACAATAAAACCTTTGAAACGTCAAAAACCTTTGTCTTTCCCGTCACCATGATTGCTGTATAGCGTTCGAAACGTCGGGAACCAAAAATAAAATAAATCCGTAAAGATAGATACAAATATATCCCACGGAACCGTATATTTTTTCGGAATAAAAAGTAGCCTATGTGTTATTCCAGACTATAATCTATCTCTGTGCCAAAATTCATCCAGTTCCGTTTAGCCGTTCTGGCGTGAAAGAGTAACAAATATCCAAACATACTCACATATACATTTATAATATTAAATAAGAAATAATAATAATGATAATACGGATTGTATTTGATGTAAATCCGTCAAGCCGTTTTAGCGTAAAGGAGTAACAAACACACACATACACAAGATGTAATATACGAGTTTGATTATATTATCGTAACGTCCTACAAAGGAATATACACACGTATGTATACAAACTTTCGCATTTATAATAATATATAATCTCTGTAAATCTATAAGTCTGGTAATGTGATCATATATGAATCTAGTAATTATCGCATGCGATTTAAAGTGCACATTGTACATACATGTTAAATCGTATATTTTTAAATTATATTCTACACGAATAGCGGATAATAATGGCTCCTATGTAAGAAAAACGATGAGAGTAAAAAAAAGTTCTTGAAATTTTCCACATTGTTAAATGGTATAAATATTATGTTAACATAAATATCGGCTACTTCGAGATCATTCTATACCTAAGTATATAATAAAGTTAAATTATATTAAAATCGATCGAATGTAACTAAGCCACGTCGTTTACAACTGTAATTTAGCACCTTGAAGAATGTGGAAAGTTTTCAACGGAAGATGAACTGACTGTACAGTGTTCATTTATTAAGTTAGATTCAGCTACAATATATAACATTTTGTTGGTAACATTGAAAGTTTACCAAATGAAAGGGGCTTTTATAAGGGTTTCGGTTACATATATATATATATATACCTATCTAATTTCAATTTTAGAGACTATCTAGCGCTAGGATATGAAACAACATTGTTAATATAATAAATCATTAAATTCGTTATTGAAGGCTTCCGAATTTTGTTTTTGTATTTATTGTATTATTATCATACTAGCATTGCCCGCGGCTCCGCCCGCGTTCAGATGACCAAAAACTAAATTCTTAGGTGTTACATATTAGTATACTCTTACATTGCAGTTTTTGTATTTTTCCTCAGAAATAAGATATTTTCCCGCGGTAAAAAGTATCCTAGGATCGCGCGCTACATCGCCCGGTTTATATAGCTTGAGCAGGCGGTCGAGCGATGCGGGGCAGAGGGGATGGACTCGCCGTAGGCATCTCAATGCTCGCCAAGCATTAAAAATGTTTCGCTACTAATTACTTCTAACAACGATATCTCAAAAACTATTCATCTGATTGATTTAGTGTAAAGAGCAATTTTAATCTGCATTAAATGACTAAGCTAACTAAAATATTCATTTGGATAAGGATTAATACCGAACTAAAGAAAATAACTTTGAAAATAACGTAATGTTTTTAATTAAAAATGTTAACATAAAAGTGGTTATTGTAAGTCAACCGTAAGAGATAGAGATATGCTATCGCGGACTTTTTTGTAGCATTTTTATAGATTTTGAATTCTCTAGTACATTACTTAACTGTATCTTTGCTAGTTTACGCGGCGTTCGCGTGGAAAGTTCCCATTTGGCGAGATTTTTTGCGACCTCTTCAACATTTGTCGCCGTATTTCAGCTAATTTACATAAAAGCATAATAAATTATATACCTAAACCTTCCTCAAGAATTACTCTTTCTATTGTTGAAAACCGTATAAAAATCCGTTCAGTAGTTTTCGAGTTTATCGCGTACAGACAGACAGGAGGACAGACAGGAGGACAGAAAGACGCGGCCGGGGGACTTATTTTTATAATAAGTATAGATATTCTTATAATATTAAATAAGCAGTTATAAATATACATATATATATATATATATATATATATATATTTATTTATTTGATTCGTGTATCTCAGTAACGGCTGTGACGTTTTGGATCAAATTTTGTTTTTAAATAAGGTTTTGCGTTTTAAGTTTATCCATTTATGTTTTTTCTGAAAAGCGCAATTTTTATATCTTTTCCGAGTGAAGCTCGGTCTCCCAGATACCTACATACTTATGTAATAAAGTGATTAGGTAATAAACTTTGCTTACTTATGTAACTATAAAAATTAAATCGTAAAAAAATGTATTTGTAATATAAGCACTGCGTATTCTAGTAGCTTTGATTTACGAAAGTTGAAATATGTCATCTAAAAAACTATTCAAATTCTTATTACGAGCTTACATAACTTTCGCAAAAGCTTAAAATTATTTCCGTCATCTTTTTGCTTTAGACAGTCGAACATTTTCGTTTCTAAAAACTTTTATGCCCATATTAACAAAAAAAAACTTTACAAGTAAACCTTGAATGAAGTTCTATTTTAAGTCGTGCAGGAGTTCAAATTACACAAAATTGATTTTTTTTCAAAGGGAAAGCTCTAAAATCGACAACATATATTTATTTATTGCTATACGATGTGCAATTATTTGCCCCCAATATTCATGAATATTGATATTTGTATCTACTACTCGATTGTTTGTAAATACAGATGAAATTGGTTCATTTTAAGTTTACAAGTAAATAAAACATGTTACACTGGTTAAGTTAATAATGTAATTTCACATGTAAATTTGCGTATTTGCTTATTTGTACGTTTTATTTTAAACTTCCGACCGAGATCACCGAAAAGTGGTTTGGATAAAACTGCTGTCAACACCAAAGATATATGTACAATGTACATATAAGTTCAATTCCCTCAACAATTTGAATTTTGTTTCGGGCCTACAAAATACAAAACTTTTGACCCAATAGCATTAGAGAGGGCATAGATACGACGATACGAGTATATATGCATGTTTGTCTGAACGCTTGCTAAAATTATTGTTTTACAAATTAATACCTCCAAGTATATTTAAAAGAAATTAATTAAAATTCTAAGAAATCTATTGTTAACTGACACGCCGGCGTGTCCGCGGTCGTGGAGGGATTAATATTATTTTATTTAATTTTATAAAACAATGACACAGTCTATGGTAATGGAGATTTTAATCTCTTTAACAAGAAAGAAGAAGAATATAAGAAAGAAGAATCTTAGTTATCATTACGAATTACCTCAGTTTGCACCATGGCGGGGCGTTGCGTGCGCAGCGTGCGAACAGTCTGGAACACGTCCACCACGCCCTCGTACTGCATGCGCTCGAGCACCGTCGACAGCGTTATGAATACGCCCGTGCGACCGACGCCCGCACTGTATAACAATAATGAATAATAATAATAATGCCCTCCTGACCGATGTCAGCCACCAATCTCACTGAGACTAACCAGATTCGCAGGAGACATTAGCCCGACCCGGGACTCGAACCCAAGACCCCCGGATTAGTAGCCGTACGTGCTAGCGATATACCACCGAGGCAGCAATAATTAATATAAGTTATAATTACATAAAACTGTTAGTGTAAAAGTGGCCTAATTTAAGAAAGAACGCCTCTAGAAAAACAAAAATACATCTAACCCACGGGAACCGTACATTTTTCCGAGATAAAAAGTGGCCTATGTGTTATTCTGATGTATGAGCTATATTATTGTAAAGTTTCATTAAAATCCATTTAGTAGTTTTTGCTTGAAAGAGTAACAAACATCCATACATCTATACATCCAGACATTTATAATATTAGTAGGATTATTTATATATAATTAAAAATATAGAGATTTTAAAGCTCAGTATAAGAGCAAGAGAGTTCTTTAAAATAATAAGATGCAAAACAGCGGATAAAAGTTGGTCCATTAGCTATCACATAAAGGGAAAACTTAATAAGCTTTTTCTGTATGATGAATATACTCGTACGAGTATGACAAGATAAGTAAAAAATATGAACCTATCCTTCAAACGTTTTCTATCTTTTTATACGATGCATGTGACGTTGAAAGATTATAAGCTACTTTTAATAAGATTTTTATTTAAACTAGTTTAAAGTTTTTTTCGTGTGTTTATGATAAGTAAGGTTTAAGTTACTTATTCCGAGTTCAAATTATAAGCCATTTTTTTATACGAGCCAAAGCTATTATGGGTGGTGGATTTCCTAAAAGGTCATTATCAAGAAATAATATTTTCTGTGTGGTGTGATTATATCTGTCATTGTCATACCTGATTTACTTATAGTGCAATATGATGATCACATCAAACATTTAACAGAAAATATCAATAAATAATTTCTTCTTGAAAAAAGAGTTGCACAGACCGAAAAATCACTTCAAAAGAAAATCTTTACAGGTGAAATTTTATGAAGTATGACTTTTTTAATTTTATAGGAGCACCATTTAATAAGCTAAAAATAATAATAATTAAAGCACCACACCAAATAAAAAACATAAAGAGTCTGTAAATTCTGAAGAGCTATTAATAATTGGTATATGTAAAGTTTTTGTTGTTCGTTTATATGTAATTAAATGCTCTTTGTCTTCCAAACAATAGACAAAACAAATCAAAACCGACCTGCAGTGTACAGTGATAGGTCCATCCTGCCCAAACTGCTCCTTTGTTTTGTGAACCTGTCCAAGGAAGTCAATGAACCCGTCGCCGCTCTTCGGCACGCCCTGTTCCGGCCAGTCCGTGAACTGGAACTGGCGGACCGTCCTCGATGCACCGTCGCGGGCGTCTGTCATCTGTATGGGGTGAAATTATTGCTTTTTAACAAATACTTTCTTAAATGTATGCGAATGTTTAACATTTTAAATGAAACTGTTTTCTCGGAATTTATTTGTTTAGATTTTTGGTTCTCGACGTTTCGAATGATTTACAGCAATCATGATCACGAGAGAGTCCCATGGAAGTGAAAAATCGGAAATGATTTTTTTTAAAAGCTTTTTAAATACTTATAATATTACATGGAAATGAAGCGTACAAGTGACTCTTTATGTTGTCATTTTATTTTATAAAAAATTAAACGTATTCGTTAAATATTTATTAAAATATATCCACATTACTTTTATATATAAATGAATTTATAGCAGTAATTGTGTCAAAGTGACATCGACTTATTTATTAAATTTACCTATTCATGAAAAAAAATGTATTGAAATTGGTCCACTCATCCAATAGATAAGTCAAAAAGCGAAAAAAACCTCTCGAATTGTGAATTTCCTTCTGTTTTTTTTTGGATATCGATTAACAAAAATGTATTAGCCGACACGAATCCAATAGAGTGTGGGGAGTGAATCCTTCGAGTTGAACGGGAGTCCTTCGATATAACATTAAAATTAACGCCTATATTTAGACGAAGATCATTAAATACGCCTCGAGCTTCGTGTGTGGGAGTGCATAGAACGAGCTTTGATGGCTTATTTTTGAATCTTCAAAGTCAATCTTTGATATATTGTATGTAACATGTTTAGTGAAATCTGTCTACCTTATTTAAAATAGTGTGGCAAACAGATAAAATTCTAATTTTAGAATTTTAGGGCATTTTCCATGGCTTCTTTTGTATAATAATATTTCTCTCTCTGCATGTCTATATAAATAAATATCATATTATTCCGATTTTCCATTTTCTAGAATAAAAGTTTAAAATAAAGATACTGTACCTTGAATTCCCTCAAGATATACTGAGGCATGTTGTACTCAGCGATGGGATCAACAACGAAACATTGATAGCGGACAGAACGATCCGAAGGCCAATATTGGTGACACTTTTCCTGAAAAACAACATACATATTATGCAAAACATCACCTAAACACAAACATTTAAATAGATTGATTAAAACAGTAACTTACTCTTCCCATTTCCTTTAATTTAGTTAACATAACTATTATAGTAGAGTTATGTTCCCACAGCATTCGCCAGAAATCATCAGTCGTATCGGGCAAAGGTCCCTGAGTGGCGATGTAAGCCGCACGGTATTTATACCCGTCAACAAATGATGCGTTGATATAATCGGATCCATCTCGTGGGGTCAAACAGACTCTGGTCGACTCGTATGGCAAGATATGCACTAGTCTATTCTTATGTTTATTGCACGGCAAGCTAGCGGACACGAAACGGCTAGAATCTGCCTTCATGTTAGCGAGCTTCTTAAATTCCAACTCCATGCCAGTTATGTTCTCGATTGTATCGATACGCATCAGTTTTTGTATGTGGGGGTGTAAATTGCGCGCGGGGACTTCTGTATCGCCGCATATAACGGCTTCGAGCAGAGCATCGTGGATAAAGATATACTGATCTTCGGTCTGTACCATGTAATTACGTTGTGCTCTCAAACAAGTTACGTGACCGTAAATATCTACTGTACGTTCATGTCTGGCTCTTTCTAGCATCGAATCGATTACTATGAAGCAACCAGTTCGTCCAACGCCGGCCGAACAATGTACCACTAGTGGACCAGCATCAGGTGGATTCAACGCGCGAACTCGTCGTAGGAATTGTAAGAACGGAGCAGGATGATCTGGCACTCCATGGTCAGGCCAGGCAGTGAACTGAAGTTGTTTGATCTCACGACGCTCTGCGCCACCATTTCGTGTTACATGGAATGTTCTGATACAATATGTAGCGAGTTCTTGAACTTCTGTGATGGCAACCGTCATCATGCCGTACGACTCGCTTCCCCTACTTGGCCAGTATTGATCACATTTGATACGCGTCCTTTCTTCTAACTTCGTCATCATAACTATTGTAGACGTTCGCAGTTCCCAACACATTCTCCAGAAATCAGCGAACGTTTCCTGCAACGGCCCTTGAGTTGCGACGTAGGCATTATGTTTACGATATCCATCGCAATAGTTGGCATTTATGTAGTCACTTCCTAATATTCCATCAATAGGCTGTAGAATAACACGACTGTGGTCGTACGCTATAACGTTAGCGTAGCGGTTCTTTGGCTTGTTGACTTCCATGTTAGAATGATCCCATGTGAACTGTTGACCAGGTTCTATACTTTCGTATTCTTGAGAAAATTTGAGGTTATCACTTGCTTTTAGCCTGTCTATATGTTCGCCGAGCTCCGATATCGGTATTGGCGGGTGAGAAATCATAGCAGGAGTTTGGAAGTTCAAACGTCGCATTTCTACCGGATCAGAGGGTGCTCCAAAACCAATATCAGCCGACATAAGAGGACGTGTGACTGCTGCTTGATCAGGAGTTTTGCAAGGTTGTCTTCTTCTTTTGACGATGAATAGAAATACAAAGCATAAAGAAAGCATCAATGCCGCTATGATAGGTCCAACAACCCATAGCATACCAGCCTCTTTTCTGTTTTCTTCTATCCTGATTTCGGGATCTCCATTAATATCTTTAGGGTCAGGTCTACTAGGCTCTTCACCTGGTGGGGCTTCTCGCATATCTAACGACAAATATTCCGAAAAGGGACTCGATGTATATAAATGCTTTTGAGGAGTATCCACGACGGCTCTTACAAACACTCTATACTTTTTATTCAGATTTAATTTTCTGTTGAGAAAACCTTCATACATTTCATCGTTACCAAGATGAAACGTGTAAAGAATATTTCTTTGTAAAAACTTAGCAGCTATGTATGGCGCATTTTCGTCATCTGTTCGAGCGTTATTTTTTATTAAATCATCTGTCAAAAACTGGTCGGGGTTTTTATGATTATGTGCTTTGTCATCAGGAACTACAACTAGATAATAATGTGAAATAGGTCCATATTCTTCGGAAGCTTGAGGTAGTATAACGAGTATTTCATTTTCAACAACACCGTAAAAGTCCGGTTTAACCATCGGCTTAGGAGCAGCCATTTGGGTGGTTACAAAAATCGTAGTAGGCGGTCTATAGGAATTATCATTAGGTATGGCACTTATATTAACATTATACGTAGTGAAAGGAGATAAATCATTTATAGAATATGAATTTCTATCGTGTTTAACTATTATTTCTTTTTTAGGAATTTCTTGAGTTTGCGTCATTCCGAGTGAATCGACGAATTCTTTAATGGCATTGTACGATATCTTATAGCTAACTGGGTTTAAGCGTAACGGGGGAGACCATGACAGGGTCATGGAGTGGGTGGATACATCTTGAGCTCTAAGATGTAAAGGCACTTCTTCGGGCTTTACTTTAACAGTAACCTTTTCTGATAGCCTTCCTAATCCTTCGGCTGTTTTAGCTGCCACGGCAATAGTGTATTCCGCGAATTTATCTAAATTTTCTAAGTTTGCAGAATGTGTTACGTGAACGTTAATTTGCTGCCATTCGTCCAAATCGTCTACAGGAGTCATTGTATAAAATATAACGTAACCTATTATCTTTTTCCTTGATGGCACTGTTTCCCACCATACTTCTACCCCTGATTCCGATGTAGCGACAGCTTTCACTGACATGGGAGCTCGACCAATATCCCTTTCTGTGTGAGCGGTTATATCCTTGCTGTATGGGCCCGGCCCTTGATCTGTATAAGCCCGAATTTTGAACACATAATGAGCATCTTCTTCTAAGCCAGTGAACACTGCTTTTGTCAACTCTGTAGTTTTATCAATGTGAGAAGATTGGTCTCCTCTTTTGAAAAATTGGACGTCATATTTCTTAATCTGACCGCTGCGATCGGCTCGTACGGGAGGCTCCCAAGTGACACTGATAATGTCAGGTGTTTGGAAGTGATATGTAACATTTGTAGGTGGGCCTTTTGGAGCTCCTTCGGGTGTTATCCAATATTTAATGGCTTCTTGCCCAATGCCTATCTGATTTCTCCCAGCCACACGAGCTTCATATTGTACGCCTCTCTCTAAGTCATTAATTTTATGCGAGGTAACTTTTGTTCCAGAAAAATTAACTTCTTCTAGGGGTTGATCTTTAATACCATATCTCAACCTATATCCAAGTAAGTCGCCATAAGTTTGAGTTGGTTTTGCCCATTCAATTTCTATTGATACAATGGGATCGCGTTCCAAGATTCTGAAAGAAATTGAATTATTTAATAATTAATAAAAATATAAAAAGGTATAATATATACATCATACATGTTTATACCATATGCTAATAGTTTTAACGCTTAGTATCGAAAGAATTTATTATCAATTTTTACTCGTGAATTTTTCCGATCTTTTAATAGTTATTCTGCTATTCGGGATGAAGACAAATTCCACAAAACAAAGATCATAAAAATTGGTCCAGCAGTTTTCGAGTATATAATAAGTGTTGTAACAAACCCGACTTTGTTTTATATACATAGATGTCAATATACAATATGTCATCGACAAGTAAAATTTGAAAAAGTTCAAACAATGAAAAACTTACTTCAAATTTACAGTTGGTCTATTCGGCACGCCACCGGGCGTTTTTACAGAAACTGGAGGGCTTCTATCTCCATCGCCCTTTCTCGTGAGAGCCGCTACTTGAACACTGTACCGGGTGTCCGGTTGAAGTCCGGACACATTCAACTCGAGTGTCGTATCGTCCATCACGTTGAAACGCATTGGATCGTTAAGTAGACCCTTACCCTGATAATAATTTGTGTGTAAAGTGATAGTTTCAAGAGTATTTATACAGAATTATTTAAGCAACTAAAGTGGTAGATAATGACTTGTATTAATATTTGATGTAAATTATACCCTTTATGGAAATAGATATTTCTACAGAACTACACTAATATAAAAAAAAACAAATAAACCATGTATCAAATATTTTTTACATATGTATTTTCATGTTTATGTAAATAAGTAATTAAGTTCTTTATAATTATGTAAATTATTTTTTATTTTATTTCGTACCTCTTCCCTGAGTTCTTGGACATGAACGTGATAGCCTCTAATAATTCCATTTTTCTCTTTTTCTTGAGGCGGTTTCCACGTGACATGAATTGACGTCGAGTTGATGGCGGTCACCTTCACCTCTTGGGGCTCGCCCGGCACTGTATATACATAATAAAAGTTAGAAAATCTGGGCCGAACCTATTCGCGCATGGACCTAAATGCCCTATCAGCATCTAAGGGAGCGTGCTAAAAATCTACCTTAAGCTTAACGTTTAAAGGGCTAAGTTTGGAAGCTTTGAAGGCTTATCGGTAAGCATTGCAAAATTGTTTTAAAAAACGTTCCAGGTGCGGTCGGTAGTCCCCGTCGGTTGCTGATAGAGTATTTTGGTCGCGACGTAGAACGCCGCTCAGCATCTCGATCGGGCATTTGAATACCAACACACACTGATCAAATTAACTTTTACGCCCTTTCACATCACCATAACCAATTAAAATCCATTACCTTCCAATCCACATCAGTAAAGATCAACTAAAATCGTTAAGCGTTATAAAGAGTTAACATTTAGTAAGTTATCTATATACAATATCCAAAAGCAGCATGTCTATATCTAAACATATAGATATTATCAGGTTCACATTCTGCAAGGGATCACACATAAAGAATAAGACTTGGTGTCACACGTCATTAGTAAAGGAACACACCAAATCTTTGAAAAAAATAAAGAAAGACACAAGAACATGCGTCTTTAGGGTTTCAACCGCTTGCAGTTTGTCATTAAGAGGTTATTAGATCATTGTGCTAGGAAGAACAAACTACTTAAAGCATAGGCACAAGCACAAACGCACATAAATATAAGCACTATAGTAAATTATACTCACTCTTTATAGCTGTACGGGTTACCAGCAGCCCATACAAAGTCAGTGACGAGAGAAAAAAGAGAAAAACGCATTCAAATACATTTAAGACAAATTGTGCGAACATTGCAGGGCGAACGGAACTACTAAGTGAGAGATTACGAGTAGAACGCTTGTCGGCAAATAGGGGGTACTCTTATTTCACATCCTCGTGTATTTTGAGCTCTTTTGGAGGCGCATTTAGGTTAAGCCGCTTGGGACGTCGACGCCAGTCGTATGCATCGCCTTTTTCTGCTCACGTATACAAATGGCAATATAATTTAAATTTCGCGTGGGATGAAAAGATCGTGCAACTTGAGAATAATGAACATTTTAAATTATGGGTAATATTTAATTTCTTGTGATTTTTAGTGAACAGTAGAAGGCCACGCACGTAGAGACCGTTTGTAACAGTCCCTTGGCGCAGGCGGTTCACTCACACGCACATGTATTGATTAAGGCGACGGCGCCGGTCTGTGTATGTGTGCTTCATCAGTGTGGTCTTGTTTCATAGAGCGCCACTTGCTTCTGTATGTGTCCATTGTACCTTGTGTTGCTATCCACAATGATGTCTGTGAAGGTGTCAGTGTCATTGTCCGGTGGCTGTATATCTTCTAAAACTGTTCAGTATAAAATCAGAGATTAATGTATTGATCTCTAGCCGAACTGTATTGTAGCGTTCCCTTCCGTTCATTACTCGACAACGGCAATAGCGTACGTTAGGCGTATTCTGTATGTCACAATATATTCTAGTGTGCATGCACGACGATAGTTTGACAGAGTAAACAGAAGAGAAGGAAGAGAGAAACGTCTACTGGCGAGAAGTTGTAGCGTAAGAGTAAGTGAGATAGATAGATAGATAGAGGGATAGAGTAGAAATAGCGCGTAGTCTAGTCTGAGCTGAGCAGTTGGGGATTATATGCGAATTTGCGGAACTGATCCCTTGGATACTTTTTGGGTGTGACCAAGATATGTAAATTATTTAAGATCCTCAGGATCAAAGTCAGTTTTATCCGCTTTTTTACCGCTAAGAGTAAAGTTATATAGGTTTGAGTACAGAATAGTTGTGAGTAGTATAGTAGCATGCGCGCGTGTCGTGTGGGACGGTATTGGTATTCAAATGCGGCGCTCGGGCCGTGGTGCGTGTCGGGCTGAATGACCAGGTTTTTTGAGCAACAGAATATAACTTTGCGATGTAAAGGCCGTATAATTGGAGGAATTATGCAAAAGGGAATTTAAAATTGGACCGGCCTTTTGAATTGCATGAGGTCGGCGGCTAGGAAGACAAATGTAAACTAAGGGGCTCTTTGTTATCTAAATTTCTAGTTAACCACGACGGCTTTTACATTGCAACGTTTGTGGGTTTTAGTTGATTGGTCATTTCTTGTATGCCACGCACTCGCTCTCTCACCTTGTGTCGTCGCTAGTTGTGCTGAGTGCTCCTAAAAGTGCTATTCTTGTTTCACACAATATAATTATCTCTATATATGTATTTAAATAAGTCAAAATTGTGTTCCACAAGATAAACCTATCAGGTGCCCAGTGAAATTAACTGAACGAAAAACAGTGCTGTGTCGTTAAAGAAAGCATGCAAAATTGTGTATATTGCTAAATACTTAACAACTGTGCGTCAAAATTAATATATAAACGGTGCCGTCGACACTATACCAGGTGCAATATATGTAACTTTGCATTTCAGTGAGTGCCATCTTTAGCAATAAATGACGTATCAAGACGATGCGTCATCAAATAAAAATCATTACATGTGACAAGTGAGTGGAAATATAGTGTATGTCGTTTTCAACGACATATACAGTAAACCAAATGACTGATATGACATAATTATAATACATTTAAATTCATCGGCAAGCATATTAAAAGTTGGTTACGAGAATTAACCTCCTTGCATAGAATCCTGCTATATGCTCATAAGGAAGAAACAAAAGAAAAAATGATATTAGTAACGTTTGTATTAGCATCTATTCAGATATACAAGTACGGATTTATTTATTTGCGTAACAGTAATTCATTAAAAGGGTCCCACCACCAATTTAGAATGAACAAACATTTGCATATCAAGATTATTGCGGCTGGAACGGAAATAATTTGCAACTATTTTGAGGTGCGAAATTGCTTACAATTATTTAGGTAAATTCATTAAGCGCGCTAAATTATATCCATTCTGCCAGAGTTGAACAAATCACGTCTACAAAACCGTCCATTACTGAGTATGTATGTACATATTATGTATATAATTATTATCTTGATAAAAATAAAAATTAAATTCAATATGGACGATTTTATATAATATAATATTTTACCCTCCACAGCGATCACCTTAACATAACAATTGATTCATTAAAATGAGAAATACTTCATGATATTAATATCAAGAATAAACGAACTGTCAGAGGATTGGCGTCGCGACTGTAGTTGTTTCACGGAGATAAGTACTCAGCGTTCGCCACACGACAATCCCCTGGCATTCAATGTTAAGAATTATTATTATTGTTGGGTTAGTTTTAATAACTCAATTTTATGTAGCGAAATAGAAGAATTAAAAAGAAAGTTAAAAACAATTCTCTTAATTATATTGTTTTGTCAATTACTTTAAAATTCGAATGATATATATCTTTAATTAATAATACAATAAAATTGAGTCTTTATATAGTGAATGAAATGTATCGAAACGTACCGTCTTCGTGTGTGCGGACTGTGACGGGGTAGGAGGCGGGACCGTCCCCGACGCTGGTGCCTGCTAGTACCCATATGCGGTACTCGGTCCATCGCCGTAGCTCGTCGAGCACGAAGGTGGTCTGGTTGAGTTTGACCACTGTGGCCTCGGAATCCCCCCGCCCCGACTCGACGCAAAGTAGTTTGTAGTAGGCGATCCTCCCTCCCGCCTGCTCCGCCGGTGGAGGCTGCCACGATACCCGTATAGCCGTCGGCGACACAGCCACAGCCGTCACATTCATCGGTGGTGCTCCGGGAACTAAACAAGCTCAATTCGTAAAACACCAAACATCGACCGCCCCAATCGAACTTATGTAGGCTCGATACAAAAACACCTGATCCCAAAATCCTGAATCACGTCAAGGAACCTATCGATGGAATCACTGAATGCCGTTTGATAAAAAAAGGAAAATGTGCCCAGAAATCAAAATAAACGATGAAAAACGTCAAAATAATATAAGCATGCACAATTTTGTATGTAGAATCCGCTCGCCCATACATCTCTCTATGTGTCATACGCTTACTCCTGTCGGAAGAAAATTATGATCATTAAGGTCTATTACGGTACGAACAACATTTGCGCGTTTACTTTCGCATTCTTTTATTCGAATGGACAAAGCCTGCGTAATTTTCTCATGTTGTTCGTGTCGCGTTAGTATAAAAAGTTAAAATAAAATGTCAACCGAGGCGACGCCCCGTCGGATATAAAACATACCAACGACATAAAGCTACTAGTACAGGTATATTGGTACAGTGTACGCATTCGACGCGCGAGCTATGAATGTTTAAATGGGTGTATTCGATGCGTGCACGTTACCGATCGACGAGTTTACAATTACAAAACACATATTATTGTGATATAAAACTTGGTGCTTGTGCTGTATATTACTGGCAGCGTGCCGGGCAGGTGCTCTTATGTGAAATATTACATTACGAATTACCTGGAAAACCCAGAATTGACTCATACATTACTCTCTTACTCCTCAACGCTTTAATCGGGAGAGGAGCTTATTATATTAAACGATTGTTAAACTAACCGTTTAACGGACTGTTAAATGGTTAGTTTTATTCCCATTAGTTAAAATGATGATGATGGTTAAAGGGTTAAAATGCATGAGATCCAAATAATAGGTTCTCCCTCCCGATTACTACAGCACTCTCACAAGACATTCACACGTTATCACTCCATTCCAATACTGAGATCAGTTCAGTATTGAACTAGCGAGGTTCAAACATACCGTATTGTTTCGTTCGGACCGCTATAGGCGGGGTGGTTGCTCCTTCGCCGCGTTGAGATCGAGCCGCTAGCCAGATGTAGTACAGGGTGTTCGGGTACAATCCGTTCAATGTGTACGTCTCCGTTATTGGTATCCGTCTGTATGAGTGGGAAGATACTACGATGTTACTAAAGTTTATGTAACGATGCAATTTTACTTCAATTCTATATGTAATATTTAAATAAAATATATTTAAGTAATATTATGAAATATGTATATCTAGTCTTGTCTAGAGCAAGCATTTTACGTCTTATATATTTTTTGATATTCATATTTAAGCACACTCGTACATCTATTTCACATTTATCTTATAAGAACTGATTTTGTAGATACAATAAATAAGTTACATTATTTAAGTTACATTATTTAAGTCACTGGATGTTATCAAGCGATTGGTAAATAATTGTAGCGTTGGCGGACTTGGCGTTATAATTCCGATAAAGAAAATTAAAGTGAAAGCTTTAAAGAGACGATGAATTAATTTTGGAGCTGTCTAGTTAAGTGAAATAAATACTATAGTCATAATTATAGAAAAATCTTTTGGGTGTTATTTTATTTGAAAATCCCTGACATTTATTTGACCCAGATTGTTAATGAAACACAAATTCAGCAATGAAATTTAAAACGTTTTTAACGTAAATATCCCGTGTAATGTAAGAAAAACTTTGCGCACATCATTTAATTTTTCCTCATCTGAAAATTAAAGCTTTAAAATATGCCCGTTTTTGAAGGGAAATATTTAAGGTTTCGCTGACTTTATTATTAGTAGGTTACTTGGTTTAAGATTCAATATGTAGCCATTTACTGAAGTAAGACTTCTTGGTTTGTGGAACATTAATTTTTACAAATTATTTGCACGATATTACCTTTGGCTCAAAAGGGACGGCTTAGCTATTAAAACTGTTTCAATTTGTACTTTTCATTAAGATGACAGGCAATAAAAGAAAAAAAATATATAAGGAAAGATAAGAGGTAGGTAAAAGTATGAAATTTTCTCACTTTCTGTGATGTTGTTTCGCATAAGTATCGTTCCAGTATAGCTCGTAAGAGACGATGTTATCTCCGGCGTGTGTGGGCCTCCTCCATGATAGGGTGACTGATGTTTCTCCTGCTTCGACAGCTACTAAGTTTGATGGTTGAGATGGAACCCCTGTACGTAAAATATATACAGATTGAACATTATTATATGAGATATATTTTATGGTATAAATTATATTTAATACTAGAGATTGATTCCCCATATAAACTTTCATCCCCATTTTCAACCCCTTAGGGGATGATTTCCGGAATAAAAAATATGCTATGTCCTTCTCAGGGTCTCAAACTGTCTTCATTTAAATCGGTACAGTCGTTTTTGAGTTCATTCATTACAAACATCGAAAAATGCGAATCAGACTTTCCTCTATATTTTTTTATATACAAACGAGCGGACCTGAAAAAGACAGCGTGAAAGGCAATATGTACCTATATCACTATTGTAGTAACGGTCGTTGTGAATCTTAGTATGCGTATTGCTCGAACACATATGCAATGTAAAATAAAGTTTTCAGATTTTTTTGCATTTAGAATTAAGAAAATACATTTTAAATTATAGCATAATAATTGAAACAGATTGTACCTGATAGTTAAGTAAGAATTGGAAATCACTACAATACGTCTGTATTTTTACCCGACTGCGCAACAACAATGTATGTAAGGTGTGTTAAGATAGCAGTGAAAGGTTAGCAGAATCGTTCGAAACATATACGGTATTTTGTGGCTAATTTGTTGCTAATTAGTTGCTAAAACCCCGATTTTGTTGCTTTGTCCGATTTCGAAAAAAAGGAGTTACTGCTATCTTAACGTTAAGCTAGCAGTAAACTCAGCGGGACCGGCATGGATTAAATGCAATTATACATCAGTATTTGTTGCTAATTTGTTGCTGACAAATAGTGTAAAAAATTTAAAGAAAACCCTAGAATTGGCTAGACCTGGAGACCTGTAGCCGTATCCATGCTATCTTAACATGCAGTTTTTTTAACAAGACGATGGCATGGATTTTGTTGCTGGACGCAAATAACATCAGGACACCCCAGAGAGCCAGCAACAAAATAGAAACTAAAATTCTGCTACACCTGGAGACCTGTAGCCATGTCCATGCTAACTTAACATGCACTTTTTTAACAAGAAGGCGGCATGGATTTTGTTGCTCATCGTAAATAACACTAGGACACCCCAGAGAGCCAGCAACAAAATAGAAACTAAAAATCTGCTACACCTGGAAACCTGTAGTCGACTACAAGTGTTCATGCTAACTTAGCGTGCAATTTTTAACAAGACAGTAGCATGGATTTTGTTGCTCATCGTAAATAGCACCAGGACACCCCAGAGAGCCAGCAACAAAATAGAAACTAAATTTCTGCTACACCTGGAGACCTGTAGCCATGTCCATGCTAACTTAACATGCAGTTTTTTTAAGAAAACCATGACATGGATTTTGTTGCTCATCGTAAATAACACCAGGACACCCCAGAGAGCCAGCAACAAAATAGAAACTAAAAATCTGCTACACCTGGAGACCTGTAGCCGTGATCATGCTATCTTAACATGCCCTTTTTTATGAAAACGATGACATAGATTTTGTTGCTGGACGTAAATAACATCAGGACACCCCAGAGAGCCAGCAACAAAATAGAAACTAAAAATCTGCTACACCTGGAGACCTGTAGCCGTATCCATGCTATCTTAACATGCAGTTTTTAAAAAAAACATGACATGGATTTTGTTGCTCATCGTAAATAACACCAGAACGCCCCAGAGAGCCAGCAACAAAAAAGAAACTGAAAATCTGCTACACCTGGAGACCTGTAGCCGTGTTCATGCTATCTTAACATGTACATTTTTTATGAAAACGATGACATAGATTTTGTTGCTGGACGCAAATTACATCAGGACACCCCAGAGAGCCAGCAACAAAATATAAACTAAAATTCTGCTACACCTGGAGACCTGTAGCTTACTACAAGTGTCCCTGCTATATTAACATGCACTTTTTTTAAAAAGAGAGTGGCATGGATTTTGTTGCTATTTACAAATAACATCAGAACACCCCAGAGAGCCAGCAACAAAATAGAAATTAAAAATCTGCTACATCTGGAGACCTGTAGCTTACTACAAGTGTCCCTGCTACCTTAAAATGCACTTTTTTTAAAAAGACGGTGGCATGGATTTTGTTGCTGGACGCAAATAACATCAGGACACCCCAGAGAGCCAGCAACAAAATAGAAAATAAAATTCTGCTACACCTGGAGACCTGTAGCGGTATCCATGCTATCTTAACATGTACATTTTTTATGAAAACGATGACATGGATTTTGTTGCTATTTACAAATAACATCAGGACACCCCAGAGAGCCAGCAACAAAATAGAAACTAAAAATCTGCTACACCTGGAAACCTGTAGTCGACTACACGTGTTCATGCTAACTTAGCGTGCACTTTTTTTAACAAGACGGTAGCATGGATTTTGTTGCTCATCGTAAATAGCACCAGGACACCCCAGAGAGCCAGCAACAAAATAAAAACTAAAATTCTGCTACACCTGGAGACCTGTAGCCGTGTTCATGCTATCTTAACATGTACATTTTTTATGAAAACAAAATCCATGCCATGGTTTCCTTAAAAAAACTGCATGTTAAGTTAGCATGGACATGGCTACAGGTCTCCAGGTGTAGCAGAATTTTAGTTTTTATTTTGTTGCTGGCTCTCTGGGGTGTCCTGATGTTATTTGCGTCCAGCAACAAAATCCATGCCACCGTCTTTTTAAAAAAAGTGCATTTTAAGGTAGCAGGGACACTTGTATTAAGCTACAGGTCTCCAGGTGTAGCAGATTTTTAATTTCTATTTTGTTGCTGGCTCTCTGGGGTGTCCTGATGTTATTTGTAAATAGCAAGAAAATCCATGCCACTGTCTTTTTAAAAAAAAGTGCATGTTAATGTAGCAGGGACACTTGTAGTAAGCTACAGGTCTCCAGGTGTAGCAGATTTTTAATTTCTATTTTGTTGCTGACTCTCTGGGGTGTCCTGATGTTGTTTGCGTCCAGCAACAAAATCTATGTCATCGTTTTCATAAAAAAGGGCATGTTAAGATAGCATGATCACAGCTACAGGTCTCCAGGTGTAGCAGATTTTTAGTTTCTATTTTGTTGCTGGCTCTCTGGGGTGTTCTGGTGTTATTTACGATGAGCAACAAAATCCATGCCGCCGTCTTGTTAAAAAAAGTGCATGTTAAGGTAGCATGGACATGGCTACAGGTCTCCAGGTGTAGCAGAATTTTAGTTTCTTTTTTTTTTGCTGGCTTTCTGGGGTGTCCTGATTTTATTTGTAAATAGCAACAAAATCCATGTCATCGTTTTCATAAAAAATTTACATGTTAAGATAGCATGGATACCGCTATAGGTCTCCAGGTGTAGCAGAATTTTATTTTCTATTTTGTTGCTGGCTCTCTGGGGTGTCCTGATGTTATTTGTAAATAGCAACAAAATCCATGCCACTGTCTTTTTAAAAAAAGTGCATGTTTATATAGCAGGGACACTTGTAGTAAGCTACAGGTCTCCAGATGTAGCAGAATTTTAGTTTATATTTTGTTGCTGGCTCTCTGGGGTGTCCTGATGTAATTTGCGTCCAGCAACAAAATCTATGTCATCGTTTTCATAAAAAATGTACATGTTTAGATAGCATGAACACGGCTACAGGTCTTCAGGTGTAGCAGATTTTCAGTTTCTTTTTTGTTGCTGGCTCTCTGGGGCGTTCTGGTGTTATTTACGATGAGCAACAAAATCCATGTCATGTTTTTTTTTAAACTGCATGTTAAGATAGCATGGATACGGCTACAGGTCTCCAGGTGTAGCAGATTTTTAGTTTCTATTTTGTTGCTGGCTCTCTGGGGTGTCCTGATGTTTTTTACGTCCAGCAACAAAATCTATGTCATCGTTTTCATAAAAAAGGGCACGTTAAGATAGCATGATCACGGCTACAGGTCTCCAGGTGTAGCAGATTTTTAGTTTCTATTTTGTTGCTGGCTCTCTGGGGTGTCCTGGTGTTATTTACGATGAGCAACAAAATCCATGTCATGGTTTTCTTAAAAAAACTGCATGTTAAGTTAGCATGGACATGGCTACAGGTCTCCAGGTGTAGCAGATTTTTAGTTTCTATTTTGTTGCTGGCTCTCTGGGGTGTCCTGATGTTTTTTACGTCCAGCAACAAAATCTATGTCATCGTTTTCATAAAAAAGGGCACGTTAAGATAGCATGATCACGGCTACAGGTCTCCAGGTGTAGCAGATTTTTAGTTTCTATTTTGTTGCTGGCTCTCTGGGGTGTCCTGGTGTTATTTACGATGAGCAACAAAATCCATGTCATGGTTTTCTTAAAAAAACTGCATGTTAAGTTAGCATGGACATGGCTACAGGTCTCCAGGTGTAGCAGAATTTTAGTTTCTATTTTGTTGCTGGCTCTCTGGGGTGTCCTGGTGCTATTTACGATGAGCAACAAAATCCATGCTACTGTCTTGTTAAAAAAAGTGCACTTTTAGTTAGCATGAACACTTGTAGTCGACTACAGGTTTCCAGGTGTAGCAGATTTTTAGTTTCTATTTTGTTGCTGGCTCTCTGGGGTGTCCTGGTGCTATTTACGATGAGCAACAAAATCCATGCCGCCTTCTTGTTAAAAAAAGTGCATGTTAAGGTAGCATGGACATGGCTACAGGTCTCCAGGTGTAGCAGAATTTTAGTTTCTATTTTGTTGCTGGCTCTCTGGGGTTTCCTGATGTTATTTGCGTCCAGCAACAAAATCCATGCCATCGTCTTGTTAAAAAAACTGCATGTTAAGATAGCATGGATACGGCTACAGGTCTCCAGGTCTAGCCAATTCTAGGGTTTTTTTAAACATTTTTACACTATTTGTCAGCAACAAATTAGCAACAAATACTGATGTATAATTGCATTTAATCCATGCCGGTCCCGCTGAGTTTACTGCTAGCTTAACGTTAAGATAGCAGTAACTCCTTTTTTTCGAAATCGGACAAAGCAACAAAATCGGGGTTCTAGCAACTAATTAGCAACAAATTAGCCACAAAATACCGTATATGTTTCGAACGATTCTGCTAACCTTTCACTGCTATCTTAACACACCTATGTATGTATGTTTCTTCCTAGGTGGCGTTCTAGAGACTATACGCGTAGACCGATTTTGATGATTCATACGTCGTTAGATTCTTTTTGATAACGCGAGTGTCATAGGCTATATAAAAATAGTGAAAGTGAAGTAAAATGGGAAAGAAGAATTTGCCTTTTTCTCTTAACAGATGTCGCGATCACTATAATGATCCTCCGTATATTGTAAAGCTCTATAGCGTGGATGGATTTTTTTACATTTTATTTAAAATTTAATTAAAATGACACATTGTGCAATACCAGGATGCATAGAAAATAGATAAAACAGAAGGAATAAAGTATTATGCTGTCGAAGATGAAGAATACATATGTGCATACATCTTGCGGCAACGATAAAACGTTTTTTTATTAGTTAGCTTTTATATTTATTATTCTCTGAAAGTAGTCTTATTTATGTATAATTGTTTCGAACCTAAAAGTCGTAGAATGATGTTAGATAGCCTATAAAAACCTGAAAAAATCTGAATAAATTGGGCTATCAAATGAAATATAGATTTTTCAAATCTGACATCTGGGATCATCATCACAATCTGGTAGTTTCAGAGATTAACTCATTAATACAAAAAAAACAAACAAATTGTTTAGTTAAATTTTATTAATAAATTACTAATCAATGTATTTGTTAAAATAGAATTTCTATGAATATCTAAAATCAACACAATAATGTTTATATTGACAGCTTTTCATTAAACTTTATTAATAAATTTTCTGGTGCCGTTCCTTAATTTTATATAATAATATTATTTAGTAGAGTTTGACTTCTACTGTCGCGGGTTTATAATAATATAAATAAAAGATAAATTTTCGAGTATAAATTAGAAAGAAGAATTTTTGAAATATAAAAAAAAACTATTATTTGTTACAATTACAATACCGTACGTCCAACCATTATAATATTACCTAGTGCCGAACAATTCTAGACTAAATATGTTTATATATTTGAATCCATACTCCTTTTTTTTTAGTTTAAGCCTACAGGAGCGAACTTTTTACTAGGTTTATGGACGACGACGACTATTGGACGAATTCGAACCCAAAACCTCAACATTTACAGCCGGATAAACAAGACAGTTTGCCTGTTACAGTATGTAAAATAACAACATGATTCTTGAACTAGATTAAAGCAGTTGATAAAATATTTGTGTGTCTGACGTTAATGCTTGCACGCGTTAGTTTACACTGTATAGTGTATATATTGATTTGATTTGTTACTTTAGCGATTGCTTGAATACTTGTCGTATGCCATTGATTGTCTTGTCCACTTACGCATTCATGTACATTGTACACACAGTGTTTATCAGTAACACGTGACAATATTAAACTTTAATTAGCATAACGGTTTGAAATATTTTCTTTCATTCAATTTTATTTCATAAATATCTATCAAGTTGAGGTTAACTCAAGTATAAAAATGTTGCGAAAATACGAGTATATATTTTTCAGTATTATATGGTTTGGCTTAGAGAAACTGGCGTGACGAATATATGTACATACATTCATTGTACCTAACAGTTGTTTCTTAGAGCAACTAAAAACATAAGACTCGACTAATGTTAAAAAGTTAGTGTACAGTGTAAAGCGTACAAACTAATAAATCCCAAATTATGTATATAATACTCATATTACGTTATATTACGTTAAAGATCTTCACAGGAAAGAGGTATTTTAACACACAAATACATCAACAAACATACGCATAATTCTGTACGTCTATATAAATATAATATTATTTACTGCACTTAAATAACTTAGTTGGATCAGATCCAGCCTCTGGGAACATTTGTGTACATATGTTCAGGTAATGAAGTTAGTCTTCTATGCAAACCTTGTTGCGTCTTAGCCTACGTATCGTGTAAGTGAGGGTTAACTCGGCGATCGGAGAAACTCGTAGTTTACATCTTCTATCCATCTATGCTTATTTTATTAGACCTAGTATGCTACTTCCTTAAATATATTGCCCCAATGAAGTTATATACCCGTATAACAAAAAAAAATATGTCATACGATTTGATCTTTTCATTACATATTCTGAAAGTAGACCGTGTGCCTGATAAATTTATATCCATAATATATTTATGAGAGAAGAAAAAAAACTTTAATTAATGCTACTTGTGAGACGCCAGACTTTGGTCTAACTGGTATCTGGTCTAACATTTCGTGTACGATACATTTTCAGTAATAACTAATATTTCAACTTTCTTTATATTATAGAGCATAGGACGGTAGCACTGTAATTTTTAAATAATTTTATAAATATTGTGAAGTAACATAAGAACATTAAAATAAAATAAAAAAAAAGAAAGTGCTTCTTATATGTGCTGTATATAAAAGAAGTGTGACAGAAAACTCTCATTTTGAACGAAAATCCCAGTTAGACCAACGATTGGCATCTCACAAGTAGTATTAATTGTAGTTTTTTTCTTTAATAAATATGTTTGTTTATCACAGTAGGTATATTTTCAGAATATGAAAAGAAAATATTAAATCGTATATCATTTTTTTTTCGTTATTGGGAGGCAGAAATGAGGCCTGATCGATACCCTTGCTGTACTTTCTTTCGACATTTACTTTACTAAGGAAATTATAAAATTTTCCTTACTCATATCATAAATAAGAGATAGTTACCACACTATTTGATTTAGTTTACATTTATGCCAATGTATAGTGGTTCCTGTGGGAAATTATGCTTCTGGCAA
This sequence comes from Brenthis ino, assembly GCA_921882275.1. Lineage (NCBI taxonomy): Eukaryota > Metazoa > Arthropoda > Insecta > Lepidoptera > Nymphalidae > Brenthis > Brenthis ino. Next base: position 11,310,862 of record OV170228.1, on the reverse strand, counting down.
AAAGTTACACAATATGTCACTAGTCATGAAAAACTAATTGTTGGAACAATTAAAATTTCGTAGGTACTTATTTTATAAATAAATATTTATACCTCACTCAAACCAAACTTTTGAAAAGTACGAGTATGCACATTTATATATTTAAAGTCATTATATTAATATAATATTATAGAGGGGTAAAGTTTGTGAGTTTGTGAGTTTGTAACGTTGTAGGGGATGATCTCTGGATTTACTGAACCGATTTAGATGAATTTGGTAAAAACACAGTTTGAGACCCTGGGAAGGACATAGGATACATCTTATCCCGGAAATCATCCCTTAAGGGGGTGAAAATTGGGATGAAAGTTTGTATTGGGAAGCAAGCTAGGGACGAAGCCGAGCGTAGCGAGGGTGAGTCGCTAGTATAAATATAAAGTATAATTCCGAACAATCTTAGTTATCTACTTAACAAGTTTTTGTGTAGTTTTTGAACTATTTTTCGCTAAATGTGTAATGAAGAATTATAATACTTTAAAAATATATTTATAATACTTTAAATATATATTCTTAATACCAGAGGTTATAAATAACGCCATAACTCATGGCATTTGTGAAGAGAGAATGCGATATAACTATAAGGATAAGTTAAATTAATATATTATGTTAAATCATAATACTAATTAGTTGTACTGTGGTCATGTAAGCATATTATGTTAATATTGCGACTTGACCTGAATATATGTAGGTTTATGTAATTACGCTCGTTGTCTGTTTGTTTTCATTTGTATTAATAATTATAATGAGTAGATAGTTAGTATAACATTTTAGCTACTTTGAGCCTTTTTTTAGTGAGTATACATATGTGCTAAAGTATACTATTTAAGAAAGATTAAAAACATTTTCAAATTTTGAAAAAAAAGCAGCCTTTTATTAGATTTTAAAATTTTACGTCTTTTCGCTTTATTGACATACAAAAATATATGAATTGAATTCGAATTAATTCATATAATTGAAATACACAGAACGAGCTCCCTATTGTAACGTATCCCACATACGAGTATGTACATACATAGGTATATTTCGCAGCAACCAACTAAATGAAAATACTTGATATTTAAATTCTCGCACGACAGCAAGTCATACTAGGTTTTGTACCTAGTATGACTATAGTAGCCGCTAATAAAATGCGATCATGTATAATTAACTGGTTAATTAAAAATTAACTAAGGTCAAATTAAACGCTTGCTTATACTAAATAATGGCTAATATATATATATATAACAAAGTCGGTTAGTTACACCATTAATAACTTAAGAACGGCTGGACCGATTTCTAAGATCTTTGATTTGTTAGATTTATCTCCACCCCGAATAGCATGATAATTAAAACATCGGAAAAATTCACAAAATTAAAAAAATATATATGGTCAACGCTAGATAATAACTATTTATATCTATTTAGGCTAGGGACGAACCCGAGCGAAGCGAGGGTGAGCCGCTACTTTTAAATAAAATTATCATATCGGGATTTTTCGCAGATTTAAAATCAAAATAAATCCAAAACGATAGTTTTATTTAAAATGTTCGTGTAAATCTAAGAAAGTATTATACTTCTTCAAATTCTTACCTTGCTGCGTCTTGACTTGCACGGGTGCGGATATAGGCCCGGGGCCCACCGACGTGAAGGCTTGCACGCGTATCGTGTAAACCGTGTGCGGGGTCAACTCACTGATCGTTGTTAGGTGGTTGTTATCCATCTGTTTAGAAGTAAATATATATATATATATATATATATATATATATATATATATTTATTATATTTCTTTCTAACTGTAATGTATGTATTCCGTAAATCCCAAAATGGTCAAATGACTTTAAAAGTTTTACTAGTTGAAGAGTTCCACTATCAACCTTTTAGCTTCACGTATAAATTACTTTATTACGTCAAGTAAACATAATTATTACTGTTTCATGAGTGTAGCATGGCAAAATTGTATGAGATATAATATAGTGCAGCAGGCATCTTTAAAATAATAACAAAAACGTGTGTGTGTACTTATGTACGCACGTAAGAAGTTATATTTCTTTGGCATAAAAGAACAAAAATAGCTAAAGATTTCATCCCGTATGTCACAACTCTCTGTTTGTAAAAGGAATGCAGCTAACTTCATCATGTCACTTTCAGCTAACTTCATCATGTCGCTTTTTGGTGTATTCATTTTATTCTCATATTTTTCTCCAAACGTGCCAAAAGAAGTATAACTTCAAAATATCATATGAAAATCTGCAGTTTTACGAGTACTTTATTTTAAAAAACACAGTGCACGTCTAAAATTTTAACAACATTCATGAGTTTACTTCATTAAAGTGTCAGCTGCTTTCTATCGACTTAAGTTCGTGTCGATTGTGGTAATCACCGCATGAGTATACCATGAATATACTTTGTCCTAATGAAGCTAGAAAATATTATAATATTTAATAATACATATAATTGTAGGTTTCGAACCTGCACTTTCCGACATAATAAACAGCTATACTATAGGAAATACATTGGTCAATACAGTTTTTCATAATAATTTACTAAATTTCTTGTTCGTCTTACGACAATACTTTATTATTGTAATAAAAATTGTAGTAAGTTAGAGACATTTCTAGATGATGACGCAAATTCCGTTATAACTTTGGATTCCTATGTAAAATTAAAAAAGGAAAAAATGTTTCATACAATTTTCTCATACGATAAATACATTATACAAGCTACCTCATTAAGAAGGATAATATATTATAATATCTCTAACGACTCGTTTGGCTCAGTTTGTAGTGACCCTAATTGCTGTACCAACGGTCGCGGATTCGAGTCTTGCTGGCGGCGTTCATTTGTGTGATGAGCACGAATGTTTGTACTCCAGTCATGGATGTTCATATTTATAATATGTACCTATGTATGTCTTTAAAGTTATGTATGTGTAGTGTATGAACTATCTGGTATCCATAAAACAAGTCTCGTAGCTTACCATGGAACTAGATAGTTCTGTGTGTTCATGCCCCAACATATTTATTATTATTTATTTACTATTTTATATAATACATACATACTACTATACTAGAATGTGTACAACGCTTATAACTTCAGCCTTTAATGACTTACCATTTGCGAATGCCAAGATTGTAAGCTTTGCGACGGATCTGAGGTGTAATAAATTTTGTATCCCTGAAACAAGTATAGTTTTATTTAATCTCAAATTAATTTGGACTATTTTAATTTTTAAATTAAAATTGTTTTTGTGAGTTGCCAACCTTTATCTTACTCTATATAGAGACTTAATTCAAGAGTAAAAAAAAAATAGAGCGTGCATAATTAACGCCCTGAAAGTATTCTATTTCTATGCCTAAAGAATACTGCTGTACCGGCACTGTCCGTTGTGTTCAGGGTCCGCTTTCACTGTATCACCAGGTGTTTGATAATGACGATCTCGAAAGTACCTAAGACTACGACGTCTGTGCCGGATTAAAAAGCGTAGCACCTAATATATTTGCAAAGAAATTAAAGAGACTGCTCCTTCAGCTTTCCTTTATTTTAGTTTACCAGAACCGCAAAAATGGGTATATTAGTTTGACCTTAAAACTTTAAATTTTTAATTAAATTTAGAAAATGTTATTGTGGAGGTCTGGGACTGTATTTCTTTGCCTTACCCTAAATCCGGATTTGGGTCTGTGGTTATCAAACACACGTAGTGCCTACACTCTATACATAATATGTACACTCACCGTCACTTGACCATTAGGTGTTTCAGGCTCATCCCATTGTATGACCATCGTGCTGGAGCTTAGTGGACGAACTTGGACGTTCCGAGGCGCTGACCCAGGTTCTAGGAAAAAAAACACTTATTTTTATTCTATAATATATTACAAATTATCTATGTTATCATACCTTGGCAAATATCAAATAATATTTCATTATATTTACTACAGTAATCATTTTAAAAACATAACCAAATGATCATTTCTTAATATGTTTTGCAATCAAAAACTCGAAGGTATAAAACTATGTTAGAAAGAATCTGCGGTAGGACATGGACAGCTGAGCCTTTGGCCCTTTTGCTCACCTAACGAAATGTAGAAATCGTTACTGTCACTTCATGAGTAAGTCAATATTCTATAACCGGTATTTGACACTATTATAATATTTAATAAATCTATACTAATATTATAAAGAGGTAAAGTTTGTGAGTTTGTGAGTTTGTGACGTTGTAGGGGGTAATCTCTGGATCTACTGAACCGATTTAGATGAAATTTGGTAAGGGGCTATCTCCTTTGAGACCCTGGAAAGGACATACGGTACCGAAGCGAGGGTGAGTCGCTAGTATTGTATAACATTACACGCATATCAAGTAAAACAAGTACTTTTAGAGAATGTATGAATATAACAAAAAATCTAAAGTCGGAAATATTATATATAACCTAATTGGCTTCGACGGCGCAACACCCAAGAGGTTGCAGCTTTCGTTCCAGCTGCGTTGGAATTTTCATATTGTACATTTACATTACAAGATAAATGTGAAATGAGTTCCACAATATTAAAGTTTTAGTAAGATTTTTATATTACTTTGAAAATTTTGAAAAATGCAATTGTTGGCTATAAAAATAAATGTATAAAGTGGGTATGTTTGTTTATTCATCCGATCGTAGTGAAACTTGAGGTTTATTTGTCACAGGATATTTGGTTCTTGAGCGAAATCGGGGCGGGTCACTAGTTTAAAAAATATTATAAAATATCTTAAAATACGCCATTCATATGTGATGGATTTGCAATGTTTACAAAAGCCTGAACAAACGTTGTTAGCAATCCATGTTGATTTTGAGCCGAGATGGTCTAGTGTTTATATTCGCGGAGACTAAACCAAGGATTACGAGTTTAAAGTTTGTCTTACAAATATGAGTTTAACTATGTGTAGAGCTGGATGGACCCGTTCTTATCTAAATATGTTTTAAGACACATGCAATTCGTTCTTGCGCAATCAAACAATGAGTGAGTTTGACGACACGTTTGGCTCAGTGTGTAATAACCCTACTTGCTGTGCCAGCGGTCGCGGGTTCGAGTCCCGCTGGAGGCATTCATTGTGTGATGAGCACGAATGTTTGTACTCCAGTCATGGGTGTTTATATTTATAATATGTATGTATTTAAAAGTTTATATATGTGTAGTGTATCAACTATCTGGTATCCATAACACAAGCCTCGTAGCTTACCATGGAACTAAATGGCGCTGTGTGTTAATGTCCCAACATATTATTATTATTATATTATAACTATGCTTGAGCATGATATATTTGAATGAATTTTTTTAAGCCTTGACGCAAAAACGACGGGGTGTTATAAGTTTGAGGTGTCTATGTGTGTCTGTCTGTGGTATCGTAGCTTCCTAAAGGATGAACCGATTTTGATTTTGTTTTTTTTTGGCTTGAAAGGTGAATTAGTCGGGAGTGATTGTTTGTTGTTTGAGTGTTTTTAGCTATGAAAATCGGTCCAAGATGGTCGGGGATTTTTAATTTTTTTATTTATACTTGTTACTATCTACGTTTATTTTCATCGATGATCTATACAACAATCGTGGATACTGGATAGTAATTTAATAACTAATGTTTATAGAAAATTATAAACAATTTGACATTATTTAAATTGAAAATTTATTAAAAGTTGTATTTGATATCCCATTACATGACGAAGAAATTACTTATGAAATACATACGCATATAGACTTATGCGACGAAACCTTTTCTTACCCTGAAATACACATAAGATCTTAAGAAGGCGATTAAAATAGGCTTCAAAGTTGACGAAGGCAAAACATGGATTCACGTTCTATTTTAGAAGTAGAGCATTGAAGAATAAAAATAGCAACACAAAAAAGAAAATTTTTCATCGGATCCGGTATTTCAATTACATGATGGTCTGAAATTTGATTCATTCTCCTTTATCAATGTCATGTTAAACAAGTATAATATATGTACATATAAATATTTAAATAAAGCTTTATCTAGCAAATTACAAATTGAGTTAATACTGCTGTTTTTGTATGTTCGGAAATTAAATTTAGTGACGCTTGAATTGTAGAGGACCATGTATGTGAACTTTAAAGCTTCGCATTGTTAGCATAATTACTAAAGTTTGCTTGTTATTTATTATAACAATCGAATAAAGGCATATTATATTATATAATTTATAAAACGATAGTACGTTGTATTAAATAGTTACGTTTAATAGGTACGTTGTAATAATAGAAGATGACACGCACACCTTGGGAATGAAATGATCGCCTCGAGGCTATTTCAACTTGATAGAAATATTGTAAATTATAATTTTACTTTAAAAAAAGATAACGAGTTAAAATTAGTCCCGCTGAGTTTCTTTCGCCAGTTCTTCTCAGGTCTGAGGCTTGTCCTTTCGAACTGGTAGTAGACTCATGACGTTCAGTAAAAAATTGTAATAATTTAATGCTGAATAAAATATTTTGAATTTGAAATAAAATAGCTGTCTAACTTAGAAGGTAAGTTCGCAGTTTTGTTTCTTTTAGACCCTAAAAGTCATCTTTAAGAAAATGAAAAATATATATCATATAGCGCTCAGAAATAATTCAGCTTCATATCGATATATAATAAGTTTTTGGAATATCATTAGCTGTTTCAGAGTTTAATCCGTAAATTTTAATTGAAAAACATACATATCTTTATAAAATCAACATTTATAACTTATATTTTTCACTCGAAAATTATACCTTAAAATTTAAAATGCACTTTGCAAATACGGTTAAAAAAGTTCCCTAGCTATAGGTACACTTCTTTACATATTTATTTAAAGATATATGCTCCTGAGGAAAATGGAATGGCAGCTCGTTATTACTAATTTGCGTAATATATTAGATTTCAGACACATTACAGCATAACTTAGTGCACTAACTACGCAAGATGTTAACGATTATCTAGGCATTTGCGTCGACATCTCGCTCGAGCTCACATGGCTTAATGAGGTATATTCAAACCACAAACATGTAAATATCAAGTCAAAATACGGGCAAACATTACTTCGACAAAGCCTGCTAATACCATGATTGGGTAAATGACTCTTCCAACAGTTCCTGATTATAAAATGAACTCAAAATATACTTTATTCAAATAGATACATTAAAATGAACGGCTCAGAAGTAAATACAGAATATATATATATATATATATATATATATATATATATACAATTAAGTTAAATGTCAGTCCCTTAAGCCACCGGCTCGGAGGGCAGATTAAGGGAGTCGGAGAGAAAATCAACAGTTGGTTGGTTGGTTTAAAAAATATATAATTTGCATAATCTCTTATGAGCGTCAATATGTTAAATGTAAACAGGCTTAGTATAGTAGTATCAGTCTGATCTCGATCTATGAGGTGGACCCCTCAATTATTTTCCAAGCGAAATGCGAAATATATTTTTTAAACCATAAAACATATTAACAAACACAACTCAGGGAGGTTGTCACCAAAAATTTGCTCCAGGCTACTTTAAAATTAAAAAAAACCTCTGGTCTGGAGATGTGATGTAATGTGGACTCGAAAAAGGCCGCCAACCGTATGATGACATTCGATTGATACTAACAATTAGTTATCACAGGTACTTTAAAAAAATCTATTAATTTTTTTAAATTAAAAATAGCCTGGAGCAAACTTTTGGTGGCAACCCCCCTGGGCCGTGTTTGTTAATATATTTTATTGCTTAAAAAATACATTTCGCCTAGAAAAAGAGTAAGGGATCCGGCACATAAAAAAATTGGTTTATCAGGACTTTTTGTAAATTTACCAAGCCGTCGTGGAGCATAAAGATATTTTTATTCTGCCTTTAAAGGTATTTATTACGTGGGCTTTATTTATATTTATTAGTTCATAAGTTTCAGACAATAGTGACCCTCGTTTTGTATGGGACGGCATATTTCGGCCAGCTCAAACTATAACTTTGGCCAATTGAAATTTTGTTATTTATTAAAGCCAAATAACCACCCTAATAATAAATAAATTTAATTACAATATTTACCGTGAAATTGTTATTCCCTTAATACAAACAAGGCTCAGATAGATAGACCGATACGCGAGTGATTCTACAATGTTTACGTTTTTTTAGGCAACTCTAAAAAAAAACAAAACAGATCTACAGACTATTTCCTTCTTTTCTTCTTTTTTACTTTTCCCAGAAAAAATAAAAATAGATAAATCAGAGAGAATGAGTAGAAAAACTAAAAATTAATAATAAATATTATATGAGAGAAATTGGTGACATGAGACCAACTTTTGTGCTAGTTATGTGTAGTGTATACCTTTATACATACATTTAAGTTCGAACCTCGCATTCGACATTTCCTACAAATGGACAATAACATGTCAGTCACTATAACGAATATATTATAAAAATGCCATAGTACTTACAGATCACGATAAAACACACAACAGTGTTTGTAATATCTCACAAAGTCTGTTAAAAAAGTTATGACATCATTTGTCATTTATTTCCAACATAAAAAGCAAACACGTAATAAAAATTCTATCCCCATAATTGAAATGGGGGCGAGCACAAATAAAATAACCATCGGTTTATGTAGCGCTCATTGTTCAATATTTGGTTGGGAATTTAAAAGGCAGTTATTATAATCACAATAATGCTCGAACATGGCAATATCGTATTAAGTCAGGTCCGTTTCGTCTCAATTAAAATATTATTAAATACGTAGAAGAGAACACAGCAGCAATGAAATATAAAGGAAACTGAGTTCTTAAAAAGTATTTGTAATCGTGTCTTGACAAGAAGGACGGTGCGTCATTCGAAGATGTTCGATGTTTATAATACTTAGCAGCGAAACAATAAAAGTTGGAAAGCGGTGTAATATTAAATCGCCATAATCTCGTTGAGACCAGGGCTCGGGTCGACTCAGAACTTTCTTTTATTAGAAACATAAAGTAAATTTAAGAGAAAAAAAGCATTGGGTACAATTTTATTGGCCTTTAGCGACGTTTTCATTACCATCTCATCAGACGCCATTTTTATTATGTCTGTCTTGTGACACCGCGAATAATTGATGTCTAATATAATATAACGTTACTAAATTGAATTTAATAGCATTAAGTGAGAAATAGGCGTATTGTATGTGTAATCAAGACTAATATTATAAATGTGAACGTTTGTGAGTATGGATGTTTGTTACTCTTTTACATCATAACGGCTTAATGGATCTTGATGAAATTTGCCACTGAGAAAGATTATAGTCTGGAATAACACATAGGCTACTTATTATCCCGAAAAATATACGGTTCCCGAGGGATGAATTGTTTTTGTGTTTCTGTAATCTTATATTGATTGGAAAATTAAACGAAGCTATTTTCTTTACGTTGAAGTATATTCATTATTTGAACTTTTAAATAATAAATACACTGTTATCATTACTTAAATGTAGGCGTATACCATATGTATTTAGGTTAAAACATTGCAAATTATTTGCTGATAATATGATAGAAAAACATACATACATGTAATGTCTCTTGAGCTATAAAGAGATAAAATTTATTTGCAGATTGATATTATGAGAATAATATTTGATTTACTGGTCTAAAAAATATGATCGATTTATACAAGCTGTAGGTAAAACATAACTTGAACTTCTATTAGAGATATAACTTTCGAAATGGACTTAATATAATTATAATATAAATATTTACTTCTTTGGCGCGTAGCTCAAGTTTAGGAATAATTTCTATCGGTTTATGAACTGCTGATATTGATCTGTTTTAGTTTCTGCCCGAGAAGTCCAAAAGTATCTAAGTTTGAATATTGTAAGTTGTAATGTTTACTTCAAAACTCTAACTAAGGGCACCTTAATGTCTTTAACTTAGATGATTATAGTAAATTTATAAAACTTATATGATTAAATTTAAAATATGAGTTAAAAAAATATTTGACTTATATAACTAGCGACTCACCCTCGCGCATCCCCAAGTACATTTTAACGGTTAGTAAAGTAAAGTAATAAAGATTTCTCAAATAGATATTTTCTCGCAGTAAAAAGTATCCTATAAGTTGACTCGGATAATAAGCTATATACCAAATTTCATCAAAATCTGTCCAGTGGTTTTCTCGTGATGCATTCCCAGACAGACAGACACAAAAAAAACTTAAACTGTAGATTCGGCATCTATATCGATAATAATGAATATTAAGATTTTACAAAAAATATTTAATGTACAGATTCGCCTGAGTTAGAATTTCATTATACCTATGTATAGAATAGATTTAACTGACATAATTCAACTTAATATTTTAAAACAAATATTTTAAGAGTTATTATTTCGCTAGCTTCTATTTTATCTACAGTTTTTCGGAATAATATTTGATATTATCGGTGTTCCCGGTGGGACTGAGCAATACTGCCATGAAATTGACAAAGAGAAAAAGCGAACGTGCGGTAAATACTCGTCTTTTATTCCAATTTGAATTTATAAATTTAATGAGAAAAATTATAATATTATAATGGATAGTTTAATGCTTATAAATAACTAACTTCATTAATCGTATTTAAATTATAGCAGAAGACTTCTGGCCGCACATTCTTTTTGTCTCTGTCGCGCCTTTACGCCATTTTTAGCATACGGCTGGCGAAGAAACTGTTTACACTCTATGTATATGTTGATACCAAAGCCGTATGTATGGCTTTGTCCGATTATCTGTCCTTGTCATAGATTGACAACTATCGTTCTGGTGTACTTTTTTGTTCAATCTATGACAAGGACAGATAATCGGACAAAGCCGTATGTGAGAAAGAGATAAAATACTTTCCAGAGATAATCGACGTTACTAGAATATTATCTACTGAGATAATTAATATATAATCTTTCTTCTTATTTGAAATAATTGACCAAGCAGTTTTAAATTAACAAGATGTAATACAATATTAGACGTCAATTTTGATTCTAAGCAAAGCCTTACGTTACTAATGATAGGTACAATAAAATTTTACTAGATCGATTTCCAGACAATGTAAATATTAAAAGTTATTATTATTATATATTTCTTAGAAACGATTAAATTTCTGTGGCTTTGCTGTTGCTATTTTATGCATTACTTTTTTATAACTTACTTGAAATGGATATTTTAATTTTTACAAACTATAATTATTGTGAAGCTAAAACATAGAAAAATAACTAATTCTCTTGTTAATGGCTTCGAAGCGTGTCAGTTGAGTTCAGATTACTTCGCCAATGTCACGTGGAATGGAGAAGAATCGAGGAAGATTAGTAACTCAAGCATGTTGATACAAAGTTATGTGTTGAATGCTAATTTTTTATCGAGTTTCGCTCCTATGTAGGGGTTAATCCAAGAACAAAATCATAAGATCTCCGAGATCATAGAGAATTTTACTTAATCCCTTTGAGTCGTTCCTACAGCTTAAAAAATAACAAATAAACACCAACTCATCATCAAGCTCTCGTATTTTTGAAGTGTCATTGCCATACCAGTGTTAGAGTACAAAACTTATTAATGAAAATAGCATTCTTTTTCTTGTATTTTATAAAAAAATACCTGTATAAAGTCATAATCGACTAAACTCTTAACCTATTTACCCTTATAAAAAATACTATCACATAATCACAAAAGTAATATTATATTTTACTTACTAGCACCTCCATAAAGAGAATCCACTGCAAGCAAAAGACAAATATTAGTTCAAAGGAAACCAAAACAACACACATAAAACACTCATCACACGGTGCTTTAGCAGAAACGGACGAGACGTGTATCTGTAAGGTATTTAGAAGGGATTGGTGCATGAATAGAGAAATAAAAAAAAATGCGCACTACAACTTAAATCTATGTAAAACAAAAGAAAATCAAATGTGCAAAACAAAACGAAACCCATCAATAAAATACAAAATTAACTTACACAAAGCGGCGACGAGCGTTGTAACGCGCGATACGTTCGCATGAAAATATCAAAACAACCTTAGAACAGAACGACTAAAACAAAACCTACTATACATACATACATACATACCGAATCGAATAAACAAAAAGTGTTGAAATCTCAAGCGAACAATCAAATGTAATGAAGCAAATGATAGATGTTATGGTATGATTAAGTATTAAAGTTAAAAGAGTATCCCAAAGTTTTGCGTAAAGCAAGTTTTATATAGTTTTCATTTAATTTCAAAATATTAATTTACTTATTTTATGTTTCAATTGAGAGGTAGACTTAATAAATTTCGATGTTGTCACATAGTTCGTAAGAACCAGCCATTAAGTAATTACTCAGAGGAGGTCCTCCTAAAAATGTATATACAATATTTCTGCCTCTGAAAAGTTTTGAAGAAGAACATTTTAAAACAAAAATTAGTATAGTAATAAACCATGCTATATAAGAAAGAACAAAAATAATACAAGTTTACCAAACAAAAAAAAATACCAGTTTCTCCTGTAGTTATGACGGCTGGCGCGGAAGGCGGTCCCCTACCAATGTTGTTGACAGCTATCACGTACATTTCATACTCTGTGTACGGCGATAGGTTCGTCACTGAGTAGTACTGCGTTATAACACCCGATATCTCGCTGAATGCCTGTGTGATATTGAAAAAGTTCATGAGAACAAACTCCTAAGTTAAATAAGTCTTATATAATGGCGTACAGATATTAATCTAATATATAAATCTCGCGTCACGGTACTTGCGGTCGTACTCCTCGAAATGATTTTTTCTTGTATATTTGGTAGGGACGAGAATAGATCCTAAAGTATTTTTTCACCCTCCTACCCCCACCCCCCATTTTTATCACGATTTTAGTTTTTTTGTATGAGCAATATTGTGATTAAAAATATTTCAAAGCTTATAAAGTAATTGCAAATCTGTACTAATATAATGTTATAAATACATAGCTAAGTGTGTTTGTTGATCTAATTTAGTCAATCTTTCTTCTATTTTTCACAGTTACGGTTTGCATATTTTTTTATTTAGCTTATGAGACGAAGTGTGTCATAGATTCAAATAATTTCAACGGGATTTTAGTATTTTAAATAAAACTATTTTATCGGGATTTTTTTGCGGATTTATTGTGACATTTGGTTCCCGACATTTCGAAAAACGGGAGAGACACAGATATTTAAAATTGTTTTATTTAAAATGTCGAATATTAGATATAATTGCGTAACTCAAATGTATATATACTCTAGTACTTACCTGGTTGGCATATTTAGGTTTGTACTGGATGACATAATACTGGGGCTCCTCAGGGCCGGTATACGTCCAAGCTAATCTCACTGTGGTGGCCGTTATTTCTGACGCCCGCACTTCACTCGGCGGTCCAGGCAGAGCTGAATCAAAAGATTTCTCGTTTAAAATTTTTACAATGTTTGAATAAATAATGACGGATTATAAATTCAAATGTCTCGGGCTAATGGAGCGTATTTTGTTTATTAACATTTAGAATTTCGTTAAATATGACACGATGTCGAATACAAAACTCATTAATTATTAATATTCGTGTATTAGCCGGACGCTGTTTAGTTGAACGTAAACAAGTTGTTAATTTATAATATACAAACCAAAAGTTTATTAAAAAGCTTTAAACTAAAAACGCGCGACCCAAAGCTTGAACAACAGAAAGCTCAGAATTAAATCCCTTTTGAATAATATCGAGAAAATGGGCAGAGTAACTATAATTAATCATTAATCAAGCTGACATTCGTTTGTCTCTAGGGCTTCGCACAACTTCGAAGGGCCTTTCAATTATGAATTATAACACTAACTCATAATAGATGTCTGCAACTTGCCGCAATTTATCAAATTAATTTCAACAAATCCTAAGCGCGATTAGATACTGATATGACCACTGGTGCTCAACTAAAGTTTAACAAATAGTATTGACTAACTTACTATCATTTTATATCGCTTTATTGGTCCCAATCTATCGAAATTATAATGTAATTCTAGACCAGACTATTTCAAACTATACTACTCAACAATTTAAAGGAGTGTTTTATTTTAATAAAATTCGTATGAATTTGGGTAAATCATTAAAACATTTTCTACCTGTCACTCTTATACATAAATCGCGTTAGTTAAACGCAAATTTTTAAGCCTTTGTTTTAAATTGCTTATCAGGCCAAGCATTTACTGTGATTTAAATAATAAAATCAACGATCTATCCTGCTTTGCGTCGGCTCGAGTTTTACCCTAAAGTTATTATCATAAATTAGCATCATTTATTCTTAGAAATTATGAGAGTAATTTGGTTTACTCACTCATCTTTTGCCGACTTCATAGCAGCCAATAAAGCGATCATTTTGAGCATTAAATGCTTTGAATAGGGTCAACTATTTGTTATATTCTGAAGAGATCGCTGTACGTGGGTGGAGTCATTCATATCTTAAATTGAACGAACTTATAAAAGGCTTTATATTAATATTTTCCATGTTTTTACGATTGAAAATGAATTAATGGCGATCATAATTTACAGAATACGTTCATAATACTAGTATAGATACATAGAATATGCTAATTGCTATGATAGAAAACTGAATAGTTAACTATCTATTGCAAATTATTATTATACAATAAATATTCAATTACATATATAACATAATTACTGAATTACGGTAAATACTAAAAATACATACATATTTCTATAAAGATTACAAACACTATGCATTATACCCCACTTTGTGTGGAAGCACGCAGAACTTAATTTATCTACATTTGTATGAATTTCAGACTAATAGCCAAAATAAGTTAAATTAGAAGATGTTCTAGTCTTGCGTTATCACGTAACAAAAAGACAAAACTTAAAAAAAATGGAATTTGCTTCCTTAGCTACCGAAACATGTAACAAAAAGAATTGTACAATGCTTTAATTAAAATTTCAAAATGTTATTACGTGTACACTTTAAATATAAAATATGTATATAAAAATATTTATTACATATTGCAAAAAATTACGAACCAATCAACAACTTAATTACATAATATAGGTACCCAATGTTCTACATTCTGTTTACTTAAATAAATTGCGGCGTACAAGTCTGTAATAAATAAAGTGAATACGTCAACAATGCCTCGGGCAATTATCGAGATTCGATAAAATATTAATAAACAATAAACCCCAATTAAGGTTTCATATTTTAATGAGATATTGTAAAACAGCGAACGTGAATATAATACTCCCTTTCACCTTTGTATTTGGACGCCTTAGAAAAGGCAGTATAACAGTTTTTAGAAAGAAATTGTTCTTATAAATAGGGAGATTCTTACTAAATTATCATTAAAGCTAATGAACTTTATAAAACATATGTCGTTTACATATATTAAGATATATGTACGTAAAATAATATACAAATAATATGTAAACTATTCGATCCAATAAATATAAAAGTCTTCAATTTAGATTATGTTACTATAAAACCTATTCAAAATACTTAGAACCGTTTTGATATTTACGCTATAAGTACTTCCAAAACGAACAATTTCTAAAAGATATCCACAAGGAATTTCATTGAAAAAAAAACAACACATTCGGTCGTATCGCTGAGAAATTTTCAATAAGACGAAGCACAATACTCACATTGTACTTTAACTTCGGCCGTCGTCTCGATAACGCCGAGCACGCTAGCTGCTTCGCACGTGTAGTTTGCGGATTCCCTTATATCCTCCAGTTTCAGTGCGTTTAGTCCCAGAGGCGTATTGTCTTCGGGTGTCAGCCATTTTGTTAAACCTAGATACATTTTATTTTATGTTATGTCTATTTATATATAAAATAATACAATTTGCAATTTTCTTTTTAATAGTACCGTTAATAGCCTGAGATCCCGATCTATGTGGTGGACCCCTCACTCTTTTTCCAAGCGAAATATATTTTTTAAACCATAAAATATATTAACATACACTAGGGTGGTTGTCATCAACTTGCCCCGGATATTTTTTATTAAAAAATATCTAATCTGGAGATGTTCTGGTATAACAATCCTATATTGTTAAAAAATATATTTCGCCTGCATAAAGAATGAGAGGGGGGGGGGGAGGGTTCTCACCACATAGATCGGGATCTCCGACTAAAAAGAATGTTTTGTTTTTTTTCTTTTAACTCGAAATGAGATAAAAGAAAATATTTAATAATTATTGTTTAACATCTTTCTGATAAATAGTTCTAGTATAGTATATCTTAGATAAGTAGTTTATAGTAGTAACATGGTTATGAAAAATCGAAAACATATAAAGTGTAACGTATGAAAGTGTAATGTAAAGTAAAATAAAACATTTTATTTTACATTACTATTAAAAAATTATAATTTAAATTCAATAAAGATCAATTAATTAGTTTTTATTTCATTAGAACAGTATTAAAAACACTTAAGGTTACCTTTTCGCCATTTTACAGTGGGCATCGGGGATCCAAAGGCCACACATTTGAGGGTGAGGTTGCCGCCTAGCATCACCTCAGTGCGCGGGGGCGGCGGGATCGAGAACTGGGGCGCCACTCTTCGTACTGCGGGCAAAGTTCATGTAAGTACTTGACTTTATAGTTATTTTGTCAGTAGATATGGACATAAAATTATTATTGCAAGCAATATGTATGCCTAAATAGAAGTTATGTTGACATTTATAAACTTTCATTTTATAAATAAAGTTTTAAATATATTATTTAAGAACGACTCATTCGTTATTACTACTGGAACTTGCCGTTTTATTTCTCTTATTAGACGTCATAACTTTCTTGAGGTTTATATAGAACTATAAAATACCAAGCTTCGCTGCTAACCAATACCAGTATTTGTACGTTTTTTAAATATTTCAATTTATATGAAGGACTTTGAAATCATTTATTTTTTAAATGCATCATTTGGCATTAGTCTTAAGACTTAAATGAAGATATATTATATAATAAAGCAAGATTTACAGTTACAAGTTCTCGTTAAACATGCAAATATTCGGGCCAATTTAGCCAGCTACATGTCGCACTCCCGGCGCATTCATCCGTCAAAGCTTAAGCTACAAGGAATTAAATATTACGGAATAGTTGTATTAAAACTCTTTGATTTAGGCTAATTTTTATAAGCAACTAGCAACTCACCCTCGCTTCGCTCGGGTTTGTCGCTAAATAGATATAAATAGATACTAGCCAGCGTTAGCCATATACATTTTAATGTTTTTTGTTAATAATATTGACAAATATTAACATTAATATTTATACGATACTAACGTCACTCAATTGTTTGCTTTCCCGGAACCTCTCCACTAACACTTAAATTTTATGGCATGGTATTAAAGTTCAAATTGACTTTTAAGTATTATTACGAATCTTTTGTATGGGAGTATAGAAAAGTTTAGTTTTTAGACTTTTTCAGGCAATTTTTTAAATTTTTCTCTCTGTAACCAACCTCGTACTTCAAGGAATATTCTAAAAAAAGAATTAGCGAAATCGGTTTAGCTGCTCTCGAGATTTGCGCTTACCAACACATTCAGCGATTCATTTTTATATTATACTAGCGGACCCGACAGACGTTGTCCTGTCTACACGTCTTTAATTTTAAAATTTCAAACTTTTTTTAATAATTTTTTTGATGAAAATTATTATTCAAATTGTGAATCTAAACTATTCTCAGATCCCCTTGAACACACACAAAAAATTTCATCAAAATCGGTCCAGTCGTTTGAGAGAAGTTCAGTGACATACACACTCACAGAAGAATTATATATATAAAGATAAAAGATATGTCAAATTAGTGTACTTTAAGAATCACATAATTATTATGAAATTAAAATTTCAAGACGTTCTAAAGTCAAATATTAGAGGATAAGTCAAAGCAACTGAATAATGAATATTAAATGTTTAGATACATCTCCAATTTATTTATACAAAAAATACAAAATTTGATTTAAATTAAGGCGATTAGTTTGTCAAATGTCTTATACGTTTAAATACTTAGAAAATAGAAGTACATTAATATTATAAAAAAAATGGATGATTTTATTCTTTATCATGTTCTTTTTAATATAAGTACATTAAAAAGCTCTAAAAATATTATACCTATACAAAATTCAACGTTTATTCCAAGTTACTGTTAGCATCATTATGTAAAAAAGACTTAAGTTTGTCGCTATATATCACAACTCTCCCGCAATATAACACTCGCACTGTCCGCCCAAACACGTAAGGGTTATTTTTAACACCTGAATCTCTTAAGCTTCAAGATTGTAAGTTTTATCTTTCGACGTGCTCTGAATATACCGTATGCTCTCAACTTTAGTCAGCTCTAAGTTTATAACTTTATAATTTAGTGTTGACTTTAGATCAAATTACTTTTTAAATAACACATCACAATTCTAGTTAAAATATTTTTCTATAAATGGAACATTCTTTCATCTATACTAATATTATAATATTATAAAAAGGTAAAGTTTGTGAGTTTGTGACGTTGTAGAGGGTAATCTCTGGATCTACTGAACCGATGTATATGAAATTCGGTTAGAAGATAGTTTATGACCCTGGGAAGGACAGAGGATAGTTTTTATTTTAGGGATGAAAGTTTGAATAGGGTAGCAATCCAATAAAAATAGCTTTATATTCCCAAATTGTATTAAAGAAGGAAAACACAATTATAAAGCAATCAGCCTTTAGTTTATTAACGATGACCAAATTTTAATTCTCACACGCAATCTTTATGGTCTTATATAGGTCACAATTATATACGTATGTCAGGCAAGAACATTTTTGCATATGTATGTTTCTGAGATATCTTTAAACACAATATAGCAAAAGAATGCAATAATTCAATCAGCACGAAGACAAGGAAACGGGTGTAGAAATGTGGATGTAATTACCATTTATTATTACGTAACTCGCTGCACTCCGGAGCCTACTTTGTAAACGCCACAAAATAAGAAAAGATAAAGGTGGAAAAACATTTACTCGCCGCCCATTATGTTAATTACAGTCACGAGCCCTCATTGTCGTGCTTGTTATATGCAAACAATTTAGACCCCTATCAAAAAGGAATTAGGCACAAATTGGTTTGCTAACAAACACACTCGTTTCGTGTTACGTTAAAAATGTAGGTAGGTGGTAATTTAAAGCCTCACCGGACCGTGTGAAACAGAATCGCATGTTGCAAAGATATTTTGGGATGTCACTACACTTTAGAATAAAAAAGCGCGAATAAGCGCACGTATAGCATCATATAATAAATTCGAGGACTTGTCTTAAGATGTGTCTGTGCATATTATAGGTAAGTAATAGGTATAACAATAAGATCCCCTTGACCGATTTCAGCCACGGTGATCTACATTTCGTACAGAGGCTATTTATTTATGCAGGAGATATAGATATTGAACGTATATAGGTACCTATGTGCAAATAGAAATGCACTCATTATTTTATACGATGAGATCAGGTAGGACTAATGGTTTTAGGCCTCGGTGCTGTCCGAGATATGGGGGTGCTACACCGCCAAGTTCCCATCTCTGTTTTGCTATTAAAAATTCCTTAATAGCTATATAACTCAACCCTAGAATCTAATTCAGGTACTTCCGGTCAAAAGTTGTATTCAAAAATCTTCTTCTTTATCAAATAAGCATCTAAGTGAATTAAACTTCAAACTTCAGTAAAAATTCTGACTTTTTAAGCAAATTGAACTATAAGGGACAGTGTAAACTATTTACTAAATTAAACTGAAGTATCAGTTGCTGCGTCCAAATAATCACAAAAAGCTTTTTTGAAAGCTCAATTATGTGGTGATAAAGTCTACGTAACATCATATAACTAAGTAGCCATATAGTCATAGTAACATACTAAAAACGAGCTTTTTTCTTTTCGTTTAATGAGCACATATTGAAGTAATTAAGTTATTTGATTTTTAATGTAAAAGCTTGGTGATGGCGGTGGAGTGATTTTTGATAAAATTAGTTTGTTTTAATTTTATAACAAATCGTTCTTATATTTACACCATCGTTTTGAGGAGAATTATTCTTTTATACAAACGTTTCCGGCGCGTTCCGCTACTTTGTTTTCGCTTTTAATTAAAATGAGTCCAGACGAGAAATGTTCCGGAGATGCCATTTTCCGTATTAAAAGCGGAATAATTAGGGCCGGTGCAATTGTTTTTTTTTTCGTAGATTATTTTATGGGACTCGTGACAGTGAAAAAGACTGTTCTTCAAGGAATAAAAATACTTTATATCTGTCACTATGACACTTTTTGAGACATAAAAGTATAATATATAATTTCGTTTTTTACAAGGTATGAATGAGCCGCCGTCTATGTTGTATGATACTTAAAGAATATTATACACTTTTAATATAAAATTTTATTTAATAAAATTTTACCACGATTCAAATATTTATAACAAATTAGGGACTCACACTCGCTCCGCTCGGGTTGATTTCTTAGAGATGAGATGTTTTCCCACAAAAGTATCCTATATGTTGACCCGGATAACCAGTTATCATCATACCAAATTTCATCAAAATCTGCCCAATAGCGTACCCACACAGACAGACAGACATTTTTTTTAAAAACTATCGATTCGGCCCTGTATCGATAATAAATAATAATGACTATTTCAATAAGATTTTCCAAAATGTATTTAATGTACAGATTCGACTCAGAATTTTATTATATGTATAGATAGATGATAAGTGCATTCTTAGAGAAAATTTTAAAGAGTAAAAACAAAGGAAACACTTGCACCGTAGGATCTCAAGAAGAATATCAGAGCAAAGTCGTATTGCTATCTCTTTGTATCGTAGTTATATAAATGAATAAATAACAGAAGTCAGTCTTCGACTCGGCCGGGTTCCAGTGAAATGCAAACAGTTTTACCTTAAATAAACTTTCCTCAAGAGGGCAAATATTAGTAAATCTGGGTAATTCTGAGCCGAGGGTAGTTATTACGTTAATTAGATATAGCTTCGGGCGAGAATGTTTAAAGTTTCAGAAACATTTTGCCAACACTAAAGTAAATTATATATTATTGCTTTGTGATGTTACATTTGATTTTATGAATTCGTGAAATACACGTGGCGTCTCTCAAATTACGCACGGGCCAAGTAAACAGCAACAAAACACAGAGCAACGGTTTAATAATAATTAATTAATTCGTCAGACCGTTCGTGCTCGCCTAATTATTTGATACTCCATAACCTTTTTTAGGGGCACCGAAATATATTAAAATATTTTATTTAATAACTCTAATATTAATATACCTACCTACCTTTGTTTTTATTAGTACATTTTAGTGCCTACAGTATTTTTATATTGAACACTCTATAATAAAGAAATCGTACGACGAGTTAATATAACCATAATATTTCCACAAAAAACTGTTTCATACTTTATTAACCCGATCTTCCTTGGTTTCATAAATCCGTATACCCTTTTATATTCGTACGCCTTCCGTATTTTATTCATATTTAGTAGCGAGAAATTCGTGTTTAGGCCGTGCCTGAAATGGTAATAAGATAACACAAGAGATAATACCTGCTTACTGCATTTTGAATCGCGTTGATATATGTGCGTACTTGTAGCAAAACACTTTCTCAGTTAGGTATATCCATTTATTATAATAGTTTATTAGAAATGCTTTTATTTGCAAGTTATTTTATTGGCTGATTTAAAAAGGAGGACGTACTCACTTAATTCGGGTGAATGTTTTTTTATACATACGAGTATGTTTCGCGTTACCTTGTGAAATTGCTTATCTTACTAATATTATGAAATGTGAAAGTTTGGATGCTTGGTTGTTTGGATGGATGTTCGTTAATCAATAACGCCAGAAGGATTGAACGGATCTGGATGAAAATTGGCACAGAGATAAATTATAGTCTGGGATAGCAAATAGACTACTTTTTTTTGACAAAATGTACGATTCCCGTGGGATAGGTTTGTTTTCGTTTTTCTAGAGGTGAACTCGAGCAAAGCGAGTGTGATCCGCTAGTCGTGAAAAATTACATTTTTTTTTAATGAATACATCATATTGATATAAAGACTGAAATAATTACATGTGAAGTGAGTTTGAACCCGGTTTACTTTTTATTTAAATACTATGAGTCCTTACATCTTTTGGTTTGCGTAGACGCTAATTTATCAGTTTTATTTCCATACATTTTTAGAGGATCAGGATATTTGCCACAGATACAACAATATTTGCTGTAAGATATTTACTATTACTTATTCAAATTAACTAAGTTAATTATTATGTGTCTTCGCATAAAAAAATCATAAACCCATCCCAAGTTTCCTAAATATTCGAAACTGGTACCGACTAGATGGATAATCTTATTTGTTATTGCGAAGATTTACTAAAGTCGGTCGTCAAAGCCTCTCCGTGTGTACTCAGGCCTAGTTGTCAAACTCGTAATGTCAATAGCCATCAATAACAACACTATGAGCGGTGTTCTGGCGACTGACCAAACTACGGAAAGACAAACGAATCGTGAATGATGACTTTGCAAGTATCAATTCACTGTTTCAGCGTTTGTTGTCTATGAATAAATTGTTGAATTTTATTTTAATAATAATGTATGTTTGTCTGTATTCAGCCCTTTTTAATATCCCATTGCTGGGCGTGGGCTTCCCTTCAATACGAAAGGGATCAGGTCATAGTACACCACGCTGGTCAAGTGCAGGTTGGCGGACTTCACATAACTTTCGAAAACTTGTTAGGTTATCTCAGACACGCAGGTTTCCTCACGATATTTTCCTTCACAGTAAAACAAGTGATAATCATGTTGGAAACGATTCGCACATGATAATGTCAAAGGTGCGAGACCCGAGATTTGAACCCATTTCACTCGTTTTCCCAAGCAAACGTATTACCACTGGGCTACCACTGCCTGTGGTATATGGTAATAATAATATTCTAAAATTCATATTCAGCTTTCACTTACGATAAAAAATATCAAACTATTAAAACTTAAATTAATCCATGCAAAACCTAGCAATAGAAGCTTTGAAACGTCTTCTGGGATCTTGTAGAAATAACATAGAAAAAAAACCATAAAAGAAAACCGAGTTGAGTCGTACAATTTGTATATTTTTGACTGCCTCGGTGGTGTAGTGGCTAGCATGTACGGCTGCACACTCGGAGGTCCTGGGTTCGAGTCCCGGGTCGGGCCAAGTTTAGTTATTGAGTCTTTCTGTATAGTAAGTCTCAATAACAGCCCGGAGTTGGGAAGTTGGCGGTGTTTCACCCCCGTGCCTCGGAGAGCACGTAAAGCCGTCGGTCCTGCGCCTTAACTCTCACTGGTCGTGTCGAGCAGTCGTCCCACCGGAGTAATGAGAGTGACAGGAATAGAGAGTGCACTTGTGTCTGCGCGTACACTTGTGCACTATAATATCTCCTGCGCAGTTGGCTAGTCTCAATGAGATTGGCCGCCGTGGCCGGAATCGGCTAGGAGAACATCATCATCATCATATTTTATTACTCAAATAAAGTAAAACTATTAACTTACTATAGACTTAACCTGCGTAAGTCCCTAGGGAATGCGTGTGTGAGCAATTCACACATGGTAGGAGTGAAACTTAATCTGTACATAATATAATAAAATTCTAACTGAGTCGAATCTGTATATTAAATATTTTTTGGAAAATCTTATTGAAATAGACATTATTATCAATACAGAGGCGGAATCTATAGTTTTTAGATTTTTTGTCTGTCTGTGTGTCTGTCTGGGAACGCATCACAAGAAATCCACATGACAGATTTTGATGAAATTTGGTATGATGATAGCTGGTAATATCTATTTATCAGACAATTACAACGGTTACCATGACAACATGGCAATATATTCTATCTCATTCTCTCGCCGGCTTAATTCTATATACAATGTGTTTGTCTCTTTTTAGTGTCGCATTTTCGTTCCATCGTCATTCATCATCCTTTCAAATCAAAACGTTTCTAAAGAAATTTCAGTTCAATAAAAAAAGGTATTGTAATAATAAAACGCATGGATATTACAAAAATGTGATAAATGCTTGTTATGTTTTAAGAATTGGTCCTTTGTAAATAAAGAGATCTTCAGCTCAATTTGAAAAGTCTAGATAGAAATAACTGAATAATTCAATAATCTGACTCTCTAGAGGTATGACGGTGTAAAAGAAATAAAGCTCTAGAAGACAAAATAATGTGAAAAATTTTAATATTATGAGAAATGCAGTTTGTCTTCCGAGAGTTCACAGACCAATATCACATTTTATAAATACAGAGCCTGCTATTATTCTCGAGAATATCTTGAAGTTAACTTATAATAAAATTTAGAATGGTAAAGCTGAGAAGAAATCATTGTACATCTATACTAATATTATAAATGTGAAAGAGTGTTTGTTTGTTTGTCCTTCTTTCACGTCGAAACAGAGTGACGGATTGGCATGATTTTTGTGTGGAGATAGTTGGAAGGCTGGAGAGTGAAATAGGCTACTTTATACCGCGGGGGATTATCTCATTCTCACGGGAAAACACGTTATAGTACAACCCACAACAACTCATCATACCTATATAATATATATTAGTCTATTCCATACTAACCTTTAAAACGTACCTAGGGACGAACCCGAGCCAAGCGAGGGTGAGCCGCTAGTACCTACATAATATTTTAGACACTGGGTTTTTGTCATTAAAAATGTAAGATACAATTATAAAAAACCAATTGGAATTAAAAGTGATCAATACTGTTAGTAATAACTAGAATAAAAGTAAAACTCGAGGCACTTTTATGATTATATACTGTACTAGTATTGCCCGCGGCTCCGCCCGCGTTCAGATGACCAAAACTACTCTTACATTGCAGTTTTTGTATTTTTCTCAGAAATGAGACATTTTCCCGCGGTAAAAAGTATCCTATATGTTGACCCGGATCACCAGCTATCACCATACCAAATTTCATCAAAATCCTTCCAGTATTTTTCTTGTGATGCGGTAACAGACAGACAGACAAAAATTCTAATAACTCTAGATTCGGCCTCTGTATCGATAATAATGTTTATTTCAATAAGATTTTCCAAAAAATATCTAATGTACAGAATAGGCTTAGTTACAATTTTATTATACGAGTATGTATAGGTAATCCTAGCAAATTTTCGACATGACATGACAATGGCAGACATGTACAGTCCGCCAACCCGCACTTGGACAGCGTAAGTGACTATTGAAGAGAGGCCCGTGCCCAGCTGTGGGACGTTAAAAAGGGCTGAATATAATATACAATTATATAATTTAATGTAAGCTGTGTTTTACTATAAAAAGTTACCTCATACAAAAATCAAATTTCTTTAGTCCGGCATCAAACGTATTGCAGTCATACGTGTTACAAACCGCCACGACAATTCATGGGTATATTAAAATGTACAACGGACAAATGTAATATAATATAACAAAGGAGTTGGTACTGCTTTGGATAGTCAAACCTGACATGCGCATTGCACTAGAAGGAAAAATAGTGGATAAAGTCTATCCTAGAACTCTCTACTTTGTCTTATGACCTACTTGAAATTCAGCATCTTGTCAATAAAAGTCATAGCAGACGCAACAATGTCCATGCTACCATAGACTAAGTAACCTAATTTACCTTATTCACTTAATTATATTGCTACCATTTCAGTGAGAGTAGTTCCATTTAATTTCCATTAATCATATAGTTCTAGTATAATGAAATATAATGTAAACAAATTAAAATTACCATTTTATGAAGAAAATATTTCTATTGTTTTACTTTTTCATTTAGTCAAGTTATAATTTGAATGGACAACATTTACCTGATGATTAAAAATCAACCCTCAGATTAAATTAAAGACATACTTTATTAAGTAAAAAAAGCAGAATTATAATTACAAACAATTAATATTACGGACGTCTAAGAGTCATGAAACATCTGCGGGACTCACTTTATAAATTACCCCACAGGCTAATAATTCGGTAATTGAAAAATTTTCTCGTTCCATTCAATGTATTTTTAACGCATTTTTTCGTGACGTACTTATGAAGGAAAATAATATTTCTTTTAATAGAGTGGTGCCAGCGGAGGTGGTTTTGTTAGAAAGGCAAAATAATATGTAAATGTACCTATATGTACATTTGTTATACTGTTATATTAGCAAATCTATACTAATAATATTATAAAGAGGTAAAGTTTGTGAGTTTGTGACGTTGTAGAGGGTAATCTCTGGATCTACTGAACCGATTTAGATGAAATTTAATAAGAAGATAGTTTGAAATCTTGGGGAGGATATAGGATATTTTTTATCCCCGAAATAATCTCTTAAGCGGGTGAAGATGGGGATGAAACTTAGTCTTGAGAGTCAAGCTAGGGAAGAACCCGAGCGAAGCGAGAATGAGTCGCTAGTTTATTTATAAGAACGTAAGAGTAAGAGCACTATAGAAATGTGTTAACTAGTATATTATTAATAGAACTAGCGACACACCCTCGCTTCGCACGGGTTCGTCCCTAGGTACGTTTTAACGGATAGTATGGAATGATAGACTATATATTTTATGACATATAGCCTATAGCCTTACTTAATAAACGGGCTACCTAATGCAAAAAGAACAACTCTGCGTCTTTATTATATACTAATATTATAAAGAGGCAGAATTGTTCTTGTCTTTGTAGATTACAATGAATAAAACAATCAATCCTAACGAAATGCATTTTATATTCTCCTTTCAGTTCTTGATGTGTTGATAAACTCTATTTTTGGGGCACAAAATGAACCCGAATTCGAAGGTTTATTAGTATCACACATTAAAGAGAATGCAGGAAATTAATAACCTCATGGCTCCAACATTAAATCAGTTCAATGGTACCGAAATATTGTTCTCCCATCCGAATTTTACATACTTCCAAGTTTTAAATGAATAAAACCGGTTAGAAGTAGGTTCAGATCGACTTCCAAGATTTGATTACAAAGTTATAACTTATAAGTGAAGCTAGTGAAGTTTTAAGAAGTAAGTGCTTTTATATTCGCATAAAATACTGTTATATAAGTTAAAAATGTACAATTTTTATACGTCTATTTGTAAAGGCGCAATGGAGTTTTTAATTTTTATATAGTTAAGGATTTTTTAAAGATTGGTAGAATAAAAATTGGTGAATACGTTTAGTACTTAATTTTTGCTTAAAATAGTATTAAGCGTAGTATTCAGCCCTTTTTACTGTCCTATTGCAGGTTACGAGCCTCCCTTCAATACAAGGTTCACAAGGATCAGGTTCACCATGCTGGCCAAGTACGGGTAGGCAGGCGTACATATGCGCGCAGCCAAGAAGCGCACAGGGAGGTGACCCGCTTCGGTGGGCGGTGGAAGGTGGCCCTCTTCGGTGGGCGGTGTACCATGCGGGTTGCTCCTGGTACTTCTCTGATAGCAGAGTGGACCTTGGAGCAACCCCATGGTTGTTGTGATCTGCCTCGGCAGACTTGCCGTCGGGGCGTCGTAGTTGAATGCGTAAGCGATCCTGCGACGCCCCATTAAGACGGGGGAAGGTTTTGTTGGGTTTTAGAGGGCAGTACTGGCTTTGCCGGTGAGTCCCACACCTCGTGCGTAAATGCATTTCCCAACGTTAAAAAAAGGCAGGCGCACATATGTAAAACTTCTTAGGTACTCTTAGGCTGGCCATACACGAGCAGCTTGGAAGCTGTTGATTATGACTGCACGAGCGGTACGTTTATGTTGATCACTGGCTAACTGCTCGAGCAGTCCATGTATGGCCGGCCTCAGACATGCAGGTTTCTTCACGATATTTTCTTTCACCGCTAGATAAGTGGTAATCATATCGGAAATGAATCGGACATGAAAATATCAAATCTGGATTTGAATCCGCTTCACTCGGTTGCTCAAGCGAGCGCGTTACCACTGCGCTACCACTGTCTTAAAAGCATACTCAGAAAAAAATAATATGTAACATCACTCATGTTATTATTCTTAGTATAAACAAACACTCAACAACGATAACTGAAACCTATTATTTTATTGTTTGTATATAATGTTGTTTATAGTTAATAGAATTTTGATATCTTTGAGTTATATAGAAATATTATTGTATTAGTTTAGTTATGTTAAGATTATTCTGTTGTTTTAATATTGGGCGAAGCCTCTGATGAGAACTAGGTGATAAACAAACTTAACTAAGGACTTTCAATGGAAGCTCGGAGGCATACCATTTTGAAGTTGAATAATCCGAGTCCCTTCTGTCAAGTTACGGACTAATTCAATAAGACTCCAACGTTTTAAGTTTCCCTATTTCGTTATTCACTTCAAGTCACCAGCCAGGGGCTTTTATGTAGATCGCAAAACGAGTATTCACTCTTGTTTACGTAACTGAAGCATGGGAGAGATATCTAATCTTTAAAATTTACTCACCAGATCTTTAAAAATCCTAATGAAACTGTTTACACAGGACGATCTGTAGATGTTTGTACAAATATTATCCGACCATGTAAAAACGAATATATAAAGTATAGTTTTCTATAATTACAGACATCATTATTATTTACTTCTTTAGTCATATATCTGGTTATAATGACTTAGGCATCTATTTGATCTTTCGTTTGATTGATTGAGATCTTTTTGAATTCGATGAAAAAATATTAGTTAGACCACAGCTTAAACCGTTACAGGTAGATATGAAATGTGTCAAATGTAATTTTTCTCTTTTCTTTGCCATTCTGGTGCCATTTGGATTTATTTTATAGTTTAGTTAATTGTAAAAGACAAGCAGTAGATCGAAATAAAGCCAAAAGCTTTTTCATTTTAAAGTTCAGTTGAATGAATAACGAACTCTCTGATTTCGACAAGTAATAATTACATACATGAGAACATTATTAAAGTAATACTAGTTAACTTTTTGCTCGCGGTTCCACTCACTGTGAGCGTCCTCTTGATGTTATCTTCCATGTCCTCGCCAAACATTAAAATTTCATAAATAAAATTTCGATAAAAGGTTTACATTTACTATATTAGTACGAATTGCAACGAACAACAAAGAAATTGTATGAATAAATATATTTCTGATCGTTCATCTTTTAATCATTCATTTATGAGCTGACAAAAGTTAATAAATTACGTTATTTTAAGCTTCACTAAGTGTTTCGACGAACCTAAATAAACTTTTACTTCAATTTCGTTCATCGTTAAAATCTAACAATACATTTCAATTTACCGACGAACAAAGCTATTGCTGCGATTGCAATGTCACGTTCTCATTTGGCGCTTATGATTCGTAGGTTCGATGATTACTGAAAGAATGTACCCATTCGTCGCGTTTTCTTTATGTGTAGATATTTAAAAGAAAAAGGAATTTGAATGCCTTAAATAGTACTTTTAAAACCTGCCATAGGTACTATTTTTCATAATAGACACTAGAAATTAGAATGCAAAATAAATAAAATGAATTGTATTCAGCCCTTTTTAACGTCTCACTGCTGGGCACGGGCCTCCCTTCAATACGAGGGGGATCAGGCCATAGTCCAACACGCTGGCCAAGTGCGGGTTGGCGGACTTCACATGTCTTTCGAAAACTTGTTAGGTTCTCTCAGACATGCAGGTTTCCTCACGATATTTTTCCTTCACCGTAAGGCAAGTGGTAATCATGTTAGAAATAATTCGCACATGAAAATAACAGAGGTGCGAGACCCGAGATTTGAACCCGCTTCACTCGGTTTCCCAAGCAAGCGCGTTACTACTGGGCTACCACTACCTAAAATAAATAAAAACTTAAAAAAAATTTAAAACCGACTTCCAGACAGTAAAATGTAAAAAATTACTAAGCGGGGGTTTTCATTTAGAATAGATACCTAATCAGATATTTTCGAAGCCGGTGCCAGCCTACAATATTTTAAGATTAAATATCTAATAGGTAAATATGATTTGGTACGAACTCTAATTATAGTTAAAATATATACATCAATTTGTGATGTATTTTAGGTATCGAAATATATTAGATATGCTTTGCATCGGCTGGCACCGACTGCTCTTTTTTGGAAGTCGGTTAAAAAGGCTTAAATACAAGTACTATCCCATGTCCTGTATTGTAGTTAGGAGAAGGAAATAATTTGTGTCGATATCAATTTTGGGGAAATATGAATGTGAATTAAAATTCACTCACAGTTCATGATAAAACTTTAAATAAAAAGCGAGTGATGCGGTAGTGAGGTGATGCGATGATGCGTAAGTTCATATGATTTTGTATCAACTTACACATATTTAAAGTATTTTGTATTGACATGAAAGGGCGACTGAAGCTTTTTCCTGCGCATATATACATACAAATTTTATATATTACACAAAAATACTATATAGGGGCTATATAAATTCTTTCGAATTTAGGTATATAGCCACTGTACTATGAAGTGTAAATAAATTCTGAATGGATACAATGATTTAAAAATTGACATTTTATATATTCATGTCGGAAATATATTCAGGAAAAAGTACTTTTTGCAATCAGAACATATAACTATGGGTAGTTATTGTTCTCGCTGGACGCTTTTAATTCGAACGTCCCAAACAATTACACGGAGTGGACTCGACAAGTGCACTTTGTAAAGCGTATTCATAGCATTTACAATATATTATATACTATTAGGTACAGTATTTCTTTAATTAAGTTTCAAATGAATTGGCGCAAATCTGAAAAGAGTATTAACTAGTACGTAGTAATTATATTATTAAAAATAAACGACTTGCAGGCACTAAAATGTAAAACAATAACTAAACGGGGGTTTTCAACTAGAATAGATACCTAATCAGATATTTTCGAAGTCGACGAATTGCGAGCCTCCTCCTTTTTGGAAATCGACTTCCAAATGAAACAAAATGAGCTAAACTGAGTAAGAACTTAGACTTAGTATAGATACTTAACAAACATTTGTTGAACAAAGATCAAAAAAAAAACTTAACGCGATTCCCTACGTCCTTATAAATTGTAAGCACTTAAGCACAATCAGTCACGGAAATCTGAAGCGAGATAGTTAGCGTACCGACGGTATCTCATGCGAATATACTGCGAATATTATTCTCACCGCAGCCTACTTTCCCTGATAATAAAGCGCTGCAGTGCAAAATAACGACCCCCATATGTAATTTTGAACAGCGCTGTAACAGCGGCGGTTGTAAACATACGAGTGTTTGCGGCCAACTGGGTGCCCCCGTTTCAAATTGCGTGTTATGGACTAAAGTAAACTTGATGAACGTTTTGCCTCAAATCTATAAGCTTATTTATCGGCGCTCAACTTACCCCCTTTTTATACCTATGTTGATTTTATTTTGAGTGTGTTATATGTTGTATGACGACAGATTTGGCTCAGTTGGTAGTGACCCTACTTGCGGTGCCAGCGGTCGCGGGTTCGAGTCCCGCTGGGGGCATTCATTTGTGTGATTAGCACGAATGTTTGTACTCCAGTCATGGGTGTTTATATTTATAATACCATGGAACTAGATGGTGCTGCGTATTAATGTCCCAAGATATTTATTTATTTATTTATTTGTTAAATTATTAGTTATTGCCTGCCTCTGCGCTCATATTGTGGTTTACTTATGTACAGTGTACAATGTTCATGCCCTATAGTACTCTCCTACGGGTCTTAACGTGTGTTAGTATATCCTATATAAATACATAGCTACAAAAGGGTTTATAAATCTGATTGGGAGTTCAAGCCATGGGCGTGTACAAATAACAAAAGCCAATAACCTTAGGTAATTAATTGGCCGGTTTCATTCGAAGAAGGTAGTTAGAGTCGATGATATTAAATAATTTGAATTGAATGAAACTGCACAATATACACAAATAAGGAAAACAGTGTACATTTTATTACATCTTAAGAGTTAAGACGTCAATTCATTTCAATTAAAACAAAATAAAAGTACAGGGTTTATTGCGAAGAGATAAAAATGGAACAAAAATTTCCAGTGTGCAACGCTGTAAATGGGAAATACGTAACAATTACGTTAGATGATATATAGAGTGGGCTTATCTTTGGTTCAATAAATATAAATTACTCTACACGCTTTGGTAAACCACGCCATACCAAACGAGTTTATGAGCTGCAGGACGGTGCGAATAGAACTGGCTATGCAGTCGATTGGTTTTTACCCGACTGCGCCAGAAGGAGGATTATGTTTTTCGAGTGTATGTATGTAAGTACCTATGCATATTTTTTTGGCACGATCTGTAGCCTAAACGATGTAGCGTAAAAAGATGTCGTTGTTAGATTCGTCTTAATTATCAGAGTGACATATAAAAATTATAAAAATTAAAATGGCCGATTTTTGGCGCCATATTATTATATATCTTAAAAAATCATTTTCCACAAAATCTATCTAGTGTTTAAATGAACATTTGGAATGTGAAATGCTAAAAAACAAGAAATCAAAAATTTACAAAATCAAAAAAACCGACTGCGTAAAAAGCCAATATGTTGTTTTATAATAGCTGCGTGTGTGTATCTTCAACTGCATAATTCTACTCGTATGTTCATTCGTCAACTTGTTTTCATCATTTTAGTTCGCTTTTTACGCAGTTGGGCTTTTTATTATTATAAATATTTTTTGTTAACAAAAGCGATACACCGACTTCAACACTTATAATTTAATTATTCCATCTTAAGGGGTAAAATCTATTTTTAATATTGATGTAACTGATCATTTAGTGAAAATATCGTATAACAGACCCACAAAAAATTTGAATTCGGTCAAAAAGGTAGAATACTAGTGAGCGTGAGCGTTATTTAAAATATAACCTAAGAAATTTCACGAAAAAACGTACCAGTAATAACGAATGAACAAATAATAACAATTGCCGTTTTATTTACATTAGCAATTATTCTCAAGTGTTATTGAATATCTTAAGAGTCTCGAAATAGTTTATTATTTTCTGAGATTTATTTATGATATATTACAATCATTCCTTCTTCTCGAGATTCTTCAAATAAAGAGCTTTACATTTAAATTTCGAACGATATATGAACATTTAAGATTATTATGAAGGCTCTATTTCATTTACAAGTAGTTTTACAAAACAATTTAATGAAGAAAACTTTCTATAGTAACTCACCTTTAACATACAAAGAAGTGGGCTTGGAGAACTCAGTGCCGATGGCGTTTTCGGCGACACACTCAAACTTCCCTTGATCTTCCTCCTCGCTCTTCACAATTTGCAGGGTGCCTGCAAATAAAGGCATCATTGTAGTATACTTCAGATAATTGAACATTTTTGTTTCTAAGTATAAAGAAGAAACTTTCTGAGTATATGCTCGGTGCTCCTTGAGTATGCAGGTCACAATGATGAACTAACAAGCTCAATCAACATCGTTCAATTAGTTTTCTAAGTTCCGAATTAAAGTAAGTATAATACTTTCTTAGATTTACGCGAATATTTCATATTTCAAATAAAACTATCTTTTTGGATTTTTTCGCAAATTTATTTAAATTTTTTGTTCCCGACGTTTTAAATGCTTTACAGCAATGATAGTCACGGCAGAGACTGACCCATCTCTCTTTTAGTTAAAATGAAGTAAGTAAGTATATTAATTTGTTATTTCAAAATACAGTGTTACTTTAATTGAGAGTAATTTTACAACGTGATCTGCTCATGAAATTAATTAAATAGTAATACATTTAATTAACTGGTTTGTTTTAACACGTTTAGATGTTTAGGTGTTGATGATTGCTTGCTTTATTACATAATATTATTATTGCTAATTTATATCCATTACTAATTTTTGCTCGCTGGCAGACATGGCTTTAAAAAGAACCTTAAAATGTTAGTCTTTTCTTTTGTAATTTTCTTTAGAATAAATAGGTAGTATATTTTCAGAGTTATTTATAAACAATTTAATACTTCTTATATGTAAAATGTAAATATGTAAATATACTACTAACAAAATTCTTCTCCGATGTCATATTGACAACCATTGTTCTATTATGAGAACGAAACAAATAAAAAATTTCAACACAAAGTTACAAGGCTCCAAACAAGAAGCAAGAAATTACGTCAAACTTAAAACAATCGCACTTATATTCGAGTTAAGTTTTCCATACGGCATTAAAGTTTCAAACTTATGTGGTAGTAAACGACCATCGCGTCGTAAGGAAATGATATTTGAATAACACCGCGGCTATGCGATATAAATAGCTAGTATAATATTGTTATGTACATTATACATTACTGCGAATTCAATGAAGTTCGCGTGACCGTTTAAACCGACTTAACTATATAAAGCTAACAATTATTTAGAGATTTTGTGATTTCAGAACGGAAGTCGACTTAAAATCATTTTATGTTTTTTGCTGAAATATTGAAATTGTTGAATAGAATGCATTTCTCAGTATTAATCAACATTAGTAGTCGTTAGACATTTCCAGTGGAACAAAAGCAAATAGGATTTTGTCTCGGGGCTTTCTTTGTTTGAATGTTACCTTCTTTAGATAGAATAATTGCATTGTCTCAAATTACTAAAGCAGTGTAATTATTATTCTTAATAACTATTAGCTTTGTTCTTTGCCATGTGTGTTATAAAAATGTAGGTATATTTAAAAAGTAAACAAGAGTATACGTGTGCGTATACTAATATATCTATAAAAAAAGTAAGTAGTTCCAAAAGCTACACTTTTCTAGTACTGCTTTAAATTTAAAATAAAATCTTTGAATAAATCTACAAATAAATTTAAAATAAAACAAAATCGAAATACTAAAATTCATAATGGAATCAAACTTATTCTACTAAACATAGTTAAAATATCGAATAATTTTCAATTGAAATGCAGATATATTTCTTAAGATTATGTACTACTTTGAAAAGCAAGGAATCAATTTGACTTGAAAAACATTATAGGTATCTAAAATAATAATAATAATATCTAAATGACATTAAACATTTTGTTAAAAAAAATTGAATTCAATGATATAATAATTATTAATTTTCAATAACAAGAGAACTCTCAACCTCTCGAAATCACAAAATCTCGACAATCTCACGAATTTTTGAACACGAACAATTACAAATAATATTCCTTATGTAATAAAAGAAGGAAATTCTCAATTTCCCCGGCGGGGCACAGGTGCATAGTCAAAGTTAAGTCACATTTGAGCTGGCTCAATTGAATAAGTGTGAAGCACGTATAGTTTTCACCCGCTCGATTTAGTATGCTCTTATCGATGGGCCGGACGTGCGCCAAACTTACACAAATTGCGAACTGTCAAAGAGAAAAAAGTATCGAGTTGTAAACAACGTGCTCCCGCTTTGTACAAAGGGAAATGTAATTACGGTGATCGGACGTTAAGAGTTTTGGAATTCTGAATATTGACTTTTTCAACGATTTTGACAGTTGTAGGTTTTTACGTGATTGGCGTGATAATGTAACTATCCATTATGGTTTCTATAATTTATTACTTATAATTACTACCTACTACTAAGTATTATTCAAACTTAATTATTTAAAAAAAATCTAAATGTTATAACGTTTACATCGTAAGAAGTTATGCCGATAGAACAGACTTATAATTTAAAAGTATTAACATTTAACATTAATAAATTGCTGTACATTTGGAACGAAAGTAGAATAAATGACTTGACTGAATATTACGACGACAATAACATACGTTTCATTAAGGATTTAGTGCGATCCCTAACGCGAGTAATGCTTAAAGTCGACACGCTTAAGATTGCGCTCGGCCAACATAAATCAGTACACGCAACAATCATTCATGTCATTCATTAGGAGTTACTGGCCTCATAAGTGTCCCCGTGAGATCAGTGTAACCACTTAATCAACCGCGTTGGCGTAAAGTAAACCTCGCCTCCTGTGCCGACCTAAGAGCTAGATTAAACGGACCTCCGTGGTAAAGCATCTCCGACTATATAATGATGATCCATGGAAATCCACTGTGCTGGGCATCTTACTTTGTATTTGAGTACACGTAGGGAACCGAGAGAGGTCTGGCTTAACTGGTCGGCATAATGCCGCTACGACCCGGCTATTCCGGTGGACGTTTATGAATAGCTCTTATTTTTCTTTTAATTATGCCCCCCGCCGCCTGTTGACGCATTTTGTCAATGTAGGGGATGTATACTCAGGGATTACGCCACATTCGGTCATTTTTCATTGTGTTTGTAGTTTAGGAAATTATATGGATAAGCTATGATGAGTTATATAGAGTGAAGATAATGATACGACGTGGCCTATATATTTATAATAATGAACGACAAATACATTTTGGTGAAGTCGTTAATGATTATTGTAACTTTTAATTATATAGGGACGCATTGTACTTAGTTTTCCCTTTGTTTTCGGGCATGAAAGTTTCGAGAAGCTTTTACCAACAGCCATGAAAAGTGGTAGTGTTTTCTATTGGATTATACATTTTTAAATAGGTAACTAGGCTTTGCTTGGCTTTCAGTTTAGTTTACATGTTGAGGTAGTGACCATACCGCTAGACGTACTAAGTAAGTGCCTATTACGCCGTTTGTAGAGTGTAACGAAAGCAAACTACTCAAGTTGCGGTTGGCAGTACATTTGGAATATTACATATATGCACAATGTACATACATACGTATAAGTTATTGTGCCACGAAGACAATTTAATTAAATAGAAACATAATTATAATAATGTATCGTTAAGTTGTAAGCTGGTTATTGCGTATTTACTTCTATACTAGCGACTCACCCTCGCTTCTCTCGGGTTCGTCCCTAGGTTGATTCCCCATACAAACTTTTATCCCCATTTTCACTCCCTTTAGGGAGGATTTCCGGGATAAAAAGTAACCTATGTCCTTCCCAGGGTCTCAAATTTTATCTAAATCGGTTTAGTAGATCCAGAGATTACCCCCGACGACGCCACAAACTCACAAACTATCTCTTTATAATATTAGTATAGATTGCAATATCATTAACTCCTACTATAAGCCTTTCGACAGCTATGAGAGTATCTACTATTATAATTCATCCGTACTGTTATTATCATAATAAATCGCATTTATCAATTAAGGTCATATACAGTATAATTCGCCTGATTACCAGTAAGTAGGTAACGTGAACACAAGCCTTTTTTAATTTTGTGGAATCGAGTAACATATGTACGTATCTAACTCCAAACCTAAATCTAAAGTTGCTAAAATATAAAAAAATGATTTATCACCTCCAGGTAAATTTCTAAGAAACTAAATTAAATTTTTAAGAAATCTATTGTTAACTGTAACGCTGACGTGTCGTTGAGGGATTATAATCTTCCTACTTACTTTTATCCTTTTGTTTATCTAATACCTATATATTCTGTAAAATTATATTTTCCCCTATAATATTACAGTTTAGTAATATAATAGCTACCAATCTAATAAAACAAACAACGAATAAAACAATAAACCCGGTTTAAGCGAGTGAAAAAAATTTGCCTTTCACTGACTTTAGTCTGTAATAATGTACGAATTTTACTAGAAGCCAATATAGTTTTTTTCTTTAAGTAATTAAAGAGATTCGCTTTCCCATGAATCCATCATCAGATTATCTTGATAAATATAAAGTTTCAAATTAATACGGATACTTAGAAATAAGTTAAACAAGTCTTAACAGCTTGATATGATTAGGTATAGTGCAAATTCTAAATAATAAGTAGATATTAAATCTGGCACATATAGGCTGTTTTCCTTTTTAACACTAATGACTGCCTGCCGCTTGCTTGATAGATTCATCGATACTAATTTGCCTATGTTATTATTTAGGATACATAACTTTATCCTAAATTTCATTCAAATCCGTTAAGTTTATTACAGTATGAAGAACAACATTAACTTATGAAAAACATGTTTTTCGAACAATATGTTTTTCTATCTACTACACTTAGGTACAAGGCCGCTGTTAGGAGCTCGTACATATATGTACAAAAATATGTACGTATATAAGTATATAATATTCTATAAAAACAGACTCACTTTTATATGAAAAATAAGATTTAAATATTTTATCAAACATTATTTCATTATTAAGTTACAATATACATAAAAACATTATTTTTAAATAATAAATTAATTATTTTGCATACTTTGGTCACATTTTTTTCGGATATCGCAGGTGCTTGGGGGGGCCGATTTTTTTTATTGATCACATTAAGAATAGAAACTTCACTTTTTGGTTTGATTAAAACACAGTTACAAAGCACCACCACCCAATAGATGATACCGTTATACAATAGTTAATTTTTTACTTCCATATTATACGAAAATTATGAACAAATTGTTCATAATTCATTACAATACAATATAAAACAAAAAATAATTACAATATAATATCTTCAAGCACATTATTATTCTGTACTTAAAAAAATCTTTTATAAAGAAGCTTTTATTAAATCGCTCTAAAAAGAAGAAAATAAACTTTAAATTACACAATTTATATGATATAAAAGCTTGTCGAGAGATTTATCTATTTTATATAAAAAAAAACATTATTTTTAACATTTTGTTTCTTGTTTATCTAGACATTCGTGCATTGTCTTGGAAATCAAACTACTGTGCCAAATTTCAGCTCAATCGGACACTAGGAAGTGGTTCAAATTTTACATGCAAGATTCCATAACACACACCGGGACAGGTGAAACTAAACAAAAGCATGTAAAAAATGTCACGACTTTCACCGTTTCTTCTTCCATTGTCCCACTTATATAAGCTCGCATTTTCTCAAATGTAGTTTTATACACTATTTCATCTCAAGTTAATATCGCGAAGGTGTTGTAAAAATATGGTAGTCTCTTGGCGCGACCAAATAAATTTAGGTGTGTTGTCCACTAAACACGAAATATCTTGCCGGAATTATAATAATTATTTATTCTTATCTGCAAACGCTTTGCGCAAGCTTCTTTTATATAAATTTTGACTATGATTGATGATAATATATTAGCCTGAGTTTTACTTGCAAAATATAACAAAATGTATGATAGATCATTTTAATTATCTGTATTACTATACAAATATATGGATATTCTTGCTTAAATTCGCTCAAGTGGAGTCAGTGCTCAAGAGATCTCTGGCATATTTAGAGAACTTCATCCGTAATTGTCCTACCTTGTTTTGCTGTTGCTATAAAATATGTGGAACTTCAGCCTGAAAACGTCTCAAGGCGCAGACGGAAAAATTTATGGGTATCAATTCTCAGCGAGGGATGATGAATTGAAAAGTAATGCGCGAATAATATGACTACCCTTGAATATTATATGTTCTATCAGACGTGAAGTGGAGAAGAAAAAGATTTTTGTTTAGCAATGTAGGATTTTGTTTTATTTCAGTATAATCTCGTTCTACTTCACATATACTCCGAGAAACGATTGTCTAAGGATTGTAGCACAAAAGTACGACTTAACAATATCATATAACACGTTTCATGTATTTTGTTTAATCCAAATGAAATTCTAAAAGAATTATATACATATTTATACATACTTTTATATGTTTGAATTATTTTCAACTTTACAATTTTGCAGTCATTTTATTTTAAAATTCTCTTTCATAAAGGTGTTTCAGAAAAACACGGCAACTCTGAATTTAAAACAGACAAAAAATCTGAAGTAAAAAGCAGGCAAGCCAATGGATACAATTGGCTCGGTTTGTTTGTGGGTCAAGAGCGCTCCGCTTGCGAACTGCCATGTCAAAAATAAAAACTGCGATTGCCTTTAGTGGACGCATAAAATAATATTATCTTTTTTCCTGACTCCTAATACTGCTTCCAATTCTACATGTAAAGAACTACATTCATTTAATTACTAGCGATTCACCCTCGCTTCGCTTGAGTTCGTCCCTAGGTTGATCCCCCACACAAACTTAAATCCCCATTTTCACCCCCTTAAGCGACGATTTTCGGGATAAAAAGTATCCCATGTCCTTCCCAGGGTCTCAAACTATCTTCTTACAAAATTTAATTTAAATCGGTTCAGTACATCCAGAGATTACCCCCTACAACGTCACAAACTCACAAACTCACAATTCACAAACTTAACCTCTTTATAATATTTGATTAAGGAAAATTGCGTGTTTGCTATCAAAGAATGCTGTCAATGAGTTTTTTATAATAATAGGTATAAACAAATGTAATTTATTACTTCAGCATTTCACCTACAAAATATTTTTTTATAAAAATATAAATATAACTATCTTCATTCAACAATTAACATACATATTACTAATATGTACATAAATATAAATTTCATCTGAATAAATCGTGCGAACCACGCTTCTGTAAAATAATTCTTCTTTATAAAGCAAAGAGGAATCACCTTGGTGCGACAAATGTGACAAATGGTTAAATCGTGGAAGCCATTTGGGCATTTACGATAAATAAAATACAGGCGAATGCGTCGTGCTTTTATTTTACTTTCCCACATCCTGTGGCTCACTGTAGGTAATCCCCGGGTCCCGCCACGTAACACAGTTGTTTTATTTGATTACTGGCAAACCCTCCGGGGTAACGCCTGCGATTTGGACCGGCCATGACATGTTTGCGATTATGGTTTTCATTTTTTTTTCACGTGAAATTGTCATCTTTCTTTGCAGACGCGTGACTGAGGCCGATTGTTTGGTGAAACATTGTGAAGGCTTACGTTTAACTAGTACTTCCTTAATTTGGCAATTCTATATATAATAGTGCAATAAAATCCTTTGGCGTGTAGTACATATTAAATATGAAAAATACTTTAAATTTTAAGGTTGTTTGAAAAAAAAATCTTTCTTAGACTCTTATTATTGAGATACTTGAAAATTTCAACAAATTAATCGATATTCGTTTAATAAGATTAGTATTAGACTTATAGACAATACTAGCTAAAGTTAAGTACATAGTTACTTTACAATGCGATAAAACGTTGAAAGCGTACAAAATCTTAATTTACATTTCTCTTAACTTTCTTAGAGTAATTAAATCAAAACATCCCATTACAACTCTAAAGTCGACGAAAACCTCAGCTTTACTGTCCAGTGTGTGATTATAGTAAAGTTTACAAAGACTTAGAAAAACCGTCCGTTCTGGAAGCGACACGGGGCGTGCCCGAGGACATACGATCTCAATCAAGCCTGGCCACGCCCATCCCACAGTTATTGTTGTACGAGTTAAGACCTGCTTTTTGCTAGAACAACAGTCGACCATACCGTTTCATTCAAACTTGGAGGGACCCGGCATTTGTATGCAAATGAATTGTAATCTCCCTCCGTAGGCCGCAATCACGGCTGTACATCTACCCAGATCTGGGGCGTATAAAACATGTTAGCCAAGCTGGATATGATTTAAACTTATTTACCTGACCTTTTGTTTTATCATTGAAGAAATAGAATGATGAAAATTCCAAACATATAAAGGTACATTTAAAATTGCAGGTTGAAGTATATATAAAATATAAACTAATTGATATGAAATCATGTTAAACACAAACTTATAATTTCATAAATAACATTAATAGCGGCAAAAAATATTTAGAAATTTCTAACCAATATCATGTATTTCGAAAATTATTATCCTTTATTTTATTACTTCATAATATTGATGTACAATTTTGTTAATAAAAATATACATATAACATCATTTTCGATTTCATTCTCTTTAGCTCTTTTAACAAAAGTGAATAAATTATTCAAATTTAATAAACCGCCTTTATAATATTCACCATTGGCTCTTCCATTTAGTTAGCCGTAGGTACTATATCAACGTCCCGCATTATTGCCGGCCAAGTTTAGTTGTTAATTTTGCCATGTGAAGATCGTAAAACCTCTGTCTTTGTTCCGCATATAATTTACACGCGGCGCGCAATAACAGACGATAAAATAATAATTCCCTATAAAAGTGTTATAGCTGTTATTGTGTCCAAGGGCCCTGGTAAAGCGCTTAATCCTTGGTCGTTATGTGTTTAATTTAATAACTCGGGTAAAGCATAACAATGACGTTATTAAAGAAATATTATTTATTTATTTTGACGACACGTTTGGCTCAGTATATAGTGACCCTACTTGCTGTGCCAGCGGTCGCGGGTTCGAGTCCCGCTGGGGGCATTCATTTGTGTGATGAGCGCGAATGTTTGTACTCCAGTCATGGGTGTTTATATTTATAATATGTATGTATTTAAAGTTATATAATATGTGTAGTGTATCAACTATCTGGTATCCATGACACAAGCCTCATAGCTTACTATGGTACAAGATGGTGTTGTGTGTTAATGTCCCAACATATTATTATTATTATTTGTTGTACAATAAATGGGTTTGTTTGCCCTTTGATCTATATGTATGTATGTATATACGAATTATTAAATTGTGTCCTCCTTAATATCTGAAAACTAAGAAAAGACTTCACGTTTTTTGTTTTAGATAGAAATTATATTATTTACACATGTATATGTAACATATTATACTACTCAGTAAAAGCTATATTAAGGTTGTTAAAGCTTGATTCAGTAATAAAAACGTATGAAAATTTAACTACGAATGTAAATTTTAATTAAGATTACGTCAATTAGCTTTTTCATAATCTGAACTAATAACGGAAAATATATATAAATTACAATAAAATATATACAGTTTTATTAATCGACTAAATATAAGAGATTTGGATCAAGTTCAAAATTCGTCTTACTAAGACGGTAGTAATTCTAATATTATTCAGTTAACGATTTAGATAAAGCATTTCGTAAATAAGTAAACGGCTATCTTATTCTTAAAGTTGTCAACAAAACAAATACGCTTACCAAAACATTACGTATCCTATCACGATTTTCTTATTTAACTCCAAAATAATAACCCTTGTAATGGAATTACAGGCACCACCTGATCACGATGGCCTCGGGAAAGACAAGAACGATTTGTCAATCTTTCTAATTTATTGATAAGATTCGTAATTCGTCCAATTTAAGGCAACATTAAATCCAAATCTATCTTTGATCGTCTAAGAATTTTTGAAGTAATAGGCCGTAACGCGAATTCTTCAATCTAATACAAGCCATTAATAAAGCTCTATGAAATATTGGAGACCGAAGAAATAATCCACTCGAATAAATTAAAATTAATGAGATTAAAAGAGCCCAAGGCAACTCTGTGGGCCTGCTCTAACTGAATTTAAATTACTTTTACCTCTTGCGAAGTGCATAATAGTATTAAAATTGAATTTATCACTGTTCCCATGAATATGGGGATTATTGACGCCTTAGTGGAGTTATTGCGAATATCATTTAACGCGTGAGATAAACAAATATTTGGTTATAAAAAAATATAGAGTTCACTTCAATTAGATTTATTTATATTTCATTCTATATTTTATGTAGAAAATGGTTAAGTGAATTTATTCATTTATATGTACATTAAGTTTAATATATTGCTAAAGTAGCAATATATTACTTCTCAATCTGAAGAAAACGTAATATAATGAAACCTACATATGTGTATGTACAGCGCAGTAGTAGCCCAGTGGTAAAGTCCTTGTTAAAAGCCAAGTGGTTTAAACTCAAGTCATAAACCTTTGAGATTTTGATGTGAAAATCATTTCCAACATGGGTACTCCTTGCTAATAAAAAAAAACATGTGGAAAAGTTTATATCGAACGACATGTAAAGTTCAGTAACCCGCAATTTTCACACGTGATAGAGAATGCTATGATCTTCTAAGTATAGAATCGGACTGCCGATGTTATACTCTGCAATGGGACGATAAGAGAGATAAAAATAACAAATCGGTCAAGTGCGAGTCTGGCTCACACACCGAGTGTTCCATAGCATGAAAGAATAAAATAAATTTTGTATTTGCAAAAAAATATTTTTTTTTGTCTGATGTAAGTACAAATTTACGGTACGATTCTTGCTAAATTTCATGATTCTAGGTGAAGGGAAAAACCCTATAGGTTTTGATTCCCTTGTGAGTGTCAAAATGCGGCATAAACAGCCGTATATTTTAATTGCGTTTACTTAAAAGTTTGATTTTTTCAGAGCTCTAAGAAATTACAGATCTGAATATTTTGGTATTAATTTCAACTTTTTACCTCCATGCGTTCCTGAGAAAAAAATCTTGACAGATAGACAGATGGACAACAAAATCCTATAAGTGTTCTTTTTTTCCTTTTGAGGTACGGAACCGAGAAATATCTTAAAATATATTTTTTTAGTTAAGATTCCATAGATAGTCTAATCATTACAAAAAACGTAGATCACGGTGTTCAGACATAGGGCGTAAGTGTTAGACTTTAACATCAGATACTTTGTTTATCATACCGATAAACCTATAAAAATAATATGACTTTTATAATAAAATTTTCTTTCTTAACATTTAAGTTGCCTTTCTTATTTATATATTTACTTAAGTTTTAACCCATGAATCTTGCAAAGCAAGAGAAATAAAGAGCTCGATCGCGTTTTAAGCTCATCTCCCACAAAATTGACATAATTAATATATTTCCGTCTCCGCCTTATCGCATCGCAGGCAGAGAAGCAGGCGAACTTTCATTAAGAATCCAAAATTAAATTCGTCCCGACGGCATTTTTTATACCTCATCACACTAATTAAATGTAATTAATTGATGGCGTCGATGAAACAAGTTGAAATTTAATAAAGAAAATTTTACAGAAGTTTTCAGTATTTCGGTCAACGAGGCAGCAAGC
Source organism: Brenthis ino (assembly GCA_921882275.1). Lineage (NCBI taxonomy): Eukaryota > Metazoa > Arthropoda > Insecta > Lepidoptera > Nymphalidae > Brenthis > Brenthis ino. Next base: position 11,266,221 of record OV170228.1, on the reverse strand, counting down.
TGTCACTTAGCGTTAGATTAGAAATGAGTTCCACTTCATTGAGTGGAAAAAGCTCATTAATTCGTTGTGCCTCGTAATATGCTCCAATGCAGTGTTAGATCAAATATTATTTTAGTGCTAGTTCAATAAGCTCTATGCTCTAAGCTATGATTAACGTTATTATTTATAGGCGCTTCTATTACATGAGCTTTAATTGGCAAATATTTATACTGAATATTATTACAAATTCTATTAGAGAACGTGAAGTTGGTAATATAATTCGTTGGCTTACTATTACAACGTTCTATGTTAATTTTAATGAAGTTTAGTCATTTTTACATAGAACTTCGTTATTTTGTTATCGTAAAAAACAACAACATAGAACTATGTAAAATTGAATATTTTGTAGTTATAGTGCCGCTATCTAGTGGTTTGTTTTTGGAAAACTGTAGCTAATGACACATAGAACCTTGTAGCATTAATAACATAGAACCTTGTAATAGTGAGCCAACGATATGTACCTATGTGATACGCGTCTCATTTAGAAGAAAGGACGCGTTATTTTAATGGATGTTATATTAAAATCATTTTATGAAGCACAAGTTAAATTATTATAATTTTATATACTAAAAATATAAAATTATGTTTAGATATGAAAGTAAATGATTTCTTTAAAGTATAAATTGTCTACTGGGTAACTTATTTATTGTTCAGGATATTGTACCTACCTAGCATAATATATTTAACCTTACTACACTTCTAAATTCTTTAACAAAACATGTTAGTAGCGTCAAGCGTGTTTTTAATAAGCACATTTTATTACAGAGGAATAAAGTTTTTGTGGTAAAAAATCCGTAACAACTTGTGAGAAGGTCCCTAGAATATGTACTCGCCGTTTCTTTCTCGTGAAATACATTTATTAATTTAAATTACGGTGCAAATTTATTAGTAATTTATTTTACTTCAAAATTCATATTGGACACTCAAAATTTTATTGATATGTGGTATACATAGTAATTAAAATTAAAATATAATATTATCCTAAAAATTGGTATAAGAAAAAACAAGAAAAATACTTTTAGTCTAGTAGTCTTCTCTATTGTAGATAAGGTACTTTAACCGTTATTTAATGCCATATATTAAATAACGTTACAACGCTCCAACGGTTGACCTATTTTATAACAAATTAAAAAAAATATAAGACACGTATGAGATCCCACTCGTTCTTGAGAGATTTATCTTAAAGAAAAAGGACTTACCATGCATTTTATCATTGAGGAGCGCATATCTTGGGTTAGAGGCCACGTCGAGGGGCAGAGAGTTCCAGAGCCAGCGCACCCGTGGCGAGGGGTTCCCACTTGCTTGGCACGGCAACGTCGCGGTGTGACCCACTTCAACCACCATAGTGGATGACGGCGGTGAAATCGTTGGGAAACCGGGTGGCACCTTGTCAGCTGCAAAAAAAATCGATTATAGAATTTTATATGTATATAAAAATTTAAGATGGATTTGCAATTTTTTTAATACATATTAAAGGTAGAGACAGTGTTAAAATTGACCGCAGAAAGCATTTACAGTAAAATCTCAAAACTTTCTTTCCCCATTTTAAAAGTTACATCAAAATACATATTTTAATGAAAGCAACTCAAAATCGAGAGGGAAACAATAGATTTCAGAAAGGATTTGCAAGACAATCCTTCGGAGTTGCGAATTGTGGAAACATCTCCCCAATCCTTAAAACGTCAGTAAAATGAAGATAGTGAAACGTTAATTCCCGAAATGAAATTCTCCCCTCGGCCCAACTGAACGAAATTTGATTAAGCAACAAAACTGACATTATTTCCACAGTTTCAACCAGTCAAGTTATATATTGCGCAAGATTTAGGCGGAAAGCAACTAAGTTTGAGCAGTAAGTAAATTCGTTGGGCTTAAAGTCTACATACTTTTTTTTAATGTACATAATTATATTAAACTAGCGAATCATCCACCCTCGCTTCGCTCGGGTTCGTGTCTAGGTACGTTTTAACATTTAGTATGGAATAGATAGACCATATAATATTATATGTATACATAGGTATGATTTGTTGTTGCGGGGTTGTATTATAACGTGCCTTCCCGTGGAAATGAGATAATCTGTCACAATAAAAAATAGCCTCTGTCACTCTCCAGTCCACCAACTATCTCCACACAAAAAAATACGCCGATCCGTCACTCTGTTTCGACGTAAAAGAAGGACAAACAAACAAACAAACACACATTCACATTTCTAATATTAAAGTATGGGTACTCGTAAAAGTTAATTTAAATATTGTTCTTACAAATATTTGATTTGAATTCAAATCGATTTATGTGTTGGTGGTTATATCTAGGTGTATGTACGTGAAAGTTTATTGTGTGTGTATATATTTGTCATTGTTTCACGCAGAAACGACTTGACAGATTTGGATAAAATTTGGTCACAGATATACTCGTAATACCTGGAGTAACACACAGCTTACTATGAGACACGTAGGGCGTAGGGACGTACCCAAGCGAATGGAGAGTAAAGACGTTACGAAATTATATTTTTAATTAGAAATGTATCTTTTATGAAATGAAATACAAAAAGAATATAATTAAATATGTTAATATGTATTTAAATGTATATCTAAGTACAACTTAAACTATCGTGTGTTAATTACAACATAAATAAAATCTCATTTGCGGTAATTTTTTCGTTAACCGCCCAAAGAACCTAATACTGTGAATTAACATTACAGAATTAGCTGTTTCAGGAGAATTAGGTAACGTGGATTATACACTTTAAGCATATGTAATAGTGTCTACATTCGAATGTAAGGAATGTTTAATGGTGTAATAACGTGTAGGTCAGTCTTATCCTAGCTATTGTCGGGTTTCATTGGCAGTCGTTAACATCAGGATGCCTGTATACTTACATGTGTGTGCATATATTACAAATAATATATGTATATATGTATTTTAATAGTTACATATACAAAAAGATATGATATTCATTATTATAACATCCTTATACGTTCACAACTATATTTTTATTTTTGGACATGAACACATAGCACCGTCTAGTTCCATGGTAAGCTACGACGCTTGTGTTATGGATACCAGATAGTTGATACACTACACATATATAACTTTTCAATACATACATAAAAGCATTATAAATATAAACACCCATGACTGAAGTACAAGCATTCGTGCTCATCACGCAAATGAATGCCCGCAGCGGAACTCGAACCCGCGACCGCTGGCACAGCAAGTAGGATCACTACAAACTGAGCTAAGCGAGTAGTGTAATATATACTAGTATATCATATAATTTGACGCTTCCTTATGTGAAAAATGTCTATTTTAAAATTCATCATGCGCACGACGGTATAAGAAAACATTGTAAGTAAACCTGCATGTCTTGGAGAAAATTCTAAAATGCCATACGTGCCAACGTGTAGCGATAGTATGGTGTTAACTTTATTACACTCTTATTATTTTATCTTTAGATTACATTTCTGAAATAAAACTTCTTTAGACGTGACTGAGGGGTAAGTCAAATCCATAGGAAAAATGAGTGTCGCGGAAGTGTGAGTCAAATTTAATATTAATAATAAAAAAAACCATATTTATATTTTTATAATAATTAATGTTATTTTGGGTAATAAATAATATAATTGAGCAAGATTTCTTTGATTTTTATTGATAACCTTTTTTATAGCTATAACACAGTAACAACTTCTCGGGAGACAGATGACAGAATACAGATAACATATAACGCACCAAGCGGCAAGGAATAGAAACATTTTAAATACCAAGCAAAGATATTAGATTATACATTCTAAAATTTATCATTTAACAATTAGTTTTTATAAAAATAAATATTTATTATTAATAATAATTTTATAATACTCGTAATTATTACTTATAAAAATTAATGTTTATTACTAATAATCGTAGGCAGTGGTGGCCCAGTGATAACGCGCCCGCTTGGGAAACCGAGTGAAGCGGGTTCAAATTCCCGGGTCTCGCACCTCTGACATTTTCATGTGTGAATCATTTTTAACATGATTACCAATAGCCTTAGGGTGAAGGAAAACATCGTGAGGAAACCTGCATTTCTGAGAGAACCCACAAGTTTTCGAAAGTCCGCCAACCCGCACTTGGCCAGCGTGGTGGACTATGACCTGATCCCCTTAGTATGGAAGGGAGACCCGTCCCCAGCAGTGAAACGTTGAAAAAAGGGAATAGACTAATAATTTTAGAAAAAAAAATATATTCATCATTCATCAAAGAAGTTTTACTTCAACCGCGCTTAAAGGTTACACGCACCTATTTTTTTAATATAAGTATGTACATGAATATCTTGATCTTGATAAAATCTTTACATAATTATTACAACAATTTATTTAACTATTACCATAGTTAGGTTATAATGAAATAGCTTTAATGAAAAGTGTATTACGAGTATATCATCAATACTCATAAATAACCAAACTAAGGATATGAACATATTATAAATGTGAAATTTTGTTAGTGTGTTTCTTCTCCACGCTATGACCACTAAACGGATAAATAAGAAACTCCAAATAGTACCTTATATTCTGATTTGTTATTTTATCAGCTTATTTATCAACGTATCTACGACTAAGCGGAACCGCGAGCAAATCTAGTAAATATATTTACAAGCTCAAGTTTCTAAAATCAATCATGCTATTGAGCTAAAGACCTAGTGATGTAAAAATAATGTTCTGTTGCTATAAATAAATTGACAATATAAAATAACCGGTAAAATAAAATCAATGAGGATTTATTACAGATACATTATTGCAATCAATATAATTACTGAAAGAAACTTAAAAAAACCGCATATGTCAATCCCTAGAATATCATTAGAAACCCAATCTAGAGCTTTCAGTAAAAATAATGTACGATAATCAGATTCCTGTTCGATAAGTCGCCTGTGCACACCTCGTCGTCATGCCAACCGATACGATAACTGGGTTAAACCGACGTATTACGCGATGCTGCTATAAAGTGCAAAACGTGACTTTGTTATGAAGACTTCATATATTACTCAACCTGTAACATACAAAATGTATGTACATTGTATATATATATAAACGAGTGTGTTTGGCTTCTTGCCTTAATATTTAAAGGTTAAAAGAGAAGCATTGCGATAAGATGCTTATTTAAGTAAATAAGCGTCTAAGAGTAATTTCAAGTCACAAATATTGCACAAATAATACGTCAATTCTCATATAGACAGTCTTGTCAGTGGAAATTCATCTAAATGTATATCTTCAGTAAATAGAATGGATCAAAGTAAAGAAGCTTTTCTTAAAAATGTACACTGTACAGTTAAATAACTTTGCAATCTCCGAGAATAGCAATACGTATGGCCACATATAATATGAATGACGCGCCGTCTTCTTCTTCTTGTAACATGAGAAAAATGAAGAGACAACCCACACAAACACATTTCAAAGCACAGATCATTGTGAACATTACTTATATTAAATCTAGAAAAAAACATGGGTACCTTTGAATGCATTAAGAATCTTAAAAAATTCAAGGAGTAAGCAGCAAAAGCTTTTACTGTCCACCCCTATCTTGAGAATCTACTACAAATATGAACGTTAATAGAGTTATTTAAAATTGAATGCACGTATCTGCCTTCTACAATATTAGCCTATATGCGAAATTCTCTATGTATGTGTGTACGTGTGTTCGTGTGCAAGTAAAGAGTTCAAATAAAATGTTCATGGAAAAAAGCTTTACCGATCTTCACATAATTTTTACAGATATTACCCCTCCCGTCCATCGCTCTATCCGTATATCCGACAAAACGACGGTCACCGCAGAGGATTATTGAATTCATTCCTCTTGATGTCGGATAGGCTTTTACTAGGTTAGCGAGAGCTTTTTATAGTTTAATATGTTTTCGACGGTTGCTATTGAATCTTTTATTACAAAGCCGAAATTTGGTATGATTATAGCTGGTTATCCGGGTCAACATATACGATACTTATCACCGCAGGAAAATATGTCATTTCTGAGAAAAAATACAAAAACTGCATTGTAAGAGTATACTAATATGTAAAACCTAAGAGTTTGGTTTTTGGTAATATGAAAGCGGGCGGAGCCGCGGGCAATGCTAGTAAAATAAATAGACTTACATACAAAAAATTATATTTCGTGATTGTTTATATTAGTCGTCTATAAAAATCTTAAGCGATTCATCGTAATGTTACAGTCATAGATTAATTTATATGGGCAGTTAATATAACGAGCGGTTACAATATATTACAATTTGCGGCCAGTCTGGGCGCAGACTGCGTAATTAATATCAAGTTAGCGGCAAAATTTATAACTCATACGAAATTTTATGATTATGCACCTTATCTCCTAATGATAGAGCTGATGTTACTTTCACACCTTTTAGGCTAAATCTACCATCAAAAATGCGTTTTCCACCCTTATTGCCACATCGGGAGAGATTAATTTTCAATGAGCATTCCAATGAGATTGCTGAAGTGTTGAAAATGCAGGCGAAACGAAATTTCATGGAGTAAGTATGAACTTTCATATAATTCTTATTTGCACTTAAAAATATTGAAGTATTGTTATGAGCGCCTGTTCGATAAAGATAAGTTTAAAAAAAATGTACGTTCATAGTATTGAGTATTTGTATGCCGACCGTTTGTTTTTAACTGGGGAAGATTTATATTAACTTTATGTCATACTATATACTATCTAAGTCCATCTTTGCTGACACATGTATACATATTTATTTGACAAATATAAAACCTTAAGTATATTCGATTGTAATTAAATTACTAATGCTATTAATATTTTTGTGGAAACTATAATAAGAGAGTACCAAATTTTTCAGTTAAAAACAACTAAGTGGATGGATCCTCTTCTATATATCACTTATGGCATTCATAAGTAAAAGTGAGCGTTTGTGACTTTTTTATGCTGTGACGATATCGGAATAAGAATATATATAACTATCGCCATATCCTGCATACTTACACATCGAATCTTCTGAAGTACAATACTTCACATTAATGGTATTTATAAAACGAACGGAGCCGCAGGCAAAAACTAACCCATCATAAAAATCAGTACAGTATTGGCGTAAAACTACTCGTACGTACTCGTACAAATACTCGAAGGTACATTTTATGCCAACACTGCACATCGAATATAGATCAAGTTCACAGGCGGTGAAATGTAAAACGAGTCGAGACACTGCATTTGACATCAAATAATTTCCATTCAATTCGCGAATACTGTGTTAAAGATTGAGTTCGAATAAAATTTTTAGTAGAGAGCTAACAAATTTCCGCTTGCTATGTTCAAAATTATTTGATAACGAGCAAACCAACCTTATTTTGTTTCGACACTTACATGTATTTACTGATTAATAAAACTTCTATCAAGTGAGAACCTTTCACTTTTCTTTGGATAAAAGGTAGCCTATTTTAAGGTAAATTTAAAAATATCTAATTCGATTCAACAGTCGGCACTAAAGCGGTATAAGCAGACAGACAGACTTTTTTAACAGTTGTTTTAGCTTTGGTATAGGTGTAAGTTTAATATAAGATATTTTATAATTATAGACGAATACTTCAATTGTATTTATAATTATAGTAGGTATAATTTAATCTTACATCTCAAGTTGGTTGATTGACCTATAAGAGGTTTGATAAAGGTAATGTATAATTTCGGTTGCATAATCTGATAGCATTAACATAAAAGATATGACTGACCTATTTAAAAAAAAAACTGTGATAATCTTCGAAGGCACACGAAAATTTTACTTTGTTTTAGTCACATCCGAATCAGCTTTCAACTCAGAAACAAATACGTAAGGTTATCTCATTACGAATTCTCGGAGCAATACGTAGTATACATACATACATATTATGTACATATCTTCATGCAATATCCGTTCCAGGGAAGCCGGTGACAATAGAGTACCCAGCGCTAAGATCTATCCATATCCCATTCACTTCTTTAAATGAAATCATTCTCGATATATGTACACACTCTTCGGAACAAACTTCTTATATGACCATCTTATAGATCTCAAAGGGAGGTCTTCCTCTAGTTCACCACTCACCATTCCATTGTAGGTCTAACCTTTTGACTCTTTATCGTTAATGTTTCTTCATAACCAAACGTGCTCATACCCAAAATGTAAAGTTTGACAACACGTTTGGTTTGTAGTGACCACACACAGTACTTGCTGTGCCAGCGGTCGCGGGTTCAAGTCCCGCTGGGGGCATTCATTTGTGTGATGACGAATGTTTGTCCTGCAGTCATGGGTGTTTATAATTTGCATGTATTTAAAGTTATATATATGTAGTGTATCAACTATCTGGTATCCATAACACAAGCCTCGTAGCTTACCACGGAACTAGATGGCGCTGTGTGTTAATGTCCCAACATATTTATTTATTAAAGTACGTTTTTATTCATTTTTACAATTACAATTTAAAATCTACCATAATGCCAGTAATTGTTATTGGGCTGCAAATAATACACCACGGCCATGTAATATTAAAAAAAATACGTTTATTAAATGTTCGTGATAAGCTACAGTAACGAACTGTCCTCATTATTTACAATTTGAATTATTTTTAAATAACTAATAAATCTGTATCGTGACTAAATGTGTCACTTTCGCTTAATCGCACCAGTAATTATTTCACATGGACGGAAAAAAATGTTTAAATATTTTAGTTTAAACCAATTTGACAATTTACATCCATTACACGTTTTCCATAATGTTTTAATTACTTAAACACAATGTACAATTAAAATAATTTAAATAATTATAAAATTTATATATAAACATAGCTTGGCATTTGATATCTGACGCTACCAGAAATTAAAGAAATTGAAAAGCTATATATGTATACCTACATACATATTATATCTACACAGTACACACCACACAGGAACGATATTATTGAATCTACGTTGCCTTCGTTGCTATCTGTCCATTTGTCATAAAGATCTAACAAACGGTAAAAAAAAAATGTTTAAAGTTAAAAAATATTGTAATGTAATTGGTACAATTTTCAGGCTGTCTGTAACAACTATACCTTCAAGACATGTAACACCTCAGTCTCTCCCGTGACCATGGATGCTGTAAAGCATTCGAAACGTCGGGAACCAAAAATCAAAATAAATCCGCGAAATAATCCGAAAAGATAGTTTTATTTAAAAATGTCAAACATTCGCGTAAATCTAAGAAAGATTAAGAAAGTATTAAACGGTAAAAGCTTGAAAAAGTTATTTCATTTCTTTTAAACAAAACTGCTTTAGAATCGTTGTGATTTGAAACTCGACAAAACGAAAATATCGACACGAGATAAAGACAAACACACTAATATATAGGATTAAGCCGGCGAGAGAATGAGATAGAATACAATACACAGGAAGTGAAAAATAATGACGTTCAGTAAAAAATTGTAATAATTTAATGCTGATTAAACTATTTTGAATTTTCAATTTTTTTTTGAATTTTGAATAAAAATAATACCAAACAATATTATGTAACTTTCAAACTTGATAAAAAAACTAAACCTTACAATTTTTCTACTCCTAATACTCTATACATTTAATTTCATTCTCTCGTAGGTAACTATTTTGAGGTTTCACTTCTACCGTGTCTGAATTTGAACACACACACACACACACACTTTTTTTTACAAAATATGACATTAAATTCACATAAATATTTTTACTACAAAAACCCCCAAAATATAAAAAGGAACTCGTACAAATTAAAAAAGAAATAGATTTGAATAATCCTTAATAGCATCGGGGGACCTGATTCTAAAGTGGCTATTTCGTTACTTAGTGGTCCCTCGACACATTAGGGTCAACAATAACATAAAACTATTATTTTTTAATTTGTAAGAGATCGCGTGTTCATGAGGGATCTTACGAAATTAATTATTTTAATTTTATTTAAAACTTCTTATTTTTTTATATATTTTACTACATGTAGGTATATAAGATACTGTAATTTAATGTATATTCGAAAGATTATGTGTGTCAATGTGTTTGTTACTTCTTGAAGCTAAAACGGCTGGACGGATTTGGACGAAATTTAGTGAGCTACGCACGTACGCTTACGCACTCAACCACGACGCCCCGACGGTAGGTCTGCGAAGCAGACCACAAGAGTCATGGGGTTGCTCCACAGTCCACTCTGTTATCAGAGAAGTACCAGGAGCAACTCGCCTCCATGTGTGCCACCACACACCCACGCACACCGCCCACCGGTGGACGGGTGGTGGTCGGAGGTGGGCCACCACCCAGTGCGTTTCTTGGTTTCGCGCCTGGCTTGATTATAGATAGCCAGACGCTACTGAGCCCCCACATCACGACAAAAGATAAACTAGATACAGCCGATTAAAGCGAAGGTAAGTTGCTATATAATGAATAATAATTAACATACGAGAACTTCATTAATATCTAACTGAAGGCCGATTAGATGAAAAAAATTGGGTAATCAGTAGTAGATTATCCTCATAGCAGCATTAATAAAATCATAATATTGCCAGTAATTGTGTATAATTAAAAGATATTAATTTTTTTGTAAAAAATCTCTATTATCTTCTGATGTTGTAACAAATTTTGATTTGATTTTAATTGTACTTTTAATATTTGAATGAATTATGTTTTAACTGAATTCTATTTATTTTTGATTATATTGTCTGGTGTATTTTTTTATTGCATGTACCTATTGTTCTCCATTATTTGTATACGTGTTTCATTGCAATGCGTGTAACACCTATAATAATTAAGATAACATTTAGACTCCTAACTTGTGGGCATGCTATAATTCTGTGTTTTTGTTAAGATATATCTTGTTGGTGTTAGTAATAAATAAATACATAAAAATATATTACTCGGGTTCGTCCCTAGGTGCATTTTAATTTTTTATTTATGAAATAAAAGTAGCGTAAGTTACTCCTTATAACATGAACTACCTGATAGTGAAAGTCCCGTCAAAATCGGCCCAGCCGTTTCGGAGATTAGCCGGACCAAACAGACATACAAAATATTAAAAAATTGTGTTTTTCTTATAAATACCGTATATAATTTTATATTCATTAGGTAAAAACTTGTTATTTTGACTTTACAAACAGTTCAATTTTTTTTATCTGTATAGATAAAAAGTTTATATGCCATCGTCATCGCGGTTAGTGTGCGGATGAGATACAAATTTTAACAGGGATGGTTGATATTTATGAATAAATATTCCACTTAACTGCTTACCTTCCCAACTATTGATATTTATGAGCACAGATAATTAAAAATGAAATATTTGCCATATAGAAATGAAACAAATAAATTGTAGTTCTGCTACTATCGTAATTAAATGTTTAAGTACGGAATAGAACAAAACGATGAACTGGCAGGCTGTAGATAGTACGAGAACAGAAAATGGCAACATCTTTGTGGTGCTCTAAAGTTTCATTTAGAGAGTAAATGTAAGACATTTACTCATGTGGTTTTAAATTTAGGATTTAAATATATGGGATATGTATTAACTTTTAACCAGCTATGTATTTTCTTTTGGAAAATATTAAAATTTGTTTAAAAATATGATCTTTAATAAAGATAGTACGTGTAAAAACATAGCTGTGAAGCCTTTATTTTCACTTTACGACTTCACCTAAATGACGCCATATTGTATGGTAAAAAATCTACGAGTACATACATACATATATGCGTATGCCACGTTTACTCTAAGAAATTAACATTTTAAATCGAAAAGGTGTCACGATCGTAATAAGTCCAATTAAAATTTATCAAAAATACTCGCTGATTTTTTTTTCCGTTCAATAAGATGTTACATCGTGAAGCTATAACACCTCATTAGGCTAGCTGTAATTAAATTAATTATCCTCGAATTAAACTTCACTTAACAGATAACGTTAAATTGGACGTCCGTTCTCATTGAGAGTTTTAAACAACCTTATAATCTCACAAAGTACTTACGGCACTACATTTGCATCGCACATTTATTTATGAACATTAAATTATTAAATAGTCACTTAATGCTTTAGTTTGACAATTTTTTACATACCTTAATTAATTGCAATCAAATAATCTGTATATAAATATTATAAATGTGAAAGTTTGTGAGTATGGATGTTTGTTACTCTTTCACGCTAGAACGGCTGAACGGATCTGGATGAAATTTGGCGTAGAGATAGATTATAGCCTGGAATAACGCATAGGCTACTTTTCTTATCCCTGAAAAATGTACGGTCCCGGGGGATAGGTTTGCTTTTGTTATTATAAAATAAATTACTTACATAGTTAGTCTCATTTTACCGACGAATCGCATTCGTATGTTTTCCATTTCACGTGAAATTGGCCATATAATCTGAGTTCAAGTGGCACAAATAAAAGCCATACAAGGAGTTGAATTGAACCTTTTTTCAATTAATACAGGAAAATTTCAAAGTGTCTCTGTTGGTATATCCTCCTGTTACGTAGTATAGGGCAAAGGACTGACAGTTTTTGGCAATTTGACTATTTTGGTATGGAGATAGTTGGGCTTAGGGTTCGTTTGAGCTGAAGAATAACATAGATAACTTCTGATCTTAGTACAAACTATGTCTTGTGAAACATTGCAAAACAATCGACGGGCGAAAAATACTGCAAATATATATATATATATATATATATATATATATATATATATATATATATATATATATGCATAATAATATATAATATAGATGAAAGACAATAGTTTATTCCACAGAAGTTGGCATATAACGTGTAGTATCAACAGAAACGAATCAACATTCGACTACACGTGATTTAATTTCTCCAACGTATCAAGTGCGTCTCTGTTTAATTAAAATTTCCAAGTAATTTTATGGTAATTATCTCACTTTTCGGATTCCATTGTTAGCAGCATATTATTTATTAATCAAAATAATTTACAATTCCTTTCTTAATTAACTTCAATAGTAGCCTCGACGTATTATACTTAAATAATTTGATATTATATTGTTTAAGTTTTTTACATACGATGTTTTTGAACTACAAAAATGTAGGTATAAAAATAAAATTATATATATATATCCTTATTTAACTTTCGGAGAAAACAAAAGGATTCTGTTTTCATTTTGCGTCGTTAATAAAATCACATAGGCAAAATAAAAAAATAAAAATCCCCTCGATTGTACCACTCAAGGAGTTTCCATTTCGAGATGGGCGTCAATTTAAGATATTAACATCAATAAGAGTTGTCTTACATTTGATTCTGAAGGGCTAATATGGAGTTTTCCAGAACAGCGTAATCTCTAGCTTAAGAAGTCGAGGATTAAATGTTTGGATAAATATAGCGTTAGCTTCGCGTTACTGGAATTAATGAAATTTCTTTATTTATATTCGACTTTTAAGGCACTTATATAGGGGGAGGGTAAAAATTAAATATTGCATATTATACCTACAATATATGTACATATGTATGTCATAAATTTATTTACTATTAATTTAAATACCATGAGGTAGCAGCTCAAATTTTATGTCACTTCAGTGATATAGCTTATCAATGTATGACGCTTAACAAAAAGTTTGTAAGATAAAAAAAAATACTCTTAAATAAAAAAATTAAAACACCCCCAAAATAACCATTAAGGCCATTTTGTTGAGCCTAAACACTATATCTCTGCAATATTTTAGCAATAGAGAGAGAGAGAGAGAGAGAGAAAGAGAGAGAGAGAGAAAGAGAGAGAGAGAAAGAGAGAGAGAGAAAGAGAGAGAGAGAGAAAGAGAGAGAGAGAGAGAGAGAGAGAGAGAGTATGTATGATGCCATACCGTTGCAATGTGTGACGGAACACCAAATTTCGAATCAATTAGATCTGTGGAAATTTCTCATATCCTATTACCGTCTAGAAAAGAGCCGATGGCCTGCAAAGGTCTAAATAGATTTTCTTGACATAAAGCTAAGAACACTCTTAATCAAGTCACTTTTCGAACGAAAAAATAAAATAAAAACTAAAATGGGTTCATCCGTTTCGGCGTTACGATACCACAGACAGATACAGAGATACAAAGAATAATACACGTTAAACTTATAACAGCCCTCTTCTTGAATCGGGGTTTAAAAATAAAACTCCTTGCTATTTCAAACTAACATCAGAACTCTTATTTAATAAACACAATAAGATTTTGCTATTAAATCCGCTAAATTAGATCTAAAAACGTAATAACCGTATAGTAACTTTTAACAGGTTGCACAGAAGTAAGAACGAGTCATTAATATAAAAGCATGTTGCATTACGTAACAATAAATTTACCTTTCTTGTTTCACTCCCTCAGCTTTATAAATTAAACATTGCTCTAACATGTTGCTCCGAGCTGTAAACATCAACAGGCTAAAGGGGGGTAATATAAAGAACGAAACGTCCATTACAGTCACAACGATGGGGAGCGTCTGACTTGTATACAGTGTTGACTTGAGAACCTGCCATACCGGTTGCACTTAGTGTCCAAACAAGCTTTTATACTTACGACGTGGGTCTCAGTTATACTGCCAAAAATTAAAAAAAAAAACAATATATTCCATTCAGTAAGAAATTAACAATCAATTCATCTATACTAATATTATAAGGAGGTTAAGTTAGTGGGTTTGTGAATAGTGAGTTTGTGACGTTGTAGGGGGTAATCTCTGGGCCTACTGAACTGATTTAGATGAAATTTGCTAAAAAAGATAGTTTGAGACCCTGGGAAGGACATAGGATACTTTTTATCCTGGAAATCATCCCTTAAGGAGGGGTGAAGATGGGGATGAAAGTTTGTATTGAGAATCAAGCTAGGGACGAACCCGAGCGTAGCGAGGGTTAGTCACTAGTTTAATGTAAAATTTGATAACTTTTGATAAGCTATATTATCATATAAATTGATTATAAACATTACTAATGTAAACAAAGGGTAATACTGAAATTGAATAAACCAAATTCCTCAATTTATGATAATATTCTAATAATAAATAAAATAAAATATTAATTAACTTTTTTAAGCATTTTTGACTTTCATGATCTACATATATTCATAATAACATTTTTATATTTTCAGGGAATAAGTTTTATTCAGCGGTTATTGGGGTCATTTGTATTTTAGGTACAAACCTCAACAATAACTGTGAAAACGTGAAGAGATATCAGAGGGTCCTCGTCAGGGATTACATTATGACGAATACACGTGCTTAGTGAGTCAAGTGACACTTTGGAATGACGGTGTCAAGAAATATATTACGAGTCTTCTTCGTGACATAAGTCGTATGTCATCCTCGAGTTACTTAGATACGAGAAGTAGAAAGTCACAGGTGTACGTACACGTATTTCTATTATTTTTTTTATTTCAGATGCTCGTACTTAATAGGTTGTTATTTTTTACCTTTCATTGCTTAGGTCTATACAATTAATAGATTAAAAATTTAAAATTTCATAAAAAGGATGTCAGATTTTTACCCGATTGCGGCAAAGCCCAAAGGAGGGATATGTTTTTGACCTGTATTTGTTGGAACATTTTTTAAATAAAACTACTTATAAGGAAAGCTCGACCAAAGAGCCAAAGCTATATGTGGTAGTGTATCATTTGAGTCAGAAAAAGCTTATACTGGGAAAATAAGCTTTTAATCATAACATATTTATAAGGGGTAGCATAGAAAAAGACCTGACACAGGCACACGAGACCATGTTAAAGATACTAATGAAATTTGTGCGGTTTCTGGAATATTACCGTGTTATCTTACAATAATCGCAATATGGCTTACATTCTTTTATATTTTCATTATTTATTATCTTACTATTAGTTATGCAGGCTTTGCGGTTTTTTAGGAGTGCTTCATTAACAAAGCCGTATGTAAATGTTTGTTCCAGATTTTAAATGTGCTTTACTAAAGTAGTAAATGTAATAATATGTAGTACATAGTAATTTGTATGGTGTGTAGCATTCATTATCTTACAGGAAGGGATCAGCGAGTGATAACAAGTGTTTAGTAGGTAATAACTGACTGTTCTAAAAATTCAAATTAAGATTTAATTCTTGACATAGTGTTTTAGGATAAGATATTAAAGATTTCATAAATGTAATAAATCTTTGTAACACTAAATCTATGGAGGCTTTCGTTTAATAGAAACAAATGTTAACTTTAAGAGCAACATTTGGAGCGAAAGCTTTCGCAGCATAATTAGATTATCTATAATATACGTATGATGTTTACTTCTTGTCTCTTATTGTTAGATAAAAATATAATTTAATTAAGAAGATAACAAGCTAATACGGTTATCCATATCCATACTAATATTTTAAATGTAAAGATTGTGAGGATGAATTGATGAATGGATTTTTGTTACTCAATAACGTCTGAACGTCTGAACTGATTTGAATGAAATTTGGCACACAGATAGGTCATAGTACTTTTTATTCTAGAAAAATATACTGTTCTCATGGGATAGATTTGTTTTTATCTAGGAACGAACCCGAAGCGAAGCGAGATTGAGTCGCTAGTCTTATTAAACTTTGTAACATCCTCAAGTATCCATCATACACATAATTGAAAAAAAAAACAATAAATTCAAAAACCACGTAAATTCATTCAACTTAACATTAAAAAGCACTGCAATTAAAAAGAAACAATCAGCAATCTGCCAAATATGGCACATGGTGTAATGAATGTGAACTTTATTTTTGTTTCTGATTTGTGCGGAAATAACATCGGCCTCGTCATTCCGCCATTTTGTCGAGGAGCATAACAGGCATAACTCAATTCAGTGGAACGACATCAATATCCTCTCATTGTCTTTGTACGACAGAAATTGGATAATGTAGAGTCTTTCTTATACCCGCCGAGGAATGAAATATATTATATTTGTTTATTTTATTATATACTTTATGCTTAAGAGGATAAGATGTTTGCGTGTATGGAGACGCGAGTGTACTGAGCACATTCGGTTTTTATCGAATTTGTCGTAATAATATTATTGACAAATGCAATGAAACAAAGTAGAAATATTTGGTTTTCGGTTTTGTTTACTTCTTGTAATTCTTACGTTTGCACATTTTGTTTACTTTGATTGTATTCTCTAGATATTACGTTATGAGTTTGAATATTTAAATTCAAATCGATCTTACCGAAGGACGATAATGGATTAATATTCGGTATAATTCTTCTGTAAACTATGTATACTTACACTTATAATTCGGTATAATTCTTCTGTAGACTATACTTAAACTTATATTTTATAAGTTCTTCCAACTTTTGGTCGGGTAATTAATAATCTATTTGAAAAGTGTAAATAAGCTGTAGCAAACTGACAGACGGACAGAGACGCGATGGATGTTATCCTTAAAGCAAATCGAAGGTTTTCTGCACATTAAATACTCTATTATCAAACAAACCTGATTCCTTACCTAAAAGAACCTTGCACTTAAACGTTCTATATAAATATTAAAAAAAACGAACAGATGTCAGATTATAAATGATTGCCAGTGACCTGTGAGGAGATTTCTTTGGCATATACAGCTGCGGGCCGGCTAGAGGCAGTTTTTTACTCCACACGCATTATAGACAAGGTAGGGTGTTTACGCAAAGTTATGTTTACCAAAGAGGTGTATTTAGAATAGTTGATATTTGTAATAAATAATTGATTAAACTATAATATACGAGTATGTAATACTTTCTTAGATTTACGCGAATATTTGACATTTTAAATAAAACTATCTTTTCGGATTTTGTCGCGGATTTATTGTATTTTTGTTTCCCGACGTTTCGAATGCTTTACAGCATCCATGGTGACCATGGTGACCATGGATGCTGTAAAGCATTCGAAACGTCGGGAAACAAAAATACAAATAAATCCGCGACAAAATCCGAAAAGATAGTTTTATTTAAAATATACGAGTATGTTTATATTTTATAAAAATACAAAATAATTGAACATATAATAAAAACTAATATAACATTAGGGAAAGGTTGAGAGCAAAATGTAATTTTGCGAGGACTCTTTATAAAAAACAGTCCAAATTTTATACATAGTATTATAAAGCCTAATAAATTGAATGCAAATATAAATAAATTAATATATAAAAATATATATTTTTTATACTGAAAATGTTCAAGTCTAGTAAAAAGTTTTATAGGAAATAGGTTTTATGTAACAAATATAAATTTTATCATTACAGCATCGAGGCTTTTACTATAATGTTTGCATTAATTCACATAACACAACCGTGTAGCGAACTGTTAGCCCCAGGGGCTTGTATTATCTCGTATGGAAATGAATATGTGCTTACGCCCGCCCGAGGTAAGTATAGGTTTGATAAGAAACATAATACTTGGGAACTTTGCATTATCTGAGATTCTGTTTATCTCTAAAAATTGAGAGAAAAAATATGACAAACATGGTTGTTATAGATGCCACAAAAGGAATAGCTTAATTTCAGTTAAGTATATTTTTCGCCATATTTTGTTATAGAAGAAGATTAATACAGATTAAACCTTAAGTTATAGCTTTTAAAAGGGAATAGTAATATGCGAGTATAACAACTTCAAAGTTAAATGAATCTCAATGAAATAAAGCAGTCTTTGTATATAATAATATTTTAACAAATATGGAATGAGTTAAAACGTGTAATTCTATTTGAGGCAGGAAAATAAGTTTGTTTTTATTTGATTTACAGATAAAAACGGTTTCAGTGCGAAGCTTAGATATTGAGCTGAGAAGACCTCTGAAAGCGTTGGTGTGTCAGCAAACAGGCTTACCATTCCCTTCCATTTGCCAACTGAACATAGGAAAACATTAATACGCAAAAAATCGGTTATCCGGCAGAGAAAAAACACCGGAGCGTCGTTCGTTACCATATTTCTGGAGCAAACTTTTTGTAATATCACTGTTTGTTGTCTTTTCATTTCAATGATACTGTGTTGAGTTGGTTAATAATAAGATAGCGGCACTTTTAGGATTATAATAAATCTTAAAACATCAGAATTCGTGTTATTATCTTACTAATATTGTAAATATGAAAATTTGATTATAAAGTGAAATAGCACATAGCATTACTTTTTATCCCGGAAAAATGTACAGTTACCGTGGGAAAGATTTTTTTTGGTTTTTCTATAGGCGAACCCGAGCGAAGCGAGGGTGAGACGCTTGTTATACATAGGTATATGCAAAAGTTTGTATATCTGTATGTGTGTCTGTTTGTTTGTTACTTCTTCACGCCGAAAAAGTGGATTTGGATAAGTATACATGTAGATTATGTAGATGGAGTAATGCACAAAAATAATAAAAGGCTACTTTTAGACACCTAGAGATGAACCCACGCAAAGCAAAGATAAGGAGCTAGTATAAGCTTTAACTCAAAGCTTATACTAGCTTCTTATCTTAGCGCGGGTTTGTTGTTTTCAAGAAATCTGTTAATAATATAAAGTTTTCCGAACTAGAGTTTAGAACTTCAGTTTGTTTATTTACTACACTCAAAACTGTTTCATAGCAAGAGAACAAAAAATATAAATCATATGACAAAGTGAGAGAGCATAACGGCAAAATGTCGTCGAAAATTAAAACCATTTTTAAAATGTTTCACTGTTCAGTACATGTCTGTTCCCCTTGAGATAGTGCTAACTAGCGCCGGAAGACATTTTGTTTCAAAGCAATTGTACTCGACTATACGTTCTGAACAAAAGAACCAATCTAAAATATCTTAATTCTATTTTTTGCCTCTAAAAGCTTTTTAACGATGCACATTTCGACAAATGCTAAATCTGTGTTCAATATAAGTTTTATATGATCATACCATGGACGAATTAGAGACTGGACCTGACATAAAATACAAATGTATGAAAACTAGTTCAACCAAGTGACGCATAACGCACACAAAGATTTTATTACATTATTATAAACACTGATACACAATACAATATTTCTAGTGCTTGAACGTAATCGATAAAATACATATATCGATGCACCAATGAATGACATTTTAGACATTGGTTAGCATAGTCATCATATTTTACATCTTTTAATTTATACTTCTTCTTTTAATTTTAATTAATTAAAATAAATGAATTAAAGAGGCAATAATTATGTGTCAAATAATAATTATTTTTTAATTTGATTTATATAAATACGATGGCATTGATGGCAACATTCTGTTGGCCTATAATAATGTTAATGAACAAATGAATATCGGGTATATATTCCATTAATATATAATAAATATTATCTCGTGAAGATTAAAAAAATATTAAGCTAATTTAATTAAATAAAGTGATTTTGTTGATTCTGTTATTGAACTATTTTAATTGGCAATTGATTGTCTCGGGTAGTTATAAAAATGTGACACTGTCCTAATATTGCTCAGTTCTTAATAAACATTTGTGAAATTAGGAAAAAGAAAAAGAGATTGCAAATTAAAGTGAGTGTTGGATCGTGAAAGTAAAATAATTAGTGCAAGTGGTAAAGTGTTTTTATTACAAATCGCCAACCAGAAGTTTAGTGCTAAAACATTATTGTTTGATTTTGTGTAATTTATGTGTTGAAATAAAATGATCTTTATTATTATTACAATGGAATAATATTCCAAAGTATATAAATGTGGAATAAAATAAAAATTAAGTACACATACTAATTATAATTTTTTGCATTTATATTTTTTATTTGATTTAGAAAATATTTTTATAAATTTATTGTCATCAGATTGTAGGATACTGTGGTAAAAGTATTTTATGTTATTGTACTGTACAAATAAACACAATTCATTTAGTAATTTTGTCAAATATCGATATATTTTTCGACATTGTCAAGCACTAGTCGATGTCAAATGGACTCACTCGACAGTTTAGTCATTTGTTCTGAATGGTATAATCCAGGGATTTTATGATGGTTGTCAGATGTCAACAATACATAGAAATATCGACTATATTTAACATAGTTGGATAATATGACATTTTATTTTACATTTAATTAAATTGTGTGATAAATAACAAAAAAATTAAGAAAATAATGTATTTATAAGTGAAAAGAAATACTGCTGCTTCCGCCGTTATAGTTTTTACATCATTTAACAGAACATTTAGTCATTTTTGGGAGATGTTTTGTTGACAAGTAAGTGCTTGAGACTGACGCAAAAAACAAACGACCAAGCCTAAAATCTCCTGGTTACTGAGCAGACCGATAAAGGTACGTCCGCTTATATGTCTAGTCCAGTGGTTAATTCGTTCATGGATCATACAATAAGGGTTTAGAATGATAATACAAAATAAAAAAATATTTTACATATTATTTTATTATTTCACGTAAAAAAAAATTAAATAATCTTAGCATTCCATTGAATTTATGTGTGTAATGTATTGTTTAGACTTTAGAACCTCGCATGACGAATAGTCCAGACGTGGGATCTTAACTTTTTTTTGTATGTCTTTATTGACCATAAGAGATTGCTAATACATGGGGTTCCAATGCAAATTCGCAATCATTTACTGCTACTTCAACACGTATGAAAAAGTTAGATTATACATACATATGTTTCCTAAATTTATTTTTATTTGAAGCAAATCTTCCAATGTATGTGAATAAAATCCGAACATAACAATTCTATGACAATAATTCCTGTACAAACGAATGTTGTGTTTGCTCTCTAAAGCCTCAATCGGATGACAGTGAGCTCTCGACGTACAGCAGATTTGCAAAATGCATTTTATATTCAATCATTTATAGTTTTTGTTTATTTGCCTCGTGAAATTCTCGGATCGGCCAAATTATACTCGTACTTGAGAAAACTTCTATAATACATTCTTAAGATGCAATATTTTTGCGTGTGTTGTACATTACAATATACTCCGGCAATAGAGTAAACTTTGTTTGCCCAAGAGATACAACTTCGTTAGAACTGTCATACAATACATTTAAAGGACGGGTTGCAATAACTTATGCAGAGGCATTATTTCAATATATTTTTTACTAGCATTGCCTGCGGCTCCGCCCGCGTTCAGATGACCAAAAACCAAATTCTTAGGTTTTACTGCAGTTTTTGTATTTTTTCCCAGAAATGAGACATTTTCCCGCGGTAAAAAGTATCCAATATGTTGACCCAGATAACCAGCTATCACCATACTAAATTTCATCAAAATCCCTCCAGTGGTGTTTCTGTAATGCGGTAACAGACAGATAGACAGACAGACAAATATTCTAAAAACTATAGAATCGGCCTCTGTGTCGATAGTAATGACTATTTCAATAACATTTTCCAAAAAATATTTAGTGTACAGATTCGGCTTAGTTACAATCTATATCTATACATATAATAAAATTGTAACTTACATTAGTACATTAAATATTTTTTGGAAAATCAAATTGAAATAGACATTAAAAACATTTAAAAAGATTGAAATTTGGTATGTTGATAGCTGGTTATTCGGGTCAACATATAGGGTACTTTTTATCGCGGGAAAATTTCCCATCTCTGAGAAATCTATACTAAACTTTAAATCGTATTTAGGGACGTACCCGAGTGCAGCGAGAGTGTGTCGCTAATACTTACAAAAGATAAGTGTTAACATAGTTTTTTTTTTCTCATAGGAATATATTCCGAGCCTATCGAGTAGAGAACAATACTGATTTTGCCATACAATTAAATGTAAAATTGGTGGTTCAAATATATCTTTGTATATAAAAATACATATAAAAAATTATTTGAATAAGTCATTGTAGAGCGAAATGTTAGAGTTTTTACTTATTGTGACATAGTCTAACGTTCCAAGTCGGTTTATCTTTGTGCCATCTTACCTTTTATATTATAAGAGTATTGTATGTTATTTTATTCTTAAAAAATATAGCAAATATTTTATTACTCGAGAAAATTGCTTTAAATTCTAAGCCTCCCGCGCTGTATTCTTGTTAAAGGGTGAACACTGAACATCGTTCGCGCCTTGTTTTTTTTAACCCATTAACGAAAATTGGATTGGATTGGTTGACTTCAATCTCACGTTTCGCTTTCACAAAAAATTCGATAAGATTCACGATTTTCTTTTTTGTAATTTTCGAGTAAGTGCAAGTGACGCGACGCGACCTTACCGATGTAGAGATTTTCGCAAATTTTATATAGGCATAACTAGAGGATATGTCCTTAAGAAACAAGGGCGGAATAATTAATGACTTTAACGAAGAAAGCTCAATTGTAGAAATGTTCAATCTTTACAAATATTAACTTATAAGTTAACTAGCGACTTTTACTCGTTTCGCTCGTGTTCTTGGGTGCCATTTGCATTTATAATATTATATACAGACAGCACCAGCTTCCGGCAGTTTTATTAATATCAGTAGCCTACCTATATGCAACTTCAGGTCGTAGTAGCGAAGGAGCAGTAAACATTTGAGTTAAAACTTTCGCCTTTAAAATAGCAGTATGATTGTTTGTAGAAACAAAAAAAAATAAAAAAAGAAACTGCAGACTACACAAACAACGCAACGTACCGTACAAATCTATCAGTACGCCGTTATCATTTTAAGAGATTAATTAACGTTCATCCATGGCATGAAGCATGGGACGTGATTCATTTCGTTTTATATTTCCCATTAACTGTTTGATAATACTTCACATATAATGGATAATACAGATTTATTCATAAATTAATATCGTCGACGATGCGTCAAAACTTATTTATAATTAAAACGTGGTGTTACGGCTATTTACGGCTGTACCTGTAGTAAGTATATTATGGGCAGAATATTACAATAAATATTGGTTCAGATATTATTTTGCCTGATATTTTTCGGTCGACCTTTTTTAGTTTATATAAAAATAACTCTGAAAATCAAATGAATAGGCCAAAGGCCAACAGGGATTATGTTTTATTGTGCTTTCCTAGTCATGATCTATATGTATGTACTTATATTAATAACTTTTATATGATACCCCTTTATATGATCAAGATTTCATATTTACTTGACCAAAGTATAATATCGTTCAATATACTAAGGAATTCTTATAATTGAAGATTATATTTAAGGCTAATAAAAAAATCCATGTTAACAAAAAAAAAAGTTTATTATATACTATAATTGCACTTGAGGCTTTCTATGAGGAACGCCATATATAGATAGGCCCACTTATCTCTTTCAATATTAACAGGGTGTAATTACCAGTAGGCAAATAGTAGCCCAGTGGCAATGCGCTCGCTCGGCAAACCGAGTGAAGCGGGTTTAAATTCCGGGTCTCACAGTTTTAATATTTTCATGTGCGAATCACTTCCAACATGATTACCACTTGTCTTTCGGTGAAGGAAAACATCGTGAGAGAACCTAGCAAATTTTCGAAAGATTGGACTATGGTCTAAGAAGGGGGACCCATGCCCAGCAGTGGGACGTTAAGAAAGGGCTCAATACATACAATACAATATATACATAGAATTACTAGTTACTTTAAATAATTTTATATCCACATCTTAACCTTACATTGAGAAAATGTGTAATATAATTAAAAAGCACTTGTGTACATTATTCCAAAGCGATCTATGGACAACGTGTTACGTAGGAACAATTAGGCACTATAGTGTGGATCGTTCCTTAACACAGGATCAATTTGTACACCCACATCGGTCATCGGAGACGAGATATCGGTCATCCATGAAATCCGAGATGACGAAAATTCATATTGTTTTAATTTTATCTTTGAGATCTTTATCTTATAAATAATACGATTTATGTTATACCAGTTTTTATACCCTTAAATACTTACAATTGCGGAATAAACAAAACATTCATTAATTTATACCTAGCGTAAGTTATGTAAAATGTTAATTAGTACATGAGAAAAAAAAGAGCTTTGAGAGACTTGTAAGTACGAGATATACGAGTTATTATTATTTTACTCGTATAACGACCAGTGTTGACGGGATGTTCTCTTAGAGCAAACAAGTTGTGTAATAAAATAATTTTCATATTTATAAAAGCATAAATAAAATGAAAACGTCTGTCTGAAACGTTTTATTTTTAATAAGCTTAGCATATGCTAATTTTGATTGTCAGAACAAAGACGAAGTAAGGTTAAGATAATGTGAATGAGAAATGGACGTAAAATATTCTGTACTAATTCGTCCATGCTGTAATTGTACTCTTAACACATGAACAGATAAAAAAATCGCCGATATATATTATGTAACTAGCATTGCCCGCGGCTCCGCCCGCGTTTAAATAACCCAAAACCAAATTCTTAGGTTTTACATACTAGTATACTCTTAAATTGCAGTTTTTGGTATTTTTTCTCAAAAATGAGACATTTTCCCGCGGTAAAAAGCATTCTATATGTTGACCCGGATAACCAGCTATGACCATCCTTCCAGTGGTTTTTTTGTAATGCGGTGACAGACAGGCAGACATACAGATAGACTAGGCAGACAGACAGACAAAAATTCTAAAAACTATAGATTCGGCCTCTGTATCGATAATGATGATTATTTCAATAAGATTTTCCAAAAAATATTTAATGTACAGATTCGGCTTAGTTACAATTTTATTATTTGTATAGATGTTACAAATTATATGTGAATAGTTTATAAGTTTGTAATAAATATACTGCAAGTTGAAACTTGTATTACATTTATTTTAGACTAGCAGCTCACCCTCGCTTCGCCTCTAGAAAAATAAAAACAAATATATTACCAGGTACCTTTTAGGCAAAGCTGTTTTTAAATATTACAATTCGACCATAATAATAGAATAAAATACAGTCCATTTAAAATGCTCACAGTAGTAACTTGAAATATTTATTTTCATTGAATAAATCGTCACTTTAAATTCAAATACAAGTGGTACATTTATTCAGTTATTTTCAATTCACATTTTGTATTCAATTTAAGAGATGATGTTCCGCATGCAATCGGAAAGCAATTTTGTGGCGGTCATATTTTATATACACGTAAATTGGGTTTATTGTAGCACGTGACGTACTTTGCGAAGCACGAATGCAGAAGTACTCTTTATCTTAGTGGGTACTGGGTATGATACACAATTTTTTTTAATAAATTTAAATTATAAGTAATTTATGTAATCAGCGTCTCTACTGGCTTAAAAAACTGCGCTAAAACGAACACTTTCTCTTAAATTACATATATTTGTGTAATTTTTTTTAAATATCTTTGTTGTTTTACATTAACACACACCACCATCTAGTTCCATGGTAAGTTACGAGGCTTGTGTTATGGATACCAGATAGTTGATACACTACACATATATAACTTTAAATATATCACATCACATCAATTCCTATTTGCTTTAAATAAAAACAAACCTACAAATACAATTTCACATTCATAATACTACAAAGTATATATTTTATTCTTTAAAGCCAGAATTTACTTAAATAAATATATATTTTAGAATCTTTCATATATTTTAAGTTTTTTTTAGCGGTATGAATTGTCTATGTAAAAAGTTATTACAAGTACTAGTAATACTAATTAATAATAGTGGCTTTCAATAACGTATAATTTTTGAAGAAAAAATACGAGGTTCACATTAGATTCAACGATGTTTAAGAGAATATATCCTATTTCATAGACACGTGGTTACTGAATAGCGAGCTAATAAAGAGTTTGTGACGTTGTAGGGGGTTATCTCTGGATCTACTGAACCGATTTAGATGAAATTTGGCAAGAAGATAATATGAGACATTGGGAAGGACATAGGATTATCTCCGTCTATCTCCGGCTGTCTCCGTTTATCTCCGGCTATCTGCATCTATCTCCGTCTATCTCCGGCTATCTCCGGCTGTCTCCGGCACTCTCCGTTTATCTCCAGCTATCTCCAGCTATCTCCGGCTGTCACCGGCTATCTCCGGGTATCTCCGGCTATCTCCGTCTGAAGCACCCGTTCCAGTCAAGTCAAGGTATAGTAATTTTTTTATATAATTTTGTGTAGAGTCGTTAAAATATTTATAACCAGTTATTGTATCTTCCCGGATTTCTTTCGAAAGCTTTTCTAGAAGTAAAAGGTATCCTAAACGTTGACTCGAGTAATAAGTTATCACTTCACCAAATCGTTGAAATCTTTTCATTACATTTCGCGTGAAACGCGCATATAAAATAGACAAACAAACAGACAATTTTTTAATAACTATTGTTTTGGGGTACACAATACGTTTTAATTATGTACATTTAATTATGTACATAATACGTTACAAATAAACGAAAACATCTATCCCACGGGAACCGTACATTTTTCCGGGATAAAAAGTAAGCTATTTGTTATTCTGATGTACGACCTATATTCTTGTAAAGTTTCATCAAAATCCAATCAGTACTTTTTGTGTACTAAGCTGTATAAGTTACTATAGTTTTTTGACTGTCCCACGGGAACCCTTTAATTTTCCGGGATGAAAAGTAGCCGATTTGTTATTATCATGATATATTATTGTAAAGTTTTATTAAAATCGAATTAGTAGTTTTTGTGTACTAAGCTGTATAAGTTATTATAGTTTTTAACTATCCCACGGGAACTATTTAATTTTCCGGGATAAAAATCTAAGATGTTGCCCAGGGATATAAGGTACTACCATGCAAAATTTCATCCAAATCGGTCCAATAAATTCGGAGATTAGCCCTTACAGACAAACAGACAGAGAAACAAAAAAAATGAAAAAAATCTGGATTTGTTCTATTTGTCTTCTTACATCGCCCTGACTCGGTTTTTAGCATTTTTTTGATATGTACAGACATTCGACCTCTATTCTTTTATTATAGTATAGATTACATTCAATTATCAAGTTTATAATTTTGTAAGAACAAACATGTCTCTAATCTTTTACTTTACACAGATATATTACCCATAAAAAGTATATAAGTACGATGTTAGCTTTAAGATATTAATATTTGAGTCAAATTAATTTGCATATTGATGTAATGGACACTAGTTATATCTACTATACTATGTTTTAGTACCTATTTCA
The DNA here is from genome assembly GCA_921882275.1 of Brenthis ino. Lineage (NCBI taxonomy): Eukaryota > Metazoa > Arthropoda > Insecta > Lepidoptera > Nymphalidae > Brenthis > Brenthis ino. The sequence continues at coordinate 11,238,234 of OV170228.1, read as the reverse complement.
TTTTATACATAAATAGCTATGTAATTAAAAATACCATTCTTGGAAAAAATATATACTACATTTTTGTAAACTTTTTATGTAAATATATTACTTAATATAAAATAAACGCTAATTAAAAGTTAATTCGGACATTTTGTATAATGGGAATATTTACACTTTAGGGCGTCACGTGCTCTGTGTTATTTCAATACTCCTTCGCGTAGGGAAGAAGAATAGTGCATCATAATAAAAGTCTCGTCCTGAAAGATTTCGGTCACGGCGGCCAAACTCACTGAAACTAGCTACTTGGGCAGGAGGTATTATAGTGCATAAGTGCGGTAAAAATTTATAGTGTGATTAAAATTTATTTTACAATATATCCGAACATAACATTAAACTTTAATTAATAGTATAAAAAAAATGTTTTAAAAGACAACAAAATCGAAAGTGCATCATATTACAAGACTTCCGCGATAAACAATAGCATTCCCAAGGAGACTCGAACCCGAAACCCCTAGATCTGCAGGCGCATTTGCACTACATACAGCGGGCATGATATTAGTAAGTGCACAGTTTTACAAATTTAAAAGATTTCAGTGTAAATAATGGCTTCACTCCATATGCTTCTTTAAATGAATACCATTCATACAACTTACGAGCGCTAAAAATGTGATGAAGATATAAAATATATCATTTTCGTTAAAAAGCTCACGAGATCAAAGTTTCACATAAAAATGCGACGGTTTCAAAACTGAACTGTATATTTTGCATAGAGGAAAGTTCGCGAAGTATGTTAAGAGATGCAACTTTAAAAGTTTGCTCCGAACGGGATCGATAACTTTCTTGTTCGTACAGTTCGTTGCTACAAAGGCTGTGAGCGAGTGTGTTACTACAGTATTGTTGGCTTGATCTTTTATATGGAAATCGCTTGCAACGCTGGGGAGAGAAGTGTCAAAATATTTGCTTATGCTCTTTTTCTACGACAATATTTTTCTCATATTCGAGCATAAGCATCTTTTGTTTGCATTCGACCATGTAACTTCATTGTCGACGAGCGGTGTTCCTTAATAGTGTTCTCCTTTAGCATTTTTATTCTATTTACGTAAACAAGTTTCGCTAAAAACTATTTAATATAATTGCATTACGTAAAATAAACATGAAATCATTCTAATACTCCTAAAATCTAGAATCTAATAGAATGGTTCATTTGGAAGTTTAAAAAAAATTATACCTTACTATTTTTAAAGCGGGACTTAGTTAATTTAAGTAAGATTGCAAGCTTCTTACTTAGCTGTGCTGAAAAATTTTAATCGCAAGCTTTTAAGCCGTTCTATAAAGCGTTCAAATTAGACCTTGAGCCAGCAGCTGGACTGTAACACTATCTCATAGCCTCCCAGAGAGACTCATAAGACCAAATTTAGTACCATTACCCGCAAAAGCTTCTCGAAAAAATATGGTGCCGTTTGAGCTCACGTTACAGGAGCTTAGTCAGTTATGAATGGTACAATGTTGAGGCACAGGCGAATAAAACGCTTAGAATAACAAAAAATGCCTAATAAATACTCTTTGTTACTCTTTGTATACATATAAAAACTTTTCATTATATACATGTTACGTACTTATCAGAAGGATAACAAGAATACTTACGTACCTATCTAGGATAACGAATATGCGAACTGACCAGAAATATCAATGGAAATCTATGAAAGGAACTAGAAAGTTAATTTAAGCCAGCTCGAAGTTCAAAAACAAAGTATCAAACAACTCCACCAATTACCATATATTCATATTAACTTGTATAGATATCAAAAAGTGCATAAAGACGAGTCTTTTCAAATAGAAATATCAAAATTTACTGCTAACTTTAACACTATTTTAGTAGAAACTGCAGAATAATATCAGAGATATGAAACGTTGTAAAATTGAATTTACTTTTGGTTCACTTTTGCGTCACACCGAAAGGCGAGGCTTTGTTTCAAGTGGTCGCATTTATTCTCCCGGTGTCCGAGTCCTCTTTAATTATGGATAATTTATATTCAGATTAAAGCCAGGTGGGCGGGGCGTGGCGTCTACGGCTCTCTATTATACCGTACGTGACTCCAATATGCAGTTATTGGGATTTATGCGAGCTTCAACTGTGGAATAGTTTGGCACAAGTGTTTATTTCATCTGTTTTGTGTTCTATTCCACATTTATTATCAAAATTGTTGATATCTGTATGATAAATATTAAAGTTACTTGACATATTATTTATTACTTATGTTAGAGAAGTATGTACCATATTCTCTATGGAAAAATCTTATATGCTAATAAATATGTTTTTTATATGTACGTGCATATACGTATAATAATATGTAACTTAGCACGTATGTATGTTGGTCTACATTATTATTTTATAGGTAAGTTTAACTAAGTATCGCTTTATGCATCTTCCAGTTGGTTATATATACCATATATTCAGACCACCTTAAATAAAACTATCTTTTCGGAGACCGAGTCTCTCCCGTGACCATAATTGCTGTAAAGCATTCGAAACGTTGGGAATCAAATATTCAAAATAAATCCGCGAAAATATCCGAAGAGATAGTTTTATTTAAAATGTCTAATATTTGCGTAAGTCTAAGAAAGTATTATAATTACACCACGTTTGCTTACTATTTTAAAGTCACAAATTAACTAAGCAGGTATACTATTAATGAGTACAATAAAGTGATATAAATATAAAGAAATTATACACACCTATGCCTTGCAAAGTTTTATAAATAAGTAATATACATTATTGCCTTTGACGATTTTTTACTATTTTCTGCTTGTTTTTATACGAAGCTTCCCCAAGAACAAACTCCTATATAAGCTTCTTCTAAAACAACATCCATAATGTTTGTTTTTACCCCACTCTAAGCAAAATTATTAACGGCGCTGAAATAAATATCTATATTACCGGCACAAAATCTACCGCGTACATAAACTCTTTTCAGTGTAAGCGTTTTTAGCACTCATGTATTTTTCGAGAACAGATTTTCTTTTTTAACTTTTTAAAAATTTAATTAATTGATTTAAGTACTTATAAGAAAATCCAAAAATACATAAATCTACTATGTACATGTACGTTATATTTTTATCTATACCTAATAATATTATAAAGAGGTAAAGTTTGTGAGTTTGTGACGTTGTAGGAGGTAATCTCTGGATCTACTGAACCGATTTAGATGAAATTTGGTAAGAAGATAGTTTGAGAGCCTAGGAAGGACTTTTTATCCCGGAAATTATCCCTTAAAGGGGTGAAAATGGGGATGAAAGTTTGTAAGGGGAATTAAGCTAGGAACGAACCCGAGCGAAGCGAGGGTGAGTAGCTAGTTATTATTATAATAGGCTTGAGCGAAAATTAGTATTGCGAGAGATATTTATCCCACTATCTATATTCTTGGTTAGATTTCTAGATACTCAATAAGAATTTTTATTCCGAGATCGTATTTTCTCGAGCTAAAAGCTCACATGATAATGCAGCCTTCGAGTGAAAATAGCTGAGCTAAAATCGGGTGTGCATTAAAAGTTTTCCAAGTAAAGTCATAGTTTTCAATTTATTAAGTATTCTAAAAGAAGTAATGTACGTGAACTGAGGTTCTTGATATGAATACTGCGCAATCTTTAATATACAGTTTAAACTCTTAAAAACTTTTAATGCCAATATAATAACCGTGGGTTTTATTGCGCTGCCTAAAGTAGCGTAGTAGTAGTAGTGGTGTGGACATTAAAATAAAACAAAATGAAATGATATTAAACTTTATTCAATAACACTTATTATAAGAGGCATTTTCTAGGCAAGCGCTCATCCACCTAGACCTCATATTGCTTCCCAGCGTTGATTGTAGTCAAGCGTAAGCCATATCGCTCAATAAAAAAAAAGAACATCAGTGTAATTTAAAGAGCATCAGTGTCTTCAGTTCGTGAGGCTACCACAGGCTCGGAAAGCAGTTCTACATTGGCTCAGTTCTAATATGGCTGTTGTATGTTATTATCTATCGACTTTTTGTCGTTTAAATAAAGGTTTATGTTGAGGCTATATATAATCTTCATATTGCTAGGACTGTTTTCTGGACCTAATGGTTTGAAATCATGACAGTGTAGGGTGTGTAACTCACTAAAAAAGAATTCTAGAAAATTGTGCTTTGACAAGGACAAAATGTGAAAGAAATGGCTACGTTTATATAAAGTAATATTTCTCTAGCAAATTTTAATCATATATTTTTTTTCAAAGAACGGAACTTTTATTACGCCATTCTTAAAATTCACCTCTTAGGTCTATCATAAAGCGTTAGTATTGTTAAAGTATTAAAAGAAAGCAGCAGCTAAAAAAGGCAGCGGCAAGAAACTCAGCATTTGCTCTTTTAAATGAAAATTAAAATATTTTTTTACAATATCCCGTATCATTCGTTTGAGAATAAGAAAAAATGTACTACCGGTGCAATAATAGTAGGTAACTGGTACATGGATGCATCTAGCGGCCTAGTTATTAGGTCAGGTAGACTATATCTGTCCCAGTTTGGCTGCCTTCAATATTATTAGAGGAGGTAAATATCATAGTTCGAATTCCAAAATCAATATTAATCAAGTATCTGTTATAATTTGTACTTCTAACTTGTCATTATAAGGCTAATTACAGAGAACAAAGAAAATGTAATCCAGACTTTTAATGAAAATCTTACAATATAAATATTTTTTAGGTAAATTTTATCATATTGTTTACCAAAATCTTTGGGCCAAAAATACCATTAGGTATATACCTACACATAGACGGTTGTTTCAAAATATAAAATATACTACTGCAGTTCCTTTTTTCCTATGTTATTTACTTAGGGCGGAACTAGGCATGTTTTATTACTAACAGTAAATAAAACTATAACAAAAGCAACAAACATACAAAATATCCACACACACGCACACGCTCACGCATACACACACTTACATACATACATACACACAGACACACGCGCACGCGCCTACGCACGCACGCACTCGCACAGACAGGCACGCACACAAGCACACATAAACTTTTGCAATTAAAATGAGTGATAATAAATATGCTAATTCTTAAACAAGAGAATAATATAGACACATAATTCCACAACGTACGTACTTATTCCCGCCATGGTGTTATTTAATTAACCCAACCGCGTCAACTGACACTCCACTTAACCTATATTCTGATTAACGCCCCTCGACCCCACCAATCGAAGTTGTAGTGCAAAACTTATGAGATCAGAACTTAGTTTCCAACTCAAAGACAAATGGACAACTTCATTTTATTTACGTGTAATTTATCATATTAATAAACAAAAGAAATTATTATAATATTAAATTAATAATAACAAATACGAAAGAGGTAGATTTTAGTAGTTTACAGAAATACTATGTATACCCTGAAGTAACTTGTGATAAAATATGCTAAAAGATGGCGCTGCATGTACGTTTACAATATTATACTCGTAAGTAGAAAAAGCATAATATAGGTGTGTGAACCTGTGATTTAATACATATGTCAGATGTAATTTTGATACCTAAGTACAAGCCAAAATTCAACAAATGTAGTAGATACAATAATGTTTGTTTAATCGTTTCTAACTCAAAACTGAATGGATTGATTTTGATAAAAAAAAAATTATATAGAATTTTGGTTTACTTTCAATTAAAATCGTTTAACTGGTGTAGCATGAGTATGTTAAGTGTTCAAAAAATTAAAAAAAAAAACAAATAGAAACATGAATAAAGGCGCCGGTAAAAGTGACCTACAATGTTAATTTCAAAATATTCCGCTAGACCTCGAACAGAATCCCAATCAAAGGCAGATGGCACCCAAAGACAGTTCTGTAATTTCGGGAAAATCACCATATATAAAATCTACTCGAACACCATCAAAAGCATTTTTTCGAGCCTAACAAATCGATAAATTAAGTTCACGTTACTTAACCGAAGAATTCGATTGAAATACTAGAACATAACGCAACTAGGTTACACACAATCAATGCTGCGAGTGAGATTCAAGCTCGACAAAGGTTTAAACTCGATTTGCTTCCTTTAACCGTAACATGCTGTAATGTAATTTAGTACAAATAAAATCGTATTTCTTGATATAAGGAAAAGATTTTGAAACGGTCTAAAGGAAATTTTCTGCCGAATTAAGTCAAAATGGAAATATATTTTATAAGTACATACTTTAACAATACTGAAGTCTATATTGTTTTAATTCCGATTACGATTATTACAATATAATAAATATAAAATTTAAAATACATAGATTGTATGAGTTAAACTTAATCCCTCAACGATCGCGGACACGCCGGCGTTACAGTTAACAATAGATTTCTTTGAAATTTTACTAATTTCTTAGAAATTTACCTGCAGGTGTTAATGTATATTATACTAGCTTTCGCCTGCGGCTCGACCTGAATATTTAAATAATAAATGAAACCTACTATCGACTTACACTCGCTTCACTCGTACTTTTTATATAGATAAAAATATGTAGTTATTGTGAACCTTTTTAAAGCCTACAATTTTGTTGTACATTTTTCTGATGTATATCTAAAGGTTTAGCATGCGTTAGTGTATATTTGACAAAATACCGTCTAGGCTCAATCAATTGTATAAAACATTTATAAAGTATACACACATCTTCCTCGTTTATCGCTCTTTCTATGAGTGAAAACTGTAAAAATATAATACTATAAAACAACAAAGCTGGAAGACTTATTTTAAACGAGCTGACTTCCCGAAACTAGAAAGACATTTGAAGCAAAGTAACAAACTCTCATAAAAATAGCAAATGAATACATTTTAAAACGTAAAATATAAATAACAAGTTGCTATAAGTATGAATGGTTTACAGATATCGATTCTACGATCGGGGAAAAAAGTAGGTGAGTAGATTTTTATAAGCTAAACATTCAAGCTATTCAATTTGTCTATGTAAACAATAGCACGCCCTCACTTTGTTCTCGAGACTCACTTTGTTCTCGAGACTCTCTTCGTAACCTTTACTACCCACTGATTGACTTCACGGGAACGATAATAAGTGTTCATTATTTTATGTGAGAGCAATAAAAAATACGTCTTTACGTTACCATAGTTTTATTGACAGAAAGGAGTAGACAGTATAGACAACAGATACACTACTTAATTGATTATTCTATGCTAAATATAAATGTAGCACAGATCAAAAATTTAACAATAAGATAATAGCCTTTATAAATGCCCTACCTATAAAATGTGTTGTAAATAAAAACTTAAAAAAAAACGACTTCCAGGCACTAAAATGTAAAAAATAACTAAACGGCGGTTTTCATTTAGAAGAGATACCTAATCAGATATTTTCGAAGTCGGTGCCAGCCGACGCATAGCAAATCTAATATATTTCGATACGTAAAATACATATTTACCTATTAGATATTCATATCTTAAAATATTGTAGGCTGTATGTATGGTCTAGTCCCATCTGCATTGATGCCCAGCAGTCGTGCCCAGCATTAAAGCTTATAAGGGCTGATTCATTATAATATATTAGGACTTACCCTCGATTCGCTTGGATACGATCCTAAGTAGCCTACAGTTATTTCAACGTACAGGTCATAGTATGTATGTATATATCTGTGTACTAAATTTCATCTAAATCCGTCTAGACGTAGCTTTAATGAGTTTTATATGAGTAGATGTACTTTCGCAATTTCAAGAGTAATACGATTACAATTAAGAGTTTATATGAGGGTGTAGGTTTGATACTTCATCACTATGTGGTTTAGCGGATTTGAGGTACATTCGCAATAGTAGAGATATCCTTGCATCATTGTTGGACTTGTCACTGCCTGATACGTGTTGTCAGACGTGTTTGATTAATGTATCGGTTATGACTTATATCACACAAGTTACACGTCCTGATTGCTGTTAAGACATCGAATCGAGCAGGCTCTAATATTCAATTAGATTTAGGTACGTGCAACTGGACGGAAATCTTTCATTAACATGAAATCTTTATCTTTAGTAGTACAAAAATATGTTTGTTAGTTTGTTCACTTTTATCCAGCAACAGAGCAGTAAATTAACATACATTTTGCATAAAGATAACTTATGCACCGGAGCGTGAAATAAGCTCCTTTTTATCCCGATACATTACAAAGCCTCCGAGTTTTAAAGATGCGGCAAAAGTACGTTTTATTGTATGGATGAAAAGAAATTAACTGATGAAAAGAAAACCTAGAATCCTCAACATGGGATTAATACTTGTTCAAGAGAAAGGACGCAGTTGTAGGGTCGGTGTTTTAAATGTCTAGTCTTATCTGAGCAGAATCTAGATCTATCATTTAAAATTATATTAAAGTTTCACATGTTTTGTCTTAGCCCGACTGGACAACGATCTGAAATAAAATATTTTTCCTGAGCAGTAATGAACCTACAACCTACATCGTAGTACCAACCAAAAGCAGAAAGAAATATAAAATCATTAAATAGTTTTGCAAAGTCTAGACGTATTTTTTTAATAAAAGTGGTGTATACTTGAAAATTCATATAACTTGGTATATATGTATAGATGTACCAAGTTATCTGATTTTTCATAATGTTGTTCGTTACAACCTACATAATTTAATATTTATTTGAATTTCAATAGAAGTAGTTTATACATATATTATACATAGTTCGTTAAAAAAATTAACTTTAAAAGAAATTAATCACTTTTGCTAAGTAGATCTAAAAGTATAGAGCTTTAGATAACAATTAAACCATAGTGGTTAATTAAAAAAAATATAAATACCATAAGAGCACACATAAACACTAACATGATAAAATTATGACCTAACTTCTAACTGCAAAAAATATGTTGTGGTCAAATACAACGTACCTATAGGAAAAATATACGACGCAATTGAATTCAATAGCTCGAAGGAAGTAACTTTATTACTTTCTAAGTTTCCAAGAACAACAAACGAAATAAATTGTGGCTTCAAAGGTCTGAAATATACCTTTTGAGTTATAATAAAATGAGAAAATCGTAATATTATACATGTGTCATAACGAGTATTAAAAAACAAGAGTATTTTATATAAAAACATTTTACAGTGTAAATTAAAGCAAACGTTTGTATAGGCCGACAAAATAGAGATGTAATTCTTGGTGAAGTTTATGAAATAATAAAGGCATTAAATAGCAGGCGCTCACCAAAAACGAAACATGAACAAACGGCATAAACAAGTAGCGGGACAATTAACCTCTTAAATTTCTTGTCGCGCCCGTTCCGAGATACACCGCAGTCGCAGTAGTAATTTCGTTAAAATATATGCAAGGAGTGTGTCGCCAACAGCTAAATTATGACATAATTATAGCGATTTAATCGTTTGCGAGTCACGAAGGTGGCGTCTTACAATTTAATACAATTATTTGTATTGTAAAAGCATCTTTGTCTTTTGTTGTCTTAACAATTATATATCGAATATTGTAATTATTAATTCTATTCTAATATTATAACGAGGAAAAATTTGTTTTTTATTTTTTGTTTGTTTGTATCGAATAGGTTCCAAAACTATTGAACCGATTTAGATGAAGTTTGGTAAGAAGATAGTTTCAGACGAACACTACTAACAAAACTAGCGACTCAACCTCGCTTCGCTCGGGCTTATCCCTGGGTGATTCTTTAAATTAACATATATTTTTTATTTATAATCGGATTGAAATAATACAAATAGTAAATGTTAATTGAAGCTTACCACAATACATTGACAGAGAAAACCGCATACAAATTGGTTAGGCCGTCCCTGCGATTATCGCGCTCAAACGCATAGACAAACAGACAACCCGACAAACAGACAAATAGGCAAAAATTCTAAAAATTATTATTTAAGAATATCAATAGTCTTTCTCAAATATCTTCAATGTATAGACAGCGATCAGTTACAATTATATGTACGATGAGATAAGCCAGCATTACTTGGGTAAATAGAAAAATCTACCGTCAGTTCGACGGCAAGGTAGGTGCAGGTTACTAAGAAAATCGTCGTAGCATTTTCTTCAAATCATTCCCTGCAATTTAGGGTCCATCGTTATCGGTAACACGTCGTCCGAGATTGGTTTTAACGCTTATTTATTGAAAGGCTGTCTCCTGCTGAAATTACTACTGGGATCATGGTGTCACCGCGGGTTGTTTTATGTGGTCACTGGCCGTTACACTTTGATTCCGTGCACTTAAGTGTACTTCCCTTGCGAGGATCTTGTTCATTGCCATATTGATTTTCTGAAGTAGTTCTAGTTAGGGTGTCCAATACGATTATGTTATATTTTGTTCACGATGAATCGGCGCTGACGAGGCTTCGTTTGATAAGAGTTGATAACTGAGTTACATGTACGAGTAATATGTTAGACTTGTGATACTAATTTGGCTCTTTGAATTTACTTTCATGTAATAGGCGTACGAACTATGAATATACGTATTTAGTTAGTAGATATATTATTCCAATACAATGTATATAAATGAGAAAAATATTACAAGAGGTTCGTATGAAACGTTCAATATGATATCATTTCTATATTTTATCGTACTGCCTCGGTGGTGTAGTGGCTAGCATGTACAGCTGCACGCTCGGAGGTCCTGGGTTCGAGTCCCGGGTCAGGCCAAGTTAAGTTATTGAGTCTTTCTGTATAGTAAGTCTCAGTAACAGCCCGGAGTTGGGAAGTTGGCGGTGTTTCACCCCCGTGCCTCGGAGAGCACGTAAAGCCGTCGGTCCTGCGCCTTAACTCCCACTGGTCGTGTCGAGCGGTCGTCCCACTAGAGTATAAGAGTGACAGAAATAGAGAGTGCACTTGTGTCTGCGCGTACACTTGTGCACCAAATATCTCCTGCGCAGTTGGCTAGTCTCAATGAGATTGGTCGCCGTAGCCGGAATCGGCTAGGAGAACATCATCATCATTTTTATCATATTAGCAGTAATATAAATATCACAAATGTCCTATAATCTACGACCACCTTCGAAAACTAAATAAGTACGTGTAAATATATGTTGTTACTATAACAACTCTATTTTTCCCAACCAATTTCCACTGTCTCCTTCATTTTACGCGACATTGGCAAAGTAATCTCCTTAACTGACACACTTATAAGGTATTTATTAACAAGATATACTGAAACAACGCAAGTCACTCACCTTCAAACACAGTAAGAGTGGCTACAGCAGTCACCGCGTCACCCACACCGTTTTCAGCGACACATTCGTATGTAGCATCGTCGCGCTGAGCTCTAACTGGCTCGATACGTAGTACTGCACCATTCGCGTTCGGTCCGGCCGCCGAGTCCATGCCAGATACTTGGTACCGTGACTGCATACCTGTAAAGAATATCCTCATATTATATTTTACTTAGATATTTAACGTTATCATTTTATGTTACAAGATCTTTAGATTGTATGTGCGTGTGCGTGTGTGGCTAGACGTGATATACATATGTATTATATATATTATATATATATATATATGTATATATATATATACATCTATATATGTATGTATATATGTATATCGTATTTTATCTATATTTAGTAGAATATATAACAAATACATATAAACATAAAATTAAAAAAAAAACAAAAACGATCCTTTTCAAACGTCACTTTTGTACAGCATTTCAGTTTGAATTAAAAATAAAACTACAAGTGAATCAGCTAGCCAACATTTAGGTAGTCATTGAAAAACGAAGCGACTGCTAACGCTGTTTTAATTTTATTCACATTTCAAACCGATATCAAAATAGAGTTCCTATTTTTTCCCCCAGCAGTTTTGTTTACAATACGAAAACCTAATAAAGGTAGCCAAATTGCAAATTCGATGCATGTCACTAATTTATACTGACTTAGTTACAGTCATCGTACAGTTAGTTAATCGTAATTTGTTTAGTTTGGATGATATTTAGTTTGTATCGACAAATTAATTTGTTATTACACGCATTAATGTTGGTACGAAACAAGTAATAAGTAAATACCGCTTCGTTACACACTATTTAGGCTACCATTTACTCTGTGTCAGGGGACGGACATACATCTATATTCTATACTAATACTACAAAGAGGCAGAGTTTGTTTTTTTTTGTCGTTCGTTCGTTTGTTTGTTTATTTATTTATTTGTTTGTTTGTTTGTTTGTTCGTTTGAACGCACTAATCTCAGAAACTACTAATCCGATTTGAAAAATTCTTTTCGCATTAGCTACCCTGTTCATTAAGAAAGGTTATGTATATACTATATCTAATACCTTTAAATGACCAATTCTCGGAAACGGCTCTGAAGGTTTCGCTGAAATTTGATACTTAGGGGTTATCGGCGGCAAAAAATTGATCTAGATTATTCTTATGTCTGGGAAAACGCGTGTTTTCGAGTTTTGGCCAAAAACTCCGAGCGAAGCTCTGTCGCCCAGGTACTATCATACAATATAGGCTATCTATTCCATACTAACCGTTAAAATGTACCTGGGGGCGAACCCGAGTGTAGCGTAGGTGAGTCGCTAGTATGTACATACAACTGCAACATAATATATTCATATGGCCTATATAATTATTGGTTCGCAGTCGAGTTCAAACCCACTACCTTCGGCGTAAAACCACTGACATAGCACACCGTCATTTAGATATCTAAAGATAAAATAGATTTATTGGAATACAATAAATACTAAAGCATATTTCTTTTTTCATAAATAACAATTTGCATTCAACGTTTATTAAATCTTATACCGCCAGATGTAACGTCCGCGATTCATTGAAGAGCGTCGTTTGCATTTTGCAACAAGAAATTGTAAAAAAAGACCACGAATGCTGTTGTTCTCTTGTCCCCTATCATAAGAGAATAAAGTCGAAGTTGTGTCGACGCGGTACACGAGTTTGTTGGTACGATACAAGCTGGCGTAGGACAGAGCTAAATCGCCACTCGTAGTAAGTGCCACAGAAATGTATTTCCACAACAAGTGAGAATAATCGTTGTCTTTCTACAATCTCTCCTTTAGAAGATAATGCTTTCAACTTGGTTTACCCTATTGTTTATTTCAGAATAGTAACTCATATAAAATATATACATATTACTTACATGCCTCTAGTACTATTCAACTGCCTCGGTGGTGTAGTGGCTAGCATGTACGGCTGCATACCCGGTGGACCTGGGTTCGAGTCCCGGGTCGGGCCAAGTTTAGTTATTGAGTCTTTCTGTATAGTAAGTCTCGGTAACAGCCTGGAGTTGGGAAGTTGGCGGTGTTTCACCCCCGTGCCTCGGAGAGCACGTAAAGCCGTCGGTCCTGCGCCTTAACTCTCACCGGTCGTGTCGAGTGGTCGTCCCACCGGAGTATGAGAGTGACAGGAATAGAGAGTGCACTTGTGTCTGCGCGTACACTTGACCACTATAATATCTCCTGCGCAGTTGGCTAATCTCAATGAGATTGGCCGCCGTAGCCGGAATCGGCTAGGAGAACATCATACATATTACTTATATATGTAAGTTAAAAGTGAAATGAACATAACATGTACTTGCCTTAAATTTATTAAAAAAAAAAAACAAGTTTTATGGTTAGTTAGAATGTGTTTAATGAGTGGCTGGAATTAAATTAGTGTTCCGGTTAATTGTGGGCAACCTATTTAATCATAAGTATTAATTACTAGCGACTTACCCTTGCTTCGCTCGGGTTCGTCCCTAGCATGCTTCCCCATACAAACTTTCATCCCCATTTTCATCCCCCTAAGGGATGATTTCCGGGATAAAAATTATCCTGTGTCCTTTCAAGGGTCTCAAACTATCTTCTTACCGAATTTCATCTAAATCGGTTTAGTAGATCCAGAGATTACTCCCTACAACGTCACAAACTCAGACTCTTACACTATAGGTACCTCTTTATAATATTAGTATATATTACTATTAGTACAGTATATTAGTATTGTACCTACTACTACTAATGGCGTGCTCGTTTGAAAAACCAATTGAAACGGGTTTAAATCTCGGATCTCGCAACTCTGATATTCTCCCACTTAATGATGACTTACGGGGAAGAATCGTGAGGAAACCTGCATGTCTGAAAGAACCTAGTTAGCTAGCTAAGTAGAAGTTTTCGAAAGACATGTGAAGTTTGCCAACGTGGTGGCCTATATCCCCCTCGTATTGAAGGGAGGCACACCCTCAGCACTGGGACATTAAAAAGAGCTGAATACAATATTAATACATGAATATAATGCCAATATTTCTAATAACTCTTCCTAAAATGTATACGATGATATGCTAGTAATATTGTAATATGTACAAAAATATTTCCAAACATTTTTTTATTAATAAATAGAATTAAAGTATGTTAAAATGAAATAAATGAAATAATATTTCAATTACAATAGTAGTTTTCATTAGCATGTCGACAGTGTATACTGTAGGTAGGCCAAGTTAATGGTTTTTTTTCATTACATGTAAAATTCATCATATAAACGGCAGGTTTATTTGTTTGTGCTATGTTGACTCCGCTTATGTTACTTATATATTTCAAAAAATGTTTAATTTTTTTTAATATTTCTTTTTATTTAACGGTTAGTATAGATTTCTCAGATGAGATATTTTCCTGCACTGAAAAGTATCCTATATATCGGATAACCATCTATCATCATACACAAATTTCATCAAAATCTGTCCAGTAGTTTTCTCGAGATGCTTTCCTAGACAGACAGACCAAAATTCTAAAAACTAAAGATTCGGCCTCTGTATCGATAATACTATTTCAATGCAAAATTGAATAAGATTTGTATTATTAGATATTTTTATTAAAAATTCAATATTTTTTTCAAAAATATATTTAATGTACAGAATCGAATCAGTTAGAATTTTATTATATGTATAGATAAGTTTTCTCATAACAGTGCAATTATACACTGTGCACAACATCAATGAAGATTTAAATATTAAGTAAATCAATATTGTATGTACATATATAAATATAATGAGAAATTTTGAATATAATCACAAATACAAATATATAGTGATAAATGATAATTATAAAAGTTATTAAGACAAGTGACTTTATTTATTACTCCGTATAAGCCATATTTGATACTCCTCATATAAAGATATAAATTATTATATCCGTAATGTTTTGTTAGAAGAAGAATCTTTATTTCGTATCGAAAATATATGTGATGATGATGATGTGATGATGTTCCTGACCGATTCCGGCCACGGCGGCCAATCTCATTGAGACTAGCCAACTGCGCAGGAGATATTATAGTGCACAAGTGTACGCGCAGACACAAGTGCACTCTCTATTCCTGTCACTCTCATACTCCGGTGGGACGACTGTTCGACACGACCGGTGAGAGTTAAGGCGCAGGACCGACGGCTTTACATGCTCTCCGAGGCACGGGGGTGAAACACCGCCAACTTCCCAACTCCGGGCAGTTACTGAAGCTTACTATACACAAAGACTCAATAACTAAACTTGGCCCGACCGGGACTCGAACCCAGGACCTTCGGGTGTGCAGTCGTACATGCTAGCCACTGCACCACCGAGGCAGTTGTATGTATGTATGTATTGTATGCATTATTTACTATAAGCTTTTTATTAAATTAATTTATATTAAATATCTGTTTTGAGTTTGCATAATTTAATTACCTAGATTAATGATTATAAATAATACGTCGACTTCCATGTTCTGTAGGTTTTGAATATTTTTATATTTTGTAAATCATCACAAAGCATAAAACTAAACAAAATAAATAAATGTAACATTTTAAATAAAACTATATTTTCGGATTTTTTTGCGGATTGATTTTGACTTTTGGTTCCCGACATTTCGAATACTTTACAGTTATCATGGTCACGGGAGAGACTAAAATCCGAAAAGATAGTTTTATTAAAACTGTCAAATTCGCATAAATCTAATAAAGTATTAAATAAATTTAAATTATTATTCCTTTTATAATACTTTCTTAGATTTACGCGAATATTATTTATTTCTATTACTTTAACATTTTATTCACTACAATTATGGATTTCTTGGAATATTTAAGTTAGAACAGTTACATTTCAAAAAAGCATGCTAATTTTATCTATGTATATCGGTTAATCGTAATTTTTTTGTCTTGACAAATCACATCCAACAGACGTATAAATAATATCCATTACAAAAAAAATAGCAGACTTTTTAATAGAAAAAGGCGTAAATGAGAACGATCCGACTGATAAAAAGTTGCTATCGTAGCTCATAGAGACATCTGCAACACAAGAGGAATTCCAAATGCATTTATTCTAACGAAAAATTTATTTACAAACACATATGTTTAGTCAATAAACTGATTAAACCATCCACCACACTCTTGCCCTCTCTACTCGTGCGCTAGTTTATTCGCACCGCTTTTTACTTCACCCCCGAGTCAAAGCAACAATTTATTTAAACCAACATAACCAGGATTTATTCATTCCAACGATAAAAATATGTTAATTTCCAAGCATAATGCATATTCTGGAGTTCCATTTTATTTCAACGGTTATTATCTTGCTTCGGGAATAAAAACAGAGGTTCTGTTCTGTGTACTTAATAAAACTTTTCATTCCGCTTTGAGAAATCGTTTAATATTGTTTAAACAATAGAGACTGGAATGCTAGAGGTTACCTTTCTTTTGTTATATAAAATATGTACTATTTTATCATCATTTTATATGGCTTAGCGATCTGCCTTAGCGTTCTTCGGCTCTCACCGCTCTCTACCCTAAATAATGTATAAAACTTCTAACCTCTACATACCGATAACCTTTGAGTTTATTCAAATAAAACCTTCTTTCGCCAGTGAGAGCCTAATTAATAAAATCGAGTGAGTCGTTCAAGAGATAAAAAATCTTAGCTGTCGTTTGGGCTTTAAAATTTGCACGAGCAAGTAAATGTTATATCGGTTATCTATTTTTCTTTGAAATCTAGCGGCTCACACTTGCATGAGCGAAGTTCGTCGCTAGGTACGTTTTAAATAGATATAAATAGTTATTAGCCAGCGTTAGCGTTATAAATTTTTTTTTGTTAATAATATTGACAAACATTGACATTAATATTTATACGATACTAACGTCACTCAATTGTTTCGCCTTCCCGGAACCTCTCCACTAACACTTAAACTTTATGGTATAGTATTAAAGTTCAAATTGATTTTTAAGTATTATTACGAATCTTTTGTATGAATATAGAAAAGTGTTGTTTTTAGACTTTTTCAGGATTTTTTTTTAAATTTTTCTCTCCGTTAGAACCATCCTCGTACTTCAAGGAATATTTAAAAAAAAAAGAATTAGCGAAATCGGTTCAACTGCCCACATTCAGCGACTTATTTTTATATTATAGAAGATATAAATATATTTATAAAGATATTTCATATATTGTAAAAAAACTAAACCAACATTAAGTTGGGTATTTTCATTATATTCTAAACAAAAATTGTTGACTTAATACATAAGGCAATAAGTTTTTCCATGAATATACTGTATCAATTTGTAGTACGTAGGCAATAACGGAAAAGAAATAATATGGGTATATGAAACAAACAAAATTATTGGAAAATAATGTTAAACATAATAATTGTTTGTAAAAATTCAGCAAATTTTGAAGGCATTTGTCTGGTAGCTCTAGCTCTGTCCATATATCCTATATATGGATATGGTATCCCATATGATGAAATGTGTCTGATATTTTAATTTATCTATAAAACTTTGATCCAAATTATAAATCACACTATACTATATATACACTAATATTATAAAGAGGCAGAGTTTGTTTGTTTGAACGCGCTAATCTCAGGAACCACTTATTAATTCTTTTTGCATTACATAGCCCGTTTATTGAGGAAGGCTATATAGGCTATATCTAATATATATAATTCTCGTGTCACAGTGGTTGTAACAAAACTCCTCCGAAACGGCTTGACCGAGTCTTATGAAATTTTGTGTGTATATTCAGTAGGTCTGAGAATAGGGCGTACACTATTTTTCATACCCCTAAGTAATAAGGGTGGTCCACCCTAGGGACGAACTAAATGCGAATGTAACTCTGTCTTACGCTTAATCTGATGAACTGATTTAGATGAAATTGGGTATGGAGATAGTTTGAGATCCTGGGAAGAACATAGGATAGTTTTCTCGGGAAAATTATCACTTCAGGGGGTGAAAAGGGGGATGGAAATTTGTATGGGGAATCAGTCATTTCTCAATATCATTCATAATTATACTTTTGGCAAGAAATAAAGAATATTTCGGCGTTTATGACCAATCAAGGTAAAATAGGGAATGATTTCTTTTAAAGTACTTACCCACTTTGCTATACCTTTGTATAGATATATAGTCTATCTATTCCATATTAACCGCTAAAACGTACCTAGGGACGAACCCGAGCAAAGCGAGGGTGTGTCGCTAGTAAATAAAATAATAACATCAATTAGTAATCAAGTTTGCCAAAAGGTGGCGCTGCTTGTAAAATAAATACAAAACACACCTAGGGAAGCACTCGAGCTAAGCGAGGACAAGTCGCCGATGTAGCTATAAATATTATGTCATAATATTATAGTATTTCATTAGCGATTATTATAGAATCTATATATTATATATATAACTGCCTCGGTGGTGTAGTGGCTAGCATGTACGGCTGCACACCGGAGGTCCTGGGTTCGAGTCCCGGGTCGGGCCAAGTTTAGTTATTAAGTCTTTCTGTATATTAAGTCTCAGTAACAGTCCGGAGTTGGGAAGTTGGCGGTGTTTCACCCCCGTGCCTCGGAGAGCACGTAAAGCCGTCGGTCCTGCGCCTTAACTCTCACTGGTCGTGTCGAGTGGTCGTCCCACCAGAGTAACAGGAATAGAGAGTGCACTTGTGTCTGCGCGTACACTTGAGCACTATAATATCTCCTGCGCAGTTGGCTAGTCTCAATGAGATTGGCCGCCGTGGCCGGAATCGGTCAGGAGAACATCATCATCATCATATTATATATATATATATATATATATATATATAGATTCTATAATAATCGCTTATGTAAAATAATAAAAAGTTGATGACGGCGAAATCTGGAAAAATGAGGTGAATAAAGTCTACATCTAAGAAATTCTTGATTATCGAATATTTTATGAAAATAACACCAGAACTAGACACTCTTCCTAAAAGTTGATAAATGAAATAGATTATTTAAATACTAGAAGAAAATTTAGTGCAAATCTTAATTTAGATATACTTGTATATACTTGTATCTTCATCGCGAAAAGAACTTTGGCAAAGTCAACAACGAATATAGACGAAGTTATGACAAGGTGAAGTCAAATAAATCTTCGTAAAGTTAACGTCGAATTATATGAGAAATCTTTTTACATAAACTAACTCTATAAATAAAATAATGAGGCTCCATATAAAATTAAATTATTCCTTTTTATTGGTAAATGTATCTTAAATATTACTGTACTAGTCATGTATAGGTTCTTAATGAAATTAAATAAATTGAGTTCTTAAATATTTGTTCGTAGGATGTTTAAAATATAATTTGGTAATTCTTAAAATACTACTAATATTCACTTCAATTCCTCGAAGAGATCCTAAGTTCTAGTAAATTTTTATTATCTCTTATTTTATACTACACAAGGTTTAGTTGCTGTCGAACTTTATTTATATTTACTGAAGTAAATAAAAATTTTCATGCGGGTAACGCTGTAAGTATATTTTAAAACTAGCGACTCACCCTTACTTCGCTCGGGGTTTTCCCTAGTTTGTTTCCCCATACAAATTTTCATCCCCATTTTCACCCCATTAAGAGATGATTTCCGGAATAAAAAATATCCTATGTCCTTTCCAAGGTCTCAAACTATATTTTTACCAAATTTCATCTAAATCGGTCCAGTAGTTTTTGAGTTTATTCGTTACAAACATACAAAAATACAAATCTTTCCTCTTTATAATATTAGTGTAGATTAGTGTAGATAAATTAAAATTGAAGCAAAAAAATAAATGGTACCTAGTATTTCAGATGTGAATTTAGTTTTTTTGACAAGCTTTGAAACATAAGAAAATTGTTATAATGACTGAGAAATCCTAAAACAACATTTTGTCTTTATCTATACCTATAATAAAATTGTAACTAAGCCGAATCTGTACATTAATTATTTTTTGGAAATTATTATTGAAATAATAATATTATCGATACAAAGGCCGAATCTATTGTTTTTAGAATTTTAGTCTGTCTTTCTGTCTGTCTGATACCGCATCACAGAAAAATCACTGGAGGGATTTTGATGAAATTTGGTATGGTGATAGCTGGTTATCCGGGTCAACATATAGGATACTTTACCGCGGGAAAATATCTCATTGCTGAGAAAAAATACAAAAACTGCAATGTAAGAGTATACTAATATGTACAACCTAAGAATTTGGTTTTTGGTTATCAGAACGCGGGCGGAGCCCCGGGTAATGCTAGTTTCTTTTATAAAAATACAGGCATCTTTATTAGACATCAGGGAAGAAATTCGTATAATGAATAGTATAGCCAAAAAAAATCCTAAAACATTAATAAATGGCTAAAATGAATTGTTATATTTAAAAATGTGTTCAAACTCTTCTCAACTTTTCGAAATCTATATACAAAAAAATATATAGCCACACGGGTCAAAATCGTTAGAGCGCATCTTAATTTAATCATACTTTACTTATTTTACGTTCTAACCCAAAGTTAAAGCGGAAGTGGGCCTACTCAGGGCAAATAATTAATTCATAGTTTCTATCCCGCAGGTCCCGAATAAATCTTCTTCCCTTCGCATCACTACCCGAATGTTTTTCTGCCACACTTATCCGAGTCGGGGGCACAGTTTGATAGATCGCAACGACGACAGTCAGACAAATCGGGAATAAACTTTGATAAAGCTGATAGAATGTGGAATGCGAGGAGGTGATCGTGATCCTTAATCTTTCCAACGCCATCTTCCGGCTATGATTGATAACATTACATATTTCATAGCGGGCGTTGAAACTATTTAGAGGGGGCATGAATGGTTTTATGGGTGGGGTTTTCGCGTGCGTGGCCGCGGCAATACGTTTTTCCAGCTCATTGCTCCGGGCTTATAGACGTCATTACCGGTCTCACATATTTATGGCCTAAAAAATCCATTTTTACATTTCAATCACGAACAGAATACCCGGAATGAATGGACCGTATTTTTTGTGTAGCGCGTTTGATCCGACCTTTTTGTGACACGGGCCATAAAAATATTATAATTTATTTAAATTAAGTTAAACGTAATTTGTTATTTTAAATAATAGTACATATTTTTTTATTTACTGCCTAACAATACCTTATTACACGAAAAATGATATTTGAGTACTACTCACTTGAGACACGTTTTCCGTTCTTTCGCCACTGAATATTAGGTATAGGGTCGCCTCTCGCAGCACAGTAGAAGGCGGCGATTCCGTTTGCACGTACTTGCAGATTGCGTGGCCGGATCGTGATCTCGGGCGGATCTGTGTGCAGAGAAAAAGGACTTTATTAATTTTATATACAAATATAGATTGTTTTTGTATTCAATATATTCAAAATGAAAGAGTATTTTTATAATATCCCCTGAATAAAAATAAAATTCATAAGTTTTATTCACTTTACTCATAAATGCATTGGTGTGTCCTCTGAATCCCAAATTGGGATCAAACTTTTAACAACCTCGTTACATAAGAGTCCAATTGGATTAAATTTTCTACGATGAATAAATTAAGAGCATCTCAAGGCCTTTCTAGCAGAATTATTTTAGCCATAGCAAAGATTGCTACACATACGAGTACGAGTATAAGGTCCCTACTACATACATCGAAACCTTTGAATTTCTTACTTGAAAACTCATCTCGCTAGATGCACTAAACTTTAACGGAACTCGGAATGAGGAACGGTGAAAATTTAACGACAGAATTGTTTTCATGCATTACGGATGAAAGCTCGGTACTACGTTTTCATTACTCCGAGTGAGATTAATTGCATTATCTCGCAAAAAATGCGCACAGAGGCACGAAACAATTATGTTCGCGAAGACACGTGAATTTCCAACTCCCGGAGCGAATGCCGGCGCCAAGCGAACCAGAACAAAACTGTCTAAGGGGACTACAGATAGAACATTGGACGCGAGTCGCGAGGGGCGTTTGATTCCTGAACTAGAAAATGAAATCCCATTTAGTTCTCTATACGTATCCCGGCCTCTCCCCCGGGTGGTGATCGGCAATCAATGCGACATTAATAAACGAACGCTCGTACCGTATTTTTGGAAATTGCCACACAGAGAGTTAAAATATTCATGGCCGAGCCACCGCGGAGATGACTACGAGATTAGAAATATTAAAAAAATTGGATTCGGTTTGAGGTTGGATACAAAACAATCACATAGCTGCTCGTACATATATAATTGCCGTCCCCCACCTCGAATGAAACGCCATTTATATTCGTGGCGACGTCACGGCGCGGACTTAATGACTGCTACTCGACGTCCAATTACAAGTCGTTGATAGCAATCTCGTTAACTATTCGAATTGTCATGATTCAAATATGTGCTTTTAAATCACGGCGGGCGAGGTCGGGCCGGGAAAGAGATGTATGACAGATTATGTTTATCCCTCGACCGACGACGATGTGAATGGTCACGTATTATATGTACGCGGGATCGGTACGGGCAACGGGACGTGCCGACACAGAAATAAAAAAAGTTAGTTATTTTTTACGTCATTCACACCAACCAAGCTAGATTAAATTACGCGAAGGCTAGACGTCGCTATGTTCGAAATTAAATTAGTTCATGGAAGCGATTTCGCGTTTTACTCAACGCTTGTGATGGTCGAGTTGGTGTTTGGGGCTGTTTATATCTTATTTACTAAGTGAATAGTATAGAACAGGATTTAACTATTACTTAATAAATTAACGTTACGTACAAAAAAACATATCGTTCATTTAATATTAATATAGTTAAATACATAATTAAAAAAGTAAGATAAAACTAGTAGTATGTACACTGACTGTGGGCGCGTTGGCGGCGCGTTAGTTTATCTACGTACAGCAGGATTATTGAGCTAAGCTTAAACCCTCATAACGGACCAATAGCGGGTCACTGGGTCAGTTTGTGGCTATTATCTTGCCACTTTTTTCTTAAACGCAAATAGGGCAGTAATTGCTTTAACGATTATTGCCTTTGATTAGGGTTAAGTCCTCCTTTAACAATTTTACAAAAATTATACTAAGAATACTCGTAACAGACATAAAATGTAGCAGCACATGCTATATGTAAACCTATATATATAGATAGATAGCAAGCTATACCTAAATATTTTTTTGAACAACTGACCAAATAATCTTTCAAAATGAACATGATATTTCTCTCAACCTTTTGATCTGCATCACAAATAAATAACAAATCTTTTAAAACTTGATGAAGATTAATAAACTAAATGTTTGAATTTCAATCATACTTCAAAACAAATCAACATGGTTTAAAATTCTCCAAATACAGAACTCACTCAAAAATTACTCACAGTTGTGCCTATAGCTTACACTAAGCCAATGTTGTTGTATACTCTACAAACGACTCACCCTCGCTTCGCTCAGGTTCATCCCTAGGTTGCTCTCTCATACAAACTTTCATCCCCATTTTCACGTCCTTAAGAGATGATTTCCGGGATAAAACTATCCTATATCCTTCCCGGGGTCTCAAAATATCTTCTTACCAAATTTCATTCAAATCGGTTGAGTACTTTCGGAGCCTATTCGATACAAACAAACAAAAAACTTTCCTCTTTATAATATATAATAATTATTAACTGATGAGATAGTTTACAGATTAGTTTCTGTTGTTTAATACTGTAATAATTATTCTAGCTGGTTAACTCTGTCATTAAAACATTATCGATGTTACACAGCGGCTATTCGAAACATCGCGACACGCACACAATTGTACGAACCTCGACAGAATTTATGACAATAATCTCGGGCTCGGTTAGGTTAGGGTCAAATAGAAATTGGCTACAATTTATTATATTCCAGGTATTAAATTGATGTTGCATTTGCATATTTCAAAGCGCCATCTGGTCACAACTTTAATGTTCAAACTGCTTAAATATTTAATAGGCCTCAATTTCCAAAACTATAAAAAAATATACAATTAACAAAAGATACAAAGACTTGTTGACCTTTTTTTCAAAATTTTGGTATACTATCAACTATCAATTTTTGATTTAGCTCACTAAATGATATTAAAATAATAGGTAGGTATGTCTTTTAATATAAAATTCAAATCCTCCTAATATCTTAACTTGGCCCCGAAAAGTACATATATATGTACCTATTATGTATGTAATATGTATGAATATATGTATATTTGCCCACACAGCTAATTAATTCATTAAAAGATTACAATCGAACTCAGGTACGACGTATAATACATCAATTCTGTCCCTCGTAACTTCTGATTATCACCTCGCCAAAGATGACATTGCGTCGTCGTTAATCAATTTTACATTACAGTATTAGAACATATTACTGTGCCATTAATAAATAGGCATTCGACATTAATGAATGGTTTTCATCTAAGCATTTGTCAAATTTACTCTAACAAGATGGTTATGAGTGTTCTAAATGAGTTACTAACAAATGTGATATATCGGTTAAGAATATATTAACGTATATTATTATTATATAGCATTTACATTAAAACGATAATATTTTCTCTGCAAACGAAAGAACATTTTATTTCTCACGATTCTCGCTCTTTCGATATCTTCTTTTTAATTAGTAACACATGGAACCAGATAGGTTATCTAACTTCCACCGAGGCAGTATAAATTTTTATTTAAAATATTTTAGAGCTGAAACTTTACGAGGCATATGATGTGGCGTGTGAAATTATTCAACATATTGAAATATTTATCAAAAAACTTTTTGAATTAAAAAGAACTAGACGTGATCAAATGTGGCTTGTTGTAGTACGAGTAGTTGTAAATGAACACCATGGCTGTGAGTAAAGTGAATTTATGGTAAACAAATATTAATCGTAGTTGATAAAAATAGAGCTGCTGTAATAGACCAACTTGTCTCCCGCCAGGATCTGATCGATGTGTGATGCTCGTCGATGTTCTGAAACAGAATTCTTTTTAAGCACTTACGTGTGAGGTATCGTATAAATATATTGGCCGTGTCGTTGACAGGGGGTATCCCGATTAGCGGTTCTTCAGTCACCGTGTGCATTTCCAGTGGTGGCAGTGTTTCTTCAGTTCCTTCGTCTGTTTATAAATTATTATCTTTTATATTGAGATTGAACGGTTGTCGTATTTTTTTGGATACCTAGTCGTTGTGATAATTGTATACAAATCTTATTATTTAAAGTATCTGATACGTATCTATGTAGATATAGTTCAGTCTATATTATGTAAAACAAATAGGTATTAAACTTACACATTACTTACTAATTTATACAATATAAGGAAATATTACTATTATATTAAATACATAACAACTAAAACTATTTTATAGTAACCACTTCTAAGTATATAAATATATATGTATGTATATATGTATGTATCAGTGGCGAAGGGTCAATACTAGATGTCTCATTATAATTATTTTGCTACAATTTTACATACATTAAATTTTTAAATATATAAATGTTCTTTTGGAAATATTATGTATAATAATAGCTTTATTTCTTTCTGCAATAATACGTATATAAAAATTGTAATTTTTGGAGCGGCTTAACTCTGCTAAAATTTCACCTTTCGCCACTAATATGTATGTATGTACTTATGTATGTATGTATGTACACTTGTAGGGGACTTCGTAATTAAGTAAGCTGCAGCAAACAATTAAGTACAATATATTCATATATGTAGCGTCTACATCACAATTTATCGTATTCCTTACTATTTATTTTAATCTATTGTTTAGTTATCATTGCAATATATTTGAAATGTAGGACCTAACATTTCCAACTCTATATTCATTTCCCCGCATACAAAACACATGAATAAGAAATCATAAATCAGCCCATTGTTAAGGCCGAGAAAAACTGAGTTCTCGATACGGTATCGTGCAATAAATAAACATCGGAACATCGATTATTGAGAGATTTATATCTCAGTGTGAAGAGCTTGATCATTATTCATACGTCGATTGTATATAAGAATGCTTGCCTGAGGTTATTGAGGGCGTAGAAAAATGTTAAAACGGCATAAGTGTTAATCCTTTGCTATTTGCTTTTATTATGTGCGGACTATAAGAAAAATTATAAGAAACCGTTTGTTTCACATAAAAGTTATTATTATTTTTAGTGGTATCTTTTCTCCATGAAAATACAATACTTTATAATCTATTCATATAATAAAATTCTAACTAAGTCGAATCTGTACATTAAATACTTTTTGGAAAATCTTATTGAAATAGACATTATTATCGATACAGAGGCCGAATCTATAGTTTTTAGAATTTTTGTCTGTCTGTCTGTGTGTCTGTTACCGCATCACGGAAAACCACTGAATGGATTTTGATGAAATTTGGTTCGATGGTAGCTGGTTATCCGGGTCAACATATAGGATACTTTTTATCACGGGAAAATTGTCATTTCTGAGAAAAAATACAAAAACTGCATTGTAAGAGTATACTAATATGTAAAACCTAAAAATTTGGTTTTTGGTCATTCGAACGCGGGCGGAGCCGCGGGCAATGCTAGTTATTAATACGTCCTTAGATTTACGCGAGAGACTCAAGTATAAAAAATCGGATAAGATAGTTTAATTTAAAACTTCATAATTATTTAATGTATATGTATGAATACAATAGCATTGTATGTGAAGTATGCTTGTTACTTTGTCCTTCATAAGCTAGTAGCGACTCACCGTCGTTTCACTCCGGCTTCGTCCCTAGACAAAAATAAATTTACCCCTCGGGAACAACCGTACATTTTTCCGAGATAAAAAGTACCCATGTTCTATTCCCGACTATAACCTATGTCAGTGCCAAATTTCATCCAGATCCGTTCAGCCGTTCTGGCGTGAAAGAGTAACAAACATCCATACATACTCACAAACTTTCACATTAACAAGTATAATATTAGTATGGATTGATTAACAAAATAAATCATCGAGATAGTTTATTAAGCGTAGGTGTGGCATAGGCACTAGCTTAATACTAATTTATCTTGATGGATAGGCTAAGGTTACTAGCGGTTTCATTATAAAAAGGACATCTATATCTCGAATAAAATTCTATTATAATATATATATTTACATAATGCCGTTCTATGGTAAATTCTATACATTTGCATTCAAATGTTGGCATCCGATGCTCATGTTAAGTTACAAGTAATGAAACGAAAACGAAATAATGAAATGTTGCCACAAAATATTTGCGTGTATGTTAATAGAATATTTTACTATGAACAGAAATGCGCTTCCATTTTCGTAAAGGATTTTGTAAATGAAATAGTTTTCATTTGAATAACAAACAATCGTTTTAAACTTTTATATTTAACATTTACATACATATTGTACCTATGCATTAACCGCACCTATGTTTTTTTCATGGCAACTATCATTTGCAAGATTTTATTTTATTTATTTTATTTATAATAATAAGATATGAAACTATCCATAAATATAAGTTACAAACGACTCACCCTTGCTTCGTTTGGGTTCGTCCCTAGTAAATTTTAACGGTTAGTATGGAATAAATAGACCCAATGGATATATAACCTCATAGCCTTCCGAAATAAACGAACTATCTATTGCAAAAAGAATTTTTCAAATCGGATTAGTAGTTCCTGAGATTAACGCGTTCAAACAAACAAACTCTGCCTCTTTATAATATTAGTATACATTAGTATAGATATTAACAATGCATTTTCGGAAGAACTTGTAATATAAATTGTAAAGTGATGTTGTTACATCTAACACACTGTATGAACAGTGATTCCAAGCTTTAAAATAATTGCAATATCCAATTAAATATTTCCTAAGCCCATTCCAGTTCTTTCTTGGGCAAATATTATGAATATACAAACCAAAATATAAAATAATTAGACATTAAGCTATACTGAGGTGAGTCATTTATTTTTCCTTAGAAAATAAAAAAGCCAAGATAAGTTGGAGGTCATAATCATAAGTCAGCAAAGGTTATATTTTACGTTCTAAACATTTTCACGAAAGCCACTAATGAATAGCGGAAAAAAGGTCTCATAGTATACACTCTCGTCGCACAACAGAGCGCAGACTGCTATCGCTCCTACTTATCCGTCTAAATATTTAATATATTTTAATACTCGTATATCGTCACTTTAAAAAGTTGCTTAGCTAAAACATTATTTCGCTCAACTTAAACATTAAATAAGAAAATTATTTCAATTATCTTAATATTGAATTATGATGTTGTTCTTTCACGAATAACATTCATCTTTTTCTGCCCAGCAAACGTCTTTTCATTGTATGTTGCAGTAATGAACTGTTGTAACGAAAATGTTATAGCACAGACATACATACATACATACTAGCGGGGGATCAAAAGTAAAAGTATAAATTACATAAAAAAATCTTGGTGGTCTAACGCAGTAATTTATTCGCAAAGGTGTCGGCGCTTTGCCAGAGTGTAGTACGTCCAGGAAAACAAAAAAAGGACGAACAAAAGGCAGCAAACAATACGGACGCCTCAAAGAACATCTGGGAGCCGGTGAAAAACGTCGGGGAAAGCGAAAAATTGTTACCGCGTACAGAATGAAGAGTAACAATAGTTGCGTTTGTTAAAATTGTTTATTCTTTACTTCATAAAGTGACAGGCGTTAGTTTATAGTTTAAACAATTTATTATCTATACATATAATAAAATTGTAACTAAGCCGAATCTGTAAATTAAATATTTTTTGGAAAAATTTATTGAAACAAACATTATTATCGATACAGAGGCCGAATCTATAGTTTTTAGAATTTTTGTCTGTCTGTTTATTACCAACTCTGTTGTTAGAAAAACCACTGGAGGGGTTTTGATGAAATTTTTTTTTTTTTTGGTGATAGCTGGTTATTCGGGTCAACATATAGGATACGTTTTACCGCGGGAAAATGTCTCATTTCTGAGAAAAAATACAAAAACTGAATGTAAGGGTAGTTTTGGTCATCTGA
Source organism: Brenthis ino (assembly GCA_921882275.1). Classification (NCBI taxonomy): domain Eukaryota; kingdom Metazoa; phylum Arthropoda; class Insecta; order Lepidoptera; family Nymphalidae; genus Brenthis; species Brenthis ino. Next base: position 11,209,083 of record OV170228.1, on the reverse strand, counting down.
ACGCGGACGGAGCCGCGGGCAATGCTAGTATATCTAATAATTTATTGAACTAAACTAACCATTACTCTTGTTGATTATTAAATCAACCAAGTCTAAGTTTTCTCAAAGGTTAAGTTTAATTATAATTGAAGTGAACGTGGATGTATTTATGACACTTGCTAAGTGAAAGTTAGGAAAGAAAATGCCTCAGCGCTAAGTACTCGTAGAAGTTACATTATAATATTCAACTCTTATATACCTATGTAATAGTAGATACAATATTAAATATAAAAATATAGAGTACATTTCAAAAATATTCAAAAATTGCCTTTTGATATATTGTAGAATAAGGAAAAAAATACGATACAAATTCCAAGCAAACACCATCCGACCGAGCGTAAGAATTTCCATACATACAAGAAAACGGCGCATAAATCAGAAACATCGTATGAAACTAATAGAACCTCCTCGGGGACCATTAAACACGAGCCGGGCCTTCATTGAGTCAATTTCCGGGATCTTCGATATTGTGAGAATTTTTTTCATGGAAATCCCGTGAGGAGTGGCAATCGATTTTGTTTTAACAGAAACAAGCGATCCCTAGTTATGTACAAGTTACCATGCCCAGTATATATTTATATATATACATTATAATATGAGATAGCATATATGAGTAAAGTCTATTTTATATTTTATTATGAGTTAAAACACTTTTAAACTCAATATAAATAAAACTTTTAACCATTTTATACTATACTTGTAATAAAATATATCACATTAAGACTAGTACTAGCAAAGTTATTTTGAGCGTTTCAGAAGTTTTATTACGTGAGTGCTATCGATAAAAACACGATGTAAGCGATGCTTTTAGTGGAGTGCACTTTGATGTCAGTATTCAAATATTTTATAACATTTCGCACAAGTATTAATGTTAGCAACTTGGATTAATATGGATATATGTTTGAGCAAGAGATAATTATGTATACACTTAGTTCTCTACAATCTAATACCTGTTCATTTTATAAATATTCATTAAAAAATAATATACGCCGTATTTGCCGCTGTGCTAGCGGTCGCAGGTTCGAGTCAAGCTAGGGTGGAGGTCATTTGTGTGATGAGCACGAATGTGTGTACCTAGTCATGGGTGTTTATATTTTTAATATGTATGTATTTAAAGTTATATATGTGTAGTGTATAACTATCTGGTATCCATAACACAAGCCTCGTAGCTTACCATGGACCTCGATGGTGCTGTGTGTTAATGTCCCAATATATCCCAATATATCAACATTCTTAACTAAACTTATGAAAATAGCGAAAATATTTTACTATGTAATATTAAAACAGCTGGTTTTTTTTGAAAAAACATGGATACCAGTCTAAAATGCCAAAAATATTATCAAGGACGCTCACATGAACTTCATAAAGAACGTTATGAAACTTTTCAAAGCATACAGAAAATACTGTTTACAGTCATGTTTATATTTTTTAGCATTTTGTACGGATTTTAACATCGGTTTGTGTTTCATCTTATTTTATACACTTAATATACTTATACCACAAATTCTACAACTAAAACATACTCGTACATCATGTACCTACTAAAAAAAAGTATCCGAGAACGACTGACGACGAGGCAAAGGGATAAGATTAAATGTTAAATATTTCATTAATGAAGTCTGTCTATCAAGATTATAAAAACCATAATATAATAGGAATTTCAATTATTTGTACAACTCAGACTAAACGAATAAGGTAGACAGATGGAATGAACACTAGATTATGATTGAGCCAGGCATGGTATTATATATAGCTGTTTTATATATAGCTGTTTTATATATAGCTTATTTTATATATAGCTGTTTTATCATACCATTCCTAACATTGTACCAGCAGTATATTAATTTATATATAAGGCAATAAGAATTAAAATAAAGTATGTCCAACGTGCATTTAAAAACAAAATACAAAAACTTATTTTAAGTTTTTTAAGTTTTAAAATTAATATATATGTTAATTTTTAAGGTATATATGTTATGAGTTTCTGTTTACATATTTAAGATCTTTTTGTAAATATTGCCTGAAATAAATGATTAAATAGAAAAATTAATTAATTGAAAATTATTAAAATAGTATTAGAAATAACTATTATATAAAATCTATATATTAAAATTGTAACTAAGCCGAATCTGTACATTAAATATTTTTTAGAAAATCTTATTGAAATAAACATTATTATCGATACGAACGCCGAATCTATAGTTTTTAGAATTTTCGTCTGTCTGTCTGTCTGCTACAGCATCACAGAAAAATCACAGGAGGGATTTTGATGAAATTTGGTATGGTCTTAGCTGGTTATCCGTGTCAACATATAGGATACTTTTTACCGCGGGAAATATCTCATTTCTGAGAAAAAATGCAAACACTGAAATGTAAGAGTATACTAATCTGTAAAACCTAAGAATTTGGTTTTTGGTCATCTGAACGCGGGCGGAGCCGCGGGCACTGCTAGTATTAAATATATAATTTGTTTTGACAATGACGGATCCTTTAGCTTCATTAATGGATCTATACATACCCATATATCTTATTCACTAAGAGTTATAAGTTATATATTTTATGATTTAATTTCGAACGTTCATTAACTTGAAATAACATTATTTTCGGTAGCTAACGTGGGCCATAAAAATCGTAATTAGATTTGCGTAGTTGTTTTACAAGATTTTAAGCTTTCATGGTAACTAACAATAATTTAACTATGTAAAACGCAATGTTTATTACAGGTTTTTATGATATTTAAATACTAAGATCCTATGTATATTGGGTGTACGCAAAAGCGTTATAGTCAGGGTTAAACAAAGTTCTTGCGAGTGAATGTCAACGTTGCCAGCAGTAACGGTAACGAAGGCACAACACGCATATGAAAGAAATAAATCTATTTTTGCCTATAAATATTTTATGCTAGCAACATTGTTAAAATATAGGAAGTTAAGTGATATATTATAAAAGCTCTTGATTGAGCATCTGTTAAGGAAGGAGTTAAACTCCTAAAAGGATAAAAAGGGGGTTGAAACTGTTGGGACACTAATATAAAAAAGCTGAAAAGTATTTTTGTTTGTATTAACGTGCCAATTTCTTAAACTTTACAGCTTATTTAGTGAAGTTAGAGTGTCCATAAAAACTACGCAGGCAAAGCCGCAGGCCAACGCTAGTAATTTATATTTTAATTATAACGCTAGTAATTAAAACACGGTCAACATCGGATTTACGTATTAAAAAAAGAACCTAATATTTTATTATATCTGAATTTAGTATTTACAATTAATTAATAATATTATAATAGAATTAAAATACACAAATTAATCTTTTCGTTAGATTCAAAACAAAACAAAGGCCTGTAATAAAGAAACAAAACAAATATTTTTATCCATGAAACATGAAAGACAGTTTACAGCGATAATAAAAGGGCGCTCTGGTGTTGAATATGAAAAAGTATATATTTGATATGAGGCTTCTTCTATGTTTGCCTTTATACGGGAAACATGTCAAAACGTCCCCAGTTTTTCGTGAATTTGTTACTTATACATAAGAAAAACGTCGTTCGTTTTTGAAACACAATGTTGATACTACTCTCGCTGATATTAATTACTAAATCAATAATATTTTTGTTTAAAATAAAATATATTATTGCAACGACCATTTAGTATCTGAAAAAGAAACATAAATATTTATAAAATCTATACCTACTACGAGTAATATTATAAAGAGGTAAAGTTTGTGAGTTTGTGAGATTATGAGTTTGTGACGTTGTAGGGGGTAATCTCTGGATCTACTGAACCGATTTCGTTGAAATTTGGTAAGAAGATAGTTTGAGACCCTGGGAAGGATATAGGATACTTTTTATCCTGGAAATCATCCCTTAAGGGGGTGAAAATGGGAGTGAATGTTTGTATTGGGAAGCAAGCCAGGGACGAACCCGAGCGAAGCGAGGGTAAGTCGCTAGTTACAAATAAAAAAATCGGTCAAGTGCCAATCGAATTCGCACACGAAAGGTTCCATGCCATCGTACATGTACTTTTTATTAATATAACTTTTACTCTCTATAATATATTAACGATTATAGTATATTAAAAAAAACTCGTATTTTTATTTATTTATTTTTATTATATATTGTTATAGCGGCAATAGGAATATTATACACTCTGTGAAAATGTCAACTCTCTTCCTATTACAGTTCATGAGATATAGCTCTCTGACACACGGTCAGCGGAGGCATAGTAATAGGGTTCCGTTTACACTCTTAGGGTACGGAACCCTAAAAAATAAAAAAGAATACATACTTTGAATAATTGACAATATTATGTTGAAATTGGCGAAAAAGTTTATTACGTCAACTCTCTCACGTCATTACGTCGGTTTATTCAGTATACTTTTACATTAAACAAATGTGTATTATTACAAATGCGCGACAAGATTTTCTGCTTACCATAAACAATATTACCCTTATGAGCTTCACTCGCTGCCAAAATTACTCTCGTGCATTAATTTTACGCCACTTTTATATGCAGTCAGAGCTACGCCAAACATACAGGATGCATTTTGATGCAGTGTCTAAATGTGGGAATTGCAAATTAAGAAATACTAGCGAATTCTTCCGGATTATACCTGCTGTACCATATTTAATTCTTCGTTTAAAAAAACCAAGTCGAAAATGTAATCATTTTAATCCTTAATTAAGGTCTTGGTAATGATGAGCTAGTGTTAAATGTGTATGGTAACAAAAAAAATCAGTTAATTTAGTATCTTGAGGTTCCACTAGCTGAATTTGATAGCATTCGAAACACATTATGGAGTTTTATTTAGCCAACAGTAATAAATAAATAGTACGTGCAATAAACAGCTAGTTAAAATTTTCTTTCTGTTAATCGACTTCTAAAACTGAATAGATTGTTACTCGTAATTCTCGTGTTATTTTATTGTGATAATATAATATTAATTGCTACATAAATATCAACATATGAAATTTAAGATAAAAAATCGACCAGTTATTTTGAAGTATATGTAAAACTCTTTAAAAGCGCTTATTCTTTAAAGCACAATAACGTATACAGGGTGGAACAAATCGATGGGACAAGGAAGAAAAGTAACTTAAATATTGAAGTTATCAAGATTTACTCAAAGGAAACATTTCACCATTTAAAAAAAAAACAATTGTCGATTTGTTCCAATACTTTAAAAAAATAGGACTATTTAGGCAAGACTATTACATTTTTACAAATATATAAAGCTCGAAGTGTGAAAAGTGTGTTGTTGCTTCGTTTGTTTCAACGTGCTAATCTCTAGATAGTACACAACTACCAGTCAGATTTCAAAAATTCTTTTTACCTTTTGTAATCTGCTTAATGAGGTAAGTTATATTCCAAAACAACTCTACGATTCTTAAGAGCGGAGTAATTATACGAGTACCTACCTACATAAACAAACTATGTAAACGGAGTTCCAGACAAAATCTAATTAAGAAGTTTTATTCAAACCCATCTAAGTCTTTCTTGAATGACGCGCGAACAAACATAAAGCAACACAACCTATTTTTCAAACGCCATCCAAAAAGGAGGAAGTTCTATGTTCGTCTGACGTTCATGCGACTTCGAAAATATCCAATTAGATATATCTACATATGGGGTATTCCAATCCATCGGACGGTTCCAAAAATTTTTATTTTTGATTTTCTTAATATTTTGGTATTTTTAATACCTACTCCTCAAAAGGAGCTTACTGGTAAATTTTGAGATTTTTTTGATCACGGGATTCAAAACCGCTCTTTTTTTGGTTTTGTTTTGCTCATAACTTTCTTAATAATACCTAGTCGAAATTAAAATGATTTTTCAAAATTTTTGTTTTTGGATGACCTTTACAAAAAAAAACATATACAAAAATATTTAAAATTATAAAGATTTTTGAATTTTAAGTTTTCAATCGTGTTTTTAAAAATGTGTGTATCCTTCGATTTCTTTGAAATTTTTCATCATGGGATCGATGGGGACTTTTCACAAATTCATTACCTATAATGGTATTCTTAACGTTCATATAAATTTTCAGCTTCTTGGGAATTTATGCAAAAGTGGATGTCTATTTTGACCGGACTAGTTAAATAAGAAATATTATTGTTAATTATATGTACATCTGTTAGAACTCTATTTCAGTACACAAATGAGATATCCCACGGAGTGCGTAGATATTTCATAACGGCAGTGCAAAATACAGATTGTTGGGTATTTGTAGGGTTATTAAATGTAAACTTAGTTTATTTTATCGATTATAGCTTAGTTTGGGACAGTTAGAATTTACGTCTAGCAATAATGAACCGCACTGGATCGCGGTTTCAAATGATTATAATTTATTTCGGCAAATAGCGTTCATTAATCGTCGTTATTTATAATTATTGGATTAAACATGTCTTCATTTGTATAACATGTTGTACACAGATGTTGATCGATTACTTTCCTTTTATATATAATTTTTATCTATACATATAATAAAATTGTAACTAAGCCGAATCTGTACATTAAATACTTTTTGGAAAATCTTATTGAAATAAATATTATTATCGACACAGAGGCCGAATCTATAGTTTTTAGATTTTTGTCTGTCTGTCTGTTACCGCATCACAGAAAAACCACTGGAGGGATTTTGATGAAACAAACAAAATTTTGATGAAGAAAAAGTCAACATATAGGATACCGCGGGTAAATGTCTCATTTCTGAGAAAAAATACAAAAACTGCAATTTAAAAGTATACTAATATAGTAAAACCTAAGAATTTGGTTTTTGGTCATCTGAACGCAGGTGAAGCAATGCTAGTAATCTATATTTTTTGGAAACATCTATAAACATAATATATTTATAGGCAGCTATATATAGACAGCTTCTAAATAAGGTAAATAAACCGTGCTTCAACAATAAATATCCTAAAGAAAAGTAATTCCCATCTCTGATATCACATTAAAATCACAATATTTACCGAATCTTTTGAACAAGCGGCGATATTCGTTTTTCCGGTTTTCAGTGGCGTATAACTTTGACAATTTATAAACTCTTATGTATATATGCAAATAATATCGGCAATATCTATATTTTTTACTCTTTAATTCTGCGGCTACTTTTACTTATAGTGCGATAAAAATAAATTGCTCTTTTAATCTGCAGGTATCGCAATATATATAGATCGCATCTAAAAACATCAAAAACGATGTAATTTCTAAAATGTATGGATAGTAAAAAAGTGCTACAAATCAATCAGTACTTCACTATAAAATCTCGTAAAAAATCATATTTTCTGTTGTATCGCACTGGCGGTAGAATACCGCGTATTTTTTCAGCAACGTAACTTTAACACCTTATTGGAACTCATGCAATATGCATGGTAATACTTCAACCCGAAAACATAGCCGCTCGCCCCATTAGTGACGTGCTCGGTTTTAAAAAATATATAAGGAACAGATAAAATATTAGATAGGAAACCAAAAACAAAAAAAAAGAACTAAATATGTAACCGTATATATAAAGAAAAATACGATATCATAATCATTACTATTATCTTTGAAACCAATACATCTCAACGCTACAATAAATTAATGAATATCTATACTTATTATAAAAATAAGTCCCCCGGCCGCGTCTTTCTGTCCTCCTGTCTGTCTGTACGCGATAAACTCGAAAACTACTGAACGGATTTTTATACGGTTTTCAACAATAGAAAGAGTAATTCTTGAGGAAGGTTTAGGTATATAATTTATTATGCTTTTATGTAAATTAGCTGAAATACGGCGACAAATGTTGAAGAGGTCGCAAAAAATCTCGCCAAATGGGAACTTTCCACGCGAACGCCGCGTAAACTAGCAAAGATACAGTTAAGTAATGTACTAGAGAATTCAAAATCTATAAAAATGCTACAAAAAAGTCCGCGATAGCATATCTCTATCTCTTACGGTTGACTTACAATAACCACTTTTATGTTAACATTTTTAATTAAAAACATTACGTTATTTTCAAAGTTATTTTCTTTAGTTCGGTATTAATCCTTATCCAAATGAATATTTTAGTTAGCTTAGTCATTTAATGCAGATTAAAATTGCTCTTTACACTAAATCAATCAGATGAATAGTTTTTGAGATATCGTTGTTAGAAGTAATTAGTAGCGAAACATTTTTAATGCTTGGCGAGCATTGAGATGCCTACGGCGAGTCCATCCCCTCTGCCCCGCATCGCTCGACCGCCTGCTCAAGCTATATAAACCGGGCGATGTAGCGCGCGATCCTAGGATACTTTTTACCGCGGGAAAATATCTTATTTCTGAGGAAAAATACAAAAACTGCAATGTAAGAGTATACTAATATGTAACACCTAAGAATTTAGTTTTTGGTCATCTGAACGCGGGCGGAGCCGCGGGCAATGCTAGTATAATATAAGCTATTACGGTCTACGGCAAGTGCAGGGAAGAATGATGAAATATGATATATGATCCCACAAGGTGTAATTATATCCGAGAGTAAACACTTTGGCAGCAGGTGCCCGTAATGTACCTCATCAGCTAAGTACATAACTCTATCATGCACTGCGGTTTTGAATTTCATAGCTCTTAATTTAATATAGAATTCATGGTGTATTTAATAGTACCTACGTTACCAGTAAATGAGACCTAGATTAAAAAATATGGAGCCATATAACTTTAAAAATAACTTTTACATGAAAGAGTATTGCATCGTAATTACAAATTTTTTTAAAATTTCTACTATAAAGAATTTATTTTTATTGATTTTATATTTCATATTTAAAATTCATGAAGAGTTGGTACAGTATCAAAATTACTCTCGCTAAAACGTAAAAGACCATACCAAAGGCAAAAATGCAGGAAGCACGGCCGCGTCGGCATCAATTAATATTCAGCGGCCAGCGACCGTCTAATGAAATTACCACAACAAAGCGCCGGCAGCGCTGCACGAGATTGTTGTGCAAATATAAACATCGAATTTCCGATAAAAGGCGCAAGAAAACCAAAAAAAAATGGAATTGAAGAGATCTTACAAAGGTGTTTGCTATAAATATTATCTAAAGATAGTAGGCGGTGGCAAAAACCATTACTTTAGGCATCACTTTTTATAATATTTAGATAAGATAAAACAAACCGTTAAAACACGTTTTATTTTCTTTCAATTCCTTGTTCCTAGCTGTTTGATAAAATCGTTAAACATTTGGTATTAAATAAAGAAGCATTATAATTCAGTACGTAACATTTCATTTAAACATTGTGTTTGTGTTCAATAAAATTTAATTGTAAAGTTTCTAAAAAAGCGTCAAGTCAAGCTTTTCTATTTGATACTTGACTTGAATTGTGTTGTAAATTAATTTGTACCTTTTGTCTTATAACTCAACATTCAAGTAAATAATACTCAAAAAGCTTTCAATTTTGTAAAGATTGTTCAATATAGAAATTGAAAGAATAAACGTCCGAAGACAATCGACTTTATCATGGGAGACTTATAATCAATTTGCAAAATATGCCTGAGAGCCGAGCGATTTGGCGAGTGTACCGGAACCGGCCCAGTTGTACAATTGAATTTCAAGTAGGATCCTAAGAAAACCTCCAATAATAACAGCCTAGTCCCGGTGTCTTCAATCAACGATAAAAATAAAGTATCGGAATAAAATTCGGATCGGATTCGAATCACGCGCAGTTTTAATTCGAGTAAGTAAATTAAAATGCGGCCGGTCGGAGAGAGCGTTTGAATACAAATGGTTTATTCGCCAACCGGTTTCAATTTTGCCTGTGCCTCCCCCATAACTCATTAGAATCTACGCCGTGAGCTTTTAAGTTATTTACGGACTTTTTTATTTACTTAGAAGGTGTCGTTTGATTTGATTACATTTTTAATAGTATATTAGATATTTATACTTTACTTTCCCAATATCTTCGCAAATATTGATAATGTAACATTTTTTGTACATTTTTCTTTCATTGAATGCTTTATAAATCCTGAATGGGCAAAGATTTCAATATCTTTGCGAATTATGATTAATCCGATTGAAATTACATCATCAATATTATTTAATACTTACTTCTACACAAATACCTACAATATATGTGAAAGTTGTTTTCTGTACATGATTGTAACCTTTTAAAGAAAACTAACGTTTCACTGAAACATCCCTTAAAAAAATAAATATCCTGAAAAGGGGTTTATAATTTATATGCAAAGTCATGTTATAAGCAAACACTACGAGTAATTTGAGATTCTTAAGTGACGTATGACGACTTGTTTGGCTAAGTTTGTAGTGACCCTACTTGCTGTGCCAGCTGTCGCAGGTTCGAGTCCCGTATAAGTAATAATATAAGTAGTAAATATAGAAAATTCAAAAAACAGCTATTAGGTGACACGACGGATCAAGTCACTGCCATCTTCAGACGTTTATTATCATTAGTGTCATAAACGTTATATTTACAAAATACCTGAAAAACTGATTACATTTTAGAAATTACAAACAATACCCAAGGCGACATAATCATCGCATCACGTGACGTCAAATTTTGCGTGACCAATTCAAAATGGCGGCATTGCGTTCAACACCATAATAATCAAGTCGACGTGTAAAAGTTTCCTATAAATTGATAACGAGGTGAAGTTATCACTTACATTCCGTAATTTTTTTAAGTCCACGTTACTAATAGGTATATAAAGAGAAATTAAAACCAATACCTCTAATAAAATTCAGAGTCGAGTCTGTACATTAAATATTTTTTGGAAAATCTTATTGAAATAGTTATTATTATCGATAATGAGGCTGAATGTATAGTTTTGAGATTTTTTCTGTCTATCTATCTGGGACTGTTTATCTATCTAGAAAACCACTGGGCAGATTTTGATAAATTTGGTATGACGATAGCTGGTTATCCGAGTCAACATATAGGATACTTTTTACGCGGGAAAATGTCTCATCTCTGAGAATACCATACTAAACATTATATTATAGAGTTTGAATAACAATATTTTAAGGCTGTTTGTCAGACCTACATCCAAATAATTCAATCTATTTATAATTATATTCTGTAATTTTATAATTTACTTTTGAGGTAATATAACTCGTAATTTGGAGTAGCTACTAAAGGCTCTATTGAGTTTCTCGACGGCTCTTCTTAGCAGAATTTCATTTCGAACCGGAGGTACCTTCCTCACAGTGAAGTTATACACTGACTCTTTAAATTAAATTGATCATTCAAAAGTGCATGTAAAAGTTTTAATTGAATAAAATATACTTTGTTTTGCTTTAAGTTTTAGATATTTTTATGTAGTGATTTAAGACAAATTAGACATATACTCGTAGGTATCTACTATAAAAGTAATGCTGGACGAGGCTGATGTATCGGAGCAATCTAAAAAAAAAACTTTTGTTACCAGTGAATGCTCCACATAAAACCTAGTAAAGGTCAAGTTTATTAACCTTGGATAAAGTACAGTTAATCCTTAAAAAACCTGTAGGCTCATAATGAAACAATATTACAGCCAATCTACCCGAAATATTACTACGGACGACTATAACGCACCAAATAAATTCGCTCAGTAAATTGGGTTAAGGTTTTAATTCCTTTGACTCCGTGACTGTTAGAATCAAACGAAACGAATTTAGAAATACAATTACGGTATATTCAATTTTTCATGTGGCTTCATATTAAAAGGAATAAATAAAATAATGTACGTATATACATACATATAGCTGAAACCGTGATGTGTCTCTTATAATAAAAAAAATATTTTCTCGCGAAGTAGATCGTACATTTTAATATATGTATGTATACATAGCTAGTGACTCACCCTCGCTTCGCTCGGGTTCATCCCTAGCTTACTTCCCCATACAAACTTTTATTCCCATTCTCACCCCCTTAAGGGACGACTTCTTGTATAAAAACTATCTCACTTTTCAGATCATGTGATTTAAAAAAGAGAAATTTTAGTAAAAAAAAAATCTCTATTAATTTTCTTCTATACAAAACTTTCTGACAATAACGAACACAAAAAAAAAGAATTACCTACCCAATTTGGTGCAGCCGATCCGAAATTATGCGCATACATATATTTCGGTGATTCATTTTTATTTATATAGATATACATTTGGAAATATAGAGTTAATATTTCAAAACACAGATAATAGGTTTCTGTAGAGTTTAATTCGAGTACAACAAAGCCACTAATTCTGGCGTGATCGTATATTTTCATCAGGATCGAACGGTTTAATATCGACTGAGCCAAAATCTGCAGAGGATTCCAATAGCATAACTCAAGCGGGATTTGAGGTCGCTCGTTGCCCAAAACTTTGTCCATTCGTTTTTTATAATGGTACATGATGACCTTAAGTTTATAATTCAGCGAAAGTGGCTGTAGGGGAAATTAATGAACGCTTTATGGGGCTATTTGAATACAAGAGTTATTTCTACTTTGTATGAAACCGTAAAATGTTTCATGTTAAAACTTTTAAAAGTAAAAACATAAAGAAAATACTTATACGTACTATTTCATAAATAAATAAGTACACCAAATTATCACTACACTTTTAGGCGTGCTGCTTGAGCGCAATTTTCTTCGTCGATGTTACGTATTTTATTAAATGGATATTGTTTGGATAGATTAAGAATAAAGCGCTTTAATACTTACAACATTATAGTTACGCTAAACAAAAATCAAATGAAAGATAATTTGAAAATTACACAAAATGATATAGATTACATCTAAAACATGAATATGTTTAAAGTGTCATATATACAACATACATATTTCGTTAATAAATATGTCTAATTTAAACTTTTATTTCGTTATACCACATATTAAAGCTTACACGAAGTATATAACTCATTACTCGTATGTTTTAAAAAGGTCTATTGGGTATCGGTAGTTCTTAATGCTAAAGCGCTTTGCATGCCACCTGAGCCGAACTGTTAACTTTACGAGGTGCTTTGTTCGCTCATACGTACTCCGTTCTTTCGCAACTGGGACCTCAATTCTAGAACGTCTGCTATAAAATGTAGAATTGATCAATTTATCCATATGCCACAAGTGTTTTGTGTTCAATATTTTTCGATTTAGACTAACATTTTAAGATTTTTAAAATTTTAAATACAACAGCACCTATTATTTATCTTATTAATATTGTGTAGTAAATCTAGTAGATAAACTAAATAAATTAAAAAAAGAAATACCAAAACCGTTGCAGTAAATGTTTTATCAAATCTTATATATCCATTTTCATTAAAAAAATCAATTATTCGAAAGCGAGAGGTAGGTCTACAGATATTAAAAAAATGGGCCTTATAGTCGCCTTAATGAAGTATGTTCTGAATTCACGCTCCGATGGCTTCCTTTAAAGCTCCTTACATCCACGCCCTCGGAAATATTCGCAAAGGATATTTAAAGCCGAGGTTTGTTTCGAAACCGTATCAAGTACACATATTTTATGTCTTACCTTTAGACGTATCTATCTATACACAATAATAATATGTATATTAAAAATGGGACTTTATCTTGGCCCTTATCAGTAACCGAAACAGCAATGTAAATAAAAATCTGATTTTGTACATCTATATTTTATGTACTATATGAAATAATCGTTCTGAGCGTTGCCGGAACATCTACCTATGTTAAAAAAAAAGAGCTTGGATCAATTACTTTGATCTAGTTACTTACGCTATAGAATTGTGATTATTTTTTAACTTAAAAAGCTTAACAACCTCTAAGGGGTTGATTTTTTCTGAAATTTTAGAGGTGACCCTATAAACTATTTATTAACAAGAGTTTTGGCAAGGACATCGTGTAGCATACATACTAAAAAAAAAACAATCGAATTGTAATTAATACCTCTTTATTTTTGAAGTTGGTCAAAATATAGAAGATTCATCAGATTGACGTCAACAAAGCAATACTTTGTCTCAACGCGTTTCAAACAGGACAGAGGTGTAACTATCTGGTATCATTACATCTTTATGAGCTGGATCAGGAAAGACATAAAAATATATGTGGCAATAACCTGTGAGCTTATTTCAGAAATAAATCTGTAATAACGTAGTAGTATAAAGAAGCAAATAAACAAATTTAACATATTATACTCATGCTGTTTTAAGTGAATACTATGAACACCATCTTAAATAATATATAGTATCACTAGTGACTCACACTCGCTCCGCTCGGGTTCGTTCCGTTCCATTCTAGTTACGTTTTAACGTTTAGTATAGATTTCTCAGATATGAGATATTTTCCCGCAGTAAAAAGTATCCTATATGTTGCCCCGAATAATCAGCTATCACCAAATCTGTCCAGTGGCTTTCTCGTGATGCGGTCACAGACAGACAGACAGACAGACAGACAGACAGACATACAAACAAAAATTAATAATGACTATTCAATAAGATTTTTCAAAAAATATTTAATGTACAGATTCGACTCAGAATTTCATTATATGTATAGATTAAAAAGTTTTAACAATACGTTATTTTTATGTAAAATGATAACACATATTTATACGTGTTTTTATAAAACTTGTATCGCTTAAAACGATTAAACTTACGAAATCTGTCACCGTCTGCACACCGTTCACGCACAGCACATCGCACTCACGGCAAAGACAATATAACAATACTACATATACCTACAAAAAAAGCACACCAAAATATGTTTTGCTAACTGCGAAATTTTAACATTAATTATTTTTAGCTTTACATTTGCACACAAAGTAGAATTTTGTTTCGTACTAAACTTAATTACTTTTAAATAAGACCCCAAGCCAAAAATGAACGTTACGTCATTTCAGGATAGAAAGTGCAGTAATATTTATGTCAATTCTTAAAAAAATATATTAATACTTTAAGAAGAAATGGATGATCATTTTTAAAATTCACATTGTGATTGTAAAATTCATATAGGCAGGTATAACTAATAGAAGTAGACCCTGACCGTAAGCGTATTTAAAAGACCTACCTAATATTAGGCCAGAGGTCGAAATTAATATGTATTATTGAAAATTTATTGATCTATTCTGTTTTTGCCTATTTAGGTATATAATAAAAAATCTATTTTTTTTATTGATAACACTATTTTTTTATTGATAAAGTTCGTCAATAGCTACTAAACAAAAAAAAAGAAATCGGTTGACAAACAGATGAGAAAAATGTACTGAACTGTTTTGTCTTTGTATATTTAGGTACGAGTATATATAGATACTGAACACTGATACGCCCAGCTTCACGATGTACAAGCATTATATATTTTATGTATCTTTTCGTCCCAACTATGTATATAATCTATTTATATCTATACAAAAAATTACATACATATGTATATTAATCGACTCGTTACACGGTCAATAAGCCGTAGAATGTTAGGGCAAAACTAGACATCGCTTCATAAATCATATTTTGAAAATAGTAAATTATTAAAACATATCATAAAATTCTGAGTCGAATCTGTACATTAAACATTTTTTGGAAAATCTTATTGAAATAGTCATTGTTATTGATACAGATTCCGAATCTATAGTTTTTAGAATTTTTGTCTGGCTGGGAACGCATCACGAGAAAACCACTGAACAGATTTTGATAAAATTTGGTATGATGATAGCTGGTTATCCGAAAAACATAAAGGATACTTTTACTGCGGGAAAATATCTCATCTCTAAGAAATCTATACTAACCATTAAAACGTATCTGGGGACGAACTCGAGCGCGGAGCGAGGGTGAGTCGCTAGTAATAAAAATAAAGCATAAAATTTTGCTAGGATACATAATATCTTAAATCTAGATTAATTTAAGAGGAACGTTATTCCTGTAACAAAAAGATTTCGAGATGGTATCATCTAATTTGACAATAATGAATGCAAAATATCTACCGCTTTACAAATTCGGAAGCAATAATAGTATAAAGGGAGTATTTTCTTACGCAAGTGAATAATGGGGGTCGAAACCGAAGGCGTCGGTACGCATAACTGCGATGTTCGCGATAAAAGCAATTTAAATTAGAACATAAAACATGTCAAGCGATTGTCAACCGGGAGCGAAGTAGTCTAAGACAATTCATTTAAGTTTTAAGACGCAGTAGATTGTAAAATGAAAGTTAAAAAGAAGTCTGAATTGAAAAGAATTGCTGGCTCATTACTGTTCTTGGACTTGCCTTGTGGGCTACGTCATTCACTTCGAATTTTAATTTAGAATGCTTTTTAGTTTTAGTATTTTTAATTGAAGCGCATTTTTCTGGATGACATATTATTTTTAATTCGTACGGAATATTATAGATGGAAAAATGTATGTGTTCGTTTTTTCTTCTTTACGCTGCAACGAGGCAAGGGATTGAAGTGAACTTTTGCATACTGATACACCTAACTTATCAAAGAGGGTTTCAAAGGCAATTTTTCCTAGAATACTTAATAAGTCTTGGTATTATTTTTATAATATTTGATATGTAAAGGTTAAACTTTTTTTCGGATTTATCCGTTCGGTTCGTTTTTATTTTCATTTCAAATGCTTTACACCAAACAAGGTCAGGGTAGAGATCAATTGCTATTTAAGAATGAAATTCGTAAATATTTGAATAAAAATGTAACAAACATAAACTAAACGGTATTTTGAGCAGAATTCCTAAACAGCGTATGTGACAGTAAAAACTGAAATGACAATATCCTGAATTCATAATTTAAAAGCTACGTTTTTACGAACCCTTTGTTGTAATAGAAAACCTAAAAGTACAACCGGATCAGCTCCATCACAAAGCATTTGAGTAAGGTAAACTTTGATCTAAGAGAGGTCACCTTTGCGCAAACGTTTATTTTTGGTGTAGATTAAAAAGGTTTACGGACCTTTTTGGAATTAGTCAGAAAGATCATGCATCCAAAGCTCTAATACATTGATGAATCGCCACTAGATTAAAAGTTTTAAATTAACGAACGAGAGAATTAATTAGAGAAATTGAAGTTCGAGAGGGGACACCCTTCAGAAACTTCACGGCGAGTTTAGGAGACAAGTTGACAACCAGAGGAGTCGTATTGACACAAAAACTCCCTTTTAATCCGAAAAATATACAGATTAAAACAAAAAAGGTACAGTACACATTTCATTTGACTTGTAACAGTACGTTGTTAGGCTCTTTGACGGTACGATAATACGTTACATCTAAATGAAAAATTACAGACGCTGAATATTTATTATTGCTTTATTTAGTGAAATAAAATAACTCAAAATACTACACACAAATTAAGACATAATATAATTTGTTGAAATTTGAATGATTAATTAATTATTATCATTAATTTAATTCAATCACATACATATATTACGTAATAGTAATTGAAGTCCGTCGACAGTGAATACCAATAATTTCCTATTGAAATCATTACAGTTATTTATATACATATTATATGATGACACGTTTGGCTCAGTGTGTAGTGACCCTACTTGCTGTGCCAGCGGTCGCGGATTCGAGTCTCGCTGGGGGCATTCATTTTGTGATGAGCACGAATGTTTGTACTCCAGTCATGGGTGTTTATATTTATAATATGTGTATATTTAAAGTTATATATGTGTAGGTAGTGAATCAACTATCTGGTGTCTATAACACACACCTCGTAGCTTACCATGGAACTAGATGGTGCTGTGTGTAAATGTCCCAACATATTTATTTATTTTATTTATTTATGAATTCCCTTCAATACGTCGGCTCGTAAAGACAGGTATGATTAATAATAACGTGCAACTTAAAAACAACTTCTGAAAAAGGCGATAAAATATTCCCCTTCATACTTTAGAAAGCGTCGGCCGATGCTTTCATACACATTAAAAGTTGCCAACAAACTTGATCGAGGGCCTTTTATAACAGAATAAAGAAAAAAAACTTTTATAAATACGCATACAACTAACCTATAACAACAGTGAGAGCAGAATGTTTACGGGAATACTTTTTATACAAAAAAATAACATATTTTTCGACATGGGTAAAGGTCTAACAATGTAGAGAGCATTATGTTGTTAGAACTGTCTTTCTGTGGTTTGATTATCTACTAGATATGTGTACATATGTTTATAGGAATATGCCATACAAATCTTTTTATTATGATCTTTTTTCCTAAAACTTGAACAAGTTAGTGGTGCTTAGTGCTTACAATAACTTTGGTTTATATTAACAGTTAGGTAATATTTAATTACGGACGCTTTAACATTTTTTATGTAAAACTACTTGTGTCCTGTTCTATTCATTTATACAAGTAATTAATACAAGTAAACTGCCTCGGTGGTGTAGTGGCTAGCATGTACGGCTGCACACCCGGAGGTCCTGGGTTCGAGTCCCGGGTCGGGCCAAGTTTAGTTATTGAGTCTTCCTGTATAGTAAGTCTCAGTAACAGCCCGGAGTTGGCGGTTGGGTTGGGAAGTTGGCGGTGTTTCACCCCCGTGCCTCGGAGAGCACGTAAAGCCGTCGGTCCTGCGCCTTAACTCTCACCGGTCGTGTCGAGTGTTCGTCCCACCGGAGTATGAGAGTGATAGTAATAGAGAGTGCACTTGTGTCTGCGCGTATACTTGAGCACTATAATATCTCCTGTGCAGTTGGCTAATCTCGTTGAGATTGGCCGCCGTGGCCGGAATCGGCTAGGAGAACATCATCATCATCATCATCACAAGTAATTGTACATCTATACATGATTTAATAAAATTGTAACTAAGCCGAATCTGTACATTAAATATTTTTTGGAAAATCTTAATGAAACAGACATTATTATCGATACAGAGGCCGTATTTATAGTTTTTAGAATTTTTACTTTTCATTGCAGGAAAATATCTCATCTCTGCGAAATCTATGCTAAACGTTAAAACGTTTATTATTCGTATTACAAGATCAAGCCTTGAGATTATTCACTGTATCGACTTTGACGGATCTAAGGAGAATCAAGTCAAGTACATACTTGCCTTTACCAAACGTCCTATTTCTAAAACATTTTAACTACCCAGTTAAAACGGGACGGTTGGGAAAAAAATGTTTTGAAATAATGGCGGAGTGAGATATTTAAATGTCTTCGTGCCGACAATACGTATTATACTCGTATGTACTTTCTAAGATTTACACAAATATTTGACATTTTAAATAAATGTAATTAAATAGCATTAAGTTTTACATTTAATGGTTTAAAGGTATGATAAAATATTTATATAAGGTATGTAACGTATTATTTAAAGGTATGATAAAATATTTAAGGTATGATAGAATAAAATATTTGTATCTACTTAATGTGGACTTTAACATACTTGAAAAGTTTCACAGTTATAACACAGGACAAAATTGACCTTCAAGATTTTACTACATACTTGATTACAAATTGGTAATAAAAGCTTATTAATGTTAATTGTAATTCTAGTAACATCATATTATTAGATTTCACCCCCATTTTCACCCCCTTAAGGGTTGATTTCCAGGCTAAAATGTATCCTATGTCCTTCCGAGGATCTCAAACTATCTTCTTACCAAATTTCATCTAAATCGGTTCAGTAGATCCAGAGATTATCCCCTACAACGTCACAAACTCACAAACTTTACCTCTTTATAATATTAATAAGTATATTAGTATTAGTATAGATTTCGTGGTGTCATATTACGAACTTTGGTCACAAGCCTTAAGTTGAGCGAGTTAGTTTTAAAGTAATAAGTTTGCTACCTTTACATTTTTAATAGATAAACTAGACTAAAGCAGCTGACACAATTAGCTTAATGACCTATTCCACTTAAAGGAAAATGTAATGTGAATCAACTTAACTTACACGGGCAGTAATTACTCGACAGACTGTTATGTTTTGTTTTGGTACAATGTGACTATTTGTTTTAATGTTCGCTATCATTATCACTATACTGAAATAATACAATATAAAATTTCAATATGTGTAGATTTCATAGATTGTTTCTGTTTAACTTCTTGCATAAAACACAATTTTAACAATTTCTAAAACGCACTCGATGTACTCGATCACCCGCGCATCCGCACTTATTACAATAGGGAATATGCTGTATGCAGATATAGCACACTTAAATATAATTGAACAATTGAAGCGAAACGTGCCCAGTTGGTTTGAACCCGTGGAAAACAAGATTGACAAAAGAGGTTAAAATGTGAAGGGTGAGTAGAAACGAAGTCGGGGAAGACCTTCGTATTCATTATCGTATTTATTACCCTTGAAGGGTCATGTCAAATCCTATTTAGTTGCTCCTCAAGAGATACATATGGTATGAATTTATGATTAATGTATCGTATGTAAATTTAAAAAGAAATTATCATAACAAAACTAGCCAGAACATTGCAATTAAAAATACTTAAATAAGTTTTAAGATAATCAAATTACAAAGTTTCCGCACTCGTTCATACTAAATTAGTTTTAAATTTACAGGGTTGTTTAATCAATAAAAATGCTAATGTCACACTCACAAGTTGTGTAGTTGTAATTGAAAAACAAAACCTAGTAAAAAATTCAGAATCATATCATTGCTAAGTACGAACGACGTGGGTTCACAGTTATCTGATTTAATTAAACCTGGAGTAGGGCAGAAAGCGCTTGAAACTTCACCGCACTTTGGCTCGAGAATGAAAAAAAAGACAAACTATTACACTGGGTTTTTGTTATTAATATTTGTTCGCGATTCTGCAAACAAGTACGTAATACATATTAAAATGTAATATCTAAAAATTTCGTGTCACGGTGTTCGTGGTCGCACTCCTCCGAAACGGCTCGACCGATTTAAATGATTTTTTTTTGTATATTTGGTAGGTATGAGAATAGGTCATAAAGTATTTTTCACGCTCCTGCCACACCAACCCCCCCCCCCTCCCCTCCCCTTTTAATCACGACTTTAGTATTTTTGTGTGAACAATATTACCTATATCAATTCACTTTTACTATAACATAAAGCCAAAGAGTTTTTTTTTTCATTGAACGCGGGCGTAGGGAAGTAGCCGCAGGTTCTGTTAGTAATAATATAACACTATATTGCAGCACAATATGTAGGCTATCAACCCATTAAAGATATTGCATTTTGCGTAATAAATATTTTGTTACATTGTCATTTAATAAAGCCCTATTCCATAGATTACAGATACCATTTTGCAGTTTAGATAGCATATGGTGGGTCCATAATGTGTTTTAATCTGGAAACAAAGATGTGTCCTCGTATAGACTATCATTGTTGTAAATTATTCGATTACAATGCGAGCTGGAGTGCAGGAGAATAAAGCTTCTAACTAGCTCTTGAACTGGATATGTATAGAGAATTATAATAGTATACGTTGTATTATAATGCAAAAAATAATACTATAAATTAATACAACGGCGTTACTGTGTAATGAGGGCATTACAAAATAATTTAGTTACGCTATTACAATGTTACCTTTTATGAATGTCGCCCCGTACAGATATAGTTTTTGTATATTTTTTTTTTGTCTCATTAATGTTAGTTACTTCGTAGGTTCATAATGGCAAATAAGCTAAGGGAGGCAATTTGCATTTGTTGGCGAAATAAATAATAAATAAAGATAAAAAAATGTTATTTTTTTTATATTTACCTCATTATTGTTAACTATTGCTAGAGCTAAGAATATCTATTACCCTGAAAATTAAATTATCTAATTGATTTTTATGTAATACTAGCGACTGGCCCTAGCTTCGCTCGGGTTCGTCCCTAGTTTGATTCCCCATACAAACTTTCATCCCCATACTCACCCTCTTTAAGGATGACTTTCGGGATATAAAGTATCCTATGTCCTTCCCAGGGTCTCAAACTATCTATTTACCAAATTTCATCTAAATCGGTTCATTAGATCCAGAGATTACCTTACCCCCTACAACATCACAGACTCACAAACATTACCTCTTTATAATATTAGTATATATAACGATTTTTTAATAAAATAATATTTTTTATTTGCGTTTTAGTTTAACAAAAGGCGATTATTGTTATGAGTGGATGTACATACATACATCCATACTAATATTATAAATGTGAAAGTGTGTTTGTTTGTTTGTCTTTCTTTCACGTCGAAACGGCTTGGCGAATTGGCGTGATTTTTGTGCGGAGATAGCTGGAGGGCTGGAGAGTGACATAGGCTACTTTTACCGCAGGAGATTATCTCTTTACCGCGGGGAAACGCGTTATAATACAGTTCAAAAAATATCTATGATCAGAATTAATTGAAACTTGGTATAAATGCTCTTCAATATAATTAATTAAATACGTGTTTTAGCATTTTTCGAAATTCATCCCATAAGGAGGTAAAATAGGAGATGAAAGTTTGTATGAAACCTACCATTTTAGAGATTTTTGTTAGTTTTAGCGCGAGCGAAGCCGCGGGTTCTGCCAGTACATATTACAATTTAAAAATGTAAATACGATTTATCTCATAAAATTAATCATCGATTAAAAACTGAACAAAGTTTCAGTTCTTCACGTTTCATAATCACGTTTACAAATAGATGATGAAAATTTATTAATTAAATATGAAGCCTATCTCGCAGTCCTTTCATTCGCGCTTCCATTTGCGAATTAGTTTACCTTTAATTTGGCTAAGCGCACCCACAATGCTCGATAAAAGCAACAGAACAACATTCCCTTTAAATTAAATTTATTATCAGCAATCATTATTAAGATTTGGTAAATTGACGCAAGAAATCGAAGACGAAATCGATTTTTTTTTAAATGGTCAATAATATCGTTCTCTAAAACCTTCTTACAGTCGTCAAGTACCTACTATGAAAACAGATTATGTAACTTAGAATGACGTATAAGGACAAAGAAATAAACAAATATAAACCATTGGGGTTGTTGGAAACCGCGGTATCACTGCCACCCTATATCACAGAGTAATCCTTTGATGAGTGCGCGGTACTCTTGGGATTGGAGATAGATAAATAACAAACATAAACTACATCTATAGATACTCATTTAATAAATAGTATTGTGTATATTCTCTACATTAATTAGGCATTTATTATCACAAAACTTCATACAAACATTTACATTTATGCGTAATCTAATATACTTCTATATTAATATTATAAAGAGGCAGAGTTTGTTTGTTTGTTTGAACGCGCTAATCTCAGGAATTACTAATCCGATTAGAAAAAATATTTTTACATTGGATGGTCCGTTTGTTGAGAAAGGCTATAGGCTATATATCATATAATAATATAGTCTATCTATTCCATACTGACCGTTAAAACGTACCTAGGGACAAACCCGAACGAAGCGAGGGTGAGTCGCTTGTACAATATAAATAAGTAAAGACAAAAACGTTCAGTGCCTTTTTGTCGCGTATTTGTCAGCCGATATCTTTTTTTTTGTTTAGTATCAATTGACGAGTTTTATCAAAAAACAATGAGTTTTTTTATATAGATAGGTAAATTCTATTCGTATGTGTTTTCCTGTAATTTTAAATAATGATTATGATCAAATTTTGACCCAAAAGCAAATATTTAAAATTAATAAATATTTTGGATACTTACGATTTTACTCAGTTTATTTTTTCTGTTTATTTTTAAGAAAATAGTATTATATATGATATACTATGTATTATATATATTTTAACCTTAGCAGCTTACACTATAATGCACACTTATATTCAATAATATGACTTTGGACAAACATAATAAACAAGGTTGGTGATATAAAACACCTATCAGAAGGAAAGACAGAGCGATCTCCATAATTGGGCATCACCCAGGGCCTTTGTTTCGAAACAGTGAATTTATGATGGCAATTTATGCCTAGCCACGTGCGATATTTTTTCAACAGAGCTAATTTTTTGGCGAGTGTCTGAATTAAGTGAATTTACTATTTAGTCGCATTATGGAGAATGTGTAAAGTAAATAATACAGTGTTTACTTAGATAACGATGATAGTTTACCATTCGCCAACCCAGCCGGGCGCGAAGGCAAGAAACACACAGGTACGTGCCCCTCTTCGTTGGGAAGTGTACCATACCGGTTGCTCCTGGTACTTTTCTAATAGCAGTGGACCATGTAAACAGCCCCATGGTTGCGTGGTCTTCTTCGGCAGACCTGCTGTCGAGGCGTCGTGGTTGAGTGCATGGGCAATATTGCGACGCCTCCTTAAGACAGTAGAGGTCCTGTTGGATTTTAGTGGATAGCACTGGTTTTTCTAGTCCGTGAGTCCCACATAACCACTTGTTTTTAAACAGATGATATGCGTAAATGCATTTCCCAACATTAAAAAACGATGATAATAATCTATTTACTTCTCTTTAAACCACAGACTAACTTTATGCAAAAAATTTACATCCAGTTATTGAACAAACCACCAAACTAACAAAAACTTTTTAACTTTTTAAATGCATTTCAGCATTTTTCTTGCAATTACCTATGCAATTCACCATGCAAGTCAACAAACAAATAAATTAAACACACATAATTCTAATTTCAATTAAATAATAACAATTCATTAAATATTCCTAATTGTTAAAATATACATTTTTTAACTCCAAAACATATAATAATCGTAGCAAATAAAAGAAGAGTTATTTAAAAAGCCTATACCTACCAATAAGTAATTTCCATCTAAAGCCTGATTTTTTATTCGACGGAATTCTGACATTTCAGAAGTGTTGTCAACTTTGAAACATTGTCACTAAAAACGGAAAGCATTTTAGAAAAATAAAAAATAAACCTTTCTGTTAAGGTTTCAATTAGAAAAACTAAGACTTAAAAAATTATTAATAACTCTAAATAGGTAATAATTTTTTTATTATTATATTATTGAAGTTACAATAATTATTAAGGAAATTATTTTTCTATTACAGGAATCCCTGCCCAATAATGGATACGTTGCACGCCTTTATTAGGAAAACCCCTTTATTTGTAAAATATTTTGTTTTACTCTGTTTTATTCATTTAACCATTAAAAATTTATGTTATAATTAGCGTGCATTGAATGCACAAAACAAAGACTATTAGACCAGGGTAGAAGCCTTTAAAAATAATAAAAAGTGAAAAAAAAATAATAGTAGGATGCAACCCATTAGAAAAGGAGGGGAATATTATAAAAATGAAAGAAAAAATAATTTACGGACGATCTGAGGTCGGGAAGGGGGTGAGGGTGGGGGGGGGGGTGTTGTTTAAGGGTAAAAAACGGTTTTTCTCGATTTCCGGCAAAACTAAAAGTTTTTTATTCTGTTTGTATCATCTGCATTAAGGCAGATGATAAGCAAGTGTATGAAATAAAAAAGGTTTTTTGTTTCTTGCATTTTCTCAGAAGATTTACTATAGTAACATATATTTTTTTTCACCATCGGAAAGTAGAGATTTCAACGAACAGAAAACATACCAACTTTTTGAAAAAAGCTGATATTTTGACGGGTGAATTTTCGATTGAAAATTAGGGTTCTTTTTCGATATTAATTCAAAATAAGGTGAAAAAATAAATATTTTTAATCAAATAAATTAAAGCGTATTTGGGACATAAAAAGGTAAGTTTTCACCAAATTTCGTTAAAACGAAAACAATTTTGTAAAAGATAAAAATAAAAAACCAAAAACTTGGTTTTTTGAATTTTTCACATAAATTTTGAGGTTATGTGAAAAAAGTGTAAAGACAAAAGTTTTAGATCTTTTTATTACCTACAAGTTTGCCATTTGATTTCTTTCGATAGGACTTTTAGTTTTGCCGGAAATCGAGAAAAACCGTTTTTTACCCTTAAACCACCCCCCTCCCTCACCCCCTTCCCGACCTCAGATCGCCCGTAAATTATTTTTCCTTTCATTTTTATAATATTCCCCTCCTTTTCTAATGGGTTGCATCCTACTATTATTTTTTTGGTTTCAAAAATTATCGACTCTGGTCTATATTTACAATGTCATGCATATAGTTTACTTGATCTAATTCTGTCTCATATTTTTTTGTTATTTTATATTAAAAAAATTCAAAGCAGAAAAGGTGAATTGTGATATCTGAATTGTCAAAGAATGACAGCTGTCATATTTCCGTGGAATTAAAACTCATACTTTACTTAATTACTCGTAAAGACATACTTTGCTTATAAAATATACTTCCGGTAGCATCTATATAAACAACCAAATCGGATATTACTATTGCAACGCTAAAAGTTTTATTCAGAAAAACTTCCATTATTTCTAGTATAAAAGCGCAAAATAACCACATTAACGGTTAGCCGGAAGAATAAATGGAACTTCTAGGGAAAACATTAGCGCCAGGGCTTATGTTCTAAGGATTAAAAAGAGAAAAAAAAGCAGACCAACAGAGGGATTTACTCAGGATATTAAATGAGAGAAGACAAAGAAGATGCATATTTGAATCAAAGTAAAAAGATTGAGAAAGATAGTTCTGATATTATATTTTATACGTCGAGTTAAAATATTTAATAAAAATCGGATAAGTGCGAGTCTGACTCGAGGGTTCCGTAATGTGAAACATTAAAATAAGTTTATAATCGCAAAGATTTTTTTTGTGTATATGAAGTAGTGTAATGAAGAACCCTGGTATTGGGGATTCTCTTGAGTGTCAAAACATGCGGCATAAATGGGCGTACTTTTTGATAACGTTAACATAAAAAATTTAATTTTTCAGAGCTCCAAGGGATTGCAGACTTGAGTATCTGAGTATAAAATATGATTGATTATGTATAAGTGATATATTAAAATAAAAAATAGTCTAAACGCCTCAGAGATGTAGCTTCCTCTCTAAAGAATTTTCATAGACATTCTTAATAATATTAGTGTATTCTAATTTATAATATTAGTTTTGTATGGAAACTATGTCTTATCTAAGAAAAATCTATATTAATATTATAAAGAGGTAAAGTTTGTAAGATTGTGAGTTTGTGACGTCGTAGGGGGTAATCTCTGGATCTAATGAAGCGATTTAGATGAAATTTGGTAAGAAGATAGTTTGAGACCCTGGGAAGTACATAGGATACCTTTTGTACCGGAAATCATTCCTTAAGGGGATGAAAGTTTG
Source organism: Brenthis ino (assembly GCA_921882275.1). Classification (NCBI taxonomy): domain Eukaryota; kingdom Metazoa; phylum Arthropoda; class Insecta; order Lepidoptera; family Nymphalidae; genus Brenthis; species Brenthis ino. The sequence continues at coordinate 11,182,061 of OV170228.1, read as the reverse complement.
TATGGGGAATCAAGCCAGGAACAAACCCGAGCGAAGCCAGGGTGAATCGCTAGTATATTATATATTTAGAGTATTTACTAATACCTTAATATTTATAACTAAATATAATAATATAATACAGACAGAGTCTCATGAAATGGCTAGGCTTATAGTAATGTGTATTTAGTCTGAAACAGCTCTGATTCAGTCAGATAAGTTGAAACAGGAATTTCATTTCAATTACTGTAAAAGGAGAATTTAAATAGAACGAAGATGCCGTTTACTTAATCCGCGTTTTCTTCGTCGTAATCCGATTTCGAACGATTCTGCTTTTCATCAGCCTATTGAAATAGTAAAGTTGTGAAAATAACACTTCTGTACAGACGTCTCGTATATACATACATTATATGTACATACCTATATGCAAACCTTTACGTAAATATATTTTGTTCGAGCTCATTGTGTGCAAGAGATAAACACGAAACATTAAATCAGTCAGTGTCAATTTTTTTTAAATATTCACGAGTGATTCTGTTACTGTTACAACAGATTATATTATTTATTCATTTAAACAGAAGAAATTTTTTTTTGCTCTGAAAAACATAAATAATACTTACAATAAAAAAACGTACGAGTTCGTTAGATCATTTCAATACTTGCTTTGACGCAGTGAGATATGAGTGACTGACTTTCACATCGAGATCGAATTCGAACATCGATTTATGTCAGTTCGCAGCATTCGCTAGCAAAAAGTAATATTATTTCGAATTAATACATTTGCTGTACACAATGATGCATAACACATGTCAAAGTAGCACTAACCACAACAACATAGGTCACAGTGTCAAATCCTGCAATAGGCAAATGTCTGATCACAGCGTAGAAAATAATTTATAATTTATAGTAATATTATAACAGAGGTAAAGTTTGTGAGTTTGTGATATTGTAGGGAGTAATCTCTGGAATATGGATGTACAAAACCGATTTAGACGAAATTTGGTAAGAATATAGTTTGAGATCCTGGGAAGGACATAGTACATACTTTTTATCCCGGAAATCATCCTTTAAGGGGGTGAAAATGGGGATGAAAGTTTGTATGGTGAATCAAGCTAGGGAAATACCCAAGCAAAGCGAGGGTGAGTCGCTAGTTATGTATAAATTATTTTAACCAGTAAAGTAACTTAAACATTTAAGTAATTAATTAAGTCTATATTAATTATTATGCTAGTAATAAAAGTAAAGTGAAATTTATATGCCACTAGTTTCTGCCCGCGGCTTCGTTGCGTAGATATACGCTATCTCTTTCCAAATTATACTTAAATTTGTTGAGTCGTTACAATGTGAAGAAGTAACAAACATACAAACATTCCTGTTTATAATATTGTCATTAATAAGAATGTACCCACGAATTATTAACTTCGTTTATAACATAGCGTCACGTAAGACCTCAATTCGAACACTCATGATATGTTCTAATAAGTTAATGAAGACCTTTATTATATAAGCTGTGTTCTGTGGAACTTTGCCTTTGTAAGTCTTACAGTTAATAAATAAACTCAATTAGTTATCTACACCACGTTGATACAATTACTTGTTTATATAACGTTAGTTTCATATACATATGCCACGAAGTTCGTCTAATGACTAATGGATAATACATAATATGCAGTAAGTATATCAGTCTTTACTAGAAAAAAATCTAATAATGTATCAAGTCAAGTCAGAATGTTCTTTTATAAAATGATTGGTGAAATATGATGTTTTTCAACCTACTTCCTCAAAAAGGAGGAGGTTCTCAATTCGGCTGTATGTTTATTTTTATGTTGTTACCTCAGAACTCCGTCATTTATTAACCGATTTGGACCATTTTTGTTTTGTTTGAAAGTGTATACTTTCAGATTGGTCCTATTTGAATTTCGTCGGTGCCAGCCGATACATCCCGAAAATCATCCCTTAAGGGGGTGAAAATAGGGGTGAGTGTTTGTATGCGGAAATAAAATAGGGACGAATTAGAGCGAAGCGAGGGTGTGTCGCTTATATATTATACATGTATTATCATTACCCTCCACTCCCCTTCATTTTAAATATTGACCCTAAAAATTTACAATAAGTTTTGTATAAAACAATCATAGTTTTATATTTGGCATTTTTAATATTTGACACAACATAAAAAAATTAAATAAAAAAATATTAAATTAAAACTGAAAAAAAACACACACACTTAGAAAAAACCGAGTCATTTTATCAGTAAAGATATTAAAAACGGGACGCGTACAGCTACACGACCCGCCATTAGCCAGACGGTCGTTACGTACATTTAGTCAAACAAACCCGGTTACAGTTAATTTTTATAACAGCCCCAAAATTTAAATTACTTTGCATTAAATTTAATTTTAAAATTATTGATGTGCGTTATATATAACTTATATTATATGGAGATAGTGTCACCAGAAATGAAACAAACGTCAAGGTGTCTTCTTTATTTATAAAAAAAATACATCTATACTAATATTATTGTTTGTTTGTGGTTTTTGGTTTGTATGAACGCGCTAATCTGAAGAAGTACTAATTCGTAATACTTTCTTAGATTTACGCGAATATTTGACATTTTAAATAAAACTATCTTTTCGGATTTTTCGAATTAACAAAATTTTGTTAATTGTAGGTAGGCTGTCTGTAACAACATCTAACACCTCAGTCTCTCCCGTGACCATGAATGCTGTAAAGCATTCGAAACGTCGGGAACCAAAAATCAAAATAAATCCGCGAATTAATCCGAAAAAATTGTTTTATTTAAAAAGTACTAATTCGATTTGAAAATTCCGTTTTGCATTAGATATTACTTGTATTGAGGAAGGCTATAGGCTATATATCATCCCGGAAAAATGTACGGTTCCCGTGGGATAGGTTTGCTTTTGTATAGGAACAAATCCGAAGCAAAGCGAGGGTGAGTTGCTAGTATATCATAAAATGGTAAGAAGTAGGTAATATATTATTGAATAACAATAAATTTAGAACCTGTTTTATCAAAATAGAATCCATGTCTTGTTCATAATTCTAAATTTCAAAATGAAGCAGGAACTTCGAGAGCACCGCGAACAAAGCTAGCAAATTACCCAAGTTCCCAAAGCATGTAAGGGTTGCATAATTAAGTAATAAATCTGCCAAAGTATCGCCTCCAATTAGACGCTATCGTTACTGTTTACACTTTTATTTAAGACTTACATAATTGACTGCTTTTTTTCGTCGCCGAAATATTTTTAAAATTCACGTAAACGATAAAACCGGCCATTGATATTAATTTAACAATTTTGGAAAGGATTTATAATTTCATCTAGAAAAAATACTGGTATAAATAAAAAAGAAGGGTGATTTATTATTATACTTCGGCAAATATTTCAACCAGTAGTTTGTTTTACAAGTTCATTATTATCGGTAAGCAAAATTCCAAATAAGATTATGTTGAATCCTTTCATATTTCAAATTATGGCCTACATATATATATATATATATATATATATATATATATATATTATATATATATATATATATATACAATATCGAAAAAACAGCCAAACTTTAAATTATAGGTTTCAGAGGCACGCTGAACTACAGATATTTTAGGGGGTGTAATTACGCTTATAGCTTAGGGGTTTCGGGATCCCAGACAAGGGAACAGCTCATATGACGTGTTTTGTAAATACACCGTGTGTAAATTTGTTTAAGAGTCCATTACGTTGGTCACATCACACACACAAACGCCAACGAAATACAAATATTATTATTTATGTTTTTATTTCACATTAACGAGTTTAAAACGAGTTCACGCTGTGAAAGATAATAATACAAGATAAATTATAGCGTGGCATCCTGTTTAATGTAAAAATACCATAAAATCTACTGGGTCGTTAAATTAAAATTTTATATAATTTGTAAACAGTAAGTAAAAAAGTACATTACAATATGATAAGTTGCTTACTTCAATACATCACTACCGACCTGCACAAAACATATTATATCTCTAACTTAGCTTAAGTTTAATAACTTAACACAACACAATAATAAGAATCATATTAGAAAGTAAGTTTTAGAAAAAAACTTACAATAGATTTTAAATTAACATGAAAACACAATCATTTATGCATTTGCGATATAGTGATTTCAATGAGTGCCAAAAACACGTTTCACAGAACCGTCACAAGCTCATTACGAGTTTTGAAGGGATAAACGCCCTTCAGATCAGTGCCGGCTATTAAATTTCAATCCGTGTATGGAGTGGTATATTAATTAGTTTGTCCGGCGATTACGTCGAATTAATTGGATAATCCAATATAAATTTAACGGGCTCGCTGCGAGTGATTCTGTATTATACAACCGTGAAAACGGTTCAAATTGCGCCTTTACTGCGGCTTGTGACATACATAGCTTAAAGTAATGAAGTCCCACAGTCCCACTTACTTGAGACACTAATGTCTCGAGGAACGTGCACGTCTATTCAGTCAATTTATCATTTTTTCCACTAAATAATTAATTATTATTAGTTAACATGATGCTTATGTATATGGTTAATCAGTATTTATCCGCACTATACAAATAACTAGCGACTCACACTAACTTCGCTCAGGTTCATCCTTAGGTACGTTTTGACGCTTAGTATTCAACAGATTTTTTGTAATTTTTTTTTCATGAATTCTTCCGATGTTTCAGTGTTAAGCTCCGCGCTTTCTATTATGACATATATAGATAAGGATAAGTAGACACAGTGACAGCCATCGACGAGAATATGGGAAAATGGGCAGAAATTGGAACAAATTGTGTCGAAGTGGCGAAACGCACGTCAAAACACTTTTAAATCACCTACAAAGGGTAGTAGACAGAAAACTTATATCTTAGAGCAACATGCTGTTAGTATTCAATTTAAATAAATGTACATTATATATGTAAATATATACCTATAATAAATAATTGACGACACGTTTGGTTCAGTTTGTATTGACCCTACTTGTTGTGCCAGGGGTCGCGGCTTCGAGTTCCACTGTCATTCACACACACACACACACGCATACATTTATTTGTGTGATGAGCACGAATGTTTGTGCTCCAGTCATGGGTGTTTATATTTATAATATGTGTATATTTAAAGTTATATATGTGTAGGTAGTGTATCAACTATCTGGTATCCATAACACACGCCTCGTAACTTACCATGGAACTAGATGGTGCTGTGTTAATGTTCCAACATATTTATTTATTTAATTATTTTTCCATACATAAAGCAGACTTGTGACTGAATGATATATAAAATGTGTAAAGGTGCATAAGCAAGCAATTTTCTTATTATTTTTTATAGCAGTCTTATAACTTTTCTCGTATATAAAATATTATACGATAAAATCTAAATTCTTTTCATAAAAGATTATAAAACTGGGTTAGTTACATACTAAATACTATTAACAAAGTGATATTTTTTGCTCCTGAAAACCACTAGCAGTAACCTATTACAGCGACCCGCATCTCGTGTGAAACAATGCACTAAGTATTTGACAACGGAATCTCTACAATGTTATATGAACTCGAATATAACTAAAATATACAATATACATATATAATGGTATGATATAAGGTCTCACATAAACAAGTTATCTTTAATTAATTGCAAATAATATATACTCGTACATGATATAGCGAATGTAATAATAAAGTGTAATATATAAATACAGCCTTTAATAAATCTACTTCTAAATATAGATAAAGATTAATATTAAAGTGGTAGCATAATGGTAAATACACGGAGTCAAGTTTCTGAACAGCACCTATTGTAGTGCTAGGTCCTTGAACTTCTCATCCCATCCCTTAAAGGTTTAAAATGGTAACTAAAATTGTAATATTTTATTATACGCTAAAATTTCTTTGTGAGTACTAAAACTAAAATCTATGTATTTCTTCTTAGTTATTTATGATAAATCTAATTTTTTTTTGTTTTAACCATTTTTATACCACAGTAAATATCTTTACAAAACGAAATATAGAAATAATTTACCAAACTCAAAACCCATATGTATTGATATTAGTATACTTCATATATTTTTATTTCAATCGTGGAATCGAGTCAAAAGCAATTTCCCTTTAAAGTCAACTGAACATTTCAAAGAATTCGGGCAACGCCAGGTAAAGTAAATAAATATTATTTAGAGACGCTTCGATTAACTTAGATATCGAGTTTGCTAGCCAAGTTATGAATTATTTACGATAGAAATGCATACGATGGGAGGTTTCTGACGGAATCAATGGCTTAATAAATTTTATGTATTACTATTTCATATACCTATGTAATTATCTAATAGAAATTTACTTTTATTAACAACGATGTTTGCTAAAACGATAATAACGAGACAGACAGTTTACATTTAAACAAAATCTGTATCCATACAAAACGTGATGCAATTGTCGCAGATGGATTGTCGAATCATCTGTTTTACACAACCGCTAGTTGTTTTACAAAACAGCTCCGTTATGTAAAACAACGGAACGACGTTTAGCGTTATTTTATAACTATTGAACTTTAATACGCATAATTGTGTGAACGTTTTGCTTAACGGAGCTATTACGTAAAACAACTAGCTATTTTGTAAAATAGCTGATTCGGCAATCCCCCTGCGACAGATATGTATATTTAAATTAATAATAACTGCGTATGCAAGCAAATCGCCTAAAATATTTAAATAAGTGACTTAATTATATATTGCAAGCAGAAATCGAATTGAAGGTGATGCTTACTTTTTAAAAGTATTATTATCCTATCTATACGAAAATAATTATACAATTTAGATATATTATAGAATTACTTTAATCAAAATAGTACTTTAAACCAAACAGTAATAGTGTCGGTACATTTTCACAACATTTCACATTCAAATAACGTTTTCAACGGGATTGCAATAAAATAAAAAGCGTCACCAATTAATATTTTGGTGGGCAAACCGAGCGATTCCGGCAATAATAATTAATTATTCGGATTCGGTTAACGAGCGTCCGACCGATATAATACTACGTAAAATTATTAGACATTTCATCTGATATCAATTAACAATTCGTATCCGAAACACTGTAACGATTACGCATCAGATTTGAGAGATAATTTTAAAAACGTTTTTGTTTTTTTTTTAATTGAGTGGCCGATATTATCTTTAGAATATAAATATATGAAGAAATACAAAAAAGATGGCCTCTTATATTAAAAAATTAATATTGTAGACATTCCTAAAGAATGAATTAAAGTTTATCATCATTCAAATTCAATCGTTGAAAAACATCCACTACGACAGGATTGTTTGAAATTAAATGCCCTAAGGCAAAGTTTTGGTATTGGAGGCTCTGTTTTATAATATGTAGTGATAATTAATAAACAAAAGGAAATTGAATGATAAATAAACTAAATATTTATTAAATTTAAAGTTTTTTGTCACAACACTTTTAAAACCGTACAGGTAATATATGTTATTGATGTCTACTTATATGCTAAAGTTTACTTAGTATACTAAATGCTAAAAATTTTAAAATGTGAAAATGATTTTTCGAATACTTTTCAGTTACTCGCAGTCGCGAACAAGTAGTGCCTGTCAGCTGGCGTTATTTTGTCAACTGAAGTGAACTGTTATTAAATGACCAAGCTGAAAATTGTTTATTATATGAAAATAAGATTATATATAGCTTTCTGATAATTTATACAAGGGCATAATTCATTTCTCAGTTTTACAATTTTTGCTGGCACAATGTACATAAATTCCGATGGGATTTTTGCGCTACCACAGCGCGCGTGACTGTATTGTTGATGAGTTGATAAAAATGTACACCATTTAATATCGTGAAAAAAATCTGTAAAGTCTACCAAGTTATTTATTCAGTGAGTCATAAATCAAATCGGCACGTGCACGCGGCAGTGTTCCGAGAGGGAATGACTTCAAATGAGAAATAAAAGTACGGTTAGCAAAAACATGACAATATCCGAGCCTTATTTGATAATTTTCCATAAAAAAAGGATTATGTAAGTTAAATTTAACTTACAAGGTTAATTTAATATATTTTGGGAGGATTATGTTAATATTTCTGCGCAATAACATTAGATTAACAATGAGATAGTATAAATATTATTTTATTAAAATGGCAGCATCGCATGTTCTGCGCAAATAGTCAGTAACTTTGTAACCCTAAATGTGGCGTAGTAGCTAGCTAGGTTAGTGCTCCGTAAAAGCTTACATACACTTGCTGTGTGTGAAAAATGTCATGACACGGTTATCGTGATATGTGAGACTTTCGTATTACCTCATATACGTAAAAGCACCCATCCTGCAATTTTTTGCTAAATGTACTGGCATAAAAATAAACAGACTTCGCCCTATTTGTTAGACCGTATCACATTCGGGGAGCAAAGTTACGTAAAAGGAAAGACAACGAGAAGATATAGACTAGAAATGATATATGGAGGGTGCGTAAGTGGAGACAATTTTCCGCGTTATTTATTGTTAGCATTAGACCGTGTATTGGGACCGTCGCGTCGCTGTGGCATCTGTAGCTTTATAGAAGCCCCTAGCCCACCAATATCAATAGCGAACTGGAACTGGCACAAAAGTTAGACAGCAGGATGCCGGTCAGTTCAAACTTTGTTATGGTCGGGATTCCTTCAGTTTCTCAATAAAAGTCCGAAAGTAATTTCACCTTGGGACTGTATCTCTTTGCAAACTCGAGTGGAAGCGAGTTTTATTAGTTCGGCATATTTACAAATTGGCCATTCGGAGTACTAGAAATAAAATGTGAGTGGGTGCAGAGAATCGCGACCGTAATCAATTATAGTATACGATTCGCGGTGCGGCGACAGCGAGAGCAAAGTTTACGAACTAATGATAACAAACGCTTGGATGAATCCGCTATAGAACTGTTACAATTGCTTTAAAAATATTGTGGCAACTAAGCTCGAACTGTACAACAAAGTAAATCATGATTTTGCCGGGACCAAAGCGGGATTAGTCTATGAAAGAAGTTTTCATCTCGTGTCCATGGAAAAAACAAAAAATAAAGGACTGAAATCCGAGTAGCATGGATGGGGGATGGCTAGAGATTAACAACAACTTAGTTCAACGAAATAAAAAGTGTTATATTCCTATCATATAGGGAATAATTTGGACAACCTGGGGCTGATATTAATGAAGTAATTTGATAATTCTAATTTAATAATAGTTTTTTCACATTGAACGACAGTCAAAGGTGAAAGATAAGTTTTTTTTGTTTCTTATATTCTTCTAAAAAGAAGATAAGGTATAACTGATTATTTAAAAATAAAGAAAATAAATTCACAAATGGCGGAAATATCACGTAGATTACAAAAAAAACACAAACTAATTGACTACCTCTTCCATTTTAAAGCCAATCAAAAATATTAGAAAAAGGCCATTTAACTTTTCAGGGTTGACAAATCGTCTATGAACTTATGATACCTCCTAACCAGCACTTTTTCGCAAAACTTTATTCTAATGCTATCATTTGGCAAAAGTAACATAATACAAACTGTATTTAATTATGATATCATAAAAATATGTAAATACCAACCAACTAGGTACTCATTTGCTTTACCAAAATTTTCCACGATTTTTTTTTAAATTAATAAATTAGTTTTATTTTCGTGATGTGAAATTTAATTTCGTCAGACGTAAAAGAAATTCAAGTAAGAATTCTTTATGTACATACAGCCTTTATACAAGTTATCACAGATGGCGGCACACGTTTCCACAGTTCAATTATGTAAAACACAATGATAAACACAGCTGAAACTTCCCGTGACGCAACCAAATCAAACAAGTGACACGTGAGTGTGGGTAGTGTTATAGCCTCGGCCACCGTGTTACAGTTTACATGGTACGAGTATTATTTGACCTGATTTACATTGTTGTTTTTAATGACATATTTTCCGTCTAATCAATAATAGATAACGCTTTATTCTTTTTCTGGTGGCTATTAACAATATTGATTATTTACACAATCGATATCTTGTCTCAATCCGAATTAGAAGCACATTTCTCTTAGATGTATACACATACACATATACATATTATATGTGTATTGTGTAGTATTGAAATACCCCAATATCGCATAATATCCACAATAATATTATAAATGTGAAAGTGTGTTTGTTTGTTTGTTTGTTTGTTTGTTTCTCCTTCTTTTACATCGACACGAGGATTGACGTGATTTTTTTGTGTGGAGATAGTGGGAGAGCTGGAGAGTGACATAGACTACATACAATCCAAAAAAATATTTATCACCAGAATTACTTGAAACTTGGTATTAATGCTCTTTAATAAAATTAAATAAATACGTGTTTGAGCATTTTTCGAAATTAATTCTATAAGGGGGTAAATTAGGTGTTGAAAGTTTTTATGAAACTACCTTTTTAAATACTTTTTGTAGTCTTAGCGCGAGCGAAGCCGCGAGTTCTGCTAGTATGTATGTATATATATAATCAAACTATTAAGTATTCACATTTAATTTATTAAAAAAACCTAAGTATTCAAATAGTTAACAGTGCAACATCGAAGCAACGCTGTAACTTTATTGTTGAATCGCACAAAATTAAACGCTATTTGTTTAGGTGGAATGTAAATTCTCAAAAACAAGTAGAAACAATATGCAAATGTTATCTACTCGTAGTATAGTATTAACGTCAGATGCATACTCCTACTGGAGTTCGAAAACCATCCGGGAAACACTCTTATCACAATAAGGATTTTTTTAACTTTACAATATAAGTACAATGTACATACAGATATGACATAAAAGTATCACATATTTTTGTGGCCTGAAAACCTTTTTTATGTAAATAAAATCTATTTGTATCGACTAATCATTTTAATTCAATTTTGAATGGTAACGTACATACTCGTATAAACATGCACGGTATTTAAGCATCATTACTGTACGATATATTACTTATACAATATTATATTCGTAATTAGTATCTGTTCGATCATATCTTAAAGCACAGATCACAGATAAAAATTACACTCCCGTGGAAAAGATAAGTCTCACATCTATAATTTTACAGAACATGTGTAAACAAAAACTTCAGTAAAGCAATTTTTATACGTAATAAGATTAACCTCATTATAATATTTTTTGACGTTGGGAAATGCATTTAAGTATACCACCTGGCACCTGCATACATACAGATGGGTATGTGGGTCTCAACTACGAAGCCAGTACCTACTACCCACTAAAACCGTACGGAACCTCTCCCATCTTAATGGGACGTCGCAGGATCGCTTATACATACATAGTATTGATAATAATTAACATTTTATGTTGCAGAAACGTTCTACACGAAACGAGACGCCGAGCACATACGAAAACAAAAAGAACTAAATAATGATTTTTGATAGATTTGTATTAAAAAATCTTGAGTATAAATCACATTATTAAGATAAAAACAAAAATCGAGCTTATATAATGATTACACACCTATTTAGCCAAATATAAGCCTGCCTTGTTTATGTTCGCCTAGTTTTCGAGCGTAACAATTTTATCTAGTAAACTAGCGCTTTTAACTTTTATTGTTTGATAGATAGATATAGGATATAGCCAATACCTGTATAAATAACCGTTTTAATGATCGATAGAAAATTTAATACATAAGTGTAAGTATTTTAATACATTTTTCAAATTTACAATAGTATCGAACGATAGCATTTTTCGATCGGACGACCGCGGCGTATGCGAGTTCCAAAAATAAATTGGTCCCGTTAACGTCATAAGAGGTCTAAAAAAGTGGCACGTACATACATACATGCAGTGACTCCTTTAATATCTGATTTGTAGTTAATTATTATCAGATAGTAAGTACAATTACCATAACAACTTTCACTTCACTAATATCAATGAAAATGACGAAATACTCGTACAATTTTTTATACATACTTTAAACCCCATAGGCCCAGGGGATAAATTTTTAAAAACCTTCTCAAACAAATCCCGTTTTTTGAACCTGGCGTTGGCCTTTTAAGCCTGTGCGTTGTTTGTCAGAAATCATTCAATAAACTTATGACTTTTATTACAATCTATAAATATAATAAAATTCTGAGTCGAATCTATACATTCAATATTAAAAGGTATCTAGAAACGAACCGAAGCGGAGCGAGAGTGAGTCGCTAGAAAGAAAATAAAACGAGAGCGATCCCCGGTGCTCAGTTAACCACTTATGCAGCTGTACCTATTATATGAAACATACCATATATTATGGAAGAACCAATTTAAATTTTAATATAGCCCAACAAAAGGGTTCATCGTATGTAAGAAGTATCAGAAAACGTAAGGTTACTGCGGGAAATCTGATTTATTCTTGGCAGTGTGTCAAGTAGCATATTTCCGTCTCGGATGTAGAATATGGGTGAAATGATAAAGTCTTATTTGGCGTATATTGAGCGTAAACCAACGCTCCATTACTCTATCGAATGTGAGGTAGGTAATGCGAACTCGTTTCCTTTAGCACCCTCATTAGTAATCTGAGATTCGGTGTAGAGTCGAGGGTGAAATTTGTACTAATAAATTCGATGTCTTAATAAATAGATTTTTTTAATGTTTACATTTAATAAATTTATAATTTTACTTAAATAACAAATCCACGTAGCCTCATAGTATTTCCTTCAGTTTATACAATTCGATATAAATAATACGGTTAAAATGATCTCAATAACAAAAAAACATAAACTTTTTAGTTTATGTGCTCGGTTTTATAATTTACATCGTATTCTACTGCATTTCAGCAATTTACGGTGATTCACGGTAGAAATCACATAATGCGAGAATATAACATAATATTAGATTAAATTTCCTCTTGTTAGAGACGATATTTACGAGGTTACTAGGCCCTTAGGGATACCATTATGTATGTAACAATAGCACACGATATTTACCTATATTATACACATTTCACAATTTGCATAGAAACAATTTAAAAAAAAACGAGTTCATAAACAATGAGTTGTACAAGCTTGTGTGATTATTCGTGAATTTAAAACTCCAATCGCAGAATGATGGCATGGGTAATGGTCTAAAAAATGGCCCCACAAAATTAAGCCGGCTCAAAGCTGGGCACGGTTCACAATACTTTATACGTTCTCATATTGAAAAAGGTGACATTTCAGTATTAGATGTGGCCATTTTGTTTTTATAGGCAGTTCATAAAATAACATATTGAACATATTTGTACGGTCCACAGTGTTATATTAACAACGACAATGAATTTGCTTAAGGCTTCAACACTGAAATTTCTTCTGTACAAATATTTCTCAGTTATAAATTTTATAATTAACCAGTATTGGCTACTCTTGCTAACTTATAAACTTAACTAGGTATTAGACGATTTTCTTGCAAAACCGCAAACTTGTAACTATTTACTCGGATTTTTTTTTATTTACGGTGTTTCGGTTGCTTTACATCAAACATGGTCACGGGAAACACTAAGGAATAATAAATGACTTTAATTTCAATGTCAAATATTCGCGTACACTTACGATAGTTCGAGTAATATGATATACAATTTAATTTTCTTAAAAACGTTGTGATATAACAAATAAAGACTTGCGACCACTCTTATCAGGTTCACATTTCAGCTGCACAATCTAAGCGAATAAGTCCCGCATCTCCACTATTTTTCACCCCGCTCCTGAATTCATAACTCGTCCTGACGTATAATACTATACAATACACTCTTGACAATACTCATATTACGAGGTCATCGTTACTCTTTTATAGTGTGAATTTACTTTTAAGTGACGTATGTATGTATGTATAAGAACATATTTATTATATTAAAATAAATGATAATAGAATAATTTAGTAGATAAGTAATTGAAATAAAGATGATATCCATACCATGATTATGGGTTGTAATAATTATGTATTATATTCTGGTTTAATTTAGATTAACAATTTGATTTTTCTATATTATTTATATAGCTATTATATTATTAAATGAGGAGCAAATATATTGTAAAAACATTCCTATACTTTATTAAGCCATGTAAAAACACCATAACATGTAATCTTACTAATATTATAAATGTGAAAGTTTAGATGTTTGGATGGATTTTTGTTACTTAATCATGCCAGAACGGCAGAACGGATCTGGATGAAATTCGGCACAAAGATAGATTATAGCCTGGAATCGCACATAGACCACTTTTTTCCTAGAAAATGTACGGTTCACGTGGGATAGTTTGATTTTGGTTTTCTAGAGGCGAACCCGAGCGAAGCGAGAGTGAGCTGATAGCTAGTATAATCGTAAAACAACATGTCCAATTCCCGTTAAGATAAAGCATTTTCTACCACTTTATAGGGGTAGAACCTATTAATTCACATGAAATTACAATTAAATTGGCAATAGTGTTAAATCCCTTTCAAACCAAATAATAATAAGAGTTAAAGAGGGATACAAAACAAATAAAAGCACCGAGCCATCCAATTTCAGCAGACATTTTGCGTTCCTTCGTGTGGGCTACTTTGGGCCTGTAGGAACAGATTCGTCGCTCCGCAAACAGTCGTAAATCCCCGAACATTGCCCTGAACCGTCCTCCGGCTTAATAAAAAAACGGATAATAGTGAACGAACGGCATTGTCCGTAGCAGACGTGATTTATTTCAATAAACATATCGCATTGGATCACACATCGGGAGACAGATAATCTCATACAGATTACGTTCGTGTAGGAATAATTTTTGATCGCCGCGATCAAAGGGATATCGAGATTATTGAGGATAAAAATGTCTGTCTCGATATGTATTTTAATGAATCATAGAGTACCTATAAATATTTTAAAATATTTCCATTGGTTTAATAATGTAGTAGTAATTTTTGTTTACAAGTCTTTATACTTTAGGATAACTGTAATATTAATACATATGAAAATATTTCATTGTTAAAATCATCGGCAATTAATGGCACACATGAAATTAGTACCCTGAACGTTTTAATTTGCTTCTGAACAGTTATTTAAAATAAGAAGTAGAGACAAATAACATTTATTTAAAATTATTTAATGCTAGCATTGCTCGCGGCTCCGCCCGCGTTCAGATGACCAAAAACCAAATTCTTAGGTTTTACATATTAGTATACTCTTACATTGTATTTATTGTATCTTTTCTCAGAAATGAGACATTTTCCCGTGGTAAAAAGTATACTATATGTTGACCCGGATAACCAGCTATCACCATACTAAATTTTGTCAAAATCCCTCGAGTGGTTTTTCTGTGATGTGGTGACAGACAGACAGACAGACAAAAATTGTAAAAACTATAGATTCGGCTTCTGTATCGATAATAATGTTTATTTCAATAAGTTTTTCCACAAAATATTTAATGTACAGATTCGGCTTAGTTACAATTTTATTATATGTATAGATTATCCTGCTACAAAATATGTGTATAATATTAAAGTTTATATTCATCCATAATCGTACACAAAACAAAATCACATAGCACTGCCTTGTAATTTTAATGCAATTAATCCAGAAAGGGTTCCGAAACATTAATCGTTTTTTCATTAAAACACTGGCTCTGAATTATCGTCCAATAAGTTTACATGAAGTCGATTCTGTCACATCAGCTTTTATAAAACAAAGTTGTGAATTAATGGCCCTCATACTGAAAGGTCTATTGTGAAAGCCCGTCCCCAGGGTGTATCCTTCCATTTCGCAGAATTGGACATGTATCGACACCAGCCAAACTTGACCTGTCGCGCTCCCTTAAAGTCATTTTGATGGACGCTAACGAAGAGTAAATGGACATTACCCAAAAGATCTTCGTATTGTGGATGTCGGTTCAAACGGAATGGATCGGGAGCCGTTTATTAGATTCGTCGCTTACTTTTTACCTTTGACCAAGGGCTAGTGTTGTCTTTGAGATGGCAGTCCGAGTGTATTTATTGTTCTGCAAAAATTGTTTCCTTGTTATGTGAGAGGCATTACTGTTAGCATTTATTGCTCGGTATATAAACCTTTAATATAGTAATGAAACATCTGTCATGACTATATAAAATTGAAACAGAATGTTTTACATTAACAATTAGTGACTGGATATCTCCATTATCAAATCATTTGGTTTATTTAATAACAGCGTAATTATTTAGTTAAAATTATTGTCACTAGTACACTTATATATAAAATATGTATATAAATATTGTTACATGTATTTATAACGATAATGTGTCAAATTGAAAAAATAATTCATCTATCATTGTCGAAGCGTAACCGTTTTAGCATTGCATCGCATATATTCCAGTAAAGTACAAAAAATTCTGATATTCCAATAATTTTCTATAATACAGCAAGAGTTACCATAAAGATGATAATAGTGCAACCTACTAAGGTATATTTAAAAAAATATATAATTTAATAATATGAACGCGAGTAAACTGATATAATGCACGCAACTTATAGGTAATCTAAATTCAAAGAACTCCGCATTTTTGTAGCATGCAATATATTGTTGCTATTACAATATAAACTCAAATTGGTAGCAGAGTGTATACGGACTGCGGTCAATTTTCGAAAGCAACAATGTAAACCACACCGTGACCACTCATTAGGGTAATTGGAAGTCAAACGCAAGCAATATTAAATAATATACAAGTTACAATATATATTAATACACACATACAGTGTGCGTCAATTTCATTTATAGTACCGACGTACCCGCGGAATCGATCTAAATATTCTATTCTGCCTGTTTCTTCATAATGCTAACATAAAAATCAGATTGAAAGCATTAGCTAACAAGTTATGTAGCGTGAAATACCATTAATGTGTCTTATAGTACTGGAAGGCTTTGAGAAGTCGGATGATAAACGAGTCCTTTCACTAACTTATTGTGTAAAGTTAATTCTCGAAATAGGAGTTGCGTGATATTGCCGTACTTGTTTCTTCACAGTAATCATGTTGTACTTAGGGCGATGAACTTGGTAATTGTATGTTGTAAATTGGAGGTAATTATTAGGGGTTATAATAATTGTATGAAATGTATTTCTATCTCGTCCTATTTTCCATATTAGATAATAAATTGTGTTTCATAGAAATAGTATTAGTAGGAAATTAAAAGTACCTATATTACATATCATACACCTGGAATATCATTAAAATATTGCAATCATTTTATCGTGATTAATTAATAAATAATGTTGATACATCTATTTAAATCTATACTAATAAATGGAGAGCCGATTTTTTTGTTCGGTTATACTGCGATAACTACTGAACCGATCGGAATAATACTCGTACCATAAGACGCGGCGTGTTTCGGAGAAGGTTTTAGTATATAATATGTTGGTGATTAATGTACTATGCGGGCGGAGCCGCAGGAAAACGCTAGTTACATATAATTTAAATATTGTAATGTGAGGTATGAGAGAACGTTAGTATGTCTGGGCAAGCAGCCAACATTTGAACTAAAATTGAATAACGATGCGAGCCACCAGAGCGAGTGTGAACGTTTAGAGAATTTTTGTTTATGACATTTTGTCAGATTTGTATAATAGAAAAGTATAATGTGAAAAATCAGTTTACACAATGTTAAAAGTTAAGTGCAGGTTAAATACTTCTTTTTCCTACTAAATAAAGAAATATATTTAACTAGCGACTTATTCTCGCTTCGCTCGGATGCGTCCATATGTACGTTTTTTTTCAGCGGAATCTTAACTCTTTTTCTAAAATAAAAGAAGCTTAAGACTCCTTATAACATCAGCTATCTGCCAGTGGAAGTCCCGTCAAAATCAGTCCAGCCGTTTCGGAGATTAGCCCGAACAAACAGACAGAAAGACAGACCAAAAATTTAAAAGCTGCGTTTTTCTTATAGATAGGCTATATAATTTCATATGCATTTAGCAAAAAGCTGTTATTTTGACATACATATAAACAGAACTTTATCCGCTATAGACAAAAATAAGACAAATAAAACCGACTTCAAACAAATGCACTAAAAAGTAAAAAATAACTAATTGGTAGTTTTCATTTACTATACATACCTAATCAAATATTTTCGAAGTCGGTGTGCTTTGCTTTGTATGGGCTGGCACCGATTTCGAAAGTATTTGATTAGGTATGTATTTAATAGGTAGGCTTTAATTAGCTTAGCCAAAGCACACCGACTTCGAAAATATTTGATTAGGTATGAATAGTAAATAAAAACTACCAATCAGTTATTTTTTACTTTTTAGTGCTTTTGTTTGAAGTCGGTTTTTATTTTTTTGTTAAAAAGTTTTTATTTTTCCCTTTTTAGTGTAGACAGTAGTAGCAAAGTAAGAATTCTAACGTGTTAGGCTTCTCAAATCAAACAAAATAAGCCCAAACTCAAAGTATCTACTATTAGCCGTTGAAGAGTTCCACCAATCCACCTTCTGGCCTTACCATCAAATCAGGTCAACAATACCGAACCACTGTACTATCAACGGAAATAGAAACACTTGCAAAGTTTCAAGTCAATATGACAATTAGAAGTAGGTTAAATTTATCATTAGCTATTTTTCCACCCTTAGGGTGGTATTTTTTTTTTGAAATTTAAATGGGACCAATCTGGAAGTATACACTTTTAAACAATACAAAAATTGTCCAAATCGGTTAATAAATGACGGAGTTCTGAGGTAACAAACATAAAAAAAAAAACAGTCGAATTGAGAACCACCTCCTTTTTGAAGTCGGTTGAAAATGTAAATTTCATTAATATGTTATTTTTGTTTATATCATACTTAGAACATATTTAGATATGAATGAACTCCTGAAAGTTGAATCCTTAATAATAAAACCTTTTATCTCAATAATGGATGATCTTAGAGAGATAAAGGTTATACACATGGTTGTAACGTAGTGTTTCAAAGTATAAAGTGCGTAATGGATTTCGCGAGGAGATTTAGTCCCTTAGGTATATCAATCTCTTTTATTTCCCAATTGGTAATCTTGTGATTTAATGTACCCATTAATTTAACTGTACAGTAAAATTTAATATAATTTAATTTAATTTTTTTTTTAATTTTAATAATTTAATTTCATTAATTAAATTTTATTTATTTAGTATTTTTTTAAAAAGAAACTATTAACATTATATTACGGTACTTTATCCACATAATCATGTTAGTTATGGAGCGATTTTACATTCTGTTGTACCAATTGCAGTTTAATTAAAGAGAAATTTACAACTATAATAACTATGATTATTTTCAGGCACATTAATACTATACACTGTACTTTATGTTATTTCGTTTAAATGATTTAAAACTGGCTATTTATCATATTTAGTTAATCAACTCTTAATTTTATAATTTCTTCTTTCCTGTAAAATACTTCAATAAAACCCCAAATTCTAGTTACATATTACTTTAGCTGAACTTTATTGCAGAAATAAAAAAAAATCACTAAGCACTTACTTTGAAGAAATTCGAAAAAAAAAGTCTAAATGACAATATACTAAGACATAAGATAAATTGCGCTCACGTTTAATCGATGCGTTTATTCTATTATATTATTATTTCTACTCGCTCTTGCGTCGAACTGTCTGTCCCACTTCTGAAAACGAAAAAGGCGGAACGATTGGGATCATCGAAAGTCCGTAAGGCAACTTCGACCGGCCATTTCTGTGGCCATTCCATTTATGGCCACTCGTAACGGTCACTGTGAGGAGAAAAAAGTACGTTACCAAAGCGAAATGAATCGTAATAGCAGATCGCATGGTAACATTAAAAAGGAGAAACGTCAGTGGTGATCTTAAATTAATTTAACCAGAATGCGAAACTTGGTTAATGGATGATCTTTGAAAGACAAAGGTTACACACATTACACATGTAATGTAGTGTTTCAAATGTAGGCAATTGAATCTCTTTTTTATTTCCAATTAGTGACTCACCCTCGCTTCGCTCGGGTTTGTCCCTAGGTTGATACCCCATACAAACTTTCATCCCAATTTTCACCCCCTTAAGGGATGATTTCCGGGATAAAAACTATCCTATGTCCTTCCCAGGGTTTCAAACTATCTTCTTACCAAATTTCATCTAAATCGGTTCAGTAGGTCCAGAGATTACCCCCTACAACGTCACAAACTCACAATTCACAAAATTTACCTCTTTATAATATTAGTATAGATTGATAAATCTTGTGATTTAATGTACACAATAAACACGTTCATTAAATAATTTCATTCATTAATTCAATAAATTAAAAAACTTTATTTCGTTAGACATAAATTATGTATATGAAATTACTCGACTTTAACATAGCTGTAATTTAAATCTGAATATATCCATCCATAACAACTAGAGCTTTTAATCCTACAAAATCATATTGGCAAGTAGGGGTCATAATTATTTGGTGGTTACAAACTAAATTGAAACAAACCTTGGTACAGCAAGCTGTTGGCAAATTTAGTATTAATATAAGTTTCCAGTAATTTTCCGTATAAAATCCGTTCTGAGCAACAAAAAATTGGTTTGTACAGCACTTACATTTTCCGAACAGAAAGTAGAAACTCGCGAGTCGAGTTAGTTACTATTGACCATTCAGTTTTATGGGTGATCGTAAAAGGAGGACCGATCTGTGAAAAAATCTATTCGAAATGCTGAGCTAGTGCAGAGCATGTTAATTTAATTAACGTTTGGAGATTTCTTTGTACAAATTGGTTGGTGGTCAGCCATTGGTTCTTTTTTCAAGAGATCTGGAATTTGCGTATCCACTGCTACTAAAAATTCATAACACTCATAAAAATATTCTCATGTTAGTTGATATAAAAGTAAATTATATCAATTTACTATATACATTGAGGCAGTGGTAGCCCACTGGTAACGTGCACGCTTGGGAACCGAGTGAAGCGGGTTCAAATCCCGGGTCTCTCGCACCTCTGATATTTTCATGTGCGAATCATTTCTAACATGATTACCACTTGCCTTACGGTGAAGGAAAACATCGTGAGAAAACTTGCATGTCTGAGAAAACCTAGTAAGTTTTCGAAAGACATGTGAAGTCCGCCAGCCCACACTTGACCAGCGTGGTGGACTATGGACTGATCCCCCTCGTATTGAAGGGAGGCCCGTGCCCAGCAGTGGGACGTTAAAACGGGCTGAATACATATTCTGTATATGTAGGTTTTTCAAAGTCAGTACATTGCATTAAACCCCACCAAAATATCTCTAGTCCTTACTGAAGTTAACATTTCCACTGCACTGTTTCATCTATTATAATTGTTAATTACATCTCTAAGTATTATAAAACAAAGTCCTCCGCCGCGTCTGTCTGGCTGTCTGTTCGCGATAAACTACTCCACCGATTTTCATGCTGTTTTCATCAATTTATATAGTGGTTCTCGAGGAAAGTTTTAGTATATAATTTGTTAAGTTTTTGTTTACATTGGCTAAAATATAACGATATTTGTTGGTGTCGGAAAATAATAAGTCGTCTGGCAGCTTTCAACCAAAACGCTGCCTAAACCCTTTAAGCTATAACAAAATAATGTATGGTGAAATTGTGTATATTATATAGAAAATCTAAAAATATAGAAAAGTCCGCGATGGTATATGTCTATCTCTTAAGGATAACATACTATATCCATTTTAATTCAAAACGTACCTAGGGACGAACCCGAGCGAAGCGAAGGTGAGTCGCTACTCGCTAGTAATATATAAACATGTATATATACATTATACATATTAGTACATGTCATCGTATGAAAAAAATACTAAATACTACAAGAGAATGTTCTTTAATTGCATTTATCTTTTTAGTTTACGTAATTTCACAGGGCCCACAAATAAAATATCAGGTCAATTAGATGTAAGTCTGTATGTATTGGTATTAAAAAAATAAACCCTATATAGGTTAACATATATTATTATTAAAGACAAATACGAATAAAAGAGGTGGAAATTATGGGCGCCGTATACAAACTTCAAGCTTTTGTTTTGGTTTGTTCATGTTGTTATAATCGTCCTATTAAATTGCAACTCATCATCAAAGTCAAATTATATAAATAGAATGTATAACAGAGTTGGTGTCGTCATTACGGATTCAAATTTGCTTGATTGCACCCTTGATGGTCTGGTCATTATTGTGTAAGTGCTACTTACTTAACTGCAATGAGTTTAAAAGATCATTTTGTTAAGTATTTAAAGTAAAATGCAACATCAACATAAACACGAAATAAAAAAATAATTATTATCTCCTAAGTACGTATCATTGTAAATAAAACTATGTTTTCGAATTTTTTCGCGGATTTACTTGGATTTTTGGTTCCCGACGTTTCGAATGCTTTACAGCAATCATGGTCACGGGAGAGACTGATGGTTAGTAATATATATAGTAATAGTGTTGCTTAGTAATTTGTCTTTTTTAAATAATAGCAAACTAAATTAAAATTATTAATCTTAATTAATTTTAACTTTTTTTAAATTACACATAGAACAATTATGTGGCTTATATAATAATTATTATATTTTATATTTTTACTTTATGGTTATAAATACAATAATGGCAACACTAAATATAGATTACTAATTAACAGTTTTAAAATTGTAATAATTATAATAATAACAGCAAAAAATAAATAAATAATATTCCATATTCAATTATAAAACTAATTAAAATTATAAAAATATTTAAAGTTAAAAAATATTGTAAGGTAATTGGTGCAATTTTCATTTTGTTATTTGTGGGTAGGCTGTCTGTAACAACTATACCTTGGAGACATCTAACACCTCAGTTTCTCCCGTGAGCATGATTGCTGTAAAGCATTCGAAACATATAGTATGGTATAGTAAAAGCAGTGGTAGCCTAGTGGTAACGCGCTCGCTTGGGAAACCGAGTGAAGCGGGTTGAAATCCCGGGTCTCGCACTTCTGATATTTTCATATGCGAATCATTTCTAACATGATTACCACTTGCCTTGCGGTGAAGGAAAACATCGTGAGGAAACCTGCGTGGCTGAGAGAACCTTGCAAGTTTTTGAAAGACATGTGAAGTCCGCCAACCCGCACTTGGTCAGCGTGATGGACTATGGCCTGATCCCCCTTATATTGAAGGGAGGCCCGTGCCCAGCAGTGGGACGTCAAAAAAAGGGCTGAATAAAAAAAAACGAAACATCGGGAATCAAAAATCCAAATAAATCCGCGAAAAAATCCAAAAAGATAGTTTTATTTAAAATGTCAAATATTCGCGTAAATCTAAGAAAGTATTATACGTATCATTGTTTCAAATCAAATACAAGTAAGTACACGAGAATAACAAATAAATAACATTATTGGATATTCGGATAACTCTCTGAGCTTATTGGGTTTAACAAATAATGTCTATTGTTTCGAAGTAATAAAAAACAGATAAAACTAATATTAAAGAGATAACAAATGATTTGCATATAGTTATGCCGATGCGGTACCTACCGTCGAAACAAAATAGTAAAATGTTTATCGAAGCGCACTGAGTAGACAAAGTGGAACAACCGATAAAAGATAACTTAAGGGCCTATTTATACAAACTGTAACTATAAATGATAGTAATCGCGAAACAGCACATAAAAATCTACAGCCCCATTCAATTGGAGCGATAGCGCTAAAATTACGCTCAACGATATTCGAATACAATAATCAAATAATATTATAGCTGAGTCTAATCATACGCATGAACGAATTTATGTGAATGAAACAAGAGGAGAATAGAATGGGTTTTAGTAGATTATTTTCTATTAAAAATAACTTTGAATAGATTTAAATTATCAACAATAATACATGATGATAATAAATATGGGGTAACTATAATGGACACGGTTGGACGATCAAACACATATACGTAATTCGTATATCAATGAATACGTGATCAACCCTTATAAAGTTAACCATTAAGAGTCACTTATCATTACCCTATTCTAATGATACGTAAGCCGTAGCTAACGTTGAATAGGCTATTGGAGCTGATCCGACCTCTGGACCTTACTTCTTAAAGGCTCAAATTACCTGCTATATATTATTTAACTTTATTAGGAAATTGATGAGATCCTTTTAGTAAGTAATATATGTATGTTATTAACAAACTTGTATTCCTTAATGTCTTTGATATGTTTTATATATGATTATCTCAAGTCTTTTGCATACAATAATAATTTTATCTTGCAACTTGCAAGTAATTAAAAATAAAGTTATCTATACATATAATAAAATTGTAACTAAGTCGAATCTGTACGTTAAATATTTTTTGGAAAATTAAAATAGACATTATTATCGATACAGAGTCCGAATCTATAGTTTTTAGAATTTTTGTCTGTCTGTCTATCTGTAACCGCATCACGAGAAAACCACTGGACAGATTTTGATAAAATTTGTTATGATGATAGCTGCATATCCGGGTCAACATATAGGACACTTTTTACCGCGGGAAAATATCTCATTTCTGAGAATAAATATAAAAACTGTATTGTAAGAGTATACTAATATGTAAAACCTAAGAATTTGGTTTTTAGTCATCTGAAAGCGGGCGGAGCCGCAGGCAATGCTAGTTATAAATATAAACATAACAAACAATATTCTTTTTATGTTTACTATATTTTCAGTATTAAAAGCTTTGCAAAAAATAAAAGGATGAGTTTTTTATACAAAACTATCTACGACTAACACCAGTTGCACTCTAACATGAAAAGCTTTAATGACATATGAGATAAATCACGGTAAGGTAGTCAGGGTGCTAGAGCGCACTCAGCAAATTGAATGCTATTATCGTAAAGCTATATACAAAAAGGATATGACGATAACCAAGCCAGTTTAAACTATGAATAGAAAACCGCTCTGAAAATTGTTTTACATTACAATTAAGTTAAATTTATCAAGTTTATTGTTCAAAAGATTTAGCTACAAAACTTTTATCAATCACGCAAATACAAAGTAATTTCGCAAACATCAAACTGCTAAAAATAGTTTCACGAAGTATCGATACCGTCAAAATATTTGGATCCTCGCGTTTCAATGACATCATTTACTTAGTATAAGTTAAAGTTTGGAAGCCAAATGGAAAACTTACGAAATAAGTTTCAGCAAGAGCCCCTGCCAAATAGACTACGTTTTACACGGAAAGATAGGAATTGAATTGAAAAAATGTGCTCTCCAGAATAAATTAAAAGCAAATCAAGCGGTTAGATGGTGAACATTTACAGTGATATTAAAAATGAACAAAGACGATGCAGAAGAAGGTAATAACGCGTGTAAAGGACATGATTGGTTCGCAGTAAACTGTACAATAGTAATATACAGGTAAGTATAAAATCCGAGTATTAATGTTTCGCAGACTATAATGAGCTTGAAAGCATTTATATTTGTCGACATTTGAATAGCACCCGACCGTTTCCAATTTATAATAACACATAATACACACACCGAATTCTACAATGTTGCTTATTACCATAAAATTTGGCAAAAGCGACTAAAGTTAAAGATGAGAAATATTACTTCTGACGAGCCTATTGAACAATTTTGCGAATTTTATTCTAAAAACTTATCAAATCAATTGAATGAAGTTCTGGAATAATTTAATTTCACTTTCGCATAAAATGTAAATTTATTCGACTACTATTATAAATGTGAAAGTTTGTGTCTGTATATTTGTTACCCCTTCTTTAAGTCTCGGGTCATGACAAGTGCTGTTATTGGATTTTTCTTTTACAAAAACCCTCAACAGTACCTAGAAATTGGAAACTCTGCGGTGATCCAACTCCACGCTTCGGAGACGATATAAGGGTCCTGCATCTTATTTCACACAGGTAGGTGAAAAGACGGCATGTATACATTTCTTGCGCATATACCTACTCGTTTTTTGAGATGGGTAATCATGACTGAAGTTGATCTGGACGATATTCACTTTTTACATATATTGTAGAAAAATGCTCGGAATATAAAAATCAAACACGATAAAACACATAACTATCTTTAAGAAAAATAATACATGTGTGCCAAACCTATATAAAGTAAATAAAGCAAACTTTTAAGACTAAGATAGTACTGTAGTGAAAGTAAAGTTAGGTAATAAGTTGGAATAATTACTTTTATTAAGGAATAGCCAATATATAATAATTACGAAATGAGACGAAAAAATGACAAATAAATATAAACAAAATAACTGAAAAGATTGAGAGATTGTTTGGGCTTGAACAGGTATTCTTAAGTCCTGTTATTGATATTTGTCAAGGCATCTCAAAAAGTAGAATAAATACATTTTACAGAATCTGTCTAGATATAAAAAACAACTGATTATTTCAATTACACAGTCAGTATAAACTGACGGATCTCCGTCGGGAGCGGAAGAACATTTTCGTATTCAGAATTAATCAAGAAAACAATTATCTTCCCTTGTTACATTTCCTGGCAGTGTCTTTAGAATTGGCATTTTTCTTTTTTTACTCAACTTCGTCCATTCCCTGGTTTCTATGCTAAATATTGCATAAAAGTTGAAGTAAATTTAAATATCCAGGTATTATTAAAATACTCATATATTTTTAACAGTTATAATTTTTTTCTATTTAAAACATTTGAAAATACCTTTAGGTGTTGGTAGCTTCAAAACTTTTAATAGTATAATAAAGATCAAATGCTACTTAATTTTGGCGCTCTTTTACAACATTTAACATTTTAACCTGTGGTGCATCTTCTAAAGTCGCTTACTCCAACAAACTAACAAAATAACAAAAACATTATCTCAAGAAGTTAATACTACATCCGGATAAAATAAATAAAGAAAAACCAATAAATAAACGGAAGTAACCAACATTTCAATGAAGTAACTCTTTAGATTTCATGCGATGCGTAAACGATTCAATTAATACTTTGCGCGGATAAAATGAGAAACGATTGGCATTTAATTGGATGCTTTGGAGAATGTTTACTTAACCTTAACAGTAGGCGTTAGGAGAATATTGTATGGTGAAAGTATTTGCACGGTTGATTGCAAACACATCTTATCTGTTAACAGTGAAGATGTGATCAATAGAAACGCGAAAATTGTAACCTACGAAGTTGTATGAGAATTTGGAAAATTTATATATATATTATTCTTAATTGCACTTATATGTAAAATACAAACAATAAAATTAGTTAGCAAACCTAGCATACCTATATAAAAACTAAAAATATTTTTGTAAGTTAAGTAAAATATTAGAGATTAAAACTGTGCTGTTTTAACAATTTAAAATTAATAGTTATATTAAAAGCAACGGTAGCAGGTGTGACAATTCAGTCAGAACCAAGTCAATACAAAATATATACCTACATATTTGTAGTCAAATTCCTTGTCCTTCCCCAAGTTTCCCCAACCATACATATTTTATTATTAGTACCTGGGCGCTTGGCCTGTTACGGAAAGATATAAAAATTACGTTTTAAAAACCACCTATATAGATAAACCTAAAAGCAAAACCTTATTTAAATACAAAATTTGATCCAAATCTTTACAGACGGTTCCAAAATGCACGAAATATTATAGAGATAGAAGAATCGCTCATTTATTATTATAAGATAAACAAAATGTTAACATCATAATATTTTTAAGTTTCTAAATCAACCATAAACAAACTTCAGTTCCGGCTAAAAGGAGTTTTAAATACTACCAGCTTGCACAAACTATGTGCGGCATAGGTAATAATGTTAGTACTGTTTACGAGTTCGAGCTTGTTGAATAACTAAGTTTATAGATGAAACCGCAGGCCGAAGCCGCTGAGGTGCGGAAACATAATATTTTACGGGTAACCTTTGCAATAATAATATGAAACAGTGTATAAATATAGTTTATCTTGGCTAAGTAAGTCAATGTATATGAGAATATCAAAATTGTATAACTATTTTCCTTTAAAGCTGTCTATTTTGCAGAAGAAATATAAATATTAAAGCTTCCTGTATCGTGGTGTCAGTGACTAGCGCCATTACACTGAATGCCTAACGCTAATCCGCCGGGAGACTGACAGTTCATTCTTTGTCTTATAAATTGATACGTCAAGGGAGGCCCGCAATCTCGTCCAGGGCAACATCTATCAGCCTCTGGGCCGGGCTAATGATTGATGAGATCGAACGGCTGACCGGTTATCTCGGATTTGCTTTCGAAATTTATTTTTTTATCCATTTTTCTCGAGTATGATAATATTACCATCGTAATTGTTTCATTTTTATATAACTTTTATATATCTGTCAAGAGTTACAACTCCCCTATTCGTTGAAATTTATCTATTCCAAGTTTAAAACAGGAAAGTAACAAAATTAATATAATAAGCGGAGCTCAAACGTTAGGAATTGCTCAATAAAGCCGAAGAGGGTCAAAATGCAAATTAAGACCAAATTTATTATTTCCTTGCGGTCAGAAAAATCGTGAAGCAGGACGTGATTAATAAGAGTCGAGTAATGTTGCTTTAGACGTGTCGAAATACTCGAGAATTCGTAATAACAAGGCTAGAGCGTACAGAAAACAGCCAAATAAAAATATATTTAACTTTGTCAAGAGAACAAGGACTTTGTGGATAGGCAATTTGGCACGCGCTTTTTGTTTTTGACGAATCAAGAGTTTTATTATAAAATTTAACAAGATCCTCTATATTGTAATAAAAAAATTAAATTCTTCCTTTCAATTAGATACAATATTAAATACAGTTATATTCTTAAAACATTTTTATATGTTAATTGCCTGTATTATTTTACCTACGCGTACGAATTTAAAAATGGTGGTCCGTATTTGAACTCCTTCCGGCATTTAACTATCTAATATTAAAAATTTGAATAACGAATTGGGAATATTG
The DNA here is from genome assembly GCA_921882275.1 of Brenthis ino. Lineage (NCBI taxonomy): Eukaryota > Metazoa > Arthropoda > Insecta > Lepidoptera > Nymphalidae > Brenthis > Brenthis ino. Next base: position 11,153,257 of record OV170228.1, on the reverse strand, counting down.
TATTCGAATGTCACGGCTGGAAGAATCCAATTGAATAAACAGAATATCCGATCGACCGACCATGTGTTTATAAAACTAACGAGAAATAAAACAATGGCCGTTCAAGTGACAAATGATCACTTATTCTATTTTTTATTGTTAGTGAATTTTGTTTTTTTTTACCACTAAATTTAAATATAAAAATATTAGATGAAGAGGTACTTTAAATTATTAATATAAATAAAAATGAACGGCTAAATGTGTTGCTAAGCACAAAACTCGAAAATGGCTGGACCAATTTGGTAATTTTTTTTCAAATATTCCGAGGAAGATTTTTATGAAGAGAATTATCGGAAAAAAATCTTGGAAAAACGTGAATATTCTTTTTTTAATTTTTCTTTTTCATTACTACCACTACTTTATAAATTATAAAAGCAACCATAAAATTATTATTTATTAGTTAACAATGAAAATTTTATGTAGGTATAATCATTACAGTTTTATTCGAAGTAAACAAACACACAACAATATTCTTTTCTGTATGGACTAATCAAAATCAACAAACATATTGGATTGGGAAGTGAATCCCTGGACAATAACGTATCTATAATGCAGCCATTTCGAAATGCGTTAACTATTCATTACCCATTCGTCAAGTCGTGGCAATTCAGCTGGCTCAGCTGCTATATCGAGAACAATATCCGTCGACTGTACGAGAAAATATGTGAAATGTTCACAAAGCCAGTATGAATTCAGCTATTTAGCTTTTCACTTGAAAACTACGCGTCAGCTTTGCCTTAGTCGACGACGTTTTGCGACTGATCGATTTCGTAGCTTTAAGTTGTTGTAACTTTTGGTTATATTTAAATTTACTTATTTTTCTAGCGTCTTTGAAAATCAGCGTGTCTCTCGATGCATATTATAAAAGGCTGCTGCAGGCTGTGTACAAGTACATTATAAGTATGTATGTACATAAATATACAACTGCCTCGTTGATCTGATACCTAGCATGTACGATCGCAGATTCGGAGGTAATGGATTCTAATCCCGAATCGGCAAAAGGTGAGTTAAGAGTGTAAGAAAAAAAGAGTATACTTGTGTCTACTCGCATATTTATTCATTATAATAATTCTCGCACATGACTAGTTGAAATGAGATTAGCTGCCATAGCCGAAACCGGTCAGGTCATTTCCTAGTATCGTTTCCTGCAGGGGCCGACTACTTGCATTATTAAAACAGATGTTTATCTTTATAGTTGTTGAATTAAAGGTCGGCGTTCGCTAACTCAAAAAATAATCACTGCGCACAATCTATGTATGGGCTCTACAAAAAAAAACGACTTAAGAGAAAGCCGCACAATCAGTCTTTTGTAATTTGTAATATAACATAAAGTTTTGCATTATATAATGTAAAACTTTGTTATATTACAAATACGAGAGTAGGTACGTTTGTTTACCTCACTTAACACCTCAACCAATCGTGATAAAATTTAGTACTCACGTAGTCTCTGACATTGAGAAGGGCATAGAATTCTTTTATCTCAAGCCATCAAGTGATTCCCATAGGATTTTAGTATTTTCCTACGGTTATGATAGCTCATGATATTATATAAATGCCTACGCATACTTTATACGTTTATACGATCAGCAAAATAAAAGTTACTGCAGGACTAGATGCTATAAGGAATCGACTAAAGAGATGGCTGGCTGCTCTTACATGAATAATTTTTAAAATTTTAAAATATTCCGTTTACATTCACAGACTTTTCAACTTGCTGTCGTTGACTGTAAACTGACTTAGTTACCTAAAGCAATATCGGGCACCAAAGAAGTCGATGACGTATTCTTATCTCTCGGGATACGCATTTCCGATTTCCTGGTATGTTCGCATTTCGATACGTGTCTCGCTTGCCAATGCGACAAGCTGTTCACAGAGAGCTTTGCAAAATAACTGATTGATGAACAAATTTTGCTGACGCAGACCTCCATTGGGCTGATATGAATAAATAGTCCTTGGTACGCTAATACATATGTTTGTAAGCGTAAGCTGTAATTGTTTTTTTTTCATGAAATTTGATTACATACTATGAATAATAAATGTGTATTTATTTTTATAATATATATATATTTAGAAGAAAAAGACATTAATATATTAGGTACTAGCGACTCAGCCTCGCTTCGCTCGGGTTCGTTCCTAAGTACGTTTTAACGGTTAGTATGGAATAGATAGACTATACATATATAAATTAGTACAACCGTTAAAACGTATCTAGAGACGATATTAGTATATACAACATATAAATAAGTATAATAAGTTTTATATCCCTTACTCGAGAAATAATTGTTTCCCCATTAAAACTTTCATCGTCCTTTTCACCTTTAAGGGACGGTTTCCAGGATAAAAATCCTATCCTATGTCCCTCCCAGGGTCTCGAACTAACTTCATACCAAACTTCATCTAAATCGGTTCAGCGGATTTTTAGTTCATCCATTACAAACAATAATACAATTTTATTCAATCATTTTTTTGAACTCTCAATATTAGTATAGATTAATATACTATATATAGTATTTTATAAGGTATGTATTATTTATTACACGATCTTTATAAATATTTCTATTATGTAATGATCACTTTCTCAGAATTAGGAACCATACGTTAAGACAAATTATTCTTGTTTGCCCAAGCCCAATTTTCATATTTTAGAGTTAATGTATGTCTTGCTCAACCACTATTTCATTTATCTTTTTTTAATACATCGTAGAACGTTTTTACATTAAAAAAATTAAGAAAATTAGGCAGAAACTGAGAAAATTTAACAAAACTTAATAACCCCAGAAATCATTTCTTAAGGGGGTGAAAATGGGGATGAAGTATTGTATTGGGAAGAACGAACCCGAGCGAAGCGAGATTGAGTCGCTAGTCATAAATAATTATAATTAGTCGAGTAGATAGATCTCAAGATTGACCTCTCCAACTTTCGCTCTGCCACACAGAGCAGGTGTTATAGTTTAGTAACATGGGCTTGATTAAATTTTACACATAGGCGGAGCCGCTAGAAGCACTAGTAATACTTTGTATAATTTAGTACATACACTACGATCCAACAAGAATGACAAAATACCGTTTTGTTTAATAGCAGGTATAACAAATTTCAACTATAAATCATTACCTCATATCTTAATTCCTGCTAACGTTATACATTTACGTATACCTAATATTAAAACAATATATTAAACATAGGTAATATTGAAATATTACCCTTAAAATATCTATATCAATATCATCATCATTATATTATATTATATACCCTATTATAGCGTAATTCGAGGGTGTAATAATATCCAATAAGGAGTTTAGCCCTTAACGCAGTTTCACCTGTTATCCCGCTACAGGAAATTGCCGGACGACCTCATCCGATAAAGTAATAATATTGGGTTATTTGAATACAGATTTCTAAATAAATTATGGATTACTTGCTGTGAATCGTAAATACAATTCGCTGTATACATAAGACGTACCATTGAAGCGCGAGTAAACGGTATAACATTCGAATTAATTACTCCTATAAACTAACATTCGCTATCAACTTAGGTAGATAATAATTTACTGGCATATAGTCATCTACATTATTATATTTATACAAGAAATTTTAACTAAGTCAAATCTGTACATTAATTTTTTTTGTTTTTAAGAAATCTTATTGAAATAGTCATTATTATCGATACAGAGGCTGAATCTGTAGTTTTTAGTATTTTTGTGTCTGTCTGTCTAGACACGCAAACGAGAATACCACTGGACAGATTTTGATGAAATTTGGTATGATGATAGCTGGTTATCCGGGTCAACATATAGGATACTTTTTAACGCGGAAAAATATCTCTTCTCTGAGAAATCTAAACTAAACGTTAAAAGGTAACGTAACGGGCGAGGGTGCTGGGTAAGTTGCAACTTGCCAGTATACTATAATATGTAACTAGTTGTATCTAAAATTGTAACTTTATCCTTCCTGACTGGCCTATAAATGTCTGAAATTTTAAATACTTATTCAACTAAAGACGCAGGTCTTTTTGAAAGTTAGCTAAATTTTTTTATGTGAAAAAGAGAATAGAAATCTGATATTTATAACCATCGGGTCGAATCGATTAATATTCTTCGTCTAGTGTTTATGAAATACGGGGATAAGAAGTACCTATTATAAACTTTGTATTAAAACGAAAAAAATATAAAATATTTTTAACCGAACAAAGTCGTAATACTCTGATATTATCATGTACGAATAATTTCCAACATGATTGCACTTGTCTTAACTGCGAAGGAAAACATCGTGAGGAAACCTGCATGTCTGAGAGAACCTAGCAAATTTTCAAAAGACATGTGAAGTCCGCCAACCCGTACTTGGCCAGCATGGTGGTCTATGGCCTGATCCCCCTCGTACTGAAGGGAGGCCCACCCCTAGCAGTGGGACCTTAAAACAATCTAAATACATGTACACAAAAGTACATTCTTATATTATACAAAAGTTTATTCATCATCATTATACTACATAAGTGTCTGAGTTTCCAACGCTACTACATCAATTACCAGTGAAAAATTCACTTTGTAACTAAGCTGGTCCGTTCTCGGGAAGAAGCTTCTGAGTGTACTTCAAAAACAGTAGTTTATTGATTTATTATTGTAAGAGTGAAAACAAGACGGGCTGAGACGGGTAGGACAAAAATATTTGATATAATTTTCTACTCTACCTCTTGCGCCACTTTTTAAATCGGTTTGTATAAAATAGACAGAAAGATTTAAGAATATATATATATATATATATATATATATATATATATATATATATATATATATATATATATGTATGTATGTATTCTTATAGAAAAAAAGATAGGAATGTGCTTTGAAATATAAAACTACTAATTAAAACTATTAGCAATCAATAACAAACGAGGCATAGTGTGACTTGAATCTCATTCAACCTCAAAACCTATTATTATAACTAAATAATTTTACATCCTAAATAACCCACAATATTATTTTTTCAGTTTTATTTTGGTTCCCAAAATTTCGAATGCTTTACAACAATCATGGTCACGGGAGTCTGGTCTTTTTTTTCTTTTGTTTATTAAAAATATCAAATGTTCGTGTATATTAATCTAAGAAACTATTATATGGCTCTTAAAAGTCTGTGAAACTAGTCGAAGATCCTTGAAAGAAACATAAAACATTCCTGCGGTCTACGTCATACAACCATATCGTGACAAAAATTCTATGTCCATGATAATTTCATAAATGCGAAATTGTGTTTCTTAGTTTGGCCTCTTTTACACAAATCCGAGCAATAATATCAATTCATTTACGCTTACGCATCAACTTTAGTGTTTTAAAAAAAAATGAATTTACCTATGTGCCAGAAAATTACATAGGCTAATATGTAATGAGATAAATATAAACTAGTATAATATTATACATAAAAAAACTTCTTATAAGAAAACTTTTTTATTATTAGTAGTATAACTAAATAAAACTTTCTAATAGAAATTCTTATTAAGTTAAAGAAACAGTAGCATTAATTAAAATAGTTTTATATATTACTTTCGTAATATTATCAACCTCTTAAACAAGGCAAGAAATGTTATTTACTAGACAACACTACCGTATTTCAAAAGTCGTATAATTGTGCCGCATTACTCATTTAGCTCACAAAAGAGGTAAAACTTTTAGTCATGCAATTTTTCAGACAATGTCTTCCTGTCGAGAACTAATGACACGCGCGCAAGTAAAATATTCGCAGTGAAATATAAAATATTTAAATTGTTTGTAGAGAAAATTAAAAAGTGATCATTTCGGTATTGAAATATATAACTACGAAAATTAAGCTATATACATATGTGTTAAAGGACATATTGTTAATTAAAATACTATTGTAATATTAAGATTTAATTGTAATATTGATTCATAATTATTTATTTCATTAGCATTATGTATTTATTATAAATAACATTAATAAGAGATACAAATGCAAACTACTTTTCTCTAAAAATAATAAATGCGAGTTTAATAAATTATGTACATTTTGCGAACCTTTTTCTTGCATTGCTTTTGCCATGTACAAATAAGGGTACCTTCGCGTATCTATCACATATTTATAATTTCTACTACAGGGTTAGTCCTATCCAAATAAAATTTGCATTAATACATAATATATAAGCCACAAGTATTTTAGTATAATTCATTACAGTACTCTACCATTAAAATGTTCACGCTATTTCGTTTGCCAAATAAAAATTCATGGTAGAAAATGGAGAGTTTTACTTTCGTCATTTCAAAAACTCTCATATACGTTAAGTGAGGCTATAAAATAGTAATAAGAGTGTGAACCTCTTATCACTATGGAATTTTACAAGTAATATAATATTCAAGAGCATAATATAAGGGTAATGCCATCAGTTCCTCAAAGAAATAAGGCGTCAGCCAATTTACTAGATGATATTCTCACCTGTTGTGAAGTTTTATGACTATGTTCCACTCCCTCGTAATAATTTATGGTAAAGATCTGAATATCTATAAGATTTTTCTTTATTTATTTTACTTATTATAAACAACTAGTGACACACCCTTGCTTCGCTCGGGTTCATACCTAGGTACCTTTTCACGTTTAGTATGGAATAAATAGACTATATACTTATTATTGGATATAGGTATAGCCTTCCTAAATAAACGGGCTAACTAATGCAAAAAGAATTTTTAAATAGTTAAGGTCGGACTGTAGGTGATGTTATTTGTATTTGTTGAAAATATATATAAAGTACTCATCACAAGTGCGTGTTAACATTAATATTCTTTTTAATGGTTACTCGATAATTTAAAATTAAATATTAATTGTATTCTCGGTAAGTCATATACTTATATAATATGTAATTATAATATACTATATACGTACATAATTTGAATTTTTGGGAACTTACAGAAAACGGTTGTTCTTCGGTTATTGAGGTGGAAGGATAGTGGAAGATGGAGTTTTAGAGAGCTTAATGTTAAATTTTTTGAACATTCTATTCTGTAGAAGCAACTAAACCATGGAATACTTCGCCTTCACGTATGACCGTAAAATTTTCCAAATTGTTATTTTTTTGTAAAATCAGTAAAGAATCATTACATAGATCAATTTCCGACATAAGAAGACGACATTGTGTAATATTTATATGAAATGTATATACATATTTATTATATATTTTAAAGAGATATATTTTAAATACTCGTATTATATTTTAAAGATATATGTGGAGAATATTTAAACATTGGGTAGTATTGAAGTCTGTATATTAATCTCACCCATCCTACATAGTCTTTCATACTCATTTCCAAAATTTATCTGGAAGAAATCGCTAATTTTAGCGATAAAGTCGCCCTCTGGCCACTTAGTCGTTTTTGGTTTAAGGTGTTTTGTAATTCTCGTTGTACGGTAAAATATACGTAAATAAATAAATTTTACACGTACATAACTAATACAATGTTGTATTAAACAGTATATATAATAGCAAAGGCACTTTTACATAAAGAGCTTCATTGTGGCATGTTGCAAGAATATAGCTAATATTTTAATATTTTCTAATATGGTTAAAAGCCCTTCGAATAAAAACGCCATTTAATGTAAAGCTTCAATAATAGATTCTTCTGGTATGCATAATTTTAAATTATTTGTTATTTTAGATTTGTTTATTATTGTTCATTTATATAACGACAGCAGCAACAGTACTAGCACTTTTCTTTTTACAACATTGTTATAATTATTTTCAATCGTTGTTGTCAAAAATTTTACGCTTTGATTTATAACTATTAGTCTTTGTTTATTTCAAAGCGCACAAAATCGTAAGTAAAAGCTAATTCAACAAGTACTCGTAGGTACATAAGATGTAGATTTGCTGAAGTAATTAATCATATTATTTAAAGGTTCGTGGCAATTTTTAAATTAATACGAAGACATATTTTTGAAGCCATTAACATAATTGAATTGAATACATTTATATGGTTTATGAAACTATTAGGCTTAAATGCCTTATATTTTTTTTCGCTTCAATGGAAAAATTATAAATAAAAATATTGTTAGCCATTGTATAAGATACTCGTATAAAGTCAACTTTACGGAAATTCATTCAATTACTACAGTTAAAAAATGAATTAACCAAAAGAGGTTTCTGTTATTTATTGAAAGTTATTTTTTAACTTATTTATATTTTGCCATCAAGTGTATTGCAACTGATAAAGCATGACGCTCGCAGAAGGGCCAATGTGAGTCATGTAATACGATTTACTACTGTTCATCCGATAAAATGGAAGACCTAGTATAAAATAATTGTGTCGTTATTTATTTCAATAAATTTTTAGCTTACCACGTTACCTAGTAGCTTTTTTGCATAACGAATGTTATATTTTTTAATTACCTTATCGGCCAGAGCCTCCACGTATTAAAGAGAGGCTAGTGTTAAGCTTGAGTGTTTACAGGTACGAGTCCTGGGTCAGTAGGTAAAGAAATTGTCAGTAACAGCCTGGAACTAGGAAGTTGGAGGTGTCCGGGGCAGAGGCTGACTGCTACCGGACGCGTCCCCGGGTGGCGGATAGGGGAACACCACTCGCACCTGTTTGGACCCGACAGGAGCTTGTGGTACCGGAGCAATCCGGCGCGGACCAACAGCCAGGAGGGAGGGTTGAGGGAGCGGCGTTAGGAGGGCGCCGTCTCCTTCTTGGAGGTAGCGCGGTGTCTCCGGCCGTTTCGCGGTAGGAGGCGCTGCGCGGGCCACACTGCCGGGGCTAGCCCGTCGGTGCGGCGGCTGGAGCGGGGCCAGTTCGGTGGTCCTGCGTCTGGTGAGGGATGTCGGCAGCCATTTTGGTCCGGAGGTGGGCCGACGGTAGGGGGGCCGCGGGGGAAGAGGAATGTCGGTATGGCGATGCGCCGCTCGTCCCTGTCTCCCGCGGCCTAGCGGGGCCACCACCGTTGATGGTGGACGCAGTGGGGCTGCAGGGGAAGGGGAGTGTCGGCGTTGTCGCATCCTCTTCTCCTGCAGCCGTTTATGGTTGGGCTCGTTTTCGGGCGTCTTTGGGAGGGGGTTTTGCCCAATTTGGGTGGGGAACTATTTTAGCAGGTTGCCCACTTCGGTGGGCGGTGTTTGTGTGTTGTGGGGCTGCTCCGGGTACTTCTCTGATCAGCAGAGTGGACTTAGGAGCGGCCTCACTTCTTGGGTTGTAAGTCTTCCCATAATGGGGTTGTCCCGCTTGGGGCGGCCTCATGGTTGGTGGCTTCGGCCAACCGTCGGGGCGTCGCGGTTGTATGCGTGAGCGATCCCGTGGCGTCCCACATGGCGGCAGAGGGGGAAAGTTGGGTTTTAGTGGGTATGCCGGTCTCATTAGCCGGAGAGTCTCCACATAACCACCCCGGGGGAAGTCGGGTGGTATCCGTAATAGGATTTCCCAACTATAAAAAAAAAAGGAAGTTGGAGGTGTTGCATCTTCGTTTCTCGTAGCACGTCAAGCCTCCAGTTTTCTCCCCATATGGCTGATAATATAGTCTTAAAACGATAATATTCCCGAGGAGAGTTGGCGTCAGCAGGCGGTCGGTATAAAAAAAATCTGCCAAAACCTCAAAGCATTATGAGTGGTATAAAAAGTCATCTTACACCGACCCCATATAAAATTGGGACAAGGTTAGGAAGAAAACGAAGATTATAGCTGACTAGCATTACCCGCGGTTCCGCCCGCGTTCAGATGACCAAAAACCAAATTCTTAGGTTTTTCATATAAGAATACTTCTTACCTTGCAGTTTTTATGTTTTTCTCAGAAATGAGATATTTTCCCGGGGTAAAAAGTATCCTATATGATGACCCGGATAACCAGCTATTATCATACCAAATATCATCAAAAGTCCTCCAGTGGTTTTTCTGTGATGCGGTAACAGACAGGCAAATAATATTTAATGTACAGATTCGGCTTAGTTACAATTTTATTATATGTATAGATAATATATGCTAAATAAAAAAATCTTAGCTTAAATAATTGAGCTCAAAAAAATGAATTCATATTCGTCATCATCATGAATAGACTCGGTAGAAAATAACAACACAAATACCTCCAAGAGATTATTTTTTTGGACCCACTTACCTAGTTAGTACTCTAAGTAGATAATAGTATTATTATAATTATTGAGCAGGTATTCATTTATTCTGTAACCTCAATACGGTTCAACATATAGTTAATTCGACATTTAATATGCCGAATCTAGGTACGTTAGGTTACTTGGTTATAAATAACGTTAGGTTAAGACAGATAGATATTAACTATATACTAATCTATAAAAATAAATAAAATTGAAATGTCTGTTTGTAATATCAAAATAATAGCGTTTTACTATATATATTTGATAGTGCATACGGTATTTTCGCCACTCTCACTATGTGCACACAAAAGCCAACGGTTACCCTACATTACACGAGATAGCTGCAACGATAATTAACTAAAAATTATGGCTTTTAATCCGTACCATAGTGTAAGAGTAATTACATATTTATTAACATATTAATAACTAAAAACATAATCTTCAATTTTATAAATATATTAAGTTACTAAATTTTCAAAAAATATATAGGTATCTTAATTGATAATTATATGAATAATTTATTTTATTGGTGCCTAAAAAAAAATAATATTAAATATGCATTGTTCTTTCTATGGATGACTCCATAGAAAGACATATACTATTCAAAAAAATATATACAAAAATCAGTTCAAAACTGGCAAAGGATAATATACCTACGACTTTATTATCGTAATAATACAAAGTTATAACTGTAATAGAAAGTTGAAAATGCCAGTATGTGCCTATTTGTTAAACTTACACGAGGCTAACGTAATCATACTCGTAACCTAACTAGCATTGAGTCCGTACAGATTGTGTCTGACCGACCGCCCATACCTAAGTGAGGTGTCATCATTCTTTCTATTTATCCAGAAAGAATTGTGAAAAACTGAAATTTTAGATTTGGAATGTAAGTATATATCATTTACACTGCCCCAAATAGCTATTCACATTTTGATAGTTGGATATAACTTAATTAATTCATACAAATTATATATAAATATAACAATATGATTAATTAACATAATAATATTATATATACGACTCTTTCATTCAAATGATCCTTTATTCACAGCCTTTTGATAAAAACCAATTAAATTTAATGATTTTACGTAAATAATTTTAACGTATAATAAATGATGGCATATTGAAAATGCTAATTTATTTGGCGTTTAATCAAGTTATAGAGTCTATTTTCCATATTTTATTAAATGTGAGAATTTATAACTATAGGTTATACTCATATGTAGGTATTTATATATGAGTATATCGTATTAATTACGCAGAGTGTTAGTTCGCACACGATGGTCCATAAGTGTGTTACGGTGTTTAACTTGCCGTTTAATGAAAATAAAATGCTAAATCGTTTAATATTGAGTGCTTTAACTTGATTAATTCACTAACAAAATTTAAACTAGCTACTATAATATAATCAAAGACCGCAAAAGCAATAAAAAAAGAAAAAGCTTGGTATATAAATACCTATTAAGGAAATCAAACTTTAAAAAGAGTTAGACGGGGTTTTATTTACAGATAGAATAGGTGGATAACTTATCAATAACTCTCATTCATTTAGAACCCACTTGGATTCCCCCTCGCTCTTTATGTTTTTTTATGCTTCAAAAATCGTATCTGTTGCCTCGTTTCTGAGTGAAAAAAAAGAACAAAAAAAACCCAAGAACTACTAAGTTAGGTACTTAAGACTAAATTATCTGACAACATGAATTTCAAACATAGAAAACTCATTTATTTAGTATAAGTAATAAACATGCTATTAGTTGGTGTGTTTATTTAGATACTATGTGCTTAGTTCATCCTAACGGGTATCACAGTACAAACAACTTCATCGCTATGCGCAGCGGCCGGCCGAGGGGAATTTGAAGAATTGAGAGCAAAGACGAAAAGAGAATTTATATCAAGTGCATTACTATGTAAAGTTAAATTTAGAGCAGTTTACTAAAAATGCGAAGCTGGAAAATCTTGAAAATATTTTTACATTGATTTGATGCTTAGAGATATAGATAGAGATAGCAGTAATGTGGCGAAATGTACCTAATATATACACTCGTATATTTGATCGATATTATTATTTCTTAGTAAAAATGATCCCTTTCGAAACCATCCAGTACATTTCTAAATAAAGGGTAATTTATATATATATATATATATATATATATATATATATATATATATATATATATATATACACTTTGGTATATGCATACATAATATGTAGTTCCTTATACTAAAATTATTTTAATAAAGTTTGCACTTATTTATAAGGAATACTAATTGAATGGTAACCTTTCCACATATTTTAACTCTAAAATCTTTTCTGCACTTTAATTGGATGAGTCGCAATTCAAACTTATGTCATACATCTCGGCACCAAAGAGATAACTTTGAAGCTAAAGTGTTCCCTAACCAAAGACGTTTACAGTTTATATAAGGTCTTATTACTTATACATATCGGACGATTAATGCAATTTATATTATTTTTAAAATAAATCTATACATATAATAAAATTTTAACTAAGCCGAATCTGTGCATTAAATGTTCCTTGGAAAATCTTATTGAAATAGACATTATTATCGATACAGAGGCCAAATCTTTTTAGAATTTCTGTCTGTCTGTCTGTTACCGCATCACGGAAAAACCACTGAAAGGATTTTAATGATGATTTTAGATCTATATTGAGATGGTAGCTGGTTATCCAGGTCAACATATAGGATAATTTTTACTGCGGGAAAATATCTCATTTCTGAGAAATCTATACTAAACCTTAAAACGTAAGCAGGGACGAACCCGAGCGGATCGAGGGTGAGTCACTAGTATAAGAATAATACTATAAAATATAAGTTTTTTAGAGTTAGAATTATGAAAAACAACCATTTTTGAAGATACTTGGGACTTACTCTCACTGGGTGCTAAACAGTAGTTTATGTTTTACTCCAGGTCGTAGTCTATCAGTGTACTAAGTTCTATCTCTAAATACGTATAGTAATTTTAACGTGAAGGAGTAACAAACATACACACAAACTTTCTCAATTACATATAAACTTAGTTTAATATATTCTACCCATTTTTCTAAAGAACAATAAAATAGATACACACATAGTCTACCTTAAACATGGTAACAGTTTAAGTAATTAAGTAAAGATAATTAAAATTTCAGCTAAACTATTACGGAACACAAATATTTACTAATTTACGTTCGATATTTGCTTTTTGTTGTAAATTTCCCAAAGAGCTGTAATGAAGTCCGAGAGTTTAATTTTAAACTGGTGAACTTAAGTTTAAATTCGCATAACTTATTTTCTGGTATGAACCTTATGAATGTAGATAAACACGGTAAGCCGTAGCGTAAATAATTACATGCGCCGTGAGCACCGGGAGTTATTAGGTACGATGAAAACTAAAATTACTTTGTTTTATTTAAGTATTTGTGTATAACAAGCCAATATTAATTTATAGAATTCAGTGGCGTAGCTATGCCAATGCAACTAATGCGGTCGCATGGGGCACCTGATTCAAGAGGCCCCCGGCGGGCCACAAACGATTTCAAAATCAAGGACGGATTTTATAGAAGTTTAAAAAAAACACAAGAGAAAAGACTCCTTAATTTCCGTATATTATTTTTTACGAGGACCACGAGATGAATGCTCGAAGACGAACGAAAACGAAGCTCAACTTTTTTTTAAATTAACTCTACTCGTACTTCCGTGAGAGCGGTTTGAAAAAAGTGAGAAGTTCGAAAACTGTCTCTGCCATATTCAAGGTTTTTATTCAGTTATAATAAAATCCAGTTCCAGTAGAGACACCTAAACGTGTCTACTACCGACTAGCCGACTTCTTCTTCAATGCTCGGCAGTCCACATTTGTTTTCATAATAGGCAAAGGGAGGCACTTCCATTTTTTTTTTGCATTGGGGCCTAAAGATTCTAGTTAAAAATAAATATGTCTATTCCCAAGGGGTGAACTTTAGCACACAAAAGTTCCTTACAATTCGACATTACCAGTAAGAGATCAGGCGTAGGACTGACGGCTTTACGTGCTCTCTACTTCCCAACACCAGGCTGTTTCTGTTGGGGCTCAACCTGGGACTCGAACCCAGGACCTCCGGATCTACAGCTGTAAATTACTACTGTAAATGACACTAGACCACAGAGGCAGATAAGTACACAATAAGTGTACCTACGTTCGTCGGTCACTATGAAAACTCAATAATATTCGAAGTAAATAACAGATTTTACGAAGTATAATTGAATAATAATAGTTGAAAGTTTTCGTTATTATAAGGTTACGGCCCTTTATAGTTTAATAGTGGATATATATCAACAAATACTTACAAATTGAGCACGTAACAAAGAAATACAGAACTGAGCCTTCCCATCGCACGACCGAAAGTAATAAAGGTGACCGTAAGTGGAGCTGAATAAAAATACCATATTGCGAGATTGAAACACTGCACTCACCGTGGCATATGTCTATAAAAACGTGTTAAAAATTTATGTGTAGACCATTTCTGTTTTATAGGATATTTCCTATACTTAATAAAGCTATAAAATATATTTCCTTTGTTACCAATACGTGAAATTCTCTTTCAGCCCCCAAAAATGTACATGAAACAATTGTATAAACGTAAATAAAATGTAATGTATGTTTTACTGTTATTATAGTCAACTGTTAACTCTTTAAAAAAATCATATAAAATTATTCAAAAATTTAAGGTTCAAACACACATCAATATCCAGGAGACTGGTCTCAGATAGGCCGATCCATCTAAAAATACAAACATTCAAATACGAAGCACGAACGTGAATAAACCTAACCGAGACCCGAAAGTAATAACGATGACCCCTATGTGACTGAATAACATAGTGAGATTGAAACACTGCACTCGCACCGCTATATCAATAAAAAATACATAAAAAATTCACCATATCGTTGAATATTTGTAAAATATAAAAGGCACAAAAAATACGCGATGATGATGGGCTTTTAAGGACAGAATTCTAAATAGCATCATTCATAATTTGAGTGACTTATATTTAGATTTTAGGTTTTTTTTACCTTTCTTTCATAGCCATAGTTACATGATAAGTAGACAAAAGCTAGTGGAGAAGCAATATTTTAAAACGATACCGACTCCACAATATTTCACTATCTATCTACACAGTAACTTCAGAGTACCGAGAGAAACTTGAGATATGAGAAAGTTTAATCTCTTCGCTTTTATAAAGTATGAGGTTTGTAACAGTGTTATTTAGATAGTATTAAAGGAAAAATAATTCCCTATATACATATTATGCACACAGAAAACGAAAAAAAAAATTGTTTTATTATTTAAAATTCTGACATGGCGTCCAGTTACCTCGATACGTTAAAAATGAAATACATTTTAGCTTAGTCATCCATTCAAAGTCATTTCACTAAAATCCCTCAATAACGCAACTCAAGAAGGCTCTTTAGCTCGAAAGATAAGGCAGACTCTTTCATAGTATGCACCTCCAGTCCCATTAACTTCGGGAAAGTAAAGGCAGTGTAAACTTTGCATGTATCATGTTTACATCTCCTTTCAACGTCCACGCCTCACACTAGCACTTGTGTGTGAAAGGTGTGGGTTCAAAAGACTTCGAGAAAATATGGTGTTACATCGATATTTTAAAATGCAGTATTCATACTCCGGAGCTTATCAACATTAAAAAGAGTTGTTATAATCAGCAAACTTTTTACTTTATATGTATACTAATAGGTACTATTAAGAATAACAATATACTAATATACTATTATGTACATATAATATATAAAGGCACCTGAACATAAAAAGGATGGCTTTCTTTTCAGTTTTTTAATTGTAACATTTGCGTCTCTCCTAACCGCTACTCCGATTTCAATGAAACTTTGACAATATGACTGTGATTAAACATATACAAATACTACTAAAAAAACCTTTAAAAAGGTAGGTTTCTTATAAACTTTCATCCCCTATTTTATCCCCTTACAAGTCTCTCCAGCGCTCCAACTATCTCCACAAAAAAAATCACGTCAATCCGTTACTCTGTTTCAACGTGAAAGAAACAAACGTACTTTCATATTTATAATATTATATAAGTATGGATGACAAGTTAAACCAGTTAACGCATCGTGGTTTCAACCAGTAAATAATTTTCTTGTATATATGTACGTATGGAAATATTTAAACATGTGTAGATATTTCATCTTAGACCCGAGCGAAGCCAGGACGGGTTTTTATAAATCGTTGCAATAGAAATAATTAATTTAGTTTAAAATTGCACCCTTCCGTATTTCTACCTCTATATATCATTTAATGTGTTTCGCATACTTGACTTAATCGCTTACAAATTGCATATCACACACACATTGTTCCGACAAATATTTGCTTTACAAATTGCTTTCACAATAAAACCGATCTAATGGCTGGCATTAAAAACGAATAAATTTAAATTGGATAACATTATAATATAACATCGCAAAGGGATGAAAGTAATATGTATCGGAGTCAAAATTACATCGTCCATATTAGGTACATTAAATGGTTCTGATGTATTCTCGTTCAAGCCATTGTGTTACCGTATCGTTGTTCATTAGTTAGGGGAATGTTAATAAGATTCTTTGTTAGAAACCCTCACAGCTTTTACAATTTAGCCCTGAATGCACCTTATCTCCGGGCTTGTTTGCTTACCGTCTCGCTAAAAGACCCACCGTTTTGCGCCGGTCGCCAATTTTTCTAGCGTTAGTTGGTAATTACGAACACAACTCTAGATAGCATCTGTGAGGCCTTTTTTAAAAAAGGCCACTATTTTAATACAACATTCAACCGTTTTACGGTATTAATAATGTTTACATGGACAAGCAAGTAATCCAGATTATCTTGTCGCTCAAATTCTGACTCGAGGCTCTCGATAGGCCACTTGAGTGCGAAATGAAAAATTAATGGTCTGGAAGTAATTCTCTTTAGATATAAGCAAGATAATGGAATTTAACGACATTTTAAATATTATTTATAAAAAATACTAATCTACGTATTAAATATACACTACAGTTACTAAATACATATAAATAGAATGAGCATACTGCATAGATCCTATCTATCCATCCAAACTTACTTTAATCAGAAGCCTTAAATATTATAATGTAAGATTACAGTGAGACTCTGATCCCACAGACAAACTGTGCAAAGAGTTTTGTGGGTCCATTGTTAAATTATAAGTAAATCATATTGGCTCATTAAGAAGAAAATAAATAAAGAAAGAAATAAAACATCATAATCGTATGCTTTACGAGTATATGTAACTCCAACTCTCGAATTTAATATATTTAATCATCTGTATTTTTTTTTAATTGACAAGAGCAACAATACAAATTCCAACACAAACTTAAACAACAAAAAATACTATTCAGATTAGTTTGACGAAAATGATTGGCGGAGGACATTACGGTATCCTCTGAAGATATCAATATCACAGTCAATTGATTTCTAGGTGATATTTTTAAATAACAGAGGCTATCCAAGCTGAAACTTTCTATTACTGGGGATTGAAAGGAAATCTCTCTAATCAGAAGCGATTATTGGGGTAGGATTAAAATCTACCGGTCTGTGTGTCGATAGATAGTCGAGCTGGGATTTTTCACGATAAATCCTGTAACGTTCAAGTTTTTGTTTTTATTAGATAAATTTGTCGTGTATGTGCTGTATGTAATAACGTTAAAATGAGTAGATAGATAGGTAAGGCGAGCAAATCTAAAAATTTATATCTCCTATAAAAATATTTATACCGTATTACGTTGTCAGTAATTTAATTTAAAAACATTCTAGCATTTTTTATTTAAAAACTAGTACGCAATATAGCAACTGTGCTTTGTATTGAATATTTAGATATGGTCTTAGTGCTTAAGACCAAATATCTAGATTTAGTCCACAAAATGTACTAACTTTAGTGTTAGGAACAAAGCAATATTCATTTTTACTACACCCTATACTATGTACATATTTTCTTATAGTTTTGATATTACTTTAATAATATTAATTTAATACATATTAATATTTAAATTAATAAACTTAGTAAGTATTACAGTACAATAACAATGAGATATAGGGTAAGATAAGTAAGAGAAAATAATATATCACAGATACTAGAATTACTCTAGTTTCAACAATAACACTTTTCAGTCGGAAAATATCGGCCTTACATATTCATGAAGATCGCTCCGAGTTTCAACGTGGTTTATATAATTTCTTGGAAGATTTCATTATTTAGTGTATATAAATAAAGTCAGGTTTGCTAATGAAAGTATTTTTTTACTATTTAAATATATGATAAAATCGTACTTTATAAACTGAATTTCATAGTCATGTTTTTAACTTAAATAATTATATTTTTAAAATATTTTTCTAGGCAACTTAAAGAACAAAAGAAAGAAGAACTGTAACATATTCTTTAAAACTGTGTTATAAGATTACTAAACTTTTTAAATAGTTTCACTGAGCTTGAGTTTTAATTAATTAGACTCCTTTTAAACTAGTAGATATGTTATAATATGTTTTATATAAACACAACCGTTGGATCCAATTTTAAAATTTACATTTTAGCAATGCATATTTTCTTCATTAATGAATTTCAATGAACGTATTGACGTAGAATACCGAAGGCGTCTAAACAAGGCACTCGATCTCAAATCCTTGATACGATATGACGCAGTATTAGCATTTAGATTATCTCTGACGCAAGTTTCTCAGAATATGCTTTATTTTCACTTATGAATTATGTTTTGTCGAGATATTTCAAATACGCTACTGGAGAATTACCTACTTTATATGATGAATTACAAAAAATATTGAGTAATAATTTTCAGTGACAAATCAGGCCAAAAATATAATATGTATGTTGGGATATTAACACTTATCACCATCTAGTTCCATGGTAAGCTACGAGGCTTGCGTTATGGATACCAGAAAGTTGATACACTACACATATGTAACTTTAAATACATACATATTGTAAATATAAACAACCATGACTGGAGTACAAAACGGCTTCCCTCAGCGGGCCTCGAACCCACGACCGCTGGCACACCAAGTAAAGTTACTACAAACTGAGCCAACGTGTCGTCAAAATATATGTATGTAATATACTATAGGTATGTATATGTACAATGTACATACTCGTATGATTTGAAATTTAAAATAGATTTTTAGATTAGACGATTAGAAGAATTTGAAATTTAGGCTAGATATGGAACAGATGAACATACATCATGCTGAAATCCTAACTCTCCTTTGGGCGTTGTCGTAATTAATAATAATAATAATGGCGAATAACACTATGTCATCAGCGAATCTTAGGTGCGTCAGTGAAGTGCCGTCTATATTGATCCCAAGATTTTCCCTTCTAAAAATTGACTCCAGTACCGCCGAGAATAATTTTGGAGATAAGGGATCTCCCTGTCTGACTCCTTTTCCTACTTTGAATGGCTGACTTTTCTTTTCTAACTGGATTCTGGCTGTACTATTCCTGTACACGTTTTTTATTAATCTAATGTATTTAAGTTCAATCCCTTGTTCAACTAATGCTTCCCATATGTTTTTATGTAGAAGAGAATCGAATGCTTTGCTGTAGTCGATAAAGGAAATGTAATATGTCAGCTGGTATTCGCTGTATTTCTCAATAACTTGACGAACTACATGGACGTGGTCTATTACCGAATAATCCTTACGAAATCCCGCCTGCTCGATGGGTTGGTGCTCGTCTAGCGTTCTTTCAATACGTTTTAGAATGATCTTTGCGAAGATTTTGTAAATGTTTGACATAAGGCTGATGGGGCGATAGTTTCCTATTTCGTGTTTATCTCCTTTCTTATACAACAGGATAATGTTTGATTCAGTCCATTGCTGGGGGATTATTTCAGTGCTTATGATGTTGTTAAACATATCTGTAAGAACAGGTGTTAACACTTCCTTTCCTTGTCTTAAGATTTCATTGCTTATGCCGTCAGGACCTGGTGTTTTATCTGCCTTTTGAGTGTCTATGGCTTTCTCGACTTCAGCTTGAAGTATGGTAGGGATGTTCGAGGTATCCGCCAAATCAATTTCGTCTTCTGTTGTGTTACTTTCGTACAGTCTCTTGTAATAAGAAGTTGCTATATCTAATATTTCTATTCTTCGATGATTCCATTTTCCCCTGTGATTTTTCATTTTAACAATCCAATCCTTTGAATTCCTCAACTCTCTGTACGCCTTTTTGACTCCGCCCGTTTCGCTTATAATTTTTTCTATGATTTCCATTCTATTTTGTTTCCTGTCCTTTCTTATGCTATCTGTAATTTGTTTACTTATTTCCGTTAAATGTTTTCTTCTGTCCTGTATATCTTTAGTGTTAATTAAGTGGTTTCTCGCTTCTAGTAGTTTTGTGGTATTTGTTGTTAGCCATTTTTTTGGTTCAGTTTTGTTATTTGCAATTAGTTGTATTTGGGTTTTTATAGTATTTTCTATCCAATTGTATCTTTCTTGTGTTCCTAATTCTTTTGTGTTAGATTCGTAATCTGTAAATTTGTCTTTTAGAGCGATTATTATTTGTTCTAACTGATGTTTTCCAAGCTTAACGTTTCCTAAGTCATGCCTTGGTCTAGGTTTCTTTGGTTGATTTGATATTAGTTCTGCTCTTATTAGTTTATGGTTAGTGTTGAAGTTCAATTTCTTGATTACGGTAAAGTTAGAGAAGTAGTTTTTTCTGTTGGACATTATAAAATCAATTTGGTTTTTTGTTTTGCCATCCGGCGAGATCCATGTCCACATGTTTTTCTTATTTTTCCTGAACACAGTATTTAAGATAGTTAGATTATTTTCTAGTGCAAAGTTTGTAATATGTTCTCCATTTCTACTTCTGGGTTTATTACTGTATGTAAAAGGGCCCAGTATATTTTTCTCTTCCGGGCGCCTTTCTCCAAGTTGGCCGTTACAGTCTCCCATTATTATAAGGTTTTTATGACCATGCTCGTGAATCGCATTATTTAGATCAAGGTAGAATGCATTCATTGTATCTTGACTCGACTGTTCAGTAGGCGAATAAATTTGTACTATTGACCAAGGATCTTTGTATCCAGGTAATTTCAAATTCATTATCGCAATACGCTCCGATATACCTACAAATCCTTCCACGTGTTTTGTTATATGTTTCTTGACAATAAATCCAACCCCATAGAGTCCCGGGGTCTCTCCTATATGGTAAAATGTGTAATCTGGATAGGATATGATATTTTCACCCATTCTTCTCACTTCACTGAGGCCAACAATGTCCCATTTGATGTGTTTTAAAGCATACATAAGTTCTGTAAGGTTTTCTTCACTTTTCAGAGTAAGTACGTTGAGTGCTGCGATAAAGATTTTAGATTTCTGAGCTATATTGGAGTTATTGTTTTTGTTGTTTTTATTTTTATTGTCACTTATTGTTGGAGCGTTGTCGTAATTGGATAATTAAAAAAAAGTTTTATAAAAGTCAAAGTGTAACCTTTTCTTTTTATTTCAGTGATCGCAATCAAAATAAAAGGTGATAAATTTCATTTGATTAACTTTTTTAATTAGCTGAGTTGCTCGCACATTATAGGATTCATCCAAAAATTACTCATTACAATCAAAAAGTGATGTGATGTTTTAAAATAAATTAGTATTTAATTAAGTTCGTATAATTTAATATGGAATATTATTTTCATTATATTATATATCTTCACTTATTCTATACATATAATAATTGTAACTAAGCCGAATCTTTACATTAAATATTTTTTGGAAAATCTTATTGAAATAAACATTATTATCGATACAGAGGCGGAATCTATAGTTTTTAGAATTTTTGTCTGTCTGTCTGTTTGTTACCGCATCACATAAAAACCACTGGAGGGATTTTGATGAAATTTGGTATGGTGATAGCTGGCTATCTTAGTCAATATATAGGACACTTTTTACAGCGGGAAAATATCTCATTTTTGAAAAAAAATACAAAAACTGCAATGTAATAGTATATTAATATGTAAAACATAGAAATTTGGTTTTTGTTCATCTGAACGCGAGCGGAGCCGCGGGCAATGCTAGTGAATTAATAATTTTTAACATCATAACTAAGGTCGATACATTTTCTATAGTTGTCTGATCCATAACGCATAACTTTAATACATTATGACGGGTTCATTCCGCGTTATTCCTACCGCATATTAAAATGCAAATCAAAATGTGTGGTGGCGTAATTTTTTCGACGAATCGATTCAACGGGCGTAATCGAGACCGACGAACATAGTCACGTCTGTAATATATTTTCTAGCTGTCGTAAAGATCTAATACGAAATCTTTTTTACTTATTCCAATATGTGCACACATAAAGCATTTTTTTCGGCGCCGTTTACGAGCGTAATAAAAAATTCTTAATCGAAAATTAATGTTTAAGCGGTACTGACTGTAATATGTATAGCTTTTCCAAAAAGGGTAATTTTGTGAAGTCGGCTTTGTTGTTGTATCATTTCGTTCATTAATTGCGTTCATAAGTTCGGCGTGGGTCGTTTTATCGCCGACGCAGCCGCGCTCGGCCCGCTTATGCAAATGACACACCGCGTGTCTCTAACGATGGCATTATAACAATTTAAGAAGTAAAATAACAATAAGTCCTCCTCCTCCACGCAGGTTAATATTCGTCTTCAGAAGCGAGTGCGTGTGAAGCAATAAATGGTTCGTCCCGAACTGAATTAAGTACGTGGCAGTCGAAACGAATTTTATCATGAAAAAAATCTTGTTTGAATAAAGTATGTGATTGCCTCGCTTTACATAATATTTATGAATGTTGAGGGTTCTTGACGTGGAAGTGGCACAAATGAGTGTTTCGTAAAGAATTACAATTTCCAATTACCAACCACTCTGTGGTGAAAGACTCGTAAGAATTTTATATGGAAATATTTAAAAGCATTTAATTTATAATGAAACTTGGTCCATTATATCTTAAAAGTGTTACAAGGTGGGCTCGTAACCGAAGCTCAACATTTAATTTCGACGCGTGAAGCCATTTTAACATCTCATTTTCATAAAGCAGTGAAACATAATTATTCAGGGAAGGGTAGACTTAGACCCGACACGGATGCGATTTTTGGTTGGAGTTTTATGTTAATATAACCTTACCGCTATGCTAATGACCGAATATGAGACGTGTTCGTATGGAACCACTATTTAACCCTTCGTGAGCTTCTGTTACAAGCTAACATACGAATAATTACAAAGTTTAGTATAAGGGTATTATGCTAATTCTACCTAGGCAGAGTCAAACTTGAAATAATCGTTTTGCAATGACCTTTATTGCTGTCTTGTAGAGTATAACATTAGGCAGCGGAACAACTGCCAACATAACGACAGTAGGTAGTCTTTAATGCACCAGGGAATATTATGATTTTACTTCTTATTTTCAACGACCGAGTTTCTTGTTTCTTGGAAATAATAACAAAGTATCTTATAGCTTTGATGCAACTGCTTGGGGATTTCTTATTAAGATCGCATTTCATATTCTATAAAATTCAGATAACCTTTCAAGAAATCGTTTCAATGGAATATGAATTATTTCTTATATATTTTATTTTTTTAATTGCTTGCGAAGTCTCGTAGCTTTTATTATAGCATTTACTACATTTTGAATGATAATATAACTAGCGATTCACCCTTGCTTCGCTCGGGTTCGTCCCTAGATATGTTTTAACGGGTTATCTAAAGCAAAAAGAATTTTTCAAATCAGATTAGTAATTGCTGAGATTAACGCGTTTAAACAAACACACAAACAAACTCTACCTCTTTATAATATTAGTATAGATGTAAGCTCTACTAAATATAAAATCAACAACCCGACCTGACCTTTCAATGTATTTCTACATCTTATTTTTCATGTATCCCTCGAAAATTATATTTAAATAAATAAGTATAAAAATAGGGGCAACATAGTTTACTTTCATTTAAAATAATAATTGGTTAGATCACGAAGATAGATTTATTCAGTCCGATAACGTTCTACAGCCACTGCACGTTAAGCGGTCTTCAAATTGATAAAAATAGTAATAAAAATATGACTACTATATTTTAGATTCAGAATATTTTAAATTAGTATAATTTTAATTCTTCTTCTTCAAATATTACAATATTTGGATATAAAAGTCATAAGATTAAAGCTAAAGCGTAAATAATCTTTCATGTTTCGTAGCATGTACTTCAAAATTAAAATACTCGTAATGATATAAATTACATGAAAACTTACTAGTCTAAATAAAATTTCTTCGTAAATATTCTAACAAAAATCGCCTAAAGTCTCTGTGATTTGTGTTTAATAAAGCCATTAAGTTGGTACTGTATTAAGAATAATGACTTCGGACACGTAATCAGAATTAATTACTATTTACAAGGAAAAAATCTTATGTAAATTCAGTCCAAGTGTCTTTTTCCCTTGAGAATTACAAAATAATACTATGATTTATTCTCTTTCTATTTCATATAATTATACGATTGTATTTTACAATGTCGTGCCGTTACGTCGTCAGCTCGTTCTTTACATTCCAGAAGTGTTCAAGTAACAACTTAATAATAGCATGCAGGTCAATAAGACTCCCAGTTATTTCAAATTTTACTTGTCAAAATTTAAATACTGAATTGTTTTACTTAAAAACTTCTTTAATTCCTTCCTCAAAAATTTCTTAATGGGTAAATTAAGACAGCTAATATTAATGATTGTTTTATTTACTTTCGTTAATTACTTTAATGCCATAATATGCATTTAATCTAGCAAAAATATGTCTTTCAAGTGAAGATAAAATAAATGGGATTCCGTTATCTTAAAATCGATATATGACTCACCGGCAGCGTCAGCTTGGGAGAGGAAGAAGATGCAGGCGAGCAGAGCGGCGATGCGGTGGTATGCGCGTCGCCGCTCTCGCATCTTAGTGGCGCCGGGCTGCGCCTGCGCCAAATACTACGTGACAGTGCACCGTACCCGACATCACCGCGCGGTCCCCCCGCGCCACATATCAACCCCCAAATAACAAATAAAATACAATTTAAGCCCCAAATTTTTACTTACTGCTTACACACTATACACATCACAACCGAGTTTTGCCACTTACGATAAAACTTTCAAGAAATTAGACTAACAATATTTTATCACAAAAAATACGACAACCGCTTCGATGATTAAAAATTCGAAATATTAGGCTAAGAGAGTATTGTAAAGGACAACGATGAGTAACTATATAATTTTTATACAACTATTTTGTTTAATAGTATCTTTCGATTTAGTGCGACATTCGCTAGGTTTCACTGCGCGTAATCATTTTCCGGAAGCACAGTTCGGGTGAGATGAAAGCGATAGTTCAACCATATTCCATTGTTATTGCGTTTCTGTCTTCTCAACTGGATCCTTGTAAATCACAACACTTGTACGTTCGTCTTGTTACACTACAAAGGGATCTTCTTTTCATCAAACACATTTTTTTTTACTTAAAATAAAAATCATAAGCTTCGCTCTCCTTGGGTTGCACCTGCAATGAGATTGGACCAAACGTTGCATATCACACAAACCGTGCCGGTGTTTCTGTGATATATAACATTTTCTAAAGTAAACGTAATTGGAAAGCACCTTTATACAGAACTTGATCACTTGAGTGTTTAAGAATATAAATTCGTGCAAAAATTGTAGATCGATGTGTGAGGCTTAGTTCGAATTGTAAGGACATTTATTGAAACATAAATTGGCAACAGTTGAATCACAATAGCCTATACATAAGTCACTTGTAGCAATGTGCTACGTTCGGACATTGTAGCAACGTGCGTAGCACTCGTAGGCGTTTCGCTGTGACACACTAAAATCCAATATTACCAGAGACGATGTGCATACTATTGCATCAAAAATTTAATGTTTTTATATTTTATCTGATATTTTCATCGGTGCTCTATAATATGTTATATCGTAGTCTTATGTTATTAAATAATTGAGTTCGTATGTAATTAAGATTTCAGAATAACGAACGACAATCGATATGTGAGTTACGTCGTTTTTAATCATCAATTGATACATAAATGTTTATAATTAACTAATTATAATTGCTCACTATTTTTCAATGAAATATTAAACAATGAATCCCGTTTGATAAATGACAGATTCAAGTTTTCTACCTACAATCAATATCCAGCATAATTTCCACGACACCACAATTTACGGAAGTTCGAGTAGAAGTAACTTGAGCCAGTTGTTCATCCAAGTTTACTCTCCATATCTGAATAAGTGCAGCTAGCGAAAGGAGTTCGAATCTCACCTTGAAATTCAATAAAGAATTCTCAGTTTCACGGAACGACAGGGACAGATAAATATGAAATGATAGAGAGGGAGAACAGTTTGCACGACTTATAACATCCAATAAGAACGGAGCAGGTGTGACCGTCGACTGAAGCTATTTGCATAGTAGGAATACCTTGCCTTTATTATAAAGGTGCTCGACCGACACGATTGCCAAATTATTTCAGCACGACATACTCAGAAGACTGGCCCGTGTTATCTTGGGTGTAAGAAATTAACTTGTTTCATTCTTGTGCATATTGAATTTAAGTATTCATTATAGAATACCTTATATAATATACACATGTAAATAATACGTCATAATCGTTATGTTTATACATACATAAGCTAAAGGTACGTAGATATTACAGTACATGTATATTGAATATACATATAGACAAATTTTGGTTATATCCGATTTTATTAAGACTATTAGCGACTTACCCTCGCTTCGCTCCGGTGCAGGTGTATTTTTTTTCGAGAAACTCTTAATTCTTTTTCTAAGATAAAAGTAGCCTAAGTTACTCCTTATAACATCAGCTATCTGCCAGTGAAAGTACCGTCAAAATCAATCCAGCCGTTTCAGAGATTATGCGGCACAAACAAACAAACAGATAGACAGACAAAGATTTTTAAAATTGTGTTTTTCTATAAGTACCGTATATAATTTCATATGCATTTAGTTAAAAGCTATTTTTATATATTTTTACATTATCAAACAGCAATTTATTTTTAATCAAAATATATAATAAAAATAAACTGCCCTAAATGACTCGCTCTGAGAGAGAAAAAAAATACTACAACGTACTAACAAGACTTGCATATAAAAATCTATAAACATAAAAAGCAGTTTTGCCAAAACCCCACAAACAATTAGAACAAGTAGACTGAAGTCATCTATCACGTGGCAACTTCTAAACGTTTAATCACGCCTGATCTTAATTAACTCACTAACGACTTTATTTGCGAAATACTTATATTATGAGCTTTTTTTAACTTGATACATTACTTTTTATTAACTTCGGTTAGAATTTTATAAAAACGTTGGCTCAGTGGTCGAAATTTGATTATAATCATATTCGTTATATATATATATAATACAAAAAGAGCTCGTCAATACCTACTAAATAAAAAAAAAGAAAATTGGTTGACCAACAGAAGAGAAAAACGTTCTGAACTGTTTTGTCTTTGCTTATTTATATATAGACTAGCAACGAACCCTCGCTTCGCTCGGGTTCGTCCCTGGCTTGCTTCCCTATACAAACTTTCATCCCGATTTTCACCTCCTTAAGGGATGATTTCCGGGATAAAAATTATCCTAAGTCCTTCTCAGACTATCTTCTTACCAAATTTCATCTAAATCGAATCAGTATATCCAGAGATTACCCCCTACAACATCACAGGCTCACAATCTCACAAACTTTACCTCCTTATAATATAAGTATAGAAAGAAGATTTTAAGAAAAAACAAGACACTAAAAATAAAGCACTATGCGTGTCATCTGTATGAGTCGCGGTTTGAGTCGAACAATTGCCAAGTCCTTAGTTTATATGATGCGATTATTACAACGGATGTAATATGTTTCTTATCAGAATGATTAACATAACATTTATAAAGTTAAACTAATACAGTCAATACTGTTTTTTTCTAATTCAACCATACATACAACCGTACATAGTAATGTAGTACCTTTTAAAAAACTTATTTTTTGTATTATTGCTTTCATTTTTCATATAAAAAGAGCAAAACTAATATTTTCTCTAAATATCGTAACAAAATTGGCGTATATCTACATTATCTCGCGGTGGCAAAACAAATGTCAACTGTCAGAGCTAATCCGATGCGTCGCTGTCAGTATTATCTCGCTATACGGGAACTGCGATTACGGTTTCGCGGTGCTAAGTGGTTTTTCAAAAAAGGATTTAATATGATTTGCATTTTTATTAGAATACTATATAAAAGCATATTTACTATTTTCTTAAATAATTTTGTAACACTGTTATTTTGGTAATTTTGTTTCTAAAAAAAAATTAAATATGCAAAGGTATAAAAATAACTATCAACATTACAAAGTAATTTTGTGTTTATAATATAATATACAGGTGGACTACCTGTATATTATATTAGATTTTTCGTATATTTGGAAAATATACCAAAAATCTATATGTCACACCAGGTCATGTGTACTAATTTACACCTAAATTCATCCAGCCATTTCTTTAGATATACATATTGCAACTTTGAAAAATATACACGCACCCACATACAAACATTCACATTTATAATATACCTTAAAAATACTAACATCTTTAATTTCAACCAAGATAACAAGAAGAAATACTACTCTTTAGCAGGCGAATTTCCACAATCCAATTTGATTCTAACTTATTAAGTAGGAACCATTTTGCTAATCTCTTAGACTCAGTAAGACCGCTGCAAATTTTCAATATGCATCTTGATAACGAGTAATAAGCTATTAACGACTTCAGCGTAATGGCCGCCCTGGCAGCCATTTTATGCATCATTAGACTTCCATACCGTTTATACTAAGGACATATGTTCATTTGTTAAATGAGGCGTGACTTGTGATAATTAATGATTTATCTAATGTCATAAGTATAAAATATAGAGGGATGTTAGGGCTGCCTTAGCATGACTGGCTCGTAGAGTATATGTGACTGACACTATATTCTACGTCAAAGGTAGCAGGTTATATTTTTTGGAAGGATAATTGTCATATTATTTATTTTAGTCTTAAATGGCGATAGCTAATAACAATGCTCTCAAATTACCTACAGCTAACATATCATTTCTACAATATAGAATAATTAAATAAAAGCGTACTGCATTTGTGGTCTATTAAATACTAAAAATAAACATTAACTCTATATAATATATCGAATGTTTACATACTAAAGCAAAATAAATATAGCCTGTTTACATTTTATTGCTAAGCTCAGTTATGACAAAATTCATCAAAGCATATTAATTATAAACTAGTGTTCGCCTAGTGGTCGATAATTCGATCACTTCTGAAAATTTGAGGAAAACATATTATATGAATAGAATTTATCTATTTATATAAAAAAAATATTTCCAAAACTTTTTTATTGATAACAATAAAGCTCGTCGATAGGTACTAAACAAAAAATATAGAAAATCGCTTTACAGAGGAGTAAGATTAAATCGTTAGACGTTAATATAAAAGTTTGAGTGAATTAGCTATCAGTTATAAATTATTATAATTTACATTATAATAAAATACCTTAGACTGAAAGATAAAATAACATACACACGTCATAGCTTAAATAAATAATATCAGGCAAGGTTAATTGAAAAATAAACAGTAACTAATGAAATCGTTACACAAAACAAAGTCAAATCTCAAAACAGAAACAGTTCAAACGGCTTTGAAATTTGTGAGTTTAGAAAATAAACTAAAACACGTAATTTTTATTACACACTCTTCTACATTTAGGTGAACGACAAGCGAGTTGTTGTAAACGAGATCAGTGTGCGTGGGAATGGTGAAATGTTGCCATACATTGCCGCGTCAGCAGTCTGTTTGTGCGCATACATTTAACACGGAGTTCCCAAATATGCATACGATATGCAGTGTAACAACTATTATTGTTTGTCTAACAAAACAACGCATCGACCAAACTAACTGGTGCACCAATTTTCGCTGTTATGATAATTTTGGTACATGCATGTCACATGCTACTATGTTTTATAAACTCAAATTGTTTAAATCTTTTATTTTCATACCAAACAAGTAAAATATTTGTATATAAACGAGAGTCAAGAGCGTTAATACCTCTATAGTGTACGCTGTACACCTTATATTTATTTTTTAAGTTTCATTGATTCCTTACATACCTACGTGCTGGGAAGTGTTTTAATATGGCTATATTATCCGCAATGTTTATAAGTCCTAGATTTAGTCTAAAGACATGCAAATTTTTTCACGACACTCGCTGTTGCCGCAGTCCAAAAAATATTTAAATTAAGCACTCTAGTTTCCAAACTCTGAGACGTTTTTCTAAATAATTCGGTCGAATATTTATTGCAAAGATGATATATTTACGGCGGAAGGATCACTCAAATAAAGCTCTAAATGAAGGAAGACCTAACAACAGTGGGTTAAAAATATGAGCCATTTCGATTCGTTAATACGAATTGAATCAGCCGACGCATTAATTTCCTGTCAACAGTCGTGCCAGTTAAAGTGTTCGATAAATAAAAACGATCGCAATAACAAACGATCTGTATGAAAATTCAATATCCGTCGAAGAGTCCCGAGGAATGCAGCGAAAATACAATGCAACGGATTGAGATTTATTTGCTAGCTTAATGTTATTATGAGATTCAATGATTAAAAAAATCACTTAAGTGAACTTATTTCAGATTTTTGTAGTGTAGAATGTTTGGCTATACATATATTTTTTTATTCAGGCAAGGTAGCCCAGTGGTAACGCGCTCGCTTAGGAAACCGAGGGAAGCGGGTTCAAATCCCGGGTCTCGCACCTCTGATATTTCCATGTGCGCATCATTTCTAACATGATTACCACTTGCCTTACTGTGAAGAAAAACATCGTGAGGAAACCTACATGTCTGAGACAACCTAGCAAGTTTTCGAAAGACATGTGAAATCCTCCAACCCGCACTTAGCCAGCGTGGCGGACTATGGCCTGCTCCTCCTCGTATTGAAGGGAAGCCCGTGCCCAGCAGGGGGACGTTAAAAAGGGTTGAATATATTATATATTTTTTATCGTCTCCTATTCTGGGTGTATACTGCAGTTTAGCTAGTAAGTTTTATATCTCATACGTTAGATTAGCTTTATAAATCGAAAAAGTATTCTAATATGCATGAAAATAACTGACATGTCCAAGACTAGTATGAAGTGTATTAAGAATTCGTAAGGGTCTCAAGAAGTAAATTTCTCACATTTATAAACAAATAAACTGTTCAATTTGTAAAGAACAGTGTCGCGTCTTGAACTTTACACAATCGGATCTTGAGAAAACAAGTTAGATATTCCAACTGGATGTAAATCCGCTAACTAGATAAGTTGTGTGAATGCGAATGTTAATCAGTAAACACAATGATTAATTGAGTAACTCTGGAGGAGACGTGATCTTTGTTATTTTAATGAGTCCCGGTATTCATATGCAAACGTCTCACTAAACGACTGCTATCCCGAGGGGTTTCCAACAAGACATATTTAATTATACGTATCACTGCTCCTATTTTTTTTGTTTTATATATCGCTCTAACTGCTCTCATAATTAGAAACAGTGCGCTGAATATATAGAATGATTTTCTTTAAGCACAACCTAAATAAGTTATTTATATATTATACAAAGATATTTATTTATCGATTTAGAAATAATTTCTTTATTATAAAAGACAAAAATATATACATTAATATTATCATAGCACGACTAAGGATGACTCAACGACGATAATAATATTTCTTATTACAATCTCCAGAACGTTATTACACACTCGAAACTTGCCCGATTCAAACATGTAATTACACTTGTTTTGGGTCGTATGAAGATAATAATATTTTGCCTAATGGGGCTCCTGTATACCCATTTATTATTCCGTGTGAAATTATTTCCTCTATGGTAAAAGCTGCTGGAAAATTTACCTCGAGTCTAATTCTATTTTTGACGTTTATAACTTATACTTTAGGTTTATATAAATATGGAATGATAAACGATAAAAGTATTATCAACCTAATTTTATTTATTGCAGACAGCAATAAAGGAATCCTTTTTAGAATACTGTTCTAAATTATAAGTATGAATTTAAATTCATTTGATATATTGTTATATATATATATATATATATATATATATATATATATGTAAATATCTATACATATATTAAAACTCTAACTTAGTCGAATCTGTACATTAAATATTTTTTGGAAAATCTTATTGAAATAAACATTATTATCGATACAGAAGCCGAATCTATAGTCTGTCTGTCACCACATCACAGAAAAACCACTCGAGGGATTTTGACGAAATTTAGTATGGTGATAGCTGGTTATCCGGGTCAACATATAGGATACTTTTTACCACGGGAAAATGTCTCATTTCTGAGAAAAGATACAATAACTACAATGTAAGAGTATAGTAATATGTAAAACTTAAGAATTTGGTTTTTGGTCATCTAAACGTGGGCGAAGCCGCGGGCAATCAATATATATATATATATATATATATATATATATATATATATATATATATATATATAATCTATCTACGTAAAGAATAACATATACTATATCTATTCTAGAGAAACATGTTTTAAATTGATATTATTTGCAAAAAATACGTTACCACTTTTGTGGACCTTAAAAAGGTTCTATTTCAAAAGGCTGCAACTGTGGGTCGACTGAGTCAAATATGGCTAACAGCTGACTTAACCATAATATAAGTGGTACAGTATGTGAGAAGTAAGGTACGTGCACGGACATACAAACATGACTAAATCCATTCAACGACGACTCCAAAATCGTGGTTGAGAGAACTTCAACACGAACCGCAGTTGTGCGGTCCAAGTGACCTGTATTTAATGTATATTAATTCTGTATCAGATATACAAGTATTTAGCAACATAATATTGGTCGCTTCTAACATAACACTTTTTGTATAATCACTTTAACCGACTTAAAAAATTATGTAAGAGTAAATACTTATATTTTAATCTTGTTATTACTTTTGTAATAGGTAAATCTAGTTTTAATAATTATTAAACAAATAAATAAAAAAAGCTATGTTTTAAAATAATAAAAATTCTGGTTTTTCGATATCTATTTGAATTGGGTGTGATAATATTGTTAGCAAGTCTATGGACGCTTTTGATTAGAGTTCAAATCCGCTTTATTAATCTAGATTTTTTTTATATTATTATAATGTTATATTGTAATAAGTTAAGCGATATTTAACTTCTCATTTATTAGAAATAAACTAACTAAACACTAATAAAATAGCAGCAAATAAGGCAAAAATATTTTAATAAATCGTATAAAGCCAAATACAAACGAGTCTGATAACAAAGCTTCATCAGCCATCGTTCAGGAATATGCGCCATTTATTCCCAATATCACGCTAGAGCAATTTATTGCAATACAAACGATAATTTTGCCAAACTTTATTCAACACACGGCTGATATCATAACGCCCGGGGACCCGGAACCAACTTTGACAATTAGCGAACGAGCGAAGCAGGTTTTGACTGAGAATGAGTCGTTTCCACGACTACGTTTTCCGACGCATAGGTATTAGCCTACATTAAATGAAATGCAATTTGGGCTGTGCTCCAAAACTAATGTCTTTCAATTCGGCCTACATAAGAATATTATAAGCTCCAACGTTTATGTCTGTATCAAAAAACACTTCAAAAATAACTTTACTCATCATTCTTTTACACAAAATACATAGGTACATATAGTGACCAAAATTAGGCTTCTGAATATATTATGTGCGAATAGAAACAAGCTGTCGCTAAGCGCGACTTTAGCTTTTTTTACAGATTTATTTATAAGTCATTGGAACTAAATATTAATGTAAGGTACATCACACTTTATTAATAATTTTGTTCTATTGCTGCTTATAAGAAGGCCAAATCAAAATTCAAAATACAGACTTTTCATTTAATATTAGTATAGTAATATAGTGAATAGTTTGCGCCTAAACAGTATAGCTTTAAGATTTTTATCACAAGTTGCCTGTTAGAGTTTAGGATAGAGCCATCATTATCATAGAGTTATTTTTTACCTATGTCAATCTATATCTATACTTATAAAAAAAAAGTAATGGATCGCTGACTGTACCTACATGGAAGATGTATGAGAAAAAATATTATTGGGACTTTTATCAACGCAAATAGCATCCGAAACAATGATTGTTAAAATTTTAGTCTGTTGTCTGTTTATCTGTGCGTTTGTGCACGCTAATCTCAGAAACGGCTTGTCCGAGTTAGATGTGGTTTTCACTAATATATTGTGGTAAGCTTCACATAACATTTAGTTTGTTATGTGACAGTTTGTAAGTATGGACGTTTGTTACTCTTTCACGCCAGAACGGCAGATCTGAATTAAATTTGGCACAGAGATAGATTATAGTCTGGAACAAATAACACATAGATTACTGTTTATCCCGGAAAAATGTACGGTTCCCGTGGAATAAGTTTATTTTTGTTTAGTATATTAATTGAATATATTTTTAGTTAACGTTTAAGTGTTTTATAATTATCTAATACTTTATCAAATCAAAAATTAAAAACTTGTGGTAGGAGCTAAATGTAATATGAGTGTTTCTCGATCAACCATAACTTATACATATGTTAGTTGATTTAGTACAAGTATTTACTTTGCCGTGTGATAACTCCACGCGTCGATGTTCCAAGTTTATTCACATAACGTGCTAGTTTCACATTAAGTTATTAATTAATATAATAAATATAATTCATTTAGTTTTACATTTATTTTTATTTATTTTAATACCTTAATTTAAAAAGTGTCATTAAAAAAATCATGTAAAAATATGTAAAATAAAAGATATTTAAGTGAACAATAATTTTTCAATCAATCAATATCAAATTACTTTTATTTGAATAAATTCATATACTCGTAGTATAATGTACATATATAGATAATAAATATTATAAAAATAAAAACAAATATACTTTTAAAACACAAATTACGTTTGCAGCTGTCAGGAGGTCGAAAAAAAACCGAATAATTAATAATTATTTATTAACTTTACATTAATACAATAATTATATATCTTAAAACTAACGACTTCTTTACTCGAAGTATGAATAAAGAGTGATTGGAAAAGTATTACAATTAATAAAATTACTAAATTAAAACAATGCGGCATTACAAAGCAAATTCGGGGAACTCGGCGGTGGTCGCCTGGGAAACGTACATTTATTTGATATGTCAGCATATTCGTGGGATTAGGGTTCCGTAACTCACATCAAAATTACTCTTATCAATATTTGATATTTATTTTAAAACAATATTAGAAAAAAACAGTAAATACTAAATACAAAACAAGTATGAATTTACATATTTCAGAAAAAAAATACATGTTTAAGTGTGATTCAAATGCCAACAGCAAAGCTATTAGAAACCATTCCTTAAATTTTATGAAGCGTTACAATCTACGTACAGTACATGGGAGAACTAATACCCGCATGCTACATTTGACATTATCGCAAGTACGATAAAATCTTAGGCGGGAATGAAATAAATGGGCAAGTTAGATACGCCCAGATAAGTCTGACTTAGTGGCTGTAAATTTTAAATAGCTTAAAGGAATGTAAAGCAAAAATAAATAATATGGTTACTTAATGACTTATGACGACACGTTTGGCTCAGTTTGTGGTGACCCTACTTGCTGTGCCAGCGGTCGCGGGTTCGAGTCCCGCTAGGGGCATTCATTTGTGTGATGAGCACGAATGTGTGTACTCTAGTCATGGGTGTTTATATTTATAATATGTATATATTTAAAGTTATATATGTGTAGTGTATCGACTGTCTGGTATCCATAACACAAGCCTCGTAGCTTACCATGGAACTAGATATGGTGCTGTGTGTTAATGTCCCAATATATTTAATTTAATGAATCGAACTAATTAATAATATATTAAATTATTAGAATTTTTATTTAAATTAGGATATTTATTTATTATAATTAACTCAATATAAAATATAAAAGTGAATAAAGTAATTAATTTATAATTTCATACACTGATATAGTATTTAAGGCTAAATTGTTATATTATTAACAAATATGGATATAATATCTTGAATTAAAAATTAAATTATTATTAATTATAGTTCTTTTGGTGTATCAGGTACTATTTAAACAATGATATTTATTAAATTTCCGTGCCGCTTAAGTGCCTCTATTACGGCGTACAGGTATCAATTAATATAGATAACTTGTATAGTTATGTGAAGAGACACAGTATTTGTAAGCGTGAGAATATGTCAGCGTTATGCCCTCAAATCACAAGGACAAGTAGTAATTAATATATACGCAATCGAGTAAATTTTTACCACTTACACAATTACTATATATCACTAATAGTATAGTTAAAATTCACTGGATAAATAACATTAAGACTATGGCAATAGTTCAGATTTAAATGAACAAATAAGATTTAAATTAATAGTGAAATAACATACCCTTTCTACAAATGTAAAGACTTCAATATGGTAAAACAAACTTTAATTGAATTGGAAATTCTAGCACGAAATTGGAACCTTTTTTTATCAATTGGAGAATGAGCGTAACAAAAACCAATTAGTTCAGTTCCTAGGATTAACGAGCATCCCTTCTCTAGTAAAAACTGATACCGTAAGTGCTATCACATCTAACACCAAACAAAACTTTAAATACATACTCGTACACGTCATGCCATTTTGTTTACAAAAAAGTATATATAAACGGAGAAGAGCGAAGAAAAATTAGATTTATTTAAGTGTGCAAAAGATTTTCTATTAAAAGCTAAAATATAAATGTTTAATTACCAACTGCATTATTTGAACGATACTAATCGTATTAAAGTAGCAATAAAATATAGCAGCTTATGAATTTTGAACAGTCCAAATGGAATTCTCGCCACATCTTCCTTGCAGGTGCTTATTATCGGGTGCAGGATCTTTAGCCGTGGCTGTGAGCCAAATATCAATACTAATACTTACGGAAGTAAAACTATACCAATTTCAACAAAATTTATTTTAAGGCTTTATTATCTTTTCCTGTTTTTCATGAGAAAAAATATAAAAGATCGTGAAAATTATATGATAAAGAAAATTGTACTGTATTATAAGGTGAGAACAATCTCAGCAAATCTTGATGTAAATTAAATTTGTTCAACTCTTGCCTTCCTCAAAACTTACTAACAGGTTAATACGATGCAAAATTAGAGATTAAGTTTTAAACGTCATAACTACGCGTAATGTAAATAGAATAGACTTATAGGAAACTATATTAAAAGTTATTCCAAAAACTTGGTCGTAGTTTCGACGACGACGACGGCAAATGGTAGCAGCGCATAGATGCGCCAACTTCTCTACCTAATGGCCATTTCTGAAGCTTTACTTGGAACTATCGTCATTTAAGTTTTATGCATTGACACTTATAACGAGAGACTCGAGACTTTTCGCTACGTTAGTGTAATGATTTCCCTCGATTTTTTATTTTACATAACGGCAGCCTGTGATAGTTAATGTGCCTTTAAAAGAAACTGTGGGAACTCGAATTTATGCTAACTTCGTCCAAACCAAGTGACCTTTTATGGAAATCGAGTTAAAATGCGAAATCTTTTTTGAACGTTACTTAAGTAATGTTTTAACACATTTTACTTTTATTATTACAATAAACATTTCAGCATCAATTAATAACCTACATTTGCATAAATTGCTTATTAATTATCTATAATTTATATTAAATTAATCAAAAGGTAATAAATAAAATCTAATAAATAAACTTAAAAAAAAATCATTTGAATTTGAAACTTAAACCTAACCTACCAAAAATCAGGTACTTATTTTGTTTGATGGAAAAAGTTACACTTTAAGGATGCCCATTAAAAGTAAAACTTTCATAAACTCATGTTAATTCTATCACTTTCACTAATCGAGTTTCTATAGGATTAAAATGTAGGAATTGTCTAAAATATTATTATAATTTTAATCTAAATATATCCTTCTTTATTTAATATAAAAAATATATAATTATTAATCTCCATCTGCATGTTATCTAGGAATATTCAGATATATCTCGTTTTATGAATTTCTAGACTTTATTTAACGTGTACCTGAGCATAAATAGTTATTACGGTTTTGTTAAAGAACGAGTGACACTGACGATGACAGATGTGTGTGACCGCCGTGCGGCCGCGGCGGACAAATTCTATAAAAGTATATTTTTGCGTGCTCCAGATTTGAGTTATTGACCTATTACGTGATTGATGGTGCACGAAAATCTAGTTCCATCAAAAGTACGTCCTTTTAAATACAGCAATACTCACAAAACTTACAGCATGCACTTTGATTTATTATATACTAGCGTTTCCCCGCGGCTCCGCGTTCATATTTCATTTATATATTACTTCTTTAAAAATTATAGCCTATGTGTTACTCATATGTGTTACTCTGATGTATAAGCTATATTATTGTAGTTTTTGCTTAAAAAAGTAACAAACATCCATTCTCACGAACTTTCGCGTATATAATATAGCAACTAACCCTCGCTTCGCACAGGTTCGTCCCTTGTGGAAAACAAATGTATATCACGGGAACCGTACATTTATCCGGGATAAAAAGTAATCTATGTGGTATTCCAGACTACAATCTATTTCTGTGCCATATTTTATCCAGATCCGTTCAGCTGTTCTGGCGTAATTGAGTAACAAGCATCCATCCAAACTTTCGCATTTATAATATTATTAAATAATAATGAGATAGTGGGACTAGTAGGATATTTGTATAAAATGTTGTATGACTTTTCGATAATTTATAAATCTACAGTCACGGTAGTTTATATATCTACAGAGGGTTAGAGTAAAGTTTGAGGTAAACTCCGGAACTACTGACCAGATTCTGAGTTTTTCACTAACACTAAGTAAGTTAGGTATCTACATTATGCAAGAGGGTCATAGGCTATTTTTATCTCGATATATAGTATGTTATAGTAACAAAATGTTTAAAGTTATCTATTTTTTTATACTTTTATATAGAAACTAGCAAAACAACAAAAATATTACCGTGTATTTCATACTACTAATTGATAATTATCGTGTCAATGGTAGGATTTGCAATTTCTATGGTCGGAGGAATTGGATCTCCTTATCATGAGGAAAATTAAATATTCGAACATTGACATACAAATTGTATGCAAGACACATAGTACATCAACAAAAAGGGCTAAAAATTCACTATGACCTTCCTAGGAAAGGAACAACACTGGAACACAGTTAAAATAAAGAGCTCATATAAGATATTCTACAACAAACGAAACAAAACAGCGGCGGCAATGTTTTATTAGAATAGGATAACTTGTTAGCTAGGTATTATAACGAACAATGAAACAAACATTAATTGTAATTTATGTGACACATTAAGTCCTCATAAAATTGAAAATTGAAATAAATTGGTAAATATTTCAAAATTACGGCCTTGCCTATATGGCTATACTATAAGAAATTTTGAAAATGTTTTATAACAAAACTAATGATGTACTCATTAACCCTTTTTTTAACGGCATCCTGGCCAAGTGCGGGTTGGCGGACTTCACATGTCTTTCGAAAACTTGCTAGGTTTTCTCAGACATACAGATTTCTTCTCGATATTTTCCTTCACCGAAAGATCAATCAAGAATCAATCATGTTGTAAATGATTCAAACCGGGATTTGAACCCGCATCTCTCGGTTTCCCAAGCGAACGCGTTTGGGCTACCACTGCAATAAAAACTAATTAAATTTATTTTTCCCAATGAATTCAAAAATGACGACAGGATTCTTGGTATTTAATATTGTCCCCGACATACATAATTAAATCAATTACGCTTTCACAAGGACTTTTGAATGATCAATTTTCAAATTTAATTAAACTCTTTGAGGTGATCTTATAAGGGAAGGAGCTTTTGCATTATCAGTCAAATACATTTTAAGGATAAAACAATTTATATAATAATAAATACATAAATACATAAACACTTCCTGTTATATATATAGGAAATAATATAAAAATATAAGACTATAACAAAATTATAATCATATAGTAATTATGATTTATATGAATTATTATGTTATCGCCCATTATGTCATTATCTATACTAATATTATAAAGAAGTAAAGTTTGTGAGTAATGCGACGTTGTAGATGGTAATCTCTGGATCTGCTGAACCGATTAAGATAAAATTTGGTAAAAAGATAGTTTGAGACCCTGGGAAGGACATATAAATCCGGGATAAATTTTATCCCGGAAATCATTCCTGAAGGGGGTGAAAATGGGGATGAAATTTTGTATTGGGAAGCAGTCTCTAGTAATTAATATAATCGGTTAACCTAAAAGTTTAGAAAAACCCTAGTTACAAGACTACAGATGATCAATATGCCATTATTGTGTTTCCTTAATAAGACTTAACCCTTCTCTTAAACTTACGACATATATTTTAATAAAACAGTTAACATTTAATACAAGTCAACTAGATATGTGACAAATAATAACAAGTTATTTACGCCCCTAAGATAGCACCATATCGTTACTGTCACCGCAACTTTATAACGGATCAGGACAATAAATAATAAACTTTGCCAATTTGCGTCCGAGAGTGAACCCGAGGCGAAAATTATAATATTCATAATTAAATTAAAACACAAGTTATGGAGTTTTAAAAGAAAGAGGGAATCGGGCTTAGAGAAGGGTGTCAACGGACTTGACAAGAATTTAATTAGTAGACGTCGTATAAGCGTCTGCTTCTGAGATACGTAAAGAATATTATATAAATTTTTATGTAAAAATAAATAGTACTTTAATATAAACTAAAAATAACTGTAAAACTTAAACATTTATGTTATTAACATTTTTTATTGTTTACCGTCATTAAATGGCATATAAAATTAATACATATACCTATAAAAAACTTGCACTAATCTCGAATTCATTCAATAAAAATTAAAAGCATTATTGTAGCAATATTAAGAAACCTCAAATTTCATGATCATTCATATTATATAAATCATGTCATTATATTCGCAAGAGAAATCTTTTAGCAAACTATATAAAATTAACATACCGTACCGGAAACGTTTCAAATTTCGGGCAAAAATTTAAAATCTGTCCTAAAATCTTTGCTAAATTATGCAAGAGACAAGATCATTTTTTCCGCGACGTCGAAAAGTTAAACGTAGCAAGGCGAAATGAAAGAAGGGAATTAGTAGGGGCTGGAAGGATTTCATTAAGCCAATTCGGACTTCACAATAATAGCTTTAATTATTCACGATCGAGAAAGCTTTTAGAAGCAAACTGATGAAACTCGGCATGGGCCGGTAATGAAAACGTTTACGCTAATATTTAAGATACAGTTTTCAGAGCAGAGGTTGACTCCAGTATAGTTGTCATGTATGCTGTGAATACTACTCGTATATAGAAACGTTTTTGATCAATTTCAAAAGGGAGAAAGGATCAAGTGAGATTTATTTTTGTGTACGTTACAAAATATACTCGCCAAATGTAAATCGATTTTTAAGATTTTTTAAAATAGGATGTCCTCAAAGTGATTTTCATGTTTTAGTCGTGTTATATTAGTAAATATAGTATTTTCTATTATTCGATTATATCCATACATATGTACATACATATAACATGAACATGACCGAAAGACAGAGCGGTCCTTATTGCCTCAAAAAAAAAAAATAGAAAAAAAAAACAGAAATTTATTAAAAAGTACCGCAGTAATACTAGAACGATAAGCGGTAGCATAAGTACTTGTACGATAAGTAGTACGACGATAATGAATTTATTTCTTTGTTATTATTATATGAATTCGTGGTAAATATCACGTCTCTATAAGGGATTCCATAAAGCCAAGCAAAATTCACAACAAACTTTTATATATCTCAAAGCTATCTGGAACATGACACATACTTTTTGAAATGGAATTTCTACGAACTTCTGTGATATCACATACTTGTCTACTTTAATAAATATAAAGGTGAAAATAAGGTGAGTTCGACAGAACTGAATTTTGATTTAAATTTAAGTTTAAAGTAAGTAGGTAAAATATTTTAATAATAAAGAGAATACGAGCGGTGCCGTTGGTACTTTTAAATATATTAAGAGAACAATAATTCAATATACAATACAATCAGAAATTGAGATGTTAAAAGAAAACCCTCAGGCGCTTTAAGACGAGTAACTAACATAAAAGGCTGGTGATCGTAGACCAAACGAAATAAGCCAAGATTGGGCGCCATTGGAGCGGCGCTATTACAACTTGTAATAATTTTAACACATGAGCAATACTATATTATTGTATAGATAGTAAATAAATATTTCATCACTTTATTCTGCTAATATCTTTCTATACACAAATAGCTAAATATTATGTTATCAGAAAAAGAGACATTAATGTACATTTTACTCAGAAATAACTTAAACTCGCCAAAACTTTTTGTTGTTATCTATACTCTATACATATGTATATATAATAAAATTCTAGCTTTAATCTAAAAATATTTGTTGGAAAATCTTATTGAAATAGTCATTATAATCGATATAGAGGCCGAATCTATAGGTTTCAGATTTTTTGTCTGTCTGTCTGTCTGTGACCGCATCACGGAAAAACCACTTTAGAGATTTTGATGAAATTTGGTATGATGATAGCTGGTTATCCGGGTCAACATATAGGATACTTTTTATAATAAAATATCTCCTTTCTGAGAAATCTAGACTAAACGTTAAAACGTAAGAAGAAACGAACCCAAGTGGAGCAAGGATGAGTCGCTAGTTAAACAATACAATCGTAAGTCTAACGTTATTATACGTTCAAAGAAAGTCGTAAACGTAGAGGATTGTTCAATTCCTTAAAACGTCACATGTACATAATCTTCTAATATCATCATATGGCCATCTGCGTTTCAAGCAACATGTGCTCCAACCTTCATGTATACTCGCTATAAAATCAGATTAGGTCAGAGTAAAATACTGCAGGGAACGTAAACAGGCTTTTACAGCTTCATGATCATTGACGATTTTATGTGATGTAATGAAGACGCAAAAGGCTCTAACCTCGTTATATTACTTACTAGAAAATACTTTGGCTTTTTATTTCGCAGTATTAAAAGGCACAGATATTGATAATAAAAAGTATATTTAAAAAAATAAAACTCAAATTAATTTATACATGTATGTAAATATCATAATCAAAATCATGCACTCATTTTAGAGTTCTAGTTAAAATAGAGCAGTTCTAGGTCAAAGTTAAATAAGAACATGAATAATATTTTTCACGTAACGAGCAACCTCATAAAATATAATCACTGTTATTGAATAAATTCAATTTTGTACTACTTGACATTATTCAAATTTTATTAGGGAGTTATTTTCATCACAATACATTGCATGGATTTCAACGCGAAATATAAAAGTTCATTTGTTAAAATAGATTATACTGATAACGAATCGACTGAACAAACATCAATGTTATAGCCTTGTTTAAAATCGTTCATGCAGATTCTATTTATATTTGGATGTCAAAATAAATTGTATTTACCATTTAAATTTCCTTAACTTTGAGTGAAAATAAATAATTATATCTTAGGTAAAACATAAATAACCATATTTACAAATTAAAATAATATTTTTATATAAATTCTAATTAGGTAAAGTTATTTAAGTCGTATGTAGCCTAAGAGATATCGTGCACTACACTCATCTGCTGTCTAATGTGTACATCAATCGCGGTACGTAAACGCATTACGCATGGACGAATCTTCTAAGAGATTGGATGTATGTACGTATATGGACGTTTCAAAAGCATTTGGCCGTGTCTTGCGTTTGCTGGTCCATTGATAGATAATTAATAATATAGATTTTAATTAGCTGGTTCTAAATAAATTTTACTACGCATTTGAATTGATCAAAATTAGTAGTTGGAAAACTACAAAATGAACAAAAACCCAAACATCTGATCCTTACAGGTACTGCTTAACGCAAAGTAAGATATTTTTCTCAACTTTAATTACAGCGAATCCCACGCGGATAAAACTTCTTGGTATTTAATGAAGTAGGGGCGAACAAGATACATAGCAAAATTTTTTAACTTTACTTATTAGAATACAAAAAAAAACTAAAATTTAAAATCTAATTATA
The DNA here is from genome assembly GCA_921882275.1 of Brenthis ino. Classification (NCBI taxonomy): domain Eukaryota; kingdom Metazoa; phylum Arthropoda; class Insecta; order Lepidoptera; family Nymphalidae; genus Brenthis; species Brenthis ino. The sequence continues at coordinate 11,108,867 of OV170228.1, read as the reverse complement.
TTAACCAAACAGCGGGCTATAGAATTTTGAATATTTACAGCTATATCACCGAATTCATACACCACAAAAGTTATTCCCATAACTTACATAACTCTAATATATTACGAGTATATGTCTCTCAATAACAAATATGTGACATCACAATATGTAATTTATTTAGTACTGTAATGTTAAATCTAACGACTAACTGTAAAATGAAGTCTAGTCAACCCTTTTTTTTTCCCTCCCCTCCGCCTTAATGGGACGCCGCAGGATCGCTTGCGCATAACTACTACGGCGCCCCGGCGGCAGGTCTGCCTAAAAAGGCAGACCACCAAACCAATGGGGCTGCTCCACAGTCAACTCTGCTACGCCAGAGAGGTACCCGGAGCAGCCCCATTAAACCTAACCACCGCCCACCGAAGTGGGCCACCTCCAATCGGCTGCAGAGGACAGGGAGAGCGGCAACGAAACACCGACACTCCTCTTCCCCTGCAGCCCCACCGCGTCCGCCATCGAACGGTGGCGACCCCGTCTAGGCCGCGGAAGGTAGGGAGAACGGCGCACCGAAATACCGGCACTCCTCTTCTAGTCAACCCTACGATATTAACTAATCGTTATTTTTATTGTGCATCATTGTTCACTTACAAAAACGTCAATGTTACAGACAGATATAGTACTTTTTTTATAAAATAATAGAAATTCTAACTAATATTATAAATGTAAAAGTGCGTTTGATGATTTGCTCTTATTTCACACAAAGGAAAAAATTGATTTACGTTATGTTTATAACTTTATCCTAGTACATTATGTGGGTCCCGTGGGATTCCCTTGGTTGTTGTAGACGGGGAGAAAGACTTTTTTTTAAATTGACCCTAATTCCAGGGTTAACCTAGCCGCCCCCCAACGTGCGTTCACCTTGTCGTGGTGGGGGGGCTCAGTAGTGTACTCGCGAAGCCAAGAATCGCACAGGGAGGTGGCCCGCTTCGGTGGGCGGTGGGAGGCGGCCTTCTTCGGAGGGCGGTGTACCATGCGGGTTGCTCCTGGTACTTCTCTGATAGCAGAGTGGACCGTGGAGCAACCCCATGGTTGTTGTGGTCTGCTTCGGCAGACCTGCCGTCGGGGCGTCGTAGTTGAATGCGTAAGCGATCCTGCGACGCCCCATTAAGACGGGGGAAGGTTTTGTTGGGTTTTAGTGGGTAGTACTGGCTTCGCCGGTGAGTCCCACACTTCGTGCGTAAATGCATTTCCCAACGTTAAAAAAAAAGGGTTAACCTAGCCGAGGGGATGCATAGTTGGCGCCCCATTAAAAGTCTCGAGCCTTACCATAGTGCCGTTCACTATGTGTTCTCGGTTCAATATCGGTCTGGTGAAATATTTTTATACAAGAAATAATGAATGCATTCACACTATCAGTAAGAGTCAAGTGCCGGTCGAATCACACTCCAGCAACATTTCTGTGATCGGTACTATAGTGCGAATCTAAGACGGACAAGTTTTGATTAGTGTGTAGTAATAGCACTTAGCCTAGCCGGGGAATCACCACATAAACACCTGTACGTACACAAGTCGGTATCCGTAAATTAACTTCCTGACGTTTAAATAAACAATTAAAGTGGCTTCAGCGAAGCGGGGAAGAATCGCTAGTTCCCCATAAATCATTATTAAATTCATAAAGTAAATAAGAATTACCTTATTTATTATAAAGAGCCCGTATTTATTAAAAAAAAAATGCTTTAGTGAAACACTTACGTTGATGACAGCCTAACGACTTTTGGGAATTCTGTTACTAGAACCAATATTGTAGACTCTTCATAATATAATACACTTTATCGCATATACATTAAAACTATTGCTTATTAATATTTGACGAGTGTAGCAAGTGTCTGGTTGGCGCTGACTAATATAGGTCGCTTAGGCGAAATATTGTATCTATAATAAAGGTAAAAGCGCGGAAAAATAAAGTCGACTTCACACTAAAGCACGAATAAAGTTGCAATCATTTTTTTATTATGTCAATGTGAAATCACGAACTGGTAATACGATCATTTGCAAAACTAAGCAATGCGGTTTCATACCCTGAGCATCGTAACTCTAATTGGCATGTGTGAATCTCATTTCCATCGTGAACGCCATTTGCTTAAGGGTAGAAAAAATATAACGAGGAAACCTTCATGTTTAGGAGAATCTAGCTAGTTTTCGAATGATACGTGAAATCCGCCAACCCGCATTTAGCCAGAGTATAATAAAATTAAACAGCAATATTGACCAGTGATCACTTGTCAGATGAAGCATTGTGTACTAGTGTTCCTCTATTAAAGAAAATAATAAAAATTTAATTACATATATTTACAATTTTTATAACATATTTACATTTATAAAAAAATAACGTCAACATTGACAGATAAGAAAATAAAATCTAATTTAAATCTATGTTACATATTCTATATTATAGCTGTACAAAGCTGTAATTAGATGTTGTACCTACCCACAATTAAAAATAATGTAAATAAATAAAAAATAATAATAAAATAAATAATATTAATAAATAAAAAAAAAACATAAATAAATAAAAAAATAATATAAATTGGCCACTTTAAATATTAAAACATGCCAGAATACAGAATAGACGGAGACCGTAAAGGTAGTTTGTTTCAAGAAAAATAAAAGTAGATTAAGTAATAACGAATAGGGGAAGTGAAAATGTGTCATCGACATGTCACCGAAAATAGAGACGATGCGGCGGTCGATTTATTTTTAACATAATAGATTTATAATACAATGCATACGACACTAACAAACACACAAAGATTTATTTACTTATATTTACATAAATAATTATTTTAATGTTATCTTGTGATTTTTTGACATAGTAAAAGGATCCTTGTGTTTAGATTTGTTGTTAAGTTTTACAGTGCTCAGCTTTTATCGTATAATTTATCTTGTCAGTCATTCAATGTGACATTAGGGAAAATAGATAATTCTCAAATGGCACGCCTAAAAGCCATAGAATAATTCAATCGAATTCATTTATTTTTGTGTTTTCTTTAAAAATTAGAAGTAGTGTAATTTCGGTAGTATTCTATACATATAATAAAAGTGTAACTAAGCCGAATCTGTACAATAAATATATTTTTTTTGGAAATTCTTATTGAAATATACATTATTATCGATACAGAGGCCAAATCTATAGTTTTTAGAATTTTTGTCTGTCTGTCTGTTACCGCATCACGGAAATCCACTGGAGGGATTTTGATGAAATTCGGTATGGTGATTGCTGATTCTTTAATAAAGTACGTTTTACTCCAACCGAGGTAATTATGCAAAGCGAACACACAGACAGTCTTTACTCTCCATAAAGATGTCAGGGGATTTCGTCTATGCGGCTCACTCATACTTATGTATGTTACATTTACTGTTAAGTTTATCATTTTCTATCCTCGCATTTTGATTTTACATAAATTTCCATTTCCATTTAAACAACATTTTCTTTATAATATGGTTTCTACATAGAGAACTGGAAGTGAAATTAAATCGTATGCATATAAAAATTTACACTTACAATTATTTCACAACGATAACAAAATCTATACCAACATTATACAGAGACAGAATTTGTTTGTTTGTTTGAACGCGCTAATCTCAGGAAGTACTAATCGGATATGAAAAATTATTTTCTTTATCATATAATATATAGTCTATCTAATTCATACTAAACGTTAAAACGTATGCACATAGTCACCAGTTATTAAATAATAAGTATATTGTTTGACAGTACCTATTACATAGTGAAGTTAAATGGCCTTTCACCCATCTGCCTAGCGAATGAAAAGTATTTATTATTTTAAGTTTAAATACTATATTATATTCTATGTATATAATGAAAACGATTTTTACTTTGTCACACCATTACGTCAAAACTACTAAACGTATCGGTATAAGACTTTAACTTGACTTATACTTATATTTTGAATTCTAACCACTCTCCACCTTTTTTTAATTTACTTTCATAAATATTTTTCCTGCTAATAAAAACAAAAAACGTTTCATTTGACACGTATTATTTTATTCATTTGTTGTTTTAATTTAACCTAAATCTATAAGCGAATAAGTTTAATCTATAAGCGAAAGACCTAAATATACATTAAGGTCTCTGAAGACCAAAAGAAACATTTACGTACGCCCAGCAAAGCGGGCTGCCTGGCGGTGATAGTTAGTATTATATACAATATACATATACAAATATGCTATAATGAATAAATAAATGATTCAAATTAATAGTATAGAGAGTATGCGCAAGTTATGTTGCTGTTGCTTAACATGTGGGCAACGGCAAAATACACCACAGAGGAGTAGGTAAGATGCGTACTATTCTATATATTTATTTTTTATTATTATATTTTACATATTCTATGTGGTGTAGTAGAAGAAGAGGCAGCACAGTAGGCTAATGATATACAAGGGAGTGAAGTAAGTAAGTAGGCAACTCATTTTTGTTTATATTATACATGGTATATAGTTGCTGTATATGGTTATACTAGAAACAAAAAATACTTTTATACGGTAACCAGGTGGAATAAAGACGACCTCACATTACTTAAAACTTAAATCAGTACCTTTTCTATTTAATTAGAAAATGAAGAAACTATTAACTCAACATGTTACAACAACGCATGTATAAAAATGATAGAAAAGAAATGCTTGAAATCATCCAAAATATTATAAATTTAAATACAATTACAAATAAAAATAGTTCGAAACGTCGTGTATCTGTGAACAATCTATGATATTCTGATAAATAAATACTATCAATCAATTAACTGTAAATTTATTATCAAACTGCAGCTGCCGAGTATCGTGAGCATAATGTCACAAAACGTAACAAAGGACATTTTTATCTCGACAGTTCATCGAGAGATTTATGCGTGGCGAAGATTTTTAAGTAAAAATTTTCAATTTAACTTTACGAGTTCGATACATCATTTATCATTATTTATCAATGTTATTTAAATCTTTAATCTTCAAATATTTATAGATATTATAAATATTACTAACATGTGTACTGTGTACATATAATCATGGTTCAGCCATTACAGAGTAAAAAAGTAATAAAAACCACATATAGTGTAAACTATATAGTAGAGGTTACAACCCGATACAAGAACTTTGTGCGGGCAATTAGAGTCCTTTATAGACAAATTATTGTTTAGCTCGAAAAGGCTAAAAATTGCCCAAAAAATATATAGAACAACTCAAAACTTGAATGATACGATACATATTACATAATTATGTGGAATACCCATGGGTATTCTATTAAACTTAACGAACTCACAAAGAGCAAACAGCACTATCCAGGCATCCCATCCCTACATATTGCCTTATGGCTGATTTTTCAAGTCATAAGAAAAAGAAAAAAATTGTAAAATTATAGAAATCTAACTTAAGAACCCATTAAAAATGTTTCATTGCTAAGATATTATTTTTATTAGAGTTAGATTTTTGTGAGTTTGAAATTTTTTATACAGATTTAATTTCTTTTTATTTCTTTTATCTGTCCATCTGTTGAAAATCAAACTAACATATCATTCACAAACTTTCTTATTTATAATATTAATGTAACGATTATTTTTATTAGATACTAGCGACTCACACTCGCTTCGCTTTGAGTTCGTCCCTATACAAAAACAAATCTATCCCATGGGAACCGTACATTTCACCGGGATAAAAAGTTACCTATGTGCTATTCCAGATTAGAATCTATATCTGAGCCAAATTTCATACAGATCCCCTCAGCCGTTTTGGTGTGAAAGAGTAACAAACATCCCATCCATCCTCACAAACTTTCACATTTATAATATTGTAAAAGATAGTTTTGACATAGTGGCAACTCTGCAAGCAAAAACACTAATATTACGTTAATGTACATATCAAATTTGCGTATAAATATTTACAAATATGTAATTCTTTATGAAACTTAAAAAATGATAGTATATACTGAGAAATATGATTCTATACTAATATTATATAGAGGTAAAGTTTGTGAGTTTGTGACGTTGTAGGGGGTAATCTCTGATCTACTGCACCGATTTAGATGAAATTTGGTAAGAAGATAATTTGAGACCCTGAGAAGGACATAGGATACTTTTTATCGCGGAAATTATCCCTTAAGGGGTGAAAATGAGGTTGAAAGTTTATATTAAAAAGAAATATTAGGTACTAGAATATACAAATAATAATGTTGTAAATTAAATGAATACATACATGGTTCGAACATTATCGAACCTTACCGAAATTTAGGTGTTCACTTTAGCCGTCGTCGTAATCCAGATCATATAAAACATAATTAGATAAAAATTTACTATTTTCTTATTTTATTTGTTCTTAAGATCATTCATTATCATAATTCTGAGTGCTTTTTGCTATACTATAATATATTTTAATAAACTGGCCTTACATATTTCACTGACAAAAATGTGTGATGACACGTTTGGCGCAGTTTGTAGTGACTCTACTTTCTGTGCCAGCGGTCGCGGGTTCGAGTCCCGCTGGGGGCATTCACTTGTGTGATGAACACGAATATTGGTACTCCAGTCATGGGTGTTTATATTTATAATATCTATGTATTTAAAAGTTATACATGTGTAGTGTATCAACTGTCTGGTATCCAGAACACAAGCCTCGTAGCTTACCACAGAACGAGATGGTGCTGTGTGTGAATGTCAAAGCATATTTTATTTATTTACATATTTAAATATAGATTTTTTTAAGATTATTTCAACATTGTGACACTTAAAATCCAAACTTCTGCATTACAGAATAAAGAAAAACACATACAATTTAATACAAATACCATAAATTATGTATATGATAAATAAATAAATAAAATAAAATACAGAATTTTATTTGAATATATTAGATACATTCAGCACGTATCTAGTGTCGTAATCAAAGTAACATCGTGTTAGATATCAATACGTCGCACGGACGTTATCGCACGTCAGTTCAACGAAATTTATGCGCAAGAATTTGCCAAGTCATGGATCTTGGATTTAAGAACATTATTTATAGTCTTGACGACTTGGCAAATTTTAGCGAGCCGTATATAGAATAATAGTTGTATAATTCAGTTATTAAAATGATCTCAATATATAATTTATAAAAAATATAAATAGGTACTATATATAATAAAATTGTAACTAAGCCGAATCTGTACATTAAATATTTTTTTGGAAAATGTTACTGAAACAAACATTGTTATCGGTAAAGAGGCCGAATCTATAGTTTTTAAAAATTTTGTCTGTCTGTGTCTGTTAAAGCATCACAGAAAAACCATTGGAAGGATTTCGATGAAATTTGGTATGATGATAGTTGGTTATCCGGGTCGACATATAAGATATATAGGACTTTTAATATTGAATTATTGAATATCTCATTTCTGAGATAAAATACAAAAACTGTATTGTAAGAGTATACTAATACCTATGTAAAACCTAAAAATTTGGTTTTTGGTCATCTTAACGCGGGCGGAGCCGCGGGCAATGCTAGTATACTATATTTCCCATGATTAATAACACCATATTTCATCATAACAATGACGTGAAAACGAAATTATCACTAAAAAAAATATGACAAAGCATTTCACCACTAACGATCCGTTCGTCCAAAAAAATTCATCTCCGAAACTAATTTACAATACAATTCGGCATAAAACCGCAGCTGCACTTTAACTCGCGCTTGATACGTGTCGATGTACAGCGTTTAATTTAACTTAGCTCGCAAAGTGCTCAAAGTTCGAATTAGACTGGTATTAATTATAAGCAGACATTCCTTAGTTATATTATTACACGGAAAATAGAAAATTAAATTATTCTAAAATAGGGCTAATGCATTCGTATAGAAAACACTAAAAAATAATAACATATAGGTAAGTACTAAGTACGAATAAAATAAAATCGGTGATATACATATACATACAGACTGACAAAGAGGACTCTTTACATATTTTTTTACTCTAAAAACCTACCCAATAGAGTAATGCTAGTGTAACTAAACAGAAATACCTTTTTTTGGCAGTTTTCGACTCAACAATTACACCAACTATCTGATATCTATTATTAATCAATGTTGACACATCGGCATTAAAAAGGCATTATAAAACAAAATAAAACTTTTATTAAGGTCCCTATAGAGATCACACTTCACATTGCAGTGTCTATTGTTTACAAAATATTAAAGAAATATCCACGTCAAACTTGCCAACTCATGAATAACACGGGACACGCCTCACTTGTTATGTTTCAAACTTTTTTATTTTCTACTCCATTAAAAGGACGCGCAAACTGACGATTTAACGCCGGGCCCGATGAATAATTAGGAAGAATTTCTTGCCTGTCACGTCTCTAATGAATGTAAGAGCGGCCTTGGCTCGGAAAAAAATATTCGAAAAGAAATCTGTGGTTGTTTCGGAAAAAAAATGTTTAATTAAGAAAGCTGAAGATAAATAAGTCACTAAGCACAATTTGTACGTCCATGCCGTTTTAACTTCAACTTTCTCTAGCTGTTTATTTATTGGGTCATTTTTTCTACTACGTTTGAATGAATTATACTTGTCATTTGTGTACGTCAATTCGGACGAAACAGCCTATACTACATACGAGTATATACACTACGTGTTCATTAAGATTAAAGAACTCAATATTGGCGTTCTCGAAAACATTGTTATAAAAAAGGTCTAGAGACAACTAGACCATATTGGACACATTATGTAAAAAAGCCTAAATATTTCTATATTAAATTTTGTAAATTTCTTTAGTTGCTTATAAAAATATAACTTTATTTTGCAGAACATGGTAACCGTACTATATACAGACATACATAAACTTACAATAATTGAATATATAGTTGATCTATAAATGGGAATAAAACAATTTTCAACTCGGTTAACTTGATAAAATGTTTATGTTTCATACTGAAAATGGATATTTTCTATTGGTAGACATAGTTCTGAGTAAATAGCGTATATGAAGACAAACACACATTCATGTTTGTAAAGGTCGGCGCAACAAAAGCTTATATTTCTATTGATACGTCACGGGACAAAGGAACACTGTATCCCTACAAAACTTGAAAAAGGTCACCGGTTATACTCGTAAGTGTTTGTATCGAATTACGACCCGAGAAAAATAAATTATACCTATTTCAAAACATGTTTATAATTAAAAAATGCTTGCTATCGAGCTTTTTTTATTTTTCTCAAACGCTATTAACAATGAATAGCGAGTCATTGCGTATATTTGTTAGTATACAACATCATTTCAATCAATAAACTATGACACGTATTATTCGATTGGGTTCAGTTTTGTATCATTAAATCAAAGTAATTTTTTGAAGTGAAACCTTCTATAGGCAGGTTTGGATAAGGAGTAAATTCATGTAAGTCGTCATCAACATGGTCACGTGACGTGTTACACTGTTAACACTCAAGAGTGCCGATAGATGTCAAAATTAGATAAATGTAAACAGTTTTAATTTAAGATTAACAATTAAATTGAATGTCCAAAAATAACAACTATTTGTTCATAATTTTAAGTTTCCACTTCTGTCGGCAGTCCTCATGACTGCTTTTTTTTAATATTATAAGGAAAGAAATTTGACAGTGTTATTCTGAGTATTAGAAAACTTCTCTTGTTTCCCTTAGAACAGCGCGTTATATAATTTTAATACTAAGATTCGTTTAGTATCTTTTTATCTTTTTAAGTAATAAATAATGTTGTTTGTAGATCAGGTTCATTACCGACAAAAATCACTTCATTCGAAGATTCGAAAGCATATTTCTATAATGATAAACATAGGTTAAATATATATTTGACAAAAATATAATAGTACAGAAGAGAAGATAGTGATAATTTCTAAATAAAAATATTCTGCATTTTCAATTAAATTTAGTAAAAGTTATCGCATTGTGTAATAAAAAAAAGCCCATAAAAGGACAGACAGCCATACCGAATTTTAAATGTATCCACCTCAACCTTTTGTCAATCATTCAATCACATTCCTCAGTTTTAGACTCTTAACGAAAAAGAAACAGGAATTGAAAAATCAGCAAAGCAAACGTCAATGTTTTTCTTCCTTACAATACATGTAAAGACAGATTGCACATAGGGTCCCGCAAAAGAATAATGTAAGCGATCCTTCGCATTCGAGCTGTTCAATTTGCCGATGCCCCCTGATCGACCTTTTTCCCCTATATTAAACCAGCGCTACAAACGGACCCGTACCATCTCAACCCGTAACTTGAAAATAAAACTCAGCTCGACCTATACACAATAATGTAAATATCTATTTTATTTTCATTGAATTTTCCATTTACATATATGCTTTACATTTAGATATAGAGAGAAACGTCTCTATGGAACACACATATATTTGCTTCTTGTGGAATTGATGCCAAATCGTACGGCGTGACAACCAGACAAGACATCTAACACTCACACGCTATAAGTTTGACATGACATTGAAATAAAATTATTTATTAATTATAATTAATTGTGATTATTTGGGATGACCACACACATTGAGCAGTTGAGTTTAAATTAAAAAAAAATGTGGTGGTGGTGATTGACAATTAAACATAAACCTATAGTCACCACTCATTTTATTTTGTGGGCCACTAGAAACAATAATGTGATTTCTATTAATGAAAACTAATTTGTTTGACAAACTCCCAATAGGATGCCAATACAACAATAAAATAAATTGATGAAACAATTTGAGACAGGAAATAAAAGAGATAATAGTTTGTCAATGCCAGGAAATGGATTTGAGGTCCGCGACTTTTTGTGACATTAAAAAAGCTTTCTATGGAATCAATAACTGACGTAGCGAATTGTTCGTGCTCCTCATTAATACCATATCTTTTCGAAATACAAAGAGAATATCTGAGTAGAAATATTTACACTGACTTGTAAATATGTATATCCATACTAATATTATAAATGTGATAGTGCGTTTGTTTGTCTTTCTTTCACGTCGAAACGGAGTGACGGACTGGTGCGATTTTTGATGTGAAGATAGTTGGAGAGTGGAGAGTGACATAGGCTACTTTTTATCGCGGGAGATAATCTCGTTCCCACGGGAAAACACGTTATAATACAAACCAAAAAAATTTTTTGATCAGAATTACTTAAAACTTGGTATTAATTCAATACAAATAAATAAATACGTGTTTTAGCAATTCTCGAAATTTAAGGATGGATTTCGAAAATTACATAAGGAGGTAAAATAGGAGATGAAAGTTTTGTATGAAATTTAAGTACGTTTTTAGAGATTTTTTTGTAGTTTTAGCGTAAGAAAAGCCGCGGGTTCTGCTAGTTATAAAATATACTATAACATTATACTTACAAAGTAGACAAAGATAATAATATTCCTTGTCAAGTAATCTTGCCACAGGCACGAGCGTTCTAAATGTATTGTAAATCGAGCAGATTAAAAAAGCCTTTTTACGATTAATATAATAAATTTATTTTTATAGATAATTTTTATAACATTTGATAACATTGTAAACAGCTTTTCTATATGAAGAAAACATATCTTTCAAACCTAAAAAACCTTGTCTCATTTGTCTGTGAAATATGAGGTACGTAATATATATAATAACGTCGGGAAACAAAAATACAAATAAATCCGCGACAAAATCCGAAAAGATAGTTTTATTTAAAATAGTATATATACTAATATTATAAAGAGGTAAAGTTTGTGAGTTTGTGGTGTTGTAGAGGGTAATCTCTGGATCTACTGAACTGATTTAGATGAAATTTGGTAAGAAGATAGTTTGAGACCCTGGGAAGGACATAGGATACTTTTTATCCCAGGAATCACCCCTTAAGGATGTGAAAATGGGGACAAAAGTTTGTAGTGGGAAGCAAGCTAGGGACGAACCCGAGCGAAGCGAGGGTGAGTCGCTAGTATTATATAAAAAAGATCTGATCTTAATATTATTTATTTTCATGATCAAAGATGCAATACTTTGCAAAATAGTAAGCAATTTCTAAGTTATGTAATACTGTATTTAGAAAGCTTTCCATAGATTTAAACAATGGAACCACAGTATCTGTACTACGGCATATTCATAATTAAGATGTCGATAGAAATTGTTCTCTCTCATTGTCTTTTGACGCAGATTGCTATTCAGAGGTGTAAGTAATCTAAAGTTAAAACAAGCCAGTTGATAGTGAGAGCTTAATGATGATTGTTGTTTCTTTCATAGTAATTTGTACGAGATTATTCTTGTTATATTAGATGCCTCTTTAAAAGTTTAAATAAAGTACACGAAGATTTTGCGTTTAACGTTTACTTTATTAGTTCAAATGTAATAATAAATGCTACACTGAAACATGGCTTATTGTATGTGAAAAGTTGCATAAAGTATTTAGCTTACATTCTATACTGCTCCAAGATCGATTCGCAAACGCAAAAAATATCTCTAAAATTAATCATACAAATGTATATGTCAGTCTAGCTAAGGCAAAGCGCCGGGGAATTGCGATCTAGATGTCACCTGACAGTGGCAAAAAACAGATCAACGTCCAGAAATCGAAAGGCATTAAACCTAGAGTATCCAACTTTTAAAGTAAATATCTACTTTACTTATACCTAACTGTAAAAACGATTATGTGATCTAGAACTTCCTCTCAACACTCATGATGTGGAAATTTGAATGCTTTATACATATCTATTCCTTCTTCTAAAGAAAGAAAAATGACAAACTATGTCTGAAAATACATATATTGTTTATATATATTAAATTAAAATTTTAAATACATACGTGTATACGTACCAACAACAAAAGTTACGTCACATCTCACGAAAATATTATAGACTGGCGACTAGCCCATGCTTCGCTCGGGTTCGTCCCTAGGTTGGTTATGTTATATGGTCCCCCATATAAACTTTCATTCCTATTTTCACCTCCTTAAAGGATGATTTCCGGGATAAAAACCATCCTATGTTCTTCCCAGAGTCTCAAAATATTTTCTTACCAAATTTCATCTAAATCGGTCCAGTAGTTTTTGAGTTTATTCGTTACAAACATCCAAAACACAAAAATACAAATCTTTTCTCTTTATAATATTAAGTGTAGATTATATTATTATCCCAATACATCAAGCCAATATCTTTAAGCCTGGATAATACAATACCTTTGAAGTTAAATTAGTAATAAAATCACGCAATATGTATATATATATATATATATATGTGTGTGTGTAATAAATAATTTTTTGACGAAAATTCTATGAATTTGAAAATACTAAAGTTTATTATACGAGTATATTTTGCTCGTTGCCCGCTTGCATGGTAAGCCGGGGGCCAAAAAAGGTAGCCTACATTCACCTCTGTGATACAATCTATGTAGATGCTAAATTTTATATAAATGTGTTCGGCAATTTAAGTGTGTAAGCTAAAAGGTAACAAAAATATAGACATAGTTACTTTCACATTTATAATATTTTTAGAGACTATATCCGCGGAATTTATAAAAGTTTTTTGAGGCAAATACTTCCATATATAAAACAAACCATTACCCACACAAACGTAGTACAATTGCAGCAATTCGCTTCGCAGATAGCTGGTATATTTTAGAGAAAAATTCGCGACTATATGGAACATCATTTGGGATTGGCTTAGCTCACTTTAGAACCTTTCCTGCACTCTGCCTCGCTTCGGTGACCGCGCTGCAGTAAGTAGCTGTTGCCACGCGAATCATATTTGCCAAAATGTATCTTATTGTTAGTTGAATTTTTGTCAAAGTTATTCTACATAAGGTTGTACTTGGTTTGATGATGTAGTTCAGCATTTTTACCGCAAGGAATTTTCGTATAAATATTTTTCTTGCAAATTCAACGTAAATTTTGAATTTTATACGTAAAATTTCGATTATATTTCGTTGTTGAATGAATAAAAATTTGAAATTGCGCATACCATAATTTTCAGTGTACTTATTGTGCAACAGGATATAATGTAATTCATAAATAGTTGTAGCTTCGAAAAAAAAACATTAAAAGAGAGGGCAGAGTGTAATTTAAACTTTGACTTTAAGCAACGAGAGCTTTTGAGATATAGCAATAAATTAGGTAAGTGCAAGTTTTTTCTTCAAAGTTCCTCACAACTTATGCACGATAGCAAAATAGTTCATTTTATATAATTTATACAAATTGCAAAAATAAAATTTAGATATGAAAATAAATTATTAATATTAAAGTAGTATATTTTATACATTTCTCATAAACATAATATGATAATGTAATTCAGAATCCTTTATACTTCCCCTATTATTGTATAAAAATATGTCAGATATATAATACACAAGTACTTAAGTAAAGTATATAAATATACATATGTACATATATATATATATATAATAGGTCGATACAATATACAATAAGTAGCAATGATGACCACCTTTACCAACACATACTCGTACCTCCTTGAAAATATTCCTATAATGTTTAATATCTATTATCTTATAATAATATTTTCCTTATTTGTTATCAACAAACTCAATTAACAAGTTTAAATAATGCCCTATTGATGAATACAACCTCAAATACCCGTCAAATTGGGACGATATGATTCAGCATTGAATTGACTCCACAGAAACTCGCAAAACTTTTAAATTTATTCTGGTTTGCTTTTCTTCGAGCCGCTTTCCGTTCATTTTTGTAATTCAACCTCCATATCTACGCGATATGATAATATGATTTCCGAAAAGGATGCAATAGATGTAGGATAATATATTTAAAAAATATTGTGAGGAGACGTTATTAAAAATAATGTATTTTAAAATAAGTATATTTTGTCTAAAAAAGTAAGTTTTAGTATTACATAGTACTTTAAACACTTTGATGTTTTAACCAACAAATTAAATAGCATAGAACTTAAAAGCATAAACATATAAGCTGTATACAGGCTGTATTATTATCTTACAAAAAATTGTTCATATCCACCGTTATTTTAAATGGTTTTCAAATTCCAAATTCTGCGAGTAACCGAGTGATATCGATTTCATTATAAATATACCGCATCAACAACGTCAGTCGATGTATCGAGTCGTGAAATCTCTTGCGAGAAACGTTCCCGTTAGCTTCCGATAACTACGAAGCCTTACCGGAATTGAGAACTCATTTCCACATAAAATATTATTCTAAGTATAAACCAATATTTTCCTTTTCTATTCCTCTTTCTCGTGTTTGTTTCTCAAACGCTTTAAACGTTTGCTCGTTATGTACGGTGTTTACACATACGTGCAGGTTTTATGTGTTTATGGGTGAACTGATAAAGTCAATTATAAATAAAAAAATATCTTGATATAGATATCGATGGCGAAATTACAATCATACCTATTACATTAGTAATTGGTTGTTTTAAATAGTAAAACGATCTTATTTTGTGATATATTCCAATAGCATTCTAACTTTGTTTTTATCCGCTAACCCTTCATTAGCAGTGCGGGTCTTTTCCCTGATCTATTTGAAAAGCAGTGTTCTTGAGACGGATCTAATTTGTTTCTTTTCAAGCACGGCTCGTCCAATCCACTGGCTGATTGCGTTGAGTTATATTTCACTCTACTAACAGTGGTACTTGGGTTTGCAATTTGTTTAGGCACTGGGTGAATCTGTCCGTACTCAAAGGGAAATTGTTCCTTTATCTCAAAATCCACTTACACACTTATCATATTCCTTTGTTTCAAATTATTTAAAAAAAAATCACACAATGGTTAAAAAGCTTGATACTAAAGAAACACTTATAATGTGTTAAATGCAAGTTCTATAAAATTTCTTCAATGAATTGAAAAAAACGCTACTATAGCTTTTAAATCAATTTTACCAAATTATTATATGTTGTGGTAAGAATTTTAACGAATAATTAAGGTTAAAGACTTATAACCAGTTTTTAAACCGTATATGGGTTCTTCAGGATTAAAGGATGCAGTTCAGGATTTCGTAACAAATAAAAACTATGCTCATACCTTGTGTTTATCATATCAATTTTCTTGCAACAAGAAATATATAAATAAATAAATAATTTAACTCATACAACGTAATTTCCTATACATACTTGATAATTGGCTTTAATTAAAGAACCCATCAACAAAACAATCTACCAACACATATTAATTTAAAAGATTTTATTTCATAAATCATAATATGTATGTGTAACTCGTATAGCTTCACATAGCACATCATTTATATGACCCCATAAGTCATATTTTCCATATAATAAATAACGAACCAAGAATCAATCAAGTCAGAAGTAATTTATACGATTCAAAAACAATGACCAAAATTGTACACAAATTGTTGAAAATGTATTGTTTGTGAATATTCATATACTGGTGATATTGTGTTACATTTTGTTGAAAGCCACGTTAATGTAAGGCTTTGTTCAGTATAATGGTTCTAACAAGGTACTTGCCACTCAGCTTCTTAGGTGGACGTGTGAAGATTTGATGCGGTATCATGTTTGCATTATAGAGTACTTTGCGTAGTTCTATTGCAAGCGCTTAGTTAAGCAACCGATGGGTTAAATTTCAATTTTGAAGTTAAGGTTGAACAACTTGTTGAATTGTTTATCAGGTGGATATTTAGTAACTGCCTTGTTGGTCTAGTGATTAGCATGTTCTATTCCAGATCTTGAGGTCCTGGGTTAGTCTTGGGTCGGAAGAAGTATAAATAGCACATTTTGGGAATGGTATGATCACCTCCAGGTTCTTTTCAGGACTGAAGCATTTATTTCCGAATTGGTGTTACGAGTTTTTATCAACCAATAAGTGTATTTCTAAACTACCAATATTAAATGAAGAATTTTAAATTTTTTGTATACTTATTTAACTGTTTAGGAAATTCACGTAAAAGCGTCGTGCGTTAAACCTCTCCCGGCTGTTTCTAATATTCCTCCCGCCGGCTTTTGAGGGTGAACGGATCAGAGAGTGCGTTTATGTTCGTACATACCTGCCCTGCACTATATTATATAGGTATATAACAAACGCAGCGGGTCTCAATGGAATAGGTAGGTAGCCGTGACCGAAATCGATTTTTTTATTTATTAAGAAACGTTAGTAATAACTTGCTTATACCTATAATGTTACAAAATTAGCACAACTTTATACAACAAGTAAATAAAGAAATTATTACTAAAATGAACAAATATATTTAATTATTATAATTTAAGCTTTCAACTTTACATGTTGAATTTATGGTGGGCTATAATTAAATAAAACATTATCGAATAGAACAAACCTTCAATTTTATAGTCCACCATAAATAAAAAGCTTTTTTAATGTCAAAAGAGAAACTAAAATATATTTTACAAGGCAATTTCACCATTAACGTCGAGTCCAATCGTAATACGTACACGTAGTTTTAGAATTGACTCTGATCGTAAAAGCAAATGAGGCGTTTATCTTAATAAAGCTTAGTATGATTTTGATAACGCGGCAAGAGTAAAAACGTCATAAACTTGCTATTATTACGATCGTGGATATCGTAAACGTTAACGGCTATTGTTACTATTCCTGGCCTGACGGTAAATTGTTTTTGTTAAAAGGTAATAGTATTTTTAATGAAAGATCAAAGATTAGAAAATATTAAAAATGTTGATGAAACTTTTTTAAATTGCAACGTAAAATGAAACAGATATTAAGTGGTATACATATAGCACTATATACGTTTTTAGTTTCATGTTGATCTTTCATGAAATGGTAAACCACTTTGAAAGTCTGTGTATCGACCAGGGTATAAAGTTAGACCTTTATTTCCTTGTTTATATATTATGAAAAAACAAGTTGTACAATTCAAGTGGAAATGTCAGTATTAACCACATTACCACATTAGTTTTCGGGCAAAAGGTCAGATTAGTGCCTTTTGAATAAGTGCGACCCTGGAACTTTCTGACTCTTATTGCACATATTATAAGGACTACAAACTTGTAAATGTGCTTGATCCCACGAAACTAAGGTTTGTACCTACTTGTTGCCAAGTTACCCCTAATTACCGACACGGACTTCGAATTTTCTCAGTTTTCCCTGTGGGCGGAATTAGGGATAAGTGATGAATGATTTATTTTGTTCACTTCGAAAGTGGTTTCAGCCTACTCTAAGAATTTCGCGAAACTAAGAGTCACCATCTATTTTTTTTATGATATAAGTGTCAATATTGTACTTAATTTCTTAATTAAATTCTTAATTTATTTATTAAGAAAATCTGTTATTATTAAAATACTAACAGATTTACTTAATAAAACGGAATTGTGTTGTTTTGAAATAAGCAAATGCATTTTGCATTTATTATTGAGAATTCTACAAAGTTATGTAAAATTACATTTCTGATCAGCGTACTATGTAGGTATGTATGTTAGGGTGGGTCGCTCATGTATGAAAAAAAATTAAGTTTTGTGATTGCATTCTAATAGCGATATTTTATTGTCTTATGAGTAAACAAATAATTTTAGGTAAAAAAAAGGAAAATTAAGTTGAATCTTTAGCCCGCGCATGTGGTTCAAAGTTGAAGAAAATTTAAAAAAAAACAAGGTAAAATCAATACTAATTATTTAATTAAAAAACTACAATTTTTAATATAGAAATCAATATTTGTTAAAGAAAAGCACAAAAATGAATGAAAACTCATATATAAGTTAGCTTGACATTATAAATACATTTTACTTATAGATGCTTCTGTCACTATTTTTATTGAGCGATCGAAATAAATAAAGAAATCAATTGAACCTATGTTTGTTGCTTAGATAATTCCTCACGTTCTTTCTCCCTTTCCGGCATATTTTTGATTTATAAATCCCTTCAAGATCTGTACTTATATCGTACAATACAAAAGAAACAAGTGTAGCAGCTGCTCTGTCAGAAATACCATATCGGTCGCAGTTTTTTGACAAATTTAATTCAAATTTTTAATTGTATTTTTACTGTTCGTGTCTTCTTGTGATGTGAATGGTAAAATTAGATCATAAGAAGACACACTATCTTCAGAATCACTCGAAGATGACACTAATTCCTGCTGTTTTCCTTTCCTCTCTCCTGATCAATAAAAAACTTTTGTTCTTCTCTTCTTTCTTCTTTATGCTCTCTCAGACGATTACATTGTTCTTAATTTTTACATTTGCATACATAAATGTCAAATAAAACTCTGCAAGAACCCATTTTTTTGATCTTCGGACATTGTTTTTAGAGATTTGATAAGATTTTTGTACTTTAAATGATAAGCTTTTATGAGTTGAATTGTTCTTGTGTGCGACACAAGTAGGAAGTGATGCTTTTCGTTCGGCAATTTCTAAAAAGGTACTTCTTTCTTTGTATTAGTGCTAATTTTCAGCTGTAGTCTATTCCATTCATAACATTTCATGATATCTTCGTAAATTGGTAACATATTGTCCTTCATGTCTTCAATACTTCCGAAAATGGGGGATTGATGAGTTTGTCTTCTTGAAATCTTTTATTTTTTTTATATATTCAAAAAGAAACAAACAAATTATTTAGACACGACAGATTTTAGATAATTTCACGTATATAATATTGTTCTTCTTGCACTAAAGTCAAATTAAAACACCAACGTAACTCAGTGACAAAATTAGCCCACGACCACTTATTACTACCTTCTTTAGGTAACAAAAACTAAGCTTTAAGTCACTAATCTCAGCTAATAATCACTTAACATTTTAATAACAATACTTCAGAATAGTTTTTATCTACCATAATATTTTTAAGGGTGTTAGTATCGTATACTCATTTACCTACACAACTTTTACATTATTTAAAATTTATAAAGTGCAATGTTCCACTGAAAATATTTAAATAACATTTTACAGGCTTGTTATTTATCTAATAAGACATTATATTTTGACTATTAGAAAAAAAAATTGAGAAAATAAAATTTCGACCCACCCTAATGTATGTGTTTTGTTTTTCTACCATAGCCGTAAAATCAAAATAACAAAAGAAAAAAAAATAACCCCGTAAAAGTTACAAGTCATAATATAATACCTATCGTAATACTGACAAATAAACATAAGTTTTTTAAAGCTAGTGCACTGCTAACGCATTACTAGCATGTGACCGTCCCCAGGGCTTCTTAACTGCGGTAAAAACCTAGTTTTTAGGCCGAGCTATTGTCTATCTGAACAAACCTCCAGTCTCCGTTAATTAAGCTTTTTGTTAGTAACCATGTTTAAATTCTACGTTCAAAACTGTTTTTTTCACAAGCTTTATTTGAAAATATCAAATGATGCTCGTGATATTTTTTATATAATTAATAAACGAACACAGTATGCAAATGAAACGTTAAGATTCACATATTTTAACTAATATTCAATTGTGTCCAAATTAAATTTATATGAATGCGCCATAGTAGGAAAATTTTTAATGTTGTACGCATCGATAAATATTTTCCAATAGATATATAGATGAATAGTAAAAGTTCGCTATATCGCTGCGTTTACATATACTACACTTGACATTTGCAACGAGAGCGAATATTCAAGCACTATAGTATTTGTTGAGGCGACCAACCCGACCCTAAGCAAATAACGGGGCCTAAAACTGCCTCTGTGCCTGGAGTAGCGAACAAACTTGTGGATTACCTAATATAGGAAAACGGACTCGGTGGCATGGCAATACAATGGATATACATTTATTACAATCGGGCTGACAGGGAGACCTGAAGTATAAGGGTTCAAATAAAAATAACCGACCATTTTACTACGTCAAATGTGAAACACATGAAATGAATAATAGTATAAAAACAGTATTAGCTTAGTTAAAAGTTCATATGTTAAGTTTAAATTTTATTTTAACAAAGTTTCAAAACAGCGTTAGCATAAAAATTATAACCAATAATTCAGTTAAACTCAATATTATTCTAATTACAAGCCAGAGGCATGGAGAAGAAAAATTACTCAATTCAACGAGATACTTCACAGGTCATTAGTTTTCCAGATTGGGACCGTTGGATAAAATTCATGGCCTACAAAAAGCGCGGGGTACTGAAGACCCTCTGATAATAATTGAAAGTGCTACCGTAATTTCACGTATGATCGCCTGCAAGTTTAGAAATCATGAAATTTAGGAAGGTTTTATTACATAAATGACTTAATATTTTATATATGAAAAATAAGTCTGAACATTAATTTAGTATATTTTCTGAATAATATTTTTGCGATAAGTTGATGCAATTTACGTTAATTTAAAATATAAATTTCAAATAAAACCTTACATTTATACATTTCAACCTTCTGGAAAAACCTAAACATTTGAAAGATAAGCAAAAAGAAAGAAACGTACCACAAAGCGAGATGTGTAAAAAGGTCTCGTTAGCAGCTTCCGCCCCTCTCATATTGAGATAAATTATGCACCATATATACTATATGGTTGTTTAGTTTACTAAAGATATATTATTACTGATAAAGTTTAAAAGATGTATACATAACACTTTCTTAGATTTACGCAAATATTTGACATTTTAAATAAATCATGGTGATTGCTATTGATGATAGATACCATGATCGCTGTAAAGCATTCTAAACGTCGTCGGAACCAAAAATCAAAATAAATCCGCGAAAAAATGCAAAAAGATAGATTTATTTAAAAGGTACACATAAATATTTTACTATTAGGTATTTTTATTATATTAGGGAAGATCGAAAGTTTTGAATTGATCGATTCCAATTTTAGACTTTCACTTAACGGAATCCGAGGTAAGCCAAAACGGAAATGATTCGCATCACCAATTCCAATTGTTCATTTATATTGATTCTCCTCGAGTTAGACATACTTTTTATTTCTGGACGAATTAATGTGAGGTTTTATTTGATAAATATGGCGCAGTATAACTATCCTAATATATGATATTTTAATAGGAACAGAACACAATTTAATCATTTATATGTATGATTAGATGCCGGCATACTTTTCATATTATTATTTGAAATTTCGAAATTTACACTAAAAATATATATAAATGTAGTATAACGAAAACATAGTAGAGAAAATATAACATTGTCATGTATATACATATGTAGATACCATCAGAAAAGATTGCCGAAACAAGTGAAAATATTCAACTATGCCGACAAATTTAAAACGGGAAACAACGAAACCACCAAGATCACAACAATAAAAGAAAATACGATTTACCCAATCTAACATACGAGGATCGCCAAACAAAAATACAATTCAGAATTTACACTAAATCGAAGCAAGAGCGTGGGCAAATTGAAAACAGTCGAGTTCGGCTTGTTATAGAGCCGACTTCAACCATTTATCTTCATTCTACCTTTGAATGGAATTGCCGGCGACGTTCTCCGCAACTCAAACGGTGGAACTACTTATTATTTCGAGCAGTTCAAGCTTAACGATTTGGACCGAACGGTAGCGCACCTGTCTCTGGCCCCCATCTTTTGAGATACACCGATATATTGAAACTACGACCATGAAATACACAACTGGAAAGAATTTAAGCGTTATGTATTTGAAATTTAATCTACAAAATGTAAAGAGTAAAGGTAATATGAGTTATAAAATTACGTCTAGGTAACCCAAATATGAATATTTAAAGTAAAAATAGAATTCAATGTATTCATAGGCCTCAGGTTAGAGAGCGCAAATGAATATACAATCATCTGCTCACTCAGCAAACCGGTCATCTCAAGCAAAGTTTCACTTTCAAAACACATTTGGAATTCATTTTGAACCTGAACATAATTAACTATAACCGAGAAATTTGCATTTATTTGTGAATGCCCAGTGAAGCGTATCATTTGGCGTTCCATTCTGAACACCGCACTGTTTATGAACGTACCGAAGAAGTTAACCCTCGAGAGAATCGACGTCGTTTAATTAAGCACTCTCTATTATACTAATGGGGTATCCATCCAGTTTCAGTGTCTGATGTCGCTCCCATAGGATGCGCTCACAATTACGATAATGCAGCAAGACAATGCCGGTGACAATATGGAGGTAGGACAAAAATGAGCACTGCAGCCAGATCTTGCCATATACCGCAATGTATGGGAATCAGCGAGATTTATTTTACACTGGTTACATAAAAAACTATGAAAATGCTCACAAACTGGGAAATTAAAGAATACATAAGTATATAGTTAGCACATCTATTATACATAAGAAAGCAGCCAATTTAATTGAGTGATTGTATTACAAAGAAAAAAATCTGATTTCTAATTGTTGCATTAAAGTATTAAATTAGTGTTGTGCCATTAGATTTTAAAATATGTTTCTATTCAAATTTTATACTTCTATGTGTAAGCGTTGTGGTGCGGTACAGCGGTGTAAGTAAAAGATAATTTTATAATAGTATGCATATTAATATATGTACCTACTGTTAAAACAAAAACATTTTATTAAATACAAAATATTTGGAAACACCACATTTTAAACACTACTACATTTTTTAAATAAAACTATCTTTTCGGATTATTTCGGGGATTTATTTTGATTTTTGGTTCCCCAACCTTCCGGTTTGATTTTGGTTGAGGAACCAAACATAAAAATAATTTCGCGAAATAATCCGAAAGCATAATTTTATTTTAATGAATGAAAGTATTATTACATAACAGGTTTAACTTTAACACCTCCAGGTAAATTTCTAAGAAATTAATTAAATTTCTAAGAAATCTATTGTTAACTGTAACGCCGGCGTGTCCGCGGTCGTGGAGAGATTAAAATTCAAAGAGTAACTCAGTTAAACTATGCTATTGGTTATTTGGTGATTTCCTTTAGGAAATCTACATTCGATCACAATTATCACGTAATGAAAATTGCATCAAAATCTATCTATATTCTATATTGTAATAATGTAGCGCAATGAAAATTGCGATAGAATGTTTTATATTCAAAATTTCTGTATCATATTCCCAATAAATTTATGTTCTATTTCAGTTCGAATTTCCCGTTATACAAAATAAAACTAATGTAACAACAACAATTATATGTATTATCGAGAGATTCTGAGGACCGAATTAATATGCATTTCATTACCCTACAATTTGCAGCAGGCCGCACTTAATATAGAAACGACATTCCCGACAACTAGAGAATAATAATTTTTCGTAAAAGTTAATAATACTTGAATTTCTTAAAGATAAATAATGTTGCTAGTTAAAAAGAAAAGGTAAAATACGTCTTCAATTTGCAGTAAAATGGTCAGAAATACTGCAATTTACAATAATCATTCACTTTCCGCTGTCTCTCATAAAACACACCACAACAAAAAGAAAGTTGGCTTTTGTCCCCGTCCTTTGTCGGTTACAGATGATCGCACGTGACTGACGTACAAAACAGACGATGTTTAGTCGGTTTGTCGGATCTCTTGTTTGCTTTTGCGAGGCGCTTTTGATTGACAGAGTATCTTGTGTTGTGATATGCGAGGCGCCGTTTACAACTGGGTAACTGTTTACAAACACTACTTAGTGTGAAATGCATTCTAGTTGTTCGACTTATAATCTTATTAATTTTTAATTAATATACTTGTTGCTTTAGTTTACATATGTACATATGTTAAACTAACATAAATAAAACAATGTACATAAAGCCTGTACCAGAGAATATCATTAACTGCTTAATAGTGTTATATGTACGATTATATTAACCTTTTACGATAACATTATCTTGTGGTTGCGCTATTTTGCAAATAGGCAATTGTGATGGGATAAGCCGCGTGAGTGCGCTGATGCACTCACCCCAGTCGTCGTTACACCGTGTAACAATTAACACGGCTTCCGCGTAATTAACTATCATCCCGCACCGCGCGCGCGCAGGTTGACCGCGCCCTATATGCTTTATGAACTTTTTTACTGTGTACTAGACGAACTTTAAGTGCCCTGTGCTAATTTTCATGGAAGCGGAGATAGGAGTTGCAGCAGAAGGTGAGTCCCTGAACCTTTGTTTTTTTGCATGTGGTGTGTCCATCACCGGCAGGGGTCCCTTCTCCGCCTTCCCGCATCCCCCAAAATTACAGTCCACTTGCTCCACCATAAAGTTTTGGTCCTTCGAGCCGGATTAATTCCAATTCCTTGAAATTATTTCCACAATTACCTACCCGCTTCCCTTTCGAAACGATCGCATCGCTCGCGCTACGCCATTTTTTGTTCTAGAACGTGTATAGTACAAGTACCTACCGCAATAAGTTATATTTTACTCTCATCATCATATTTTATTGTTACATAATATCATTTATTTAATTTGTTTTAATATAGACCTGCGCGTACACATCGCGAAAGTAATTTTCTTGCCTTTCTTAACATCGCATAACTTAATAGTTAATATTTATTTGTATCCACGTACTCATTTCGTAACTGTTTTCATCCCGTTTATATATTTAAAAAAAAAAAAACATATTTTAATGTACTAAGTTAAGATATGTATTTCGCATCGCATCGCATTATAAAATAAGTGAATACATTTTATATAATTTATTTATATTTCGTCCCGCATCCATTTCTATCTGTAAAATAGATAGGTTTTGTAATACGTAAATATTTAAATCTACGTACGTAACATATTTTGTGCTAACGTAGCACACCGCATTCTTTTGTTCGTTATATTCATACGATTTCAACTACCGTCATACCTACTCATTTTATTTAGTTATTTCGTTCATTCGCCTAATTTATAATATATAAAACAGTTATATAGTTTGTTAAACATGACGTCTCCGCAAGAAATGAATATTATTATGCTTGAGGCTAAACTTTCCGCGTACTTCGAACGTATTCAAAGTATCTACGATTTGTCATGTAGGCTTAATAGTGACGCAGATATCGAGACGTTGGTTACTCGTGCTGAGGGTTTAGAATCGGTTCGTAGTAGCTTCGAAAAGGTCTTATATGATTTAAATCGTTTTAACATGGAGATAAATCCTAAATATAAGCCAGATTTCAAAAAACTCAACGCTTTCGAAGACTTGTATTGTCATATTAAGCGACAAGTTTCACTTAAATGTCTCACTAACAAACCCGCTAGTCAAAGCTCATATTCGAAGCCTAGACTTCCACCAATAGAACTGAAAGGGTTCGACGGTGACCCGCGCAACTGGCCGCTATTTTATTCTAGTTTTGTCGACACAATACATAACAACCCTACTTTGACGTCATCTGATAAGTTATATTATTTAATAGGCAAGCTGACTGGCAAGGCATTGTCGGTGTATGCAGACATTACGCCGTCACCTGACAACTACGAAATAATATTTAACGCCCTCGTCTCTAAATACGAAGACAAGCGGCTTCTCGCGACCACTTATTTAAATACTATATTTGAATACAAACCACTTTCTTCCGCTTCACAATTAGAACATTTTATAGATAGATTTTCATCTTCTGTATCCGCATTAAATAATTTAAAATTAGATAATCTAAGCGATTTCATTTTGTTATATATAGCTCTCAAAAAACTAGATTGTGAGACCACCCGCGCTTTTGAAATGGAAAACCGAAATTGTGGAATTCCAAAACTTGACGATTTACTTTCTTTTGTCCGCGATCAAATTAAAATCATACAACGTCATGGTTCATTAAATTCTAAGTCTAAACCTCATTCAAATTTACCGCTTGTTTCTAAAAACGTCGTAAAGTCATTTTTAGTAAATAGTAATTCCGCATGTCCCGTTTGTTCTTTAAAAACTCATACTCATTATTACAACTGTTCTAAGTTTAACGACATGAATCCGCGTGAACGATATCAGGTTGTCAAGCGCAACCATTCATGTGTAAACTGTCTCAGTTTACGACATACCGCATCAACTTGTAAATCGTCTAATGCCTGTAAACATTGCAATTCACATTCGCATCACACTATGCTTCATTTTAATGATAACACGCATTTCAAAAATAAAGGTAGCCGCTCGCAATCTGAAAGGGAAAACGTCCCTGCGCGAGCCGCGTACGTCTCGCCGCCGCGGCGGTCGCGGTCGCCTCGTGGTAATGCTATCCCGCTCTCACCCGCACGCGACGCTGCGCGCGCAGCCTCTCGCTCGCACGGCAGTGGCGCGTTATCATCACCCGTACACTCGACAGCGCAAGTTCTCTCAACGTCGCATAGCAATTCCGATACGGCTAATGACGTAATATGCGCTATGGCGAACACTGTGCGTGCCTCCGCGCATAGTAGTCACGTTTTGTTAGGTACCGCTCGCGCTTACGTTGTTTGTAGCGATGGCTCATTCAAACAAATTAGAATTTTAATAGATACGGGTTCTCAAAATCATTTTATAACGAAAAAATGTTGTAAATTTTTAAGAATTAAAACAAAGATTATTAATAATCCTCTCTCAATAAAGGGCATTGGCGATTATGAGACGCAGTCTATAGGTACTTTTACAGAGCTGACTTTAGCTTCTCACTACGATCCGCGTTACACGCTTCGTATTAACCCGCTCGTCTTAAATAAAATCTCAGATAAATTACCTTCGACAAACATAGACGCGAAACAAATAGATTATTTAAATAATATTGCGCTCGCTGACCCGGACTTTTACGTACCTGGTCAAGTAGACTTGATTCTCGGTTCTGAAGTTTTTACCGAGATCCTTCGCCCTGGTAAGGTGGTCGGACCCCCGGGGAAACCGGACGCATTTGAAACCGCATTTGGATACATTATTTTAGGTTCGCTTGAAAACTTAGTTGATTTTCCTATGACTTCTACATCCACGCATACGTTTTTCACTTCGACTGAAGACTCAATTGAAAATTTAGTTACGAGGTTTTGGTCTTTACAGGAGGTACCGTCTAAAAAACATTTATCTCCCGCTGAGCACCAGTGCGAACAGTTCTTTGTTTCTACTACGTCCCGCGATAGCACTGGTCGCTTCGTTACCGCGTTACCGTTTAACCGCGATCCTTCTTGCTTAGGGGATTCTCTAGTTTCTGCGCGTCGTCGCTATAACATTTTGGAGCGAAAATTTAATTTAAACCCTCTTCTTCGTGAGGAATACGACGCGATATTCCGCGAATATTTAAAAAATGGAATTATCGAACCCGCGCCTCCATTGAACGTGGAGGATCCATACTACGTTATACCGCATCATGGTGTTTGTCGCTCAGATAAACTTACTACTAAACTTCGTGTCGTATTAGACGCTAGTCACAAGACAACGTCAGGAATGTCTTTAAACGATTGCTTACACTCAGGCCCTAACTTACAAACAGACCTCACCGCTATTATTTTAAATTTTCGACTTTTTAAAATTGCATTTACCGCTGATATTAAACAAATGTTTTTAAATTTAATAGTTCGCAAATCGGATCGTCGTTTCTTAAATATTCTTTATAGGTTTGCGAATGAAAGCGACGTAAAATTATATAATTTTAACCGCGTTTGCTTCGGCCTGCGCTGCAGTCCTTATCTCGCAATGCGCGCTGTACGACAGCTCGCTTCTGAGCAGCAGCAGAATTTTCCGCTTGCTGCTGATATAGCATCAAACTACATATATATGGACGATTTGTGTATTTCGACTCATTCGTCTGCAGATGGCGCTAGCCTGGCACAGGATTTAATTGAACTGTTTAGATGCGGCGGATTTAACTTAGTTAAATTTGTTAGTAATTCGACAGAGATCCTGAACGCGATCCCGGTTGAAAATCGCTTGTCAAGCCAGGTTCAGTTTGACAATGATGATTCACTTAAAATCTTAGGCTTAAGTTGGTGTCCCCGCGAAGATATTTTTCGTATTGCTATTAATTTTACCCCGCGGGCTGAGTGTACAAAGCGTCTCATGTTGTCTACCGTAGCTAAACTATGGGATCTCAACGGTTTTTGTGCTCCAGTAGTTTTATATGCGAAATTATTAATTCAAGCTTTATGGCTCGCCCATATCGGTTGGGACGACTCGCCGTCTGAACATATTTGCACCGCGTGGAAAACTTTTATAAATGAGTTACCACTTTTACATAATTTTCAAATACCGCGATTTTTTGGTATCACATCTGATACACACCGCGTTTTTCTTCTTGGTTTTTCTGACGCAAGTGAGAGAGCCTATGGAGCCGTTGTTTATATTTGTGTTGTGGTTCCAGGAGAACCAAACCGCGTCACGCTGGCCATGGCCAAGAGTCGCGTCGCTCCGACACGTACCGTCTCGCTGGCCAGGCTAGAACTCTGCGCTGTGTTGATCATGGCACAGCTGCTTAATTTTATCCGCGACTCAATAGCGGCACGTTGTACAGTTGATGACGTGTTTGCTTTTACTGATTCGTCCGTGGCTTTACACTGGACACATTCGTCTCCGCACCGATTTGACACCTTTGTGGCCAATCGTATTTCTAAGATACAAGAGTATCTCACCGCCGCGTCATTTTTTCCATGTTGATGGAAAACAAAACCCTAGTGACTGCATCTCTAGAGGTTTATCTCCCGCGCAACTATTAGTTCATCCGCTATGGATGCACGGCCCGCAATGGGCTCGTGACAACCCCGCGTCGTGGCCTCTCAATAGGTTCACATTTGATGACACCGCGAATGATAAAGTTTATGAATATAAGAATATTAATCCATCTCTTATTGTCTGCACCGCAACCGTAGTCGCTGAAGAAAATTTTCTTCTTCAACTCGCGTCACGCGTGTCCTCGTGGGACAAACTACTTCGTATCATTGTTTATATTTTAAGATTCACTCGTAAACTTCCGCGCTCTGACTTTTTACAGTTTGAACACCTTAAGGTTGCTGAGGTAACTATTCTTCGTTGTTTACAATCGCATGTCTTTAAGAACGACATTTCGGCAATCAATTCACACCGCAAAGTCTCGAAATCTTTGTTACCATATGCGCCGTTCGTTCATAAAGATGGTTTACTCCGCGTAGGAGGACGTTTAAATAAATCCTCACTGTCATTTAACGCCAAACATCCTATATTATTGCCTAAAAATCATCGCATTACGGAAATGATTATAGATAGTTATCATCACAGGTTTTTACATCCTGGACCGCATCTTCTTTTATCATTGTTGCGACAGAGATTTTGGATAATGTCTGGTCGTAATATAGTACGAAAACGATTTAGGAATTGTAATAAATGTTTTAAATCAAACCCGCGTTCGTTAAACCCATTCATGGCGTCTCTACCCGCTCCTAGAGTAAACGAAGCCAAGCCCTTCATGAATACGGGCGTTGACTATGGCGGACCTTATAACATTCTTATAAGTAGGTACAGAGGCGCACGTAAAGAAAAGGCATATATTTGTCTCTTTACTTGTTTTGTTACGAGAGCAGTGCATTTAGAGCTTGCTGTCGATCTTAGCACTGAGTCATTTCTACGGGCTTTTAAGCGTTTCATTTCGCGCCGCGGTGAATGTTTAAATTTGTTTTCTGACAATGGTACCAACTTTGTTGGCGCCAAGACGCATTTCGATGAATTACATAAATTTCTTAAATCTAAATCGTTTCGCGAATCTTTTAATGCAGAGGCTGTATCTCACGGCATCAATTGGAGTATGAACCCTCCTAATTCGCCTCATTTTGGTGGTGTATGGGAGACTAACATACGTAGTGTCAAACTTCATCTCAAACGCGTCGTAGGCGAGACGTTGCTTACCTACGAAGAAATGTATACATTACTTACACAAATTGAGTGCGTGCTCAATTCGCGTCCACTTACTGTCATGAGTTCGGATCCTTCCGAACCAACCGCGTTAACCCCGTCTCATTTTTTAACGTTAGGTCCATTGACTTCGTTTCATTCCATTCCATGCGAAAATGCAAATCTTAATTTATTACATCGCAAACAATTACTCGACAAGCTTGTTCAAAGTTACTGGAATCGGTGGCGAAAGGAGTATCTTTCAGAGTTGCAAACGCGTTTAAAATGGAACACGCCATCCAATCCAGTTAGGAAAGGCTTGATTGTTATTATAAAATCAGATAATTGTTCACCGCTTAATTGGCCTCTTGCTGTCATAGACGAGGTCCACCCTGGCTCCGATGGTGTTATCAGGGTAGCGCGTGTGCGCACGCAAACCGGTATTTACGTGCGCCCAGTGGCAAAACTTTGTCCTTTGCCCAATCAGTAAATTTCATATACATTTTCATTTAGTTTTAGTCGCATTTAGTTTACGTTAAATCTTTAGTTTAACTTACTTCATAGTTACTAAGTTACATTATAGCTTATTTCCGCGTTTTAATTTATATTCCGCTAGCATCCGCGACGCATCTCATCCGCTTCATTTCGTTCCGCATTTGTAATTTTTTATCCCATCCTTAATTCTCATTATATTCCTTTCCCATCCCTTTTTCTTGTTTAGGGGAACCCTAAAGGCCGGGGGGATGGTTGCGCTATTTTGCAAATAGGCAATTGTGATGGGATAAGCCGCGTGAGTGCGCTGATGCACTCGGCCCAGTCGTCGTTACACCGTGTAACAATTAACACGGCTTCCGCGTAATTAACTATCATCCCGCACCGCGCGCGCGCAGGTTGACCGCGCCCTATATGCTTTATGAACTTTTTTACTGTGTACTAGACGAACTTTAAGTGCCCTGTGCTAATTTTCATGGAAGCGGAGATAGGAGTTGCAGCAGAAGGTGAGTCCCTGAACCTTTGTTTTTTTGCATGTGGTGTGTCCATCACCGGCAGGGGTCCCTTCTCCGCCTTCCCGCATCCCCCAAAATTACAGTCCACTTGCTCCACCATCTTGTCTTTACGTTAGTACTTGTAAAGATGATATTTTCTAAAATAAATGCTTATAAATATCTTTATCTCACTCTTAATGTAGTAATACAAACCGAGTGGCCGTAAAGTATGCAATTTTAAAATACATTAAGTGAGTAAACGAAGGGGGCGGGACTCGCCCAGAATTCGGTGTTAATTATTCCACAAAAGGGCAATCGGGCTATTGTACTCAACAAGGGCCAAGCCGAAATCAATTAGCCTCCGCATACAAAGATTCCACCGAACAATTTATGTGTGTGCAGAACAGATTATGTGTGTGCAAATCTGATTGTGAATAGCGCGTGTTGACAAATGACCGATTTCGCACAACTTAGTATATACAATATTTGTATGAGGAAACGTTACACGATTTAAATGATCGAGTAATTGCATTGTCAACTGTGTACAGCTCGTGAATTTCAAATTTGCTCCGTTTACTTGGAGTATAACTGACTTGAGTACAGTATTCTGCATTGCATAAATAACGCGTCACAATTTATCGGTATGGTTTTGTTTTTGAAAGTTAAAAGTTTTAGATAATTATTCTAGTCAACATACGACGCAAATGTACTGGTTATTTAATACTTTATTAAAGACTTTTAAGAAAAACAAAATCAATCTATCCCTCGGGAACCGTATATTTTTCAGGAATAAAAAGTAGCCTACGTGTTATTTCAGACTATAATCTATCTCTGTGCCAAATTTCATTCAGATCCGCCGTTCTGGCGTGAAAGAGTAACAAACATCCATACTCATGGAAAGTTGTACATGTACAATTTTATCTTTTTCTGAGTAAAAATATTTAAATAACTTTTTGTAGAACATGTAAATCAAGTTTACTATTTACAAACTAAGCGCCATCTTCGTTACTTCTTTGGTGTATTTAATCAAGTAAGCTGTAAAACTTCGTTATTAAAATTTTCATTAGAATAATTTTAACCGTTCAAAAACCATATCAAAACCCGGTGATGAACGACATAAATCTATTTATACATATAATAAAATTCTACTGAGTCGAACCTGTACCTACATTAAATATTTTTTGGAAAATCTTATTGAAACAGTCATTATTATCTACACAGAGGCCGAATCTATCGTTATTAGATTTTTTTCTTTGTCTGGGAACGCATCACAAGTAAACCACTGGATAGATTTTGATAAAATTTAGTATGATGATAGCTAGTTATCCGGGTCAACATATAGGATACTTTTTACCGCGGGAAAATATTTCACCTCTGAGAAATCTATACTAATCATTAAAACGTATATTCTTTCTACATATATTTTAAATGCAACACAACATATAAAAAAATGAATTCTCATTATAATTTAAACGTTAAGAGCGTTTTGGTGTGTCTATGGTACCTACCTACTACAGTTTCTCGAAATAAAACTATTTTGCTTTTCAGAACTAAGTATAACTTTTTTAAACTAAAAAAATATCCTAATAACCAGTAATTAATATAAACTTACATTAAAAGAATATGTAATGCATATAGATTTAAAAATAAAAAATTAAGCGTATAATAATAATTAAATAGGCATGTTTTAAGAAATATGACCACTAAGTTTTAAGAGGTGGTTCGAAAACTGATACATTTCATATAATTGGTGTAATATTAACGTAAAAATTACAGCGCTATCAGGATGGGGTCAGGCGTGATATTGGCTGGGAGCACGCGACGTACGTAGACACGCGACGTTCCACATCTTATACTTTGTAGTGTAAAGAAAAATAATGGGTCAAGAATATTTTTATGCAGTATAAAAAATAGCTTATTTTTTATTTTGATGCGATAAGGTCATAGTTTAGCATGAAGACAGGAAGCTTTTTTCTGTTTATTAAAAACTATAGCAATTACAAATTATATACTATGTAGTATTTGCAGACATATAAAGCAGAAAGAACCGGTTTCGAAGTCGTAATATAATCTACTGAAGACCATACAAAAGATGGTAAAATAAGAAAACTTTAATTAGTTAAAAGCTTCAGTATTCAATTACTTCATTCTTCCGTTCATTTCAGAAAAAAAATATTTTAAAGAGCCATAGACATCAAAATAAAGTGTCCAGTTACAACTAGACTTTTACTATATATTCATCATCTACTGTAGGACATACTCGCACATACACGACTAAAAATAAAAGTTTGTTATATATAAAGAATTTTATAAGGTTCATCTGATGGGGAACACTTAATACTATTCAAATACACTCCCTGTCTGCATTAAAAGTATTCTCAATCCAATTTTAAATGTCAAATTGCATATCTAAAACGAAAGTTGCAACTATGTACTAGTCAAGTTGCAAGCAGTTGCAATTTAAAAACAGAGCGCTCCCATTCCGCTAACGAAGGCAAAAAGTTACTAAAATATAAGAAGAGAGATCTAAGTAGTAGTATGTCTTATGAAATAAAGACTGTGCCCATGAAAGTTTAAATTTTAAATATGAAACACTGTCATGACGTTTACAATTTGATTTGATTTAGGTATCGTTACTGTATAACTAAACAACGTACTGTATTAATCAATGATTTTATAGGTTGAGTAATTCTATCATGTAAGAACGTAAGCGACGAACGAATATAGCGCGTTTTAAATGAGCAACTAACATAAATTGTCTTTGCCCATACAAAAGTCTACCATACCGTCAAAAAAATTCTTCGCCCGCATTATTATAACTTACATATTTAAGAAGTCAACATTTTCAGTATTTAAATGCGTGAGTAAACAATAATTGATCTTAAAGCGACAACTTGCAAATAATATTTCTTTATGTAAACCAGAAAGTACTCGAACACTACTACCAACTTAGAATAAATTAGAAAACGGTACGCCGCAATATAGCTGAGTTAAGGGTAATAAAGAAAAGAAATATTTTACTATAGCAACAATATAAATATACTATAATATTTTAACGAATATGACAAATAGATTCACATAATCTATTTGATTTTCCACAACGCGAACCTAAGGAAGGAAATCATGTATCGTTCCTTAGGATTACCATTTAATATGGCGTTGCGTGCTCGGTGTACCGACCTCAGGAGCTCGGTAACGCCTTCTGTGCTCGCCTTCGCTCTTAAGACCGGCCTTGACCCGTACTATGGTTCTCAATATTTAACTGAACACTATTTAACCGAGATAAATAAATAAATACGGTTTTGAGATAAAAGAACCTAAGTCAAAAAACTACTCTAATTACATGTTAAAAAAACGGTACATAATCTAAATTAGAATTTTTCGACAAAGCCTTGGCCATTAAGCTTATACCATTGATTAAAATCATTTCCATATTGCTTAAATAATACGGATGTTTAGAAATATTTTTTTTGGTTTAGGTCAACTACAAAAGGCTGATTTGCTAATTGACAGCCAAAGCTAAACTACTGCAGACCAAACTACTGTACCAATAGGCTTAAATTTTTAAAGGATACAGAACAGCTATATTTTGTAGTTTTCAACTACAAAACTTTTAAATATTTTAGCATAAATAATAATGAATATATCACTTCAAGTTCCAGAAAATGTTATATTTAAAATAAACGTACAATCTTCATTACTTTCTAATAGAACGCGGAGTTTCTTTAATGAGTTCTCAGATTGGGGATAAATTATCTTTTAATTTGCAAATAATTTAACCAATAAAACTCATTTATTTTAAATCAACTCAATCAATATAGAATTACTTATATTACGTTATTTTACATAATTATATATTAAAAAACTAATTAATTTAGCAATCTCTTTAACTTTTCTTTATCATACAAAATCTGCTTCCGTTTCACAATAAAATTAATGAAACACTGAAAATTATATTATTATGTTCTAAAAACTTATGAAAATTATATAGTTGTTTTTAAAAGCCCATTGAAGTAATTCGCATTATTGCGCTTGAATCGTCACGGACACGCCATAATTGGCGTTCGTTCCGATTGCAGATACCCTACCTATTGAGTGTTGGCAATTTGTATTGAAAAGTTATATTGAATAGTCACGTGACTTATAAGTGTGTCTTCATTATATATACTTTTATTCAAGATTTAGCTATTTAACATAATGATATTGTTTGATATAAAATAAACATATTACTTAAATATGTATATCATAATTAAATATTTAATTTAATTAAATATTATTATTCAAATTCCTACTCTTTTATAGCTTCATAAAAGAAAACAAGAACCAATTTCTATTTAATTATACCTACATTAAAAATGGTAATATGCTAATCCAGGCATCACACATCGAACCTCACTAGAAAACGAAAAATTAAACAAATAGACTAAAATTCAAAAAAATAAAAAAAATCATTTATTATTATAAAGGGCTTTCCAACTCCGTACACAAATACACTGGCACTTTACATGTAAATACACTTTCACACTATTCTAAAGGCTACGTCGTAGCGCGGCGTAGCGGCGTGCAGTCTACGCGCCGAGCGTCGTAGCACTGACGCCGCCGCCCGTAGCCCGTAGCTTCGCGGGCAGTGTTTCAATTAACTGCTTTGTTGCCTCGTGTCATTGAATGATTTTGTTATAAAAATCAAAAGGAAAATATTGCTAAATACAATTCAGACTCATATGGTTTTACATTATATATATACAATATTGTAATAACAAGTCGTAAGTTAGTTAGCCATAGCGAAACTTGCATTAAATAAATAAATCGTTGAACATCAATACTCTCTATATGTACATATATATAAATAAAAACATAAGCATACAACCTTATTCTTTTGATTGGCTAAAGGTTACAGAATGTACAGAATATCTTGCTGAAAAGGATTGGCTTCAGTTTTATTGACTCTTGGGTTACCTATAAAATAAACCTTATTTTAGATAGAAGTACAGAGATAGTTTACCTACTTGCATTTTTATTTTGTATTGTTTAGGTGGTATACTTTATATAGACATAACTTATATAGACATAACTTTTTCGTAATCGTATTACTTTATTATTGTTAGTAAATTGCGTTTGTCACTAATATTAAATAAATAAAATGTATAACATTTCAAAGTACCCTTATAATCCCGCTAATTCCAAAAAAAACGAGAAAAGAACGATTTAGCTGTCTCAATGATATATCTTCGTAGAAAATTCGTAAGATTTACGAAATAGCGAAAAGTCCTTTTTTATTTGGTGTTTTTGTATCACGATTTTCGTCCAAATTACCATAAAAATAATGATAATAAAATATTGTAATTTACACATTAATTTAGTCATTCATTTGGTTATTTAAGCATTTTAGCGATAACAATCAAGTTTGAATTAACATAATATTTTTTATGAGGAAGACCAATTGTATGAATTCATTTACAATAAAGAAAATTACAAATATTCCTAATCTTTATATATATAATTCTTCTGTGAGTGTGTATGTCACTGAACTTCTCTCAAACGACTGGACCGATTTTGATGAAATTTTTTGTGTGTGTTCAAGGGGATCTGGGTATGGTTTAGATTCACAATTTTGTCCGCTGGACAATGTTTTTTTAATTAATTTTTAATTTATTAGTAGTTGTTGATTTTGGAATGTTTTACATTGGATCCGACAGACGGCGCTACCATCGCAGTGTCAAATTTTAAAAAATATTCGAATTTTAATTTTAGTCTGTCCCGACAGTTAGCGCTACGATCAAATTAAAAAAAAGTTTTGTTATCATTGTAGACAGGACAACGTCTGTCGGGTCCGCTAGTTATATATAAAAAACAACAGTTAATTATGTATAACTGTATAAGTCATGTCCGCGTGGAAATGACAAAAACAAAAAAAATGTAATGAAACTGAATAATTTAAAGTAAAGCAATAAACCACAACTTAAAGTTACTATTTTATATATTTTATTTAACCTATAATAAACATTGATATTTTTTAAAACAATGTGGTAAAAACTATTTTTTTCTTTCATAAACAGATACACACTAATGTTTATTAAAGAGATAAATCAAATATAAGGCCATTCTATACTCATTCCTCGCTCTATAACTGGATAATCTTGTTGTCAGTTGTGGTTGCCTGTACTTCGCCCGTGGTTTCTCACTAACTGCCACGATTGAGATTTTCAGCATTTAGCCATCGTTTTTTGTACAATTGTATTCCTTGTGTAGGTTACAATAAGACTTAGAATTTTATATCTACCAAAAAATATACATTTAACTATAAAGATATACATTTAACAGTTGATGATGTTTTAATGTAAACGTCAATGTCAGTAAAAAAAAAAGATAATTATTCAGTTTCTATTTCGAATATCCATTACTTAAATACTTACGCTAAGTCGTAAACAGTGTTTTCGTTTGGTTAATTTCCATGACAATAAAATCCATAGTTTGTTTAGACATTTTTTTCCTTTTAAGAAATTACTAGTTCATTTTCTTTGTTGAGATAATAATTATTGTAAAAAATACCCAACAGATTCACCATCATTTTTTGTGAGTCACGGCTTTCTGAAAGAAGCTTTAGGAAGCCTACATAAGAAACTGTTGAGACAAATAAGAAAGCAGCGACCCATTAAATTTCGCGGAATCCGTATAAAAATTAAAATCTGCGGGCTCTTTTTCAGTGGGCACCCCCCGCATTACCGGGTATTACGGGTATATTTTAATTGAGACGACAATAAGTCATTGTAAGTCTCATTTTTATACAGACTTGGAATTATCGGATTTCAAAACAGAATCCTTTTTAGGACCTTTGAAAATTTAATTTCTTTTTATTCCTGAATTCCTTTTTGGTATCATTTTTCTAAGGAATTAATATTGCGAAGGGGACAATTAAAACAATCTTACAATATGATATACATATAGAAATACAATATTTGAGAGCCTGGTGTAATGGTTACGTAAATGATATTTTGTGTTCTAGTTTTTGCTTATGCGGTTAGCCTAGAAATTCACTCTGACATATTAACGTATTTCTGGACTTAAACGAGATAGTTACAACTATAGTGAGTCTGTTGTGATTTATTTATCAACCGACTTCCAATTCCAAAAAGGAGGAGGTTCTCAATTCGTCGGAATCTTTTTTTTATGTATGTTCACCGATTACTCGAAGACGCCTGAACCGATTTGGAAAATTTTTGTTTTGTATTAAAGCGTATACTTCCCAAGTGGTCCTATATAAATTTTATCGATATCGGTCGAGCGGTTTTTTTAAAAATCAACAATAAATATTTTTTCATCGAATATGTTATTAAAAATCTTTCTTCTTACAAATTACCTGCTTATTACGTTTACACTAAAAATTGAAAAATAAAAACTTTTTAACAAAAAATAAAAACCGACTTCCAGGCACTAAGATGTAAAAAATAACTAAACGGAGGTTTTCATTTAGAATAGATACCTAATCAGATATTTTCGAAGTCGGTGCCAGCCTACAATATTTTAAGATATGAATATATATAATAGGTAAAAATGTATTTTACCTATCGAAATATGTTAGATTTGCTTTGCATCGGCTGGCACCGACTTCGAAAATATCTGATTAGGTATCTATTCTAAATGAAAACCTCCGTTTAGTTATTTTTTACATTTTAGTGCCTGGAAGTCGGTTCTTATTTTTTGTTAAAGTTTTTATTATAATTACTAACGACTTACCCTCGCTTCGCTAAGGTGCGTTTTAATTTTTTTAAGCGGAACCCTAATTCTTTTTCTAAAATTAAAGTAGCTTAAATTACTCCTTATAACATGAAAGTACCGTCAAATCAGTCCAGCCGTTTCGGAGATTAGCCAGAACAAACAGACAGACAGACAAAAAATTTAAGAATTGTGTTTTTTGGTATAAGTACCGTAAATAATTTTATACGCATTTAGTAAAAACGCTGTTATTTACATTACAAACGCTTTAATTTTATTTATCTGTATAGATACTAAGCCACCGTTGTGACTTGTGGCATAGTGTTTGACTTTGTGAGATAAATCTACTACATACGCAGAAGATCGCAAGAATTCTATATGAAAAGTATAACAATGAGTAAGAAACCTATATGTATTTCCAAATATTTTGCAAGGAGAGGGAACATTGGCAACTACAAATAATAACATTGTAAATCAGTATTTAAAAAAAAATGGATTTGGAATCAAAATGTTTAAGAAAATTAATTTCTATTCATAAACTATTTTAGATATTGAGTTAAAATGTTGTTTTTGTTTTGTGAAGATATGCTTTGGTGTAGAGATATTATAATTGGCTGAAATAAATCCCTTAATCTGTTAAGTAGGTATATACGTAATACAATATGAGATACTAATTCACTAATACTAACTATGCTCATAATGATAACATCGAATCAACGCTCAAACGATCCCTGAGTGCCAAATTGCTGTTAATCTATAATTAGATGGGCATTATTATTATAATGTAGGTTATATCTTAAAATAGTTTTTAATAGTGAAAATAGTTTTTAAAAGTGTATGTATGTAGGTATATATTTACGACTAAAATATATAAAGGAAATATTTGGAAAAAGCAGGCATTTTAGTCTCAGGGTACGCAAACGTCAGAAATCATTCAAAGCAGATTAGTAACATAGAAGATGTTCAAGACACAGTCTTAATACGTAAGAGGGAAAGGAACTTCGTCAACCAACCACAACAATAACACAAGCAAAGATTACAACAATTAATTTCATAATAAAAAATCATTAAAGCATTCAGTAAATACAACTGGTTTTGAAAACACATTATCATAATACAAAATTTTACATAAAATAAAATATTTGTTAGTACAATAATTGACAAATATACAATGTTTTATCAACGAACGAAATTTCATGAAAATAACAACCATATATTAAATTAGCAATGTTAAAATGTACCTATGTATTATATTATGCAGTTTAATGTTAATGATTAAAAAATAATGATTAATAAGAGCCTAAGAATCAGATAAATTTTCAACATTTTTTAAGGCACTAAGGAGGAAGTACTCGATTTAGTTTTATTTTTATGTTAATTAAGTACTTTTTAATATAAAAAATAATCTGTAAAATAAAATTCCACAAACAAACTAAAAAAAAACACAAAAAAATATCATGTATCTCACTTTATTTAAACAGCGTAGTTCTAATTTTTTGAGTTTTAATTTTTCTACTTGCATACATTTAAAATATTTAGAGTTTAGAACTGACACATTTTTTCACATTAAAATAAACTTATTAATAATTATATATTGCAATATCTAATATATTTTAAAGGAGCAATTCTTATATATTTATTTATTTTTTTAATACCGGCGATCTCGGAAACGACTCTAACGATTTCCTGAAATTCTAATGAAAAAAAAAGAAAATTGTATTATTGGCCAAAAACTCCGAATGAAGCTCGGTCTCCCAGGTATTATATACAGACTACAATATTATAGTATAGAATAATTAATAGAATAAAATAAATATGAGACTTTTCATTGACTTGAACTAATCACCCGTTAATATATTTTAATACTCGATATTTAATTTTATAGAAATAATTTAACAATATATTAAAACGCAAAGATCATAATCTTAATTAAGATCGCCATTCATCTCCATATCATGATGATAAGCAGAGACAAGAGTGACGAGACGCATTGTCCCATGGACAATGACAAATGCTCCTTTGATTTAATACGACTTGTTTATTAACTTTTGTTAAAATGCAGATTTAACAATAAGAAATCTAAATTTAAGTGGATATGAAGCATATGTTCATATCTCATGTTAGTACTTACAAGACTTGATTTATCATTCGATAAATCTATATTTCCTTATTGAATTATAACTTCGTCTGTTTTAATGAAAAAATTATACTCCATAAAAAAAATTAAATTAACTGTGTGGATCCATTGACTTGTTTACTATCTCTGTCACGCAATTTTGTCCATAACAATATACCGGCCCACGGTACCTAAAACTCGCAAACTTAAAGTTATTATCGATACGAGGGCAGAAACATAACGGTGCCGGTACTTCTGAGCAGATGCGACCAAAATTATTATAACTACGACTTTGATAATAACAGTATCTTTTATTATCTCATGTCGAAATAGGTAACCCTCTAAAAATTTTCTGTCCCTTGTTT
Source organism: Brenthis ino (assembly GCA_921882275.1). Lineage (NCBI taxonomy): Eukaryota > Metazoa > Arthropoda > Insecta > Lepidoptera > Nymphalidae > Brenthis > Brenthis ino. The sequence goes on along the minus strand of OV170228.1, from coordinate 11,067,121 downwards.
TCTAAACATTTGCACAACCCTTCATTTTCCCTTTGAGGCATGCTAATATTAGCAGATGAATTTATTTTAAAATATTAATACGAAATAGACTTTTTAATAAAAAATAAAGAATTTAAATGAAAAAGTTACAAGATTATTATTTTAAATGTGTGATTTTTATAGCACAATGCCCTTTTAACTATCTCCCAATATGAGGCAGCCTACTACTACTAAGGTCGATTTTATTAAACTTTTATATCATATCAAACAAGCTGTTACTGTTTTCTATACATATAATAAAATTGTTACTAAGCCGAATCTGTACATTAAATATTTTTTGGAAAATCTTATTGAAATAAACATTAATAACGATACAGAGGCCGAATCTATAATTTTTAGAATTTTTGTCTGTCTGTCTGTCTGTTACCGCATCACAGAAAAACCACTGGAAGATTTTGATGAAATTTGGTATGGTGATAGCTGATTATCCGGGTCAACATATAGGATACTTTTTACCGCGGGAAAATATCTTATTTCTGAGAAAAAATACAAAAACTGCAAATTAAGAGTATACTAATATGTAACACCTAAGAATTTGGTTTTTGGTCATCTGAACGCGGGCGGAGCCGCGGGCAATGCTAGTCATAAATAAATATTTCGTAATGCTTCTGCTATATTCTTATACAGTAAATTACTAATTCATATAGATAGATATAAAATATTATAGAACATTACTACATAGGTTTATTATAAGACATAGGTCTCATAAGGAATAATTTAGCACTTCGCAATAACTTTAGGATCTTCCAAGCCAGCAGTTTTCATAGCTCGAAGCAACGAACTTCTGAATTGGTTCTTCAATTAAACGTCCACAACTATTAGTCCGTTACACTTGATGCAGCGATCATTATCTCAGAGTTCGTTAGTGAACAGCTGTTTTCATTTCTGGAATAAGTTATGGGTATTCATTTAGATTTAAAATATATACCTATATCCATACTAATATTATAAATGTGAATTTTATTTTTTCGAAATACATCCTATAAGGGGGTAAAATAGTGGATGAAAATTTGAATGAAACTACTTTTATAGAGATATAATACTTCATAATTCATAATTATATAATTCCTAATAAATAAATATTTTGCTTTTTATATACATTTTATATTATGTACCTAAATATGTATATTATGGCAAAAAGCAAAAATTTTAAAAATATGAAATGATATAATATGGTACAAACCTTCTCCTTTTATATGTTCCTTTAAAATATGAAATAGCCCTTTCAGTTGATTTTTGACACACTCTTAAAAATTAACACCGGTTGGGATACGATAATGCTCGGAGGACTGAATTCCCTATGACGTGATGAAAACTCAATCAGAATATAGAAATATTTAATGCATTTACATCGAGCATGATTTAAAATAACACTGTTGCCATATTATATCTACATTATTTCCTTACCTCTATCGTTGTTAGTTTACTTCTATCATCTGTTGCCACTCATTTTTAGTCTTAAGAAATGTTTTATAACATCCAAAAAAATGTGTTTATTCGATTATCTTGAAACTTCTATTCAAATTATTATTAATAATATTATATAGTTTTACATAATAATAATATATAATTTTACAAAATAATAATAATATATAGGATCGAAATTTATACATTAACTCGGTGTGTTAAAAACCATTCTTACTTTATGCCAAAAACTTTATTATTCTAAAACAGATTCGTAGATACGTAAATACATACATTAAAACTTTTAAGTATATACATTTACCATACAAAGAAAATTATGGTAATATATTCCATGGCTTAATACTATGATCTTCTATAAAATAACATGCCATTAACACTTTAAAAGGCTTAAAAGTTGCCCAGAACATATTTGCACAGTATTGCGCCATAATCATCATTTACGCGTATTTGACTTAACATTTGCCTAACAAGATTTATTTATATTGTGATTGATGGCTCTCTTACTTTGTAATAAATAAACCACTTGCTTAAAATATCATTTCTGTATAACCTAAAAATGCAAAATATCACGCAGAATAATATTTGCGACACGTATGTAAAATACGAGTATATACCTAATTGGAAAAAAAAATTAAATGTCTAAGCTTAAATCTAACATTAACTTAATGTAATTTAAGTTACGAGAAGACTAATCCTATATATCTATTGTATTTTTTTTTTATTTTATATATCAAAAATTATTTTTCAATACAAATAAAGGTATACATAAATATTTTCCTTATTAAAAAAAATATATTTTAATTTTGTTATATTTAAAATATCATTTTTATTATAAAATAGTACAATTTAAATATACAGAAAAACGTCATACATTTAAAATGTTCCGCTTCTATATAAAGGAAACCTCATTGTTTTACTTGCCGCCCGCCCGCGCCCCGCCTAAGCCGCGAATCCGATTTACATACAAAACTCAGCTGAAACCAACTGTTCTCAGCTTACGGATGCTTAGACCCACAATTAAAATGTCGAACTGTAATATAAATTAGAAAAATAATAATGTGCCATTATCTAGGTTTTATTGTATGTATTAGATTCTTATTAAAATCTTCTCATAAGAAAAAGCCTATTTCGAACCTGCCAGAAATTCGATATACCTACATAATTTGCTTACTATATAATATGACGTAACTCTTCAAGGTTTTCACAGAAGAAAAAATAAAAAAATAAAATTATGTAAGATGTTCAAGAAATATAATTAAAATAACAATTTATTTTGTTTTTGTATCTATAAAGCAGGAAAAAATATTATTTGAAAAGAAAATAAATAGGTACTTATTCTGAAAAGGAATTTTAGAAGAATAATTACATGGCCAAAATAAGTGCCTAGATTAATTAACAACCTTGACTGAGTATTAAAAAGTAGGTTGGCTAGCGAGATTTAGTGTTTATTTATTATAGCTGTCCTAAAATATTTATTCACTACTCCCAGGAGATTTTCTCATAAATAAAATCCAATAATGATAATTACTTTTTAACATGCACGTCGTACACCGACTTCGAAATCACTTAAAAACTTATTATTCAATCCACAGGGGTTTGAACTTTGTTAATAATTTATTCATTATTCATTAAAAACATAATCATGAAACTCGGTTCAAAATTGACGAATATCGAGTATCACCTATTACGAAGATCTTCATGAGCATACTAAAAACATAGACTCGAAATATCTAAGAGGCCTAATATTTTTTGGAAAAGGTCAAAATCAGAAATTTAATATGTAAAATTCTTTTGCAGAATGTAATAAAATTATGGATTTAAATTTACAGACATGAATAAGTCTCGCAACGACGTACTCAAAGGTCCTAGATTTTATAGGCATATAATACTGAACAAGTTGAAAACTTTACACTTTCTCTTTGCCGTCTTAAGCAAAAGATTAAAGTGAATCAGACACAATAATAGTGTCTCGTGGATAATAGTTTAATACTAAATGTTTCCAACAAAGTACCTAATACTTATGTTATAAAGTTAATTTTACAAATATTAACGCTTCTTTTTGAGCATTAAAAGCCAAATTGAAACGATTTAATAGGTATATCTATTATAGATATAAAGCAAAAACTAATGAAAAAGCTAGATGAAATTTAAGAAGGCTCTATTTCATTTTATCTCGACGGATAATGCAAGTCATAATAAGTAATGATGATATTACACTCCTGTAGGGGTAAGTGTGGGGGCGATTCATCTTTTAATACGTCATACGTGAAATTTTATCTATTCTTTCGATATTCCTGAGAGTATTACATATGATGTGTCTAATAAAAACCATTCAGTAAAAATATTTAGTATAAAAAAATATTTCAATTATTTCGGTATTTTTCAACCGTAATTAAATGAGTTGAAATGTTATACTTTATACTAATGGTACACAAATTTAATGTATCTACATATGCTCACTTAATTTTTGCTACTCGTGTCGGATGACTAAATGACGACCGTATTTACTGTCGGTAATTTGTTAAGAGTATTACTGCCCGATTTAGGTAAAACATATTTGTAACGAATCTCCAAAGATTAAAACTATTTGTAGGATATTCAAACACCGCTTACGTTGATTACACTATTCAACAAATGAAAAAAGAGTAGCCCAGACGTTCAGACAGAGTGTCGAGACGTAGGACAGACAGTCTCGAAAGCAACTTCTTCATGTTAAAACGGCTGAATGGATTTATATGAAAAGTACACAATAGACTATATACTAGATAAACACGAAGGCTACTTACTTTTAACCCTACTTAGGAACCCTAGGGACGCACCTGAGCGAAGCGATGCTAATTCACTAGTATAGTAATTGGACGTAGTTATGCAAAATAGATCCAACCACAAAAAAATCCTTTTGAGAAAGTAAAAGTTTTAGTAAAATTGGTACATAAAAATAACAAGACCGTAGTTTTTTGAAATGCTTCTTAAATATTGAGTATTTTATCTACTTTCTGTATATAAGTTCATATGTAGGTGCCATTTATGACAGTTACTGAAAAAAACGGTTTTCGTGGGCTGGATCCATTTTGCATAACTACTTTCAATTGTGACTAAGTTAATAATTCTCTTATATTATGGAATTTAAATCAAGTATTATAATGTGCTTTATTGGTAGATGTCAAAGTGCAGCAGCAGTGGATTCGAGGTATTAATACATAATGCGCGGTAATGGAGAGCGGTTCTCATGCAGTAGTACCTAGATACGGTTTATTGCAACCTATTGGTTAAGCTGTGACCACAAAGTGATTTATTTCAATATATGGTAATCATTTTGTACATTTATAAGTAATATCAATATCCGTACACTATAACTGAATTCTATTTTATCTTTTAAGTTGGAACAAATCACACATTTTGAAAAAAATACGTTAAGATCGGATAAGTAGTTTCGGAGTTCAGCCCGGACTAACATCGTGCCACGAGAATTTTATATATTAAGATACATATGTAGGTACATTCTTATTTATTGGTCACACCAGATATGTTCTCTTTCAATACATCATACGTCGCGCGCTACCTATTTGGTTATATGTATACTTGGCTTAGTAGCTTTAAATTGCCCAAAATTAATGGCTTGTATTTATCGGGCACATACATAGAATTGGTAAAGCATATTATTTGATTTTACTGACAATTAAATATAAAAAAAATTGCATTTTTTATTAAACAAAACAGTACGAGGAGATTTTATAACATAGATACATATATTGTTTAATAATATATTTTGTAAATTGAACAGGCAATTAAAAATAAAAATATAATAATGGGAGTTGGTATGTATATATATACTATAGATACAAATACAGATATAAATGTATGCTTCTTTTATTTTTCATGAAACAACTAAATTAGACCAAACGTTTATCGCTGTATTGTATATTTAGTGCTGATATTGAATAATAGTTAATTTTATAAGTCTGCGAAAAATATTGAATAAAACACTGAGAAGTTAAATAAAAAGAAGTTTAAATATTATATAAGAAACATTAATTTTATATTATTTACCTAAGCATTAATTGTCACAATAGGCCAAAGTCTAATAAAAATACAACTCACATATCCGAAAATAGTTTTCTGTACAAAATAACTTACGCCAAATGCCTGAATAGTCTAATTATAATTAGTAGAATCATACATAATACATTAGATGCTATCGGAAATCTTTGAGAGTAATATCTAACTTCTGCCAATGAACCGTTATTAAAAGCCAAGAAATACTTGCAAATACTTAGAAAGATAAGCTTACAAATTTTGTTTCCGTAAGTATTTTATCAAAGTTAGATAATTTTCGTATCATTTATCATGAATAAAGAGGAAGAAACATAAATATTTTTTTCAACAAATCGATAACACTATGTTTATAGATGTACTATGTAAAATGAAGTTACATTTTTTTATATTTTTTTTTAGTTTAGGTACATGTCCTGATGTGGTGTACAATTTAAGCCAAATGAATTATTAATGACTGCGTATACAAAATTTCGTGTCTGTGCCGTTAACTGCTGAGGGTGTTTTAGTCTTGGTTCATGGCTTCATAGTCTGGGTGGGGCAACCAGGCCATGGTGAACTTTACAACGGGTTATTATAATTGAATACGCATACAAAATTCAAGTACTGTGGACCTTTGAAAAATAGCTTCGTCGGAAGCCAATCCTAGATGAAGAATCGTGTCATAATTATCATAAAAACGCATTGCCATCGAAACTGAATCAACATGTAAAATTTCTGCTCTGTAGGATAAGAGGAAGTAGCAAGAAAGTCTAATTCAGCTTGCAAAATTTGACCCATACTAAAACACCAACTACTCGTAACAAAGATTACAAGTTAAGTAAAAGCTTTCAAAAATTGATCTACTTTTTAACATATTTTTCTACATTTTTATTTCGTAATAGATATTGATTATAATATATTATTAATAAATTATATATTATCTATACTGTAAGGTAAATAAATAGTTTTCGTTTATTTCTTTATTTTTATAAGTATCATTATTCAATACTCTCATAGATCATATCTCTGTTTTTATCAAAAGAACTAAGTATCGCCTTTGATATGTTATAAACTTTCGATACCTACAATTCATTTTTCGTCTATTCATAGAATTGATTTCTTTCCCTCTGTGAGTTTGTCTAGTGCAAGTAAGAAGCGATAAACGAGTTAGACATGGCAAAAATTTGATTACATAAACTTAGCATTACAATAAAATCATATATAAATATAAGTACATATATGCGACATTTATATTTATTTTAAATCATCTTCTATGTACTTCTTTAATAAAATATATTTTATACTACTACGAATTTCCCTAGCAACTTCTTGGACTTACCGAATAAGATCGAGATTGTAATATCAGATTTTTTATGAATTATTCAAATTGAAATAGTATTTGTTTTTAAATCGGACATAATAAACTGTAAATCTCGTTCTGTTAACCGACCTGCAATAGTCGCACATTTATATAAGAAGATATTCTGCCATTCTTACATCCGCCATCTTTAGAGCCTTAACTTAAGAGTTGGGAGTGCTAGCATTAACTCAATTACTGACATCCGGCTTCATGAGGACCAATTCACTGACTGTGGATTTTTCTTTTCAGAACTGATACTACCAAACTTGAGGAAATGAATTATTATTATTGCTGCTTGCTATTCATATTAATAGCATTTCTTATAAGTTATTCGCTAATACTTACCTAACTAGATACCCAACAAAAATAACTACACCTTGAAATAATAATAATATAAATATAATCATGTACTTTTAATACTTTAAAACTATTGTTCGTATTTTTACATAAAATATTTCATTGAAAAGAAGAAACATAAAACTAGTACCTATTGTACCTTCTTTGATAGTTTCCATTTTTATTAGAAAATATTGTTCACAAAGGACCAAGGCTATCTCTAGCCATTTTTTCTATCTAAAGATTCACACATTACTTTTTGTTAGTCAAACGAAACGGCCCATACTGACAAGTCGGCTGCAGAATAGTTTATGAAGTAGAAATATGATAACGTTAAAATTAACTCATTAATATTGCTATTTAAAGTATTATTAGATTCTATTACATAATATGTATGTACATGTATTCATTGTAAGATAGATATTTATACCTATATTATATTGACGTTTGGTATACATTTCTCAGAGATGAGATATTTTCCCGCAGTAACAAGTATCCTATATGTTGACCCGGATAACCAGCTATCGTCATACCATATTATATCAAAATCTGTCCAGTGCTTTTGTCGTGATGCGTTGCCAAACGGACAGTAAGACAGACAAAAATTCTAAAAACTATAGATTTGACCTCTGTATCGATGATAATGACTATTTCCGACCATTGACCGTTGACCGTTATTTACATAGCTACCGTAATTTTGAAAAAATATCGACGCACATTCCGTAATAATATTCATTAATACTAATAACTAATAATAATTATTACAACTTTTTCCTTATTCTGTTGCACTTTTCTGCTCCGCTAAAAGACCATCTTTCTAGATTAACCTTTATTTTAGATTTAATTTAGATTAGGTTGATTGAAAGAGATCTTTTTCCCTAATGCTCTTAATGCAATAACTTTATTTTTTGATTGCACATGTTTTATGTTTAATTATAATATTATTTATTCTTCGTGTTTTACAAAGAATAAATAATAATTAATAGTATAATTAAACATTAACATTAAATGGGTGCACAAAATGCAAGCATGTGAACGACCTTAAAAGTAACATGAGACGGGTGTAGGAAACGTGTGAAAATATTTATTAAAACTAAATTGGATCAGGTAAGGGTAAAGGCCTTGTGCAAACAATCTTCCTACGATACATTTTTTTAGTAAGTTTACACATGGCTTAAAGCGGCAAAGTTTTATTTTACCGAAATGTCCGTTGTTTGTTTTATTTATATGTTTATATCCTCAATATTTTACCTTAGACCACTAAAACATTGATACTTTTAATAACAATAACATAACATACATATTTACGTAGATAAAATATATCAAATATTTTGCTAAATAAATCTATAGGTACATATAATAAAATTCTGAGTCGAATCTGTACATTAAATATTTTTTGGAAAATCTTATGGAAATAGTAATTATTATCGATACAGAGGCCGAATGTATAGTTTTTAAATGTAGTTTAAATGAATGTAGAATTTTTGTCTGTCTGTTTGTGACCGCATCACGGAAAAACCACCAGACAGATTTTGATGAAATTTGGTATGATGATAGTTGGTTCTCCAGGTCAACATATAGTATACTTTTACTGCGGGAAAATATTTCATCTTTGAGAAATCTATACTAAAAGTTAAAAAGTAACTACTTAAAACGCTAGTTGTATTTATAATACAACTAGCGTAATTATCATATAATATTAACATCATATCAATTGATACAATAAAACAAATACATATCATTGATTAAATATTTCACTATCATAAATTAACAAAAATATTTTTCATTGTATTCCCGAGTGGAGATTCGTCATGACTTTAAAGCTGCATTCGATTTGCATATGAAAACAACGTGCGCCGCGAGAGAGCACTTTCTCGAAAATATCACCGTGTAACACGATCTTATTTAAAACTCACACTCCATGCGACTTCATATAGGAATGAATTAAAGCTAGACGTTGAAAACGATTTTATCCTTTAAAGATTTTGTTTCTTATTTATTCTCAGTGGAATCGGGATCAACTCCATTATAATATTTCTGAATAATGAATAAATATTAATGTATTTCGTTGTTAGTGAATTTCTCATTGTTTTTTTAAACATTTTAAGGTTAAAAGCTTAGATAAATTGTAAGCTAACTTAATATGAAAACATTGCCTAATAGGCTCAAATACTTACTAAATTTATTTTAAATAATATTCGTTGGCTTTGGAATATATTTATGATGAAAAGGTAAAAAAGGCTGTTTTTATAATATTTGTCATTTGTTGACGTATTATACATAATATTCATGTGAAAATAACAAGATGGATTTCCATGTAATTTATTTCATTTTGTTATATTATTTTATTCGGTTCATTCTAACACAACTCAATGAAACATGAACATTTGTATTGTGCCTAATTAAAGCACATTCAAAGTCACGCGCAAAATTTGTTATCCACTTGTTTGGAATAATTTCTAAAAATAATACTATACATACATATTTTACTAACCATCATACTACCTTTTAGCGAAACGTCCCATTTATCTGCCTTATGTCTAAGCTAACCTAACAGTCAATAGTAAATGGATCCTGGCTTTTGGGGTAAAAGGTACCCAACGTAAACGAAGTTGCTTTAGTACTTAGTCCATTAAAAAACGGTGCTCCCTTACAAAAACTCTATCATAACATTTCAGCCTCAGCTTTCCGTAATGATTTGTTGGAATTTTTATAATGGTACTCAGCAAAACACGGTTTTTAGAAGTAGAAATAAATAATGTGAATTAATTAATATTAATTGTAATAGAGTACAACTCAAAATATATCAAATATTGCTATTATTAAAATGAAATCTTTTACCGCAATTTCAGTAAAAATGGTAACTAGCATTAAGCAACCTAAACCTAGAGAAAAGATAATAATAGAACCATCTCGACTTAAAAATGTTTCGATGCTATCTAATGAGCCGAGTAAAGAAATGCATTTAACTTGACTGAAGTTCATTATTTCTTGTTTTAAATCCTCGATTAATAGCCCTCTATCATCCCTGTCGGATATGTTTTCGCCTCGACATTAAGACGATGAGCAGGTGCTTAAGTTGTCATTTCGCGCGTCGGGTACGCTCTGTGTAATCCACCTAATGCCTGCCTCCCCTACTATTGCTCCTCAGTACACAATTAACCAATGTACTATGGTAAATTTTATAATAGCAAATAGTGACTTTAATACTTAAATATTTTTTTTAACTATGAATATCAGTTTGCAGTGTTTAAACTAGTGTTAACAATTTTTTTAATTAAACTAGGCAATTATAATGACACCTTTATTACAGATTTTTTAAAGATTGAAGTAATAAAATATTGAAGGCAATTTTTACTTCATTATTAACTCGAATCGATGTCATTTATGTCATAAAAAATGAAAAATAATCTTAGTTGGGCCAGTACTTAGTCAAAGTATAAGGTTTGGTGTAGACGAAAATGGGAAATTGCTCTTCATACTTAATGCTTCGAGAGAGTGGATTTAAAACATTGTGTTTTATGAGGTTTAATGCTGTATCAAAGGAAAACAAGTACTTTAATAAGTAATTAAAACAATCTTGAAGATGTTAGACGTAAAATTAAGTTTTACGACTTGCAAAGAAGAGTATTATAACAAAAGATTTACCTACCTATAACTGTATGTATTAGAGCAAAGTGTATTATAAACCTTGACCTTTAGTATGAGGACTAAAGCTAGATGGATTAAAATCTTTCTTTTTTACTATTCCACTTACACTCAATAAAACTTTCCTTTTTCGAATGGAAGCTTTTTCAGAACTAAATAGATAACAAAGTTGTGGGATCACAAATTACATGTCAATCCGATACGCAGTCGCGCGGACCCATCGACGTATCGCTCCGGGCCAGTTCCAACTGGTTTGAGCTAGTACGAACCGGATGGAGCCGAATAAAAGCGGTGCTGTGGACGACGCAATTATGCTAGGGACAGTAGACTGCTAGGTATACCTGAACATCAAACACAAACACGCAATAATTGCTCTTTGTATATGTATATATCTTTATACATGGTTCAGTGGTGTGCTTTATTTTAGCATGTGAGATATTGTTATCTAACGCACCATACTTAAAATTGGCAGCTCATTAAATTTTTGGAATTATGTGCCAATCCATACTTAGTTATTTTCTATTATAATTTAATCTATAATTACTAAACGCTTTTGGAGGCTATAAATATTCATTTCAATATTCATAATATAAAACAATTTAAAATATAATACAATTTACACAAAGAATTTAAAAAAAGTCTTATTTTGTAACAAAATTTTACAATATAGCTTTTGTGCCAGCCATTATTTACTTTCGATAAATACAATCTGCACAACTTTTCGAATTTTGGTAAAATCATCAAAAATGATAGCCTTATTGTCAAGCATATTTTACACAATCAGCGACTACACTAGAATTTCTCATTTACGTAGTAACTAGACAAGGAATACACAATATTGTACTGTATGCTTTACGGAATGATTGGAACTGCCCAATTCGCCGAAGGCCGTGAGTTCGATATGCTGGGTTTTTATTTCAGACTAATTAATAAACACGACTTAAAAATAGTCATTATAGGTAAAAAATAATGAAAAATCACACAATTTATTTGTTTCATAAACGTGTAGCGATTTATTTGACCAAAGCAATACCGTCTACAAAAACTTACGGTACAAACCATTATCTCGCAAACTTGTTGAAAATGTTAATATTCTGAAAATTTATACACCCACAAGAGAGCCGTAGGGATTTGAAGTATAACTTTTATTAAGTATATTAAGTACTATCATGTGCTCGCTTCGTGAGCGTTGTTAGGTTTTTCAATTTTCACACCAGCGTTTTTAGGTGCTTTAGGTTAAAATTTAAGGAATCAATTATTCCTTATATTCCTTCCAAAATAAATATAATTGTTTAAAATTAAAATATTATAGTTGTTTTTAAATAGCTCATTAAATTTTTGTTTTTCCTAAATAAGATCTCAGTGAATCTCTGCAAGAGATATTGGCCGCAAGTTTCCAATTTTGGATGCCAGCATGTACTAAATTAAGGTTAGTATTCTAACATCTCCAGATTTAGCGCGCTTTCCCACAGCTTTTATTAAAACGTTGTTTTCCTATAATTTATACGTGACACTTTTAAATTCATTGCCGTTATTATAAAGTTCCTTTGTAGTTTTATGCAACACCTTAACGTTCTCTAAATTATAATTAAAATATGCATGAACTAAACCTTAAGGCAACTGAAAACAATTTGAAATTCGTAATTAATAAAGTAACCACATACATAGTTACAGTACCTATTGTTTGTTAAAGACAATAGTGTTTTTAAATAACTCACGTACTATGAATACTATGCAGTTTAAACTGTTGCAATAGATTTTTACAATTTATGAATCAAGAAAGTCAGTATACTCAGTCCGTGAGAAAGCTGTTATCGGCTTTGAACGCAGTTTTGCTAAGAGCTGGCGAGTTTAACAGTTGCTTTTTTAATTTTAGAATATTGTTTATATGCATCCATAATTTTGAAATATTAAATAAACAATTCTTGTATATATGTTATATATATTTGATATACACGAAGTATATCGGAAACGGCTCTAACAATTTGGATCAAATTTTGTATTTAAATACAGACAGAGAGACAAAAATTCTATGAACTATAGATTCGGCCTATGTATCAATAATAATGACTATTTCAATAAGATTTTCAAAAAAAAAATTAATGTGCAGATTCGATTCAGTTAAGAGTTTTATTATATGTATAAATATATTTATGTCATTCATCATTGGGTTTTAGATGTGGTTGTTGAACGGTTAAAATTATATTCATATTTTTGATTATATATTCATTTGCTTTGATGTCGTGGCAAAAAGTTAAATGTGTAATTTTATTAAAGGTACGAATGCTCAAACCCGTAAAAGTCCTATTCACTTTTTTGAGACGAAAACTTGGTGTAACTGACGTTATGTAAGTAGATAGGTATAGTAATTCGATTAAAACACCTCGTTGAGAACTCGAACTTCTAGATTATAAATGGCTTGCAATGCTCTTTTTGCAATAATGAAAATGGAATTTATTCCTGCAGTATATAAGAGTAACATAATAAAACCATATGTATATTTACACTTTTTACCGCTTGAGATTATTTAATTCCCACCTGAAAATACGTTATAAATTATAATATAATATTTTATTTTATTATTATTATGTTTTATAACAACTTATAATACAATCCAAAAAAATATTTATCATCAGAATTACTTAAAACTTTGGATTAATGCTCTTCAATAAAATTAAATAAATACGTGTTGTAGCATTTTTCGAAGTTCATCCTATAAGAAGGTAAAATAGATGATGAAAGTTTGTATGAAACTACCTTTTTAGATTTTTTTTTGTAGATTCAGCGCGAGCGAAGCTGCGGGTTCTGCTAGTACTTTATAAATAAAAAAAAATTACAAACGGGGATACACGTACGTTCATATCGTGTAGAAAAATATTAGAAGCGACATTCCATCAAGTTCACTCATGTTTTTATGTATATTAAATTACGTATTCTAAGGTATCACAAAGACACTCTGCTTGTTTATACACGATATAAGGAAAGATACTATGTAAGTGTGTGTAATAGAGCATCGCAAAGTTGTTACGTGAATGTACTTACCTACTAAGGCTTTTATTCTAACTCATTTTGTCAAGATATTTTCCCATAGTAGGTACGTAAATAAGTTATCAACCGAACAGCGTAACTTCCTGGTACGATATTCATTAAAAGCTATTTATTTTCGTTTGTTTTATTTAAAGGATACGTATGTTTGAATCATCATATAATTTATTTATTTACAGGATACATAAAAAAATATAGTAGTATGAACTGCTTACTTTACAGTTCCGTCACGTCATAATCTATTTAAAATATTGAATAAAAACTTTTTAACAAAAAATAAAAACCGACTTTGCTTTATATGGCCTGGCACCGATTTCGAAAATATTTGATTAGGTATGTATTTAATAGGTAGGCTTTAATTACTTAGCCAAAGCACACCGACTTCAAAAATATTTGATTAGGTATGTATAGTAAATGAAAACTACCAATCAGTTATTTTTTACTTTTTAGTGCTTTTGTTTGAAGTCGGTTTTTATTTTTTGTTAAAAAGTTTTTATTTTTCCCTTTTTAGTGCAGACAGTAGTAGCAAAGTAAGAATTCTAACGTGTTAGGCTTGTCAAATCAAACAAAATAAGCCCAAACTCAAAGTATCTACTATTAGCCGTTGAAGAGTTCCACCTATCCACCTTCTGGCCTTACCATCAGATCAGGTCAACAATACCGAACCACTGTACTATCAACGGAAATAGAAACACTTGCAAAGTTTCAAGTCAATATGACAATTAGAAGTAGGTTAAATGCATCATTAGCTATTTTTCCACCCTTAGGGATGGTTTTTTTGAAACTATACCCTTTCAAACAAAAAAAGAATTTTCCAAATCGGTCCAGCCATCTTCGAGTAATGGGGAACATATATAAAAAATGTCCCCAAGGAATTGAGAACCTCCTCCTTTTTTTGAAGTCGGTTAATAAGAGCCTGAAAGAATTTAACTATCGGTCTATAACTACGTATAATATTGAAAGAATTTTCTTTTAACTCCTAACCGTTGAGGAGTTGTACCTTCCATCATTAGCTCAACCACAGGAGATGATGATTATCAGACGCAAATACTTGAACAGCTTTAGGAAATATATGAAAAACGTAATAAGTGCCTATAAAATTTGAGAGTTGCCTTCGATTTCCCTGGGATCCCATCATCAGATCGTGACTTGGTGACTATGGGACCAACTAGAAACTATACCCTTTCAAACAAAAAAAGAATTTTACAAATCGGTCCAGCCATCGTCGAGTAATCGGGGAACATACATAAAAAAAGTCCCCGACGAATTGAGAACCTCCTCCTTTTTTTGGAGTCGGGTAAAAATCATCCCTTAAACTAATTTAAATAACGAAGCTTTGTTTTCCAAATAGCAACAGCAAAGTCTACGTTCAAACATACTATTCGATGAGATGAAAAATAAACAATATTAACACCCCTTTATTATTGTGTAAATAACACAATATCACTGGCCTGCAATATTTGATGCAATATTAATACCAACGTTACTCATTTATTATGAAATTTCAAATAAGCTCGTATGATTTAGTGCACAGTTATAGTCAATAGAGGAAATCGTTATGTGCTTATAATTAAAATTAAAATATTTGTATCAATATTAGCTAAATTTTACTGACTTATTGCTTGTATTCTAGTTATCCAACAAAAATCGAATGGTGTGCAAGTAGGTACCTGTTTAGATTTAACCATCACGCCAATGATTTCATCCATATTCATCCATTCATCCATTTGACGACAGGTTTGGCTCAGTTTGTAGTGAACTACTTGCTGTGCCATTGGTCGCGGGTTCGAGTCCGGCTGAAGCTTTCATTCGTGTGATGAGCACGAATGTTTGTACTCCAGTCATGGGTGGTTGGATTTATAATATGTATGTATTTAAAGTTATATATGTGTAGTGTATCAACTATCTGGTATCCATAACACAAGCCTCATAGCTTACCATGGAACTAGATGGTGCTATGTGTTAATGTCCCAACATATTTCTTTATTTGTAGGCTTTACTATAAAACGGTTTAGTGTATAACAAAGATCCTTTTAGGTGTTAGGTACTTTGAATTATTATTCATCTTCAATGTTTAATACAGTTTAATATTTATAATGCTTTAGATATTTTTTCCACATATACAAAAAAAGTATGTATAAAAGAAGTAAAAGCTGACAGGCACAGTTTATGGAAGACTCTTTTTACATATTTATTATTTGCAATTCATAACATAAGCCTGATAGAAAGTTTTGATGAGAAAATATATATTACTTGTTTTAACGTTTAGTATAGATTCCTCAGAGATGAGATATTTTCCCGCAATTTAAAGTACCAATCCTATATGTTGACCCGAATACTAATCCTATATGTTGGCTATCATCACACCAAACA
Source organism: Brenthis ino (assembly GCA_921882275.1). Taxonomy (NCBI): domain Eukaryota; kingdom Metazoa; phylum Arthropoda; class Insecta; order Lepidoptera; family Nymphalidae; genus Brenthis; species Brenthis ino. Next base: position 11,050,860 of record OV170228.1, on the reverse strand, counting down.
TCAAAATCTGTCCAATGGTTTTTCGCGGTAACAGGTACGGTAATAATGACTATTTTAAAAAGACTTTCCAAAAATATTTAATGTACAGATTCGACTCAGAATTTTATTATATGTATAGATATAGACATAATGACATGAACTTTTATTTAAAAAAAAAAAATTTAATTTAAGCGGCTATTTGCTGACAACACGGTGGTTGTCGTTGCGATAAAATTAGTAGCGAAGCGAGAGACATGTATAAACATATAATAATAATATATAGAAATAATATAATAAAAAAATAACTATTCATAATTTTAAGGCAAGAAAACAAGGGTAAACAATGTCGATGTAAATTTTTTTATGCCAATTAGTGATGAATGAACGGTTTAATTCAGACATAAATACGTTCAGTTCATTCGTAATAAAGCCAATCCTAGAGTCTAGACCATGTTCATTAAAGGATCGTACGAGTGTATGATTGAATTGTTTTTTTATAATGTTAATTAATTCCATATAGGTGCATTTGCAATAAATACTTCAATATAGAGCACGATAGCCATCGTACACATTCGATTTTTTTTCTGCTAACAATCCCAGATAGAGAACGTATATATCATAGAGCGTCGAACATAAGAGTCATATTGGCAGTCACTGTGCGATCGTTACTTGCAGGTTGCTTTGTGTTTAAAAGGTATTGTTCAAATACGTAAGCCAGATATACCGCAGCGGTTCCAATCGAAGCTCAGCTTCAATATGTGGCTGCCATTGCTTTGATATGTTGAATGCATACGTAGTGATTTTGCTACAGATACGTTTAATCCGCACGATGTTCAACATTTCAAATCGAAGAAAATTAATTGACGATGCATGCCCTGACCAAGTCGACAATTATATAAGTACTAGCAGAACCCGCGGCTTCGCTCGCGCTAAAATTATAAAAAAATCGCTAAGAAGGTAGTTTCACACAAACTTTCATCCCCTATTTTACCCCTTTATAGGATGAATTTCGAAAAATGCTAAAAAACGTATTTATTTAATTTTATTGAAGTCTTAATACTAATTTTTAAGTAATTCTAGTTATGAATATTTTTAGATTGTATTCTAACGTGTTTTCCCCTCTCTCCCGCGGTAAAAAGTAGCCTACGTCATTCTCCATCCCTCCAACTATCTCCACACAAAAAATCACCCCAATCCGTCCCTCCGTTTCAACGTGAAAGAAGGACAAACAAACAAACACACTTTCACATTTATAATATTAGTATGGATATACTATATACATGTATTGTGTTAATTACTTATCTATATATATATATATATATATATATATATATATATACATACATATATATAATAAAATTGTAACTAAGCCGAATCCGTACATTAAATATTTTTTGGAAAATCTTATTGAAATAAACATTATTATCGATACAGAGGCCGAATCTATAGTTTTTAGAATTTTTGTCTGTCTGTCTGTCTGTCTATCTGTCTGTCTGTCTGTCTGTCTGTCTGTCTGTCTGTCTGTCTGTCTGTCTGTCTGTCTGTCTGTCTGTCTGTCTGTCTGTCTGTCTGTCTGTGTGTGTGTGTCTGTCTGTTGCCACATCACAGAAAAAGCCACTGAAGGGATTTTGATGAAATTTGATATGGCGATAGCTGGTTATCCAGGTCAACATATAGAATACTTTAAAAAGTACTGCGGTAACCCGCGGGAAAATGTCTCATTTCTGAGATAAAATACAAAAACTGCAATATAAGAGTATATTAATACGTAAAACCTAAGAATTTGGTATTTGGTCATCTGAACGCGGGCGGAGCCGCGGGCAATGCTAGTATTAAATAAAGTATTATTAACAATTATCTATCACTTCAACTTAGTCAAACCCCAAAAATGAATTTCATATTCAGTAGTACATTTACATGCTCTCTGTTACTCACTCTATAATTAGCGCTAAACTGAACGAGTAACAAGCCGCTTAAAACTTTATTTCCATCATGCCGTATAAATAAATCTAAAACTGTATAAGTGCGGTTGATGCGCCGCTATTCATTTAAACGAATTGAATGCATTTTAAAAGGTATTATTACAAATAAACTTATTTGAATAACCAGTATAGTTCTACTATTATAATATTAGGAAAAAAATAGCCAAACGTTCTTTCAATTAGGCGTACTCACGTTACCAACTTTTAGCATTACATTTTCCTTTATATATGCAGATATAACTATATGTAATGTTTAATAGTAAGACATAATAACTTAACATTTAGACGTATGATTTCGGATCCATATGTATTCTCCAACTGAGAATTTCGACTGGAGCCAAACAGCAGCGATTCGTTACCAACTATCGATACCGTTTAGTTATAACCAAGGAAATATCGTGCAAAAACTCGAGGTATAACCTCTTTATTTCCATTGTTACAGAACAGAGAAATGTTCTGGCCAGAATTTGCAAACTCATAAAGTTTACATTCGGCAGTGAATTGCATCGATCGCCGTTTATTTTGGTCCAGCCATCCAGAGCCTGCAGACGGAATCAATGTCAGCTCTAATTGGGAAACACGGTGGAGACATTTTTGTTTTAGATCGATACCGAACTATATCTGGAATTGAGATACCGATGGGAAACGATTTTGATTTATTCAGACAATATAATATATTTATACATTATCTTGTCAGTCTTACATAGTTAATTAACATCAAGAATAATATTAATAAATATGATTCATAAATCACTAAAAGAATATCACTAAACAAAAGTAAAGGTTTTCAAAGTGCCATAAACGTTCAGATAACTAGGGTTCGTAATCGCAAATGAGAATGAGTCCAATGGGACCGCTCACACCGTAAGCCGTGCAAGTTTGCTTAAACGGTAAAAGAAATGCAGTTTACCTTAACAGCCGAAGCTGTTAAAAGCAACGAGCGCAAGCATCTCCGAAGGTTCATAGAGATTTGCATATCGGCAACTTTAGTGCGACACTGCATAACCCATGTATTGAGATTTTTTTCTTTGCATCATACATCGAAGTGAAGTTGGGTCGAAGCCAGGTCTTTCTATATGCTTACGTAGCCCGCTATCCACTAGTTTACGTTATTCCTATTACCTAAGCAAGGCAATGAGTTAAGTGATGACTTACTGAATGCAATACAAGATTAAAAGATTTATCAAACACATTTACGTTTAAATAATGAAGTTTTAGAATTTTTTTATAAGAAATATTTAACACATATTTGTTAAATGAGAGAGTAAGCAAACAATACATTTATATATTAGACGTCTAATAGTGTTGTTAGCTGTGCAATATCTATAAACATCTATTTTGAAATGTACAAAACCTTGTAGTCTTGTAGTTATTCTCATGAAGATTCATTACATAAACGTTAAATTACTCTCCATTTCTGAGATAATTAAAATATTCTTAATTTGAGGCACTCCATCTGTCCGGAATGTCGCGGTTGTTTTGGTGGAAAATAGGAATTTATGCTATAATCTAATGCAAGGTAAATCTACCACCAACTGCATTTTCCGGATTTGTGTCGACTTCACTTTCAGAACATAAATCGTGGAACTCCGTCCGTTTCAGTTTATTAGAATACTAAATTTATTGTTAAATAAATAAAATTAGAATTCAAAATAGCTTTGCCGATTGTAAAATCTTAATTTTACATAAAAGTTATTTTATACAATATTTTATTTTTTTAACGTCATTACAGTCCTCAAAACCTACGAAATAAAAATGTAGGTATACATTTGTGTAAAAAAATACTTTTAAGACCTTGTAGAACAAACGGCACTCCACTAAATAGTATTAATGTTCAATAAAATCTTTACAAGACGTATACTGCATATATTATAAGCGAGATGTGTTTTAGTTGTTATCCTTTCGCACAATAACTACTGCAGTTCTAGCTGATTAAATATAGAAAGTCGTTATCTTGGCATATTAGTTCATTGCTGTTCATATGAGTTCAGACTATCACTAGTAAGGATTAAAAAAACGTACAAGTGTTATATAATACAAATACACTGAAACATAAAAAAGAGGCCAACTCTTAGCTCGCATATGTTACGTTATTTTAAACTACAACTGAAATTTATTTATTTATTTATTGAACTACCAACAAAAGTTACAATATTATAATACTTAAACCTAGGTTACATATAATTTATCATGATAATTGCACTTTTAATTATAGGTAGTTACAACTTGCTGCTTTTACATGCTATCACATGAAATAGTATACAATAATTCCAATTTAATTTTTTAAATAATTAATTAATTACAATTATAAATTAAAAAATTTATAACAAAAATAATTAATAATAAATTATTTAAACAATTAATAATCTATAATAAGTACCTATTATGTTTATATTTAAATACAGAAACTATGCCAAATAATAGGTACAAATAATAGCTACAACAAATAGTAAGTAACGTGTATTTACACGTTAGTTAGGTTATCTACGTTACTTGACAGAGAGATTTTCTATACATATTGATTTTTTCAAAAGGAGCTTAACAAGTTAAAACAGAATTACAACTTCATACTACAGCAACGCACAACATTTTAGGCTAAAATACTCGCAGGTAATATATAATTAACGACGTAATTTTTCAAAAACATACTCTTTCAAGTGAGACATAATACGTGTAAAACGTAAAATTGTACGTGCAATTGTAGAATTTACATATTAAAAAGTTCCCTTAATGGTAAAGACGGATCGATAAATGCACAGAATATACATCAAATATGTATTTACTAAAATAAGGGTCCCGTACTTAAATACAAAACAGCTAGCGCGTTAATTGAAATGAATAATGTAATTCACATAAAGTCATGATTTTTGATTTGGAACTCATGAAATTAGTTAACTGTGTGAGCAAAGGGTGGAAACGAAGTTTTGCCAAACTTTGCTAATTAGCAATGAACTTTGAACAATCAGAAAGTTGTCACATATAAAATGTAATATTTTATGAGCGTAATAACTCTTTGAATCGTTTTAATAAATTAAAAAGGGTATTACTTTATTTAAATACACCAAATATATAATAATTAAATTTAAATTAGTAAGGAGACAGACAGACAGAATTAATGAAAAGTATTAACAATGTAATACAATATGTATAGAAAGGTGTAAGGCACAAATTCATGTAACATGAATAAATTTTAAACACACTATTTATTATAAGAAGTGAATTAGACTACCGCATCCAGATAGACTAAACCGTTGTTTCCGCAGAAGTTGGTAATTTTTCAACGAGGCCGGTGGCTGGCACCTAATTTATGTTTGCGGCCACAAGGAAGGAAGGTAAATTACCATACGACGTACGACCAGCAAAGAAACTGGCAAGTTTCCTAACCGATACCAAGTGAGGCATGGCAGCGCTGCCACGCATAATTTTGATAATATCTTCACGTATGATTAGGTCGAGTTATTATTTTAGCTAAAATTGTGAAAGATATTAACCTAATATGCGGTACAGTTTTATATTTTACTGCCTTTCAGTATAGTTATATTAGGTACTAGCGACTCACCCTGGCTTCGCTCGAGTTCGTCTCTAGGTAGATTTAATTTGTTTTGAGAAACCCTAATTCTTTTTTCTAAAATAAAAGTAGCCTAAGTTACTCGTTATATCATCAGCTATCTGCCAGTGAAAGTCAAGTCAAAATAGGTCACACAAACAGACAGACAGACAAAAACGTTAAAATTGTGTTTTTATAATAAGTACCTACCGTATATAATTTAATATGCATTTAATAAAAAGCTGTTATTTTTATATTACAAACAGACACTTCAATTTTATTTATCTGTATAGATAATGTGTATATTACTAACTATTAAGTAGCACAAAGATAAAATAATATACATACATATTCGTAGATGTGAGTGTTGGCTGGTTTATTGTTTTTTTTCCCTTCAACCACTCAGTAACTGAACATCGGATTGATCTGATTACATTTGTTCTAGATAACTAATTCTGTAATGAATATTCCGCTCGAACAGTGCACTACAATTGTCGGGGACACATTAATGCTGGGAGTTTGAATTTTACACACAGTAAGAACTTGGGACTCTTAGTATATATTACATATTATATTGCAATCGCGACATGTAATGTTACAATTCGTTTACTAAATAAATAGATAATCATTTATTGGTTTTTTTTATTGTAGCTTAAAAGAAATTATACATACCATAATACACTGAAATATTAACTATTTAATTTCTCTCCCTAATATAATATCAAGTTTAAGTTGAAGTTAATATTTCGATGAAACGTTTAAAATATTATGCGTTCTTTACTGCCATTTCACTTAAGACTAAATGAAAATGAAACAGTCGTAAAACATAGCAGCGCCCAAAAACATTGTCCTTTTAACGAGCAATAAAAATGATTTCTTGAAGTGACTACTTTATTTTAGAGACTTTTTTTATATGTAACGTGTTTCGGTCTAGACGAAAGAAAAATTTTAAATAACGATAACGTTTACGCGATATAATAAAATTAATTACATTTTATACTTAATAACCTTATCGCAAGAAATAAAAGCAGTTTTAAAAATTAATATTAAAATAATAACTTTAAACGATACTTTTATTTCATTGTAGTTTCAATTTAGATTACGTTTCTTTTTCATTCAACTCTTCTGGGAACGAGGTTGCTTTACTTTGGAATAAAATTGCCTTAGTTGAAAAGCATTTGTTTCATGATTTTTTCCATTGATCTATTTCGTCATACAGCCCTATTCATTCCACTTACTGAAGAGCAATACAGAGCAGGCTACCAATTATCTGCACAGTCTCATTAGAAGGCCATGTCAAGATTATTTGATGTATTATTGGATATTTCTTAATGATTTTTTGGCATCAAACTAATTTTCAACGTTTATTTATGGTTTCATAATTTTCAACATTCGTTAGAATTCATACATCTTAAGTTATTCAAAAAAAACTTACTATGAACATAAAGAAATGCAACACCTTGGTTTGTGAATAAAAATAAAATATACTCATTGTGAACTCCCCATATGAAATAACCTGTGTAAAGCAGCAGTGATATAATATTCATAGCACGATATTGGTCATTATTTCTACTTAAAATATTGTTTATGTGCTACAAATATTACTCTGCTCTATGCTTTTGATATAACACAATAAGATAAAATTGTTATATGTATATTAAATAAGAGGAAGATTTTTTTATTAAATCATTGCATATTAAATAGATTGATTTTGAAAACACAAAGAATCAATTTACTTTTTGTCTAAGTTTGTATATTGAAAATCTGCATGGTCAATGTATAATGAAAATCAAACCTGCGTTAACCTGCGTTGCATAGACCAACTTCGGGTAAATCAAGTACCACATTGTAACCTATCAATCCTCCTTATCTACGCTCTATTTAAAGTATATATATATATATATATATATATATATATATATATATAACTCATGACTACTACATTTCTGTTCATGATTAGAAACATTTTGCACTTCATATTATAGTTACATATTCCGATCATGAATAAAGTTCTGATAAAGATAAATAATAACTTGGACAGAATCAAAGATATTAACTGCAATTAGGTATCACTTTCCGCTTACTTACACCACAAAGGAGTCAGACAATCGTATGTGAATACCATATTCGGCCACAAGTTATATAGAATTGCCAATTGTTCGCAGGATCAGGGTGGGGACAAAAGAGGTGACACTTAAGTAAACCCCTAATGTTTGTTCAGAAGGCAATAATGGACGGTGTCGCCCCCAACATTTGACTAGGCAAAGAGCCCTATGCGAAGAATTTGAATCTTATAACTGCCAATTTGACCTTTTCAAGATATAGGAATAAAGACGTAAAATTTTAATGAAAACGAAAATTTTGACTAAGTTTAAATAAAATAACATCTTGTGATTAAACTAATATCAGATGGGTATGTACAATATTTCTACTTAGATTAGATTTCTTTTTAAAATTACTTTCTTTTACATCAGACACAGCAATAAAAAACTGGCTAATTGTAAGTGCTAGTCAGGTTCCGGCATCGAGGAGTCAATTCTTTGGAAGTAAATTCATAAGGCTCGGAGAGTTCTAAAAACTGCGTTAGTTAGAAAACTTTTTTATGTTTCCCAGCAACATTTTTATAAAGCTCTTATGAACTATTCCTTTTTTCGCTTCGCAAATTTGGAGGGTGGAAACGGAGTAAATGATATTTGACATAAGGGTTTTATACCATTTTAATATGAAATTCTAAGTTTCGAAAGTTTATATTTATTTTACGCGTGTGTAATTTAATATAAAATCCATTCCTGATTTTATTAAGCAGCCATAATAATCTCGACTTTAAAAATAAGATAAACTATTTTTAATTACTTTTCTAAAGTGGAGACTGAGACAGTAATATGACTTCTACGAATAAAATTATACTATAAATACAAAATACACGAAGCTTCTTTAATATAAATTCCAATTCTTGCTTTTATTCCGAATGATTGCGTGAAAATTTGAAAACCTAACTCGTTCGATAACAAATGGGCATACTAAATAACAATGATACAGCCGTACTTATCTGAGGTCTGGTTGTGTGACTGTAAACGAAGGGACCGGAGCAAGTTGAACTAATTTATTATGCCCCAATTGAATCTTCATTTGACAACAATTGGGCAGTCCTTTGTGAAGGAAACCTAGAGGTATTCAACTCGAGATTTGTTTCATTATACAGTATCGGTGTACTAGGGTCTGATGAATAAAGGCCACCAAAACTTAGGGACGTGCGTGACATTTTGATATAGTGAAGATTGCCACCAATGAATTCGGGTTAAACACACAAGTGTCGATTTCTACGATTTGGCTAATAGATTAATTTTCTATTTCTTCAGGTGCCATGTATACGAAATTTCAAACAAAATTAACATAAATAATTGTAATATTAAGTCAATACCTAGCTAGTATAACATATATGTATCTTTTACAATATAAATATATATTATTGCGTCGAAAATGAGAATTTTTTTTAACGAGATCTGAACGAAAAACACTGTCAATACGTTCTCTTCTCTCGACCTTACGCTCTATAAAAAGCTGTTTGATGATAAACAATAGAAGTACTTAAATGGTGTTTAATGTTTATTATATTCAAAAAGATTAGGTACTTGATGGGAGATAAGCCACGGTTACTTAAATATAATCGGTAAACGAAATTTGGCTAAAAATCCTGTAATATTATTTATTTACATTTTATATTAAATGTTTAAGGGAATTTATTTTATTTGTTTTCATAAAATACATATACCTATAATAACTACATATTCTTTACCTTAAATTATCGAGCTAAGTAGATTACGAACGCAAAATAAGGAAGTCTTTGCATAATTACATTGTTTGGGTAATCCACAAAGTTATGCGTGTTTTCAAATTGAGTGAACCTGCAAATAAGCCTAAAAGACATTAGATTAATTACAAATCAAAAGTGTTTAAACTTTTAAACCGTGGCCGCCCACCTCGGTGGTACTTCTCTGGTAGCAGAGTGAACTGTTGGAGCAACCTCATGGTCGTTGTGGTCTGCTTCGGCAGACCTGCCGTCGGGGCGTCGTGGTTGAGTGCGTAAGCGGTCCTACGACACCCCTTTAAGACGGGAGAGATTCCGTTGGGTTTTAGTACTGGCTTTGCCAGCGAGTCCCACATAACCATCTGTATGTATGCAGGTGGTATGCATTTCTCAACGTTAAAAAAAATGTATTGCAGCTTCCAAGCAGATGAACCAATTTTAATGCAGCCTTAAAATAGCACAATAATTGTTTCTTATAAACAAATTCACCATTATTGTCTTTAAGTGTTATAAATAACGAATAAGGTTTTTGTATAATAAAGAACCCATAGAGCAAATACTAATCTGATTAGAGCAAAATATATTTGTTAGTAAACAATTGTAACAAATCAAACCAAATCAAATGATTGTAGATAAGTTCGAGAAAAGGATTTAGATAAAAATTTACTTTTACTACTTTTATTATAGCCTGAAATTGTCCAAACGCCTTATGTCTTCAAATCCCAGTGAGACATGAAACAATTTTTCTCAACTAGCTTGACTTGGTAAAATAAATGTTAGCAGTGCATCTAATGTCTCTTTTGGGGCAGTTACAGTATATCCATGAATATGATTCACGTTTAACTATCGCCAAGTTTTAATTAAAACTGGGGATTTGCACAAAAATGCTTATTCCATTCGACTTTACTTCTGCCACGTAGTTAAATAGTTCTCGATACGTGAACTTGTACGTAACTAAGCTTAAAATGTACTACCTATAATTTACCAACACTAGGATGGTTAGGTTGGTTATAATTTACCAACACTAAGATGGTTAGCTTAATGTATAAAGTAAGGATAAATATAATAACCTAGTATAAAAAAATGAGGGCATTACAGAAGCAATTTCACACCTATATCCTTGTCCTGATGTCCTTTTTTTCCTTCAAATACGAGACTAGTCTAAGGATGATGCCCATAGTATCGCAAGCGTTCATAGTTCATGGTTTTTGCCATAAGACATGCAGTATGCTTTTCACCACCTCTACTAAGGCAAACAAATATTATGAATTGAATGGAAACATTTTATTTTAGTTTTAATCTAACATGAAAAAATCAATTGCCTAAATAAGTCAATACAGACACAAATTGCGGCAAAAATAAAAAGAGTAATCATATAATATAAACCATACCCAATCAACGTTGAGATAAAAGTTTAAAAGTAGTTAAATTTTACGATTATAACAGTTGTATTGGCAGAACTTACTGGAACGTTTTCAAAGTTCCGTAGTTATTTGACTTATCATTAAATTACTACTATTACATAACATATTATCAAATAAAGATGTTTTTAATTTAATTTTTTCGCACACAGAAAACTTCTGATTCAATAAATAAAAATCTATACATATAATAAAACTGTAGAGGTCGAATGTCTGTACATAGAAAAAAATATGCTACAAACCGAGTTAGGGAGATGTAAGAAGAGAAATAGAATAAATATAGATTTTTCATTTTTTACTTCTCTGTTTGTCTGATGTTTGTACGGCCTAATCTCCGAAATTGTTGGACCGATATAAATGATATTTTGCATGGTGGTACTTTATATACCAGGTCAACATTTTAGATACTTTTCATCCCAGAAAATTAAAGAGTTCCCGAGGGATAGTTAAAAAACTATAGTAACTTATACAGCTGAGTACACAGAAACTACTGATTGGATTTTAATGAAACTTTACAATTATATAGTTCATATATTAGAATAGCAAACAGGATACTTTTTATCCCGGAAAATGTGCGGTTCCCGTGGGATAGATTTGTATTTGTTTGTCTAGAGGCGAACAAAAGCGAAGCGATGGTGAGCCACTAGTATGTACCTATATATTAATGTCCTTAAATCCGTTTAAAATTCATCCTAAATCTTCATCAACACTATAAAAGTGAAATTGTGTTCGTTTATTCATTTGAATGACATTCTTTCAGGTTGACACGGAGTGAGATTGATGATTTTATGCATACCTAGTTGAAAGACTAGAAAGTGACATGCAACTTTTTACTGCGAGAATCTATTTCTTCCCACAAACAAAACCTAAGAATAAAAATATAAAACCGTTTAAGAAATTATGGGAGCGCAGAACTATAAATGCGAAAGATGTCAAAACTTTATTAAGAACAAGAATATTTGCCCCTCTTCTGTAGAGATCAGCATTGACAAATGCCGGGCCCAACAAACAAACAAACAAACAAACAAACAATGAGCAATGCTTGAAGTATAGCAAATAGAGAACAAAGATTGAGATTTCACCACTTTATTATCGTTTTAACGTGGCTATAAGCAAATAAAATAATATATAAATTTGATTCCTTACATTGTATGCATTGTACTTTTATAGAACACATAATATTTCAATGTTTATTACAAACCTTTGGTTAAAAGCCGACGAAAGCGTATAAATATTTAGTTATCTTGTAAAAATTCCGTTTACTCTACACACTCTTTCGCAAGGAAATTTAAAGAAGGCGCATTAAAAGGCTATTCTTATTAAACTTAACACCAGGTAAGCCGAGTTGAACGCACGTTAAACCTATTTTTGCGGGGTGTAAGAAAGAAAATGGCGAACACCGTTTATGAGTAAGCGGAAGCCGGTACTAATAAGCAGGCCGTGAGGTAAAAACATTAGACAAGATATAGACGGAGTAGATTACTTAGTTTATTGCAAGCTTTTCTTTTGAAGAAGAAATTGAGTGAAAATATTTTCATAAGAAAACATACGAAGTATAACATAAAATCATGTTTATACAAAAGGCTTAAAAGGTATGAAAGGTATTACAAATAAGTGTAGGTCACTTACTCTACTAGACTGACTCTATCTGCTGAATTTAATTTCCTAGCTCTGTCCACAATTTAATTAAATTCTTTGTTTAGGCACGCCAATCACTTAGTATAACATAAAAATACTAACTATGAAATTCATATGTTAAAGTGATCTAAATTTAATATTTGATAAAACGTGCCTTATCCACATTTAGATTTCATAGATTCGTAGAGCCGTATTTATATCGACCGTTGCAATATTCTGTGCAACGAACGCCGAAACTTTACGTCGAAATTATGTTCATTTTGTAAACTAAAATTTCAACGTCTTCCATTAAAGCCCGTTTAGTATTCAGCCCCTATAAAAAGTGAAGTAACTTTCTTAATACCCATAGACAAATATTAAGAAAAAAGTTGGACTCGAAACAAAGCAATGAAAAACACCGCATTGAAAACAATCAAATTACGAAGAAACTAAAATAGGAGAACAAAAACAAATATCACGTCCGCTCTAACTTAGCGTTGAGTGGGCATCCTAGAACGAATTAACGTAATGTGTGCGAGCCGAGAATTGAGTAAAAATTAACTGAAAGTGTTGCCATCTCATGTTTTTAAGGGCAATAGAAAGAAAAAGAGATAGTGTAAAATGCGACACAAGCTGGAAGCACTGGAATATAGTTGGGAAGTAACGAGCCCCGTGTGGCATTGGAAAAGTTTAGAGTAATCGTGTGTGATGTTTATGAACGTCTTAAGTTTCGATTCGTATTGCGCCTCCGCTATCGTAATACAATTCTAGATATCTATTTCATGAAACATCTTTGGCACTTTTCCACCAAAGGTGGCTGTGCAATATGAAGGCAGTAAGTACGTGACCAAAGACATTTATAAGTCAAGTCTGCTTGTATAAACGTATAGTTAGATATATTATATAGAGATATGATAGAGTAATATACCAATTAAACACATAGTTTACTTAGGTTCTGTTTATAGTTTAAACCAATTTCATTTGAATATATATGAATTAATTGTATTGATAAAAAATTCAATTTAAAAAGTTTTTTTTTAACAAATGTTGATAAAATTATTTATTGAGTAGGTAAGGTATGTATATATTTACTAGCCGGAGCAGTGGTGTTTTAATTTATATATTATGAAAAAACAGTAATATTTACACCTTCCTAAACAAATTCATGGATAAAACGAAAGAAAAACTATAAATATAAATTTAGATAAACGACTATAAGTATTCATAAAGCCGTAAATGTCACGAAGGAAGCCAAAGAGGGTTCTTCATCAAACTTAAATGTAAGTTTATAATAAAAAAAATATGTTGTATTCACCTAATTGTAAATAATACTAATATATTTGCAATTATCCATATACTGTTGCATTTTTTTAAATCATTCTAAAAACAACTTTGTTTTGTCAAAACAAAATTCTAAAATAAAAAAAAATATAAAAGTTCGTGCTATAGCACTTCATCGTTCAAGTGCGACGAGTACAATCAAAAAACATCTCGTAAACTCAAATGCTGTTTGAAGGAGCTTGTTTATTAAACGAGCCTCTTAAAGAAAGCTTTGAAATCTGTAATTTCAATTTCAATAGAACATCAATACCAGTTTAAGATTAAAAATGTTATCCTTACGTAACCTGATAACTTTTTTTGTTGAGAGGAAGGGGAATATAATAAAGAAAATTGTACAATTAAATCGGTTAAACATATTTAGAAAAATACTGTTAACGTATAATTTAGTTTTGTACAGAAATATTCTAGGAGAACATTGTAAGAAAAGTATTTAAAACTAAAAATATGAATTTTCTAAGCATAATTAAGTAGAGAGCCATTACACAAGTTAGGCCATTATCCCAAAAACCCGATCTAAGCGCACTCTAGCCGATACATTACAGTCATGTCCCCGCTGTAGATCAGAGCAGGTGTCCGATAGCTGCTGCATTTAACTTGCCCGCTTAACACGTGAATCGTTAACTAAAATGTGGCCAGATGAGAACGCCCTGAAAGTTCATTAGATATTTATAAAGGATTTTATATAGAATAATTGCAAAAGTTATTTTTCATTATAACTAAACAATACTTCCTTACTAAAACTTTCACTTATAAATTGTAATAGTCAAAACTTTTTACGTTAAATAATACCCCAATATCAGTTCGACCAAGGCCAAACTAATCAAGCCTAAAGTATTTAGTCCAAACTAGATTGTCCTAGGCTAAACTAGTAAGTATATCCTGGTACACTTAGGAAGAATCGGTTTGGCCTATGACAAACTAGTTTGGCCTTAAATTGGGTTTGGCCGGTAACATATATATACATACAAACGTTAATCTCATTAATAGCTAAACAGATGCGGTCTTTGGACGTAACTTGATAAAATTATTAATCGATGTGCGTGTATCCATTTTAAAATTCAGGGTATGTTTAATCCCGGGAAACTTGAAGTGTGTAATACCATATGTGTAATTCTGGTATTTTCAAAATAGGAACTATGAAAATTTGTAATTATAAATCTTCCCTATTGTAGACCCCTATTGTAGTCAAGTATAAAAACGTTAATAAAGAAACAGATGATGCTCTAACGGGAACATGCTCGTAACTATAGCCCATAGCTTTTAGTAAATGACATACATATAATTGTTTTATTACTTTAAATATGATTCTACTTTATTGTTTTTTCTTCTGCTTAATAAACCCGCAGGTACGCAAATAAAAGACAGAAAGGAAAATAATTATACAGGGACAAAGCGGTATTATTTAGTCAATAAACCAAAAGGGAGCATCAGAGATCGTATCGGGTAGGATTTCCATAGAACGAGGTGTTTTATGGGGAGGCAATCGGCCCTACACGGATAGCAAATGGGATGAAAGATAACAAAATAAAATACTACGCACAATTGTTAAGAAATAACAAGAAAATTAGTATGGAACGTTAAAGATTTCATTTACATTCTTCCTCAACCGATGCAATTGATTAAAATAGAACAAAAAATCATATATATTATATACATCTACACTAATATTATAAAGAGGTAAAGTTTGTGAGATTTTGAGTTTGTGAATTTGTGACGTTGTAGGGGGTAATCTCTGGATGTACTGAACCGATTTAGATGAAATTTGGTGAGGAGATAGTTTAAGATCCTGGGAAGGCCATAGGATATTTTTTGTCCCGAAAATCATCCCTTAAGGGAGTGAAAATGGGGATGAAAATTTGTATTGGGAATCAAGCTAGGGACGATCCCGAGCAAAGCGAGGGTGAGTCGCTAATGTTAAATAAAATAGGTACACATAAAATTTATTTATTAAGACAAATTATTCAAATAACTAGAACAATTTAATCTTTGATAAACTCCAAGCCCGTTATGCGTAAACCGAAAGGCGGCATCAGGCTTCCTAACTGTCCGCAATTAATCCCGATACTGCTCGAAACACTTCGATAAGTGACAGAAATAGTCTCGCTAATACAAATAGTTCATGAACTAACCGGAATAAAGTCATCAGTTTAAATGGGAACACGTAAGCTTATGGTGGAACTTTAAGACAGAGGCGTCCACAAATCATTATAAGTTGCAATTACTGCGCCGAGGCAGTCATAAATAGCGGGCGGTTATTAGTTGCATAGTTGGAAAGAGTGCAACAATTCTCCCCATTATTAAAGATTTGATTGGTGGCCGTGAATCACTTAGCGTTTTTATTAGTTTCTCGTTTAAACGCTACACTTATTTATATTATAAAAACGATCAAAAGTGTGTTTGTTGTTAAATTTTTCATACAATCAGCAATGGATAAGTATGATTTTTGAAATATTATGTATATTGTATATACGTAGATCTTTTAACAGCAGGTGCACTTTTGGTTCACAAAACATACAATTGTACATAATTTTGTTGAATTATCCGTAGGATAATACCTAATCTGTTGTTAAAAGTGACCCTAAGTAGAAAGTTTAAAAGCAATAGTTCAATTAAAATTATATTTCTCAAATAACTCTTAAAGAACAATTTTTACAATAAAAAATATTTATATGTAACTAATCGATACGCCATAATATTGTGAACAAAGCGATTTATACAGCAAAAAGGAAATTAGCACCATATGGCTGTACAGATGCGGATAAATTCGGTAAATCTAATACAGAGAAACGTGGGCAAAGTAAACATGCCGAGAAATTAACAAATACCAGTGGCGCACGTTTGAGACACACTATTAAGGAACGCATTCCACCCCGCGAAGTAGAAAACTTTGAGAACAATTATAGCAAGTTTCACTTACATCGCGCAGAACACAGTAGGTACTTGAATAGTAAACTAAACAATTATTTTTTTATTATAGAGGTGCTTCTTGTATTTGGGGGAAATTGTTTTATGAAACAACATGCATAATTTTCAATTATTCTACATGCTTTTTGTAAAAAAGTAATTCCTCTATAATAGAGAAAGAAAGAAATATTCTAATCAAAGTATTTAAATTTATATAAAAATATCAATATTATGTAACAAAACATATTTTACTTGAACATAAAGTATAAAAATATTATATAAGTATGTATGACGTACGTACTTAGGTAAGATGAATTATATGTATGTAAGGTATATATTCTCAATTACTATTAGAGGAATTCCATTAAATTAGTTGCTATTGATATAAGCGAAAATCTCGTCGTTGGTGAAACTGCTGACTCTTATCAAAGTGTAGCAAGAACAATGACAACGTTTAATAGTGAATTACAGTTGCATCCGCAGTTCGAAATCTTCGAAGGCGGATACGCTTGCAGTTTCTACAAACTCTAATTTGGTAAACTCAAACGATAAGACGTTTGTGAGATTTAAAACCACATTAAATTTGAAAACGGCAAAGATAAAATATCTTATACACAAATTTACACTCGACACTTTGTCATATAGTAGTGCCTGAGTTAAATTAAAATTCATTGTACGCCAGTGGTAGCGAGTTCGATTCACACATAAAGCAAATTATTATCTATTGGCCACACATATGATTCTCCGATAACGATCTTGGTAAACAAAATTATGTTTAAAACAGGCGTCCAACGCGTAGTATTATTATACTTATGTAAAAGCCGAGCGAGAATAGGGCTCGACAGAGTGGTTTCTTTGTAAGCTGCCGCTTCATGTAGTTACGTGTCGGCGTGAATTACGTAAGACGATAGATTCTTAGTAAGCAATCACAGCAACTTTATATTTTATAAAATGAATTACATTCTTATATTTAAAGAAATATTTCATTATACCACAGATATAAATTTCTTCTTTTTGTAAAACAATTGAATTAGTTAAAGTAAATTTACTATCGTTGGTATTAATTTCGTTTAATAATTAATATACAAACATTCCGATGTTATTAATAAAATATCATTTAATTTTAAAACGTCCATATAAATTCTCTTTGAGCAATCATTTAACAAATATATTCGTAAAAAATGTATGATAATCAGATATTATGATATGAGTTTCATGAATGTAAATTAATAAATTAAACCGTTTAAATATTGAGTTCTCGATTATTATCTACCTTCATTAAAATCGAAGCCACCAGACTAATCTAACACTATATTCTAAATCGTATTTGAAATGAAAAATTACATAGAGATTAGAGAGCAATGTGGGTAAAAGTGATATTTTCTCTTAAAAAGATCGCTTCCAATCAACATAATAGATATGGAAGTAAATAAAAGTGCCTACTTAATATTTGAAAATTCGGCATGTTGCCGTCACGACCAAAATTGTTTCGGTTGATATGTTAGCATGATTGACACTTATGTGTCAGTTTGACCGACTAGGTCCAACGACGGTAACGAGACGTGACCAGGATGGCATTAACTTGGCTACTCGTATAACATTTAGTGCACTGCCGTTAATGACTGCTAGTAGGTTCATGATAAATTCAACTTAATCTTATGTACATAGAGTGCATTACAAGTTAATTCAACGATGTTCTTAGGTAGAATGTAAATAATATCTTATACTTTAGAACAAAATTGAGCTCTAATACAGTTTAATAAGGATGATGTACCTATTATATAGTAAAATATTTTTGTTTAGAGTGAAACGTTGTCAAGAAGCGTGAAAGCAGAACACGGCCACGTCTTTAGCTTGCGGTCGCTTCAGATTTCCCGACCCTAAATTGTCTCTAAGATTTATGTTTTCCATTATAAAGGGACATCAGGGGTATCGTGCAAAGAGAAAGTAGAAAACATCGTTGAGTTAACTATGTTTCTCTAAATGTACATAATTAAGCTACTAATACCATATTGTCTTTTATACCATACCATATGTAATAAACTAATAACTATGTAACATCTAGTTGTTAGAAAATCCATACTTAATATTATAAATGAAAGTGTGCTTGTTTGCTTGTTTGTTTGTTTGTTTTTTGTTAGTTTTTTCTTCTTTCACATCGTAACAGAGTGACGGGTTCGCGTGATCTTTTGTGTGGAGATAGTTGGAGGGGTGGAGAATGACATAGGCTACTTTTTCCGCGGGAGATTAACTCGTTCCCACGGGATTTCATATTAACCGCTAAAACGTATCTAGGGACGAAACCGTGCGAAGCGAGGGTAAGTCGCTAGTAATAAATAAATTTTAAGCAAAAGTATGAAATCTAAGTACCTATCTACTCTATAATAAATCTATCGTATGTTTAAAATATATTATAACACTATTTAAAATATATTATAACACTATCAAATATATCATTATTATTAGAAAAATTATAACCTATTAAATCAGTTTTATGTTACTTTTATTTAATTTATTATAAAATTGGTTAATCATCGTTCAAAACTATTCGTAAGTACTCCAATGTAAGATTTCTCACACAAGCAAAACAACGTGTAGCAGTTGGGGAATGCGGCAATTACCTCTCAGGTGACACTTACAACGCAACTACCCGGAATTATCTGCTTAACGTTGATACAATGCTGTAAATTACTAGAAGAAAATAATACTCATCTATATAGATTAATAAAAATAAATATGTGTAACTGTGTCGCCCTTAATACTAATAAATTATTATGAATGTAAAAGTTTCAGTGTGCGTATGTATTTAAATGTTAGGTTTTTTTTTCTTTTACCAAATGCTTATAGCAATGAAACTTAGCACAGAAACAAAGATTGCGTTTTGATGGCGCATATAGGCTAGTTTAATCCTTCAAAAAAGGTACCCACATGACGAAATAGATGAAAGGATAAGATACGACAATTATATTATTATTTAGCAACAAGTCAACCTCTTTGATATGTTTAATATTTAAATAACAGGCAATACAAGCAGCTACAAAATTCGTTTGGAACTTTAAAGACTTTTGATTGAAAAGTACAACAAAATCATCAATAACACTAATGATAATACCAAATCTCCGTATTTATAGAAGAAAATACTTTATATAAAACTAGACAAGCACGTATTGTTAATAGTAAATATTAAATATAGTAGGAACGAACGTATGTAGCTTGTCCAGCGTCTTTAACTCGACAGTTTTATGTGTTGTTCCGTAAGTGGCCCCAACTGGGAGCCAGTAAACATCTACTGGTAAAGTTTAAACGTCAACCCTGCGAGATAGTCGTCAAGCGAAGTTATTAGGATCCTTTTGGCCCTCACAAGTGGCATTTAATTTTTGTCATCCACTATCTTGTCCTTCAACTGTTTTCATTAATTCCATGCTATTGAACACACATATGAACAAAGATAATGCAAAAATTCCAAATTGTCCCAGTCATGTCTATTATTAATACAATAATTATTATGATAAAAGTAGAACTTTGTTTCAAATACTGAGCATTATCTGTAGTATAGTTCTATCTGTTGTTTATTGTTATATAGTATCAGTTGTCAAAAAAATAGGGTATTGCTATATATTACATTTTATCCAGCGACATATTATAATCCAGACTCTCGATAATATTAAAAAGTTAAAGTTTAAAAAGCATTAAGTATACATTTAAGTAAAAGTTGTAAACACGTAGAGTTCAGAACTTAGTCTAGAATTTACTAGGACTAATGCATACAAGCTATATTATATGTACACGACAAAATTATACAGAAATAATTTAATACGCGTCCTAATTACAGAACAATTCGATAAGCAAACACAATGTTGTTCTAAGATCGCAATATCTTAGCCTGAACATATTCAATCACTGTAATTAATAGGGCTGATAGTCAATTCTACTATATGCAAGCAACAATCACGATCTGTATTTACATAGAAATGCTCAATCCCGATAAACATCGCCCAATGGGCCTCGACACATTATGCTAATTTACGTCGAAACGTTAGTACAAATTAATGTACGTATAGCATATAAGATTTTCTTTAAAAACTGCGTAGTTTAAAACGTTAATGTAGCGGTGATTCGACTAGATTTTTATATAGAAAAGAGAATACTAAGTAGCCAAGCAATATTCTCTAGTAAAGTAATTTACAATATTAGCGTCAACTGTTATGGTTGGCATTAAGTGAAATATAAATGGCTTTAACGTAACAAGTTACCGTACATATACAATTTTTGTATAAAATATATTTTTTTAATTATTTGCAACTGTACAATGACTCATTACATAATACTAACAGTAACAAGTGAAGTAAAATGCAACATTTATGAGTCGATAGATTTCGACTACAACGAGATGACGACTAGTGGTAATACCAAAATGCTAGTTGCTATAAAGGAGAAATAAAAAAGTGAGTGTGTGTAATTAACACATGGTAGAAGTGAAACTTCAGAAACCTACGAGAGAATGAGAGTATCAGGAGTATGATAATTATAAGGTTTATTTTTTTTAAACATTTTACAAAGTTTAAAAGTTATTTTACATTTTATTTGACATAAACATACATTACATATTATCCAGTAATTAATTTTATTATTTTTCACTTCCTGTGTAATATACACTATCTCAAATAATTAAATAAGGCATATTAGGCATATAACAATCATATTCATAGAATATCATATGCGGAAAGAATATAATATTATATATTTATCAGCCAATAACAACGGTTACCATGGAAACATGGCAATATTTTCTATCTCATTCTCTCGCCGGCTTAATCCTATATAATAATGTGTTTGTCTCTTTTTAGTGTCGCATTTTCGTTTCATCAAGTTACAAATCACAACGATTTTAAAGTAGATTCACTTCAAAAAAATTCAGAGTAGACTGTTATATACACTTATTTCAGTACTAACATAGGATGAAATTAATTGCACTCTAAAAAACAAAATTATAGAGGTATCGTAAAGTTTTATCGACCCCGAAAGGGTTATTATGTAAAAGTATTAATTTAAATCATACTTATAAAGGCTAATATTAATTAATTAATTAATATAAAAGATGAATAAACTCACTTTATTTAAACAAAACTCCCCCAACGCCTCACATTCATAGCAATTTCACGCATAGTTCCCTGAACGAGCATAAAATGCAACTATTAGATTTTTTAACGTGCTTTTGTTTGCAAAGAGCGTAGAAATTAGACCGTTACGCCAACCTTTAGAATATTCTATCGCAGCCGCTATTCACCATAACCATTAAAATGTTATTTTACAGCTATTTCACCCTTTAACAAATAGAAGCACTAAACTTTTGTGAAAACTAAATTGCACTCTGAAAATACTTATTAATTCAAGTAGTATACCTACTTGACATAATCTAAAAATTAACTTAAGACAAATAAATATTAATGATTTCGATATGTCTACTACAGGCAAGTGGGTGTATAAATATTTATACTTTTACTTACATAGGTACATGTATAATGTATTAAGAAAAGTAATGATGATAAAAATAAATATAAGTGTTTTTGTACACAATGTGAAATAGTATTAAAAAACATGTAAAGTAGAGATGTGACGCATTAGCGCGTCAAAGCAATCCGACAAGGGCCAGATTTGGGCCAGCGGCGGAAAATTGCAGGGATGATCGATGGAGGCCAGATGTCGTGCATCATGATTATACGCTACATTTTTTGTGGATCCATAGTTGCTCGAGTAAATTGAGAAATATTGCATATTTGCGTTAATAATTAACTGTCCATTGGGTATAAAATATTATGTATACACTTTCGGATTATAAAAATTCAGCGTTTACTTTTTTAGAGCAAGACTTTTTTTAATTATAAGATATATTAATACTTTTTCTAGATAAAATAAAATAATGAAAATCCAGATCATATATAAGAACAATACGGACCTACCATATTGGATCAATCAACATAAAGCAAAATGCTTTATAGCGACTCCTTCTGTAGACTAAGACAGTTCTATAACGAGTATTTTTGCATTTTGCAAAAACATTTCTCAAAGGAGATTACAAAGAGAAAACGTGAAAAATCGTCCACTGTACAACTAACCGACCGATTGTCGTATTTAACTCCAAAGCTTCAAAGAAAAACTATTATAAATATAATTCTAGAGAAGATAAAGGGATTGTTGATTTTTCTTTTACTATTTCGTTTGTGACATGAAGTACAATTTTAAATGTATTGTAACTGTGTTGAGTTTATGATATTGACCGACATCAAATAAATGTTCCAAATGCAGTAATCTCTTTCTTATAAATAACTAGCGACTAACCCCGCTTCGCTTCGGGTGCGTTCCTGAGCAAAAACAAACCTATCCCATGGGAACCGTACTTTTTCCGGGATAAAAAGTAACTTCTGTGCTATTACACACTAGAACCTATCTCTGTGCCAAATTTCGTCCAGATCCACTCTGACGTGAAAGAGTAACAAAAATCCATCCATCTATCCTCACAAACTTTCACATTTATAATATTAAGTATAAGTTTGGATATGGAATGCTATAATGTATCCATAGATATAAATAAAACATCCCATACAAAACTCATTAACCAATTATATAAAAGCATTTTGATCACGTCTATTGGGCAGACGCAAACAGTCCAAATTCAACCACAAACGATACTCTTACGTATAAATATGTACATATTACTTATGAACATAGTGCGTTACAGACAGCCCTAAACGTTTTGTCCAGTGGAACAAATCTGTATTACTCCCGGGTCCCACGATTCTGTACATTATAATTTAAGCAAGACAGGGAACTTGTTCTAGGGTTTCGACTATCGCGCTTTGTACGCTCCGCTCGGATATAAATGTTAATTTCGAGTCCATTGTACAAGTTGCCGCGATGAGTTTGCGAATAAATTATAAATGAGCGTAATACGTGTGCTAGCAGTTCTAGATAGTGCGAACGTTTTGTTAGATAGTGTTCATTTTATTTATTATCCATTTTGTTTATTTTAAGCGTGGATGTTATCCGATCATTCAATTGAAAATATCGCTAGTATATTGTGAATACTATTGAACTGCCCTTAAATCTCACTAGTAGCTTTATAGTTGGGTAGAATAAACATTACTTTATAGGAACTATAACGAAATTACTACTACAAATTGATCTAGTATGAAAGTAAAATTTTTAATCATCAATGGTAAAGAAAGATATTGTTGAAAATTGCAATACTCCAAAAGTAACTTGTTATACTGGACGCGTTCAGTTAACATACATATATTCCAAAATTTAAAATTATTATTAACTCTATTATGGAAGCAAATACGCAGTCAACTCTAAACAGGCTATACACGAAAAATGTATACACGATTAACTTATAAATTTATATGAGTATATTTATTTCATTTCGCTGCTATTAAAATCCTCACGCTCATAAAACTGCGAAATCTGGTCATAAATTGCAAAACAAAAAACAATTTAGCGCTTTAAAATCCGCAAAAAAAATCAAGTTATGCGAATGCGGCGTAAATTTCGGCGCTAGGCAAAGCAAACTCAGTTTCGTAAATTAAAAGTAAGCAGGGCGATACGGAGTCCCGCCATAAACCGGGAAATTGCAATAAATCGCGATAGGTCGCTCATTTGCCAATAGAATCCGTTAGTTAACGTTTAGATATGTAACGCAACAGTTATGAATTTTTAGTAACAAATAGTATAGTCATACAGCCGTATTGGTACATACCAAGCCTGCAAGCTGTAATAGGCAGAGCATGTTAGACATACACTTCACTGTTCCTTAACCGTTATCTAAATTAACGTTCATTTAAACATGCGAATTTACAGTTAAACAATACCTTCGCCACATTTGTTCTTAAGCAGTACCTTAATGAACGAGTTGTTAGAATAATGTTCTAATTAAGTGTTAATTAAATCAAGACTAAACACCAAATTAGCCCTATAGGAAGCGTCGGCATAATAGTATCTAACAATGAGAATACACGATGAGCCAAGACATTTGAGATTGTGGAAGCCGCCTGGTGTACTTGATAGAAGATCTTGCCTATAAAGTTTATAACTATGTATATTTACGTTACGTTTCATTATATTTTAATTAAATTGGTAAAATATTTGAAAGGTTAAAAATCTCCAAACTCAATTACATAACAACATTTGAATACACCTGTACTACGTAATTACTATTTTAATTCTAGTTGCACGCCTAACTAGGGAGGAATTGCTTCATAATCCTGAAATTAGAAACTGTTTCAACTAAGTTAAATTAACAAAGTTTTTTGATGTTTTGCAAAGCACATTAGAGCTAAAGGACTCGAGGGAGCTTCACTCCAATGTCAAAAATATTAAATATTTTTAATAACAGAACAAAAAAATAATCTCAACTGTTTTAAAAAGTAACGCGAGTATCTATGATCAAAAACCTTTATGAATATAAAAAGTTAGTGCATTACCATACTATCCGTATTGATTATTTTAATTTAAATTAATGACATACCATAAACAAAAATAATATAATACATTCACCCCACATCGCAAAGATCGTGCGTTATCAGTTTAACACAAAAACCAACATTTAGTAGCTGTATCTCACGCCCGCACTCCGTAAGTAATGCTAACAATAAATCAGATACGGCTTTTTATTGAAGCCCACAACCATAATTCTGTTTACCTGCCCCGACGCTGGATTTATACTGTGATATTCTACCTTAACAGTTGCTTTAATTTCTGATTTATATATGTTCGTGAAATAAATACACATTGTTTTTAAATTTGCAACATAATCTACGACAAATAATATCTATATCTATCCATCCGATTGTTATAAAAAATAAATTCTTCAGAATTTGTCTATGATTTTTAAATAACTCCGATAATTTCTTAGATTTATGTGAATATTTGTCATTTTAAATAAAACTGTCTTTTCGGATTTTTTCGCGGTTTTTTTTTGATTCCTGAGTTTAAAACTTACAACAGAGCTTTAAAACAATCATGGTCACTTATATTCTATTTATATTCAATTATTTAAATTATAAAAATGTTTAAAATTAAAATTAACAAATATTGTAAGGTATTTTAAATGCCATTTTTGTATTTTTTTAAATCCACGAAAAAATCCGAAAGCATTTTCAAATTTCAAAAGTTTTACTTAAAATAATCCGATGTCCTTAGATTATACATATGTATACTATGTATACTCTAAGCCGATACCATTTGAAAGGTTTTGTTTGTTTATATCATTTCCGGACTAACTTTCGAAAAAGCTATACCTACAATAATACGTCGGAAATAACGTAACTCTTTTTAAAAAAAAAAGGAAAAGTTCTCGCGACATCACATACGGAATACGAGTTATACCTACCTACATATATGTAAATACATATTTCGCAAAGTACTTAGTACTAGTAATGTAAATCAATATAGTAATTATTCGATAGCGATGCTATTTTTAGGTTTGTTCCCCCAAGATCATACCGAATTCTTAAAGTCCAAAGATTTTTTCCTTTTGTTTAAAGGAAAAACAATGGTTTTGAAAAACTCTTTTCACGATTTTTACTTAACAACTTACATAGTAGATACCCATTTATTTTATTTTAATTTGAGGAAAGGACGAGGTTCTTGTGTCAAGAGATCTTTCTATAACTGTTTAATAACATATTTGATCTATACCTTATTTGGTATGATATATTTTATCCCTAAAAAATACATTTGGATGGCAGAAAAAAATAGTTAGATAGACAATATGGTATTTACATTTTGTAAAATAAAAAAAAACTTATAATACCTATTCTGCCCTCCCGAACCTAAAGTGCAGTAACAGCAAAAACACGAATTCGAGAAAAACGCGCCTAAAGTTTAGAATCCATAAAAATATATCAAAAAGAGACTTTTCGATAAAACCTTGAATGGAAAGTGAAAGAATATGTACCAAACTAAAATACTAAACATTGTTACGTTAGTTTTTTTATAAAAAACTATAATTATGGCAATTTTAATTTTTTTGCCCCTATTACTACACACACTTTATTTGTATAATGTTTTCAAAAACTGTTTTAAATGCAGTAAATCCTGTTATTACTGCATTTTAGACATTTCTTCCATGATTGTTACTAACTAAAGTGCAGTAATATTATGAAAATACTGCTATTTAATCTGTTTTTTTGAACAAAACACTGATATTCCACACTTATAGTAATATAAAATTACCTTTAATTTTGATAAAAATATGTAATTTCTTAAACAAAACTGGACATGCATTTATGACTATGCTATTAAAATTATTCATCAAAACATTGTACATTATAATCTAATAGTGTAAATTGTTTTATATGACTAACAATATAACAATCTTTACAAGATGTTGATAATCTTAACTAGTTAATCCACCATAAAACTATATCACATGTATTTCTCATGCATGGATCAATAAAATTTACATAAAATCTTTCTTCTGAACATAACTAATTACTAAATGAATATTCTTGTCTTACAAAAATAATAGTCTGAAAAGATTATGGAAGGGAGAACCAAGAAGAATTAACTTATATGGGAAACAAGTTGAAAAAGTGTCCAGTAGTGAGCAGCAAATTATAGCTCAGAAAATCACCGTTACAGCACTAGCGTAGCAAGTAGATGTGATGTGAAGTAGTAGTTTTTAACGGAGTGAAGTGTGCTGAATTATTATTACTTGAAAAATAATATAATTATATTGCTGTTTGCCTATGCTAGAACTATTTTGAAAAGTGCGCCACAGCAAAGCGGAAATCTTTCTTTCCTTGTTTAATTCACCTTCTTACCTTTTATGACGCTATGTTTTAAACTAGCGACTCACCCTCGCCTCACTCGGGTTCGTCCCTGGATACTTTTTTTTTGAGCGGAACTCTAATTCTTTTTTAAAAATAAAAGTAGCCTATATTACTCCCTATAACATCAGTTACCTTCCACTGAAAGTCCGTCAAAATCAGTCCAGCCGTTTCAGAGATTATTCGGAACAAAACAGACAGACAAAAATTTTTAAAAATTAGTTTTTCTTATAAGTACCGTATATAATTTATATGCATTTTAGTGAAAAGGTTTATTTTGACATTACAAACAGACACTACAATTTTAGTATCTGTATAGATGTATAGATTCATATACTTGTTTTCTGTGGCGCCACCAATTAATGCTTGTCAGCGGTCACTTTTTATACGAGAAATAGTTCTCCTTAGTTCTACCCTCCCATATCTCTTTGGTACAGACACAGCATGGCATGTCAAGTCAGCCTTAAGCCACAGATCCTTGAGACAGACAGACAGAAGGACTGCCTCAAACCGCAATATTGCCTGTCCTGTGTTAATATTTTAATAATTTTACCTATTAAAACGCAGTATTAGGGAATAGTATTTGACTTTAAGTATTTTAGGTAGTATGACTTGGATGGAGCAAACTAACTAATATGCAGTAAAATTTATAAATATTGTAAACTAAATGGTCTTTTACAAGCAAACTACAAAACATCCTACAAGTTAAACTGCAGTAAAGTTATTAAATACTGCATGTCTTTTAGTTTTTCACAAGAAATTTACAAAATCCCCCACAAGTTAATGTGCAGTATGGAATGTTAATACTGCATTTTAATAAGTTTTTTCTTGAATCTCCTAGAACAAACTACTATTTTAAGTGCCACAAAATATGATAAAAACACTGCAGTTTAGTTAGGAAACAGAGAAAAATCTTGTGCAGTATTAATTTACTGCGGTTTAGCTGGTTAAACCATGGAAATTTTAACAGATTTGTGATATTTTTTTCTGTTACACCTTCCGAAAAAACATTAAAATAAAATACTTTTATTAGCGCTACAGAAAAAAGAATTAATTTGACTGATAGCTACTAAAATGGGGATTTTGAATATATAATTAACTCAAAACCGACCAAAATGTCTATTACTGCACTTTAGGCTCAGGTGGGCAGTATTGCACTTCACACTTAATGTAAATATTAATTTCATAAGGTTGATAAAAATAAGTGATTAGAAGTCAGACAAAGCCACAACAAAACTTAGTGATCATTAAAATTACAAAGTAAACTCTGCTTTGCCTCAAATAGAAGGCGAAACAGTCGCTATTCTATAAATCTCAAAGCGCGTATAATTTTCAATCTACAAGGTACAATAACATTTGAACGTAATATAAATGCAGACAAGACCGAATTCACACATCCTTGTTAAAGACCCTTTCATCCCGTCGCCACGGGCTATTTGTCCCAAGCAGATAAGCCTTTATACTCATTGTCAGTGTTAGGCCGGAATAGATGGATGACCAGTCATTAAAAAGAATAACACTATGAAACCCTTTTTTAGTAATCTTTACGAGACAAAGGCGATCTTTCTTTTGAACAATAAATACTTTTAAATGAAGCGTAAACATTGTTCATG
This sequence comes from Brenthis ino, assembly GCA_921882275.1. Taxonomy (NCBI): domain Eukaryota; kingdom Metazoa; phylum Arthropoda; class Insecta; order Lepidoptera; family Nymphalidae; genus Brenthis; species Brenthis ino. The sequence continues at coordinate 11,021,819 of OV170228.1, read as the reverse complement.
CCGCGAAATACAAAACCTATTATACAATATTAATTGATATAAAATATAATAAACAAGATATAGAAAGCCTTATAAATTTATAGAATATTGAATACAATAACAGTGTTCTTTGAGCTTTGTGCATTGATTTTTATATAAATATCTACTCCCAATTCGTTAGGCAGAAAGAGAGACCATTAAACTTTAAGTGTTTTTAATTTAAGTAATATGCCGCTATCCTCTATTTTAGCTACAAAAATAAGTATAAATTATAGTGATAGTGACATAGGTTAGGTATAGTCTACCAATTCCGTGAAGAAACTGACAAAAAACCGAAATGTACAAGCCATCACGATGCTGTCTACTTAGCTTAATTCAATCTATACTATAATATTATAAAGAGGTAAAGTTTGTGAATTGTAAGTTTGTGTGTGTAAGTTTGTGTGACGTTGTAGGGGGTAATCTCTGGATCTACTGAACCAATTTAGATGAAATTTGGTAAGAAGATGGTTTGAGACCCTGGGAAGGACATAGGACTTTTTATCCCGGAATCATCCTTTAAGGAAAAAAATTTTTACTTAAAAAAATTGACAACGTCAAACCAAAATTTATAGTGATATTAAAATTTATTTTAAAATGTATACGAAAATAACATTAAACTTTAATTAATAGTATAAAAAATGTTTTAAAAGACAAAAATATCGAAAGTGTATCATATTACAAGACATAATCAGAGATATATATAAGAGACATATCATAAGACATATTCCGCGATAAACAATAGCATTCCCAAGGAGGGTTGACGTCAGGCAGGCGGCCGGTCGTAAAACTTTTGCCAAATCCTTTCAGCAGTACAGAGGATGTACTGCGCCAACCCCAAGTAATTGGGAAATGGGCAGGGAGAAGAAGAAGAAGAAGAATCATCCTTTAAGGGGGTGAAAATGAGGATGATAGTTTGTATGGGAAATCAATCTATATTATTATAACCTATACGAGTATATGTTATAACATAAATATACACTTTTATATAGTAAATTAATATAAACAAATATCATTACAGATGTCTGTACATGTAATGATTGTTTGAGCTTACTGTAATAAATGTCAAATGTAATAATATAGTTGTTAACAAATCAAATCTATTATTCACAGGCACCACAACAACCCATTTAAAGTGTCGTAAATAAATTAATAGCTCTATTAATGATATGGCTTATCATATTACAGCAGTAATATTCATAAACCATATTTTAAAATGTAATCCATAGATATATTTTATATAATTAAGTGAAATACGACAAATATACCTTAACTTAGTACTTTAGGTATGTATTATCTATTATATCTATATAAATAAAAATCTATTGCCAAATGTATGTAAGCGAACTATTTCAGAACGGCTGCACCTATTTGGCTAATACTTTTTTTGCTCTGTTTGTAATTTTCAGGACAAGGTTTGGGTGAAAGAAATATTTGAAAAATTGTACGGGAAAGTGAAAAATTTGGGTTAAAAAATAAAACTGTGAGTTTACAGGTTGACGTTCAGTTGTTCAGTTTTTTCATCATGACAACAATTTTTATTATTAGTATTTAAAAAAGAAATTGACGGTTTTGTCATAATGTAAGATAATTATATTTATCTATATATCTATGCTAATAATATTACGAAGAGGTAAAGTTTGTGAGTTTGCGAGTTTGTGACGTTGTAGGGGGTAATCTCTGGATCTACTGAACCGATTTAGATGAAATTTGGTAAGAAGATAGCTTGAGACCCTGGGTAGGACATACGATACTTTTTATCTCAGAAAGCATTCCTTAAGGGGTTGAAAATGGGGATGAAAGTTTTATTGGGAAGCAAGAGGGACGAAACGGTATATCAACGTTTCATATTAATAATTTTATAGTAGTTTCAAACATATTGGTTGAGCTTACCATTTTACTCGTGCTAAAATGGTATACTTTTGGAATTATCCTAGTTTTGGACGTGCAGCAAGTTGGTGTAGCCTAAATATGGAATTATCCGGTGGAGCAAACCCACTTGCAGAACAAAGTAAAGTATTAAAAATTAATAACAGTCTACAAGAAATTTAGACATTTTTTTTGATAATTGTAAAAATCTATTTAATATCAATTTGGATACAAAAACTGCCTCGGTGGTGTAGTGCACGGCTGTAATCCGGAGACCCTGTCTTCGAGTCCCGGGCCAGGCACAGTTTAGTTATTTAGCTTTTCGTTAAGGAAGTCACAGTAACAGCCCGGAATTGAGAAGTTGGCGGTGTTTCACCCCCGTGCCTCGGCGAACACGTACAGCCGTCGGTCCGGCGCCTTAACTCTCACTGTTCGTGCAGAGTATTCGTCCCCCCACCAGAATATGAAAGTGACAGGAACTGAGAGTGCACTTGTGTCTGGGCGCATACTTGTGCACTATATCTCCTGCTCAGATAACTAGTCTCATTGAGATTGGCCGCCGTGGCCAAAATCAATCGGGAGAGCATTATTATTACGCACATATTACCTCACGTTTTTGTTACGTCGAGGTGGCTTTAAAATTTGATTTGACATTTTTGACAATACATTTGTATTAAAATAAACTTGATATGATAAGGGTTTCGTCAAGGTTGTTATTTTAGTTTCGACAAGCGTATGAAACGTATTAAAAGAGAAACATCAGTTTACTCCTTGTGGAATGCTTATCAATATAAATAAATAAATATGTTTGGACATTAACACACAGCACCATCTAGTTCCATGGTAAGCTACGAGGTGTGTGTTATAGACACCAGATAGTTGATTCACTACATAACTTTAAATACATATATATTATAAATATAAACATCCATGACTGCAGTACAATCATTCATCTCATCACACAAATGGATGTCCCCAGGGCGGCTCGAACCCACTGCCGCTGGCACAACAAGTAGAGTCACTACAAACTGAGTTAAACGTGTTGTCAATAATTACATTGTATTATACATATTTGTTATCTACATATTTTTATGAATTTCAATAATTTGTATTTTGTATTTCTCATGTTTTTCATACCTTTAAACGATAATTACCTAACCCATATTGAATGTATATACTCAAAAATTTATAAAAATATTTCTACAGATCAATATTAAATACACAATTGAGTGAGCGACTCAAAAGTGTAGAAGTTTCCAGTTGATTAGTCAATTGTTGGATACAACCAAATCTAATAACAAGTTACTCACAACCATTCTACCGGTTTAAATTAATCCAATCATAGGCAAAAGTTGCGTGCCCGAGGCTGTGTTCATTTAACTTTTAATACGACTTTCGTCAAACCACTCCCAACTTAATGAACAGTTAAATTTTACAACATTCTCGTAGACTCCTTCATTATTAAGGCATTGTACTGGATTAACGTAGAAAAGCGGATAAAAAAATGTATATTGTGTGTCCAAAGATTGCTCCGAGGTAGAAAGTATAATTAAAATTTGAATTTTTACTAAGCAAAAAGCTTTGATCAGTCTTGTTCACGTAAGCCAGACATGTGTTACGGCGAGCCTAGAAGTTGATACAAAATAAGTAATTAAAGCCACAAATATAATTATTGAGATTCTTAATAAACGAGATAATTAAACAACTTTCAGGCAAGACTTTATATATTACTAGATAAAAATATTAAAGAATCCATACAATATTTACCAAACTCAAACTGATTTCTTTCATTCCTTTATAAATCTAGGTTCGTAATATAGTTCGAACTTTAAACTTGAAGACTCTATTAATTTCATTGCTGTTTATCAAAAAAAATATAATTATTATTCCACTCGCAGAACCCGCGGCTTTGCCTGCGTTCAAACTTTCAAAGTACAAAACACAAAAACAAGCAAAGATGCTTTACCTTTACAATAATGTATGGAACTCTGCCCTATTTGTTGACGTTTATGGTTACCCTTCCCCTTGAGTAGTAGCATAATGATATATAGCCTATAACCTGCTTCAATAAACGGGCTATCTCATCATCAAACAAACAAACAAACTCAGCCTCTTTATAATATAAGTACAGATAAAATCTAATATTTAAAGAAATTTATTGAATATGCAAAAGTCAAACGAACATAAAATTTACACGAAAAAGTAATCAACAAAGTACTCCTAGGATTCATATCGCTAATGTATCTAACAGCGTGTATGCAAAACTCATACACATGATATGTATGCAGTTAAGTTTTTATAGAACCATCAAAGTTTTATCGCCTGCGCTGTGTCGATGCGCCATTGAAAGGTTTCTTTGAATTTTGCTATTTAATTTAAAATACTGAGTGGGTGATAAAGGGTTCTTTGTTTGTGTGTATCCGTATACCTTGTAAAATTGCTTTCTTTTTTATAATTTAAAAAAAAACAGTATATATAATATGACTTCATGAATATTGAATTCATCGTTTTACCACGCATATTATAAAATATAAAAAAAGACTCTAAGCTCTTTACTTTAACCTTATATCAATCTTAATCTTATATCAATGAAACTCAAGAACCTCTTGCTAGATAAAAAATTGGTATGTGCTCTCCCATAAGCTATGTCGATGTAAAACATCAAGTAAAAGAGATCAAACCAAAATACATATTTTATAATAAGAATCAATCAAACATTAATTTACAATTAAAAACTAACTATAATGCGCAGAACTCTAAAAATTGTGCCGTAATTTGAGTGTAATGGTATACACTATAATGACGCTTGGCAATACTGAAGCTTGATAAGCAATAAAACGTAATGTATGCTTAGCCGCTTAGACTAATCTATTTACTAGTATTTATCCAGTATTAATACGTTAGGGCACGTCGATGTGATCCACTAAACGTCAATTACAGCAATTGCTCGGTGTGATCGCTCTGACACGATTATGATAGTGACAAACGTAATATAGCTGAGTACCCAATTTCGGTGTGGTAATTGATTACAATTTGAAGTACCTACTACTTAGTAGGTATATTTGATGACACGCAACAAATATGTACCGCTGTTCCTACTATACGAAGTGTGCGCATTGTAAATTTTAAATTTTTAAATGAATACAACATAAAACCCAATAGAAAAATATGAATTCATTTCAATTAATATATTATATAATATACAAACAAAAAACTGAAATATATATATTTTTTAAATAATTTATAATTGATTTTTTACAATATCGAGTAGCAGTGAAAGGCTAGCAAGAATAAAATATATAACAGGCCTTATTTAATACTTGCAACAAAAATAAATATATCGAAAAAAAGAGTTTCACGAAAATAAAATGGAATATTTTATATGTACATAAAAAGTTCAACGCATTCAGAATTTTAACTTGAAGATAAACTTGAATAGCCCAAATTAGTTCACTAATTGTGTTTCCGCTCTTGGAAATTTGTTTAAAAAACGTTGCGATCTTAAAGTGAAATTATACAAAATGTCCGGTCCAATAAAATACAGACACTTAGATCGCACAAACATAACATTTACCTACTCGTGATTTAATTCTTAAATTAAAAAGCTAAAATGTCTCACAAATCACACATGGCATGTGTCAAAATAATCCCACGCTGCATACGCGAAGGGTTATTTACCTACATATTTATGTCACCGGGTCGTAAGGTCCCCAGTGTGGCCCCTACATTCTCCAGACTCATATTACTCACAATACAAACAGATTTATATATTCTGTAATACTGTTGATGGCATAGAAGGCCGTAAAAATATTGAATTTATAGTATTCATATTTAAAAAAAAACAACGAACATTACTTATTTCTATATATACTAATATCGACATATTTATGTTTTAAATGATAATCATTTATAGTTTTAAATATTTTTTTTTGCTGTTAGTTCTTTTGCGATTGAATCGATTTATTTCTAAAATAATAACCCGATTCTATTACAACTGAAAGACTTTAGCATAATATAACTGTATAACGAAACCAGAATTTTAAAATGAAATAACAGTATCTAAAAAAGCCTTAAATATTTTAGCGAAATAGATAACCTTTTTATTAGATAAAAAATGTAATTTAAAGATTGCTTCAAAAATGTTTGCCTCTATAGCATCTACTTCGGTAAGAGCTACCGCAGACTCACCTAAATTTTTAACGTAGCCCATCAAACGGAGTGCAATTTATGGAATAACTTACATACAAAGTGCTTGCAAGGTTACGATTTTATAAGATAAAAATAAAACTATATACATAGTATATTAAAGAATAATAATATTCAAATTTGTGTACGTACATAACAACATAAAATATTTTAAATCCAAACCACTGACGGAGGACAGTTCACACCATTTATATTATCCTTGATGCCAGAGGAATATCGACAGAGAAGTAAAGAGGAGGAAATTGAAAATATCCGACTATTCACAGTTTGTCGCAGTAACGAAATACCAATTATATTGACAAATAACAGGTAGATTCAGTCAAGAAAGTGCGATAACTATGAAATATTAAATGATGAATGACTTTTAATATAGTTATTATTATCTAATCTATACCCATAATTTAAGTAATACAAGGAACCAAATGGTTACCCCTTAAGGGGTTTCCTAACCTGGTTTATTGTAAAGTGTGTTAATAAGAACCCTTTCAATAAGGTTACCCAGTCAACAAACTTATTGGAATAATTTTCTTTATAGGGTTACCGACTAGGTTAACCAATAACTAATAGGTTACCCTATCTTTAATGTGTTAAAAAAAATATTTTCTATACTTTATGGGTTATACATATATATTCCTTAATGACTCCTTGAGGAGAAGTTTCGGTATAACTTATATATAGATTGACTTATAAAAGACGTGGTAAACTGTTCGATAGGGTTAATTTTATAATAGGGTAGTCATTACAAATGATTAACACATTCTATTTGCTAGATGGTGGGTTACACATTTAATGGGGAACAGAGTTTTTCTAAAATTATTTTAAAATGGATAACCATTTTATTTTCTCAAAAAGCCCGGTTTTACGGTTCCTGATCTAATATAATCTTTTCATAACATAATATACATACAGTACAGTACAATCGCGGTACTGTGGTGTAGGAGATACCAGGTTCGACTCCCGCAGAAAGCAAATCTATTTTGATCATAACAATATTTTCCCTACCAGTAAAAACCGTAAAGCTATATAAGTACTAAGAGATGATACACACATTTTTTAAGCAATACTAGTTTAGAAAAGAAACAAAAGCCACGCCTTTGTTTAAAAATACTCATGTGACCAAATAATAGCTTCACACATTTCTCTTCCCGCAAACAATCCTGTTCCCTTTTCGAAAGCGCACTTGCTAATGTCAAAGAAATAGCAAAATACGTTACACCCATTGAACCCAACACCCAAAGACATTGCGTATATAACAAGTTTTATATGTTTAGTGAGGGTCATCCCAACAAAGTTAAAAAAGACGTTAAGTTGAACAATATATCGCTGCAACTTTTCCTCCCGTCTAGCAAACTACTCGTAAGTAGGGCGAGCGATGTTTGACACTGGTAGAAAATACCCGCGTAGGATTCAAGACTGATTGTGAGAAACTTTTAGGGATAGGAGCCACGGGCACTAACTAGCTATTGACATTATTTATACGTATGTATGTATGTATATATTCAGCCCTTTTTGACGTCCCACTGCTGGGCACGGGCCTCCCTTCGATACGAGGGGGATCAAGCCATAGTCCACCACGCTGGCCAAGTGCGGGTTGGCGGAGTTCACATGTCTTTCGAAAACTTGTTATGATATCTCAGATATGCAGGTATATGTATACATAATTTGTCCGTACATTTTTTCTAAATATAAAGTAAATCTTGTCTCTATATATCTTAAATTTTTAGGGTTCCGTACCCGATGGGTGCTAACGGAAACTTATTACTAAGCCTCCGCTGTCCGTCCGCCCGTCTGTCAGAGGACTGTATCTAATGAACCGTAATAAGTAGTGTTGAAATTTTCATAGTATGTATTTCTATTGCCGCTATAACCACAAATAATAAAAATTAATAGAAATAAAATACAAAAAAACATTTTTTTGTAATCGATCATCGAAGTTAATATACTACATACATACATACATACATACATACATACATACATACATACATACATACATATATATTGAATGGCATATTAAAAATACATACCTACCATAGTAGGTACCTTGTCAAACTGTTTTGTATATGACAAACCAAAAAACTGCTTTCGAGGATAGTCTGAACCACATAATGAACCGCGGTCCCATTCTTATTTACTTCATTAATCAAGTCGTGATTTATGATTCTTTAACAGCCGCCCCCATTGTCTCTAATCCCATAGTGGGCAAAAAGAAATGTGCTTTAGACATGGCTAGTTTTGCTACAGCAAAGGGATACCTTTGTGAAATTTGATTTGTCTTTGTTGACCAACCGCAAAAACAATATAAGTGATGAAATTAAGCCGGATAAAAAAGTGGATCTCTTTGAAATATTTTATAGTGGGTCGACTAGTTTCAATTGATACTTTGTGGGGTTTTGTTTTGTGGATTGTTTTGTTGATTTTAAAAATATAAACTTAACTTTTTTTAGCACAGTTCATGATTTAATTAATTTCGTAGTTACATAGCGATATTTTATTAAACTTAATTTTAAATTAATGTTACTAAATATACCCTTCATTTTTTACTTCGTTTAGGATATTTTAATGCTCAAGTATTCGATTAAAATATTTATAAATTAATTACTTGTACATTCATGAAAATATTAATACTATATAATAGAGGCAACATCAAACAAGTATTTTTCGCTCTATATTATGTATAAATAAAAACTTATTTACTCCCTAATAAATTCGTCTACTGATAACGTGTGTAGCACGACAGTAACAAAATTTACGGTAGCAAATCGTTTGCATATAACTCTTAAACGTCGTAAAATGTATATGTATCTAGTTATTCAAGACACTTAGCAGCAGACAGCCTGAGCGGAACAGGCGGACACATACATCGAATGCGGTGACCGCAGCACCAACCGCATGTATCCGCTTGACGTGTGTTATGACGGTTCCTTATACAACATCTTGAATTGGATACGACAAGCAAACAAATATTATAACTTTCCAATATGCTATAGGAAATAACTAATATCGTCATCAACAACATCTCATTCGTATAGCGGTATGAAAATTAATTTTAATACATTTAATAAAATAATTTATTTTCATTTGTTAGTTTTAGACTTTATGTCTTTCATCCAAAGTCACAAACTATAACTGTAAAAAATCAATCAATAAACGTGAGTGGCCTGACCATGGCATATTACATGTTAAATAAGTAGGTACTGTTTTCTTTTATATAAAATTCAACAATAAAATAACCTTCGTGATGAACAGCAATTGTCGTGAAGTGAAGCGTCTGATATCTAAACGATATCAAACGTGCCAGACACCTGCAGCTTTACCAAAAAAATATTTAGCCTACTAATATTAAGTACAACAATAAGAAGAATCGGCGTAAATATAACAACATTAATAAGCACCAATAATTTCAGATTTTACATTCGCAAGATAAACTAAATAGCAAATAGATTAATGCCCGATTTGATTTGACCATAAGCTACCACCTACGTAAGGGATCCCTTAAAAGCTTAAAAGTCTCCTAAACTAGCCCCTAAATTAAATTTCGTTTTACGATCGTCTTTAAGCCCATATTTCGGGCACCTAAATTTAGGGGGCCTTTTAATATTTTTTAGGTGACCCCTAACTGTCGGTGAAACAGAAACTGTCCCCTAACAGCCCCCTAATTATGCTTATCCCTTAAACTTAGGTGACGTTGGTGAAATCGGGCATAATTGTACCACAAACCTCTTTAAATAAAAGATTAATTATGCCGTTTGTAAAATAAAAACCATCATCGCAATAAATTAATAGTGTTAAGCATGTAAGGTTACATTGAAAGCAGTCATTTACATAACAAAACGAAGTGCTCCATTAAGAAAATTAAAAAGCTATAGTATGTAAAGTTCAATACATCGAGCAATCCAACGAAATTGTAACGAATTAAAGTAATAAGAGGTTATCATTACGATGAAGTGTACGTTACGTTAATATATAGGTTATTTATTTATATTATTTCGTATTGTATATGTATATGATGAAAAAGAACTAATTCTTTAAACAATTTCACCATTTCACATTACTAGTATATCTGCACATCATGCAATTGTCTAAGTCGTTTTAAGACATATCCATATTTGGAAATTTTCAGAAACTTTAATAAACCTTTACTATTTTGGATTTTCTTGACCTTTATTACTTTTTATATTTTGTAAGCCATGTTTTAAAAATGCAGAATTTTCTATTTTAAATAACAATAACACCAATTAAACGAAAAATCCTCCACAATTTGTTCGGAACCTTTTTCATTAATTTTTATAAGCTTATAATTAGACTGAAAGCAAATCGGACGTAAAATTACCGAAAATGCGACATAAAACCTTTCAAAATGAAATAACGTCAAAAAATTGAGAACCATCAGAATGAGAGGCTGATTGGTTTTTAAAAGGGTAGAACCTTGGACATTACCAGATTACTTTGCTGTATAATCAAAATTAAAATATTCTATAAAATGAAAACGTATCAAAGCATACCATGTATATAATAAATAGACACTTACCGATCCTAAGGCACTTATAAAATGACCCTTTTTTCATTAACAGTTGCGGTAAACTTTTGTTAATTCGATATACTATATGTATACTCGTATATTGACAATTATTAAAAATATACCTAAAGTAAAATGTAATTCATTTATCGACAAACAAAAATTTCATTTATGAAAATTAAACCATAAAATATAAACCATGTTTCCTTAACACAATTTAAAGTTAATATATATGCATTTTTCAAAGCAGCTGAATGGACAGATATAATATATTATCTTACATTTATTGCCGTTATTTCAACAAGGAAAATCTAGCGAGATCTGAACGGTCCCGGAGCTTCACTCGTAACAGAGATTAAGAATGAATTTTTAAAACCGCTCTACTAAATTAATGAGTCCGAAACATCTAATAAGAATGTCGCACAAACTTACGTAAGTCACGTAATACAAAAAAGTTTATGTAATTGCTTATTCAATATTTATTTCAGAAGGTCATATCTTCTATAGTATATATTATTATATTAACACATGGCATTGAATTAATAGAACCCACCTTATTGAGAAATCATGTTATAATTTCATCTTAATCTATACATATAATAAAATTCTGAGTCGAATCTGTGCATTGAATATTTTTTGGAAAATCCTATTGAAATAGTCATTATTATCGATTTTTAGAATTTTTCTGTTTGTCTGTCTGTTACCGCCTCACGAAAAAACGACTGGAGAGGTTTGATGAAATTTGGTATGATGATAGCTGGTTAACCGGGTCAACACATAGGTTACTTTTTACTGCGGGAAAATATCTCATCTCTGAGCTAAGCGTTAATTTACGTTATATTAAAGCAATTTATGATTAATGGCTACATATGTATGTACTCTTACATTCCATGCATTACCCGTACACATATAGAATGGAATTAGAAATTGCGACTCATTGAGCCTGTAATATAGCATATTATTACGATTTAATCAACCATGATTTAGAGACGATAGCACTGTTAAAGTTTTCGACGTTATTCAAGAATAATTCTTATGATTTTGAAATAATAAATAAATATTATAAAAGACCTTAACATTTTTTTACGTGTAAATAATATTTTTAATAAATCTCGAAGAATGTTCAAAATATATTGAAAGCTATTTTATCAAATATTAAAGATATCCATATGAGTATAGGTAGACCAATTAATACAGATGCCTCTACAGGTTGATATGATTATAAAAAAGCACGATATACTAAAGCCAAATGGAAGGGTGTGACTCATCGGATCTAAGTGAGGAATAGAGTGAGTTCTGCTTCCTCCAAGTAAAATATATACATGAATGGGCAAAAAAACTACTTCATATTCAAATAGAGACTAAAGCAATATGAAATTAAAAGCAATAAGCTATTACAAGCGTAGAATTTTTGCAATTCTAGCACACTAATTCCATTGCATCGGACATTCTTGTAACTTTGCCAAACTCCGCCCCAAGGGTATATCACTGGGCGTATTTAAATATATTTTTCAGGGGATCATAAATCGCGAATGAGTACCAACTTCGCTCATTCGTTGTCGCGGCGAAATTTTGTTTGGTAGTTTGTTTCCAGATCCCGGATAAGTTAAGCGTGACAATGTTGAATTTTAAATTGGTTTCGGGCTTCAGTGAGACTTGCAATTACCTAGCAACTACCTAAAATTCTTTTAATAACATTTTCTTGTTAAGTATATTTCGCTCCACACGATTTCGCACGGCACACTGTTCTCTGCTTCATACTTCGATAATGGTTTTGTAAGTAGTGTTACTTTCAGTTAATACTCTTTTGATACTTTATCTCTACATCTGTATAAATTTTATAAATGTAAAAGTTTGGGAGTATGTATGGATGTTTATTACTCTTTCACGTCAGAACGGCTGAGCGGACCTGGACGAAATTTGGCACAGAGATAGATTATAGTCTGGAATAACACGTAGGCTACTTTTTATTCCGAAAAAATATACGGTTCCCGAGGGACAGATTTGTTTTTGTATTGCTAGTAATAGATACGTTTATTATTTTTTTTCTTTTTTTATTACATTTTCCTATATCCATTTTTCCGAATTTGGCTACAAGTACGTACATCAAAGTCATCACATTAATGGAAACTCAAACACTCAAATATAAAACGGTCGAATAATGTTAATATTTTATTATTAAGTACTAACATTATTAATGAGTGGGGCGTCACGTGTATTGAGATCATTTGTGCTGGGTTATGAATATCAACTACATATTTTGTACAAATTAGGTCAAGATATATCTGATAAAGATTACTACATTCCCACCCTGTGCACGAAACTTTCAAAGCAATACATTCATAAGTAGGAAAAACCAAAAAAATCCTTTCAACACGCCTTTTTTACACACTTCTTTAGTATTCAAAACAAAATCTCTAGATATAACCCTTACAAAATAAACCCTATCCCAAAAGTACGATCGAACATAAACAACATCATAAAGATGCGAGCGCTTTAAGATTCACTCTAAAGCCGAAAACATTTTATGACATTCTTGACGACACACCCCAGTAGAATATGTACGGAATAAAATACTAGACGTTATCCAACGAAGGTTGATGTGAAGTCGCTAGGAAGTTAGTTAATTATGTAAATTGCAGAGTTCCGTCAAGTATGGTTGGATTCACTCAACCCGGACAAGGGCATATGAGCTAACTCATGTAGCCTATTATACGTTGAAATGAAACGGGCTCATATTTCAATATCAACTTTTAGGCCTTTGATGTCTTACGTCTCTTAAATAAACATCGTATTTTTGAAAATCACTCAAGAGAATTTGACTTGAGAAATTGACACAACATTCAAAATTTGTACGAAGTATTAAGATTTGACATTCTTGCAAAGGGCTTAATTGCGAAAACGATTTTCTTTCACAAAACTATTGAGCAATGATAAATTAGCGCTGTAATATAAATAAATAACATTGGATATTATTTGTCCAGGTATACAAAGGACTGAGTTGTGTAGTTGGGGCCTAAGGAAAGTGATAGTGTCACCGAGTCATTTTATACCGACTGAATTTCATAACCATAATAATTTTCTCAGATCCTATTGGAGCTCTGACCGCCAGCTACTCAAGCGGTGGTCGAGCTAAGACGACATGTAAAAGTTTCTCCTTAAAACATGTAAAGCTTTGGTTCATTTCATACCATACCAAATAGTGAAATAATTTTTCAGATGACTCTCAATTCATTTAAGTATAAGGTCATAAATCATATATACCGCATGAAATTTGTACATGCAAATAAATATTTTTCTTTAATAACTAAGAAATCTAATTCTTGTTTCTAACGCGGGAAAGATCGCCAAAGACCTTTCCCGCCATAATGAGACGCGCGTGGTTCACCGCGAGTGCGGTGCGATTGCTGATATTGAACAATAAACAACCATTCAATAGGAAATTCATTCAGTATTAAATTCCCAGATAAATTGCTACGCTACATCTGCTTTTGTGGGCGGTCACTAGTGTTATATAAGAATATTGCACCGTGGTGTAGTGGCTAGCATGTAAGGCCCCACATCCGAAGCCACCTGGGTTCGAGTCCCGGGTCGGGCAAAGGGTAGTTATGAAGTCTTTCTGTTATGAAAGTCCCAGTAACCGCCCATACTTGAGAAGTTGGCGTTGTTACACCCCCTCGCCTCGGAAAGCACGTAAAGCCGTCGGTCCTTCTGCTGATCAATTACTGGTCGAGTCAAATTATCGTCCAGTGCACGTTATTTCTGTGCGTACTCTTGTGCAGTGTAATATCTCTTGCCCAGTTGGCTAGTTTCAGTAAGATTGGCCGTCGCGGCCAAAATCGGTTAGGAGGACATCATCATCATCATTACAAATACTATAAGTCATTTATATTAAATGGAAAAATATAAGTGCTAGGCAAAAAATAACAGATTTACATTGAATGTAAAAATGGTTTTATTGAGTTATTACGTATAGCGTGCTCCACAGTGTGTTTAACTCATTGGAATAAAACTTTAACTTCAACTTAAACTATATTTCAACAAACTTCATTTTATCACCTTAAGCCATTCCCCAAAATGACATTCAGAAATATTTAGTTTTGTTTCCACAAGTCTGCCGTCATCAGTCGTAGATTTTAAAGCGTATAAAGCTTTAATAATGATAGTAACCTATCAGAAGTGTTCAGAAACACCGTTTGTATTAAACTAAAGGTTACAGTTTTCGATCTATTCGACGGTATTAGTAACACAGTTGCAAGAGTAAAGGACATAAATACGAGAGGTGATAAAGATAAAAGTTGCGCGGAGTTATCAGCCGATCCGCAGGAAGAAACGAGTAGACTAATCCTTCGCAGTCGCTCGGAAGCTGGAATAGCGTATAAATTAGACAACTTTTAGCGAGCAATTTCCTTGTGTACAGTGGCAAGATTCACAACGTTAACTGATCTGTTAAATAAAGTGACATTCTAGTATTACTTTTAAGTTACATAATTATAAGGTTACTAGTGACTCAACCTCGCTTCGCTCGAGTTCGTCCCTAGCTCACTTACCAATACAAACTTTCATCTCTTAAAGGATGATTTCCGGGATAAAAAGTATCCTATGTCTCTCACAGGGTCTCAAACTATCTTCTTACCAAATTTCATCAGTCAGTTCAGTATATATATAGTAAAATCAGTTCAGTAGATCCACAGATTACCCCCTACAACGTCACAAACTCGCAAACTTTACCTCTTTATAATATTAGTATAGATTAAATAGCTTTTTTAACAGCGTTTAAATAGCTCAGACAAAATAATAACCGCTAAGAACGGTATAAGGTAAATTATTTTTGTTTACTTTATTTATTACATTTTTATATAAAAGAGGTCCACTATTTGACTTCTTGTCAAAGATCCTAATGGAACACTGGTTTACTATATCTATTACGGGTAATAATCTCCTTTAGTCATATTTTCTGCTTACTTTTTTTTATATTATGAGCGCGTTTTTAGAATTATTTTTACTTACAAAAGATTTTTTTATCTTATACTAACTATGCCCCACGGTTTCACCCGCGTTAAATTTGTTTAATTACAAACATCACTTTTACAATATTATATGGAAGTCTGCCCGATTTGTTGACATTTATGATTACTGTTCCGCTTCCGTTGGTATTAGCATGATATGCCTATAGTCTTTCTCAATAAACGTGCCATATAAGCAAAAATAATTCTTCTAATCGAATCAGTAGTTCCAGAGATTAGCGCATTCAAACAATCAAACAAACTCTGCATCTTTAAAATATTAATATAAAAATGGCACATTTAATAAGAATTATACCTGTTATAATTTCATTGGATTATTTAACATATATGTAAAAAAAACATTTACTTACTAATAAAAGCAAGAATGTTCAATACACATAAAAATATAATATTCACTTAAGCTTAATAATACGAATAATATTAAGAATTAAGATGCGATATTTGAAACTTATTAACTCAGTATATAAATTATAAAACATTCTTAACAGCATTATATATTTTAAATAAAAAACTTGTATATAAGAAATTTAAATAGAAATAGTTTTAATCTAAGTCTGCGACGGGTGGCGCAAAACTCCGTCAACACAAGAATAACATGTGAGGCACTTGTTACGCCAAACAAGCTCCTGACATTAGTTGCTGAAGCTGCAACCGACAAACGTCTGTGACAGACGTCTAACAATGTTTTCTGAGTAAATATTTTTTTCATAAAAAACACCTTGAAAACATTTTATTTAATAAATGTTGATACATTATATCACTATAACAGCTTCCAAGTAAGCAAAAACTCTAATATAAGTAGGGTTTGACTGTAGGGAAATCACAAAAATATAAAATACATAGGGTATTTTTAACCACAAAGCCAATATAAATCTACCTTACAGTATAGTACTCTTAATATTTAAATAGAAATCTTAACAGATAGGCAATACAGATGATTAATGCAGGGCCACCCATCCAGGAGCTTTATTCATATTCCGGATATACTGGGTAGGCCTTCAAACGCACTCTCTTTAATGGCTCCGGCCTCCTGGGAGCAGACAGACAATTTAAAATACCTATCCTGCTCTCAAATTTGCGGGGCACCTGAAAGAAAAGCTGCCGTTGAAAGGTGAACGACCAGTGTAGATTTTCCTCACTTAAGTTGCTCAGTGTTTTCTTTTTTGCCTGCGTTTTATTTAAAGTGCGATGAAAATTTTTCCTCTTTTAATATTCTCCATGTGGGCATTACCTTTTACCACAGCCTATATGTAAAATTTTGGAGTACTTCATAATTTACACCATTTACGATGATCGCGTAGTGTTAGTGGAGCTGTCCGATAGCGGCTATGGGACCTATTCCCGAACGTGGAAATATATTTGTATATGTATATGATATTTAGTATGAAGATACTTATTAATTAATTTAATAAATATTTCTCTAATCAAACTTAATTAACTTTAGATATAACAAATCATACATTGAACTGAAAAATATTAAAACTATCGTACTGCAGACTTGACTTGAATATAATTTGTAGGCTTAGTAGGTATAACACGATAAAACTATTATAATGTTATACGACCGCGCCTCACTTCTTTATACAGCTACGTGTCTCGCCTGAGAAACCATCACCCAATGACAACGTCTGAGTTGGAACTTTCGCAAAAATTCATCTCACGTAGTACCCCAGAACAGTCGGATAATTCCCAGATGTATATCTACATTTTAGTATTCAAACGAAGAGTATTTTTTTCAGTCATTATAACGTTTGTACTAAACTCTATAACAACACTTATTAAAAAATTTACATTCATTTTCGAATTACAGACAACATTCGAGAAATGTAACATTATCTGAAGTGAGGGGTGAGAATATATTACTATGTTAAACAACACAGTTTTTCCCATGCTGTTTAATATCAAACATGTTTAAAAGATAATTGATATATAATGAAAGGTTAATAACAGCTCTTTGAATTTCAATATCATTGAAATATATGTATATCTAACATACAGCTTAAATACTACGTTCTGCGCGTTCCTTTACAAACGACTATATATATATATATATATATATATATATATATATATATATATATATATATATATATATATATATATAGCGTTAGTAAACTAAAGAAAACTACAAACGTGGACGGATCCGCAAGCAGGAACTATGTAATAACTAATCCAATAATTTAACACTACTCTTTGTAATATATTAAGTAAATATGTAGCGTATCATATACAATATCGAGAAATAAATCTTATGTAATGATATATAATATGTGTACATCATTACGTCACATAATGACAGAGATGTCCGGTCTATCACATCACAAGACTTGACACTAAATGGTGAAGTGACGTGCGATAACGTTGTTTACAATAGAATACTCTAAGTTCGTCAACATGCGACTACATTACAGATCTAGTACACTACCTTGCTCCACTATTATATTCTTTAAAGCGATAAAATAAAGCCCCTTTGTATTAAAAACAACTAAATTATGTTTTTTTTATATATTTACTTTCTAATCTACGTTTTCTTCCTTTAAGATTATATATATATATATATATATATATATATATATATATATATATATGTATGTATTATGTAAGTTCTCATTCCACAATTCTTTATTGTTGTCATAATATATACAAACCAAAAAAGATATACTAAGAAAGACTTCCATAAAATCGAAAAAGATCTAGTCTTGCCGGTTAAAATACCGACCTTGTAATATAAAGACGTATCCTTATCTCGATTTGAAAGAATCAATCGTATATTTATTGAAATATGTACTAAGTATAACATTTTGTATATTTGGTAGGTATGAAAATAGTTCGTAAAGAATTTTCACCCTCTTACCCCCACCCCCAATTTTTTAAGTTACTAGAGGTGAACCCGAGCGGAGCAAGGGTGAGTCGCTAGTATTTCATAATTCTTATACAGAAAACAAAGTCCCAGGCTACTTTCAACCAATTTATATGCAGGCAAATTTATTACTAGAATCATTTAAAATCAAACTATCGAAACGTGCACCACTTTATTATTAAGTTCATAAATAATAACCATTACGGGTTCTATAATCTAGACAGAAAACTATAACAATTGTGACGAATTCGCGTGCGAAGCTACAATCAAGCGACACTCCACGGTTGATTGCGTACGCCTGGAGTAATTAGCCCATATCCTGCATGTGAGCACTTGCCCAAATTAAAAATAATCCATTCTGTTTCACACGTCATATTTTGGACAAATTATGTGTTGATTTGAATGTGTCAGTGGAATACTGTCAAATAATTAATTTACAAAAGCATTTAATATTGTTAATTAAAACTTTAAAATGTTAGTAGGGAATAACCAAAAATAAAACGATGAACTCAAACTTCCCCTGTCCAAAATCTATTTCTATGCAAAATTTATATTAGTAAGTGATTTTGTTACATTTAGGTTTCCAATTCGCTAATACTTCACATACATCTGATTTAAGTTTGTTAACATTAATTTACATTACAATTCAAGAGTCAATTCTGGCTCGTGTCGCATATTGTAGTCGCTCGAACAGCTTCCGCGATCACGCGCCTCGCTTAATGATGTAGCTGATCAAGATACTATGGGTACTGTTACATCAACCAAGCGGTAGCGGATAGTTAAAATATTTTAATATAGAGAATTCATACTTAGTTATTTAATTATTATAATAATGATATTTTATATTTTAGTAGAGCGAGAAAAGAAAGCACAAATAATATTATTGCCTAAATTAATAAAAAGAACCCAAATTTATTATAATATTCATCTTGCGCCTTCTATCTTTTACCAAAAAAAGTAGTAAAAAGTTTCTTACTTCTACCAAATCCCACGTAATACAGGTACATTAACTAAGCAATTATTTTATTACATAAGCTCTATAGTTTGATACAACTAATTGTTAAATATTACTATACTATTAAAACGCCATTTCACGGTTAACAAGAGGAAAGTTTTAATTAGCCGCCTCGAGGGTCTTGTTTACACCGATGTGATAGTACACGGAGGGTTGGGAAAGAAACTGTTTACATCACGTTGTTGGCGCGGCAAACATGTACTAATATAATTAGTGCATTATTTGGAAAAGTGATAATGAAATCTGATTAACAAGACCTAAGATTAAAAATTACAAGATAGTTAAATATTGTTTTATAAAGTTTTTTTTTTAAATCTAACAGTTATTATAAGAATCTTAAGAATGTTAAGTATAGGTTCTATAAGCGTCATCGTTTTGTTCACACCCTTATTAATTGTTTGAGCATCTATTCTAAAAGCTCATTTAATATTAATTATTCCAGTATCACATGTTGAAATAAAAAAACGCTCTATACATGCCATACCGTTTCTTTTGCAATTTTTTACATGCCGTAGGACAAATGCGTTCCAAACTTTGTTATTTACTTCAGATAAAAGCTTCAAGCAATGTTAAAGTTCAAGCAATTCAAAGGAAACTTAAAGTTATTGTACAAATATTGGTAAAGATGAAAATATTTATTGCGCATAACGATATCAATTCTCAATATAAAATTCGATACACTAGATACATACTTTAAAAACAAGACACAAAAAATATTAAATTTTTTTCAACATAATAGTGGCGTCTCATCAGGATAATGGGGCGCTTCAATACACGTACAAGTATTGCTTTGCGAGTGTCGCAATTCGCAGATTAACTGCAGCTATATGGCGCATAGTAAAGCGAAACGTGTCGTAGGAATGTTGAGGGTGAAATATTGGTTGCATACTAGTAGTATTAGTCCCATGAGGGCTTGCGATCTAAAAGATATAGAGTCAAATGCCAAATGTAACATTGTTCTGATTCTAGTCTAGAGGATTACATAAAAACTGATATTGTATTTGAAATTCAAAAGGCAAAACTTTAGCTTAATATAGTAATTGTTGTTGTTCTCACTTGATATTTCTTTAGATACGTGTACTTTCATGCTTCTTTTAA
Organism: Brenthis ino; assembly: GCA_921882275.1. Lineage (NCBI taxonomy): Eukaryota > Metazoa > Arthropoda > Insecta > Lepidoptera > Nymphalidae > Brenthis > Brenthis ino. The sequence goes on along the minus strand of OV170228.1, from coordinate 11,001,207 downwards.
AATTTTGTTACACATTTGAAAGGGTATAAAAATATTTTTATATCTTATGCTGTATAAAAGCCTGAATATTTCGATGTCTAGTTTTACATAGTTGACGCGTCTCATCAGGATAATGGACGTTTCAAATATACAAGTAGTAACGCTTTGTCAGTCTCGTAGGTTAACATCGACACTATGCAATGTTGTAAAGAGAAATCTACCGTAGCAATGTTTATTATGCAGGTAGAACCTGAGCCTTTTTTAAAATAAATTACGAGAACAATGAATATTAAATATTATATGTATGTTTAAATGTTTCATAAAAACACAATAAAGTTTTATATACTTTGGAAGTTGATGGGAGGTGTTAAGATAATATTCTTGCTTGCTTGAAAGTTCTAACACCATAATGTCAACCTAATTCTAATAATGTTTGTAACGTATCTATATATAACGTATGTATGTTTATAGGGGAATAATTATATATAAAATGTAATTTTTATACATTCCTTTATCATTATCACCTAGATGGTTCTTAGCTATAGTTAATACAAGTTAATACACGCTATTGTAGAGATCCAGATTCAGACCAAACGAAGTGGGGCAGAGCAACGTCTGTCAACCGGGTCTGCTAATTGGACCTAAACAAAATTACTTAGGATTAAGAATAAAAAATTTACTTCACTATTTCCATGAGCCTTCTGCGACTGAAATTCATTTGAATTAGAATGGATCAAAAATAAATTGCATCTAATCATAAAGAAACGTAAACAACATTGTTGTTTATTCAGTAATACATATAATACTATCGAAGTGAACCGCACAAATTATTTCACCACCACCCAAAACAACAATACGAAGTCTGAACTGGACATCTTGGGGTAGTGTGGGGTGAAAGCTCTAATGGATAAGCTGAGAAGAAATAATCGTCGGCTGTTAGCTAACGCATCTGTTCTCTAAAAGCACCGTATTTATAACGTGTAAATAAGCTACTTGGAATGAAAAGAACTATTTAGGAGTATATTTATATACAGCCGGTACTATTTTATTATATACTAGTTTTATTCTTTAAAATGTGGACAATTTTGAATAGAATAATGAAATTCTAGGGTATTAGGACAAATCTTCCAAGCGTTATTGACTACACGTTTGGCTCAGTTTGTAGTGACCCTGCTTGCGGTCGCGGGTTCGAGTACCGCTGGGGGCATTCCTTTGTGTGATGAGCACGAATGTTTGTACTCCAGTCATGGGTGTTTATATTTATAATATGTATGTATTTAAAGTTATATATGTGTAATGTATCTACCATCTGGTATCCATAACACAAGCCTCGTAGCTTACCATGGAACTAGATGATGCTGTGTATTAATGTATAACATATATTATATATTTAATTACGTCATGATAAGTATAATAATAGAAGTATAATAATAATTTTGTCATTTATAAGTAATGAGACTTATTTCCCTTTTAAGAAATCTATACATTATAAAAATAAGTAGGTTATCGTACAAACTTAAAAAAAAATGTTATACCTTACATTACTAATGGTTAAGTAAAATTAATTTAGCAACCAATTACAGCAACATAGCAATATTCAACCGACGGCTGTTCAGTGTCCAGATGCGAACACAACAAGATTACGGAGTCGCTACATATTGGCAGCTGCGCTATATATGTCGACGATCAACGCGACATTTAATCGAACATTGCCGTTAATATTTTCTTGTCAAAATATATATATATGTATATCGTTTCTGCGATCGTGGAATTAAAACTATAACGGACGTACAAACGAGAATATATTAATATTAATTAAAGAGATTTCATGATATTTCTTCACAAAGTGCTTAATTTTACATGTAATACTTTTTTGACAACAAAACAGTATTACACAGTCAAAAAAAAGTTTAAACACTATTACAATATAAACTAAGTAATATTGATAACACCTAGTTTACACATATGACCTAAGATATTGAAAGACATTTCGCATTTATTAAAAAGTATAAAAAAGCACTTAAAAAACTAACCTGCAGCTTATTTGTCTGGACAAAACCATGAGTACAATGAGTAAATACACAAAGAACACCCATTACTATTGAAGAGACGGAAGCCTGTAACTACTAAAACCAATAATTCTAACACAAACACAAGGTCTAAATAGTTAAATTGCAATCATTGTACAAGTTCAGACCGGACTCTCAGACCCATCCAATGCCATCGTTCACGTTGGGAATATAATAACTAAGCAAACTTTTCATATGAAGGCCCAGGAATTCGACTCAGAACCACATAGGTGTCTAGCAAGCCCGATCATCGCTTTCGTACACGTATGAATTAGTTACATATTGCGCGGTCCATTGAGAATCAATACGGCACACTTGTCCATGTCTGAATAGCAGCTATTAATATTTTGCTAGAATACCCACCTGTATGCGCAACAGTTACCATCGCTTAGTGCACTTATATTTACAGATCCAGATACGATGAATACAGCTTTTACAAGTATATTTAAAAGAAAGTAAAAAACGCAAATTATAACTGAGTGTTTCGTAAACTCACCAATTAGGTTATGGGATCATCTAAATAGATTGAACTATCAAATTTGTGGAAATCATTAACCTCAATCGGCGCTATCCATCTGATGATAACAAATCAATCATGGAACTCTGCATCTATTACGTACGGGTCGGGCAAACTGTCTAGCGGAATCCTTGTTGGTACATGTAGATTAATACTGGAAAATTTGACTGTGCTACTAAATGGCGTACTGTATTTACGATAAAAGTTTTGTTCATTATGTAACTTTAAAAATTTATTTTCCTCAATATTATTATAACATAATATGACATACATATCATTGCTTCATAACAAGTGCAAAAATAAAACTGTTTCCAAATCTACATAATAGAATACATTGTGAATTGTTCTCTATGTGTTCTGTCTTTTCGTCTCAAGCGATAATGCTGCGTGTGAAACGACACTTCAAGTCGACAATGCATTAATTAATTGAAAGTTATCCTTTCATGTTCGAAACTTTCAATGTTAATTGCCTTTTCGACAGCAATTACTTTGTAGTATCCACTTCCTCAGTATGACGTTCTATAACCATTAACCGGTCTTAATACAAACGTTGTCATTATATGTTACTTTATACAGTAACAGCCGCAGTATCAAACAAGAAACATTTTGAAAATGCAATAAAGGTCGTAAAGGGGTGTTAGAAGGTATGAATTAATATTTATAAGGAAGAAAGAGGATTAGGGTGAAGGGTAGAGTAAATAATAATTATAAATAAAATTATATTTCCTGCCTTCCTCTTCTTTGTTGGGTTGATAGACAGTAATGTAAATAATGAGACACTGCGTGTTAGTAGGCGATTAACATTTTATCCTAACTATATCAGTACGCCAAGTTTTTAGGGTGCCTACGGAACCCTATTACTAAGCCTTCGCTGTCCGTCTGTTTGTCAGAGTGATGTATCTCATGAACTGTAATAGGTAGAGAATTGAAAATTTCACAGAGTATGTATTTCTATTGCCGCTATGAGAAAAAATAATAAAAAAACCAAGATGGCGAATTTCAAAAAGGAAATGCTTGCAAATTAAAAAAGAATCGATTATGATACGGAACCCTTCGTGTACGAGTCCGACTCGCACTTGACCGATTTTGTTGTTTTTATCCCATTCGATCGCTTCAACGTTAACATATGTTTGTAAAGATTGGAATCCGCGCCATCTAGTAACAAAAAAAGGCAATATTTGTCTCTTAGTTAAGAAATTTCACCAGGTACTTTTAACCAGCCTTTCGGTAAACAATGTCTACAATTATATTTAAATTTATAAATATGTTGGTACATTAACACACAGTGCCATCTAATTCCATGGCTAAGTTACGAGGATAGTTGATACACTACACATATATAACTTTAAATACATCCATATTAAAAATATAAACAGCCATGACTGGAGTACGAATGTTTCGTGCCCATCACACAAACGAATGCCCCCAGCGGGACTTGAACCCGCAACCGCTGGCACAACAAGTAGGTCACCACAAACTGAGCCAAATGTGTCATCCAATTATGACAAAACTATGTTCATGACTGACGTGACATGACGCGAGTTCTTTTAATTCTTAAAAAAATTATATCTGAGAACACTCAATCATTTTATATATACGAGTACTATAGTAAATAGTTTCATGACATATTTAATTAAATCTAACAGATAGGTGAAATTGGCCCATTCGATTAACGCGATGGTGAAATCATTCGAAAAATACGCGCACTCAATACACAAGACACATTTGTATTGAACTTACATTTGTATACTCATCGACCCGCACTCGCTTTGCTCAAGCCTTACTATACTCTGCACGTCCTTCAGTAACTTTTTGCTATATATTAATATCCCACGGGAACCATTTGATATACAAAGATAAAAGCAGCCTATTACTCAAGGATAATGTAGGTAATATTAATGGAAGAATTTTCTGAATTGTCCAAACTCATAAACTTTGCTTCTTATAATATTAGTCTGATCTCTCACCAGTCGTGTCGGATTGCCGTCCCGAAGGACTATGAGAGTGAAAGGAATAGGGAGTGCGTTTGTTTATAGGTACACTTGTGCACAATAATAATATCTATTGCACTGATCCTGGCTAGTCCCAGTGATACTGGCCGCTGCGCTCAAAATGCGGTTTACTTTATTTATTCATTTTATTTTATAGCTATACATAATATACAAAAATCAATTGGCATTCTTTAATCTCGCTAAAACTCATAAACGGCTGGACTGATTTGAATAATTCTTTTTTTGTTTTCTTGGGGGTGTTTCAGGGGTTGTTTAAGTATAAAAAATAGGGAAAACCCAAAAAAACTGTTTATTTTGTACCTATGTAAAAAATATAGTCTATTCCATACTAATTGTTAAAACGTACCTACGGACTCGAGCGAAGCGAGGGCGAGACGCTAGTTTTAATGATATAAATACGATTGGATAGCAACAAAATGACTGGTATTTTTATTTTAAAAATAAACACTTATTTTTATACCTTAATAATGACAAAATTTACTTTTGTCATGTTTCGCAGAAGATCTACTAGAATTTTTATTTTAATGAGCTTTAAGTATCTACTGATCAATACTACTTCTAGTGAATAGGTTTTTTATTTATTAATAACAACCATTTTTACCTAAAAAAATGAAAAGCTCAATCAAGAATTGGACAGCTTAAATAGATTTTTTGTTGAAATTATCAAACAAAAACTTGCAATAAATATATTCAAATAAAGTCTTGGCATCATTTTATTTGTAATTACCTACATGTATTTATAATTAAAATACACGTTAGTGAAATGTTACATATAAAATTTACTAATAACATAGTACATTCTTAGAAATAGATATGTATTGTATTAAAAATATTAACCAAACCCCATTATCATATATATCGACAAAAACACAATTTTCCAGTTATATAAAGTTATTTTCTTCGAAGAACGCATCTTACATTATACAATATCATGAATCTTTCAAATAAATCCACCGCTCGCGTTACAGTTGACAAATGTACTTTATAAAGCCTCAAAAAATTCTTCTTTCCAAGCTAAGTAACATCCGTAAGGGCGACAGGTGTCCAGACTTCGTCGCCCATTTTGTTTTTCCTCGGGCACCATTACGCGACTGTTGTCTATTACCCACACAGCTTAATAAATAACCCCGGGTACGGTTAATGTATATTATTCTATCGTGACAACCTCCTGCCGGCAGTTTGTTTTTATTTCGCTCAACAAGTTTCGTACACAGCAAGCTCACTCTTGGACTTAGAGATATAAATTACACGTAAAGGTAGGGATTGGTACATGAGCATTTTATTCCTATTAACGTTTGCATGGGTCTAAGTCGCATATTTATTACCACTGGTATTTTTAAACTGTTTTGCCTAATACGAAAATGATATTTTCAAACAACGCATATATTATACGTTAAGTCATATTAGTATATAATATAATGTATAATTGTTGTATTTGCGGACCCGGGAGGCACACGTTGTCCACTTACTGGCCTCATTTGATCGGAAAAATCCTGGATCTCTGCAACAGCACCATCTACCAGGTCCAACAAGGTATAGACCGGAACCGTACATGTGACCCGTGTGATCAGTACACGTAAAAATTTAAGTAAAAACAGTCAAGCTATTTAAAAGTAGAAAATATACGTTAAAACACACACCGGGATTTTATATATATAAAGTCTAGAGTATTTACCTATACGTAACATTACATTTATAAACAATTAATAAGGATCTTATAATAGCAGACGTGGTTTATAAACAGTTTTCGTACTTCTTGAATTCGAATATGTTATGAGCTATATACAGCACTACACTCTGATCTCAAGAGCTTGTCAATATCAATAACATAGCCAAAGAAATGTGAAATTTATATGACGTGTGACGGAAAATATGATACGCCTATGTGAAACGAATATTACTCACTTAAAGGGTAGTGTTCATTTCTTCAAAGTGTATATATTTAGGTTCTTCTCAGTTTACATATGTACATATGTATCTTGCGTATATACCTATAGTAAATTTATATAAGCAATCTTCTCGGGCAAATTTAATAAAAAAATTTTGTGTAAATAACGCAATATCTACTCCCATTATAAACCATTTTTAATGAACAGGCTATATAAAGGCCTCAAGGATAATCCCATCTATGTACATTTCGAGTAAAAAATTCTCCCTCGGGAATGGGATAATTACGTTTTAAGTAAGTGTTAAGTCGATGTTTTTTTTTAGTTGGAAATGGATCTCAATATTGATTTAAAGCATTGCGCAGACGGACATCAATTCGTTATTAGGCTCTTAAGAAAAAAATTGTATCTTTAATACGCACTTTTTAGTTAATCCCTCCACGACCGCGGACATGCCGGTGTTATATTTAACAATAGATTTTTTAGAAATTTAATTAATTTCTTAGAAATTTACCTGGAGGTGTTAAGCCATATGGTACATCTTCTGATTTAGAATACCTACTATAAATGATAATGTACTTATCTATGCTATTATAGGAATAGGCTGCCAAAATATCAGTTTTCAAGGCTCAGTGACTTTGTGAGGACATTCATGAACAGTCAGGTTAAGCATATCTACATATGTAGGTACATACATAGAATCCTCTTGATGGATATATTATTGCGGTTATAAAATATTACTTGAATTAACATGTTATCTGTATCTCAGAATATTAATTGAAAACAAAATATACTACTGTAACCACTCCTTCAATGTCCCAAAGTCCATCTGAATGATATTAAATTTAAAGCACAGCACTATCAGATTACTACGACAATTAACAAGTGAATAATTTAATTTAATTAAAAACTTTGAATAAACAGTTTCGTTGCACACTCCAGCATGGCGACGAAAAATAACAATATTTCGTCGCAAAAAAGAATACTATAAACCATAAGCAATGCGGATTAAGAACAAACTTCTATCCAAAACTAACTAAAGCGTCGACTTTTATTTTGTTTTCTTATTATAACTGCATTTTTAATAAAATTGTTTCATCTGAATGCATCCTCTTTTAAATTAAAAATATACGTATCTATACTTAAACGCAATCTAGAACACGATTCTTTGTTTGGCCAATGTCTACTTAAGATTATATTTATATAATTTAAATAAATTTTGAACTTATAATATTATTTATTAGCTCAAAATTAACTTCGTTGTTTTTGGTAAAATCCAAACAACCATTAACACCTTCAGGTGAATTTCGAAAAAATTAATAAAATTTCTAAGAAATCTATTGTTAACTGTAACGCCGGCGAGTCCGCGGGCGTTGAGGGATTTAAATATATAAATGTTTGTACGCTACCTCCGCAATGACTACCTACTTTAAAGGCACTTTCATTGGCAAATAGATATTGACAGGTAGACATTGCGGCTATTTTTACTACGTACTCATCAATCTTATCTACACACTATAAAACACCTATGGGAAAATAAAACAATTCATTGCTAAAAACGAATTTGTCACCAAAACGAACGACGATAACGTTTCTTTTATCAAGAAACAAAAAAGAATGGACGGTCTAATTTGTACTGTTCGTATACGCCGTTAAGGGGCTAAAAGGATGTCCCACTCGCACCATAACCACAATAGCATCCCCTAACTGGCGAGACAGCAGCTGTAAGCGACAAAAGGCGCAATTAATACTAAACAAGCGCACAACTGAGTAAAGTCCGCGTCCATTAGCACACCGAGTAAAAACGCTTAAACACCCTACAGAACGGTGGAACAATTTCACTGCAATCCCGGCCTGAGCGACGTGTTAACGCCTCTGATTTAACTCTATTTTTACCCTGCAAATAAGCGGAAAGGATATTTTCTTTACTTATCTAGAACTTTAAAATAGGTGCATTAGCTTTAAATAGTGCTAATAAAATTTATCCACTCGTCGGTCAGTTTCTTTTATTAGGAATGCATAGTTTTGTACATTAAACAGTGCTCGTAATGAATAGAGTTGAGCTGAATTGACCTATTGGTACACTAAATCTAACACTAAACTATGCTTCGATAAAAAAGGAGAGAACTTTTCGTTTGTCATTAAAATGCCCCGCTGACGGCGTAAGCTTAAACTTTGTGTGAAACGATGCTACATTGTACGTGTTTAGTGAAAGAATATTCTCCGGATAAAACCCACCTCCGGCACTGCATATAATTTTAAAAGCGTCCTGCATTATTGCGTTTTATGGGCAGATAAAAATGGTGGCTCAATAAGTGTAAAATAAGAGCTCAGCAGGCGCCTGTCGAGTCGTGTTTTGTCATAATTTATATTAAGCTCCTGTAGGGAATAATTCTTTTAGCCAATGTGTCAATGGAGTATAAATGTACGATTATATACAGTTTAAATATCTTTATTTTGTAGAGTTCAAGATTTACTATCGTTAAGAGTTAGTGTATATGTATGTCTGTCTGTTTGTTTCTGCTAATCTCCGAAACGGCTGAATCGATTTTTATGAGACTTTCACTAGAAGACAGCTGATGTTATAAGGAGTAACTAAGGCTATTTTAAAATAAATTTTGGTAAAAGAATAAAGAGTTCCGAGTCCACGCAAAAAATTAAACTATTTAAATGAAATTTGGTAAGATGATAGTTTGAGACCCTGGGAAGGACATAGGGTACTTTTTATCCCGGAAATCGTCCCTTAAGGGAGTGAAAATGGGGATGTCATCAATAACATTAATTATTCATCAATAATATTAGTACAGATTATTTATTACAATAATAATAGTAGTGTGTAATTTTAATATTATTTTTATTATTTAACTATTTTTATTTGTTTAAAACTTACATTGGCAATGAGCACGCATCCGAGCGATGCGACGGTAAGTCTCTAGTCGTTTATAAAGTAATTAAAGCACACTGCAGTTCTCTCAGTCTCTCTTTCCTGTTTATATATTTTAAATGACCAGCTTGCAAATCATACTATCATTAATTCCACAACAAATCAACACGCTTCATATGAACATTTACTAGAAACGTAGCTGTATAAAAAGCATCTAACGAGTATAAAATCTTATGAATAGCCAATAAATTACGCTCGCTTAATATTTGAATACATAAGTTTCGTTCATATTTATATAACATTATTCCAGAACGGTGAATATTTTATATTTAAGGTCAACCTCTGTCTTGCGTGGGATGCAATGTTTTAACCACGCTATTGAAGTAAGACAATGGTTCTTGTTTCGAACTAATTTATCTAAACAATTATTTTAGTGAAACCACACAACCAGTCAATATCTATGTAAAATAAAATATAATAAATATGTTGGGTCATTCCATCTAGTTCCATGGTAAGCTACGAGGCTTGTGTTATGGATACCAGATAGTTGATACACTACACATATATAACTTTAAATACATAAATATTATAAATATAAACACCCATGACTGGAGTACAAACATTCATGTTCATTACACAAATGAATGCCCCCAGCGAGACTTGAACCCGCAACCGCTGGCACAGCAAGTAGGGTCACTACAAACTGAGACAAACGTGTCGTCATATGTATGTACATATATCTATAAAAGATAAAATGGCCTATTTCCTTCTGGATCTCTTATTAAAATGAGTTTAGTCGTTCCGAGCCTACTTAATATTGTGTAGTTTATGGCTATTTAAATAAAATATATATATATATATATATATATATATATATATATATATATATATATATATGTATGTATAAAGGTAATCAAACATGTGTACTGTGTAGTATCTCAAAATAACAATAGTAAATAAAACAAATACTATACTAACACTCACGGACGGCAATTAGATTAATTAACTTTAATCAGTCGTCCTACAGCTTTCCTTATTTGCAACTGTTAATTGTATTTTAAATAAAACGTTTTCGACAATTAACATGAGTGATTCGTTTATTAAAAACAAAAATTTTAATTCAATATCACACTGATACAATATGTATATAGTATATCCGTAATTGAAATATATATAGGGTTCATAATAAAGACGTACATATAAATATGTATAGACTGGAGTGACAGTAGATAGTACATAAAAAACGCCCAAAAAAAGAGAGAGTTGAAATACAAGCAGCAGTGATTTTAAGCGTAGCGCAATGCATACGTTGAATTTTAGTGGCTTGACAAGGGTTACGCTATCATTTCGTGCAATTTACGAATATAAAATATACATCGATCGCAACGGGCGTCGGGCTCACAACGTTATTCCATTACCGGGGCGAACGCAGAATATTAAATGAGAATTGACCCTTGTATCGTATCTCATTGGTAACAGACACTAAGATAACATTGGGCGATAGATATTAAAATTTACTATGAAAGTAGGATTATTATAAGTTATTGACACATAAACCCGGCTAACTACTTGGAATTAACGTATACCTATATAATATATTAGTGAGCCGGGTCTGAATAAATGTTGCCACGATCAATATCGGATTATAGTTAGTGCTCCTGATGGAGCTTTTATGTATTTAATTATTTTGAATGATTTATCTCACTATAATGTTTAATTAAACTATTTACCTGGACTATAGTCTGATCCCAATAGTATTGAAGGGAGGCCCGTGCCCAGCAGTGGGGTGTTAAAAAAGGCTGAATACATACAAATTATTTGCAATAAAAAAAACTATCATAAACAGATTGTTTTATAAATATAAAGATATTTACGTAATAATTAAACCAAAACACTAAAAAATAAGTTGTCTGAGTATATATTTGCTATTCCTAAACTGTAGAACAAAGTTACAAGTTAAAACTTCAAGCAAATTGGATTCACAAGATTATTAACTTTAATTTTCATCAAAATTGACCTTTACACTATGTGATTTACATAAATATCTTGGATATGACAGATTTTAAAATAACTAGCGACTGAATAATAATCTAATATTTTTTTATATACCTACACAGGCCACAATTTTAAATAATTTCCAAACAAAATGTTATTTGTCTTCCAGTATTAAATTTTAATGTCATAAAAAATATCTTAGGCATCAGCAAGCTAAATATTATCAACTGAACATTGCGTGGGACTAACTTGAAGCGAAGCGTGGGCGTATTATTTGAGGCATAATAAAAACAAAATGGGGCCAATTTATTTCTACAGCACTTAATTAAGTGTGTAATGATATATAATTGTTTTATACGTCTAAAATTGTTATATTATCATTTCATCTGAAGATAATTAGTCGGGGCGATTAAGGAACTTAATATGCGACAACTTGAGTGAGAGATCTTGAGATTTCACGACGGAAATTAAGTCCTGTAACCCCAGTAGGTAATTAAATTGGAGTTATTAACATGGCAGACGCTTTAAGGCTCAAAATAAATGAAGCTTATTCGAATATTATCTACCGATGCGTACAGAACGCCGCGTCGGTGGTCACACGGTTACCCGCAAATCTAGCTAAATCTACCATTTCGGTGATATCTCTTTCATTCGTTAATAGAAGTGCAATTTCATTGTACTAAATAATTAATTTATTATCTACATCTATACTAATATTATAAATGTGAAAGTTTGTGAGTATGGATGTATGGTTGTTACTCTTAAAACTACTGAATGGATTTTAATGAAACTTTACAATAATATAGCTCAAACATCAGAATAACACACAGACTACTTTTTACCCCAGAAAAATGTACGGTTCCCGTGGGATAGATTTGTTTTTGGTTTTCTAGAGGCAAACCTGAGCGAAGCGAGATGAGCCGCTAGTATTTGTATATTTTTAGTTTTGAAATCATATCGGTTTTAATAGATAAATAATCTATATAATTATCGATTATAATAAATAAATAATCTATATTTAAAAATACTGCCCATAAAATCGCATCATATTACTACATATAAATTTAGTGAACCGGTTGCTTCACGAATAAACATTGTTGCTGTTTTTCGCCGAGTAAGTACATTCAAATCGCAACCCTCCGATACGCGTCAACGATCAAAGGACAAACTAATATTTTCTGGTCCCTTCGCTCACACAGATTGTATAATGAGGACGTCTCTTTCAGAGAGCCGCATCTTAAAGATACTGTGCGGTCTAAATAACCACAGACAAGAGCCACTGGGTGAATGAGAACAAATCTGACCGCGCGTATGGTTCGCTGGGCCAACAGAATCGAGAATTGATTAATGGTTTTGTATAGAAAAGATGGTAAACTTAACTTGGAAATGAATGAATAATTACAATGGATTATTTTTATTTTTGCTTTAATTATTTTTCAGTGAAAACATACCTTTATCTAATTTTAAAAGCAAGCGTACTCTATATATTCAGTGTTTATTTCGCTTAGAGTCATGTGTATATGGTACCTAATGAAAACGTAAACTCGGCAATATGAGTTCAAGATGCATTAATCTTCAAACTTTAATTTATCTAAATTACTTTCGCAAACAAAATCAATATCACAGCGTAGGCACAGGTATTACCTATTAAATGAAATAATTAAACATTGAAACATTTGAGAAACAATTAGTTGGACCATTTGGCTTAACGTATTGAAGTATCAGCTTTCAGTTATTCATATTTATTCGAAGTTAATGAGTGAGAATTAATTGTTATTTACAAATAGGCAATAAATTTAAGATTTTAAATCAACTTTATACATTTTTTGATATTCTAAATTTGATAATCCTAATATACTATACAGGATGGAACAAATCGATGGGACATGGAAGAAAAGTACCTACCATAAATATTGAAGTTATCAAAATTTACTCAAAGGAAACGTTTCTTTATTTTAAAAAATAATAATAACTGCATTTATTTATTTTTTTTAAAAAAAGCTTACCTGAACCGGAAATCGAACCAAAGAAAAATACAAAAAAGGACACCGTCACTATTTTATTGAAATAATCGATAGGGTCCATGGGAAGAATAAAATCGCTCGAATAAATATTGCATCTTAGAATTAAAGAAAACGATGAAATCTTACAAAGTATAATACATATCGACTCCCCATAATCCCTAGAAAATATGTATAGAGTACCAATGGGATAGCAGATACAAAACTCTATAAATATTCCCTTAGTGTGCGCAAGCAACTGCAAGGGCTTAGATGGGTTTGCTGACAGATAACTTCCTTTTTTCTTTAATACTTGATAGTGACACTAATATTATAAATGCGGAAGTTTCTGAGTGTACTTATAACTTCTTCACGCTGTAACGGCTCGACGAAGGAGTAAAATTCGGAATGGATATAGCTTATAGTCAGGTATAACTTACATGGCTTCCTTTTATCGATGTACTTCTAACGAGGACGAAACCAAAAAGTTTAATATAAATATTTAATTCAAAGAACTTACATAATAATATACCTACCTAGATTTTATTTTCTAAACACTGGATACATATCTATGGAGATTTTTTTAAAGAAAAGTCGGTTGAAAATGTTTTAGAAAACTACTTTTACGATTTTAAAAATCATTTTTATAATATCAACTAATACGGCAAAGGAGTTCAAAATATTTTTATCATTCGCCTCTGTGTATGTAAGTATCTGGACGCACGCCAAAAATTTAACAAATCGTAGGTTTTGAAATAACATAATATTCTTTTTGTTTCTATTTTTCTTTTATAATAATTTTACAAATATAATTTAAAAAAAAACAGTATTAAAAAATATTTATTATTTTTATTTAAAATACTCAATGTAAAGATGTGATTAAGTATCGAAAATGTTATATATATAGTGAGTCAGAATAAACTCGTCTGTTTAATAAGGAAAAGGTGCGTAAAAAAAATACTGAGTAAACGAACCTATGACCTCCGGTATAAAAGGTTCTTTCAGTCAAACAAACAACCTAATTTTGTAGTTCACAGTGACGCAGTCATCAAATAAAAACATCATTAACGCAATATAAACTTTAACAAAAACAAATTGGCATGAATTTATACAGACTATACATAGCAAACGAGCAATCAAAGTAGACGCCGTTATATTAACCATATAATATTCATAAAGCTATATGTACATACGTATTTATATTATGATTATTCAAGTTAGCAACTCGAATTTCACAAAATAGGAACTAGAAATGTCGCATTTAAATACAGCTGCGATAAACATTATGATAACCTAAACGGCGGAATGACGCCAAATCTTGTTTCCTAGTATGTGATTATTGCAGCGTATGCATGCATACTCGGTGTTTTCAGTGTGACGCTTGAATATTCAATGCGCTGCGGGTAATTTACAACAAAAACATACATTCAAATCACGCGCTGGCGTCTCCTGTTTTAGCAATAATTCTAGAGTGTCAAGTTCTATAGATTTCCCACGAAACAACAGTGAAGTAATTTTAACAAACTACAAATATCTACTTGACATAAGGCATATCATGCGTCTTCTTCCGTGTCTTATTTTAGGTTTTCACTATAATTTATTTAAAACGATACGTTTGTAGCATTATATTAAACCTCCTATACATTATAAAACAATTAAGGCTTTGGTAAAATTGGCCCCGGTAGCTTAATTGAAATGACATAGTTTACGGTCATTCATTATAACGGTTATTTCAGTCATTAATGTATAGAAATATATAATACTTGAACTTATTTTATAGAAATTTATTACAGTGTTACTACACTGTTCTCTGCCGTTTGCCGACTACAATGTACATATAAAAACGTGTGGGTGTACTTATGTACGCACGTAAGAAGTTATACTTCTTTGGCGTAACAGAACAAAAATAGCTAAAGATTTCATCGCGTATATCTCTGTTTGTAAAAGGAATGCAGTTAACTTAATCACGTCCCTTTTTGGCTGTCGGGCTACAAGCACATCGCATAAAAATTTTACTGTCATATTTTTTTCCAAACGTGCCAAAAGAAGTATAAATTGAATAACTCCAGGTCAATCCCGGGCGTAGCAAATCAATAATTCATAACTTTGTAGTTAATACAAAGCTTAGTGTTAAACACCGGTCACAACCCACGCATTCTACTAAAACTGGTTCAAAGTTTAGAATAATGCCATAAATATATTTATACACCATTTCTCCATCTATGATTTGCAGATTCATTTTTACTAACAAAGTCCTTAAGAAGACAATTTTTCAAGGCATTTTTGAAGACATGTAAAAATTTTGTATAAAGAGTATTTAACAAAGTTAAGTGGAAATTAATACATTGCACATAAAATCTATAGATCTAGAGCGAAGTAGATTGATAAATGCGCGGAAGCACTCGACGGCAAATGAATGGGGTGTGGCACGCAAGCTGAAAGTCTCCGCAGCATTCTTAGCTGGCGCAATCTTTCGGAGATATTTATTAATCGTATATTAAGAGGTGATAAATCGTACATTTAAAAAAACTCTTTAATAACAATTTCTAATTTAAAATGTGCTTTATAGTCATACTGCATGTTCAATATCATTATTAACATTGTAAAATCCTATGGAACTACAAATGATAAACATTATTAATATATGAATAAATCAAACAAAATTGTAACTTTTTTTAAATCTAGAAATTTATAATTGTAGGAAAAATCTTTTCAAGAAAAACGTGCAAGCATTCTGTTAAAAATGACAATACCGCATTCTCTAAAGTAATATTTCTAATTCTTTCAATTTAACAAAAGCGAAGGCATGTTCATTGTAGATTTTTCTAAAATACAAGCGGTTATTCAAAGTTAAAGACAAGGAAGATAGACTTTTATTCCAACAATCGTGCTCTCTCTAAAAATGAGATCCAAAATAGTTTGCTACAATTACGTACGCAGCCCGAAGACAGATTGGCAATGCCAATCGAGGTACGACAAACTACATCTCAATACGTCTAATACTAACAGTGAAGGCAATTTCGGCATAAACAAAGCTGATCGACAGAAGAGCGATTCATTTCCCTGATGGCCACCATTACACCGGTCAAGATGGATGGATAACAAACCAGCAATTACACTATGAATACAATGACAATTGAATGTTTTCACTAATTGAAAAAGCCACCCGCTATCGATTCAGGCACTATATGAAATGAAAGTGTCGAGTGCGTGACGCCGGCTGATATATTAACCCCATCGACTTTATGAACGAAGGCGACTTTTATTAATGCAGTCGGTTACTTGGACATATGTGTTTTGTTAATCAAATGACGGTTGTGGCCGCATGCGTGCATGTTTTAATTAAAGTACCGGTAGACGCTGCACATAAACTAAGTCAAGATATATTATTGCTGCCCGATGCACATATTAATGACCAGTTGCTCATTATTGTTTTCTTTTATGTATTTTTCAGAAAATATCATACAGATATAAAGCAGCAATAACACAGATCATGATTTGCATGATAAACCAATGAATTGTCCAATGTTATAATTGGTAAAATATAAACTATAATTGGGAAATGAGTGAGTTTACCTAAGTGGGCAAAGAATCCTAATCATAATAACTCAAGATCTTATCGTGGAGGGCAGGCGATGAACAAAAGACGGCGGCAGAGCAACAATGGCGTCCGACGTGGGCTCTGGAGGCGCGCTAACAAATTACCAACCCGCAGATAACTAAGCAATATTAAATCATAGTAATTTGTGGTTGTGAAACGCGGCCCCTTTTCTAACAGACTATCTCACAACGCGTCAAGACATTATTATTGCTTTTTCTTTGCGATTACGATGATAAGTGTAACTTTTTATCTGCGAGAAAAATTCTAAGCGTTTTATACGAAGTGAGCAATCTCAGGGCTGTCAGACTCGAAAACGAATAGTTTAAATTAGTATAAAGAACAACATCCCGCTTTAGTTAGCAACTCGACGTGAAACTGCAATTTCGCCGTTCATAAAACAGGAAACCGGCAACGCCGGGCGGGACGGATGAACGCGCATCTTTTCACTCGGTTCCTTCGTCGTCGCATTAGCAATTCCAACTATCGCAATGGTTGCCGGGAAATTGTAATATTTAGTCTTAATAAAGCCATTCGTAACGTTGAATATCCGGAACAGGCGTGCTGTGTGCCGCTGTGCAACTCGCTCGGGGCGGAGCTCCTCGCGCGTTGCTTAAATTTACGACAAAACGTTGTACGCAGACATATAGAGTTTCTATCTATCGCATAGATTTCATTCACTATGCATGCTCGTGCTAGTGTGAATAGGTGCACACTATACCTCTAGTTAATTGAAACGATACTGTGCTTGAAACGATTCAAACGAATATTCAAAATTCTAACTACAATTTATTAGTATTCGAACGATTCGAAGTATCCCCGGCTATTATATAGCACTGCACCAGTGTATAGTTTATTAATCAAACAATAGATAAGGTAGGCTTTTCACGCTTGAGTCAAATGCTACTCTTCTGTTAGCAAATGACAAAGCTTGGATATTATTATTATTTTTATAGTGTCCTATTTAATCCTTAATATTAAACATAATATATTCATCCTAATTTTAGATCTCATCTTTCCGGCAATAATGTCCTTGTCAGTCCAGCAATTCCCCAAACGCAGTTTCTATTACACTATTTATTTTAATAAATTTGTACTTTTTACTCGTTTTCCTTTCAACTAAAACATTATATTATTTAAATAGTACGAAAATAAAATAGAACTCATTGCCATCTATGAGATTGGGAGTACAAATATTTCGTATTATAGAAGAAGCGCCCTCTACCATACAGTACTCAAAGTACGTCAAAAATGAATATACATTTCCTTAAAACCTCCTTACAATACTCTCGTAACATAAGAACGCCATCTATTGAAGAAGTACGTAGGTGGTGTATTTTATACAACAACGCCACCTATTGCTGGATACACGAAACAAATTTTACATGATCTAACATATTCCCAAGTGTTGTATTTAAAGCTCAACAGATGGCACTGTGCGCCAAAAAACTAAAAAGGTTATGATGTGTATAGTAGATATAAAAATTTATATTTTTCTTCAAACATTACAATTATATTGATAAGAATTAACAACTAAATACTTACGGGTGTGGTTTTCGAATTCATTTTCAGCCCGCTCTTTTAGTAACTAAATGTCTGTAACAAAAAAAAAGCATATTATTTTCATGAAGAAAAAAATGCCCTCAAAGGCAAGCGTCATTGTCATCGGGAACAAAAGCTGGACTACACAGGGAAGCTTGGTCCGTGTTTTTGTTTTTGATCAAAGGTTTGTTTATACACCCTAAAAAAGATACCTTGTAAAACATACTATGTAGGCATTTCATTATTTAGATGGGTATCTGGTAAATGGGTCATTGTTTTTCTTTTTCTGTATAAGTAAATATATGTAGCATTTTGCAAACAATAAACTGGTCTTGGCCAATTTGCTATTGTTTCTTGAAATACTTTAGTTAAAAACTTACTAAAACTATCAACTGATGATGATGTTCTCCTTGCCGATTCCGGCTACGGCGGCCAATCCCATTGAGACTAGCCAACTGCGCAAGAGATATTATAGTGCACAAGTGTACGCGCAGACACAATGTTCACTCTCTATTCCAGTCACTCTCATACTCTGGTGGGACGACCACTCGACACGACGAGTAAGAGTTAAGCGCAGGACCGACGGCTTTAGGTGCTCTCCGAGGCACGAGAACGAGAAAAACTATCAACTATCTACATAATAAAAACACGTTTCATTCATTCACTAAATATGAATAAAAAATCTACATATTTTGGTGGTGAAAACAATTCAAAGATATTGGGTTTTTCAAATGAGTGTTAGTAAACAAGATACATTTTTCTAGCAATAATAATTAAATTGAGTAACACAAATTGCGTTGCAAGAACAATTTTCAATATTTGTTATTTTATATTTAAGAACAATTATCAAAATTTTAATGTTGACTCGAATTTTATAAAATGTTGGCCAAAAAAATAATATTTTTTCTATACCTCGCTTCGATATCGAGATATTGAAGTTTTTTATTCAAAATTACCTATTCAATATAGGCTCTAAAGGTAACATTGTTTTGTATGCTTAAAAATCGGATTTCTACTTTGTCGATAATTTAAGATAAAAAAAAATATTGTACTCTTAAAAAATGCAGTTACATTTAATGAAGACAATTTAAGATAAGAATTACAAAGATATGGAATCTTTTCAATTATTGTTTTTTGTTTCAACATTTACATGCACGTTGACAATACGACCTAGATATAAGTATATCTAGAGATCTAAATCGATTTCGGCTAATAATTTAGAAATTCGTACCACTTAAATGAATCGGCACACAATCTATACTTATTATAAAAATAAGTCCCCCGGCCGCGTCTTTCTGTCCTCCTGTCTGTCTGAACGCGATAAACTCGAAAACTACTGAACGGATTTTTATACGGTTTTCAACAATAGAAAGAGTAATTCTTGAGGAAGGTTTAGGTATATAATTTATTATGCTTTTATGTAAATTAGCTGAAATACGGCGACAAATGTTGAAGAGGTCGCAAAAAATCTCGCCAAATGGGAACTTTCCACGCGAACGCCGCGTAAACTAGCAAAGATACAGTTAAGTAATGTACTAGAGAATTCAAAATCTATAAAAATGCTACAAAAAAGTCCGCGATAGCATATCTATCTCTTACGGTTGACTTACAATAACCACTTTTATGTTAACATTTTTAATTAAAAACATTACGTTATTTTCAAAGTTATTTTCTTTAGTTCGGTATTAATCCTTATCCAAATGAATATTTTAGTTAGCTTAGTCATTTAATGCAGATTAAAATTGCTCTTTACACTAAATCAATCAGATGAATAGTTTTTGAGATATCGTTGTTAGAAGTAATTAGTAGCGAAACATTTTTAATGCTTGGCGAGCATTGAGATGCCTACGGCGAGTCCATCCCCTCTGCCCCGCATCGCTCGACCGCCTGCTCAAGCTATATAAACCGGGCGATGTAGCGCGCGATCCTAGGATACTTTTTACCGCGGGAAAATATCTTATTTCTGAGGAAAAATACAAAAACTGCAATGTAAGAGTATACTAATATGTAACACCTAAGAATTTAGTTTTTGGTCATCTGAACGCGGGCGGAGCCGCGGGCAATGCTAGTATATTATAATAACTACTCTCAGACTTAGGAAATATAAGACGGAGTCCGCCAAAATTAATGTCAAAGTCAAAAATAGTAGCGTGTTTAAAGAAAAATTAATATACAGTGTTTGAGAATAAATCAATTATGAAAATTAAAAATAATACTAAATATATTATTTTATATTTTTAAGCATTAGTTCCCTTGAAAGAGAGATAGCATAATATTTGCTACAAAAAATCTTTATTATAAATACCTTAGTTTTTTTTATACTTATTAACATTTATTTACCTATCACTAAGTATAAAAATTGTCAATTGTATACTATTTTAAAACATTATATATTAATTTAAAACAATATTGTATGGCATCATGTTTATTTATATGACTTTCTATGTATATTATTCCTTAGTCTGAGTACCTATTATAAACAACCATTCATTGCCAAACCATGCAACACCACTACAAGCGCTAAATGGAACAAAATCAGCACCCGACTGAGCACCCATAGTGGCATAACAAAAAGGTTTGTCAGAGTCAATAACCTCTGAAAACCTAACGAGAGTTAGACTAGACGATATCTTTTGGTTGCCAACAAAGTATTCTAAAGGACATTGATACGAAAAATACCATTTGTACTGCGATAAAAGACGTCTAATCTAACAGAGGCAAGACGAGATGCATTAGTTAGAGATTTTATATTTTATCTCAACTACTCTTAGATTATATGTTTGAATATATTTTAATTAAACTAGTACAAAATCTCAGACGGTTCGTATAACGCTAGGTGAAAGAGCAGGGCAAAAATTAACTTCTAAGCTTGCAAAGAATTAGCTGACGGTGAAAGCTCATTAAAATCCATTCTTAATTGTGGAGCGTAAACAAATAAAATTCTGTAATTGGTTTCTTTGTTTGGAGAACACAATGATCCAGCAACAAGGGATTTTACTTTATATTTTTTCAAACCTTGTTTTTTGTATCAAAAGCCACGCATTAGGCAGTGACAAGAGTTTTTTTTACCGACAAAAACACCTGCTATTTTTGTAGTAACATATTTATAAATTGTTTTATGCAGAAATAAGAATTTATATTTGATCTATCCTTTAATAATACTTATATGTTTTCTACCACATTTTATATATATATAGCCTTATTGAATGCTTAATTGTACATATTGCATAATTGAAATAAAAAAAAATTATTAGTCCCAATAGAATAATCCTAAAACGGCTGTAAATAATTATATTCAACGTGCTTTAAATATATTTAACGTATTATAAGAAGAATTGCATTATAATTAGGTGCATGATTCTATAAAATTTACTACTAACAAAAACAAAACAGCGTTACAAAAAACGTGTCGGAATCACGCTCGCACTTGTAACTCATTATTTTGGCAGAGTTTTTTTCTACCAAAAGGGCTGCAAATGAAAACTTGACGCAAAATCACTTCTGTCTACATTGTGAGAGCGTTTCCCTCAACGGCGTCGATTTAAGGCACCCCGGTCCCTATTTCACGTGGGCGCCATACTATTCCCCCAGGCACTGTTAGACGAGTGTATTTGAAAAATCCAGACGGACGTACACATATATATATATATATATATATATATATATATATATATATATATATATATATATATACAAAATGTGTGAGTATTTTAAAAAACTTTGCTCTTCAGATGTCCTGTCGAAAAAATGGTTTAATTAGTTCCCATATTGCTTTGTTTTGCAAAAAAATAGGTGTTTACATTTAAATTTTGTGAGAATTTGTGCAAATTTCGTATTTTTATTTTGTTGATCCTTTTTGTATTCGTAACATTAAATACAAAAAAATCTCCCCCGTCTAACTCTAATAAGACTACCAGTTCAATTCCAGCGCGAAGCTCAAAGTTGTGTGAATACAATTATGGCCATTTATTAGTTGAGTGATATTGTTTACATGCGATTGCATTCTTTGGTCATCATATCAATAACCTATCTAACCATTTTGATATTGATTAAAACGGTGTAAACAATAATATATTTGTAGTACAGTATACACTTATTACCAATAAAATATGAATTTACGTTGAAAGATGGTTAAAACTCTAGCGCGAGTTCGACTTATACTTGGCTAGTATTTTATTTTTTGGTTTATTTATTGAGTTTGTAACAAAGCATGTAAAGTTTGATTTACACGTATTTATATTTTACAATAATGGAAAAACAAAAACGACCATAAAAACAAATATTCAAACAAATAAACGTCTGACAAGGGTAGGGTAACCTTATAAAATAATCAACTGTTACGGTTCAAACCGTACAACTATTTAGGGGACCAATGCACGCTATGACTTTTTAACGCGCTGTCGAGTGTCGACACACGTTCGACGTGCAATGAACGGCTATCGAGGCGCTTGTCGCGCATTTGTATGAACATGAGTAAACGACGTATGCTCGTACGTTCATCGGCATGTTTTTATGACGTAGTGTGCATAAAGATAGGAAAGACAGACGGACGGATAGTCAAATAGTTTTATTAATAACGACTCTACAAACTAAAAAAGCACTACGTACTTACACAATTGAAATAAATTTAATCTACTTAGATTTACTTAAATTAAATAATAAGTATAGATGTTCATTTAAAAGTATATTAAAATACACTTCTTTGTCATTATTATTTGTTTATTAAAAATTTAATTATTAAAAGACACCCGAAGCTTCGTTGACATCTTGGCATATTAATTTCCAAAATAAAATGTGAATCATTCATGTCATGTTAGTTTTGGTAATTAATCCTAAGCGAATCCCATGATACAAAAAGAACAAGCCCTCCAAAATTAAATTAAACTTCATAATTTGTCATTCATTAGTGGTTTTTGTTATGAGCTTTTATTTAACTTGCTTCGTTGATAGGTTTGTCTGCCTAGTTCAAAATGTTAAATAGTTTATCAATGAGTCTTTACTACTGGTTCATCAATTACTATTGATTGGCTGGTTTTATATTAGAGGAAATTGGTGGTCATTAAAAAAATGTATTTACAAAAATAAAAAAAACGCGACTGCGTAAAAAGCGAACTTAAAATATGAAAACAAGTTGACGAAGGAAAGCAGTATTATGCAGTCGGAGACATAATATGTACAATGTATAGGTATGTTTTATAATAGCTGCGTTTCTGTATGGCACAAGTTCCCTGATTTAACCACATCCAAAGCTTATTGCTTAGACATCATAGTAATTCTACCTACAATATTACCAACACTGCCATCAAATACAACTAGTGCAATATTTTCAGGCAACTTTTAAATACACTCTGATTTTCGCCTCAACAGTTTACTGTTAATCGTATTCGTTATATTAGAAGTAATTATTACACCAACTTTTATTACGTTCAGCAAAAATATTGACTGTCCGTTCGATTTTTTCATTTACAAAAGAACTAATATCGCATTCAACGAAATGTAATAAATTTGTATGTAATTTCAAAGACTACCAGATCACCACATTCCATTTTAAATACATATTTATTACAGCATAATTACCAGACAAAATACGAAAATGCTTCTGGTAACAAACCACTTACCAGAAGCATTTTCTTTTCGCACAATTGAATAGATACCTCTTATAAAATAATAATTAATCTATACATATACTTAATAAAATTCTAACTAAGCCGAATCTGTACATTAAATATTTTTTGGAAAATCTTATTGAAATAGACATTATTATCGAAACAGAGGAAGAATCTGTAGTTTTAAGAATTTTTGTCTCTCTGTCTGTCTGTTACCGCATCCCAAAAAAACTACTAGAGGGATTTTGACGAAATTTAGTATGGTGGTAGCTGGTTATCCGGGTCAACATATAGGATAAATTTTACTGCGGGAAAATGGCTCTTTCTGAAAAAAAAATACAAAAACTGCAATGTAAGAGTATACTAATATGTAAAAACCTAAGACTTTGGTTTTTGGTCATCTGAACGCGGGCGGAGCCGCGGGCAAGTGACTAGTGGCAAGTAGAAGGCTAGTCGCAAATATAAAAACATCGAAAAAAGATTGTGAAAGACGAGTCTTATTAAAATCACACGTGGACTTCTTGCTAAGATATACATATATGTATAACATAATAATTCTGTGTTTTTACCAAGAAACGTAAACTTACTTTATATTCTACAAACTTTTCTGTTATTTTTAGGGCAATGTATTATTGAGGTGTGTGTTCGTGAACATCGTGATATCGTCCCGGTTGAGATAACTTTGTTTTAGTCAATATAAAATTTTCGAGGAACACAAATGGAACTTGCACTAAACAGAAGGAACAGACAAACATACGCTACCAATACATATTTCGCATTGATATATAAAACATTGATATACATTTCCTAATAAATATCTCATCAAAAAGTGGCGTCGACATGTGACGTTAAGTCAATACAAAGAATAAAATTAAAAAATCGGAAGTCCTAATTGTCTTTATACAAATACGAACTTACACACTTCACATAAAGCATTTTTTAAAAGAAACAACGTGCTTTCGAAGTTTTTTCATCCGTAAAGCAATAAACAAAAGGAAAAAAAGCAAGTCAATTTCAAATTATGCACTTCTTTTTAGGACACTTTTGTGTCGCTAATTGCGTATCTTGAATTTTTCTATATCAATGATATTTCACAACATTTAACGAAAATTAATAGCAATGTATAGTTAAAAATCCCGTCATTACAAATTGTTAAACTACCTGAAGATATAAACATTTAACTTGTAAAATATATTTAACTAGCGACTTACCCTCGCTTCGCTCGGGTTCGTCCCTAGCTTGCTTCCGAATACAAACTTTATTATATGTCCTCAGGGTCTCAAACTATCTTCTTACCAAATTTCATCTAAATCGGTTCAGTAGATTCAGAGATTATACCCTACAACCTCACAAACTCACAATCTCGTAAACTCAAAAACTTTACCTCTTTATAATATTAGTATAGGTGAACAATACCTATTAACTATACTTGTAGGCACAAATATATATACACATACGCACATCCTTATAATACTTTTCCATTTTTTAATAGGTTACCTTTTTAATAGGTTTTTTATTGGTATTTCAATGATAGAGATAGAAATAGTCTAATATTGCTGCAACCTCCATATACTTATTGTTCCTCAAAAGATTTTTTTTTCAACTAAAACTTGTACAAATCTTACTGAGATTATTCTACTGTTTTCATTAGGCTGCTTAAAAATTATTCATTGGATTACTTTTCGCTTTTTATAAAAGCGAGTCATAAACGAAGCAACGCTCGCTCACTCGATAATCACGTGCATACAAAAATGACCATAAAAACCTAAATTAATTACTTGATCCTTCATAAAAAAAGTCTTTAAGATCAAAGGGAAATAAATACACGTTTTATCTTTGTTTGAGCTTGCCCCGGCCAACTAACTATAAGATTACCGAGATGTGCTAGATCCAGCCGCTAGATAGTTGTTTGTGACGTATCCTAATAGCTCGAATATAATAGTAAATAGGGTAACATGTGTTCGCAATCTTTATGGAAACGATTTATTGAATGTTATCAGATGCTTATAGTTCGTTTTTATCTTTATATTAATGAACATAGAAATTGTTTAAATTAATATATTTGTACAATGCGTTAGAAACATTTAAATTAGTAAATGTATTTGTTTTGAAGTAGTAAAAGTCTGATAGAAATCTATCCCGGTTCGAAAAACTGAGAAGTATTTTTTTATAATATTTGAAATTATTTAAATAGGTATATATAACAAATTCTTATTCACTCAGGTAATATTAATACATAATATTAATATTATTACAATTATATGTTGCCTTTTTTCGCCGCGATTTTTTTTATATAAAGTACCTATATATTTTATTTTATATAGGTATATAAGCTACCATTGGACGCGTCAGAGCTAAGCAAGAGTGATATTTGGCGTACTCTACGGCAAAGCACTATTCAGTTCTAAAGTTTAGGTAAGTAATGTTTTTTTTTTTGCTGGGGAAACCCATCATGGGGCCGACCGTCAAAGGGCATGGGACTGTGAGACTCTTATTCACTAAAAGCCACATCCGAACCCTATCACCGTACATAGGTCTGAGGCTAGGTGATGGTGGCGTATGAATATATCTCAGATTACTGGAACTCCTATCGTCCTACCTATCTATACTAATACCTATTATAAAGAGGTAAAGTTTGTGAGTTTGTGACGTTGTAGGGGGTAATCTCTGGATCTACTAAACCGATTTAGATAAGGTAAGAAGATAGTTTGAGACCCTTGGAAGGACATAGGATAGTTTTTATACCGGAAATCATCCCTTAAAGGGATGAAAGTTCGTATGGGGAAGCAATCTAATAGCTAATCTATACATATAATAAAATTCTAGTAACTCAGTCGAATCTGTACATTAAATATTTTTTGCTTAGCTTAATAAAAGCAATAAACTAGCTTTATATATAACTTTATTATAGAAGTTAATTGGATTAATTATTTGCAATTACGTACTAAAATACAATAAGACAATCTTTATATCGTCGAGATAAAAAATATATTTGCTGTAAGCGAAATAATAAAAAAATGATTATCTGCTAATTATGATATTGCAATTATTCGACTAATACTATAATTAAATCAGATGTAATATTTGTAATCTATACTAATATTATAAAGAGGTAAAGTTAATCTCTGGTAATCTCTGGATCTACTGAACTGACAGATATAGAGAGAGAAATTTTGTAAAAACCCTTGAGGCTCTGGGAAGGACATTGGATACTTTTTATCCCGGAAATCATCCCTTAAGGGGAGGTGAAAATGGTGATGAAAGTTTGTATTGCTAAGCAAGTCTTAGATAAAGTAAAATGTCATAAAACGTACTAAATATTATTGGATGACAAAAATATATTACACGATTAATACTAAAATGAAGTTTAAATACCGTAAGCTGTTTAATCGTTCCCTTCAATTACAACATAAGCCTTTAAGGCTTGGACAAAAACATTTAAATTTAATAAACAGTCGCGTGTTGCAACTTCCTCGTCCGTGAGTTTAAACTTAGAGCTTTAGTGATACTGCTTGAACGATAACGGTAATCATACATTAAGTAATATCATAACAATGTCCGGCGAGGAACTACGTTTAGCGTGTACATTTAATTATAACATCGTTTACGTTTACTTTAACAGACTCGTTTAGTTCTAGATATACTTAATTGTTTTCTATTTCAAAGCTTCCATTAAAACACATAGCAAATTAGACACACGGTAAGTAGGTTTCGCGCTACAAGTGTTTCATGTTATTTTAGCTAATGATCCATCATGAAATTATGTTAAACTAGCGACTTGCCCTCGCTTCGCTTGAGTGCGTCTCTGAGTGCCTCTTTTATTTTAAACAATATAATATTACAAACAGATCACTTTTTGACAAATTTAGGTATATATATTAAATTTCATCCAAATCTGTCTGACCGCTTTAACGTGAAGAAATCACAAACCTACACAAACAATATACAAACTTTTGTATTTAATAGTGTAATAATACTAAATACTCAACGGTCATTATTAGAGTGTCCATATCTATATTGAGTATCGAGCATGTCGGGGGTCCAAACGAACAGGAACTTACATTCAGACTGCAAAAATACTTATAAGGCTAGTTAGTTTATTACAGTATTTGCTTCGAGCGAGAATCGTAACTGTAGCCTCCGTTGTAGAGACACTGACCACTACGATAGACAGACATTACAATATATATTTTTTCGTAATACACCATGCTATTGGGATCATGATATTATTTTGATTTTTTTACAGAAGGTTAAAATAATAAAAAACTCTACCTAAATTTACATATCTTTGAGTCTAGCACCTGTTTACGTACACGTACCTAACTTCTACAAAGTTAATAGCAGCTTCAGAATAATTTCTTGAAACATCTGTTATAAACAAAAAACGAAGTGTTTAATATTTATTAAGTAAATAACACTAAAAAACGTATCTAAAAATGTGAATATTATTTTTTCGTACAAAAAGCCTTTCATATAAAATAGTTTTAATTTTAAAGCTTGAATATGCCGCCCTTGTGCATTTCAACAAAATATAATATCTGATAAAACATCACAAATTCTCTATGTACACCCACATAACAAAGTAAATCAAGAGCGACAGCTAACTAGTATTAAAGCTCATGCTAATACGAAACTTTGCCTCGCAACTATCACTGATTACATATTTGCTTGCAAGCTTCAACCAACTCAACTAAAACGTTAACTTTAATAAACATATTACATGAAGAGTTTTGTCAGTTAAGTCAAACAGCTTACAATAATTAAATGCGCGGTAAGCGCAGTAAATTAAAAGCATTTTAATAAAAAATAAATATTTTGAAACAACATTAATTTCTAAGTATTTTCCGTATCCGAGAAATAAATATATTGGGACATTAACACACAGCACCATCTAGTTCCATTCAGCTATGAGGTCTGTTGTTACGGATACCACATAGTTGATAGACTACACATATATAACTTTAAATACATACATATTATAAATATAAACACCCATGACTGGAGTACAAACATTCGTGTTTATCATACAAATGAATGAATGCCCCCTGCGGGATTCGAACCCGCAACCGCTGGCACAGCAAGTAGGGTCAGTACAAACTGAGCCAAACGTGTCGTCAATAACGCTTTAAAGATTTGTCCTAATACCCTAGAATTTCATTATTCTATTCAATTGCATATTGGAGGTGCAAAATAAATCTATGTCATACGTCCTTTTACCCCAAACATGTGTATATTTATGTGCCAAGATCAAAAAAAGCGTTGATTTTATTATGTAGCGCTATTATTCTAAAATTAATTCTAATTTACTAAATCGAAGGTTCAGGCGAGATAAATAAAATTATTTTTTTAATTATTGATTTTTCGGTTCCTTTTGCGATATTATTTTACTTCTGTTCTTTATAAGAGATTATAATTTGTTAAAAGTAAATATACGCAGCTCTGTATAGCATGTAGGTTTTTTAATGATTTAGATTATTGAGTACCTACCAAAATATATATCACCTCCCGGTAAATTTCTAAGAAATTAATTAAAATTCTAAGAAATCTATTGTTTACTGACACGCCGGCGTGTCCGCGGTCGTGGAGGGAATATCCGACTATAGATAATATTTTACGTCAGCAAACCAGACAACGGCCACTCAAATGAGACTAAGCGATAACGCACCCGTTCCTATATGATAAACGAGCTGCTGTTGTAATTTCTAATAAAATACGATTATTTCTAAATTTTATACTTGTTAGCCGACTGCAAGGAGACGGTTATGTTTCATGTCTTCCAAACCACTCGATGGATTTCTTTAATTAAGGTATCGTTAGATTCGTCTCATTAGTCCAAGTGTTCTTCGATAGGTGACATAAATAACAAATAAATATAGGGGCTGCTAGATTTAATTATTTAAGGTGATTTTTTTTTATATTCTTTTTCTGCCATATGGGTATCAAAGTAAAGGGCTCATAAAAAGGATTCCAAAAAAGTATAACATCCCTGTACTATTTATTTTAAATAACAGTTTAGGTTATATAATAATTTATCGTTGGTTAACACAAAAGCTGTGAATAAATAAATATATTATAAAAATAAAAAATCCGACTGCATAATGGCTAACTAAAAAGATGAAACGTGTATGTCTCCGACTGCATAATACTATATTCCTTCGTGAACTTGTTTTCATCTTTTTAGTTAGCTTTTATGCAGTCGTGTTTTTTATTTTTATAATATATTTATTTTTTTAAACTCTATAGTAGAAGATACGAAGTAAGCTCGACCTTCACCCATCTGCCTATCGGATAAAAAATATATTTTATCAAATGAAATATGTTCGTGGCTATTATTAATTAAATACATATATATATATATATATATATATATATATATATATATATATATATATATATATATATATATATACATATATATATATATATATATGTGTATGCGAATAATAACGGCTGACGGTATTTTATCCCGTGGACGCCCCGTCATCGCCGCCATTGGCTCAGAAATCAGAATACTATGAGTTAAGATGCGATAAGCAACACATTAATTGTTACTTAATTAATCTTTATTTTTTTGTACTGTATATTTGTAATATGTGTATATTACCCAGTCTTGGGTTTTTTTTCAAAAAAACCCCAGACTGGGTAAGTGTTGTAACTGGTAAGTCGATTTTATCATTGCATTAGATATAAGATTTAAGTCAGCTTGATTTTACGTGTACCTACTCTGTTTTAAAAGTATTGTTTTTATATAACTAGTTTACTACATACTCTATGTGTTAATCTATACATATAATAAAACTGTAGAGGTCGAATGTCTGTGCGTAGAAAAAAAATGCTAAAACCCGACTCAGGGGGATGAGAAATACTTAGAACAAATCCAGATTTTTTCAAATTTTTTGTTTCTCCGTCTGTTTGTCTGTTTGTACGGGCTAATCTCCGAAACTGTTGGACCGA
The DNA here is from genome assembly GCA_921882275.1 of Brenthis ino. Classification (NCBI taxonomy): domain Eukaryota; kingdom Metazoa; phylum Arthropoda; class Insecta; order Lepidoptera; family Nymphalidae; genus Brenthis; species Brenthis ino. The sequence continues at coordinate 10,970,165 of OV170228.1, read as the reverse complement.
TTTAAATGAAATTTTGCATGGTGGTACCTTATATACCCGGTTAACATTTTAGATTCCAGAAAATTAAAGATTTCCCGTAGGATAGTCGAGCGAAGCGAGGGTGAGCCGCTAGTTATTAATACTTTTACTTATTTCGTTTAATGAAATTATAACGTAGGTACTTTTAATGTTACACACGTACATTTTATTGTCATAATTATCCTTTTGTATTGTTGAACTATTACATATAATTATTACAAACTGATTTAATTTTGCCTGGACTGCCTCATCTATATATTCTGTACACTACTATTCTTGTGCCTTGTGTAGTAACAATACATATTGCATTTCCTGTAACCGAATGTTGCAGTCAGGTGTACAAAATCAGTAATTTAATTTAATAAAATGTCTGATAATAACGTTACACGGTTTTTGTACCTATCATTTCGGAAGTGTCTACAAGGACGTTGCGAAGATTCCTCGAGCGTTTCACTGCCCTGACGAACCTACAGATTTATCCTGCCTAAGAGTGCTTATATAACTGGACTATAATTCAAAGCTACACCTGCAGTGTTGCTAGCCAGGATAGTAATATTTCATTTTAATTATTTTCTAATTATTAGATTTTTTTAGTGTGTGAACCCTACGAATATTAACTTCTTGGATTTTATTATTGTAAAGATTGGTTTATAATTTAATATACAATGGCATAGCCTAGTCTAATATCCTAGTATAGTTATTTTATTTAATACTAAATTAAGATAATGCACCACTGTCACTGTACGAGTACAACAAGGAACTATTAAATTTAACCAAGCCACTAAATTCCCATCAGGCGAACTATGTACATAATAAACGGAAGCCAGTTTAATAAGCTCCCGAGTAATTGGGTTAAAATACACATTGTACGGAGCACTTTATGTTGGTGCAAAACAATGGATCTAATTCGCAACATTTCGATAGTTTTTCCAAACGTGCTCATTAAGAGAGTTAAAAGCCTTCAAAAGAGAGATCTTTAGTGTACATTAACTACACAAGCTTCAGAAAGGAACTACTATATATTATTTTATTATAATACAGTGTATTTGTTCTTCTTTTCTAATATAATTGAGTAGTTTAAAAGTAACCAAATTGTTTTATCTGTCAACAAGCTGCTAGTACACTTGTAAACCTACTGCAAATTATGCAAATGCAGAATCACAACATTTTTTCTTGCGATCAACGCTGAAAGCACTAAAACACAATGATATATTATAGTATATTATATAACGCATGTGTTCATCTAGTAAATAGACGATGCAAAAGCTACCCATTATATAATATTTCTATTTATTAAACCGCAAGCTTTTCATAACTAGAGGGTGAAGCTTTTGAAGTGTTACAATTCTTACTTATAATATACATAAATGGAGATCCAAATGATTTTTAACGGTTTATGTTTGTTCATAAACTGACAAGAGAGTGACTTGGGTTTCTACATATATAAATAGTACTTGAGTGAAGCATGGGCAGAAACTAGTAGCATATTCATGGATTTTCGTATTATATAATTTAACCTTTCGTATTATATTATAACTGTACATTTATTAAGAATGAATCTTCATAAATGATTTAAATATATAATATCGATTCATATTTATTACTAGCGACTCATCGTCCGTCCGCTCAGGTTCGTCCCTAGTTGCGTCTTAACGTTATGTATAGATTTTAATATGAAATGTAATAAAAAATATTTACTGTACAGATTCGACTCAGAATTTTATTATATGTATAGATATTCTTATTCATTCAATAGACCTCTGAAGAGAAGAAGAAACTATTATTTTATTATACCTACTATAAGAAATAAGATTTGGAACGAGCAAAGTTTCGAAAACTCTACAATGAGAGTTTACAGTTTAAACTCTTTATTTTTTTGCAAACGATCAGCCCCTGCTTCGTTCGAGTTTCACGTAATAATGGCCATTTAATTTTATACAGAAGATCGATATACATTTTAACTTAGTAAAGAGTTACTAACTAAAAGTAGTATATTTCAACACTACTACTGTCTGTGGCTACCCAATATATTTTTATTTAGTCCAGAATTAACAGCTAAACCCTTTCTCATATTGGGCTGTGCAGAACATAATTGTGAAAAGAATTACAAATATCAGTTTACAATTAGCGATTATACTGTGTATAATGTGTGCATGCAATAAAAATGATTCCAGTACCTCCTATTCTTTTAAATCGGTCAAAAAGCCCAAAGATACTTAATTTACATCCTTTTAGGTATTTAATTTTGCTAATAGTATCTACTGATCTAATTAACCGACTTACAAAAAGGAGGAAATTCTCTATTCGCCGAAATCTTTTTTTACGTATGTTCATCGGTTATTCAAAGACGCCTGTACCGATATGAAATATTATTTTTTTGTTTCAAAGGGTATTCTTTCCAGGTGGTCTCAATTAAATTTTATCGAAATCGGTCGAGCAGTTTTTAAAAACAATCAACAATAAATTATGTTTAAATAAATGGCTTAATCGAATATGTTATTAAAAAACTTTCTTCTTACAAATTACGTGCTTATTACGTGTACACTAAAAATGGAAAATAGAATTCTTTTCTTTTAAGTTATTATTTTCGTAACAAACTATAAATTCAACAGCCAAGTAAATGCCTTAAGGTCTCACCCAACTTATGGAAGAGGACATGAAGAAAAGCTAATGCTCCACTTATGAGACACATATCCTATAGTTTTATGTTTATGGATTTCCTTTTTATTGACAACTCATTAATGTTTATTAACTTTTTCCACAGAACTTTTAAAACCATAAATTACCCAATGACATTTATGTTGTGTGATAAAATGTTATTTATCTTTCGTATATATAATTTATATACAAAATATAATTTGTATACAAAATTTTACATAATACTTAGTTCTTGATTAAATGTGTACAGATAAATAAAATTCAAGTGTCTGTTTGTAATGTCAAAATAACAAACTTTTATTAAATACGTATGGAATTATTTACGACTAGCGGCTCACCCTCGCTTCGCTCGGGTTCACCTCTAGTAAAGCACAAACAGATCTATCCCACGGGAACCGTTCATTTTTCCGGGAAGAAAAGTAACCTGTTGTTTGACCGGCAATATAAGGTATCAGCATGCCAAATTTCACTAAATTAGGTGAATAAGTTGTTGTGTACTAAGCTGTATAAGTTACTATAGTTTTTAACTATCCCACGAAAACTCTTTAATTTTTCGGGATGAAAAGTAGCTGATTTGTTTTTGTCATGTATGAACTATATTATTGTAAAGTTTCATTAAAATCCAATCATTAGTTTTTGTGTACTAAGCTGTATAAATTGTTATAGTTTTTTAACTATCCCACGGGAACTCTCTAATTTTCCGGGATGAAAAGTATCTAAGATGTTGCACGGGGATATAAGGTACTACCATGCAAAATTTCATTTAAATCGGTTTAATAGAATCGGAGATTAGCCCGTACAAACAGAAAAACAGACAAACAGCTGGCTCGGGTTCGTCCATACCTACGAATATGTTGTATTATCTCTTTAACCATTTGTCCAAATTATATGCAGTAAAAGGGAAAAGTCTTTTGTTTTAAATATTTTAGACGATAAATTTACTTATTTTGATAAGAATTCATAATTGTTGATAATATGACCAATAAACATGACCTACCGATTTAATTTATTTTTGTAATATAAAAAACTACTTTTTGTGACTTAAATTTAAAAGTTAGACATATGCTGTCGCGGACTTTTTTGTAGGCATTATTAAGTTCTACAACTTTTCTCTAGAACATAATCATATATCTCTCATCATTAAGGCAGCGTTCGTAAGAAACGTTTTCGTTCGACCGTTTTTTCTCCGACTTACTTTGCAAATGCGACTACCACGAAAAAGCCTTTTCATTTTTCGGGTTAATATATAGCCTATGACACTCAGAAAGAACGTGGCTTTCTATTGGTAAAAGAATTTTGAAAATCGGTTCAGTAGATCCAGAGATTACCCCCTACAACGTCACAAACTCACAAACTCACAAACTCACAAGATCACAAACTTTACCTCTTTATAATATTAGTATAGATAGGTAGGTAGGTACTTATAAGAAAAACACAATTGTTAAAACTGTTTGTTCCGGCTAATCTCCAAAACGGCTGGACCGATTTTGACGGGACTTTCACTGGCAGATAGCTGATGCTATAAGGAGTAATTTAGGCTACTTTTTTTTTAGAATCAGGGTTCCGCTCAAAAAAAACTAAAACGTACCTAGGAATGTAGCCGAGCAAAGCCCCTCGCTAAGACACTAGTTTATTATAAATTATAATATCTGCATGCGATTCTCATATGAGCGTTGAAGTACATAGCTTTACGTATGACTAAAATTTTTATCACGATTAATTATAAAACGAGGTCATTTTTATTTTAATATAAAAACGTTTTTAGACATAAGGACTGGGAAAAATAACATTGTTGTTGTTACCTGTTGTTGTTATTTTACTAGCGGCTAAAAATCACTTCACTGGTCCTTAAATTCCTAATAGTGCCGATGTCATAAGACATACAGGCATACAGAAAAACCGAGACCTGTAATAATACAGGTCTCGGTTTTTCTGTATACTAAATTTTATCAAAACTGGCCGAACGGCTGGCATTTCAGTGGGTGGAAAGGTGTTACAAACATACATGATACACACACATACAAATTTTGGCACTGATAATAATATGTACTATGATTGTATAGATTTCGAAATAATCCGAAAAGATAGTTTTATTTAAAATGTATACATTCCGTTATATTTTTTATTTCAATAGGATTTCATGTTTATATATCCTCATACAAGGGCAAGTATTTTCTTTATTCTCCTATATTCGACCCTTTTTAAGGTCCCACTGCTGCTACTGCACGGACCTCCCTTCAATACGAAGAGGAATCAGACCATATAGACCACCACGCTGGCCAAGTACAGGTTGGCGGACTACATATTTTCCTTCATCGTAAGACAAGTGAAAATCATGTTGGAAATGAATCGCACGTGAAAATATCAGAGGTGCGAGACCAGAGATTTGAACCTGCTTCATTCGGTTTCCCAAGCAAGTGTGTTATCACTGCCTTCTCATTTGGAGTTTTTTTTAAATTGTTTATTTACGTCCTTTAGTTATTTTCATGACAATTGTCATATTGTCTTGGTTAATTCTAGATCGCCAGACACGGTTCTAATGTCACTTAAGATGTATTTCCTTTCATGAGAATTAAGGTCAAAATAGTTATTAATCAAAAGGGACGGCAAAAATAAACTTCAAAATATATTCATTAATTAAATATTTCTATATCCCATATATGGCTTTCTCAGCTTTTTTTTTCTTTAATGTCTTACGAATTGCGTTGATTTATGTGATTTATTTACACATTTATTGATGCAAAATAATCAAAAAAATGATAGTGAGGTGTGTGTGATTTAGGAGAAATTCAGAATGAAGATAGCTTATAAGCTGTCTTTAGGAATATCCTGGATTAACATTTAGGTTATACTTAACAAGGTACAGAATCTCGAGGTACTCGTAATTAAGAAGAAACATTGGTACAGAATTCAGCACAAATTAAAACTTATCATATCAAGCTGTTTTCTTACTCAAATCTTGTACTCCTCAATTTTACTGTTAAATTTTTCATACACCAATATTTCACTTTTTAGGCATAACATCTAAAACTTTAACTAATATGTATCTATTTTAAACATAGTCACTACAGCAATTCCATATGCTAGCGATCTATTATATATTCTTATCTTTTATATATCATACTAAATTAAAATTAAATTTTCATAAATTTTCTAATTAAAGAAATTGTAAACAAATCAAAAACTTATGAAAAAATAATTGAAATTTAATTTATGTTAAATTTTTCTGTTTCAGCTTTCTGTCTTTTAAACAACTTCAAAAAATCACACCTCTCACCTCTTTATGTATTTTTAACGACTATTTTTTAAAATATGTTTTGTATATGGAAAAAAAATGTACCTACTTTAATTTATAAGTCAGTCAGTTTGAGTTTTAGCACCAGTAAGTTTACAAAGCAGTATAAAAGCACAAGTGATAAGGTACAAAAAAACAATACAAGTGATAAAAACCCTATTAATCTAAACTATTACTAATATTATTGAGAGGTAAAGTTTGTGAGTTTGTGAGGTTGTAGGGGGTAATCTCTGGATCTACTGAACCGATTTAGATGAAATTTTGGTAAGAAGATAGTTTGAGACCCTGGGAAGGACATAGGACCTTTTATCCCAGAAATCATCTCTTAAGGGCTTAAAATGGGGATGAAAGTTTGTATTTGAAATCAGGCTAGGGATGAACCCGAGCGAGGCGAGGGTGAGTCCCTAGTCTCTTATAAAATTAAAATTTGTAGAGTGTAATTACATTATTTCAAGTTTAAATCTATGGATACTAGTAAAAAACTGATTTTCCATATATGATAGTATCTATTGGGTCAAGTAATATCACATTGAATGCATTCACTCAGTCTAATGTCCATTTTTAGCAGCATTATAATAAAACTAGTATAAAGGAGAATACACATAAGACATGGACCTATTGTAACTAGAGAAATTACTGTATTTTTTCCCAGAAATAACTTCATCATGTGACCAATGATCAAAACATAAGTGCTCAGAAGAAACAAGTATTATTGATTATTGTTGAAATATTTCATTGAAAAAATAAAAAAAATAATGTGTAAAATATCAATTATAAAATCATAACAGTTTAAAGTATTGTGTTCAAAAATACAATGTTATTTTCAGAGAGGTTTCTTTAAATATTCAGTTTTCTCTACTCCTGTATGTATACTGGCAATTGATGATATTAAGAAAGAATGTGACCTATCTAATTTTAATACATTCCATATCCAGAATGATTCCAAATTCAAAATTAAATATTCTATAGTAGATAATAAATCACTGGCCACATATGGCTCATGAATCATAGGACAAAGATATGATACACATGTGTTTCATAAACATGCTAACATCTTAGCTTCCATTCCTTTGTATAAATAAAAAGCTTATCAGTATTTGTTTTCATAGACAAATATACATTTAGGTTGATGAATGGTTCTGGTTTTAAATTTATTATACATAAATATACAATTATACAAGAATAAAGGTTCGAGATATAGAAAATTTGCTTATGGAAAAATCAGAAATTTAATTACTATATTTGTATTATGTATGTTAGAATAGTTTATATATTTAATAAATTGTTTTATTAAGTAACTTTAATTTAACTTTAATTTAATACTTAAAATAAGGTATTTATAAAAATCAGACATTCACAGTAAATTTAATTTGTGTTACTTTTAAGTGATATAAATTATAACTTTATAATTTGTTAACTGTTCTTATTTAGCTTTCATATTACTGGGTGTAATATAACTATAAAAGGGTTAAACCATATAAAATTACTAATTATCATACATATACAATGTACATTACCTTTAATAATGATTAATAAAGATTACTATACAATTTCAATCCCAAAATAAAAATGTAAGGAAACCAAACCTATTAGATAGTAAATGAACCTATGATATATTATTATTTTGCCAAATTTGGTTATTAAATTATTTTAGAAACGATTACTTTACAATAAATATGATTCTTGGTCTAAGATAAAATCAAATTATAACTTTAGAATGTCAGACGGTAACGAAAATCGGCAAGTTTACTTTGGTTTAAACTAATAACAAACAACGAAATTGTACCTATGTTCCGTAGTGACAAATATTGCGTTTATATAATATTGTCCTTTCATGTATTTATTTTGTTTTCTAACTAGAACCACAAAATTAGTAATTTGCAAAAACTTATCATCTGGCTTTAACCTACGAGAAAAGGGTCAATCGACCTAAGACCTTTCTTGCAGATAACCTTGTTGTTTATGCAATCTTTAAAGCTACAATAGCCATAACTCAAATTGAACGTTTCATATCTAAACGTTTCCAGTAAAACTTATTCATCATTTCCAAAATATATAAAGAAACATACAAACTACATACCCTTATAAGTCCACTGAAGATATGAAGTTACTCTTAAGTCCAGTGACGTAAAACATTATCACAAAAAACACACAATTCACAGGTTCCACTTGCACATAATCCTTCGATAATTTTAATTAATCTTCACCCGCGAAAACAAAAATCAGTTTCTTATTGACATAAACACAAACTGAGCGTCCGCCATATGCAGGTACGTTCCGCACATACGTGATTGTGAAGTATTCTCTCTGCATGTTCAAAACGTTTGCTCTACTCACAGCTACAATCTATGATTGAAAGCTGTCACTTTACAGAAACAAGCCTCTTAATAATTAGAATCACTGAATATTTTAAGCTGAAAGTAATATAATTTAGTATAATTTTGCTATTACAAGAAATTATAAAATCTTTATATTTTTTAACGTCAAAATTTTTTGATCTTGTATTACACTACAAAATGAACCGCTATGATTATATATTCGGAACGTTCCTTCTCTCGTAGCTAGCTTCACATTGTCGAAACAACTTCAGTGTGTTTCAATCCCGACGAGCTTTGATTTCGATTTACGGAAGAGTGTGGATGCAGGAGAGAAAGGGACAGACAGAAATATATTTTTTATGTCAACGTCCTCAGAGAAGACAGAGGATACTGCTTCAATAGGCTATCACTTTATTAAGCTGTGGCTTTTCGTAGCACTTTTCTTGTAGCTACAATAAAATAATTTAATAAAATGAAATAGGTAATGCAATGTAAACTGAAATCATTTTACTAGAATTGCTGTATCAAGTTTCATTCAAGCTTTTTTTTTTGTTTTACGGTTATGATTTCGCATAATTAATTATACATATATTATGCAGTAAGTTACCTATACATAATAATATTTATATATAATACAATAAAACAGTAACTTAGCGAAATCGATATGCGCGTTTCACGCAAAAAGTAGGTACTGAAACGATTTTAACTAAATTTTGTGTAGAGATAACTTATTGCGCGAGTCAACATTTAGGATACCTTATACTACAGAAAAATCTTTCATTCCCACGGGAAAACACAATAACTGGTTTTATCGAGTTATTCTAAGAATGTATATGTCTAACGCTGGCTAAGCCTTAAGTAATACATCAAAACAATGTACTAGAAAATTTTAGGTCTTAATAAGGCCTACAGAAAAATCTGCAATAGCTTTCTTCTAAAGTGTACTCCCTACTCGCACTAACTATTCATATCTATTTACAACGAACCTAGGGACACACCTGAGGGACCACACTAGTACTTTATTTAAAAAATTATGTCGTATATAGGTATAATGTATAACACAAAGGAAATAAAAAATAGTTAATTTTATAAATGTATGCCAATCTGGGAATCTGCTCTTGACCTCATAATTCACTCATTACGTACGACTACGAGTAGACCTTGTTTATCGTGAGTTCTGGCAATGAATAAATACGACATTTTTTTATATTTTTCTCAAAAAGCTTGCTTTGAGCAGTAAAGCTTAAAGTTGAAACACATTCCTGTTTAATAATAATTACCTAATCATTCGCCATTCATTCTAAATAACATTTTTAATTATATTTAAATACGTTTAACGTTTACCTTAACTCCGAACTATATAAAAGTACAAAAATATTATTTCTAGAGCTTCCGAATCAAATGCGTAAAGGATCAACGCGTATCATTTTTTCCAATTCAATGTCCTCCTTTATTTAAAAAAAATCTGTTGCGGTAGGTACCTACGTGTATATTTTTATTAAAAATAAACTATTATGAATGTTATAAGTTAAAACTGTTATACTCGATATAGGTATATGATTCCTATTTTTTCTTTCAAAGAAGTATTAGGTACTTCTATCGTATATTAAGTATTAGTGCGTCATTTAAAGACGTTATTAATGTATTACTCTGTTCGAGTTGTTCAAGGGTTTGTGTCGAATTAAAATTGACCCGTATGCGGGATAGTTCTAATATTTTACATTATAATAAAAAAAAGTTTCTCGTCGGCTTTTCTTAGCAGAATCGCATTTCCACCTGCTAGGAGCTGACTGACTACCCTGGTCCCTGCCTCTTTTTAAATTTAAGTTTTAAATTTACTTATAAAACTTTACTTGAATAATAATGAAAAATGTTAGTATGTAAAAATATCTACGTATTTTAGACTAAACTACCAATGTAAAATAGAACAATAAAACATTTTTCAAATTCTTAGTTTTAAATAAGTAATACGTATGTATGTATGTAGATTGCATCTCATTTTATTTACCCATGGGGTAGTTCGTACCATCTTTTGTAGGGACTAGAGGGTGCAAACATTTTTCCCACTTAGATAAATAAATCTCAACTATGTAATGCCTAATCCCCTAAAACTCAATTTTAATTTACAATTCGTTAGGTGATGGAATAAATACTTAAACGTATTCTTCGTTCTGCATTCGTTTGAAATAGTCTTAAGTGCTACTAGTAAGTTCCCTCTAAACCATAGCTGGTTTGATTGCACGTAGCTTTTGAAGTGCATTCGTTAGGAATCCCCACCCGGCATTGTGTTTATAGTGCCCTCGGGAAATAACCAAGTATCACCCTAAACCATCGTTCAGGATCGAAAAACGTGGTTTATGTAACTACCGACGTAGGGCTGCCTGTACCTATTTATGTTAAATGTACATAATTGAATAGTGTGCTTTTTACTTCTATTCTGAATGTTAAATCGTATTATAAATATGTACGTTATTAAATTACACGTATTTTGTTCCCTCTTTACACCTTAAAGTCTTAGTTGTTGTGTATATTGTGAAGGAATATAGCATGTATGTATCTATAGTATCTATGGAAAAAGATGTCATAAGGCTCATAACTCATAAGATATATTTTATTATCAATTGATAAGACATGAGAGTTTGAAATAGGTTTAAATAGGTTTTTAAGCAATAAATTATACTTAAAGCCTGAGCTATTCACTCATATACCAAACAAAGGTAAGCTGTAGTTCATTTATAATCATATTTTTCCTTATTTTTTATTAGTGGTAGGTAACTACGCAAAATTGCGAAATGCTTAGGCACTTACTGAGCAAAATTTGGGTTAATATAAAGGATTAGGTACGTACATAATTTTTTAACATTATTATGAATCCAAATAAAAATAAATATTATGTTTAAGCTATTAAAATTGCTAGTGTATATGTAAGAAAAACTAAAAGTATTTAAAAATATATAAATTATTAGTTATTTTATCTGTCTATGATACTAAAGTTTAAACAAATTAGCAAAAATCAGCAGTGCAGTAGCAATTTAACTATTTTTGTTCTATTACGCCATAGAAGTGTAACTTCTTACGTGCGTACATAAGTACACACACACGTTTTTTTCATAACAAGAAAGAAATAGGTAGGTAAATATAATAAAGTAATAAAATAAAAAGTAAATTCATTTAAATATAATAAAATTAAAAATATTCAAGATTGAATACAAATTGTAAGTATATTGTTATAATTTAACGACGTTTAAGTAGGTATAATCAATCTACATACTCGTAAATCTTTGCTTGATACATTAGTGTATTACACAGTCCATTCTTGAAATTAGGTGACGAGTCTATTCAATCTCAAACCGTCGCCGAGTGGCCTCACGGTTGAGACGGATTTACTCATAATACCTTCTGATTTTACTTGTCATTTTCTTTAGAAAGCCTATCCTTCTCTTTCAAATTGTGTAAATGTAAGAAAATGAAGTCAATTTTATATAGTGATATGATAAATATTAATAATACTCTTAAGACACACTCGTCAAATTATCCTATTATGTTATACAATTTATAAAATATAAAAATATAATATTTCGTTTAGGTCACACTTTTATGTGAGGTATTTTAATTAACAAATTCGTTATCCTTTATAAGTCTGTTCAGAAATTTGAAAGGACATTAAATTAAAGATTGTTTTAAGTAAATATGTTTTAGTTAAGTAAATGAAAGCATATAACTACCTACGCACTCTTATTTATTTTATCTAATACTAGCGGACCCGACAAACGTTGTCCTGTCTACACGTCTTTAATTTGAAAATTTCAAACTTTTTTTAATAATTTTTTTGATGAAAATTATTATTCAAATTGTGAATCTAAACCATTCCCAGATCCCCTTGAACACACACAAAAAATTTCATCAAAATCGGTCCAGTCGTTTGAGAGAAGTTCAGTGACATACACACTCACAGAAGAATTATATATATAAAGATATAAATCTCAAGTTAAGTCGACCTCTAAAATTTAAGTATTTCTAAATCTAAAACTATTTAAATATAAAATATATCAATAAAAGTATTATTAAAATAAAACGTATCAATAAAACTATTTTCTTAACATGAGCGTGGATCGAATAGAATATGTGACCTCCAGAGCAATCATAATTATAATTAATTAGTATTACTTACCGCATCGTGCGTCAAAGATTGTCTTTTTAATATATCATAAAATTAAACCAATTTCAATTTTCAGTTTTTACTTTTTACTTAAAACTAAAAATTACGGAATAAAAAAGCAATTTTATAAAAATTAAACCGACTTTAAAAAAAACGAATAAAAAGTGAAAAATAAATGAACGGGGTTTTCATTTACTATAGATACCTAAGCCGACGCATAGTAAAGCAAACTTATTTCGATACGTATTAATAGATCATCTAATTGTTGTATAATATTTTAACAATTAGAGTTCATACCTTGTCATATTTACTTATTAGATATCATATTTTAAAGCATTGTCGGGTGGCACCGACTTAGCCCTAATAGATTCTCATATGTAAATATTTTGAAATTCCAATAATATTACATAAATGTATACGTGTCAAATTGATAACTTCCTTTTTTTCAAGTTGGTTAAAAAGGTTTTATCATAAAAAGATAGGTACCTGTGACCATCGTTTATTATCTACAACTTACAAGTAAAACTAATCACAAATTAATATAGTAGCATCAAAGTTATCCCTTTAAACAACCTTTTGACCAGTTGAGGGGTGAAGTGTCTTAGGTTAGCTATCACAAAACTTTTAGTTAATTAAATTGGTGGATTAAATTGAATATTGAATTAGGTTCCAAGACAGAGACAGTTCGATGAAGGAAGACCAATTAAAAATTAATCTACTTAAGGTAAGATTTCAGTGTCCTATTAATTTTATTATTCCAGTTAAGAGTACTTTTTGTTTTTAATAATTCAATAATTATTTATCTCTTGAATCTTAAATAGTAATTAAAGATAGCATAGGCATATTTAAAATTACGTTCAGTAACTAAAAGCTAACTAATCTAACTAAGACATACATACCAGTATGTACATCTCGCGGCAAGGATGAAACGTGTATGTCTCCGACTGCATAATACTATATTCCTTCGTGAACTTGTTTTCATCTTTTTAGTTAGCTTTTATGCAGTCATTTTTTTATTTATATAATATATTTTTGAATGATTAAATCTCGTTTTTTTCCTATTCTTTCGACTTACTAAGCGAAAACGGTTAATTGAAATTCGCTCTATTGTTAAGAGTGAATGTAATATCTCAAAGACTCAAACGATGTTAAAATCTTAATAAAAGCTTCTTTTAATACCCTAATAGGACTAAATAATAGTATAATAATAATATAATAAACATAACATAATTTTTATATTCTTTTGCGTAAAGCAAAATGTTATTATTTATTTATTAATGTTGGGTGTGGTGCCGAGGTCGGCCCTAGCTACGTCGACCAGTTTTGGTCCATTGTAGCTCCCTTTATAGTGAGTTCAAAGTTCTCCGCTTAGTCCTGTTGACTCCAGGAACTTCCAGATTTTCTGAGCGGGGAGCATCTGTATCTCTTCCGGTTGCATAATATGCTGCCCTAGATAGATACTTCTGCGGTGCATGAGTGGACCGCACGAGCAGAGGATATGCATAGCAGTTTCCTCTGTCTCATGGCATAGTCTGCACATTGCGGTCTGACTGAGGCCGAGGGTAAACATATGTTTATTGAGTTTGCAGTGACCAGTAAGTATTCTGGTTACTGCACTGGTTTTATACTTGTTGAGTTGAAGCAACTCTTTTGTAAACTTTTTGCGATATCCCTTAATTAGCGCTTTAGAGTGTATTTGTCCAGAAGTGGATTGCCACTCTTGAAGTGCTTGGCGATTGCAGTGAATTTTGAGAATTGAATAGGCATGTTGTTTTGCAATGCCACAGAATGGTTCTGGGCCACAATCTGGGGTTACAGCGCCCCTTCTTGCCAATGCATCAGCCTTTTCATTCCCATCTATGCCTGAGTGACCCGGGACCCATCTGAGGGTAACTCTGTTGGATGTGCCCAGGACATTCAGATTATCCATACAGTCTTTGACCAACTTAGAGTTGGTCTCAAGAGAATCTATAGCCAGAAGTGCTGCTTGGCTATCTGAGTTGATGTAGATATTTTGGTTTCTAAGCTTCCTCTCCAGGATGACTTCAGCACATTTGTTGATGGCGAAGACCTCGGCTTGGAAGATGGTGGCCTCCTTGCCCAGATTGACACTCATGTCAAATCTAGGCTTAAGGCCATAGATGCCGCACCCTACATCAGATCCTTTCTTGGATCCATCTGTAAACCAAACATGACTGCCCTTTTTGTGAGACTCTTGGTTTTTTAGCCACATGTCCCGGTTGGGAAGATCTATTTGGTACTGTTTTGCGAAGTTAAACTCTGTAAGCAAAATGTTAACTAATTGTATATCAAATTTTATTTCACTCATTCCTCGTGCAATGATTTTTTAAAAAGAAATTTAAAGTTTACACATGTAGGTACATTGTACAAGTACCCAAGTATAATTTTTTAATATAAACAATTAAACAAGTATAATCTTTATGGATAAAATAAAGTCTTTGGTCTTTCTCAGATTGAACAAATTTGTCCCATAACATTTACTGAAAATCTGTTTAACCCTGTTTAATTTGTAGCACGGAAACAAGTAATCTAACCGACACTTACTAATTAGGTACTTTTTATTTGACTTTAAAAAGGGGAACAGTTAAATTGTTTGTTTTATTTATGTACTATTTTGGTAATTCTTTTCTAATAAGTAAATTATACCTACGTTAAGGGTAACATAAAAATTGGGAGGAAAAAACACCCCTTAAGGCTTAAAAGTAATTACTTTCAATGGCACACAGACTTCAAATCGATTTAAGTTTAATTATTTGAAGGGAGACTCCTCTGCGAAAGAATAAATAAATATTTTATGTATAGAGCAAGAAAACAGCAAATTAAATTAGGTATATGTATAAAGGCTCTATGTGTGCACTGTACATATACATAGGTACATGCATCAGACAGTCGCGATTGTCCCCGAGCGGCGCATACTGCCTCATAATTGCATTTGAAGCCCTCTCTGACGGTATTGCCTGCCCTCCACTATTATACCCATTTCACTCCATTTAAAACAATAATGCGCTCTCATAAGAGGATGTGTCAATTTTACAGCTTATTAAAAACTACTTTACCTGATTTAAAGTAAATGCAGAATTTATAGGAAAAAATCAATATCGATAACAATTTAACGACTCAAACAAAGTTTTCCTGTAGGTATCACTTTTGCAAAATATACATAGAGCACAAGTAGATATTTCGAGTGGTAGCTTCTTCACGAACTACATGTTCTCTTTAAATTAAGTTGACTATTCAAAAGTGCGTATAAAACTTTAATTAAATATTTTTTATTTTCATTTTCTAGATGACGATAAAATTTATTAGGTACATATTATGGGTGAAAAGGCTCGAACCTACGACATCATCATTCTGAATCTGAATGTTTTACCTAATGCCAGGTCAATTTTAAGTTGCGCTGAAACAAACTCGTAGAAAAGTAGAGCGATTTCCAGACTTTTAAAATATATACATACCTATCACAACGCTGAGCTCTGCAATCTAGCAGCAGTTTCTCAAAATAATGTATTAATATTTAAATAAAAACCTGTTGTGATGTTAATTTAGTATGATTCGAAAAGGAAAATAATAATGACAGTTTTAAAAAACATTTTATTGACGAATTGAAATGTATAGGACTCGTCAAAACGAATCATATGAGCCCAAACTAGAGGGGTTTACTAATAGCCACTGAAGAGCTCCACTATCCACCTCCTGGCTTTATCATTAGTTCAGCTCTGAGATATCGAATTATAGTATTGTCATCAGAACTACATATACCTACATACATACAATTCATTTCAATACGACAATTAGAAGTCAGTTAAGATTGACAATTGTTAGTTACATGTGAAGATAATTTACTACACCAAGTCAACGTGAGCAATCGTATTATCGTAATAACCAAATCTTCTCGTAAGTATGGACTCCTCTTCCACATCGAATTGTACAGGCTAAAATCGATAGCAAGAGATGCATTGAAAGATGATATGCAGCATATAATACTTAAAAATTATATTTTAAATTTTCATATGTTTTATCTATTAAATTTTTAATATTGGTGTGTAGCACTGTGGACGTTACTTCACACACAACCAACTCCACCGTCTCCACAAGCGATGCCTCCTCGAGCCTCTTCGACAAACCTCAGCTGCCGACTTGAATGTTACTACTGGCTTAAAACTATGAGGACTACCTATTAACTATAATAATGATCGGCCTTATAATTTCAGTTTTTAGAAACGGTTCAATACCTTATTTTTCTTTGTCAACCGATTTCTTTTCTTTACACGTCTTAATAATATAAATCGGTATGTATTTTCTTTAAATTTTCAATAATGATAATAGTTTCGTTAATTTCGACCACTGGGCGAACACTAGTACTTACAAATATATAAAAGCACTGAACAACAATATTAAATAGTACCTACAGTCTACGAATAACCTATAACATTCATAAAAGCATGTAAATATATATTATGCGCAATATGTCAATAAGTACTATAATTAAAGCCATAAAGCATCTCAAACGCACATAACTTGGCTTATTGCATATAAAAGCTATATTTGTAAGGAAGTTATTTAATTCTTCATAACCACCCTTAATCAATGGGTTATAGTTATAGCTGCCTCCCACCGCTTGGTGATATACCGTGTTTATTACGTTCATATTCGCAGGGGAAACTTTTAAGATTGCGTCGCTGCATTCCAATCGACGCGAAACAGCGAGAAATGGAGCGTAAGTTCTTGATAACGTAGTATTATGATGCAAAAACGCTCTATTGACTATTATAATATAACTAGCATTGCCCGCGGCCCCGTCCGCGTTCAGATGACCAAAAACCAAATTCTTAGGTTTTACATACATATTAGTATACTTACAATGCAGTTTTTGTATTTTTTCTCAGAAATGAGATATTATCCCGCGGTAAAAAGTATCCTATATGTTGACCCGGATAAACGACTATCATCATTACAAATTTCATGAAAATCCCTCTAGTAGTTTTTCTGTGATGCGGTAACAGACAGACAAACAGACAGACAAAAATTCTAAAAACTATGGATTCGACCTCTGTATCAATAATTATGTCTATTTCAATAAGATTTTCCAAAAAATATTTACTGTAAAGATTCGGCTCAGTTACAATTTTATTATATGTATAGATATGAGATCATTTATCTAATATTTTCTATTTATATATAGATAATTTTTTTAATTTATAATGTAGGTAAAAATTTATATTAAAGAGGTTAAATGAAACTAATTGAGAAATACATTCTTTATTTTTAAAAGTACATCTTTAATAATTTCTTTCAACTTTTGTTAAGTTTTCTTGGTTTTTAATGATCCTTTCTGTTGATAGATCTTTTCTTATTCATTGAGTATAGCTCGTTCATTATTTTCGTATTCTCAAAGGAGCCTGTAAAGATTTCGTGACTGCAATCCGAGAGATATCTATAACAAATTATAATTTAGTTACAGAAATTTATATGTAGGAATAATACGCCTTATATAATAAACATAGTGAATTTATACATTTATTTTATTTATTTAATAAACTTTGCTAGTGGTTATCATGAGTAATACAAAAAAATCATTTAATTAAATCAATAATAGAGCACAATAATTATGCACAATCGTATAAAAGCAAGCACAACTTGCACATTTTTGTGTTTAATTATTATTTATTATTATATGATTGCATGATGATGATGCAATGGTAGCCCAGTGGTAACACGCTCGCTTGGGAAACCGAGTGAAGCGGGTTCAAATCCCGGGTCTCGCACCTCTGATATTTTCATGTGCGAATCATTTCTAACATGATTACCACTTGCCTTACGGTGAAGGAAAACATCGTGAGGAAACCTGCATGTCTGAGAGAACTTAGCAAGTTTAATAAATTTATGAATGATTATGAATAATTTATAATTATATGTATATATACTCGTAAATTATGATAATCAAAGTAATAGCGATAAAAAAGAATTGCAATATTTGACATAACAAAATTTTATCCTTAGGTATATCATTATTGATTAATTTAATCATTTCATTCAAGTCACATAAGTTTAACCTATTTTCAGGTTTTAATAACTATTTAATATTTATAGCATTTACATATAAGAAGAAATAATTAGATTTTATATATCCTAATGTTTAAAATAATATAAAAATCATCGTTCTCTTATAAAACACAAAACTAATGTTTGTACAAAAAAAACGCATTTTTTCCCGTACGTCACTTTTCCCATAAATTACACAAGTTGAACGTTGATTTTCATTTCAACAATTTTTAAACGTCAGTTTTTAGACGTAATTTGACCTTAAACACCGTAACGCTTACCCGTAGGGCATAGAGGGTCTACCCTCCATACCTGTGGGTTTTTTTAGATATACCTACTAAAATTTTATTAAAGCCGCTAAAATATATACCTACCTAAAGATATTATTAATTAATAGCTATAATAAATTAAGAAAATTAGTGTAAATATTATTTTATTAGATTAAAATCCTACAGTCTGTACTCTACGGTTTTTCGACGTTAGCACTCTCGTGTCCGAATCATGTAAGCTATCTCTTATCACGAGATATTTAGACAGCGCGAGTGAACGACTTTGTGAACTGGCTTTCAACTGGATTCATTTACCGATCAATCGAAATAAAACGATTTCTATACACTTGACGGAATCCTCAGTAATCTCCTAAGCCGAGGTTTATGACGACGCTTGCCTTAATCCAGATACCAATTAGTTGCTAAACCACTTAATGAAAACTAATACAACTTTCGCAAATTCAGCGGTTTTAAACTATTGAACAGATATAATGTGATAAGTGATAATTTAAAAAATACATTATAAATCATTCAAAATCAAATCATTCAAAAACAAGATTAAATAAAATATAATATAATCATTCAAATAAAATATAATATAATCATTCAAAAACAAGATTAAAATTAATTTGTATGTGTTAAATGAAAATTTACGTGCCTAAATCTTATTATATGTAGTAAAATATAATCTAGTATGTAACATATAGCAGTACTGGCAGAACCCGCGGCTTCGTCCGCGATCAAACTACGAAATTTTTTTTTCCCCAATACAACTTTATTATTTGCAAAAATAGTTTCGTGTTTCATATTATTTCTTAAAGATATATGGAAAACAAATTTAATTTTAGCGATCGTAACTCAAAATATCCAGGATTTTAAAAGATAATAAACGTAAGTATATTCTGTAAATAAATTTTCATTTTAGGTATTTAGCAAGCTCCAATGCCTTTATTTTTTGCACATTTTCCACTCCATCTTTCTAAAGTAACAGAGTACAATGATACCACTCGCATACAATGTTTACGACTTTAGAATATAATATGGGCTTTTTAACTAACATGATGTTCTCCTAGCCGATTCCGGCCACGGCGGCCAATCTCATTGAGACTAACCAACTGCGCAGGAGATATTATAGTGCACAAGTGTACGCGCAGACATAAGTGCACTCACTATTCCTGTCACTCTCATACTCTGGTGGGACGACTGCTCGACACGACCAGCGAGAGTTAAGGCGCAGGACCGACGGCTTTACGTGCTCTCCGAGGCACGGGGGTGAAACACCGCCAACTTCCCAACTCCGGGCTGTTACTGAGGCTTACTATACAGAAAGACTCAATAACTAAACTTGGCCCGACCCGGGACTCGAACCCAGGACCTCCGGGTGTGGAGCCGTACATGCTAGCCACTACACCACCGAGGCAGTTAACATACCAACAGGCTAACATCTATGTTATTTTTAAAGTTATCTTTTTAAGTTACATAATAATTACACAGTGCCATTCTTATTTATTTTGCTATAGCTTTGTGCCCGCGGATACGCTGGCGTGGAATAAAGAAATTGCTCAGTTTTAATTTCCTTTGAATTTATATGTTGTCATACAGATTTTTTATATTATGTTTTCATTTATATAATCAGTCTAGATTCACTCAACTTGGTTATGTTATACTTACTAGCGACTCACCCTTGCTGCACTCGGGTGCATATATAAAAGTTCATATGCCTACATAGCCTTTGTCTTGCTCCAGATTGTAGTCTATTTCTGTACTCAACCTTATCCAAATTCGTCCAGCTATTTCAGCGTAAGAAAATCACAAACATACCTTCGTACATACAAACACATACGTACATAAAACATTTTATGTCTTCATTCATTAACCACCATTAGGCAATCCATACTAATATTATAAATATGAAGGTGTGTTTGTTTGTTTGTCCTTCTTTTACGTCGAAACTGAGTGACGGATTGGCGTGAATTTTTGTGGAGATAGTTGGAGGGCTGGAGAGTTACATAGGCTACTTTTTACTGCGAAACATTATATATATAAATATTTATGATCAGAATTACTGGAAACTTGGTATTAATGCTCTACAATAAAATTAATTAAATACGTTTTTTGACATTTTTCGAAAATCGCTATTCATCTCATAGCGGTTGAAAGTTAGTATATAACCTACCATTTTAGAGTATTTTATAGTTTTAGCGCGAGCGAAGCCGCGGGTTCTGCTAGTATTTTAATAATGCGCAGAAAGGTAGGGTCTCTTGGCACATAATATATTTTGTATATTTAAAAGGATGTACATATACCTATGTTACTAAATTAAATGAAATTTTAATAATTGTATAATTCAATGTTATATTTTATTCACTAAAAACAACTTCCTCAAAAATATTTTCGCAACAAAGCTAGTAACTGTCCACAATTACAAACAAAATGGCGGTTGTCGGACAGCGTTGTCATTTTCCACGCTTTTCACATTTCCCGCCGAATATTGGCATTTATTGCTAACACATTCGCGGCATTCTAGTTTGTAAATCCTCTATTACGGTCAAATTCATTTTTATAACAATAAGCTGAATAGCACGATACATTGAACGTTGCTTATCATACGAACGTACGTATTTGTAAGAAAAACGGCAATGGATTATAGAAAAAGGAAATTATTCGAGCATATTTTTGTTCCGTTCCGTTGTCCATACATAATGTTAGGAAGCGCTCGGGAATTGATTCACGGGACAAGTATGATGGAACGATGCAGGCGCGTTTAAGCGAAGTATTGCAGTTTCGGCGCAATGATGTCACGCGGTAAAAGCTTTTAAAACTACTGTCGACTATCTTTTAACCTATCGAATGTGTTCAACTCTATATTAGACGTGGAAGTGCTTTATGTAGCGTCATATTTTATTATTTAAAAAAATATATGAGTTAAATATTTAATGTTATGTCTAAATACTATATCTACTATATTTATTACTATAACTAGCAAACAAAAACAAATCTATCCAAACCATATATTTTTCCAGGATAAAAAGTAGCCTATTTGTTATTCTGATGTATAAACTATATTATTGTAAAGTTTCATTAAAATCCAATCAGTAGTTTTTGTGTACTAAGCTGCATAATTTACTATACTCTACTCTTTTTGTATTATTATATATTTATTTTTGTATAGTTTTTAACTATACTCTACTCTTTAATTTTCCAAGATGTAAACTATCTAAAATGCTGACCGGGGATATAAGGTACCACCATACAAAATTTCATTTCAATCGGTCCAACAGTTTCAGAGATTAGACCGTACAAACAGACAAAGAAACAAAAAAATTGAAAAAAATCTGGATTCGTCCTATTTCTCTTCTTCCATTCCCCTGACTCGGTTTTTAGCATATTTTTTCTATGTACAGACATTCGACCTCTACTGTTTTATTATATGTATAGATGATATTATAGAGTCTGTTGAGTTCAAGTACCATAAAATAACTTAATTGAAATTTATACTTATATAAAGCTGTTTTACATAGGTTTTAATGTTATCTTTATTTGATCTTTATATAGGAACTAAGTACGTGTTCGCTCGTGAAGAGATCATAGAACCGACCAATACCTGAATAGGCAGAATTTAAACAAGAATATAACTTTAGTCATTAGTTATTATTAAAGTAACTGCTCGCACTTTGTTTGGGGGTTACTAAAAGTCTTAATAATAACGAATTATTGTACCTACATTTATTCTGATTAAAATATTTAAATATAGTTTTAAATGGGACTTCGACTCCATATGGCCTTTCTTTTAGGGTTGTTTTCATAAAAAATGTACGGAATATTGTAATATTTAAAACTATCTATTGTAAAAACATGGGAATTTCACACATATTCCTTTCCTATATGATAAGAATTACCTACTGGTAAAAAGGTAAATTAAAATTTATCCTTGTCTATAAGTATCTATAATTAGGGACAATCATAAAAAAAATTATCTATTTCAACTTTTATAATTGTAGATATATTATAAAAAGAATTATATACATATCTATAATCTATAAATATTAATAAAAAATAAATCATTTGATAACAGACCTACGATATTAAATTAAAATATCTAGAGCTCTCTATTTAATAGGCGTTAGTCAAAAAAATAAGACTTACCTTTAGTAATGAAATTATACATATAATATATATCTATAAGATATTCTTTTGTAATCACCTAGTTGTACAGAATTCATATAATGACCTAATAATCGCAATATTATTTAAGAAGCTTAAGTCAATAGAGGATGCATTGTAATTAAATTAATATTGCATGTCTAACAGATTCAAGCGTTTCATACCTACGAGTATGTTTACAAAATCAATTCCAACTAGCAATCGGATCACTATAATATCTATAGTTTTTCTTCTATAGTTATATAGCTTCTAAGCACTTCTATGTGGACGATAATATTCATTACTGAACGTTTACTAAGTCTAATAAATTGTGGTGAAATATAAACAGATACGTTTATTTACTTGATGAAATTGCAACAAAAAAATAAGTCGCAGGCAGACTCGGAAAGCAAAATTATCATTTATCAAAGTTACGATTAAAGGCATCGTCCTCAGACAGACAAAATGTCAACAACACCATTAATATGTATTAGTGCATGACTCAGGTACGCTAAAGTCGGCTCGGTGGCAGAATGGGGTGTAAATATGTTGTAGTTTAGCTACGTTAGTTGGACGTACGTATATCACGCCTGTTGTCATAACACGACCGCGACTCCCCGACAGGAGCGCCGTCAGACATATAAACCTTTTAGGAGTGTCCTTGTTTTAACAAACTCCGCAATAAAACGGTAGGTAGGTACTAGGTTGGTATAGCCGCATAATTCAGGATTTTGAGAGCGGCCCTTAACGCTCATTACCGACCGCGTTTGACAAGATTTACGCGAACAATTTGCTTAATGAAAAAAGTCCGCATTCGTTCTTATCGATAAAACATTTAAATTAAATACCCACTCTAACGACTTTAGGCCCAATCTTTGAAATAAAACGGAGCCCTAATAATATTATTCTTCAGACAATATCACCCTTGAATGATTTTGAGAGCGGAGTCCGCCGAAATTACATGTCAAATTGTTGGAAATCCATAAGTATTCTTAGATAATTTCCGCGGCTCTGGCCTCCCCCGGCCCAATGACAAGAATATCTAAATGTCATTATAAGTTTAAGTAGAACTTGCGGAATTCCGCGCCGAAGGCTGTTTTCAAGTTTACTACGTTTGTTAAAACTCTAAATAGTTTATAATAAGATCTTGATTGTAAAACTAAAGTTGAGTAAAATAAATTTTGAAATTTTCATATAACTTTATGTTGGATATGTAAATTTTGCGGTGCTATTTTGGGTGTACCTATTACTATATACTTATATGACTAATAATTATAACGATTTATAAATATGTTGCATTAAAATTTTACTTAAATTAAAATAAACGATTTATTTCCATTTTGAAGACATTTTTAAAAACAAAACATGAAAAGGGAACCTCTTGTGCTTGATTATTGAAGTGCGGGTTTTTAAAAACGAAGAAATCTATTAAAATGTATGCTGAATATAACTTGTAATAGGCTTAAATAAAGAAGTCACTTAAAAACATATACTATCTCAATTTTGAAAACCTGTCCAGAGACATCCCCCTCCATACACTTACGTGGATTTAAACAAGTTTTTCACCCATTCTATGCAACGTAAGAAGATAACCTAGAGGAGCTTACCTAATTTGTGTGTACTTCTAACAGAGTTCGAGTATACTTCTAATAGAGTTCCAGTGAAATGGCTATAACGGATATACGTATACGTATGTATATACGGATAAACGGACATAACGAAATTATAATGGTTCCACTTTTCCTTTTTCTACTACGGAACACTAAAAACTGACCTACTTTTATTTATAAACTTCTGCGTCTAAAATACGATGGAAAGAATCCTATCTAAACAGTAACAAATTAGGCAGTAATTATTTATCAATTTTGTAATAAGTCAACGTCGAGGTCAAAAAGAATCCCCTATTAGAAATATTTTGTGCGTTTCTACGCCGACAAACGATTGTGGGTGACAAATTGCTCATGTAATTTAGTTAGTGGGGTTTGTGTTTCTCTTTCATTATATTTTACTGCTTTCACTAATATGTTTTTGCTATACTTAATCACTGGCTAAGGAAATAGTTACATAGCAGTGCGATGAAAGTAAGCTACTTTGAAATATTTTAAATTAGGCTTCCTAATGATAAGTCAGCTCTATATTATTTCCTATATAAATTATCTGTTACTATTTTTTCTTACATGAACATTATTTTCTGAAGTCTTTGTAAAAAACCACAATACTAACCCTTCGCCATCGTTCATTCAAATTTATACAACCGCATGAATTCTACTGAATTTCCATTTAAACGTCTGAGCAATTTGTAAATGGATCGCGGTTCCATGGCTCACCGCCCTTGCATTGTATTTGCAGAATAGTTATGATTTCTTTGCTTTCCACCCCTGTGTTAGGTAATGGGAGAAAGCCGTTTAAAATGCAATTTGTTGATGAATAGTTTATCCATTATTTCGATTTGTTAAACAAAAGGAAAAAAGAACATTATCTTATAATATAGTATATACATGATCTTAAGACCTGTAAGTATATCTTTATTTACAATAAAGAAAATTACAAATGTACTTAATTATATATACAAATGTACACTTAGTTATTACTGTACTGTGAACAAGTGGAAAAGTGGCAAGAGTGCTAGCAGCATTCCCCCGTTACCAATGCCGATTCTTCGGGCGAAAATGCACCAGCTCTCCTGTCACCAGTAGAGACGATAAGACGAGGTGTTATGTCTTGTAAGAAGAGCTTAGCACTTTGACTCCATGGGCCAAGGGTTTCTACAGCAATAATTTTGACTAAGGGAGGCGTATTTACGTAACTTAAGTAGTTCAGCCAAACATATACGTATGATAGCATTTTATCGTGTAATGGATTTAAAAAGATGGATTTCTAAAATATGTATTTGCTATTTAGAAATCATCATAAGAACTTATTTAGATCTTACAAGTCAACATCAGAGAGAAGTAGAATAAGCGAATGTACACAGGCACTCAAGAATATAGAACTGGAATGAAATGCCAAGGTAAAACTATTATGCCCGCTTACCACGCTTGAGGGTAGAAAAATAAAAATGCGAACTGAAATAGTTCAAGTTCAACTGAAGCAAACCTTTTAATGTAACACAAAACGAGAGTATAACGCAGGCTCGCGACACCGTCGCTTCGACCGGCTGTTCTGAGCGTAAGATATTGCAGTTTCGTAGACCATTGTAGTTCGTACATTCATTATAATGAATGGGATATCTTTTTCAAAGGCGCCATTATTTTACTACTTACAATTCACATTTTTTTCATTAGCTCTTTGCTTTGTTCCAAAAATATGACCTATTTTCTTTAGAATTAACGGAGAAAATATTTTATAGGATACCTCAGTGTGACTGAAAATATCTCATTTCTCGTCCTGAGATTTAATTAGACCATATCTATTTTTTTATCTTTTAAGTACTAAGTAAGATTGAAAGAATAAAAAATCTTCAAAGAATTCTGTAGAAAATTTTGTCCTTTATATTTTAAGTACATAAAAATACATTATGCATACTTAATTATAAGGCGTAGTTTTCTAATAACCAGCTCTTACAGGCTTATATCCCACGAAAACTACAACATATATGAGGATTAAAAATAGTATGTGGCACTACTTTCTATGTAAGAGAAAGACGACGACGTAACACACTTACGCGTCTATACTAACATTATAAAGAGACAGAATTTGTTTGTCTGTTTATTTGTTTGTTTGTTTGTCTGAGCGTGCTAATCTCAGGAACTACTTATCCGATTTAAAAAAATCTTGTTGCATTAGATAGCTCGTTTATTGAGGCTATAGGCTATATATCATCATGCTACTACCCAAGGGAGCGGAGTAGTAATCATAAATGTTAACAAATCGGGCAGACTTCCATACATTATTGTAAAACTGATGTTTATACCGGAAGATTGAACGCGAGCGAAGTCGCGGGTATTGCTAGTTAAATATAAGAATAAGGATAATTTCGTACCTTTTTTTATCTATACATAGTTCATATCATACATATTTTATCTATGTATGTATATCTTTATTTACAATAAAGAAAATTACAAATGTACTTAATTATATATACAAATGTACACTTAGTTATTACTGTACTGTGAACAAGTGGAAAAGTGGCAAGAGTGCTAGCAGCATTCCCCCGTTACCAATGCCGATTCTTCGGGCGAAAATGCACCAGCTCTCCTGTCACCAGTAGAGACGATAAGACGAGGTGTTATGTCTTGTAAGAAGAGCTTAGCACTTTGACTCCATGGGCCAAGGGTTTCTACAGCAATAATTTTGACTAAGGGAGGCGTATTTACGTAACTTAAGTAGTTCAGCCAAACATATACGTATGATAGCATTTTATCGTGTAATGGATTTAAAAAGATGGATTTCTAAAATATGTATTTGCTATTTAAAAATCATCATAAGAACTTATTTATTAACTGATTTTGTTATATCCCATGGACAATTTCCAGCTGACTCCTTCTCATACCATGACCTAGTATATTTATCTTATAAAATCCGTCCTCCTAAATTAAAACCTACGGTCGTGATGCGGCGTAGCTTTAAAAATTTTGACAACAATAAATTTTTGAATGATCTGAATGATATTGATTGGCAATCGATTTTTGACGCTGGAAATATTAATGACAAATTGGAAATTTTTAACTCAATTTTGACTAACCTCTTTGACAAACATGCTCCTTTCCGCCCTATTAAATTAAAGCATCTTCCTGCACCATGGCTTTCACAAGACATTAAAATTTTAATGGCTAAACGTAACGCAGCTAAATCTAAATATAAATTAAAACCTACAGAAGAGAATCTGCTGAAGTATAAACGACTCCGCAACCGATGCAATAAAGTATGTAGAGACGCTCAACGGAATTACATCCATACTGCAATAGATAATGGTAATCCTGCCAAAACCTGGAAGCTCTTAGAATCTTTTGGTATTGGTCGCAGATCTAGAAGCGTCTCTTACAATACACTTGATCTCGATGCTCTGAACAGATTTTTTGCCTCTGTCACTCCTATGGATAATAATGTAAGACTTCGCACACTGAGCCAACTCCATTCAACACCACGTCCTAATCATCCCATGTTCAATTTTACCCCTGTTAGCACTTTCGAGGTTAAGAAACACATCCTAGCAATTAAATCTGATGCTACTGGCAGTGATGGTATAAATCGCAAAATGATCCTCTTACTTCTTGATACCATTACTCCTGTACTTACCCATATTTTTAACTTCTCTCTTTCCTCCAATGAATTTCCCTCTACCTGGCAAACTGCTCGCATTATCCCTATTCCTAAGACGAAAAATCCCTCTTGCTTCTCCCACTACCGTCCAATTTCCATTCTCCCATTTTTGTCGAAAGCTTTAGAACGAATTGTGTTTAACCAACTCAGTGGCTATTTAGACCAGCACAACATACTTTCTCCGTA
Organism: Brenthis ino; assembly: GCA_921882275.1. NCBI lineage: Eukaryota > Metazoa > Arthropoda > Insecta > Lepidoptera > Nymphalidae > Brenthis > Brenthis ino. The sequence goes on along the minus strand of OV170228.1, from coordinate 10,941,794 downwards.
CCAATCTGGTTTTCGAAAAGGTCATAGCACTGTGACAGCCTTACTCAAAGTATCCGACGATATACGATTTAATATGAGCGAGAAACTAATCAGCGTTGTAGCCCTGCTTGACTTCAGTAATGCTTTCAACACAGTTGACTTTAAACTCCTGTTAGCTGTGCTTGAATCCATTAATGTGTCAAGCGACGCCATCAGGTGGTTTAGCAGTTACCTGTACGGTCGTCAGCAGTGTGTACATATTGATAATAAATCCTCCACCTACTTTCCTCTCTCAGCTGGGGTTCCACAAGGTGGTGTCCTCTCACCTCTTCTGTTTTCTATATTTATTAATACAATTTCCACACTTCTTTCATGTCCCTATCATCTTTATGCTGACGACTTACAGGTTTACGCTGCGGGTCCCTCCAGTGAACTCAATAATACTATTGAACGGTTAAACAGTGACCTACACAAAATTTATTCCTGGAGTACGACGTATGGGCTCCGTGTTAATCCTATCAAGTCACAAGTCATTATTATTGGAAGTCAAAAGTTGACCAACAAGATCGACTTTAATACCTTGTCCCCTGTTAGATTTGGCAATTCCGACCTAGCATACAGTAACGCCGTCAGGAACCTTGGACTGTTTTTCGACAACTCCTTATCCTGGACTGTGCAAATTGCAGAGGTGAGTAAAAGGATGTTCGCTGCAATAAGTTGTTTGAGGCGATGGAAAAATCTGTTGCCTATTAAAACTAAAACTGCACTAGCTCACTCACTACTGCTACCAATTTTAGATTATGCTGATTGCTGCTACCTCGACGTTTCAGAGGAACAGCTTAACAAGCTCGAACGTTTGCAGAATATGTGCATCAGATTTATATTTGGTTTACGTAAATTCGACCACATCTCCGAATACCGTAAGCAATTAAAGTGGCTTCCAATCAGATTTAGGCGCAATTTGCACGTCCTTTCCATCCTTTTCTCCATCCTTTATAATCCAACTACTCCCTCTTACTTAAAGGAACGGTTTAATTTTCTAGGTTCGGACGTGTCTGGTTTGCAACTTAGGTCTCAGAGCGACAACCGTTTGAAATTACCATCTTGCACCACCAATTACTATGGTAATTCTTTTACCGTAAAAGCTGTAAAGCTATGGAATATGCTCCCCCATGATGTTCGCCATTCAAAATCTCTAAATATTTTTAAACGTCGTCTAACTAATTATTATCTGTCTTGTTAGTTATTAAGTATATATGTATATACTATGTATTCATATGTAGTTATGTATCTTATGTATATGTATGTATGTATGTATTTATGTATCTGTGTACATATATATTATACGTGTATGTATATATTTTTGTCTTTTGTATGTATTCATGTTTATAAACGTAGTTCATCATGTCTGTATTTAGTGTTAATTGTACCGTCCCGTCTTCGATTCTTCTAATCCTTTCACCAAAGGTTGTCTGTAAGAGATTGCTCGTAGCAATAAGACCGCCTTTGCATGCCTATTTGTATTCTATTTTTTATTTTTATCTTCTGTAATCTTTTTTTTTTTTGTGTGTGCAATAAAGAATTTATCTATCTATCTATCTATATTTTATGTAACAAAATAAAGTAGAATTAAAGGAGAAAATATTTTTTAGAATACCCAAGTGATGTTAGATGTCAGTGGTATATATGAATTTGGAGAAACGGAGAAACTCCTCCATTTAAATTTCTATGTGCAGCATACCGAGATTCTTCAGTTTTAATATTAAGGGAAAAGATAAAAGAAAAAATCTAGAGTATTGTAAAAATAATTTATCATTTTCTTAAGTGCGAAGAAAAATCTTCGTCGAATATAGTCGTGGAAAGACCTACAAAAAATATACCTAAATTTTTAGATCGCTTCATTTATTATTTTTTCTTTTAGATTAATGAGATCAGAATATAACATAAAATGATTCGCTCAACTAACAAGTAGATATTATATTAGTACATATTGTATGGAGGTACTCAAGGACGTCATAGATCATTGAGCAGATTCATAAATCCTCGGTCATACATCGCGTGCCAAGTGGCGGAGATAATTGGTTTTGGACACTATGTTGGCATGGAGTGTTAACATATGGCACATTGGGTTTATAGGTTATCAAACGCAATGGTTCATATCATAAATAACATAATTGGGACCTAATCAAAACATTTCCTTTTATTGAGAACGAAATCTAAGACATAAATTTCGTCTTTATAGTACTTAGGCAAATACTTTACAAATAATAGACTCCGTTCGTACGAAACCTATTGACATATAAAAGCGTTCTTCTCGCATTTGCTTTGTATTACGGTTGAAATAACTGTGCTTAAAGATGTCATCCACATTTGGCCTGAAGAGGCGCCGTAAACTCTTTAAAACAAAATCATCTTTCCTTTATATCAATACTAGTTAAATGCCCTTGCTTCTTACGGAATTTTGTATTATATATATTATTATCTCATATTCATTATGTCACTCAGCATAATATAAACCGTTAAAACGTTTTACATTTTTATATATAAAACAAAGTTGGGTTTGTTACGGCACTTATAACTCGAGAACTGATAAATCGATTTTTATAATCTTTGTTTTGTTGGATATGTCTTCACCCCAATAGTATAATAACTGTTAAATCATCAGAAAAATTCACAAAAGTGAGTCGCTAGTTAATAATAATCTCTACTTACTTTCTTACTTGAACAACGTATTTACCCAATTATCTACAAATACCTACATACATATTTTCCTTAAGAAAATATCGAGTAATAGATTTGCTAGCTTTTATAAGTTCATAAAGCTTAAATCTGAGTTCGGTACGAGTAAACATAAGTTTCCAGGCAATTTACAGTTTGTCATATGTACATAGAGAAAAGCTAATATAGTTAGGTCATGGCCCAGTTCTGTACTTAAGGACGAAATTGAGAAAGTTAGCCCATATCACTGGCTAGGTAAAATGTCATTAAAACTAATATATAATACCTACTGTTAGCTTTAAAGTAAATAGATACAACATTTGCAAAGTTTTCTTAATTAAATAAACACGATTAAATTAATTAAATACTAGCGATTAAGCCTCGCTTCGTTCAGCTAATGAGCCCCGCGTGCTTTTAAATTTTTTTTGTACTATATAAATAAATATGTCTTGAAAACTACTTATTGGTTATACTTGGAATAACAACTATCTCTAAAGTGAGATACACTGTAATTTTAAGTAAGAAGTCAAGCAATTTCAACTGAGCTATCATCAATCTTTTTATTTATTGTTAAATTTATATTAATTAATTAAAGTTATTTATACAAGAGCACTTTCCAAAAACTAATAAAGTAGAAGGTAATAAATTATATTTACATATCAAGTTTCTGTCGACATTTTAACCATATTTTATTTATTTAAACTTAAAGATATAGCGAGGAATGTGTTATTATATAATAAAAGTCCTATTTCCTAGTCTCACATCTCTGAAGAGCAAGTCTCATAGTTGCACAATTCATATAGCGGGCGCCAGAGCGTCGCGCTACGATCAACAACTAAAATAGGCTGTAGACTCTCCCATTTAAACTTTTTCTATCTACTTGTTAATGTTCTCAAGTCTTTACTTGGATTTTGAAACTGTTTTGTAATAGAAAAATGTACAATTTTAAATATTTATGTACTACTAATAATTATATTAACTTAAGCTTCTTTACGCTAAGTATAGCTAAAGGATATTTATTTCGTCAACGTTACAATTATCTATACAGATATATAAAGTTAAAGTGTCTGTTTGTAATGTCAACATAACAACTTTAACTTTTTAATTAATAAATGCATATGAAAGTATAATCGGTATATATAAGAAAAACACAGGTTTTAAAATTTTTGTCTGTCTATCGTTTGTTCCGGCTAATTTCCGAAACGGCTCGACCGATTTTGACTGAATTTTCACTGGCAGATAGCTGATGTTATAAGGAGTAACATAGGCTACTTTTATTTTAGAAAAATAATTAGGATTCCGCTCAAAAAAACCCCAAAACGTACCAAGGGACGCACCCACGAGGATAAGTTGCTAGTACTATAATATATTTATGTAGATACCTATAGAAATCTTATTGTACTTTTTTATATATTTGTGTGAAACACGATATTCGATATTAACAGAGTATAGAACATTTTGTCTGCTTTTATTTTGATTGATAGCGATATGTATGCAGAATGGGATAAATCATAAAATAAATACCATTTCTATTATAAATTACTAGTAGAACCCGCGGCTACGCTCGCGCTAAAACTACAAAGAGTCTGTGTAAAAAGTAGGTTTTATACAAACTTTCATCACCTATTTTACCCCTTTATAGGATGAATTTCGAAAAATGCTAAAACATGTATTTATTTAATTGTATTGAAAAGTATTAATACCAAGCTTCAAGTAATTCTGATCATAAATATTTTTTGGGTCGTATTATTGTTGTATTTACCCGTGAGAATGAGATGATCTCCCGCGATAAAAAGTAGCCTATGTCACTCTCCAGTCCTCCAACTATCTTCACACCAAAAATCACGCCAATCCGTCATTCCGTTTCGACCTGAAAGAAAGAGAAACAAACAAATACACTTTCACATTTATAATATTAAGTATGGATGTACAATAGGTTATTTTCTTCTGCTTATCCAGAATCGTAAAAAATGTTAAAGAAGTGAATAGTCATTTCATTTTTTGAATTCTGGCAAAACAAGCTATCTGGCATAAGTTACCCTCAAAATGAAATAAATAAATAAAAATCTGAGTGGTGTTTCGTTATACCTACTCGTACATCACTCATCGGCACGTCACAGAACACGGAATTTCAGAGCCTATATCGCACCTTCGAAATAGAAAAATACCTGAATTATTATAAACTCAGATTTAGCAACAGTAAACTGATACTTAGATATATAATATGATGATCAGTATATAACATTATTGTATCGACCACAAAGCGATCGGTCGGAACTTCATATATTGTGTATTGGCACTGTCTTTAATGGTTCCAGAGATTAGCTCGAGACTACGATTATATGGGAACATGGACGTCGATTTAGGGGGCCATAGCTATTGGATGATGTGCCAAGTTATTATTAATATAGGTTATATAATTATAGCTTCCTTATGTAGATTAGGCCTTTTATAAAATAAAAATCGGTCAAGTGCATGTCTCTCACACCGAGGGTTCCTTCAAAAAACAACAAAATAAGTTTATAATATACAAAAAATATTTTTGGATTTTTCCCTTTGCTTGTGTATATTATAATATACATAAGATATTGCTTATTGGCTTGCTTGCTTATGAAAAAATACCTGTACAGTGTACATGGTACAATGAACATAATTAAAATTCGTAGGGCGGTTTATGAGGGATGTAATGTTAAAGAAATAGATAGACTGATAAAAATAAGAAAAATATAAGTATCTACATAATTTTCTATAAATCCTTTTAAACATCACCCAAATACTAAAAATAAATGACCCTACACATTTTCCACTAGGCACTTTCGGATATTTCAGAGGGCTTATTTCAAGATAATAGAAGACCTCCAATAAACGTCCAAGACCTTGTATCATACGTAACGTACGTCAAAATGGCTGGCAGCGGCCAGCTGGACGCGTAGAGCTGAAGATCGAGCTCAGTGGCGTGCCATAGGAGAGGCCTATATCCAGCAGTGGACGAAAACAGACTGGTAACGATGATGTTAGCCATAATGAAAAAAAACGATGATGATGATGTATGTTACGACAACACGTTTTTTACAGTTTGTAGTGACTCTACTTGTTGCGCCAGCGGTCGCAAGTTCGAGTACCGCTGGGGCATTCATTTGTGTAATGAGCACAAAATATGTTTGTACTCCAGTCATCGTTTATAATATTATGTATGTATTTAAAGTTATATATGTGTAGTGTAGCAACTATCTGGTATCCATAACACAAGCCTCGTAGCTAACCATGGAACTAGATGGTGATGTGTGTTATTGTCCCAACATATTTATATTTAGGTATATCTACGCTTTGTGTCCTGAATGGCTTAATGGATTTAATTTTATGTAGTGTCATTTTGTTATTTAGAGACTAAGTATTGTGAGAGCGACGTACCGTGTCTTAATAATAACACAAATACATATTATGTCTTGTGCCTCTAATTTTAACATTTTTACTAACCATACTATAAACTATAAAAAAGATTTTTTAACGCAATTGTTTATTGTATTTATCTGTGGATAGTTGTATGAATAAAGAACTGTATGATTTGCATTTTACCGTATAGGTCTATTGTTAGGAGAGATTTCTTATTACGGGGATCAATATTTGTAATATATAATTAAAAGATTAAACAGATAGATAAATGAAAATGATAATCGATTTTCATAGTTTTAAACGAGTAGGTACTATAAGTATTATATTATTAAAAAAAATCTTTCAATTTTCAATCGTCATTATCATCATATTTAGATAAGTTTTCAAGCATATAATTCGTGTAATAAAAACTACATATGATAGGTTATTACGAGTATGAGTGGTTTACATTCGTAGCACGTTTCGGCCCGGATAGCTGTCGCGGGCACCGAAACTGGGGCTTGCCCGCAATCTCGTTCGACTGTAATACTCTTGTTGATATGAGCTCAATTTGAAAAACATTAAGCATCCACGTAATAATGATATTGTGTTCATTTTTTTTAGTTATATTTTATGAAACTAGTTTTTCTTTTTGCCAAAAAAATTGTAACTAGACAAAATATGGTATGTACTACCAAATCTTATATTAAAATGCTGCCTTTCCTATTTGTTAGGGAAACGCATTATAGTATAACAGTTTATTATAGGTACAATAATCACACCAAATTTAATATTTTATGTAGTTTAAAATTGATTTTAGTTGCTATTGTTCTCGTAGACATGAAATTATTACTGTACTAACAAGTGCTTACGAGCAGTTTTACATGAAAAATCAATACGCAAAGATAGAAAAAGAATAATAAATGTATAAAATATATTTACCTTACACTGTAGAATAAATTGTATAAAAACAATCAAATTAAAAAGAATTACAACTACACTAAGAATACTCAACATGTAATACATTTGACCAAATAAACTAGAAGCTTTACTATTTTATTAAATTAAGGAATTAAGAGACACGCACGTTAGTTCGATATAAAAACCGTACCCTGATCTAAGGTAGCCACAAGTGAGAAGCGACAGCCAACGTCGGACTACTCACTTCGTCATAAAACTATAGCCATTACCTAGTAGCAAATTTATTTTAATTTTTTCCAATGCGATAATAGTTCTCATAAGAATCCACCATTTTGTTTGACACGTGCACAAAATGGCGACCAACTACACAGAAGACATCGGCCCTGTGGCCTACCCGCTTAAACTGTAAGTTTTTACTTTTTCATATTTTCTGATTAGAATTTTTTCATTGTTTATTCACATAAAAAATATATAGGTTTTTTTAAACTAGAAAAAAATATTTTAGGTTAATTACTATTTATACTTTGAAAATATAATTTGTTTAGCCCAAATACCTAATTTCAATTTTAAAACTGATTTGACAAAACCAGAAAAAGGAACAAGAAAAAATTTCAACATTCAACCCACAATAACGCCCAGACCGGAACGAATATAAATTGCTTAATTTAAATGACTTGTTTCAAATGGAAATAACTTTATAAATATCCACATTATTATCACAAAAGTTATAATTTAATGGAAATATGGCAAATTGTTCTAAAGACGAACCGCTCAAAATTCCAGTTATTTGAAACAGAGTTTATAAATCAAAGTCTATTAGTACTTCAAAATTCAATTCTGTAACGTTCACTCAACCAAACAAATTATAAATCAAAAATACACAATTTTCTTCTAATAAAATAATCCACTTCAATAAATTTACATCGTAAATTTATTAGCCTTTGTAATAAAAGCATTTTAGATAGAATATATATACTTTATACATTCTTAGTAAAACGGACTGATAATATATATATACACTATATAATTATTTTCATTTAGGGTATCCCAAGAGGTCGTGCAACACATGCTTGGCTGGAACATTCCAGAAGAACACCAGGATTTCGTCCACGACCATTGGAGGAACTACCCAGCAGTCAGCAAATACTGGCACATTGGCTTAGCTCTCATATACGCTATACTTATGATTGCATCGATATCAGGCAACGGTATCGTTATTTGGATATTCAGCACGTAAGTACTTAATATACAATTACTAAAATGCTATTGTTAAAGTTTAACTGTTTTTTAATATTGATTTATTAAAGCACTTACATATAATAGCCCAAAACCTTATGGTTCAATTAATCCAAAAGCCATAAGAGGGTTGCGGTAATAACGCGGAACAATTCGGCGATCGAGTGCTGTACTATCACTGCTGTTGACTTAATTAAGTTTCTAAACGCACTCTGGTTCACGTCTTGATCTCAAAACTACTAGTTATGAATATATAATAAACCTCTACCCATAGTAACAATTAAATAGATTAAATTCCTTTTCTTCTACACTAAAGATTAGATATAACATTTTTATATAAGTATAAGCTAAATAAATATTAGTAGCGATCTTGATTCTTCTTAGCCCAAATTACTCATATGATCTAAAAAAATTGTCTCCACATCTTTATACTTTATTTGGGGATTCCCTTTATGCGTGGTCATTAAAAATATTAATATGTTTTTTTAATATGACCTTGCATGCCTTTAAATTTATTTTGTAACTTAAAGCAGACGTAATGGCGGAGTTTTGTTAGTAAGTAAAAGCGATAAAATAAAAGCAAATTTAATTATAATAATTAAAGCCTTCATTGCTATATTATATATATCCACATTTTAAGCATAAACAAGATGAATAGGTAAACAACTATAGGAACCCATTTTAATATTTCGCAATATTATATATAAATCATTTTCCCACATCCGCGTAAACTTCAAACGAGTGTTAAAGGCGAAGTTGTGAACCGCGTTCGAGTTGGAAAAACGCTTCCGATGTTCATCGAGCATCGCTTTTTACTCCATTCTATTTATCTTCCGTTTGTAGCGTATCTATGTCGTTTGGCTCGATACCAGTGTTGACATTTTTGTCTTAATAAATATTTAGAAGAAAATCTGAAATTACTGTCAATTTTAAGTCTTTTGACGTTAATGCGCTTGGAAAATCTTTGTTGATAACAATTTCTCTTTGTTCCAAACTTAGATTGAAACTGAAAGCTATTTAAACATACTTAACTTTACTGAAATTGTCTTCACAATGTGAACAGTGTTATATATGTAAGTCTCGTAAAATGATGATAGCATCCTATACAAATGGAGCTGTACCTTGAAGCATATAATATCAAAGACTTAAATCAAGATTCTCTTGTTTAAAAAGCAAACTGTAAAGACTTTGCTATTCCGTTGAACTTTAAAAGACAGTAATTTTGAAAGTGCAGTGCTTTCCTTCACTCTCTCAAAGGATATATGTCGCTTCAATGTTGTACCATCATATTCTAACGGATGTGATAAATAAAATTATAAAGGAATACATGACATACAGAACATAAACAACGCAATACATGCCTTACCTTGTTACCTTATTAAGCAAATATAAAAGTACGTAATTAGATTCGAAAGCTCTCAATACATATTTAATTAATTCGTAATAACCTACCATGAAGGCCTTTTAACAACTGTAACTAGATTGGTTCCTTCATTGCCTTCATAATTTGCCCAGTTTTATTTTATTATTTTCAGTGCGAAATATCCTTTTAAGAGAAACTTCGGTGAAAAGAGGCAATTCAATATCGAATTCCTATTTAAATTATAAATCCGTGCTACAGTATTTTATTATCTTTTATCTTTTTATAAAAAGTAAAGTAATATTTGTAGAACACAGCGTAGTCCATGTCGATAGCGGATTTGTAGAAGTTTGACGTTATTGGAATTGTTCTGTTCACTACATTCCGCAACGTGCTCTCCCTCGAAGTCTCTACTCGAAAAATAGAAGATTTTCTTAATCTGATTTTATGTTTTGTATACAATATATAATATGTTAATATCGCTAAATTTTTAACCAACATTAAAAAGAAGGTATTCAATAGAATGATATGTTCGCACAATGTAATAAAACTTCATTCAACTATACGTATGTACTGAAAATATATGTAGATATTTATTTAAAGAGACAATTTCTTAAATACATATCATTTAAAAAAAATCTAATAAAAAATTAGACAGAACGTGATATAGTACGTATAATCAAGAATTCCTATCACATTCAGTTGTCGCACTATACATTTATTTGTGATAATTTTTTTCTTCAACTGTACAACACTTTTCACTTACCAATAGAGGAGAGCGACTTCCCAATCCCTTCTTAACTTTTTGGGAGCGGTCGTTAGAAAAGTAGTTTATAAAAGACTTAACTTTTGCTCTCGTTAAAGTGTAAACGTCAATCTATTCATATAATAAAATTGTAACTAAGCCGAATCTATACATTAAATATTTTTTGGAAAATCTTATTAAAATAGACATTATTATTGATATCTATAGGTTTTAGAATTTTTGTATGTCTGTCTGTCTGTTACCGCATCACAGAAAAACCACTGGAGGAATTGTGATAGCTCGTTATCCAGGTCAACATATAGGATACTTTTTACCGCGGAAAAATGTCTCATTTCTAAGAAAAAATTCAAGAACTGCAATGTAAGAGTATACTAATATGTAAAACCTAAGAATTTGGTTTTTGGTCATCTGAACGCGGGCGGAGCCGCGAGCAATGCTAGTATATCAATAAAATTGTATTATAAACATAATACATGAGTGAAAAGAAGGCTTTTTATGACTTTTTTGATAGGAAAAGTAATTCCAATATCTATACTAATAAATGGAGAGCCGATTTTTTTGTTCGGTTATACTGCGATAACTACTGAACCGATCGGAATAATACTCATACCATAAGATGCAGCGTGTTTCGGAGAAGGTTTTAGTATATGATATGCTGGTGATTAATGTACTATGCGGGCGGAGCCACCGGAAAACGCTAGTTAATTATATTACTTGAACTGGAGTTTCTCTTCAACTCTCTTTTTTTCAGTCCACAAATTAACTATATTTTTTATTTCAGATCAAAGTCACTCCGTAGCGCGAGCAACATGTTCGTGATCAACTTAGCAGTATTTGACCTGATGATGATGCTTGAAATGCCAATGCTGGTGGTGAATTCCTTCTACGAACGCCTTTTGGGATACCAGCTAGGTTGCGACTTATACGCGGTCTTCGGTGCCCTATCAGGCATCGGCGGTTCCATTACTAATGCCGTCATCGCTTTTGATAGATACAAGTAAGACTCTCACATTTATCAAAACAACAAACTTTGACATTTATAAAATTAATAGAATTCATTAACATTTGTTAAAAAACATAACACCGCGTCTAATCGCCTCTACTAGTAACGTAAAGAGAGCTGGCTCGTTTTTCGCCCAAAGAATCCACATTGCCATTCAGAGGCTAGCATTTTTGCCACTATTTCATGCAGACATGACTTGTACAGTAACAATTAAGTGTACACTTGTTTTGTATATAAATATAATTAAATATATTTGTAATTTATCTATTCTATCTATAATCCATTATTGTAAATAAGTTACGTATAATAATATTTCTTTATTTATATTGAATTCATCGAATATAGCTTATCGATAAGAATTTAATAAAAGATACCCCAAAGTTTTTCTCAATTTACGCAAACGAAACAAGTTCACGAAGTTTTAATATATTTTAAGAAACGCTTTTGTGCGCTACGAAGTATTCCACCTGTAATAGCTAGGAAATATATGAAATACATTTTATTACCAACATTTCAAAGGAAATGTATAGTGGAGTACCTTCTTCCAAAGCGTCCGACGAAAGCGTATGGAACTTAGAAGTTATTGCAAAAAGATAGGAGGTGTATTCATGATATGTATATTTCAATAATTTTTTGACCATTTTATTTTATCTACAAATTATGTCTGTGCTTGGCATACTCGTTAACTAATTCGTGTCCCACTTGCAACTAAGGAAGCTGTCGTTCTCGTTTGGTAGAAACGACTGTATCGCGTTCCTTGGGATATGATATCTAATATTGGCAAGAAAATATTTTAATTATCCATATATTACATTGAATTTATTACAAACATTAAATGTGAACACTGACTACCTATTTTATATAAACTCAAATACTTACAAATTATTTTAATACACCTACATACATATATTTGTATGTATGAAAATGTCTGTATATTTAAATATAGCATTTATTCATAAACTTAAAGAACAAGAAATAATAAATGCAATAATTAATAAAGTGAAATACTTCATACATTTACTTTTATATAAGTATAGTTGCAAATTAATAACATTTGTTCTCAGGACAATATCAAGCCCACTGGATGGCAGACTGACACGAACGCAGGCGTTTTTGCTAATCCTATTCACATGGTTCTGGGCTTTACCATTTACATGCATGCCCGCTTTCAGGATTTGGGGACGTTTTGTGCCAGGTATGAAAATGTATAATTAAAACTGATACTGTAGAATTAAATTAGCTCTTATAAAAATTCAACAATATAATGATAAATTTTCACTGTCTTAGAGACAGGAGGAAATAAATTGGTGGTAAATAAAAATTCTATACAACTGCTCTATTAGGATTTTTATATATATAATATAGATTTATCCTATCTGACACGACATTACCCTAATAAATTAACGTAACTGAAGCTATCTTACATAATTTGAACTGTATGAAAGTTGAGATTGTTGAAAATTAATAATGAACAGATATTCAGAGACACAGCACGCCTCCGTAATCATTAATTAATATCACCCGTCATCCTTTCTTATAAACGTCAGAGGTTCAAATCTCAACAAATTCCTGACCCTTTCTAAATTGCTTTTTGCAAAAGCGTTATTTTAAACACGTTAGAAATAATCCCAAAAACCATTGGTCATTTTAGAATGTTAAAAGGATTTTTTGAAGCGCTTACATACTTTATGCTATGGACTTATAAAATATGTTGGTACATTAACACACAGCACCATCTAGTTCCATGGTAAGCTACGAGGCTTGTGTTATGGATACCCGATAGTTGATACACTACACATATATTATATATAACTTTAAATACATATATATTATAAATAAATAAATGGGTTAACCCATGACTGGAGTACAAACATTCATGCTCATCACACAAATGAATACCCCCAGCGGGACTCGAACCCGCGACCGCTGGCACAGCAAGTAAATTCCCTCATCTACAAACTCAGCCAAACGTGTCGTCATGTGTTATAATATACAATTAATAATACTTATTTGTATATGAAACACTTTGCATTAAAGTATTAGGTAGTGGTGCGTACATAAACTAAGATTACTGGCTTATTAACAACACTAATCGTGAGAAATTGCGCTCATCCGCTGGAAGAACATTACTGCTTGGTCACACAAAGGTCTCAGTTACTTGATGACGAAACGACAATAATATATTTGATAATGGCTTCTATACTTTAGATTCCAGTTAATGCTATCTACGTTTTTTTTTATATTTTTAAAAATCAATACTAATTATAATAGTAAAATATTTTAATTACTAATTATATAGTCTTTTAATTCATATTTCCGAGCTTCACACGACTTTTAAAATATTTAATCACAAAAATGTTGTTTCACAAACATTGTCATTCCTTTTCGACCCTTTATGGAGATGAATTTCAAAAATTCCGTTCTTAGTTCTTACCTACATCGATATTGGTATACGCTGTTGAAATTTCAGCCTTGTACTAGATAATACTATTTGTATGAACGGAAATCTATTTTCATTTTTACTTTGAGTAAATAATTTTTTTTCGTATAACGCCACTCATTCGCACCTATTACATCATTAACACAATTAAAGTTAAGCACATAAGTCTCTTAAATTACTTAAACGGCTTAACGAAAGTAAGCAATCTAAATACTGGTATGTAAATGTTGGTAATGTATTATTTAAAAATATATTATTAGCTTATCTGGTAATGAAAACTTAGAAGTAGTCAGTAGATTTAAGCCTACATCTAATAGTTTTAAGCTTTGTAAGAATGTGAAATCGGTATGAAAATATTCATATAATGATGATGATGATGATGTTCTCCTGACCGATTCCGGCCACGGCAGCCAATCTCATTGAGACTAGCCAACTGCGCAAGATATATTATAGTGCACAAGTGTACGCGCAGACACAACGTGCACTCTCTATTCCTGTCACTACTTCCTGTCACTCTCTGATAGGTAGTACTCCGGTAGACGACCACTCTTTATGTGCTCTCCGAGGCACGGGGGTCAAACACCGCCAACTTCCCAACTCCGGGCTGTTACTGAGGATTACTATACAGAAAGACTCAATAACTAAACTTTGCCCAACCTGGGACTCGAACCCAGGACCTCCGGGTGTACAGCCGTTCATGCTAGCCACTACACCACCGAGGCAGTTAATTCAATTCATATAATAACTTGATCATCAGGCTGATTCAATTCATTTTGACATGAAAACTGTGTATTTCTTTAATTTATTAAAATTGTGATTTTCAGAGGGTTTCCTAACGACGTGCTCCTTCGACTACATCACCGAGGACCAGGACACGAGACTGTTCGTCATGTGCATATTCGTCTGGAGCTACGTTATCCCGATGCTCTTTATATGCTACTTTTATTCCAAATTGTTTGGTGCTGTACGTATATTTCTTTTTCTATACATATATTAAAATTGTAACTCTGAATCTGTACATTAAATATATTTTGGAAAATCTTATTGAAATGAACACTATAATCGATACAGAGGCCGAATCTATAGTTTTTAGAATTTTTGTCTGTCTGTTACCGCATCACAGAAAAACCACAGGAGGGATATTGATAAAATTTGGTATGGTGATAGCTGGTTATCCGGGTCAACATATTGGATACTTTTTACCGGGAGAAAATGTCTCATTTCTGAGAAAAAATACAAAAACTGCAAGTAAGAGTATACTAATATGTAAAACCTAAGAATTTAGTTTTTGGTCATCTGAACGCGGGCGGAGCCGCGGGCAATGCTAGTCAGATAATAATTATACACAAAAATTAAAATGGTTATTGATTTTAAATTATAAACGCGCAAATATGTTTGTTGGTTTGTTCTTCTGTCATACAGCAATGAATATAGCCATTATATGTACAAATATTTTTGTTCTGGAGAGCAAGTAAGGCTTTTTTTTAATCCGACGTTCCCGGGGGAACTGTTTATTAGACACGCGCCTCTGTTAAATTAGAATTGGTTTTAATAGTAAGTCATTCTCTTACCTTTAAATAATATAATAAATATATAAACTCTAATTAAAGACCCAATATTACTTAAATCTTTTAAAGAATCATTTTATTCGGTTATAATATATGAGCATAAGTATATAACCTAACATTTACATTTTACAAATCCGCACTTAAAGGTTTCATATTCACATACAAAATGTTATGAAAACGTTCACTTACAATAAGTATTCTGATTGATATTTTGGTCTTAAAGGATTTGAGCCTCGGACCTTTTTCCTCACATTCACTTATTTGTGTAAAAGATTTTCTAAATTCTTATGTTAAATATTTTTATAAGTTGTAAGTAAGATGATTGAACATCAAAATATCCCTTCATTGATACGTACTTAATGTTTTGTGTGTTTTATTTTATATCTATACATAGTACATAACTATAATAAAAATCCAACTGAATCGAATATGTACATTAAATACTTTCTGGAAAATCTTATTGAAATAGTCATTATAATTGATACAAAGGCCGAATCTACAGTTCTTAGAATTTTTGTCTGTCTGTCTGGGAACGCATCATGAGAAAACCACTAGACAGATTTTGATGAAATTTAGTATGATGATAGCTGATTATCCGGGTCAACAAATAGGATAATTTTTACTATAGGAAAATATCTCATCTCTGAGAAATCTATACTAACAGTTAAAACGTACCAATTAATATATTCCCGTTTCCCCCCTGTAAATACGTATTAAGGTAATCAAACTCAACATATATTATTATTCAAATAGGCACAGTAATACGAAAAAATATCAAATCTGCAAATTATATTTATCAAGACCGCCCCCTAGGAGGCAATAAATAAAGATGACGGTAATAAGACACCGTTAACGAACAAATTCATGCCAGTATTAGGCGGTGATATTTTTGACATTTTTATTTATCATGGCTTGATTTTTAAATATATATTTTAACTTAAGTAGAACGTACGTATAAAGAAGAATAATTTCGAAACGTACAAATGAATTATATATTTTTGTATGAGCTTCCATTTTTTCTATACATTTATTAATTATTATTTATTACTCTCCAAACAACTGTTGTATTGATAGTTACTAAAGTTCTTCTTCTCCCTGCCCATTTCCCAATCACTTGGGGTCGGCGCAGTACATCTTCTGTACTGCTGATAGGATTTGGCAAAAGTTTTACGACCGGCCGCCTGCCTGACGTCAACCCTCCTTGGGAATGCTATTGTCTCTCTTTGTCTGGATGGTGTCGCGGAAGTCTTGTAATTATTATGCACTTTCGATTTTGTTGTCTTTTAAAACTTTTTTTATATCATTACTTAAACTTTTAATGTTATTTTCGGATATATTTAAAGAAAAACAATTTGATTACACCATAAATTTTGTTTTGACGTTAGCAAAGTTACTAAAGTTAAAGACTTTCAAAATTCCACTCCGAAGTGGTGTGCAGGTTGGGGACTTCACATGTCTTTTGAAATCTTGCTAGGTTCTATCAGACATGCAGGTTTCCTTACGATGTTTTCCTTCACCGTTAAGAAAAGTGGCAATCATGTTGGAAATGATTCGCTGTTGCACATGAAAATATCAGAGGTGCGAGACCCGGGATTTGAACCCGCTTCACTCGGTTTCCCAAACGAGTACGTTACCGCTGGGCTACCACTAAATCATTCTCAGAGAATGCTTCTCTATTTTAGTTAATAGAAGTTTAAAATCAAACTTGTTATATATGTTTTTACTCATTACATAGGGTTCTGGCAAAAATGTAATTATATTTTGAGTTTAATCTTTATGAAAGTTGCCAACTCGATGGTTAAAGACACGATATTTAATTACTTTTACTTTATGATAATGATGATAATCGTCCACTGATAAAAACAGGCCAAACGAATAAAGCGAAACTTTAAAACAAAAATATAAACAAATCTATATCTCGATTTAAAATTGTACGGTATATTCCTAAAAAAATATAGCTAAATATTGTTTGTAAGAATAAGATGTATCTATATTGGGATATATTTTCATATCGCTTTGTAGCCAATGAACTACAGGACCAGTTTCATTACACGCTGGACTCGTGGTTTTATTAAATTAACATCCACTCAAAAGAGGTTCAACTTGCTGGGAACGATTAAACAAGTTTCTAACTCATTTTGCCAGACACTTGCTGAGGAAAATAAAGATAAACGATACCTACTTAATATTAAGAGTTAATAACTTGAAATTTTTATATATGTGAATACGTAGTCATTTACTCAGTCCTGTGTATTCGAATAATACCTAAATTTTTAACAAATATTGAGCGTAAAAGTACAAGTATATAATCAGAAACCTGTATCATATAATAATTGAAAACATCCTTTCGAAGTACACCGTATTTAAAGCAGGATATATGCAGCTTATAAATGTACAATTTCCAAATAAAGGAACTATAACTACCATTTCCAAATCCTTCAGCTTTCCGATTGTATCGGCCAGATGTTCATAGGAGCTGCTTAAAATGGGAGTAAATTGCGGAAATTTGCTAAAGCGTACTTATCCAATACGCCTGCAAATCGAATAGAATCGGTCGGGATGTTATAAAAAGAGCAAAATCCTGACTCGGCTGAGCTCAGCGGTGTTTATTTGCTTGTATTTTGCCAGTAACGTATACAGATTTCTGGCAAATCTGGAAATCCCAAAGTGGCCGACAATTTATATACGAAACGTTGGACACAAACTATTGTTAAAGATTGCTCTGTTAGATATATCGTATTTAGAAAAGGAAAACCTTTTAAAATTCTTGCTTTTCGGTATTAGCTTTCCAAAGTCAAATCGACAAAACTGCTATGAAAAATAGACATGATAGTATACACTAAGGTACAAAACTGACACTATCTACCTTCTGTATAATATGCAAGAAGATTTCAAAATAGCCTTTTGTATGAATTAAACTAATTTGGCTTCGTTAAATATTATTTATATTTCTTCTTTTATGTTTTAATTACTCATTAGCATCTAAAAATAATACGTTTATTCAATTTCTTAATTGATTAATATAATTATTTAGAACTAGAGACTCACCCTCGCTTCGCTCGAGTTCGTCCCTATCTTGCTTTCCAATACAAACTTTCATCCCCATTTTCACCCCTTTAAGGGATGATTTCCGAAATAAAAAGGATCCTATGTCCTTCCCAGTGTCTCAAACTATCTTCTTACCAAATTTCATCTAAATCAGTTCAGTAGGTCCAGAGATTACCCCCTACAGCGTCACAAACTCACAATCTCACAAACTTTACCTCTTTATAATATTAGTAATAGATACTTAAAAAAAGTTAATTTTCGTACGATAGCAAACGGAGCATTCACAGTGATCATAAAGATGGTGGACAGTAGGTCAATAAAGTGAACACTCTATATCGTTGAAGGCACGATCAACCCGATGGGTGCCCGTTCAAACATTTCCACGGGTTGATTTACTTCGAATTGTGTTTTATTCTTGGTACTCAAGTAATTCGTGAAGTAGAAATATATGAAAAATATGGTGTTACAGGAAATAGACATATTTGTATTCTGATCGTAGCGGATGTTTGAGGTATTCTATGATAAGTAGGTACATATTCGATTTTTCTTAAGGGAATCTACAACATAATATTAGGAAATATGTATTTTACTTACGAGTATATATTTTTTATAGTTTATAAGCTCTTTTGCTATCATATATATGAATATATTATACTAGTGACTCACCCTCGCTTCGCTCGGGTTCGTCCCTAGGTTGATTACCCATACAAAACTTTCATCCCCATTTTCACCCCCTTAAGGGATGATTTTTGGAATAAAAATCCTATGTCCTTCCCCGGGTCTCAAACTATCTTCTTACCAAATTTCATCTAAATCGGTTCAGTAGATCCAAAGATTACCCCTTACAACGTCACAAACTCACAATTCACAAACTTTACCTCTTTATAATATTAGTATAGATATAATATAATATATAAATACTAGATATATATTTTATCAAACAATAAAAACGCAAATTAAACGACAATGATTCCATATCTTCGCAACGGCAGACGAAATGGAAATGTCATAAAAATCATTTTCATCCTTTAGAAACGTTGAGGTTTCATGAAAATTAATTTATTTCCGACATCAAAGGGATTGGGTGCTATTATGCCAGAACCAGCTCTAATCGTTTGAAGGACGCAAAAACATTGAATTATAGAAGCTTTCTGTTTAATATTCTGATATAATTTCCATATTTGCATTTTAAAAGTGACCAATTTTGATCGAACCATATCGTGAATATTTTAACGCTAATCCCGTTTCAGATTCGTAATTAATATATTGTTTTATAAAATATAAACTAAGTTTAACTATACTAAATATATATCATAAATATTATAACACACACTACTAATTGGTAAGACCAACCAACAGTTTGCCAGTTAAATGCCCAACAGTTTGTAATTTAACATGAAAAAGTGATGTAACATGAAAAAAAAACGAATTTGTTTTTTTATCATTATTTGAAATGTTTTTTATTTTTATCTCGTACCGTACCTACACATTATACAAACAAAACAAATATCCAACAATTAACTAATACGTCTCTTCTCTACTTACCACAGGTACGTCTTCACGAGCGCATGCTTAAAGAGCAAGCTAAGAAAATGAACGTAAAGTCGTTAGCAGCGAACAAGGAAGATGCTGGCAAGAGTGTCGAGATAAGGATCGCGAAAGTGTCCTTTACCATCTTCTTCCTATTTGTGTGCTCCTGGACGCCGTACGCCTTTGTCGCTATGACCGGTGCATTTGGAGACAAGTAAAATTATACTTTTTAACTAAACGTTTCGTGTTCGAAATACAACACAATCATATATCTAAATAATAGACCAAGCATATTTTTTTATTCTAAATCAAATCTATTAATTTATTTCGTTTCTTAAATATTACTTTAAAATCTTATTCCCAATTTTAGTTATTTATAAATATACTACAATATTAAAGTATAACTTAATGAAAGTCAATTCCAAAACTTATCTTCCCAAAGAGAGGAAGCCAGTTAACAATAAATATTGCCAAACAAAAACAAAATGTAAATAATACTACAGCTTTATTTAAAGATCCGATATCAATTTGGTCCACTTACAACGTTAACAACTATATTACTGCCAGTCTCACCAATTTACATTTTGTAATAATCTTTTCTTTTAAAGCGTGTATAAACGTTTAATGAGAATAATATGCAAATCGTTCTCCACGTGAGATCAAAAATTCCTTTGAAAAGGTAGGGAAATAAAAATGCCAGCTGTCCTTTCAGTCGGTAGCCGCTTAATCGTATTGATAAACGTTTTGAATGACAGGGTTTTAATTACTGAGTTGAATTGGGAGATCTTATTTCGTTAGTTGTTATCTAGCTGAGAATCGAAAGCCGTTGATTGCCAATTAAAAATACCCTCGAATAAAATATGGCTATGAAATGAATATTTTTCATAATGGACAAACAAAATTAAAGAAATCATTTAATATATATGCTTATGTATACATATAAATAAAATTGTAACTAAGCAGAATCTGTACATTAAATATTTTTTGTAAAATCTTATTAAAATAGACATTATTATCGATACAGAGACGGAATGTATAGTTTTTAGAATTTTTGTCTGTCTGTTACCGCATCACGGAAAAACCCCTGGAGGGATTTTGATGAAATTTGGTATGATGATAGCTGGTTATCCGGGTCAACATATAGGATACTTTTTACTTCGGGAAAATATCTCATTTCTGAGAAATCTATACTTAAAGTTAAAACGTAAGTAGTAACGAAACCGAGCGGAGCGAGGGTGAGTCGCTAGTATGTAATAAATAGATATTCGGTTTTTTTAACGTCCCACTGTTAGGCACGTGACTAATTTTATATTTATACCTACAACACATATTTTCAAAGTAATTTGTTATTTTCTCATAGGGGTCTTTTAACTCCCGTGGCGACTATGGTGCCAGCGGTGTGTACGAAGATCGTCTCCTGCATTGATCCATGGGTTTACGCAATCAACCACCCTAGATACAGGTGAATAGCATTTAGTATTAAGTATTTTCGTGAATTTCCTAAGAGTCTACAAATATAGGCAAAATAACTGAACATGTTTGGACATTCATCGTATAAACCGTTTAACGGATTTGGAGGATACATAAAAATGGACCATGACTTGTGTTAACATATAGGTATATATAACACATTTGAATTCGTTGTATCTACCAAATTGTATCTCGTAAAAGCATTTCAGAACCACGGGCAGAAACCAGTACACAATAACTTAGATTCAAACTGACAAATCTTAGGATAAACTAAAATAGTAAGTCATCTAACATACCTATTAACTACCAAAAAAGTTTAAAAGATTTATTTCGATTTAACTAGGGCTGAATTGCAAAAGCGAGTACCATGGATGGGTGTGCGAGAAGCGGACCCCGACACCGTGTCCACCTCAAGTGGAGCCACCGCGCAAACGCAAAATGCTGCCGCCGAAGCTTAAATTACACTGGACTTGACGACCAACCGTTCTCCTACGACTCTCAAACTGACGTTTCGGTATCGTTTTCAGCTTCTGCTCTTATAGATGCCATTTTCCTTTACTTTACTCTGTCACTGATGTTATATAGAAATTTGGGCTGAGATAAATAAGAAACAAATTGGGCCTCACATAGAAATTACAAAATTGAACTTTGCTACTTTAAAAATAAAGTTTATTTCTTTTTGCAGTGCCAATTAAGGCAAAAATTCAAGTAAACGATATACCACTATATTATTATGATTATAAAGTCCATTTTTCTTTGGATATCGGTGGCATTTATTATTTATAGGTACATGAAGCCTTCGTAATTGTAATTTTGGTTAATATTTCTTTTCTATTAGATAAAAGGAAAGAGATTTAATAGTTAAATTCATTTTAGTTTTAGCTTTTTTATATTAAAAGAGTGTATTAGAACGATTTTACACTACAATATGAACCACGTATATTTTTCTAGTTGTTTTTAAAGTAGCGTTTTTACTAGCCGTGGTTTATATATTGTGAAAAAGCGTTCTTTCTTGCATTATTTGTGTAACAAATAAAAATACAAAAAAATCGGACAGATCCCGACGACTCAAGCGAATATGACTAATGACGAATAAAGAAAGTTATTATAAACCTGCCTTTCTGTTAATAACCTACCAAACTAGATATTTGATTATGAGAAATATATAAGTTTTTGAATGCAATTATACCTATATCTTTTCGATGAGTGGAACAATAAAGCCTTATCTAAATAGAGCCTCTATAACTATTTTAAGGAAGTAAAAAAATCACAATGCCATTAAATGTAAAACTGTGTCTTACCTAATAATGTCCCGGTTACAAAATGCCAGGAAAAGTAAAACATAAAGTGAGAAGGGTACGAAAGGAACGTTTCATTAGAATAAAGCTTTCTCTTTATAAATATAAAACGAAGTATGAACTGAAATCAACAAAGACTTTGCGAATAGTTGAACTCCATATGTCAATTAACTCTCCTTTAATTGACAACAATTTCATAGTTTTAAAATAATTGTTATTTTTTTCTTTAAAATGTAAATTAAAAAAAATGTATTTTATATATTATAGCACCTATTTGATGTGATCATAATATTATTGTTAAAATTTACTCTTTACTAAGCGACTCACCCTTGCTTCGCTCGGGTTCGTCCCTATGTTGATTCCCCATACAAAATTTTCATCCTCATTTTCATTCCCTTCAGGAATGATATCCGAAATAAAAAATATCTTATGTCCTTCCTAGGGTTTCAAACTATCTTCTTACCGAATTTTATCTAAATCGGTCAAGTAGTTTTTGAATTTATTTGTTACATACAAAAATACAAATCTTTCCTCTTTATAACAGTAGTGTAGAGTAAGTGTGATAAGTTTTATATACTCGTATGTATTTAAAAATATCCAAATACCCTTAAAAATGTACATTGTTATTGAACACATTATTTTTAAACTAGACTATCAATTTCTCATTGGTCCAATGTAGAACATTGACTTGCAAATAGCGAGCACAAAGAAGCTTACCGAGGCTCCTTTATCGAGGAATCACTGGCCACTATAATGAACTTTAAGACGTCCGTAGACATTTTTACGATAACATTTACTTTTACGGGTTCCTTGTTTTGCTTTAATAGTTTATGAAGATTTATATAATCTAAAGGTTAGATCTACTTATTACCTCTAAATTTCAATACTTATTACTTTTCTAATATTATACTTATCTATTTATATCCTTTATTGCACTTAAAATATGATACAGAAAAAAAATAACAAAGTAAACATAATTAACAAAGGTGGACTTATCTCTAAAATAGATCTCTTCCAGTCAACCCCTGGTTGTGGAAGATGTCAGCGGGCCATATAGTACAAAAAATATACTAAATATATACTAGAAATAAAGGTAATAATAATCACATATACATACATACATACATACATACATATATACATACATATATACATGTATTACTTATAAAAATATATAATACTATACATATATAATACCTAATGTAAAGACTACTTATACATACATGTATACATATACATACTTAATATATAAAATATGAAAATAGAGAAAGGTACTGATTGATACTGTCTACATTTGTGATAATAAATATTTTTTTAATTTACATTTAAAGACATGAATAGATGGGCTCTCATGGATGGTTTTGGGCAGTTGGTTCCATAGTACTGCGGCATGGACAGAAAAAGAATTTTGTTGGAATTTAGTATTGCTCCTAGGAATGTCGAGCATAGAAGTACTGCAAGATCTTCTGGAACGTGTAGGGATTGGTAGAAAGTTAAAACGGGAACGAAGGTAAGGAGAGAAATTTTGATTTTTAAGGATATTATAAAGGAATGATAGGGTGTGCATATTACGGCGAAGACGGATGGGGAGCCACTCAAGTTGAGCACGGAAGTAAGAGATGTGGTCATATTTCCGCAAGCCAAAGATAAAACGTATGGAGAGATTCTGAAGACGTTCCATTTTATTAAGTAGCTCCTCTGTCACATCCAGGAAGCAGACGTCGGCGTAGTCGAGAATGGGTAATAGGATGGATTGCACTAGCATTACTTTGGTTTTGAATGGGAGAAAGTATTGGAGACGCTTGAGAGAATGAAAGGAAAAATGCATACGTTTACTTAGTTCGTTAATATGAGGTGCCCAAGACTAGAAGATCTATTCTAATTTCTAATATTTTAAAAAGGAAAAAATTGTTTTGTTTTGTTTGTTTGTTTGCTTGTATTGAATAGGCTCCGAAACTACTGGAACGATTTAGATGAAATTTGATACGAAGATAAGTTTGAGAGCCTGGGTCAACAACGCACAAACGATAGTTTTTATCCCGTAAAACATCCCTTAAGAGATTGAAAAGGGGGGATGAAAGTTTGTATGTGGAACCAATTATTTCTTCGAGTAAGGGATATAAAACTCATCATACATATGTATGTAGGTATATACCTATACTAATATATAGTCTATCTTTTCCCTACTAGCTGTTAAAACGTTACCAGGGACGATCCCGAGCGAAGCGAGGGTGAGTCGCTAGTCTAGGCTATAAACTTGACGATTAATGATGAGAGTCTTAAAGTATGTACTACTACTATAGTATAATACAAAACTAATAGACTTATTTATTGTTTTATTACAAATCGAATGCATCATCTATTTTAGTTTATAGTGCTTTAGTGATAAATGTGTTTTTTAGCTTTACTATCCTAATACGAGTATATGTAATGTTTATATCTGAGTCAAATCCGTGCATGAAATATTTTTTGTAAAATCTTATCGAAATAGTCATTATATTAATGATACGGAGGCGGAATCTATAGTTTTTATAATTTTTATCTGTCTATGAACGTATCACGAGAAATCCACTGGAGAGATTTTGATCAAATTTGGTATGGTGATAGGTGGTTATTTATGGTTTAACGTTGGGAAATGCATTTAGGCACGAAGTGTGGGACTCACCGGCAAAGCCAGTAAGTACTACCCACTAAAACGCAACGGAACTTTTCCCGTCTTAACCGCTCTCCGGGTCAACATATTTATAGGATACTTTTTACTGCGGGAAAATATCTCATCTCTGAGAAATCTATACTAAATGTTAAAACGTAATTAGGAACGAACCCGAGCAGAGCAAGTGTGGGTCGCTAGTTAAATATTTTGAGAAAAATAATAAGAACATTTACACATTTAAAAAAATTGCTTTTCAACAACCATCACAATATTAAAAATAGAAAATAAGTAGCCAAACAAAACCACACAAAAAAAGTTAGTATAATCTGCTTTGTTTAAGTTCAGAAATGAGAAGTCCGCCAAACTCATTAGATCGCACTGTGAGCCTCGGGCCGTAACGTAAATACCCCTTTGAACCTACAACTGTTGTTTGACGCACGAGAATATGAATGCCCAGAATAGATATCTGATCGAGTGTAATAAAAATATCCGTCCGTCACTAGAGCACGCTTGTGCATAGATCAGGAAACTTTCAAATCACTTTGATCGAAGCTCTTCACGTTTGGATTAGGCTAGTTTTGGTGGTCCTTTTAATGCCTAAAATAGGTACGAATTTAAAGTCTTATATATACATTTATATTGTGTATTATTACATTGGGGAAAAATGAGTACTTACTTTTTCTTGATAAATTATTTTATACTTATTTGCTTACCCATGCTTCGCTCGGGTGCACTCCGGAAGACGATTTTTTTCAGACTTTATACACAAATATAATCCATACCGGTACATTATTTTTGAAAATATTTTTAATTAACAATTGTAAAAATATCTAATAAAACATGTTTTGAAAATCGTAAGCGAGCACGATCATCTACTTGACGATATAAAATTGTCTTGACATCATTACACATACATACAAAGTTTCTCTTCGATCCAATAGCTAAAGATTATTGATGATCCATTTCTAAGTTAGACAAAAATCTAATGCTAAGATTTGATAACAAAGTTCCAATTCCAAGATTTGACAGCAAAATTAGAAGCGAAACTAAAAAACTTTTAAAAAGCAGACATAAAGGACAGCTAAATCAATTTTAATATTTATAACTGATAGTACCTGTTTTCCGTTCTTAAATAAAGGAGGAAATTTAAAACTAATCTATACTAATATTATAAAGAGGCAGTTTGTTTGTGTGTTTGTTTGAACGCGCTTATCTCAGGAACTATACTATTCCAATTTGAAAAAAATCTTTTTGTATTAGATAAACCGTTTTTTCAGGAAGGCTATATGCTATATATCATCCCGGAAAAATGTACGGTTCCCGTGGGATAGATTAGTTTTTGTCTTAGGACGAACCCAAAGCGAAGCGAGGGTGAGTATGATATAAACCATGGATGGATGACAAATAAAATATAAATGTGACACAAAGTCTATTCTTGACCGACTTCAAAAAATTAAGGAACTCAATGCAGAAGTATTTCTTTGTTTATTTAAGTACTTTCTTAACCCCGAGAAATGGAAAAATTAATTACTTTTTGAAGTGATTTTTAATCGTCTTTCATATTTAATCGACTGTTGAAACTTTTTTTGACAATAAACTTATATATATATATATATATATATATATATATATATATATATATATATATATATATATATATATATAAATAAAACAAAAAAATACATATTTTTCTTAAAAATGTTTTATTAAATTCCGTGATCTGTTCTGTCGCTTTTCAAAATATTTACAATAATTATTTCAAATGCTAAGTACAAGACAAAATGTATGGAATGTCGCTTGAATAATATTGTTTTAAAATAAATATACCTAGTTTCTTATTATGGTTAGTTAGTTTCTTATATAGTTTATTATATTACCATAGTTGAGTATCAAAGGTGCATAGAACGTGTCCTTTTTCTAATTGAAAAAATTCATCCCAAATACGAATAATTTAGAAGTTATAAATTCTAGTACATTTTATTGTACATTATACTTAATTACCTAAGTGGTGTATTGCCTAGCATGTACGCCTGCACATCCGGAGGTCCTGGATTCGAGTCTCGGGTCGGGACAAGTTTAGTTATGGAGTTTTTGCGTTTAGTAAGCCTCAGTAACAGCCCAGAGATGGGAAGTTGGCGGTGTTTCACCCCCGTGCCTCGGAGAGCACGTAAAGCCGTCGGTCCGGTGCCTCAACTCTCAACTCCACTGGAGTATGAGTGACCGGAATTATAGAGTGCACTTGTATCTGCGCGTACACTTGTACACTATAACATCAGGAGATCTCATTGAGACTAACCATCTGAGCAGGAGCTCAGATGGTTAGTCTCAATGAGATTAGCCGCCGTGGCCGCAATTCGTCAAGAGGCCATTATAACATTATAAAAAAATTGGCTATTCGAAATTTTATGCGTTTTCTATTATGCTATTAACAATTAAAATGTTACTATATAAAAATGTTAAAAACTTGTCCAAATCGAATCAAATATTTTTTTATTTTAAAAATATTTATAGACTAATTGTAAGTTAAAATCGAAAAACTTTAAAATATGTATCAATAAAACTATTAGTTAAAATGCATTTATTCAATACATAAAATATACTAGAAATTCATAAATATAATCTCGCAAAGGACCCATTCTAGTTACCCCTAAAAACGATTTACACACCTAGGTATGTGATGTCAATATAATTGCAAAAAATGTATAGATATTGTTGTTTTGTCAAACAATCTCATTATATAAAAACACTTGAAAATAAGCACTAGACCGAGTCATGATTAAAACACGAATTATCTAGCTGATTCTAAACGTTGATAACACATTTCCTTAAAATTACAAGTAAAAATAGAAATTCATGCTAACTTATATTTTTTTTACAAAACCTACTTAATAATCTCCTACGTGCTTTAAAAAATTCAGACGCTCCCAATTTTATTTAAAAAAAGAATTGACAATTGTTTAAATAAAATGACATGTAATAAGAGAAAATCGTACCGTCACTTTGTTGGGAGACTTAGATCACAAATCGTCAAACACGCTTCGAATAAGTTAAAATATCTCATTGTACATCATTATCTAACAATCTAATTGTACATAATATTTATTGCCATTTATTAAATCACATTTTTTATGATAAATATCTATAATAAATGTGGATATATATATTGTATTATATAAAAAAATATTATTTTATTTCAAATTGAATATGTGCAGTGCAAAACAAATTACCAATTTAGTGACTGTAGAAATATTAAGGGTGTATGTATATTAAAAAGTTTAAAGATTTTTTTTCATTGAAAATAATTTTAGTCTAAGGCCACAGCAATCTTGTCTAGATAGGTGGTTTCCTAACGGCCTAATAAATAACCTATCTTTCGATACTTTAACCTACCTAGAGATAGGCGTTTGACATTACTACTTAGTAGCTTCTGTCAACTATCTATCTCTAGTAGATAAAACCTTCTAAAGATAAGGTATTTTTAATAGCTGTAATATAGAACAGAATAGCCACTTTACTTTTTTAGATTTACGAGAATATTTGACATTTTAAATAAAACTATCTTTTCGAATTCCTTCGCGGATTTATTTTGATTTTTGGTTTTGCTATAAACAATTTGCAACGTCGGGAACCAAAAATGAAAATAAATCGGCGAAAAAATCCGAAAAGATAGTTTTATTTAGAACCACTAGCATTAATTTGGCCTAGAAATGTAAGTGAAGAGAAAAGTAGATTTATATAATGCATGATAGTATTTCATATATATTCAACAGTGTCTATTATAACATTTATTATTGACAGAAAACAGTTTTTTTTCAAAGTTGCATCATTTTATGTAGACTAAATTATATTCAAATAGTGTATATTGAATGAAGTCACAATGAGATATTACTAACATTGTAAGAACTAAGAGCGGTGCTTATTGCGGTTTATGCTTTGAATCACTCTACGGCCCCACCATTCTTCCAGATTGAATGGTCTAAAGTTTGCAAGTTGGCGTGGGGCGAGAACTTCTTGATAGTATTTTGCATCTTCACTGCCTCTTTCTAGTTCACGGGTCACCTGAAATGAATAAAACGACTTAGTGTTGTAAGACGTTGTATGAATTTGAGTCTAATTTGGAAAAGATCTTATTAAAGCTGGTTGTTTGGTTTAATGCATGGTTACTTTTTACTTTTGTGGTTGAGTGCGTAAGCGATCCTGCGACGCCCTATTGAGACGAGGGAGGTTCTGTCGAGTTTTAGTGAGTAGTACTGGTTTCTTTATGACTATTTAATTATGATTTCAGTGAATCTAAACTTATTCAACCTTATCCAGGTTTTTTTTTAAATACTAACATTGTGATATAGAAGTTATTTAAATGTATCTTATATCATTTACACTGACTTGCAACCTTAATATGAACATATTTATGTTTCTTATAATATTAAATAAGCAAATTTTGTATATATATAATTTTATTTTGTGTATCTCAGAAACGGCTCTTATGATCCAAAGATCAAATTTTGTATTTACATAAGGTTTTGCTTTTTTAGGTTTATTTAAATAGGTATATTTTCTACAAAAACACATTTTTTTTATTTTTTCCAAAAAACATGAGCCAAGTTTGGTCAGCCAGAGGCAGATATATATTTATATAAGGAAAAACATTTTTTTAATATTAATATTAAAATATACCTTATTCCAAGATTCAAATATATAATTAATGAGATCATCATGCTGATTATTGTTATTGTGGTTATTGTTTGCCAGCTGTGCTGGAGGACTGAGTCTTGATCCATTATGGCCATTGCCATTGTGTCTTTTACCACCCCCCATGTGTGGCAGTGACCGAGGCCCACTATTTACATAGTTTGATCTGAAAATATGAAAAAACTATGATTTCAAACTTCAATTGTATACTGGAACTAGGTACTTCAATTTAGAGTGTATGGCATTATCATTATACACTATTAGATGTACTGATAAGATAGAACTCACTAAATGTATGTAGAATATAGCATTTACGTGAGAAAAATATAAATAATTTAAAATTTAGGAAAACAGTCACTTAATATTACTTTTTTGGTTCATAGCAAAATATTAATATTTATTGTTTATAATCTACTAACAATATCGCAATCATGCAATGTAAGCGTCCAATACAAAGATAAGAATTGATAACAACATAAATAAAACAAAGCATGTGTATTACAGTTAGCCAATAATTTCATATACCTAGTACAAAATATTATCACAAAGGTAAAACATATGTTTAAAAAATATTTCGATTGTTGAAAAACATCGTACTGTAAAAACTAAAAATGCAGTATCACAAAATATATCGTAAACATAAATGGCTCACTTGTCTTAATCTTAACATGAATAAAATCAGATACGCGCCAAAATATACATAATAACTTGAATAATATTCATGTAATGAATCCATGTAAATGGATGGAAGTGAAACGATAGGACAACAAAGCATCTTTCTTACCTCATATTATTTCTATCCATTTTAGAATTAGAAAAGCTAATCAGAACACTATTCTTACGATTATTTAATTTCTATTGATATATACACCTAGCTATTAACAGTTAGTGTTATATTTAATAAAATACACTACTTTAAATGCAATATTGTGGTTAAATTACTTAAAAGAAAGATAAATATACAAGACGCCACACACGACAAGAAAACATCAATTCTATTAACTGTCAACATTGATACAGCTGTCCAGCTGCCCAAAAATACTTTGTTATGATTGGTGGAATTTCGTTTGTGTACAGTTTTAACCAATCATATTAAACAAATTATGCTGCATCGAATGTAACAGAGCATACAGAAGAGTAATGTAATTAATTCATCAGAGTATAATAACATTATTTAAAATAAACAAATTACATAGGTAGTATCAATTAAATATATATAAAAACACACCTAACACAATAAAATAAAAAATGGGTTTTATTTTACATTATATTAGAAAAATATGCTGGTAGGAAAACTAATTCTATATTTTATTATGTGATATGACGCAAATAAATTAATTTCATATAATTGATAAATAGTAATCGATATATTTTTATATATTCTAGTCTCAGCTAATGCAAATTATTATTATAACTAAATCTTAAATCATATAAAATTTTAGGTAACTATTCATCTACGGATAAAAGTATTAAGAGTGGGCAGAATTTCTCGAAAGGAGGGTGCCACACGTATGACCTATTTACATTCAGTCTGAGGCTAAGCATTTTTTTATTGTATTATCTCTTTTATACCTGGTTTTCTGCTTCTATTGTGTTCATATCTTACCTTTGCATTGTATTGTATCTGGAAGTTAGACCAGCTGAAAGAAAAATTGAGAAGGAGAGGTGCATTAATAGGCTGTGTGTTAATCCATCAGTCAGTGCACTGACTATATACTATATACTATAGACGACTATATACTATAGACGATTTAAGAGTTTTAAGCTCACTTTCCGTAAAATGATGTCCACATAGTAGCACTGCGCAATTTATCCGTTTAATTAAATTTTAAATAAAATGAAAAAAAAAACTATCTACGTTACAGAGCTTTCCAATATACTGAGGGTTATAGTGATCGCGACATGTGGCGGGAGAAAAAGGCAAAATTCTTCCCCCGTTACATACATTTTCTACCTCTACTAAGTCTGTGGTACATAATATTATCCATAATCTGTGATATTATATCTCTGTCTAGTTTGCGCTTGGATTGTCATTTGTCAAATTGTTACGAAAAAATGTTATTATAAAATAGTGTCGAAATTGATTCTACTATTAAATTATTAAAGAAAAGTGTAATTACAATCTGAATTGTTCAATATGTCCGAAAAAAATGGTTTCGACGAGTTACGGGTGAAATATAAAGTGCGTCTTATTATAACCTTTAAATCAAAATTATATTTGCTTATTTCTATATGTATTGTTCATTAAAATCATATACATTTACAGGATGTGTTATCAAAAGCTTTCGCAACAAATAACATCGATCTCTTGGATTCATTTTCAAAAAATGCCAATGAAACAGATCGAAAAGCTGCAATGGACCAAGCATTTAGAGATAAGCTTTTGGAATTACTTATAGAAGAACCAGATACGTTGGAAAACTATGTCTGTTTTTGCATAGAATCATGTAGACGACAAATGGTAACACCTACTATGCCAGTAGTTCTTCTTGGCGATATATTTGACGCACTGACTTTAAATAAATGCGAGA
The DNA here is from genome assembly GCA_921882275.1 of Brenthis ino. NCBI lineage: Eukaryota > Metazoa > Arthropoda > Insecta > Lepidoptera > Nymphalidae > Brenthis > Brenthis ino. The sequence goes on along the minus strand of OV170228.1, from coordinate 10,909,212 downwards.
AGTTATTTACGTACGTAGAGAATGGCGTTAATATTTGGCGAGAAGAACTGTTTTTCGTAGCTTGTAAGAACAATCTACTGAGAATGTGCAATGATTTATTAAGGCGTCTCTCTCGGTCCCAGAATACAGTGTTTTGTGGCCGAATTTTATTGTTTTTGGCTAAATTCTTTCCTTTTTCTGAACGTTCAGGGCTAAATATTGTTTCTGAATTCAATCTAGAAAATGTAACTGAATTTGGAGGTGATAATACAAGTACTTTAAAAGATTCTCTAGATGAAGAGATGGTTATTGATGATGATAAAAACAAACTGGCCATAGACTACAATTTATACTGTAGATTTTGGAGTTTACAAGACTTTTTCCGTAATCCAAACACATGTTATAATAAACTACAATGGAAAACATTTGTTGCTGTAAGTAATTATATATTATGTTACAATATTTATATAATGTTTGTATATATTGTTTAAAAACTGAATATCAAAAACCATCTTGTCTTCATTGTTATTTTCCAGCATTCTGGGAGTGTTCTATCAGCATTCTCATCTTACAAGTTGGAAGCTGTTGAACTACAGAAATCTAAGCTGAACAGATTAAAACCAGTAAATGCTAATATTGAAATGCAAGAGAATAAAGAACAACACTATTTTGCCAAGTTTTTAACAAATCAAAAACTTTTAGAACTGCAATTGTCAGATTCAAATTTTAGGAGATGTGTGCTCATACAGTTCCTGATTTTGTTCCAGTATTTGACCTCTACTGTTAAATTTAAGATGTGAGTTTGTAGTCAATATATACTTGTATATGGAAAAACACTTTCTATATTTATTACAATTAATTATAAAGTAACTAAAGTGTTAATTTTTATGGTATATTCCCAATCCCTTAGTAAATATATAAAAATATTCCCCTCCTCTCTCTCTCTCTCTTAAAGACCTAAAAAGGTCTGTTTTAAACCTAATCCTTTCGCTTCTAGGGAATCTCAAGAATTAAAATCGGATCAACTAGACTGGGTAAAGGAAACTACATCACTTATATACAAGTTGTTGGGTGAGACACCTCCAGATGGAAAGCGTTTTGCAGATTGTGTAAAAAGTATACTCAAGAGAGAGGAACATTGGAACAGTTGGAAAAATGATGGATGCCCAGGTTAATTACTTTATTTGTATACCATTTTTTTTAATCTATTAATATTGTTTATGTGATCTGCAAATGTTTGTTGGGTTACCCATCTTTAATGCAGTGGAAAAGTAGCGTCCGGCAACACAGTGTGAAGCTAGAGACAAACAGGGAGGTGGTGCACTACGGCGAGCGGTGTACCATGAGGGTTGCTCCTGGTACTTCTGACTCCTGACAGCAGAGTAGACTGGGAGCAACAATTATAACATTATATAAAGATTCCAATATATAAAAAAAGATAGCAAAAAATTTTAAAATAGCCTTTATAAATTTTTAAAATTTATTTTAGAATTTATGAAACCCAAACCACCAGTGCAAGTTGAATCCACTGATGAAGTCAGAAAAGCTAAAAAACGTCGGCGACCGGTCGGTGACATTATTAAGGAATATGAAGGACAAGAAAAATTCTTCATGGGAAAGTATGTACTTATTACCATACTTATATTGAATAGGATTAGAAACGGCAGCACATTGAGTCTTTACTATCAGTATAATATGTATATTTAAAAAAAATGTGTAAGTTACCTTTATGGTTGAAGTAAAACTTCTTTGGCGCTGTGACAGATACCGCAATTGAATTAAAATTTAAAACAAATCAAGATATAAATATGATAATTAATATAACATTATTAGTAACAAATACTCATTGTTATAAATAATAATTATTATGAATTTTAGTCTATGGTCTGTTTGTTTTTATCATCATTAAAATTTGACTCTCACTTCTGCAACACATTCATCCAATTCAATCTCATTTTTTCGAAATTTTCGAATTCGACTCTCATTTTTCCTATGTATTGACATTTTTCCTATGTCCCTCAGTCACGCCTAAAGAAGTTTTACTTCAAAAACAAAGATTTATTTAATGTTTTTCTGAGCTAATATCTGCCATTTTAAATATATGTATTCGGATTTTTTCACATTTTATTTTGATTTTTGGTTCTTATTTTACAGTGTCTATAATTATATTTATTGTTCATTTTTATATACGTATTTAAAAAACCACTCTTAAATTATAATAAATTTTTAAATTCAATAATTTCAGCAATGACTTGACAAAGTTGTGGAATCTCTGCCCAGACAATCTAGAAGCTTGCCGCACCAAAGAGAGGGACTTCATGCCCTCCTTAGGTCAGTTTATATACATATATTACTAATTTCTTAACAGGATCCAGAAATAAACTTAACCACTTATTATTAGACTCCTGTTATATCAGGAGTTGATGTGTTTCTTGGTCTGTCAGGGAAATCCCTTAATAGGTTATAGAAGCATTCCCGAAATGATTTTTCGAGTATTTTAAATGAGATAAAATTAAAATACGAACGCATTGTTACTAACAATACATGTGTCGTTGACTATTCTAATATATAAGCAATAAATGAGACAACATTGTACAATAGTTTTAGTTTTAAAAAGTATTTCCAACTGAAATTCTCAATCTCTGACTTTGACCCTTGAGGAGTCTGCCCACTACACCATCTCATACCATGACTGCGCTATGAAGTTTGAACGTATCAGGCACGGAAACGAGCATGGCACGGACTACTATGCCCACTAGACCATTCACCATTGCGCCGCCGGCGCGCACCGCGCCCGCAGCGTCGCGTGCCAGGCACGGGGCGGTACCGGTCGGTGACGGAACGGTCTAGTAGGCCAGGGTCTAGAGTCTCATACTTTTCAATACCAAGAATATTTTTTTGCCTGACACGGTCCTAGCACGGTCATGGTGTGAGATGGTGTAGTGGACAGACACCTTTATGCAGTTTAAGTGAGCGCAGTAATTTAACATAATTTCTGTAATATTAGTGTAAATTATTATTATCGAATGTTTGACCCAGAGTCGTATATGCTGAGTGGGGGTGCGGGGGGTGGCCCGGGGGGTGCGGGGGGTGGCGCAGGGGGTGCGGGCGCGTGGGGCGGCGGCTGGGGGTGGCGCGCGCTGCGGCTGCTGGCGCGACGCTCTCCGCACTTCTTCGTGCACACCAACAACCCTATCGGCAAACTGCCTGATTATTTGGATGATATGGTGAGTGGCTTATGTTGTTTGTATATTTAATAACTTTACCGACTTCATACTCGTAATCGCAATAGACGAGAGTTAGTCTATATAACACTTAAAAAAAATACACCGTAGTTCAAAATAAAACCGCGACAAAAGCCGAAAAAAGTTTTATTTAAAACTGTTTAATATTAGAATTCTTTATTGTATTCAGGTGAAAAAAATAAGCCGTGAAGTAGCAGCGAACGCAGCATCGAGCAACGTCAACGGCGACTCGTCTAGCGGCAGTGACAAAGCCGTCAAACAGGTCTTATATTACTAGTCTAGTAGAGTAGAATTCTGGAGGTGCTGGGTTTGAGCCCGAGTCGGGCCAGGTTTAGTTATTGAGGATTTCGGTTAAGAAAATCCCATTAACAGCTTAGGAAGTTCGTGGTGTTTCACTTTTACTGGGAGTGTCGAAGTATCGTCCCATGAAAGTATGAGAGTGAAAGGAATAGAGAAAATGGCCTCCGTGGCCGAAATCAGTAAAAAGGAATTAAGATCATAAAAGTTGGCTTATATTAAACCCTGAGATCAAATTAGATTTAGGAACAAAAAAAAGAGCGTTGTCTTCATTTCATCCAGAGCCCCTCAAATTCATGGTCCGCCCTTCCTTGTTATTCCGTGGAGGTCTAATCAAGAATTTTATCCCGCAAATAGTCTCTTATATTTACGCGGATATTTGACATTTCATGTAAAACGATTGTTTTTTTTTCGATTGTTTCGTCGATTTATTTTAATTTTTAGTTTCTGACCCTTCGATGATTTTCGATGCTTTACAGCAATCATGGCAAAATTAATCAAAACGCCAATACATCAGTTGCTCTGTAGTTTTATCGGAGTTACATTCAATGTATTGCAATAACAGCGTGTAGTAAATTTGTACTTTATATTTATACTAGCAGCTCGCCCTCGCTTTTCTCGGGTTCGCCTCTAGAAAGAAGAAACAAATATATCCCCCGGGAACCGTTCATTTTTCCGGGATATAAAGTAACCTATGTGTTATTCTGATGTACATATGAGCTATATTATTTGTAAAGTTTCATTAAAATCCATTCAGTAGCTTTTTCGTGAAACAGTAACAAGAATCCATACATATATACATCCAGACATCCCATATATCCTCACAAACTTTCGCATTTATAATATTAGTAGGATGAAGAGTTTTTTACGTAAGCAATTTTATTAATGTTCATTTATTTTCAACAGGAACAAGTTGAAGAAGAAATGGCTGAAGAGCAAATCGAAACGGATATTATTAAAGAAGAAGACACAGCTGATATGGAACAGGTTACTTGGAAAAACAATATTTATTTGTATTTAACATATTTTAACGTATGCGTTTTATAAAACAAAGTTACAAGTAAGCAAAAAAAATAGCTAAAAATGCCAATATGCAAAAATTGTATCAAACGTAAACTAGTTGATAAAATAATAATTTTCGCCTATTTGTTCGATTTTATTAATTACTTCTAATATATATTACATAGCTTCTTATGTAGCTAAAATGAGGGCTACCGTGCTTGAATTCGCCCCAAGAGGGAGCTAATGTAAAGTGAGGTCTCTAGAATGTTGAATATTACTGAACGTTTACTGTTTCTGAGCTTTTCATCGCGTTATTCATGATTGTTGTAAAGATTGTGTCATTTTTTTACTTAATAGGGAATAGGTGTGTGATTTAATCAATATGAAATATTTATATAAATATATTTATATTTTCAGTAAATTAAAAATGACCCTGTATTAAATTTTTATTTTCATACAAAAATAAAAATAATTTTTTTGCACCTTCTAAACTTTAAAGTTCTAGTATCTGGCCAAGTTTAAATGAGTAAGGACCGCTTCCTACACCCCTCCACCCCACCCCCACCACCGGACACGCACTTTCTTTTGCTAATGCTGGACTATTACCGTTTAGAAGGTGCAAAAAAAATATTTTTATTTTTGTATAATTTAAGATATATTTTTTTTCAGATGTTATGTTGTAAATATACATATAAATTCAAAGTAATTGAAACGCACGCCATTGGTCAGACCGAATATGACGTCAAAGTATTATCATAACAGAGCGATTAGCGATTTTGTCGCTACAAATTGATTATATGAAATTTTAGTTTTTTAGAGCTGAATATTTTTTTTACAATTATATAACGATGTTAGCTATTGTATAAATTAAAAAAAATCACGCATATTCCTTATTATGGCAGAAATACGGCCCAATGAATGTCAGCGCTTTACAAGAAGAGCTAAGAAAAGTCTTTTACTAAGCGAAATTATTTTACTAAGCGATTTGTTGTAAAATAAGAACCTACAACAGACAACACAATATATACAAAAACAATGAGATAAAATAAAACGAGGGCGTTATTATTATTTTATATCTTTAGGTAGGTACAGACACAGAAAACAAAATTACCGCTACGTATGAATATCATTTTAAAGCTCTCCAAATTATATATGTACGCAACATTCAAATAAATATAATTATATAAACAAACCTAACCAAAAATTAAAATATGAAATAAAAGAATTGAAATACGTTTGCTTCCCCATACAAACTTTTCCCCCGTATATATAACCTTATACAAATATATCCTTCGAATACGCGTGAAAAAGTAACAGACAAATAGACAGACAGATTTACTTTCGCATTTATAATATTAGAATGGATTTACATAAGTAATATTAATTTATCAGGTACCAGACTCAACTCACGGAGAGGAAGACGACAAGACGTCGCGGTCCCGAGTCACAATGATAACTCCAACTCAATTAGACGCGCTGGCGACAAAAATGGCCGACTGGAAAAAACTAGCCGCAAAACTCGGCTACAAACCAGATGAAATACAGTTCTTTGAAACCGAAAACGCAACGGATGTAGCTAGGGCAAAGAACATGCTGCAATTGTGGTTTGATGATGATGAAGATGCATCAGTGGAGAACCTTCTTTATATCATGGAGGGACTGAAGATGACGGAGGCCTGTGACACACTGCGTAGCGTTAAATGACGACCGCTCAAACGATTTTGTAAGAAACGGACTGTAGTGCTGCATAAGTGATACGTGGTTAAGCAAATGATAATAAAATTTTAATGTAATCCATATTTTGTGTTTTTTTTTTTAGTTTTTTGAATGTTTTCAGCCATAATTTATGATACTGCGCGAACCGATCGAATCCCTGTACTATTTTTAACTGCCTCGGTGATCTAGTGATTAGCATTTATGGCTGCAGATTCGGAGGTCCTTTTTTTTTTTTTAACGTTGGGAAATGCATTTACGCACGACGTGTGGGACTCACCGGCGTAATACAGCCAGTACTACCCACTAAAACCCAACAAAACCTTCCCCCGTCTTGATGGGGCGTCGCAGGATCGCTTACGCATTCAACTACGACGCCCCGACGGCAGGTCCGCCGAAGCAGACCACCACAACCATGGGGTTGCTCCACAGTCCACTCTGCTATCAGAGAAGTACCAGGAGCAACCCGCATGGTACACCGCCCTCCGAAGAGGGCCACCTCCCACCGCCCACCGAAGTGGGCAACCTCCCTGTGCGTTTCTTAGCTTCGCTACTGCTACTGAGCCCCCCCACTACGACAAGGTGAACGCACGTTGGGGGGGAGATTCGGAGGTCCTGGGTTCGAGTTCCGGATCGGGCCAAATTTAATTAATGATATTTTTTTGTTAAAATAGTCTCAGTAGTAATCCAGAGTTGGAAAGTTGGCGGTGTTTCACTCCCGTGCCTCCGACCTATAAAGTAAAGCCGTCGATCCTGCGCCTTAAAGTCGCGTCGAAGTATCGTCCCATTGGACTTTGAGAGTGACAGGAATAGAGAGTTCACGTTGTGTCTGCGCGTACACTTGTGCACTATAATATCTTCCGCGCAGCTGACTGTCTCAAAGAGATTGACCGCCGTGGCCGGAATCGGTCAGGAGGATATTATTATTATTTTAATCAATAAATAATCAAATTCGTAGTAGCCAGTAGGTAACTGAAATAAAAATTAAAAATATCCCAGATCTCATTTCGGCCATTTTACTTTATATGCTATATTAGTTTACCTAGATAAGCAGATTCTTTACTTTTACCGCAGATCACATAATATTAATATACGCATATACACTAAATTTGGTAATTATATGTCCTAACTCATCGCCAAAAATAATCATTCTGAGTCTATTCTGTTAAGAAACGTAACAAAGAGATTTATGAAATTTAACACTACAGGGGTTGTATCAGAAACAATATTTTCCGTTTTCAAATTATAAAAAAAAAATAGCCTGGGTACGCCGAAGCAGGTGAAAAAACAGGCAACTAAGTAATTAATAAATAGGGCTTAGGTATTGCAGTTAAAATAAAGTTAATTAAATAAAGTTTAATGTTATTGTCCCATCCCTCTCTATACCAAACTTCATCAAAATTGGTTTAGCGGTTTAGGTGGTAAAACATAACGCAGACAGACTTTACTTAGACAGACAGTACATTCGCATTTATAATACTAGGTAGTATGGATGGACAGAGTTAATTGTCTCCAATAACTAGTATTTATATATTAGTCATACAGTAACTGGATTAATAGTCACTTCCAATATATTATTATATATAGGTACTGCTGTAACCGTTTGTCCTGCCAAGTCCAACTTAACACATACATATTTATCATATCGTTACAAGTTTCGCAAATGATCTCACGCTAGTTTCCGAAGGAAATGCGTACGATTCAGATTTATAAAACCATTAAACAATGTCGGTCGTTCCGAAATTATAACTTGCACGCATTTCCTCATCGTGGCTGACTCACGGCGTGCCTAAAACAGAACTTATTGCTTACAAATTTAACCCAAACATGTTTTATGCGAAAACAGATTTTCGTCCCTCCATTTAGAGTTTACTCCGCCTGCACTTATATAGTTGTGAGGTGGTAAAACAACCAATTTCCATTGGTCTACCGAGAATCTTTCGTAGCTGAAAGCTTGATACATTTCCTAAGGAACGTACAGTGGGGTACGGTTCTGGTATCACTGGACGTATTTCATCACCACTGCGATGTTTACAGAATCGCGGAATAGTCGCTGCACCGAAATTAGTTCGAAACGGCTACGTCAATGGGTAGACGAAGCTTAGTGCTGCGCGAGCGGTCGATCCTAAAATATTTATATTTTTATGATTCGATACGAGACTAGATATTTTTATATTAAAAATATACGGCAACGGGCGTGACGTGCGTGCGCAGGAGTTGCTTGGCTCGGAATTTTGTGACTTGTATCGTTTTTGCTGTAAGTAGACATTGTACCTTGTTTGGAACGTTTCAGTGGTAATATACCGACTGAAAATATATCTATTTGTATATATCAAATGAAGTAATGAAACATTAAATAAATTCAATTTATATATCATTTATCAAATTGTTCGCTATTAATATACATATCTAATTATCTACGGATATAGTCATGTCTGCGAAAAGAAAAGAGAAAAACATCGTGCTTTTCCTAATAACAATAAAATTAAAAATAAATGAAACATGATTTTAATCTCGTATAAGTATTCTAATTATAAGAATTATATGAAAAGGAAATGTTTTACAAAAATCGAAAATATAAAATAAATAATATATGTATAATTTTAATAAACATTTTAATGGAAGTAAATAAAAATAATATATCATAATTTATTCATCATATGCCAAATAGCTTGAAATTAAAATGACTTATAATTTTAATGTAAATAAGTAGGTACATTATATATATTTTTTATATATATATTTTATAAATATATTTTTACTCGCTTCTTTCTTTTTTAAGTATAAAAAAATATTAAATTGAAAATATTTGAATTTGATTCATGTTGTTTTGTGATTTTTTTATAAATGATTTTTTTAATTATTCTTTCTTTAACAAAGTCTTGAAGAATAAAGAAAAAATGTTATTCTAGTTTATATATTGAGCCAAAAAACAAAAAATATTTGCTTCATAAGTACTTTCTTTTTCCGCGTTGATAAGTTATGAAGATGTTTTACTCTTCCTGGAATAATAAGTATTAGCAGGAAGTGCCGTTTTGAAGATTAACCAGAATAAATAAATACATGGACTAAATTTTAAATAGGGTTGTTAAGACCTTGTTTTTAAATAAAATTTAAAATCATAAAAAAGATATCATGTCAACTTTGTGAGTAATCTTTACTAAACTTACAAATATGAAAATAATTTTTGTTCGATGCGATTTTTGCATACACAGAGTTTATAGGCCGGAGTATAGGCTAGCTGTTTTTTATAACGTTATAAGCATGACTAATCATTTTTCAATTTTTTCATTTGTGAGAATTTATGGATATCTGGATGTTTGTTACTCTTTCACGCAAAAAGTACTGATTGGATTCTAATGAAACTTTACAATAATATAGCTCATACATCAAAACAACACATAGGCTACTTTTATCCCTGAAAAATGTACGGTTCCCGTGGGATAGATTTGTTTTTGTTTGTCTATAGGCGAACCTGAGCGAAGCGAAGGTGAACCGCTAATACTATAGACAAAAGTGGTACTTACGAGCTGGGCTCGGAACCGGTTTAAAAAAAAACGATTTATTTCGGTAATTCATCGCTTGTACTTAACCAGTCAATGAAAACAAACGGTTTAGTAAACCGAACTAATAATGGTTAAAGGTTATTCTTAGAGAATGGTTGGATTTCGTTTTTTATACTGAAATAAACCGGTTATTTCATTCATTAGTAATATTGTCAAACTGACCGATTCCGGCCACGGCGACGAATCTCTCATTGAGATTAGCCAACTCATATTATAGAGCAGCGTGTGTGTCGGTGTACGCGCAGACACAAGTTTACTCTCTATTCCTGTCACTCTTGTACTCCGGTGGGACGACTACTCGACATGACCATTGAGAGTTAAGGCGCAGGACCGACGGCTTTACATGCTCTCCGAGGCACGGGGGTAAAACACCGCCAACTTCCCAACTCGGGCTGTTACTGAGGCTTACTTTACAGAAAGACTCAATAATTAAACTTGGCCCGACCCGGAACTCGAACCCAGGACCTCCGTACATGCTAGCTACTACACCACCGAAGCAAGTAGTAGCTAACATGTAGTATAAGTAAGAAACGTACATGTATGCTTCTACTAAGTAATTCACCATTAGCAAAGATTCGCCAAATGAAAACGCACAAGAACACATTTTAACCAGTTAATTTTGATCATCGAACCTAAATTTGTTAAAACTTGTTCTCCAGGATTTAACCGGTTCAAGAACGTAACCGGAACCTTAAACCGAAAAGCCTTTCGGTTTGGGGTTCAATGAACAAAACCGGTTTAAAAATCGAGTGGTTTTCCGAGCCTCGCTTACGAGGACTAAAAGATTATAAATAAATATATTTTAATTATTTCAGTTAAATGCGGAGAAATAGTTGGGAAGTATTAATTATATATTCATCGTAAAAGTGTGGAAACTTTTATTTAAAACTTAATAATTTTTAAACAACATTATTAAAGTACTAGCGGCTCACCCTCGCTTCGCTCGGGTTCGTCCCTAGGTGCGTTTTAACCGTTAGTATAAAATACAAATCTTTGAATTTCTCGGCTTTTCTGTACTATAATATGCATGTATTATACATATAAACCTTCCTCTTGAATCACTCTATCTATTAAAAAAACCGCATCAAATCCGTTGCGTAGTTTTAAAGATCTAAGCATACATAGGGACAGACAGACAGCGGGAAGCGAGTTTGTTTTCTATGTAGTGATAAGATAATTTTTATTAAAACATTTATTAATTTATATTAAAATGAATTATAAAAAAAAATTTGTGTATTACTTATTAGAACGTAGGTAGATCGTGCATCTGATGAAAAAAACGAAACAAATGTCTGTTCGTCACATTATTTTCCGCAAATCTACTCTATAGTGGGGATTCTAATATTCTAAGATTGCATTCTTTTAATAAATTATGTATATATTTTTTTTTAATTAATGACTAAAGGCCCACCTTATTGACTCAGGAGGTGTAAAACATAAAATAATAATTTATATTTAAAAAGTAAAACCAGGCCTGGACAGATCTAGGTAGTTTTATTCATAGTAACACTACCCCGTCTTACTGTAAGAATATCTTGATTCTTGGCGGATAAAGCTCAGGGATATTTTCGTTTTTCAGCGCATTCGGCACGCCAGACCATAAACTTTTTATGATGATATGATCTCACTAAATCTTTGCGTTCGAATATTTAGATTTATGCTCCTAGCAGTAGAAAAAGTGTACAATTTTCCTGATTTTTCTCACACGTACTATTTTTAATACCTTATATTCGTTCATACATAGGTACGTATGCTTTTAGGCGTTCTTTAAAGCATTTTTTTTTATATAATAAATAATGATTTTGTACATTAGAGAAAATTTTAAAATAATAATATATTCTATTTATGTTACATAGAGTTAAAAATAATATCAATGAGCCTTTATATTGAATGTATATAGTATTTTTAATTAAATTTCTCATATGTTATATGAATGTTGCTTCATATTTATTATATATAAAAATGCAAAGAAAATTTTGAAACAAAAATATAGCGGATGAATTTCAGCACCATCGTGTTGAAGTAAAAAATTAAATAACGATATACACCGGCATTAAAAAACTCGTAACTCCAATTGTTTATAGTGCGTGCCATTTGCGTTAACTCATGGCTTCTTGATGTACGCGAAAATAAAGAATTTTAAGTTTTTCTTAACATTCAAAACACATTAAAGGTTGTTTTTTTTGTTATGGTTGTTCTATATAGCCTTAATAAATATATTTTTATAGTAAAATATTACTAATATTTCAACAATACCTCGTCGCCTCCACTGTTGACAGGAGAGCTGGCTAATTTTTCGCCCAAATAATCTGTACTGCCATTTAGCAGGGGAATGCGGCTAGCATTCTTGCCACTATTCCACGCGGACATGACTTGTACAGTAATATAATTAGGTGTATATTTGTTTTGTATATATAAATAAGTATATTTGTAATTTACTTTATTGTAAATAAATTCTTCAATAATTACTAGGTAGGTACAAGATATACTCGTATATATTAAAATATTGTCATAGATAAATAATGCGGGTACAAAAATGTTAATTACCGGACAGATTATTCATATGCTGATTTGTTTCATATGCCAAATTAATTTTTTCTAGTAATTTAAGAGGTAAATTAACATGATGTCCACCTTTTTTTACTAATTACTAGCGACTTATTCTCGCTTCGTCTCTAGGTTATACGAGTAGTTTAACTGTGTAATAAATTTAATCCAATCCCAAACACACTTTTATATTTATAATAGTAGTTAAATTAACGGTTGGTTATCGCGAGAATATGCTATTGGCATTATTAAATCCAGTATAGGTACTTATTTCATGGAAAACGTTTGTTTCAAAATATGAGTTATGTACATACATATGTACATACCTATTACAATGAAAATACTATACCTATTGAAAGCTTTGGTCCATATAAGAGTATCCCATTATGTAGTATGTATGTATGTGTAGTGGCGTAGCTACATGCATACATCCGCATGGGGTCCCTGATTCAAGGGGGCCCTCTAGGGCCACAAACGATTCTTTTATTTGAAAATATTTTTTCGAGGACGGCCCTCATAGAAGTTAAAAAAAACGCAAGAAAAAAGTGTCCTAGATTTCCGAATATTATTTTATAATAGGCAAAAGGCATTTTTTTTCAATTGGGGCCCAAAAAGTCTAGTTACGCCACTATATATGAGTGTAAGCAGGTAGGTAAGTACTTAGGTACGTTGCAATTAACTTATCAAACAATTATTATGGTTTGTAGCGAATAACTTATTTATGACAGTATCACGACTCACGTGTAAAACTGATAAATAATGGGAACAAAGCCTGATAATATAGTCAATAATATGTATGATCATATTACAAAAAAAAAGTTTTATTTAAAAACTTCTTTTGAATACTCTACAAATATTCTTAAATAGGTATACTACTTACGTAACTATAACTTTCGGAGTCGAAATATTTTTTCGCTTTAAAATATGAGAAAATTACATTATAAATATTAAAATTAAGTTTTTTTTCTGTTATATTAAGATATTTTTTTATTATTATTATCAAAGTATATCTAACACCTATATTTATCATTCGATTTTCAAATTAATTAATTTAAAAAATGTGATCATTTCTAATCGCAAAATATATTTTTCACGACATGTTTTTCTACTTTAGAACATAAACATGATATAAATTAACTAAAATTGCAGATGTGATTTTATTTTACAATCGACGTGACATTAATAGACCGTAATGCGGTGATACGACATTCATTCGTTTAGTTGTTGACAGAATCTAACATCCATATTGTCCCTTTTAAAATTTGAACTTTTGAAATCCTTTAAGCCTATTCATTTTTTTAATTAAAGTAATAATGAAAATAAAAATTATTTTAATTACAATATAGAGCATATATAGAGACAAGATAACTCTACACCATTTCTCCGACGGCGTGTAGGAAGGACTGTATCCTTTACAACTTTATTTTGTCAAAACATTTGTTTACATTTGTATGTCATAATAGCAAATACCCCATAATGTTTACTAAAAGAAACAAAAATTAAAAAAAAATCAGGGATCATATAAGATACGTATTTTTGGTGATTTCTACCGATCTCATTATTTTTTGGCAAATACGTAACTATAAGGTGGGATATTCTTAATCGATTTTGATCGGTTGTTTATTCAGGTAGGTATACATTCATACTAATATTAAAAAGAGGTAAAGTTTGTGAGTTTGTGACGTTGTAGGGGGTAATCTCTGAATCTACTGAACCGATTTAAATGAAATTTGGTAAGAAGATAGTTTAAGACCCTGGGAAGGACATAGAATACCTTTTCTATCCCAGGAATCTTCTATTATATTACAAATTATTTTCAACTATCATACCTACTATGAATATATAATAAAATAGGTAGGCGTGCGCATTAACAAAATATGTAAAATGTCAAGATTTAAATATGACCATATCAATTATAAACTTCAGTAATATATCAAATGAAATATTAAAAGTTTTGGCTAGACACCTAAATCATCACACGTTGCCCAATCCCAACCTGACATATTATGAAAAATCAGATCCAGGAGTCTCATATTATACATATATCGCTGTCAAACGAGGCTAATGATGCCGTTACAAATTTCGTGTCCTATTTTAACGTCCAAAGTTTCATTCATTTGGAATCCTATATATAATTCCTTAAGTAATGTGCACCTACGAGTTATGATTCGTAGCACAAATGTTTATAAAAGCTGAGGCGCTCTACTTTACGAAAATACACGGTGAACATCGTTTGAAAAATGGGCTGCTGAAATTTAGTCTGCACTCCCTCATTGATGGATGTTTGTGTGAATTGAGAAAAATATCGAGCGTTTAGGCCACTAAAATGCCCTAGTTTTATTCAACCGCGGTGCGATAAAACTATCTATTTTTATAAATCTAATGCTGGAATCCACTAAGCTATCTGCTATGTTCTGTAATATTTAGAAGTCGACACTAAATTACGTACCTGGCAGACGAAACTACGTTGCTTCAAAATGTTTCTCTTTCACGAGACACGCGGAGTGAGGTCTTAATTTATGAACGTTTCAACATCAACACGATCTGTTTCTCTACAACGTGTTATTTGGTTGAATTTATTGAATTTTTATTAATTCTTTTTATGTGAAACGCTGAAATTTAGGTCTTCTATGCAAGCATTAATGATACAACACGTATTTAACATATTCATAAACATTTTTATCGTTGCTTTAAGCTTCTAATAAAAGCTGCAATGATGATATGTAATTTTTGTTCAGATGTTATTATAATTCAGCCAAGTTTATGAAGAAGCTTATAGCTTCAACTTAAAATAGGGGAGTTTTAGGATGAGAATATGACGGCATTATGGGGTGTCATTTTTCTTTATGTTGGAAACAAAAGTCAATAAATACCTACTGTTATTAATGATTACTTTGTTGAGTCGAAAATATCTCAGAAAATATGACAGATCTACCATCGACAGAAATGTCTAAAATATACTAGATACTTTAAATGTATCATTAGGTGTGAAAACCACGTAACGTTGAGTTTCTGCTGAAGCGATGAAAGGCGAATCGCAATAACGCAGAACAAACGATAAACCCCGATCTATGGCATAGTTGCTAGAAACAGGTTATGTAGGACAGGTAAATAGACTGTTTCTGATAAATAAATAACTTTAAATAAACAAATTTGTTCAATTTTACTACATTCAAAGATCAAACCATTTATTATACTCTATTCTAATGGTTAAAGAGTTTTAAACAAATAACAGCTACCTAAATACAATCATAAAAATCTACTTCGTATTTTTAAACTGCATTGTTGATAGATAGATTCTTGGATACAAATATTTATCTTCATTTCTTTACATTGTCACTACAAAACGTAAGTGACAAATGGTTTTAATGTAAATAACGGAAAATGCTATGAAATGAAAATTACAACTTAAAACTAAATTTTTGAACAAAATTAATTATAAGTTTGCAAAAGTAAAATATGTAAAACAGCTCAAAAACGTACACAAAGGTATGTTTTCTCATAGATATTAATATAAAAATCATATTTAAATTGCTAACGACTTTATTTATTTTAGTAGATTATACTGAACCCAGAACAAATGTATTTCTTCAAGACGCCCATAAAATGATATTCAAAACAAGACAATGTTTACACATTTCTCCTCAATATGCATCCTTTTCCGTCGTTTTATAGTGCCGAGGTTTTATTGCCACTGAAATTAGCTTTCTAAGCTTTCTGTATAACACTTGAATACACTTTTGTTAAAAAATAAATTCGTCTTATATTTCCCTTAGAGTATTATGTTATTTAGTAAATCGTTTAATAGAATACGAAAATTATACAAAATAATAAAATAGACAAATTAAAGAATATCATATTTATTTGATTAACGTAACATACATGATTGTATATTGTACAATTTATGTAAATACAATCGAATACTTAAAATTACATCTACTTATTTATTAAAAACTAAAAATAACCATTTTAAAGTTGTCCAATTATTAAAATTAATTAAATTGTTTATCTGTACACAACATTCAAATAAAAACATATAATTATATAAACAAACTTAACCAAAAAGTGAATATTACAGTACGAGTATGTGCATTTAAAGTTACATAAAAATATTAAAAAACAAAAAGGAAATAATATTACAACAATTAAGTATCTTACAAGTGACCAGAATATCATTCACAAGGTGATCATTTTTATTAGCGACTTCGGATAGAGTAGGAGACGTTCAATTGGGGAGTAGGTTTTTTTGGGAGCACGTCTTTTGTAGTGTCGCGTTTATGTTTCCCGATTGTAAACTATCTTTCTTGATTTCTTTTATAAAGAGTAGGTATACTTTATACCTGAAAATTGTTCCTTATAGATAACAAGAAAAAACATCTATATAAGTACAAATGGAGGAACTATACAAGTTTTGAATTTTAGCCCAAGATATTTAAAATCGGAATAACTTCATATATCTGCAAGAAACAATATTTAAACTAATAATTTAACGTTTGTACCTATTAAGTTTGGCTTTAGAGATAATAATAAAAAACTAACCAAGGAAATACATAGGTATATGTATGTTTGTATCTTGCCAATTAAGTGGTGCGTCCCACATCCTTTCCTTTGAGAAGCATGACGAAGGTACCCTTTAGATCTTTTATTATCATTGAACTACATAACTGTACTTTCACTATAACTGCATTCGGTGCAGATCCAGAGGTTCTGGGTTCGAGTCCCAGATGGGACCGAGTTTAGTTGTTGAGTTCTTATGTTAATTTATTCTCAGTAAGAGCCCAAAGCTGGAAAGCTTATGGTGTTTCAACCCTGTGCATCGGAGAGCACGTAAAGGCGAGTGAGATTTGCCTCCGTGGCCGCAATCGGTCAGGAGGACATCAACATCACCATCTGACTTTATTTTAAGGAATTTGTCCACAACTAAGTACCTATTAATTAATTGAGTTTAATGATATCTTTATAATTTATATTAGCTATAAAATATAGTGTATACTCCACTCTTGCCTGTTTGTGCGCTTAGTCCTACATTTTTATTTTTATGCATATTAATAAAAAAATATTAATTAACATTAATAAAAAAAAACTAGAGTAAATTTTCTAAGAATAAATAAAACATTCCCAATACAGTTTACTTCACAATATTGTTTGCTTCCATTAATCCAGTGAACAGAGGTTATCTTACATACTAGACGGTCCGGTAAATGCGATTTTTTTACTTTTTTAAAAAGTGCATATCTCCGTACCTATCATTAGTTTTCTTAAATTACTTTACAATTGTATGACTCATTTATATTCATTATGACTGTCAGTGAGTGTGCCTGTGTGTTTGTTAATATTTCTGTAACAGCTAACGCATTAAACATGGATTAAAAGATAGACTCCATTTTATTTTGTCTTCATATGAGATAAGTATAAAAGTCTATAATTATTATCTATATTTGGGCATACACTATACGTAAGTTTTGCGTCTAATTTTCCATATTATAGACGTGTGAGAAAAAGTTGACTAACTAAAACAAATTGAATAATTACCACAGTTTCCGCCTCTTACCTATGTTTTGGCAATGCTCAACGGAAACAACTAATGACGCACGTTACGCATCTATTAATAGATCGAAGTATTTAAAATAGTTTAGTATTTTTGTTCATACATTTTTAAAGATGTTATCGTTTTTTAGAATTGTGGGAGCTAATTTTAGGTTCAGGTACAGTCGTTTTAATACATGTTTATTGGGTACCTATTATTATTTAATACTAGCGGTAGCGACTTACCATCGCTACGCTCGGGTGCGTCCCTATAAGATACCTAAGTTTTGATTTTTTTTGTGGAACGCTAATTCTTTTTCTAAAATTAAAGTAGCCTATATTAAGGGCTGGTTTGGACTATAATACTATACAGTATACACTATAAAAGGTACACTCAGTGTATACACTGAGTGTCTTTGTGTGTCTATAATTGTAAAATTATAGACACTCGCGTTCACATAGAGTTTAATACTGCTGTTTACCAACTTCTTTAGTCAAAAGTAGTTTTGACTAAAAAAATGTTTTTATAACATTACTTTAACGAACAAGGCCCCTTTAGACTATGGCACTATACACTGAGCGTACCGTGTTGAGTCATAGTGTAAAGCGGCTTTTACTCCTTACATCAGCTATCTGCCAGTGAAAGTCCTGTCAAAATTAGTCCAGTCGAAACAAACAGGCAGACAGACAAAAATTTTTGAAATTATGTTTTTTTTATAAGTAGGTACCGTATATGATTTCATATGCATTTAGCAAAAAGCTTTTATTTCGGAAATACAAACAGACACTTTAATTTTATTTATCTGCATAGATTAGGTACCAATTACGTACTTTTAAGAATAATTCACGTGCGTATGTTTCGCTAAGCATCTACCTAAAAATATGACCTTTAACTGGTAAATAAATTTTCATTGATTCAATTCAATTCTTTTATTTCGTGGCTGGAAGTGCCAGTTGAATTTTCATTGAAACATTTTGTTTTTTTTTGAGTGACGCATACACATTCAATCAGTCAATCAGTCCATGATAAACAATTCTAAAAACTGTCTAATTTGATGTCAACAGCGTCCTAAACAATTTTTCACAAATTGTTGAAATTAGTTTTGATTGAAATGGATATGTTAAGAAAGAACATTGTACAGACTTGTATAATATATTTAGCTTTGGCAAGCTTTGTTAGTTATGATATGTCATAATGACATTATTTTTGTTTATTAACCGACTTCCAAAAAGTAGGAGGTTCTCAATACTTTACTCGGATTACTTGCATATTTGGATTTTTTTATTTTAAAGGGTATACCTACTTCCCAGCTGGTCCCATATAAATTTTATCGAAATCGGTCGAGCGGTTTTTTTAAAAAAAATCAACAATAAATATTTTTTTAATATATTCTTAAATCGAATATGTTATTAAAAAACTTTCTTCTTACAAATTACCTGCTTATTACGTCTACACTAAAAATGAAAAAATAGAAACTAAAAAAAAAACATCTTCCAGGCACTAAAATGTAAAAAATAACGAAATGGGGGCTTTCATTTAGGATAGATACCTTATCAGATATTTTCGAAGTCGGTGCCAGCCGACAATATATAATATGTAAATATGTATTTTACGTATCGAAATATATTAGATTTGCTTTGCATTTAATCCTTGTGTATTGCTATTAAATAATTTTAATTTGAAATGATTTCAAAATAATTAAAAACTTTGCTTGCAAATTAAAAATTAAACTTTTAAGTTCATTATAATTAATTTTGCGTAAGCTTTACTGTCAAAATAGTGTATTGCGCTTATGCTAGAATAACTAACCTAATTTATTAATATGAGTAGGTAATAAAAGTGACCAGACGTCTCCCATTATAGTTCATTTGCAACGCTTATCGATGTTTCAGATTATTATTAGCTAAATATCTTATCATTATGACTTTCAATAATTTATAAGAATAGATCCTAGGTACCTATAGACCGTTCAAAAGCTTTAAATGTTAAATATTTTAATATTACCTACATAAATAATCTAATAAATGCCTGTCCACATTTTTCAAATAATGAAAATTATTTATTGCTTTCAACCTATTTTGTTTTTTACGGTTCTGTAACCGAAGTGTGCCAACGGAAGCCTATTACTAAGCCTGAGCTATCCGTCCTTCGGTCTGTCAGCGCATCTCATGAATCGTAATAGGTAGAGAGTTGAAATTTTTAGAGAGTGTAATTCTATTGCCGCTATATGAACAAATAATTAAAAACCAAGATGGCGACATTAACAATTTTATTTTTACAAATAAGTAAACACCGAAATGGCCGCCATATCTACAAATAAAAAAAACTATTATGGTAGAGAACCCTTCGTGTGCAAGTCCGACTCGCACTAGATCGGTTTTATAAAACTTCCTCATAAGCTTTTAAGCTCATCTTTTTACAAAGAAATGCTAAACAAAAGTTTCTGCATGTAAGAGAAAACGATTTTTCGTAAAAATCTTATTCACAGTATTTATTAGGCTTTTAATCTAGATCTTTCTTCAGATTCAAAGCATCCCCATAGCCTTTAATCCTTGAAATATTATTAAAAAGTACTATTATGTTTTGTGAAGTTAAATTAATAACAAAATCTGTTTGAGCTTTATTATGTTTAACCGCTCTATTAAATGCGTGACTTTCCGGTTTGGTAGAATTTCCCGTCAAAGTCGGCTTACCGATTTCCCCTATTATCAAATATGTAAATAACCTACTGACGTATATTTTTTGCAGCATAATTCAAATATGAATGAAAACATCAAAATTCTACTTCTAAACCAAACAAACAGAACAACAGTCCAATTTCTAATACGTACATACAACTATATATAATACAATCGTAGATATTAATATCTTTCAAACAAAAATGTATTAGCCAAAAACAAAAAGAAAAGTTTGCACTACTCAGGAAACCTACGCTTTGCATCTTAACCTATGGTTATTTGGAGATCGACCTTGTATTATTGCTACCGTCGATAGCGCAGACGTAAACTAAAATATAATTCGGACAAATTTAAAAGCAAATGAATAAAACAGACGTGATGCGTTATAACGGACACCTGTAACTGCCCGGTTTGGATGTACGCCAGTTGATAAGAGCGCTATGATCTAAGCTTCGACGCTACATTGTAACTGACTCAGATCTGTAGACGAGTCAATTTATATAAAATGTGTTTGTTATATTTGTATAATATCTTCGTTATCCTATTGGATATTATTATATAATATGAAAGTTTGTAAAGCTGTTTGGCACATCACATACAGATAGCTGTTAAACCATGTCCTTAGCTAACTTATAAACGGTTTGGTTAGTAGTAGGTTAATGGTTATTTATCTGAGCTTTTTTTCTTAATATTAGTCTAGAATTTATCAAATAGCTAATGATAATGACAGCGCTTAGAAAATAGTTTCGCTATTAAATCTTAAAAACACGTAAATCATCTAGTTTCAATACTTAGTGACGTTTCCAGCGTTTTAGTTTTGGGGCTCCTTAAGGCACATTAAACCGTCGATTTTAATTTTCTATCGAATAATAATTATGTAGTTGTCGTTAGGCTTTATCGCTCTTAAAATGGTATTATATCATACTTGAAATGACTGCCGAGGCTGTCTGTATATGTGGATGACGTAGCATAGTACAAGTCATTTGGACAAACTTGCGTTTGGTCCTCGTGGATGTCGGATGGAGAAAAGGGAAATAACATTTTTAAGGTGATGATACTATTTAGCATAAAAATATCTGAACGGATATTATTAAATTGTTTATATTTATATTACAGTTTCAAGAACATAAATACAAAGAAACAACAAGTATTCACCGTAGTAGGTTATCTATACTAATATTACATATACTAATATTACAAAGAGGTAAAGTTTTTGAGTTTGTGACGTTGTAGGGGGTAATACTTTTTATCCCGGAAATCATCCCTTAAGGGGGTGAAAATGGGGAAGAAAGCTTGGGACGTACCCGAGAGATGCGAGGGTGAGTCTTTAGTACCTACTATATAATTTGCGATTCATTTTCACTAATACTCAACCTAATTGCACGCGCCATACGCTTACGAGATCTAAAACGCTATAAACTCGTAGACTGTAGAGCCAGAGTAGGTATTAATTTTATTTAATATTACAAATAATTACGGTTATTTTATAGTTTTCATATTTTCTTTTTAATATACATATACGATTTATTTTAAAAATTAGATTTAATATTATTATAAGCTTTTGACTACTTAGGGAGGTACCGAGTACTGACATAATACATTTAGTTATATATTGTCGAACGAAAATTTGCCTAAATGTAGGTACAAAAGTGTTATTAAATTTCTATTTAAATAAAATAAATTTAGTTTTTATATAAAATACTTATATTTGATTTTACGTTTACAGAAGAGTTATTTAAATACGAATTATTTCTCTATACAAATCTTTGGAATGGTGAAATATCATGTGACCTAACTAGACTAAAGACGTAAATTACGTCTATTTTGACTGATATAGTGGCTTACTCATCGTTATACTAAAGCTTAATGGTCTAGAATTACTTTTACCCACTAACCTGATTCTTCACGGTTTCCTTATCTTTCTCTTTGTATATTCATTTAACTATCGGGACTCCTGTTAAAGTTTCCCTTTACAGTTGCTAGAACATTAATAATTATTATATCGACCTGGGTACCATCGCGTTGATAGAAAAAAGGTCATATAAAATTTATAGCTTTAATGAACTGTTGATTAAAATTCTCAGTTTTGGCACGGAAATAAAGAAATTAACTTAATCCAAATTTTATATTTATCGTATATATTTGAATTTTCCTATATTTTAAACTTTGAACACAAGTTCAACGAAGTTCGCAAGAAAGCTTATTATATTTTTAACTAGCGGCTCACCCTCGCTTCGCTTCGCGTTCGTCCCTAGACAAAAACAAATCTATTCCACGGGAACCGTTCAAGTTTCTGGAAAAAAATCTCTAATCAAAGTAATCTATGTGCTATTCCAGACTATAATCTATCTCTGTGCCAAATTTCATCTAGATCCGTTAAGTCGTTCTAGTCTGAACGAGTAACAAACATCCATCCATCCTCATAAACTTTCATATTTATAATATTACTAGCGACTCAACCTCGCTTCGCTCGGGTTCGTCCTTAGCTTGATTCCCCATACAAACTTTCATCCCCATTTTCACCCCTTTACGGGATGATTTCAGGGATAAAAAGTATTCTATGTCCTTCAGAGGGTCTCAAACTATCTTATTACCAAATTTGGTCAAAATCGGTTTAGTAGATCCAAAGATTACCCCCTACAACGTCACAAACTCACAATCTCAGAAACTTTACCTCTTTATATTATTAGTATAGACTATGGATAAAAATCTTCATAGGTGCATTGATTGTTTTATTAAGAATAGTTCATTATAGTTTGTTGGTTGGATCTTAATTGAATTGACAACAAATTTTATTAACAAATGGTTGACAGAAAGATTTTTAAACGATAAATATTCAACGAAATATTTTACAACGTTTATCAACTGTTATAAATATTTTACAGCAGGTACATAATATATCACATTATATATACCTACTTAATTTGTTTATAGTAGTAAAAACACAGTGTGCGTTCACATTTTCCTTTTGGCACAATACCTCAGTGTCATTAATCTTGTAAAATAATTATTTATTGAAAAGTAAAAATATAAACAAAGCTTTTAAATTTTGGTCAAAAAATAAACATTTACAAAAGCGAGTCGGTGTTACGAGCTTGGTCAGCATTTCGGGCAATTTTCATTTTAATAAGATATTACGTTAGTCTAAATTTTGATATTAAAGGTTACATACTTTTAAAGGTTAAAGAGCCCTTCAGAGAGAAGAGAATGTGTGTCCAATTTATTCTAGTGAGAAGACTCAGTAATCGAGCGGTAGCTTAGTATGAAGGTAAGAGACGTACATGCAATGTGGCCCACTACGATGGTTGTGGTGGGCCACATTGCATGTTAGTATTCTATACTCCATTATTCCTCAATCCTGCTACTTCTCTAATAGCGCAGTGGACCACGAGAGCAACTCATTGGTTATCGTGGACAGAGTGGCAGACAATCTATTTAAAAAAACGTACTCGCAGGAGGCTGAAACAAGACTGGATAAAAATGTTTTTGGTCTAGGACAAGGTTCAATGGCTTAGGCGTAATTTACTTCAATCAAAAAGTTCCACAAACTAGTTAGAGAGATAGAGACTTCTTTAGATTAGACCTGCTATACTAATGATAGCAGGTCTAATCTAAAGAAGTCTCTATCTCTTTGGAAAAATCAAAACTGTGAAAAACCTTTATTCACAATTTTGAATCTACCATTTTTTTTTTGTAATTAGGTACTATAATACTCTTGCATATTAATAAAGAATAAAATTTAACTGTATATAGATTCCCCATACAAACATTCATCCCCATTTTCAACCCCTTAATCCCTTAAGGGGCTCGATTTCCGGGATAAAAAGTATCCTATGTCCTTCCCAGGGTCTCAAACTATCTTCTTACCAATTTTCATCTAAATCGGTTCAGTAGATCCTAAGATTACCTCCTACAATGTCACAAACTCACAAACTTTACCTCTTTATAATATTAATATAGATTAAGAGCTCTAGCATAGCATCAGACAAATGTAGGTAACATTTGCTACTTTCAAGCAAGAATGTAATATTTAAAAGCATTTTACAGTTTAAAATAAATATAAACGTGAATTGATTTCCTTTGTTCTTTACAAAACAAAATCTCTCACTGTTTATTATACAAACATACAAAGTGAATACCATGAAACAGGGGAATTATCCTCACTTAGAAGTTATATTTAGTAAGTAGGTACCTACCTAATTATTTCATTCTTTAGGAATATACTTTATCGAATCATTTCCCTGTGAGTCAAAAGTTTTCAATGACTTTCCTTTGGTTTATTTATATCTTTCTTTAAGCCTTAAGGAATTCAGTGTTATAATATTTATAATTTACTAGCATTGCCCGCGGCTCCGCCCGCGTTCAGATGACCAAAAACGAAATTCTTAGGTTTAACATATTAGATACTCTTACAATGCAGTTTATGTATTTTTTCTCAGAAATGAGATATTTTCCCGCGGTAAAAAGTATCCTATATGTTGACCCGGATAACCAACTATAATCATACCAAATTTCATCAAAATCTGTCCAGTGATTTTCTCGTGATGCGGTAACAGACAGACAGACAAAAATTCTAAAAACTATATATTCGGACTCAGTATCGATAATAAGGTGTATTTGAGTTAGATTTTCCAAAAAAATATTTGATGTACAGATTCGACTTAGTTACAATTTTATTATATGTATAGATTACTTCATCTCGCGCTCATCTCGGATTTTTTGAAGCTTTTATAACCTACTAGCGACTCACCCTAGCATCGCTCAGGTTCGTCTGTCCCTACTCGTAAGTTTTGACGCTTAGTATGGAATAGATTTTTTTCTATTTTTTTTTATTGTGGCATAATCCGATCTGCTTTCTATCATGTGAAAGAGAAAAAAAAACTTTATACCTACTTTGTAAATAAAGGCACTACCTTTATAATAAAGTACGAAAAGAGCCAAGAGGTATCATAATGTGATTGTTGCCATAATTTTTACTTTTTTATATTCTATGATAGATGATAAGTTGTGATGATTCCATGATGATATAGTGAAAAATCTGTAGATTTGTCTCTTTTCACGTGTACTGTATAAAGTATAAATATCTCGATTTGCTTTAGCCTAACAAGTACAAATATTTACAAATAATCTCCTTAGATTCGAACCTGCAACATCTATTGCAGGTGCTAGTGCATAATTAGTGTAGTAAATTACATACTCCATAATCGTCTAAAGTAACCGTTGTGGTGGTTACTTTCATATTATTCTATTTAGCCCTCTTTAACGTCCCACTGCTGGGCACGGGCCTCCCTTCAATACGAGGGGGATCAGGCCACCACGCTGGCCAAGTGCGGGTTGACTTTCATGCTATTAATATTATGTGATGAATATTCTTGTAATTAATATATGCAGGTAGTTAATCTTAAAGAGATAAAAATTAACTTCATTTGATATTCTTAATTCATATTCAAACTAAAATAAGCAGTTGGAAGCGAATCGGCATCCTCTCGAATCTATAACGGACGTTTCGTTAAAATAACATCTCCCTAAGGAGACAGAAGGAGGCCGTCGGCATTTCTGTGTCGAAGTTCCCGGAGACAAATCGTAAACATTAATTGAATTAAATTGGTCGTGAAAGTCGACGTGATTCTTCGTAACGCCCAAATAACCGTCTGCCTTCTGCATTTTTCTGTATTATAATTTTGGCACCTCATTAAACTGTCTATTCAACGAATACAGGTTATAAAAATTCATTCTTTGTTTTTGATGTTAAAACAAAAGCAAATTTTTCCAATGTTATGCACCGATTAACATTGTTTGTTTCGCTCTTAATCTTCTGACAACAATATTAAAATTTAATTTTTATACTTTCATGTTTCTGAGCATAAACTTTTATTTTGGGATACTTATTGCCTTTGGCTTCGACCACATACATTATACATTCCTAATCCTATATGATCTATGATATATTGTTATTACACTAGATGCGTTATTGTAGAAAAAATATGACGGTACAAGTTTAACTATTAAATATGGTACCTACATTTATAACAATTTTAAAAATACACATTAAAAAGTATAATTTTATTAAAGCTCCCTGCAATAAATGTCGAGTTTCATTTGGATATATTTTTTGGTATGTTAAACTAATGTTATGTTATACGATTTTTTTTTAAATATATTTGTCTACAAATAAAGGCCACAAGCTGATAAACTCCCGCAGGTTACAAAAAATGTTCAAAATTATTTCCCGAATTGCGTTCTTATACTTTTTCTGAAGTCAAACAATTTAATGAGATTTATAAAGTTTATTGTAGAAAGAACTATTTAGTTTAACGTCACTAGTAAGAGAGAGAACTTTCTTTATACCATAAATAGTTACATATTTTATATACTTTTGTGATTCTTTAAATTGACATAACTCTTTTATTTAAGAACCTATTGAAATAAAACAAGTACCTACTAAATGTTAAGTGAAACTTACCAAAATACATTAATGAAAACCGCACCCAAATCGGTTAAACCGTTTCTGAGGTTAGCGCGCACAAACGCACAGATAAACAGACAATCTAAAAATCACTGTTTTAAGTTGTATTACGTTAATAAAGACCCCTAATAATAATAGTTTTTCTCAAATATCTTCCATGTACAGACAGCGATCAGTTACACTTTTTTATATGTATAGATAGAGAGATTAAATATAGAGACTTAACATGATAATTTGTATAACAGGTACTCCTTCAATAATGTCCGAGCGCTGTGAAGCTTTCATTGTAAAGACTAACTACTAATTGAGTGTTCGCCAACGTCTATCTACATCGTGTCATCTTCTACTCAACCATATGAAACAACGATTCGGTTTGAATGGCTAATTGGTTAATCACTTTGTCAGAAGAATACGTAGTTTTCTAAATAAAAAATAAATGTAAATATTTGTTATATATAGTTATGTTTAGGTATATTATTCATATTAAATTAGTGATGTGCGAATCATTTTCATAATATATATCCACATGCCTTATAATGAAGGAAAATATCATAAACTTTTTTTTAATGTTGACTGCTATTACTACCCACTAAAACCCAACAGAACCCTATTAATAGGGCATCCCAGGATCACTTACGAACTCAACTACGACGCCCTGACGGCAAATCTGCCGAAGCAGACCACACAACCAAGGGGTTGCGCCCTTGCTCCACTCTACTGTCAGAGAAGTACCTACCAGGAGCAACCCTTATAGGACACCACCCACCTAAGTGGGCCTCCTCCCTTGGGGTCTATTGGCTTCACGCCCGGCTAGATTGCCGGACGCTAATGAATTACACCAACGGGTACAAATAAATTCTCTCAAGCAATCCATTCTGACAAATGTAGAAAGAAGCGCTATGAAAAATTAAACAAATTGAAAGTTTTTATACATCTAACAACGTTCTTTGCATTAACTAGAGCGTTTTATTTACACAAATTCAAATTTTGTTTATATTATTTCTAGTGAACGCTATAAGTACCATACAAAGTTTAAAATAGCCGAGGTTCTTTGCCAAGATTCATTTAAAATATAAGACCAAAGGAAAACAATTGGTAAAATATTATCGTTTCAAACCTATATATAAAATAAAATATTAAAAAAATACACTTTCTGTTTTATTATTAAAAAATCGAGAAAATATCCAAAACGGATAAGCGTAGTGAGTTTCCGAAACGCTACATAAGACGCTCCTACAATTTATCAAGTGAAATACAGCAAGATGGCAACTAATTAGTAATCAATTTCCACATTTCTAAATTAAGAAAAAAATCAACGAGATCAACCGAAACGTTCATCTATGCCAGCAAACCAACAACAGTCGACAGTAAGTACATTAACTTAAAGGAATGCTTTAGCATAATAGGCTTTTTCATTACAGACGAAGAAGTGAAGAATAAAATAAGAAGAAATCAAACAGTTCTCTATAAATTTGTCTTTTTCCGCTTTGCTGCTGATTGTTTTAAAATGTCAACAGCAAAGTGAAAAGGTCTCCTTTATGAGAACTTCCTACGAGTCTTTCATTATGAAACCACCAAATTTAAAAAGAAAATTCGAGAAGAAGAAGATATAGAAGAAAGGAAGAAACTAGTAATAGTTTTTTAAGCATTTCGATTTAAATTTTTTTGTTACAAATGTAATTTATGATAACGAACTTTTAATACTCATAGTGGGAATCTAGAATCCAGAAGCGGATTTAGGCTCAGACTCGTGAGGCCCAAGCCTAAGGCGGCAAATTTTGAGGGGCACCAAAATTTTATGACGACTAAAATTAAAAATTGATTGGCTTTTCTGTAAACTGTAAGACCAAAGTTCAAGTTTATTTTCTTGCACTCTTACAATCTAAGCATAGTTCCATTTCAAGGGTAGAATTTCTTTGTTAAAATAATTAATCTGTATTATACTGTTACGAAAGAAACAGGGCGCCATATCAACTTGGGTCTAGGGCGCCATCGAACCTAAATCCACTACTGCTAGTATCTATCCATTACCATATTTACACCATTATACGCCCATACTTAACTTCAGATTTTTTGGAATATTTAGGCTAAAGCGTTGTGTTTAAATCGATTGAGTTTTAAAGTAGAATTATATTTCTAAGTACTCCATAATTCAGAATTTGTATTTTCTTTATAGTTTTTTAACCGTTTCTGATGATAGTTTAATAAATAAAAGTTCATGAATAAAGTAAAATCTTTGTTTTATATAATTTATATATAGGTATTAGGTACCCGCCCACAAGATAAATCAATTGTGCTGAAAAAGCAATATATTAAAGAAAACAGAGCAATTATTTTAATAAGGCTAACCCTGAGCCCGCCATTCATAAACATAAACATTTTCGGTGCGTAGTTGTAGAAATATTCACGGAATATTATGGCGTAATGTTGGCCCGAATCTTCTGATTTACAGCTCCCGCTAATTTAAGACAAGTGCTCGATTTTACGTTAGCAACTCTTGAACAGCCTATCGAGTCGGTTAAATATCATTTTTTTTTATTGAATTAATTAGAGACACTATTTAATTCATTACAAAAATAGACTTCAAAAATGTACCAAAGGGTTAGCATTAGATATGCTACTTAAAAACCAACATAATAAAAATATTCGTATCTTTTAAAAATGACTACATATTTAAACTTTTAAGTTAACCATGTATACAACCAAAATGCTTTCTTTATGTTTTAATCAGAACTACTTTGTATGGTGAAATTATGTTCAAATTAAAATTATATCTTACTTACAGCCTACAGGGAAACACATCTAATCCAACTGCTTATCAACAGCACGCAACAGCCTGTAAAAGAGAGCTGGAATTTCAACTGAAACCCAAAATTAGCTTCATATACCTCGATGGAATCCTACACCGGAATTTGGTATAGACCACATCTGGTACAGGTCACATAAAGCACCCTGGTGAGTAGTGGTGTACATAAGGAGATATGCAAAGCACTATCTCCATTCTCCTGTCTATTCGTTGTATTTATTTATTAGTCGATGTATTTATTCGTTTGTCCTTCTCTCGGCAGGTATCCACGTTATTATATGCGTAGAGATAGGTTGTCACTTTTTATCCTGTGGTATCCCGTGGAACTAATGTATGATACACATTAGTGTACACTAATGTGTATTAGTGAATCATTATTAATTATTATTTATCCTCTGTCCTCTTTGGACTTCACGGGCTCGAAGGGTAGGCTTATTAATATTATTATTGCATTAGCATACGAAGAACACGCAGTACATATGGAGTGCGATCTTGACTGAAGGTGATGATTGCTTAATACTTATACCTCGTTTCGCTCGGATGCCAAGATTCAGGACGCACAACGGACAAATTTAGAGATTAATTGCGAAAAATTGAGCCCACCATACATTTACTCAATACCTTACAACCTAAATATAATTTCAGATCATAGTCTTTAAGTTTACTAAACTTTATTAAAATCCGTTCAGCCGTTTTAGTGTGAAGAGATATACACTGGATGTGTACAATACGAACTTTCGCATTAATATTAGTATCCAGCATATTATCAAAATAATATTGGTTATTTGGTTAATAAATAATAGCAAATGCCGCTAGATACCTATTACCTACGAATATAATAACCATTTGTCCTGCCCATCTGTAGGCCCCGCCTCCTCATAGTTCATGTCATATATATGACGTCATACTGCATGTCGGACATAGATTTATTAGATTTAAATCTTTGCTTGTTTTATAAGCACTACTTCGAAGAAAATTACGATGTTTGCTTTCCACATAAAGTAGGTATTTCATTGATCCATATATTTTTCTTTATTTCGATCGCAGATCTTAGGTGTTGTAACTAACGGCCTTTATGGCGCTATAGCTTTTGCGCATGGACGTTGAAGAATAGTTGAGGAATACATTAATAATTCTAGCGATAAAAACTATTAGTTCTCATTATAAAGTGATGTTACAAGCACACTTGCTGTGTTAAGTTTTATTATAATTAAATTTGATGTCTAAAAAGTTATCGTAATCTATGTATAATAAAATTCTAACTGAGTCGAATCTGTACATTAAATATTTTTTCGAAAATCTTATTAAAATAGTCATTATTATCGACACAGAGGCCGAATCTATAGTTTTTAGAATTTTTGTCTGTCTGGCCGTCTGTTACCGCATCACGGAAAAACCATTGGAGGGATTTTGATGAAATTTGGTATTATGTTAGCTGGATAAGCAGCTCAAGATACTTTTTACTCCGAGGAAATATTTCATCTGTGAGAAATCTATACTAAACGTTAAAACGTAAAAAATAAATAAAATTTGCTGTAATTTGTATTACAGTATAGGCTCAGTGTATTATTATTTTGGCGTTATGGCCGAGAAAATCTTATGCAGGTACATATATCCTGCTTCTGCTAGGGAGGATCGAGAAATGATAAACGATTAGTAGTGTTATATACACATAATTAAAACCAATTTTTTAGAATTAGTTAAGTGTACTTTTATACCGTTAGTAAAATTAATAACAATTTCTGAATATGCATTTCTGAACAAATTGATTATAAGACTAGACTAGACTAGACTAGATAGACTAGAAAAGAGAATTGATCACAATTAGATTTTATCTATACTATAATAAAAGAGTAGAGGTCGAATGTCTGTACATAGCAAAAAAATGCTAAAAACCGAGTCAGGGGTATGTAAGAAGACAAATAGAACAAATCCAGATTTTTTTTCAATTTTTTTGTTTCTCTGTCTGTTTGTCTGTTTGTACGGGCTAATCTCCGAATCTATTGGACCGATTTAAATGAAATTTTGCATGGTGGTACCTTATATCTCGGGGCAAGGTCTTAGTTACTTTTTATCCCGGAAAATTAAATAGTTCCGTGGGATAGTAAAAAAACTATAATAACTTAAACAGCTTAGTACACATAAACTACTGATTGGATTTTAATAAAACTTTACAATCATGTAGTTCATACATGACAATAACAAATCGGCTACTTTTCATCCCGGAAAATTAAAGGGTTCCCGTGGGACAGTCAAAATACTATAGTAACTTATACAGCTTAGTACACAAAAAGTACTGATTGGATTTTGATGAAACTTTACAATAATATAGGTCATACATCAGAATAACTAATAGGTTACTTTTTATCCCGGAAAATGTACGGTTCCCGTGAAATAGATGTTTTCGTTTATTTACAACGTATTATGTACACAACATAGACCCCAAAACAATAGTTATTAAAAAATTGTCTGTTTGTCTGTTTGCCTGTATGTCTGTTTGTCTGTTTGCCTGTATGTCTGTTTGTCTGTTTTTGTATGCGCGTTTCAGGCGAAAAGTAATGAATCGATTTTAACGAAATTTGGTGAAGTGATAACTTATTACTCGATTCAACGTTTAGGATACCTTTTACTTCAAGAAAATCTTTCTTTCTCACGGGAAGATACAATAACTGGATTTATCGAGTCCTCCCTAGAAACCTTCCGCTGGCTAAACCTTAAGACATACATACATCAAAACAATATACTAAAAAATTTTAGGTCTTGAAAAGTCCTACAGGAAAGTTCTGAATAGTATATGTATATCTCCTAAACAATATCTATTCTTATCTATACCTATAATAAAACTAACTTAGTCAAATCGATGTACGCGTTTTACGCAAAAAGTACTGAACCGATTTTAAGTAAATTATGTATACTGATAACTTAGTACTCGGGTCAACATTTAGGATACCTTTTACGACAGGCAAATTATTCATTCCCACGGGAAAACACAATAACTGGTTCTATCGAATCGTCCTTAGTATATGGCTAACACTGGCTCAACCTTAAGAGATATATCAAAACATTGTACAAGAAAATTGTAAGTCTTAAAAAGGTCGATAGAAAAGTTCTCAGTAGTATTATTATGTCTATCTCCTAAGGTACACTCGCTATTACTATTTTCATTATTATATATTACTGTTTTATTATACGTTATGTATTCTATCTATAAATATAATAAAGCTGTAGAGGTCGAATGTCTGTACATAGAAAAAAATGCTAAAAACCGAGTCAGTTATCTTGTTACATCCGGTAAGAAGAAAAATAGAACAAATCCAGTTTTTTTTCAATTTATTTGTTTCTCTGTCTGTTTGTCTGTTTATACGGGCTAATCTCCTAAACTATTGGACCGATTTAAATGAAATTTGGCATGCTCGTACCTTATATCCCCGGTTAACATCTTAGATACTTTTCATCCCAGAAAATGAAAGAGTTCCCGTGGGATAGTTAAAAACTATAGTATCTTATACAGCTTAGTACACAACAACTTATGCACCTAATTTAGTAAAATTTAACATTCTGATACCTTATATTGCCAGTCAAATAACAGGTTACTTTTCATCCCGGAAAAATTAACGGTTCCCGTGGGAACTAATAGATCTCTTTTAGTATTTTTCTTCTCCTTTAGTATAATAAAACCGTAAATAGGTTTCATACATCTCATTCGTATTTATATTTCAACTACTAGTGATCAGCATTCGTGTCAGTCATGACTATATATTACGACGCCAAAAAGTTTACGAAACGTGTATTTTCCATTCCGCCGAAAATATTTCCACAGTCAGACAGAATCCTCTACCTGTCCATAAAAGTTTTGTTAAAATCGATCAAGCTTTTTGGGGCTTTGATAACCTCATATTATGCACATCAGTGCAAAGTTCCAGGATACAAAACTGTTGGGGAAGTAGATTTTTTTTTTATAAATTATAATCTCATTGTCAGTTTTATCAGACTGATTGAAATGGAATTATATTGGAAAATTAAAATCACAAGTGAAATAAAACAAGATGTGTAGATAAAAAGATTTAATACACTTTAGTTATTGTTTGGATCTTATAAAACCAATAAACTGGGTACACATAATAAATAAATGCTAATACGTATTTCTAAAAGCTATCTGCGGTTATTAATGTTCATCCAAATGGGCGTAGACTCTTCTTAACTTTTCCCTCTTGTTTTTATTTGCATGTTTCTTTTCATTTTTCCATGGCTTTCCAATAATTTGTTTGTCAACAGCTTGTGGTACTGAGATTCTGAAAATAATATTTATAAATTAGTATATGTTATTATTTATCAATACAGATAAATAAAATTGAAGTGTCAGTTTGTAATGTTAAAATAACAGCTTTAGACTAAATGCATATGAAATTATTTACGCTACTTATACGAAAAACAATAATTATTTTTTTGTCTGTCGTTTTGTTCCGGCTAATCTCCGAAACGACTAGAATGATCTTGACGAGACTTTCACCGGCAGATAGCTGATGTTATAAGGTATAATTTAGGCTACTTTAATTTTAGAATTTGACGACATGTTTGGCTCAGTTTGTAGTGACCCTACTTGCTGTGCCAGCGGTCGTGGGTTCGAGTCCCGCTGGGGGCATTTATTTGTGTGATGAGCACGAATGTTTGTACTCTAGTCATGGGTGTTTATATTTATAATACGTATGTATTTAAAGTTATATACATATGTGTAGAGTATCAACTATCTGGTATCCATAACACAAGCCTCGTAGCTTACCATGGAGCTGTATGTTACTGTCCCATCATATTAAGAAAAAGAATTAGGGTTCCCCTCAAAAAGATTTAAAACGTACCTAAGGACGCGAGGGTATGTTGCTAGTTGTTCATAAAACGCATCGTATTATACGAAGTGTAGACTATTTTATAATACATGTCTTATGTAATTTTCATATAATTTTATCTTTTATTTTACCATTACCTTATAATAATTGATAAACGAGGATAAAAATATTTAAACTCATTTTTTTATTATAATCACGATAAAATCATATCATTACATATTTAAAAATCTGGAATCCAGACATAAATTTAAAAAAAAGCCCACAACACCACACCCATTCAACGGAACTCAATATTACGACACGAAACTTCAAACATAGTAACAGTGTATTCAGAGCGTACAACATTTCGCGCTAACATGAAAGAGATACTAAATATTATCAATTATATTAAGGGAAACTTAAATAAACTACGGAATGGTCACCCTGGACGAGAGCCAAGTGTTAATTCATAAAATTTAACTACTTTACGATAGCAGTTAACGAGCGTGAAAATTGCTGTTAGTGTAAATACGGACGCAATAACACGACGGCTAAGGAATGCGTATACTGACTGGATACCTACGGTCTAAGCTCCACAGTATATATACCTAGGTTATTACTTGTGCTTTGTTATTTCATAAATAAGCCGTAACCACTTAAAATATTTTAAATTGGACGATAGTTTATTCGATACATGTATTATGTTCAGACTAAGGAATAATTGTAGACAATGTTTTAAAACTAAACATGAAGTCAAACAGTAATATTTTAAAATTGTATACAAATAACAATTTGTTTACTATATGATAGACCTAAATAAATGTTAAAAAAATTAAAATAGCTAACGTATTGCTATTGTATTGACAATGGGGTGATGACAATCTGATCGATTTCAACGCCGCCAAAACGCAAGCCTGTCTATTTTCCGCAAAAAGGAGTCCGTTCAGCCTGACTCCTACTTTTCGTGGTACACCTGTAGAGATTTTCGACAGTCTAGAGCTTCTCGGCATAAGGTTGAGTGCAAATCTTAACTTTGGCGACAACATCGAGTCGAAGGCACAGACTGCGGCCATGAAACTGGGCATCCTTAACAAGGTTAAGCGGTACTTCACGCCTGGACAGCTTCTCACATTATATAAAGCTCAAGTCCGATCATGCATGGAGTATTGCAGTCACCTTTGGGATGGCTCTGCAAAATACTTGCCGCTGTTGACTCGGTGGAACGCAGAGCTAAAAAGCTAATCGGCGACGAAAAGCTTGTCAAAACTAAGCTTCACAGCTTAGCACACCGTCGCCTAGTTGCTTGTCTGTCGGTTTTCTACAGACTGTACTTCGGGGAGTGTGCCCACGAGCTCCACAGTCTCATACCGCCATCGCCATTCTTCTATCGGAACACCAGACGTACTGCAGGATATCATCCTTTCTTGGTTGACATTCCGGCCACTCGCACTATGCGCTATTCATCATCTTTTATAATGCACACAGCCAAGAAGTGGAATGCCCTGCCTGCGTCTGTTTTTCCGAGTGCGTACAACCTGAATCTATTTAAGGTGCGTGTTAACAGGCTTCTCCTGGGCAAACTCGCTAGATCGTAGACCTTATCTCTGCCTTCGAGCTAAGATGAAGGTCAAGAGTGAGCCCATTTCTAATTAAAAAAGAAAGTTATTTATTTCAATGGGAATAGAACTAATGCTTAAAACTTCAAAAGAATATATAGTCTTATCTCTATTATTCATATTTTATTCCCAAAAATGGTATATTACCTTAACTAAAACATATATACACTATAATAACTTTATCACGTTTGGCTCAGTTTGTAGTGACCCTATTTGCTGTGCCAGCGGTCGTGGGTTCGAGTTCCGCTAGAGACATTCATTTGTGTGAAGAGCAAAAATGTATGTACTCCAGTCATGGGTGTTTATATTTACAATATGTATATATTTAAAGTTATATATGCGTAGTGTACCAACTATCTGGTATCCATAACACAAGCCTCGTAGCTTACCTTGGAACTAGATGGTGCTGTGTGTTAATGTACCAACATATTTATTTATTTTATATTTATATAAAAAACCCCTTATTCTTTAAAGAAAGTAAACGATCTGTATGGCCAAATAGAGAATAATAGCATAAACAAGTAAATCACGCTACTATTTTTGACTTTGACATTTATTTCGGCTGACTCCGTATGTATAATTATTTACTTCAAAGAATTATTCTACTCTTTGTCACTTGTAAGTATTGTTTAAGCAATATTATTCTTATAGAAATATTAGGAACTAATAAATAGCGTACAGCATACTCATCCGTAAAACGAGTGCCCATGGCGGGTCTTTGTACAATATCACCACCAATTTTTTTATTTTCATACTGCCTACACAGTATTTTATTTTGATATATCAGAAAGTACATTACACAAGTACTTTTGACCGGACTAGATAAGTTGCCTTCATATTACCCTATTACTTTAACAGTTTAAAACTGATCATAAAATGTAAACAGCGCCATCTGTAAGTACGCATTATAACGCAATACGCATTTTTCAATAATCAGTAAAATTGTGTTATAGTTTATTTATTATAAAGAAAAATGTATAAAAGCTGAAAAGTTAGTATTTCTGTTTGTTACACAGGCAGCAGTTTAGTATATGGGAGCCGGCTCCTGGAGGAGTGGGTGGTATAAAAATTTGAACTCCCCATCAGCTCCCCCATCCAAAAATACCACCCACTTCTCCAGGGGCTGCGTCCCATATACTAACTTGTGCCGTTACACATTAACTCGTGTTATTTCCAACAGGCTTACTTTGCGTTAACACATTTTGTAATGCTAACAAAATAAAGCAATTCTATTTATATTCCTGTTCCTTCATCTTTTATGATTAACTGGTGGGACTACCGGTTTAGAAACGTAAATACAGTCAG
The DNA here is from genome assembly GCA_921882275.1 of Brenthis ino. Classification (NCBI taxonomy): domain Eukaryota; kingdom Metazoa; phylum Arthropoda; class Insecta; order Lepidoptera; family Nymphalidae; genus Brenthis; species Brenthis ino. The sequence continues at coordinate 10,871,642 of OV170228.1, read as the reverse complement.
AACAAAACTGCGCTACTATATGCACCTTGTTTAAATAAACATATTGCACTCACCCCAGAATTGGTTTCCCTTTGACGTGAGCAGCTCCCTTTTGCATGGAGAAAAAGGAATTGTCGATTTCAGCGGACTTGTTCTGCCAACCCTGGGGAAATATACAAACATGTACTTATGTGTTGAATCACTTGAATGTGAAAATGTGTTTGTTTGTTTGTCTTTCTTTCACGTCGAAACAGAGTGACGGTGTAGCGTGATTTTTTGTGTGGAGATAGTTGGGGGGCCGGAGAGTGACATAGGCTACTTTTTACCGCGGGAGATTATCTCATTCCCACGGGAAAACACGTTACAATACATTCCAAAAAAATATTTATGATCACAATTATTTTAAACTTGGTATTCATGCTCTTCAATAAAATTAAATAAATAGGTGTTTTAGCATTTTTCGAAATTCATCCTATGAGGTATGAAAAATAGGGTATGAAAGTTTGTATGAAACTACCTTTTTAGAGATTTTTTTGTAGTTTTAGCGCGAGCGAAGCCGCGGGTTCTGCTAGTGTATATATAAAAGTATAGACGAGGGCGAGAAGACGTTTTATTTCATCTATAATAAAAAAATTAACCAAAACAGTTTTAATTGGAATTATTTTCAAACGTTTTGTGTAAATTGTGTGAACTCAATAAAATTTAATTTAGTGAATTAGGAGAATATTCCCTGAGGTCATTCTCCAGTGACGAATTAAATTATCAAAGATTCGATAAACTGTATTTTTAACTGTAATAAATGTAAAAATTAAATAAGAAAAGGGTCACCTAATGATATAATTTTGCCTCAGGCTAATCTGGCATTAACAATACGTATTAAGCGGGTTTTCCGTACTATTATTCTTTCTTATAAGAAGAAAGATAAGTTAATTCAAATATGCAATATAACAAAGATGTCTTAAAACACTATTTTTGATACAGACAGACATCAAAAATATTTTTATATGTAATTGAAATATGCTCAAACAAAAATAGTCGAACTTCAACATTTATTTCCCGTTTGAAGAATATATTAAAGCAGTGAACATATTTATATAACGTAGCATGACTCATGATTTAGATTTTTCATAAGATTGTATATCACTCCCACCGCCGCGGCGGCGGCAGCGGTCCCTCAAACACATTATCACGTAATAATTTTGTAAAATGTTATATTTATTGGTATTATTTTGGAGAATATGAGTAATTTCTTTTATGACGCTTTAACGCAGCGCTTATTGATTTTAGGGTTAGAGAGCATTTGTTATATTTCCTGAGGAAAATGTGTCACGTGTAAAATTTGAATATTGAGCGTCATCTTTTGTCAACTTTACGCTGTGTATATTTGGACTTATTTTGTCTTGTTTCGTGCAAAAATAAATATGTAAAAAATTAAACATAAATAATAAATAAAAATATCTGTTCGGATTTTTTGGTGGATTTATTTTGATTTCCCGACGTTTCGGATTTCGAGTGGAGATTACGTGGAAGAGACCAACCAAACCAAAATAAATCAGCAAAAAAAAATTCCGAAAAGGTCAGTTTTATTTAAAATCTTTACATTTAGTAAAAGTTAAAACAGTAACTTAGCGAAACCGATGTGCGCGTTTTACACAAAAGGTACTGCACCAATTTTAACTAAATTTTGTGTAGTGATAATAACTTATAACTCGGGTCAACATTTAGGATACCTTTTATACAGGAAAATCTTTCATTCCCACGGGAAAACACAAAAACTGGTTCTACCGAGTCGTTCTTAGTTTACATGTCTAACGTTCAGTAAACCTACAGGTCTACAGAAAAATTTGCAATATTATAATCTTTCTCCTCAGGTACACTCGCAATAATTATTCCTGTCTATTTAAAACGTACATATGGACGCACCCGAGCGAAGCTAGAGTAGGTAAGTCACTAGTCTATACTAATATTATAAAGAGGTAAAGTTTATTAGTTTGTGAGATTGTGAGTTTGTGACCCTGAGAAGGACATAGAATGCTTTTATCCCGGGAGTCATCCCTTAAGGAGGTGAAAATGGGGATGAAAGTTTGTATTGGGAAGCAAGCTAGGGACGAACCCGAGCGAAGCGAGGGTGAGTCGTTTGTTATTTATAAACGTCTTGTTGAATAACATTTCAAACTTTTTTATGAGAATAATTTAGACTGTACAATGTACATACACACGTCTTTGTATAACCGCTCAGACGCAGTAATACCTGGCGTCGTCGCGCGTATTAATTCAAACGCATTAATAGTGCGTTTTTATAACACATTCATTTCGCGTAGAACACACGTGGACTGTGCGTTTACAACTCATCGTGTGCATAGACCCTTAGGACTTATTTATCGCCATGAAGTCTCACAAAAAGATAAAAGATTTTTTGTTTGCGCCAGGAACTTTCGCAGATGTATATAGAACAACCACCAGTTTCATCATAATCGTATCAATGGTTTAAAAACGCGTATAGGACAAACGTACGATCATACACTTTTATTTATATAGAAGAAGCAGGTGCAGGTGTTACCTCAACAGCTCTAGTTTCCCGCGGCGTAGGTTTTCTGCTTTCATTCTTCCTGGTATCAATCAAGTGGTCGATAGGTGCGGGTTCGCAGCCCGGCGGCAGCTCCTCCCACTGCAGGCGGCCGCTGGCCGCGTCCTTGAGGAACAGCCGCGCCGACCGCGACCTGTCCGGCTGGCCGGACGCCGTCATAAACCCTCTGTTGACTGGAAAGTGAGATTAGTGATAATACTTACCTATACTAATATTATAAAGAGGTAAAGTTTGTGAGTTTGTGACGTTGTAGGGGGTAAGCACTGGATTTACTGAACCGATATAGATGAAATTTGGTGAGAAAATAGTTTGAGACCCTGGGAAGGACATAGGATACTTTTTATCCCGGAAATTATTCCTTAAGGGGGGGGGGGGGTGAAAATGGGAATGTTTGTATTGGGAAGCAAGCTAGAGACGAACCCAAGCGGAGCGAGAGTGAGTGGCTAGTATGTATGTATTAACTAATGACTCACTCTCGCTTCGCTAGGGTTCGTCCCTGGTACGTTTAAACAGTTAGTATGTAGTCGGGTAGACTATATATTATATGATATATAGCCTATAAGCCTTCCTCAATAAACGGGCTATTTAATGCAAAAAGAATTTTTCAAAGCGGATTAGTAGTTCCTGAGTATAGCGCGTTCGATCAATCAAACAAACAAATTTTAGGAAAATCTCCCCGTGTAAATGGCGCTTAAGAATGACAAAAAATGACACGCTTCCGTAAAAATATCGCTTTCATAATTATCACAAGTTTCCCTGATATTCCTAAATTCCACTTAGAATTTTCATTTAAAACTAGAGAAAAAGTTTTTCCACAAAGATATAAAAGCTCTGATCAAATTGATTTTTTGTAAGCTTCAGTTTATTGGCGGGAAATAATATAGGCTACTGTACTTTCATTCCAACTTAAAATCATAAACGATACAGGAATTCAAACCACAAACAAAAATCTAATAACAGCAAAACATAACAAATCTTTCATCCAATTTCAAAGTAAACAAAGGAAATGGCTAATTTTCTTACACGATTGACCCTAATACATAGAATAATAAATAACGAGAGACGAACGATTCATCTTATTTTAGAATTTATAATTTAGAGAACATTATAATTATGTAAGAGGTGTAATTGACATGTGTTAGGGCCACCGCATATCGCAGACTTTCTGTCGGCCGATTGTTTAATCGAATTCATAAACAGTGTAAATTGAGCATATTACGATTCAGTATCAATCGGTATTAATTAATGTCTATTTTAATATATTTTCCTACGAACTACGAGCCAAACTTACCTATCGGTATATAAAATTAATCGACACGTTTGGCTGTTTGTAGTGATCCCATTTGCTGTGCCAACGGTCGCGGGTTCGAATGGGGGCATTCATTTGTGTGATGAGCACGAATGTTTGTACTCCAGACATGGGTATTTATTTTTATAATATGTACTCGTATGTATTTAAAAGTTATATATGTATACTGTGTAGTGTATTAACTATCTGGTATCCATAACACAAGCCCCATAGCTTAATATGGAACCATATGGTGCTATGTGTTAATGACCCAACATATTTATTTAAAAAAAAACGAAAATCTGCCCGGCCCTTAGTAGTTTTATGGTAACCCAGATTTTAGAACCAAACACATATACAAGCTGCTATTACATCTTTCACTTGGCGAAACTATGACGCAGTTCTATGCTAGTGTGGCTGCATACTATCAAATCATAGTAAATCTTTGGACTGGGCGATATATTTGTTTAAGTAATATGCTTGATATAAAATATTTATCATCAATATCGATAAGTAGATGTGTGAAAAATTATATTACTGTGGATCTTCTAGTATACTTGTGTTTGGTAATGGCTTTGCACTCTTAGTTTATATGTTTTGACGAATCGTTTGGCTCAGTTTGTAGTGACTCTACTTGCTGTGCCAGTGATCGCTAGTTCGAGTCCCGCTGGGGGCATTCATTTGTGTGATGATCATGAATGTTTGTGATCCAGTCATAAGTGTTTATATTTATAATATGTAGGTATTTAAAGTTATATATGTGTAGTGTATCAACTATCTGGTATCCATAACACAAGAGTCGTAGCTGACCATATAAGTAGATGGTGCTATGTTAAAAAAAGTACGATATGTAAATGTAAATGTCATAGCATGATGGTCGGTAGATTTTTTATTGTATAGACAAAACCGATTTTAAATTAATGTTCACTGCAAATATGCGTTACACGCCAAAAAGTTAAAAATTTTATGCTGTGGACTAAATACCTATAGAGTATAATAGAAGTTTACCAGGTTCCCGCGGTCTATGTCATAAAAAATTCAGATTAAAACGAATAGGACTTTCTGGTCATAGAGCACAAAGCAAAGTGAAAGCAGATTACTACACACACCTATATATACTTAATCTTTATATAAAACACTCACACGCATGCGCAGTGAGTATCTTCTCATATTCCTTCCCATCTTCCTCATACTCCGGCAAGAGGAGGCCGTACTTGTGCGCAAACGTGTGTCTGCTGACCAGTTGGCAGAGGCGCTCCATCGCTGCGTCGTGAGAACGCATCTAGATGGGAATTACATTACATAATTAATACTTAAACATTGATATCTATAAGCCTATCTATAAGCCCGCTCAAATGTTCAAATGAGCGCTCATTCAGTGAGCACTTTTTTGTCGCTGATTGTGTATCTAGGATTTTTTGATCGATGTGGAAATAGCATCTATACTACCTGATCAATTGGCAACACTGCAGTCAACAAGAGATCTGGAGCGACTGCATATGCTGGCAACACTAGCCCGGGACAATCCAATAATTCTATGTCTTCATCTAGTACAAGTGATTGGACATGTCTTGTGTGACCTGGCATTGAGCTTACACTGACCTGAAATGAATAGATTCATGTAAAATCTATACAGATAAATAAATTTGAAGTGTCTGTTTTTAATATAAATATAACAGCTTTTTACTAAATTCGTATCAAATTATATACGAGTACCATCCGTCTTATAAAACACAACTTTTAAAATTTTTGTCTAACTGTTTGTTTCGACTAATCTCTGAAACGGCTATACCGATTTTAACTGAACTTTTACTAGCAGATATTATAAGGAGTAACTGGGGCTTCTTTTGTTTAGTAGCTATTGCTACCTTTAGTGTTATAAAAATAATAATTTTGAAATCAGTTTTTTTTTAAATTCTATTCATATAAGTTTTCCTCTATTCAATAATGACTATGATCGAACTTTAACCACTCGGTGAACTAAATACAAAAGTTTGCATAAGTATGTGTGTGTTATTCTTTCATAATGATACATCTGAACAGAAATGGACAAAATTTTAATGTACGTGTGTCTGCTGACCAGTTGGCAGAGGCGCTCCATCGCTGCGTCGTGAGAACGCATCTAGATGGGAATTACATTACATAATTAATACTTAAACATTGATATCTATAAGCCTATCTATAAGCCCGCTCAAATGTATGATATGCTATGGCTAGGAGTATCACATAGGCTGTTGTTAGGCACCTAGAGACCTACTTGAACGAAACAAGAGTATATTTATATATCAATGCAAAATACATTTAATACAGTATAAAAAATCTCACCTTTTTAATTTGCATTAAAACATTAACTGAACTTGACTTGCCCACGTTGGGATATCCAATCATACCAATTGTCACTCTAGGTGGATTCTTTAACTTACTTAAACCTAATTTTTGTTCTTTAAGCACTTGTAATAATCTTTCCCTGTCGAAAATTTCATGTGAATTTGTTACTACATCTGCTTTGTCATCTTTTTTATCTATAATTTCCTCACTGTTTATAACAATTTTACTTTGTTCTTCATTTATATAAGGCTCTATTGGCTTTCCAGCTTTGAGATTTTCTAGAACTTTATCCAGGGCTAATTGTATTGCATCTATCCTGTCGGCTGTGTTATTAACAGCATTATCAAGATCACCTAATTGTCTTTTAAATAATTCTATGTCATCTTGAGTTTCATTTAAGGCATTTGGATTATCCTCGTCATCAGAATCTATAGATTCAGTACCAGAATCATCATCGTCATTATGATTTTGTGTTTGATTTTCATTGCTTTCTTCAGATATCTTTCGTTCTTTTGTACATTTGGCGGCCGAAAAGAAGATTATGGATACATTCTAAAATTCATACAATCCATATTAATATTATAAATGTGAAAGTTTGTGAGTATGGATGTTTGTTACTCTTTCACGCCAGAGCGGCTGAACGGATCTGGATGAAATTTGGCATTGAGATAGTTTATAGTCTGGAATAAAACATACGCTAGTTTTTATCCCGGAAAAATGTACGGATCCCGTAGGATAGGTTTGTTATTGTTTTCCTGGAGACGAACCCAAGGGAAGCGAAGGCGAGCCTCTAGTATATTATATTGTAATGCAGGCAGACTGGGGTACAGAAGGGTTCCACGCCCCAAGAAAATCATTAAACTACATAAAAATAAACAATTACACCACCAGTCCATACAATAGGTTGCATAATCCTTTCAACATTTTTTCCAATAATATTAAAACACACACTTTTAAACTACCATATGTAAGGGATTTTAAACAAACTAAAGACACCAGACATGAAGGGTTTATAGAAGGGAAGTAGCCACTAAGTATTTTCACTATCCATCTCCTAATATAAGATACCAAATTATAGTATTGTCATCAGAACTGCATATACATACATTGTTAGCTACAAGTGAATTTAATAAAAGTATCTTAAAAAACCAGACTCAATCTCATTAGGATTCTGTTTTCACCATATACGGTACAGAACTGTAAAAATAACTATATTATCAGTACATAATAATATTTAGAAACCACTGAGATAAGATTATTCTGTTCTAAACTCTTTTCTTACCTCTTTATTAAAATATTCGGCCCAACACTTGCGTGCATACTCAGTTGTTAGATCTGCCTTGTTCAATAACAGTATACATTTACATTTTTGTTCTGCAGCATATTTTTCTAGGTCCTCACATCTGAAAAGGATTGTAAAATTAATTTGCAGTTTTATTTTGATTTTTGATTCATGACATTTCAAATGCTTTAAAAAACATGTCATGGGAGAGACTTAAGGATTTCGATGCTTCAAAATTTATTTATTATTATAAATGGTATCTAACCACAAAATTATACATTAATTTGGAAGAAAGGGAAATGGCACCAGAATACTGTATAATATTAAAAAGTTTAATATTCACTATGAATCTTTATCATAATCTTAACTTATCTGAAGGGCTGAATGTTGAGCAGCTTATCAAAAGAAAAAAGTAGTTTAAGAATACCGGTACATAACACTTAGAAACAGTAGTGTTTAGTTTTTGTTAAAAACCAAGGTTTTATGTATGATAAATAGATATTGTTTAGACAAGCAATTTTTTATCATGTCAGTCGATCACAACAATTTTACTTACTTTACTTGGTTTCATTTTAAAAATACAATAACTTTTACCTAAATAAAAGTGGATTTCTTGCATCTAATATGATCACAACTACATCTGATTTCTCCAATGTCCTCCACAACTGTTTCCATAATTCTAAATTTCTTTCATATGGTGTGACTGCTGCTTCAAATTTTGTTTGTAGCTCATTTAAATGTCTTCTCCAATCAAGGAATGCATCTCTCTCTCTAGTTATTTGTTCTTCAGGTGTTATACCTGGTTTCCACGGGGGTCTTGAAAATAAATATTAATACACATAAAACATTACATTCCTTTTTAAACAATTCCAAAAATTACTTATTAATCGTGAATTGTTGGAATTTAGATTTGCAATATATGTGTCAATATGTGTCATTATAAATTATTATAATCATTTAAACTACCCTCGCAAAAATAAAAATATAATTTGAAATTTACCTTCGTGGTACTGTAAGTGGTTCATCAAAATCTGGTTGTGATGTAGCTACTTCAACTACGGAAGGAGGTAATTTAGCAAAGCGTATATTCAATTTTTCAGCCACAAATTCTCTATTAGCTAACTCAGCTGTGGACAAAAACTCTTGAAGGGAAGATTCAGCTGTAACTGATTGCAGGTTAAGACGGCCCCAGTCATAGCCGTCGTTAACTTCAGTCGTGTGGAGCTATATGAATAAGAGGTGCTAAATTAAGCTGTATACTTATTTTGGAAAGTATTTACAAAGAAGTTATGATCATATTTTGTGTATATATCTTGTGTATTATTTTACAAATACGCACCATTGTATTGTTTTCGACATGTCGACGGTGTCTGTTTTTTGCAAATCTGTCTTTAATTAAGGCTCGGCCAAGTGATTCTTTATTTTTCTTTCCCATTATGATTTATAATTGAACGTATAATACGAATGATGTACTAATTATGTACTTTATGTATAAACGTGGTTTACAAAAACATTGAAGTCCGAAACGAAACGTGACGTAAATGTCAAAGATGAAATAAATATGAAAGAGTAAAGTAAATAAAAGTCACAGATTATTAAAAGTAGGGTTAAAAGTAATCATGGAAGAATACTAAAAAAGAAATAATTACATATTATACCAAAAGGAAATGTCTAGTTATCTGCCTGTATCTTGAGTCTCAAGCAAGAATTATATTATACTAGCAGAACCCGCGGCTTCGCTCGCGATAACTCTACAAAAAAAATTCAAAAAAGGTTGTTTCATACAAACTTACATCCTCTATTTTACCCTGTTATAGGGTGAATTTCGAAAAGTGCTAAAGCACGGATTTATTTAATTTAATTGAAGATCATTAATACCAAGTTTCAAGTAATTCTGATCAAAACATTTTTTTTTGGATTGTAAGTATTATAAAGTGTTTTCCTGTAGGTATTAGGTAAAATTTCGCGGTAAAAAGTAGTCTATGTCACTGTCCAGCCCTCCAACTAGCTCCACATAAAAAATCACACCAATCCGTCACTCCGTTTTAACGTGAAAGAAGGACAAACAAACAAACACACTTTCACATTTATAATATTAGTATGAATTTTATAAGCTTTCAAATAATCATATTAAGTGAAATAATTTTCAGTGCTTTAAGCTTTTATGCGTATTAAACACAATATATTTGTATGTAAAATAGAAACTATGAATTATAAAACGAATCTTCTTCTCCCTGCCCATTTCTCAATCAGTTGGGATCGGCGCAGTACACCTCTGTACTGCTGATAGGATTTGGCAAAAGTTGTACGACCAGCAGCTTGCCTGACGTCAACCCTCCTTGGGAATGCTAATATTGTTTGTTGTGTATGAAACGAATGATATCATCATTTTCACACATCACCATAGACTTTACATATTGTAAAGCCTTTATTTAATAAAGAATAAATAAATATATAAACTAATAAGCGACACATTACTAAAATAGTATCACGCTAAAATAGTGTAAAACCAACCATACAGAATAAAATATTCTTGTTTTATTATCTACATACCCACCCACCATAGACCAGCAACAACAAGATACCATTACCTAGGTAGGTACCTAACAAATCCTAAATGACATTAGTCAGTAATCTGTCAAAAACTTAAAATTTTGCGAGCGATTTGAGCAGACTCGATAAAATTAGGAAGGTTTGAGCAATTTTAATTTGATAATATGATATATTAAATGTAAAATATATCTTAAATATTATTAATGTTTGCTTTTTATGTGTCTTAGTTATGATGTCCGAGTATTATGATCATTATCATCGTTGGGAGCCTTTGGCTGAATTTCATTTTTTCATTGATGAAGACGAGGAATCTTACGACGAAAATTATGTTTACTGTTTATGTAGCAGAGCCTTTATAAGGTAAGTTCTATAAACTAGGTTAATATTGTATAGCTATATAATCAATAACGGCTAAATATCTTTCACAACAATTTTATATATAAAAAACTTATACGAAATAGAAGCATTCCTCATTCCTTCATTTTTTAAATATTACTGTTAAAAATACGACGTAAAAATAATTACTTTGTTATACTTCAGTCTTTAGCAATATAGACCACAAGATATGACCTAATTTTTTTGACAAACAAATTTGTGCTATCCTATAATACTTTTAGAATTTTCACTTCATGATTCAATTATGAGATTATTTTTTTATAATAAATAGTGCCTTGCTTATTTTTTAATATTTTAAATGAATGCTAATTAGGGATGGAGTTAGAACATACTATGCAGAAAAAGAATATTGTAGTGAGAGTGATGCTGAAGTAATAGCTGATACACACTCACAAGAAGTGGATGATCACTCACATGTGCATTTTTCTCTGGATACTTCATATAAAGTAAAATGTGATGTAAGTCTACAGTATAAGTAATGTATATTCAATATTACTAGTGACTTACCCTCACTTCGCTTGGTTCAGACTCTAGTATATATAAATTTTTCCGGAACCCTAATTCTTCTTATAAAATACAAGTAGCCTAAGTTACTCCTTATAACATCAGCTATCTGCCAGTGAAAGTCACATATAAATCTGTCCAGCAGTTTTGGAGGTTCGCTGCAACAAACAGACAGACAGACAATTTTGTTAAAAATTGTGTTTTTCTTATAAGTACTGTATATAATTTCATATGCATTTAGTAAAAAGCTGTTATTGTGGTATGACAAACAGACCCTTCAATTTTATATACCTGTATAAATAATTTTAAGAATATCTTAGATGTATAGGTTTCATATATTAATAAGTGACATTATATGCTAATTATAAATCAATAGATTTTTGTTTTTCTTATAAATATAATATATCAGTGTGTAAAATTGATAATAAATATTGCCCAGAATTATTTGATAAGTTTTTAATTACTATAAGTGTTAAATTCACAGAAAGATGAAGGTGCAAGTTGTTACTGTAGTGCATCCCATACAGATAACTATTGTTCAACTGATGAACTTGATCCCACCCAAATCCATGGTTTCCCCTCTCATGCTCTTCAACCCAGCGATAGTGGTGCTGATCTCACATATCAAGATTGTCATTCTGACTATACAACACTTGATAAAATAGAAAAAATGGAACAAGATTATTGTGGTGATATTGATACCAATGAGAATTACTTATCTGAAGACACATGGGAACAGTTTTGGGCTTTCAATGGCGAAAGAATTATTTGGGCATCCTGGATAAAGAAATATAGTGACTACATCAATCCAGCTTATTTAAATGAGAGCAATGATTTAGTTATGGATGACAATAGTATTCCAAAGCAACATTCTGCTGAACCAATATGTAATTTACTACCAACTGATTCCAAAGATGATGAAGAGAATATGAGGGAGAGGAAATTCTCCTATGATTCTAAAGTCAATCCTTATAAAAAAAGCAGAAAATATCATGTTTCAGAAAATAAATATGACAGAAATAATGATATAGGTAATGATAAAGATGATACATGGCTTCCAGTTCGTAGAAGGAGATCTTGTTCTGAGCACGATAGAATTGTTAGTCCTAGAACTATACCATGCACTGACTCAATGACAAATGTAACCAAATTAACGCATTCAAGTTTTAATGTAAACTCAAGTCATGTAACTTCTGACTCGACTCCCACAGACGATTATAGCGTAACATCTTCGTCATGTGACGATCAATTTAATGATCAAACGAGAATAATAAATATTGATGAAAATACAACACAATTGCCCCAAGAAGATTTAGATACTGAGCAGTACTGGCAATTTTTATGGAAGAAACACTTTGGTGAACAGTATGCTTTGCATTACGCTCATTATTTAGAGTGTCACGAAGCAAAAAATAAAGGAATATCGCCAATAAACATTAACATACCAGAAAGTAAAGTTAAAGTTGAAGAGTTGAAAGGTTTAGACATCGAATGTGAGAATAGTGAAGGTAATTCTCAAGAATTACCATCTGTGATCGAAGTTCAAACTAAAATCGATAAAATACAATTAGAAGAGAAAGTGAGTAAACCTAAAAGGAAAACTAAGAACGCAAATAATCGTATCATCAGTTCTGTGGGTGTTTTGTTGCAAAACTTGCTGAAGGAGCAAAAGGATAAGGAATTGGAAGAAGTTGTGGAAGGAGAAGACGGGAAGACAAATAATGAGAAAACTGAATCCATAACTATTGAAGACAAGAATAGAACAGTAGAATCAAATATACAAAATAATAGCAGTAGCGTATCTAAGTACGAGTACGATGAGGGAGATGATGAACCACCCGAAGAAAAGCCAGTTTCTTTAAAAAGAAGGTAATTATAAGTCATCAAAAGCTTACCAAATTTGTACGTTTGTTATAATCATGTTTATTTTGATTTCAGTCATGAAATAGACGAAGATGAAGTTGCTGCAGAAAAAATTAAATCAACGTTTCAGATAATGGGGTTCTCATTAAACTCCACTGAAATGCCGAAAGGGCAATTGATTTATAGAAAGCGATTGGGGAGATTGAGGCCTCCAAGATACAAGCGGCTGGTTGTTCCGAGTAAGACGTACTTCGACGATGCTGGAAATGCATACCAATTAGACCAGGTACATTATTTTTTAATTTTTTTTGGTATGATAACATTTTAAAGTCATAAAATTCATATTACACTGAATTTAAAAAATGAGCAGCATAATATTTTACTGTATACACTTACTTTAATGTTTATTTTTTATATTATTATTTATTAATACAATTATTTTATTTTTATTACATTATAGAGTCAAGAATCTCAAGACGATGATGAAATGTTAACAGACGACGATGGACCCGAAATACAATCAGATGTAGAAAAAAAAACAGAATGCAATTATGATGTGCCAGCAGTTGAAGAGAAAAAAGAATCTGAAAACAAAATCAAAGAAGATTTAGATGCCTCTTTAGTTGACTTACCTCCGGATGAAGATATAGTACCAAATGAAGTTGTAGACGAAAAAGTGGAAAATACAGTCGAAAATATAAGTAAGTCAGGATTTTACTAAACTCCAAAAAAAACATTTCATTGTTCACAGTGTGACTTCCGAATTAAGTGTAGTTGAAATTTGGCGACAGGGCTTTTGTATATCCGAGCATAAAGAGTATTTGGAATATTAATTGTTTTTATTTTTATTTGAAAAAAAAACCTGAAGACTTAAAGTTATGTCAGATATGTAACATTTTTAATAAAGAATAATGAACAATGGGATTATCTTATAATCTATACATATAATAAAATTGTAACTAAGCCGAATCTGTACATTAAATATTTTTTGGATAATCTTATTAAAATAAATATTATTATCGATACAGAGGCTGAATCTATAGTTTTTAGAATTTTTGTCTGTCTGTCTGTTACCGCATCACGGAAAAACCACTGGAGGGATTTTGATGAAATTTGGTATGGTGATAGCTGGCTGGATATACTTTTTACCGCGGGAAAATATCTCATTTCTGAGAAAAAATACGAAAACTGCTATGTAAGAGTATACTAATATGTAAAACCTAAGAATTTGGTTTTTGATCATCTGAACGCGGGCGGATGCAATGCTAGTATAAATATAATTTGAGTCACTATTAATTTTATTTATATTTTTTTTTAACATATTTTTTTTTAATAACAGCTCAAACAAAACGAAGACGCAGAACTAAAAGGCATTCTCGTATAGAAGCGTGTGATATGTCAGAAATGCCAGATGAACTGAAAGGAGATGCAAAAATGTATAAATATTGGAAAAAACGACATTCTCTATTCCACAGGTAGGACAATACCAATATTATAATGGCTGTGTGTAAATGGTAAAGATGTTTGTTGAAATAATATTGACAATTTTTGGCACAACGATAATTCTTGCATTTGAACCTATGATGCCAGTTGTTGAGTAGTGGAAGTTTTCAATGGCTACTAGTAAAACTAACGTGTTTCTGCTTATATAATTCCATTCATTCTACATTTGTTTTTTTTTTTAATTTATATTTACTATCTATATCAAATTAGCGAACCCGACAGACGTTGTCCTGCCCAAATATGGTGTTCACCATAGTATTTACATAAAATCCTAGAAAGTTGTGGGTCTAAGCCATTTAGGTACCCATTCCAACTTACACAAAAAAATTCATTGAAATCGGTCCAGCCATTTAGGGAAGTTCAGTGACATACACACATACAGAAGGATTATATATATAAAAATGTTTCCTGTAGGATATAATTTGTTCCACAAACATATATTAATAACTAGCGACTCACCCTCGCTTTCATTCCTATGTAAGTTTTAACAGTTAGTATGGAATAGACAGTTGATCCCTATATCTATTCCATAGGAATCATACATTTTTCCAGGATAAAAAGTAACCTATGTGCTATTTTAGACTATAATCAATCTCTGTGCCAAAATTTCATCCAGATCTGTTCAGCCGCTCTAGCGTGATGGAGTAACAAACATCTATCTATACAAACTTTCGTATTTATAATAGTGCTAGCAACTCAGCCTTGCTCCGCTCGGGTTCCTCTCTACTTACGTTTTAACGTTTAGTATAGATTTCTCAGAGATGAAATATTTTCGCGCAGTAAAAAGTATCCTATAACCAGCTATCATCATACTAAATTTCATCAAAATCTGTCCAGTGGTTCTCTCGTGATGTGGTCACAGACAGACAGACTACAGATTCGGCCTCTGTACTGATGATAATATTGACTATTTCAATAAGATTTTCCAAAAAATATTTAATGTACAGATTCGATTCTGAATTTTATTATATGTATAGATATGCATATATAGTAAGAAAAATATTTGCAGATTCGACGAAGGCATAAGGCTGGATCGAGAGAGCTGGTTCAGCGTGACACCCGAGAGCGTGGCGCGACACATCGCCGCCAAGTACGTGTACGACGTGGTCGTGGACGCCTTCTGCGGGGCCGGAGGGAACACTATACAGTTTGCTCACACATCGAAAAAAGGTACATTTTCTTTATTCGTCATCATCCATCCATTTAACACTATTTCCCATGTGCATGGGTTGACTGGAAGAGATCTCTTATAGAGATAAGTCCATCTTCACTTTCTATGTATTTTGTTTTTTTATAACTTATTTGTGCAATAAAGAATATTTATATCCTCCTCCTGTCCATTTCCTATATTACTACTGATGCTGATTGGTTTTGCCTAATTTAATTAATTTTAAGTGAGATTTCTTTATTGTCTACTTGTTGCCTATGGGTTGGTGTAAAATGTCTTGTACCAAGTTTTATCGAAACCTGTTCAATCATTATTCCTTTCTAGTGATGTACCCAAATTTTTCTTAATTAAAAGATAGTCAATTTAAAGAATCATGTAGGGATGAACCCGAGAGAAGCGAGAGTGAATCGCTAGTTGATACATAATTATCTATATATAAACATTTAAATAAAGTCCTAACACACATTTTTTTTACTATAAACTTATCTTTTTCCAGTAATCGCAATAGACATAGATCCAGATAAAATAGAAATGGCGAAGCACAACGCTACGGTGTATGGCGTCGCTGACAGAATAGAGTTCATTGTAGGGGACTTCTTCGAACTAGCGCCCTCATTGACTGCAGACATGGTGTTCTTGAGCCCTCCATGGGGAGGGCCCAAGTACTCTGAGGTAAGTTCAATTACAAAAAGTAGGTTTATTACTTAAATAGCAGAACCCGCGGCTTCGCTCGCGCTAAAACTACAAAAAAACTCTAAAAAGATAGGTTTCATACAAACTTATATGCCCTATTGTACCCCCTTATGGGATGAATTTCGAAAAATGCTAAAACACGTATTTATTTCATTGTATTGAAGAGCGTTAATACCAAGTTTCAAGTAATTCTCATCATAAATATTTTTTTGGTTTGTATTATAATGTGTTTTAACCATGGGAATGAACACAGGGTAATATGTATATAATACTATTTAATATATGTATGTTCTATATTTTCTTTTTTTCAGAATCATGAATATGACATAGAAACAATGTTAGAGCCGAAGCCCGCTTCGGAATTGATGAGGGTCGCTCGCGAAATCAACTCAAACATAGCTTTGTATTTACCGAGAAACACTCGGACAGATCAGGTAATAAATATGTATCCTATATGACACCAGGTCATATACATATATCTGTGTACCAAATTTCATCCCAATAAGGACAGCCGTTTCAGTGTGAAGGAGTACCAAACAAACACACACACACACACATATTTTTATATATATATATATATATATATATATTTTTTTTTTTTTTTTGAAAAAAAAATAGTTTTAGTATTTTATTTATTTTTGTAAGTGCCATTTATGACAGTTACTGAAAAAACGGTTTTTGTGGACTGGATCCATTTTGCATAACTAATTCCATTAAAGTAGGTAATATGTTAACTTTTGCCCATGACTAACTACATTTAATAATAATTAATTGTCTTGAATCTTGATAAATGATTGGATGGATTAAGATATCACAGAACATAAACATACAAACAAAAAAAGATAGAAATGTAAAGCATAAAGTTTTTCTTCTTTATTGTAGTCAGTTAAATGATTTTATTTATTCAGAAATAAGTAAGCATAAAATTTGGCTTTACATAAAAATGTTTTTTTTTTTTCAGATACTTGCCTTAGCACAAGAAGTAGGTGGTTCCGTGGAAGTGGAACAGAGTTATCTGGACAAGAGGTTCATAGCTATCACTGCCTATTTCTATTAATAATAAAAATGCATTATAAGAGAGCTGTCACCGTAGAAGTGGCCTGAATTTAAAAAAAACAAACAAAGATATATCAAGTTAAATACGATGTTTGTAATGCTATTTAAAGGCTATTTGAGCCCAGTGGTAACGCGCTCTCTTGGGAAACCTAATGAAGCGGGTTTAAATCTATGTTCTCACCTCTGATATTTTCATGTGCGAATCATTTCCAACTTGATTACCACTTGTCTTACGGTGAAAGAAAACATCGTGAGGAAACCTGCATGTCTGAGAGAACCTAGCAAGTTTTCGGAAGATATACTCAGTCCGCCCATACTTGGCCAGTATGGTGGATTGTAGCCTGATCCCCCTCGTATTGAAGGGAGGCCCGTGCCCAGCAGTGGGACGTTAAAAAACGGCTACCTACAATGCTATTTATAATCTCGTGGTGTTATTTTATAATAAATAGCACTTAGTAATATATCAAAAAATGTGAGTTTTGTAGGCTCTTTTGTGCTGACAGCCTCAATGATAATATACCCATTTGTCTGATAGGATATATATCCTATTATTCATTAAAAAAATATTATAATTTATTAACTCTGAGGAATGAATGAAAGTAATGACTTTTTATTTTTGATATATGTAGAATTGCTTTACATTTCGCTGATATTTTGACTTTTATTATATTTTCTACTTTTATAAGCAAATTTCATATATATTTTGAAATAATTTTGTAATACATATATGTATTACTTTATAAGTTTAAAATATATTATTTGAAAAGGACATTAAAATTTATGTCCATTAGGTTTTTTGTTTAAGTATTAGTTTCAATGTTAGTAATATTCTATAGAAAATAGCTCAAATCATATAATTAATATGGGAGAAACAGACAGAAGAGAATTATTAACGATTATGACAAAAAAAGTAAATTTATATGTTAATTTGAATAAATCCCCAACTAACATAGTCAGTACATATCTTGTACCTCATGGATTTATATTTCATTTTATAAATTTAGTATTAAGAAATGTTCATGGTTTGTATATGAATGTGTATTAATTATAGTAAAAAATATATATAAAATATAGAAAGCAATATAACAAATATCAAATGCCTTATAATAAACGAAAAGTGATTTTGAAACCGATCATAATAATTTTGAAACTAATACCATATTATAAAAGCTAAGATTGTATCTACTATTCAGTGAAAAAAGTACTTCTAGTTGTACTGCAATTCATATTTATTTGGTTTGTATTACTCGAATGATTATATATACATAAATTGTATGTACTTGATGGATGCTAATATGCTGTTTGAATATGCTGCTTGATGGATATTAATATGATATGACGTTTCTTTAGATTCGTCATAATAGACAAAATTAGTGGAAGGAAAAATGAAAATATTTTATTTTTGTAGCAGGTATTGTTTCATAGACTGGTGTCATGTTGTATCTATACAAAAAACTAGTGGATATCCAATTAAAATGCAAACATTTTCTAACAGCCATTATTTTATATTTTTTGTCAAAATGTTATTAGAAGGATTAGAACATCAGACCATTGTTCACAAAACCAATTAATCAATAGAAAAAATGTGTAGAAAAATATATTGAAAATTGCATGCATAAAAGTTTATGTGTATCCTTTTTATGTAACTATCATAATATTTTTATTGCAACTTAAAATATCCTAAGTTTAAGTAATTATTTACTTCAAAATATATTATAGCAATCTAAACCTAATCTCTTTTAAATAAGGTTCTTATTACACGTTATTTATTAAGTTCTGTTTTGCATTAATTTTTTCATTGCTATAAAGGCGTAGGATCAGCCATCTTTTACTCCATTTTAAGAACAACCCAATAAACACATTTTATATTTTTATAATATCAGTAAGGATTATAGAGTGCAAGCTGAATAAGTCACATTGATGTTTGGTTTACTCACTATGAGAGTAGATGTTGATCTAATTTTTGTTAGGTTAATACATATTAATGCTTTACAAGCTAGTTTACATAATGAAGAATCTAGTAGGAGTTTTCAAAAACTTTGTCACATTCAAAATAATTTTATTATTATCTACATTTTCTTCTTTCTCTACATACAGTAATCTTCTTTCTGACCTATGAATAGTTTATCGTGTGCATGATCAATGATTATAAAGGTGGACTCAGTCAGACTTAAGTATATTTTAGCAATGATGACTCCACTAGCACACATTAATATATAATATTGTTGGGAATAGCAATTTATGGTGTATAATTATATGTATAGTAATTGCTTAGTTTGAATCAACATGACAAAAATAATAAAAATTAATATTATCCATACATAACTGATTCATATTTTTTCTAGACATAGATTTTATGCTCAAAATAGTCAGTTTATAGTTATAAAAATTGCCTTCCTATAGCATTTATTAACTTTTAAATTATGTTTCTTAGATAACTGTTTCATGTGGCAAATTTTCTCATTGAATGCATTTATTGTTGAAATAAAAATATGTGTAGGCCTTGTATGTGTGACCATAAATGTTGTGATTTCTGTAAATACTTGTTGAATATAATATACAAACAAACACTATGTTTTATTTATAATTTGCTTCTTTTCACTAATAAATTAATATGCTAAATCAATACATATGAAAGTTGTGTTGTGTTAGTTACACCATTTATAACTCGGAAAACGGTTGGACCAACTTTTGATTTGTTTCCGTCCCAAATAGCAGAATAACTATTAAAACATTGGAAAAATTCAATGTTCTGTGGCTCATAGCCATGTCTAAGAAAAACACAAAAAAAATTTACATGGCTAATAATAATTTATATCTATTTAAAAAGTACATATGGACACACTCAAAGGAAGAGAGGGTAAGTACTAAGTCACTAGTATATACTATAAAAGATGCTTCATTAATCTAGTAGCATGTTTATGAACATCGTTTAAATTGATATTCTCAATCACTTTTTGAAAAGATGGATGTGGTAATAAAAGATAATATAAACTTTAAACCTTATATTTAAGTGAAAAATTACAATTATTCTTTATTACTATTATAATAGTACCAAACTTAAGTTTAATTAATGTAAGTTTTCATTACATTTGGAATTGAAACTCTTAATTCTTAAACACTTATTCTTCTATCAGAAGTTTTTGAGGTGACACAATTTTTTATATTTATTATTCGGCTGCAGTTTAGTATATGGGACGCGGCCCCTGGAGGAGTGGGTGGTATTTTTGGATAGGGGAGGTGATAGAGTCCAAATATATAAAAATTATTTTGAGGAAACAAAAGAGTCAAAAGTTATTAAGACTTAAAGTTACAACATTTCCATGCATTATTTAGACATTACTGCCATTTAGACACTTGGAAATATCAAAATGTCACTTTCAATTGTCAAAATGATCTCCAGATTATGTTTTGTCGTGTTTTTAATTATACTTTGCGTGAAATTTGAATTTCCTAGTTTTCTAGTCATATAATAATGGCACTTGCCGGCCGCTGCCGCGGCACGCTCGCTTCGCTCGCTCGGCTCGTGCGTTGTGGTAACTGTTCTAACATAACCTAACCAAGATATGAAGAATAATAAATAAATAACCTATGTCTTAAACTAACCACGATGTCACAAAATAAAAACCAAAAGTGAATAATACACTTAGATTTTAAAAATAGTCTACTCACGTTTATAAATTGTATTAATATAATCTGTTGTCATTCAGGTTGTTCGATACCTAATGTAAAACAGAAATTGACAGTTGTCAAAATGTACGATCATTTTGTTTACAATAGGTACTGTTGTGAAATTATTAAAAAATTAAATACCATAAAGCCTTAATTGTGGTGGAAATATGTGTAGTACATAAAAAAGGATGTTTACTATTCGTTAAAGGTATGTTGATCTTTTGTAATCACATAGTGAGGTAAAGAAATGTATGGAAATGTATTAGACATGTTATAACTTTAACTCTCAATAACTTTTTACTCTAACGTTTCCTAATAATACTTTTTATATATTTTAACTCTCTGTTGTCTCCCCTATCCAAAAATACCACCCACTCCGCTAGTTGGTAACAAAATGTATGGAAATGTTGTAACTTAAAGTCTCAATAACTTTTTACTTCTATGTTTCCTTAAAATAATTTTTATATATTTGGGCTCCCTACACCTACCCTATCCAAAAATACCACCCACTCCACCAGGGGCCGCGTCCCATAAACTAAACTTGTGCCTTATTCTCTCATACAAAATATCCACATTACTCCTTCATCTCCCCCTCTTCATCTTCTTCCTCTGCTCCTCTTACATATAAAACATTATTACACCTAATTAGGACTTCTCCAAGATTTCCTGTAACAAAAGATACAGAGGTAAAAAAATGATATCTAATAGGACGCGAAAATTACCCTCCTACCTAGCGGACTTTGTGGTTGATGGGAGTGAGAGTGAAAACTGAACCGGGGGAGAATGAGGTGATATGCGACCTCCGCGCCATGTACCTATACGATCTCCGTAGTGTTGTTAAAACCAAACGTGTCAACTGTCATACTTTGTTATTTATTAATATTAATTTAGTCATTAGATTTGTCTAGTGGAATTCTTTCAGTTAAATAAAACCAATATTCCTCTTGGTTTCTCGTTTATTATGCCACACTACACATCAATAGAATAAGTATAAAAGAATAGCAGCATACATAAATTATTAATATATTAACTAACCTGTACATGATCCATCAACAATTTCTTCAGTATTAGCTAATTGTAAGTTCATGTACCCATCCGCTGAAACTAGCAAACCTTTATATTCATGCCCCCACTTTAATTTAACAAGCACAGATTTCCCTGTGAGACTATTGAGGAAAGGTTTGGGGTTAATTGGCATTGCCGCCGCCATCTTCAATTTTATCTGTAAATATATACAAGTGAATGTTGATGCAACTTAATTATTGCTTTTATTACATTTTATAACTAACGTATCTATTATTCTTACATTTATTAAATATATTTAAAACACAAGCCGCCAACAGCTAACCGCGTCGTTTTAGGAAAATTGACAATGACATTTCAAATTTATCACAGACAGTATATCTATATTACAGACTATATAAAGTATGAAGAATCAAAAATGCGATAGAGCGGTTACATCTCATTTAGAGTATACATATTAACCACTTGAACCCCGCGCTTTTTGACATGCAACACCCCTTAAACACCGAGCCCGCGCGTCATTTTTCCCCGATACAACCATTACATAAAAAAACATTCATAATTCAAATTATATAGCACCAATTTAAAATGTTTTTGCAGTTTTGGGTTTTTAAATAATCTGAGCATTTATGACAATATGTAAAATACACTTTCAACTATTGATGAATTATAAATAAGCTAACAATATATGAGTGTTAGCTTAATATTTACTAGTTGTTGTATTATATTGATTATATATTATATTGATGATAATACCACGGTCTATATTTACACTAAATTTGAAACACTACTTTATAAATAAACATGTAATCGCACAAAACTATTCTTTGATTTATTTATATTAGTTGTTAGTTACAATCAAATTCAAAACTTTATAGCACTCGCGGCTCGTTCGTTGTATTTGCGCAGCTCATCGTGCAATTTTCAAAACTAACATCCGAGTTATAATGTGTGGATTCTTAATAAAAATAATACTAAAATACAGAATAGTCCTTACTTTAAAAATATGCACCAATAAATCTTCAAAATAAGTCACAGTAATTAAAATTAGAATGGATTTCTTATAAGAGAGAAAAATTGAGGTTATTTTTTACAGACGCTCGTGTTGCATTGTAATTAACGTTTCTGTATATAAATTTAGCTTTAATAGTGTTTGCCTTATTTAATACGTAAGTTATCTTGCTGAAATATATATAGTATCATCGTGGTTTTATTCTAACCAGTTTTTGTATTTTTTCTCAGAAATGAGATATTTTCCCGCTGTAAAAAGTATACTATATGTTGACCCGGATAACCAGCTATGACCATACTAAACATCAAATTCCGTCCAGTAGTTTTTCTGTGATACGGTAACAGACAGACAGACAGATAAAAAAACTAAAAACTATAGATTCGGCCTCTGCATCGATAATTCAATAAGATTTTCCAAAAAAATATTTAATGTACAGATTCGACTTAGTTAGAATTTTATAATACGTATAGATGTAGATACTTTCTAAATATATTTAAATATCACAAACACACTTGAAAAAACACTAAATAAGTAATTACTAAATATAGTAGCTAATCGCGTCGCGCGCTCTCCGTCGAATTGTGAAGTATCAAGTAAGCAGTATATATCTATACTCTTTGCAAGTAAGACTGTAAGAGGCCCGGGCGGTGGGCCGGCTACGTTCGTTCCGTCATAGTGACGTCACACGCACCCGCGTACATGGATTTTGCCGGCAGGAACGGCGTAATGTTTATTATTTAATATCTTCGTAAGTTATGGTCTGATTTTGAAAATTCAAAAAGATATATCATTTTTATGTCTTATTAAATAACGTGGATACTAGTTCTATGGAATTTGCTATAACTGTACTGATCCTCATTGTATTACGTTTGTAACTACGAGAAGTATTTAATATTGGAACTAGGATAGTAATATAATCAGTATTCTGTGATATTTGAAATAAATGTCTGTTAATATTAGTGTTGTACAGCTTGATACAACAAAATATGGGTAGTTTGGGTACGTAGGCATTGGAATTAAAAAAATACATTTTTTTTATGATTATAATTGAAATATCAGAGCAGTCAGATGATGGGTTTGTAATGTATATTCACAGATGGCGCTTTTATATTTTACAATGTTAAAAATTGTTAAAACCACAAATTTTTTATACAAATGCAGAATGACTTTTACAATATTTACACGGTTATGGCAGAGATGGCCTTTCTCTATATTTAAAAATGTCAAATATACAAGTACATTAAAAAAAAAACAATACGGAAATATGAAAATAATTTATTTGGTCTCAATCCTGTCCATTACAAATATTCATTCCACTATAGCCTCGACTTTATCACAGATGGAGGCTTACATAAATATCTAAACTAATACAAAAATATATTTATCATTATGATATTTACAATTAAATACAAATTACACACAAAGTTAAAATAAATCATAGAAAACTATGGATTCAATCACTTGAAATTTACAAAATCACTTACGTTATAGATAATACACACTGTTTGATATATTTTCAACTATTAGTTATGTTGGTTTCAGTTTTAAGCAATTCGGGGAATAATTCCATAACACACAGGTCCAGTAAACTGTACACCAACTGTGAACAATAGAAAAAATATAAAATTGGACATTATTATAAGTACAAGTCTTCTTCTCCCTGCCCATTTCCCAAATCACTTGGGGTCGGCGCAGTACATCTTCAGTGTACTGCTGATAGGATTTGGCAAAAGTTTTACGACCGGCCGCCTGCCTGACGTCAACCCTCCTTGGGAATGCTATTGTCTTTCTTTGTCTGAATGGTGTTAAATATTATGCACTTTCGATTTTGTTATGTTTTAAAACATTTTTTATACTATTAATTCAATTATTAATGTTATTTTTGGATATATTTTAAAATAAATTTCGATTACACAATAAATTTTGTATTGTATTATTATAAGTACAAGTATCTATGCTTATAGAGCTTCGGACATTAAATCAACTCGAAGGTTTCATCGTGTAGACAGGGCGTGAGACATACATTACTTACGGCTTACATTTAACTGCATTTTTTAACTTTCTTTTTTTTGAAGAAATACTTCTTTTGGGACGTTTGAAAAAATTATGAGTAAAATTTTTGTGATGAGCGCACACACCTGATAATTGTTTGTTGCCATGGTAACCGTTGTTGTGTGACATAATATTATATTCTATAAATATATGATTTTAATACGCCTTATTAATCTTATATATTTAAACGAGCTATTCTTGTATATATATATATATATATATATATATATATATATCTCAATATATAATCTGAATCTCGGAAACGGCTCCAACAATTTTCATGAAATTTAGTACACAAGGGGTTTCGGGGGAGATAAATCGATCTAGATTAGTCTTATATCTGGAAAAACGCGAGTTTTCGAATTTTCATGTGATTTTCTTTTGCATTTTCACAATTTTTGCATTGTCAGTTGTCACTTCTGGTGGGTGGGAGGCGCCACTGTGCAACTGTCTACACTACATCGTGTCCGGATTTATATCAAGTTTAAAAATATTATAGTGGAAATAATCTAAAGAAAAGTGTTAAAAATAAATTATAAAACCTATGGGCAATATGTAAACATCACCAAGTCTTGATGTGTTAAAGAACAAATGAGCTTTTAAAAATTCACCTACCAAACAAATACAAAAGTGACAAACATAACATATAGATACTATCAGTGCAAAACCATCTTTTCCGTGTGTGATGACAATAAAACAAAATAAATTTGTGAAGTGAAAGCGTAAAATATTAAAACATAAGTTTATAACCTCAAAAACTAATACTCGGTATAAAATTGCAATTCAACTAGGTATAGGTAATTGGTGCCCTTTTTCAATCAGCTTTTCTACTTCCGACTTCTCACTTAAGATGGAGGACAAAAAAATTGCTAATAAACATGCAACAAGAAATAAGACAGCAGAAAACAGAAATGTTAGAAATGAAAGAAGACATTAAAAATACAATCAACAATAATATACTTAAATGAGAGATTTAAACACTTAGAAATAAAAATTGAAGTTCTTGAGAAAAAAATCCAGGAACAAAGTACCTCAATAAATAATTTAGAAAGACATATTAGGCGCAAGAACTTGGTTATGTTCAGAGTAGAAGAAGGTGAAAAATCCTATCATGAACTAGAGGAAAAAATAGTCTTAAACTAAACGGAAATAAAAAAGAAGTCTGCCTGTATCTCCAGAAACGCCTTACCTCAATTATAAACAAAAACTAACAAACA
The DNA here is from genome assembly GCA_921882275.1 of Brenthis ino. NCBI lineage: Eukaryota > Metazoa > Arthropoda > Insecta > Lepidoptera > Nymphalidae > Brenthis > Brenthis ino. The sequence goes on along the minus strand of OV170228.1, from coordinate 10,845,466 downwards.
AACAACATACAAAGAAAACCATACCTGGTAATATTAAAGACTTTATATTACAAAAACCAAAATTAACTTTTAACCACACAAATGATAACCAGGAATAACTAAAAATAACACAGGAAGATACAGTATATTAAACACCGTAGGAACCTCCTCATCTTTATCCACCAGTACGGCCGGTCACTGTGGGGGAGTTCGACAGTAACCCTCCAAAGAAAAACAGACATACAATGAACAAAGGTATACATATCTTCACCAGAAAAGCTTCTAGAATTAAAAGCAGCATTTCCTACAACAAATCAAAAGAACACAAAGATAAAATTATAAACTTTATAGGCATATCAGAAACAAATTATATATTGAAAACAAAATTTGAAAAGAAACCCTTTGCAATCATGCAAGCATAATCGCCAACGGAGAGCTCTATGCAGGACTACTTTGGAGTTAACCGAGAGGGGTCTATACATGAAAAAGATATTTACTAAATAAATACATTTAAATATGAAATTAAATACCTAAATTTATAACTATTGTCAGAATTAATGTATGGAAAGAAATTTTATTTATATTTATTATTGTGAAATGTTTTGTATTTACTCAATTGAATTATTTAATTTATTGTTATTGTTTATTTATTTGTTTGTTAATGATAATTTATATATATACAATATAATTTCAAATAATATTAAAGATTTTTAAAATAATTTAATTCCAGATTACAAAATTATTAGTTAAAAAATTATAAGTTAATAAATAGCCACTAAATTATATAATTTTATATTTCAGCAATGTGATATAGAATTTTTTTTTATTGTACAACTAAAATGGCTCCTTATATACTCGTAACCACATAAAATTTTAATGGAATACTTTTATAAAAAGCTGTGCATACTTTTAAATTAAATTTTGCAATTCAAATAGGTAAAATTATAATGTTAAATAAATGTTTTTATGTAAATTTCGTTAGTAAGCCTTTATAATAAATAAATGAATAAATAAATAGAGCTTTATTATTATTATGATTTCTTTTGCATTATTTCAATAAATTAATAATTAATAATTCCACGCAAAATATTATGTTCGATAATTTCGCATGCTCAGATATAAGCATCATGGTCAAGCGACCAATGCGCAAGTTTGACAACCACAGGTGTCTGAGTTCATATCCCGGTCAGGCACAAAGTTTTCAATTTTGTTTTTGTATTTATTCAAATTCTTAGTTTGTTTTTTTTAATGTTTTTTTTTTTGGCCAAAAACTCCGAGCAAGGCTCGGTCGCCCAGGTACTATTTTATTAATTTATAATTCCCTTTACAAACAGAGAGTTGTGACATACGGGACGAAATCTTTAGCTATTTTTGTTCTGGTATGCCAAATAAGTATAACTTCTTACGTGCGTATATAAGTACACACACACACACGTTTTTTTAGTATCATTTTTTTCATTTTTCATTTATGTAATCTGATATGGGTTTCTGTGGTCTTTATATGATATATGGCCGTTACAACCAGTACTGGTGGCTACCTGCTTGTTGAGCTGCGGACACTGCAGCAGCTCGAAGGCGACGTGCAAAGCGCGCGGCAGGCGGCGGCGCGCGCGCTCGCGCTGCGCCAGCGCCTCCGCGCGCCCGCTCGCCTTCTTGCCGAACAGTATACCTGTGCAGTGGAACATACATGACACGTCACATAATACTATAGGAACCGTACGTATAGACTTTTACGCCAACCAGTGGTAAACACCTGAATCCATTTGGATCATTTTTCAATAATGTCAAAGAAAAATATGTTGTTTTTTAATTTTATTACACCAACATAAGTTTTTTTTAAGTCAATTTTGTACACATACCATAATTTACATATCATAAACATTAGACACACTCGTTTGTAGTATAATTTTTACGGTTAAGACAGTTTCACTTTTTTCTACTATAGCATAAACATGATTGGACTTGAATAATTTTATACCTTCCTCATTTTTTTTTTTTTTTTTTTTTATTAAAAATAGGCTCACTCTTGACTTTCATCTTACTTTAAATGTATAGATAAGGTCTATGATGTACCGAGTTTGCCCAGGAGAAGCCTGTTGACACGCACCTTAAAAAGTTTCAAGTTGTACGCTCTCGGAAAAACAGACGCAGGCAGGGCATTGCATTTCTTGGCTGTGCGCAATATAAAAGATGATGAATAGCGCTTAGTGCGAGTGGTCGGAATGTCAACCAAGAAAGGATGGTATCCTGCAGTACGTCTGGTGTTCCGATATAAGAATGGCGATGGCGGTATGAGACTGTGGAGCTCGTGGGCACACTCCCCGAAGTACAGTCTGTAGAAAACCGACAGACAAGCAACTTGGCGACGGTGTACTAAGCTGTGAAGCTTAGTTTTCACAAGCTTTTCGTCGCCGATTAGCTTTTTAGCTCTGCGTTCCACCGAGTCAAGAGCGGCAAGTTGGTATTTTGCAGAGCCATCCCAAAGGTGACTGCAATACTCCATGCATGATCGGACTTGGGCTTTGTATAAATTGAGAAGCTGTCCAGGCGTGAAGTATCGCTTAACCTTGTTTAGGATACCCAGTTTTTTGGCCGCAGTCTGTGCCTTCGACTCGATGTCATCGCCAAAGTTAAGGTTTGCCTTCAACCTTATACCGAGAAGCTCTAGACCGTCGGATACTTCCACATGTGCACCACGGAAAGTAGGAGTCAGGCTGAATGGACTCCTTTTTGCAGAGAACAAACAGGCCTGCGTTTTGGCGGCGTTGAAGTCAACCAGATTGTCGTCACCCCATTGTGACACAAGACTTAAGGTTGCATTTGTATACGCTCCACCATGGCCTCTCTCAAAGTGCATATTGTTACCCCTCCGTCCCTTGCACCGGACACATAGCTCTCTATGACTGTGCTGTCATCTGCATACGCAACAATACCAGGTGAAAGCAGGTCATTGATGTGCAGCAGGAAGAGAGTCGCAGAGAGAACAGACCCCTGTGGAACTCCGGCTTCGATAGTCATTGAATCAGAAGAGCAACCGTCAACGACTACTCTGATCGACCGTTCGTTTAAGAAGTCGGATACCCAGTTACAGAAGTCGGAGGGGATGCCGTAAGCAGGAAGCTTGCTCAGTAGACTTGCGTGCCAAACCCTATCAAATGCCTTCGAAATATCGAGTGAGACTGCTAGAGCTTCACCACGGTTTTCGATGGCCTCGCCCAGCAGTGCGTGACATACACAAGAAGGTCCCCAGTAGACCGTCCCCGGCGGAAGCCATATTGACGGTCACTAAGGAGATCATTAGATTCGAGGTATGACAACAACTTACTGTTAAGTACTCTTTCCATAACTTTACAGAGTATGGAGGTAATGGCGATTGGTCGATAGTTGCATGGATCAGCACGACTACCCTTCTTAGGTACTGGTTGCACATTGGCAAGCTTCCAAGAATTGGGCACTGTACTAGTTTGGAGAGAGAGGCGATACAGGCGAGTCAGTATAGGAGACAACTCAGGCGCACAATTCCTTAGAACCCTTGAAGGTATACCGTCAGGTCCACTGGCCTTATTCACATCAAGATTTTGTAGTATTTTACGGACCTCTTTCGTGTGTATTGTGATCTTCGGCATCGAAGAATCACAATGAGGCAAAGTTGGCGGATGTTTAGAGCCAGCGTCTAGACGTGAATTGCTTGCGAACAGAGTTGCAAGTAAATTTGCTTTCTCTACCGCGGAGTGAGCCAGTGATCCATCTGGTTTTTGCAAGGGAGGCAAAGACGGACGGCAGAAATTGGACTCAACAGCCTTGGACAGGGACCAGAATTGCTTACTACCAGGAGGGTAGGAAGCAAGTCTGGCTCCTATACGACTGACATGATCAAATCGTGCCCTACGGAGAACCTTATTGCAAAACTTGGTAGCAGAATTAAAAGCTCTTTTCTTCGCGCGAACCCTCCGAGCTCTGACTTTGCGATCGCGAGCCAAAACCCATGACTGGTAGGCGGCCTCTTTTCGCGCCTCCGCACGAGCACAGTCCGCATTATACCAGGGTTTGGCTTTGTGGCCGAGCGGGATGTCGGAGAACGGAATGAAGTATTCCATTCCCTGCCGTATCACATCCGCAACCGCATCAGCACAGCATGAGGGGTCGATCGAAGAAAAGCAGACTTGCCGCCAAGGGTAAGATGCAAAAAAGTGTCGCATCTCATCCCAGTCCGCTGACTCGTATCGCCATACTCTCCTCGTACCCACTGGGCATTCAACCGGAGGAGAGAAGATCGATACGGACTTCACCAAATTGTGATCGGACGATCCCAACGGGGACGTTACCGATATCGAGTGCCTGTCCGGGTCTGTTGTCAGCAGAAGGTCTAAGCAATTGCGCGTATGTCCGTCCACATCTGGTTCCCGCGTCGCAACATGGACCAGCTGAGTGAGATCTAGGGATAACGCAAATTTGCGCGCTTCTCTCCCAGCATGGTCAGTGATTTTGTAGGGGAACAACCACTCTTTGTGGTGGGCATTAAAGTCCCCAAGGAAAACCAGCTGTGCCGTCGGGTACCGTTGTTGGGCTTTATCGGCCATCTCTGACAGATGTTCAAATAGCCTGGTCGTCTCCTGGTCTCCGCTATGCGATCGATAGACACAGGCATAGAGGGTAGACTCTACGCCGGTATCCAACAAAACCCACACAGTCGAGAATCTTGAAACCTCAAAGCAACGGAGACGCCGACAGCAGATATCGTCACGCACGTACACACAGGCCCCAGCATGCGGTTTAAAATTGTGTTCCAGCGTGTAGCCTGGGTAGTTGAGGTACGCCACGTCTGACGGTGTTGCTATCTGCGTCTCCGTTAAGAAGAAAAGGTGCGGCTTCTCGGTCTCGAGGTGGTGGTGGACCGGATCGAGATTGGAGTGCAATCCTCTGATGTTTATGAGGTGCACTTTCAGTGGGAGGAAGTGCAGCCGTTGATTTAACTTTTCTTCTTCGTAACTTTGGTCATTGTGGTTTGGGTGTTGGTGGGGAAACAGTAGGAAATCGAGGCGCCGCTCAATAAACCTACAGGACTTCAGAGCTTAGCCAACTGAAGGGAAACTCATTTGGAGACCGCGGGGACGCCCGAGCCCCCCCGAAAATGGCCACCGGGTCCTCCCATCCAGTCGCCAACTGGCACGGTGGAGCACTTCGGGATTTTTCGCGAGTTGGCGGGGCAGCCTTTCGCACGTGGCTGGCGCGCTACTTGGGCCCCCAACTACCTGCGGTCGGCCAACGGCAAGACCGTGCCTCGGATCCCGCTACCCTCCAAAATGAGTCTCCCGGTATAGCTTTACTTTGAAGCCCAGACTAGTAATAAGTAGCGCAACTGAAATCCATCTGTTCCCCAAAAAAGGCTCTGGTTCTCCCGCTCGCAGACGGAACGCAGTAAGCTGCTTGGCGTCTGATTCCGACAGGAGGGTGGTAGCTTCCAGGCGGCCCCTTGCGAGACCTACCACCGCATAAAAAGTGAGAGGGCACTGCTCACGACTCGCGAGCCAGTCGAGAGCAGTGCCCTCAACCACCATACTGGCATGGGTTACTCGCCTTTTACGAGACGCTTTCCCAGCGGCGGAGGAGAAATGTATTCTAAACCCGTCTCCTCACGGGAACAAATGATAACTGCGAGAAAACTCATTATTATGAACATATACAATATTACTGATAACTGGTTGAAATCCCTATTTTATTATTTTTTCCATTGTTATAAATATCCTGTGTTTACAAAAGAAAGCTTTGATTCCACTATTTTCGGGAATAAAACATTAGTGGAACAATAGTGCTGCCCGCTACATTTCACTCATCACCATACTACATAGTAGATATGTCTCATCCAATACAAAGAAATTCGACAGCACTAATTCGAGCTAATAAACAATAAATTAATAATAGATGTCGAACTTATTTTATTTATGTGTAAATTGTGTCTGTATGCGTGAAATAAAAATCCAACCAACCATGCCCCAGCCGGACGAGGTGCGCGAGGCGGCGCTGGCAGAGCGCGGCGCGCGCGGCGGCGGCGGCGGCGGCGGCCAGCGTGCGCCGCGCCGCCCGCAGCGCGCCGCCCGCCGCGCCGCGCACCGCTCGGTGCGCGCACACTATGTTCGTCACTGTACACACGAAACTAGTTTAATTACACTACGTGTAGGCATTTCAAATAAAACGATCTTTTCGAAGTTCTTCGCGGATTTATTTTGATTTTGAAGTAAAACTTCTTTAGGATCCTCGCAATTTGAAACTCGATTAAACGCAAATGCGACACGGGAAAGAAACAAACACAAATATATATATATAGAATTAAACCGGCCAGAGAATTGGTTAAAATACATTACACAGGAAGTGAAAAATAATAAAAATAATACTGAATAATATGTTAAGTCATATTATTAAACTTAAAATTTACTTTTAAACTTGGTAAAAAATGTTATTAAAAAAACCATAAACCTTACAACTATCCTACTCATGATAATCTTCATCAAATTACTCAAAGTAAAATAAAGCACAGCAACAAAATCAAATATACAATAAAACAAAAAAATATGAATATAACAAGAAAAAAAACTGGCCAAGTGCGAGTCGGACACGCGCACGAAGGGTTCCGTACCTTTATCTATAAAAACGGCAAAAAAAAACACATTTGTTGTATGGGAGCCCCCTGTAAATATATGTTTTATTTTAATTTAATAATTTATTTTTAAAGTGAATATATAACTAAATAAATATTTGTTGTTATAGCTGCAACAGAAATACATTATCTGTGAAAACTTCAACTGTCTATCACGGTTCATGAGATTCATCAGCCTGGTGACAGACGGACAGACAGATAGACGGATGTACAGCGTTCTTAGTAATAGGGTCTCGTTTTAACCTTTGGGTACGGAACCCTAAAAAAAGAGATATGATGACATTGATGATACATGTGTGCGCACGTGTGTATGTGTGTGCGTATGAGTGTGTGTGCATACGTATGTGTATGTGTGTGTTTTCAAACACTCAGTGTATGTGATAAAAAGATCGTATAACTTACATATATACATAATACATTGTTCAATTCCCACAACCGTCGCCTGATAGGTGAGGTCCGTTTCCATCACAACCGGCTCTGTGTCGAAGTTGTTCAGGAATATCGAATTGTGTATATTCCGCACGTTTCTTTGACGTTTTGGTATTTTCTGTTCGTTCTCTTCTTCGCTTACTTCGTGGGCTTCTTCCACGTCTCGGGGCGTCCCTTGCTTCCTAAAATATCAATTGTATTAATAATAATGTATTATAACATATGTGAGAAGCTAGAAATCTATGAATTTGTATAATATTAAATAGAGGCAATAATTTAAAAAAAATTTAAGAAAATTCTTTCTTCAATAACTAACCAACCTAAATATGGTATACCGCTGATCTTTTTCGAATCTCTTTGTCTAAGATGGACCAGACTTTAATAATTGTCTTGAATACCGTAACAACAAGACATCTCATTTTACAATTTAATCAAAATTTATTTATATAATTCTTTTTTTATTTTAGTAGCCTTAAAATGCCAAAATCTTCAAAAACAAATATGAATGATATACATAAGAAAAATGATCTGATTTCATTGATCAAATTTACATATTGACCAGTAGCTTACCAATCTTACTCCACTTAGAACTCGACTTTTTCCCATACAATCATCAATGACACATTCGGCTCAGTAGTAACCCTACTTGCTGTGCCAGCGGTCGCGGGTTCGAGTCCCGCTGGGGGTACATTTGTGTGATGAGCACGAATGTTTGTACTCCAGTCATGGATGTTTATAAACATAATATAAATATATTATATATGTATTTAAAGTTACATATGTGTAGTATATCAACTTTCTGGTATCCATACAGGCCTCGTAGCTTACCATGGAACTAGATGGTGCTGATAAATCTAGTCCTAGTCCTCATCGTCTAGTCATGTCCCAACATATTTATTTATTTATTATTTTTTATCCCGAGTAGCTCTTCCCCATTATTGAAAATAATAAATAAAAAAAACTCACAACGCCTGATATCTCTCCTTATCACAGGACACTAGAAAGTTCCTCAGGAACGAGTCTAGATGCTGTCCCTTCTCCTTTCTTAGCTTGTGGGCGACATTCTGGTATATGTTGGCCAGGTCTGGTCCCGAAGCCAGGGTAGAGGCTTGCACGAGGGCCGCGAAGTCGCCGGCCACCGTGAGGAACAGGTGCAGCAGCTCGCTGGTCTGCAGCAGCGAGATGAGGAGCAAGCGCTGGATAAAGTCCTCGTATTTGTACCGGAGGTTCTCTAACGGACTGTTGTCTCTGAAAATTGATATTATTATATTTGCAAGATTATAAGAAACAATGGGCGATCGCATCGCCTATAGAATTTTCAAAACATTATACATCTTTAGAGATGTATAATGCAGAGATTTAAGTTAATCAATGAAATCAGATAATTTTTCTTATGTACGAGTATATCTATGTGATGAACAAATGTGAATGAAGTTCGATGTTTTTCTTTACAATCATAAATCATGATACCCACTTTAAATATAGCACTGAGGCTTAGAATCTTTTATTAATTTACAGAACTTATTAAAATGAAATTTAACATATTATAAAATCAGACAAAGACAGACAACACAAAAGGTATCATTATATAATTACATATAATTTAAACGCGCAGCGCCTGACGTGAGAATTACTCTGTTTAAAGCTTTCTGCCAGTCGTTTTACACGTGTCAGCTCTGGACTAACTATACTAAGAAGTCGCATGATGGCATACGAGTAGCCTACAATAACGTTTCCGAATCCTCATGGGCCTGAAGCGTTATTGTAGCGCTTCAGAAATGTACGCGGAGGCGAGGGTCGATTCATTCAATGCCATACAACGTAAGAGGATTGCATCGTTCATGTCCAGGGTTGATAAGTGTAATAATGTCATTATTAGAAGTCTGTCTGCTAGGCTGATGCTGTCAGCAATGTACCGACGCTGGGTGGATATTGCCACCTAGTATCTATTTGTAATTTATATTGTTTATATTATTTTATTTTTATTGTATTATTGTATGTGTACTATGGATCAAGGGACTGAAATAAAGAATTATTATTATTATGTTTTCATTTTCATTCAATTCTCCCATTGCTGGGGCTTATTTTTCTCTAACGCGGACGTTAGTCAAACGTTAGAGAGGTGATATAAATTTTTTATCTATTATTGCATTGCTAAGAATTTTCTAACAATGCGACAAGTGTTGAGAATAACAGCTTTTTGTAGCTGAATATAAATGAGTGGGTGAAGATTGAGTTGTTTGAGACTGGTGTGTAGCGTGACTGGTATGACTCCAGTGGTTGAAAGAATGATTGGGATTGTTTTGACTGTGTTTATATGCCATTGTGTTTTGAGCTCTATTGATAAATCTCTATATTTTGTAATTTTATCAGTGTATGTGGTTGCCAGGTTATGTGTATTTGGTATCCCAATATCAATAAGGTAAACTATTTTATTTTTCTTATCAAGCAGTGTTATGTTTGGGCGATTATGATGAATTGTTCTATCTGTGATTATGGTTCTATCCCAGTAAAGTTTATGATCACCTGTATCTATTACTGCTAGTGGTTTATATTTATAATATGGTACGCTTTCATTAATAACAATGAGTGTGGAAAAATGATCTGAGTGAATATATCTGCTTATTATGAAGATTTTTAATATCTATTATTCCTCTTCCTCCTTCACATTTAGGTAGAGTGAGTCTTTGTATGCACGAGCGAGGATGGTGTTTCCTGTACTTTGTCATGAGTGTGTTGATAGTGCGCTGATGTTTGTGTAAATCTGTTTTCGACCACTTAATAATTCCAAAAGAGTAAGTTAGTATAGGGACTGCATATGTATTAATAGCTTTTATGATGTTGAGAGAGTTTAAATGCGTATTTAAAATTTTATGTAATCTTATCTTAAATTTTTCACATATCTGTAATTTAGTTTGTTTTTGATGTATTTGTTGGGTCTGTTGATATCCTAAATATTTATAACCATTTTCATCATCTACTGGATCAATAAGTTCTCCTGTCCGTAACTGGTAATTATTGTGTTCTATATGTCCACCTCGTACTGATTGTACCCTACATTTATCTATACCGAATCTCATTTGAATGTCAGTGGAAAACAATTCTGTAATATCTGTAAGTATTTTTAAGTTTATATGACTAGATGCGTAAAGTTTTATGTCGTCCATGTACATAAGATGTGATAGAGTATATTGGGTGTCTTTATGCGTGATTTTATATCCTTTGCCACTCTTGTTTGACATTAGTGATAAGGGATTTAGAGAAAGGCAAAACCAGAGGGGACTAAGCGAATCTCCCTGAAATATCCCTCTGCGTATATGTATTGGTTCTGTTTCAATTGAGTTTATTAGATTAGTGATTTTTAATTGGGTAGTCCAGTTTTGCATATTATTTTTTAAAAAATTTATAATAATTGGGTGTATTTTATGTATTTCTAAGGTTTGGATAAGCCATGTATGTGGGACTGAATCGAAAGCCTTCTGATAATCAATATACATAGTATATATATTTCTTTTCTTCTTGATTGCCTGTTTTGATATTACGGAATCAATTATAAGTTGCTCTTTACAGCCCTGACTATTGCGGCGACATCCTTTTTGCTGTTCAACTATTATATTATTGCTGTCAATATGTTTGTAAATTTGTTCTGTGATACAAGATGTTATGATTTTATATATGGTCTGTAAACAAGTGATTGGTCTATATTTACCTGGGTTACGTTTATCGGTGTGATCTTTAGGAAGCATGTATGTAATACCTTGTGTGACGAACAAAGGCAGCGTGTTTGGTGATTTTATAAAGTTATTTATGTGAAATAGTAGATATGTATGGATAGAAGTTAATTTTTTGTACCAATAATTGTGTATTCGATCAGTTCCAGTAGCTTTCCAGTTATGAGTTTTTGTAATAACATATTTTAATAGATCTATACTTACTTCTTCAAATTTCATTTCAGTTACATGTTCATGTAAATATTGTGTTTGCTCATCAACCCATTGGCTTTTCGTATGTTCAACCGGATTAGACCATATAGATGACCAATACTTATGTAAATCTTCTGGGGTAGGCGAATGAGCTGTGTTTAGATTATGTTGAGTATTATCGTTAAGATTTTTCTGTGATAAATTTCTATAGAATGTTTTTTCATTGGATTTAAATTTCTTATTTTGCGATTTTCTTAAGGTGGTTTGTTTGTATCTACGTAAACGACTTGCTAGAGCACTAAGTTTTTGTTTAAGTGTATCTAAAAATTCTGTGAGTGTAGAGTTTTCTATTTCATGGCGTGTGTGTATTTTATAATTCGACTTTATTTTATTGATATGTTTTTTAAGTATTTCACTACGATTACCTTGAATATAATCAGTGAGCCGGCCAATTTTTACTCTTAAATCATTTATTCTATTTTCTAATCGCTGTTGCCATTTCGGAGTATTTTGAGTTGATGTTTTTCTTTCCTTGGAATATGAGATTTTGGACCCATTAAACAAAGAAGCTGTCACTGCTGCGCAGTATATTTGAGTGTGTAGTGTTTGAAAATCATTATTATAATTAATATGTTTCGGTAATATTATAGAATTTATATATTCAACTATTGCCGTAAATTTTTTGGTACATTTTTGTTTTGGAATATAAGGTCTCTCAGTGCAAGGTGTATTTATAAATTCTGTGTAAGTATTAGAGAAAATAGAATTTAATAGAGTTTTATCTTCTTCCGAAAGTTTATATTTTACATTGTTTGGCCCAGTGTCGCTGAATGTTATGTCATCATTTATGATATTTGTATCATTAATCGTTAAGGATTGCGCCGATTCAGCAGTATTTAATGCTATGGTTGTATCTTCAGCTGCAGAAAGCATGATCGGTTCAGTAAAATTTTGAGTTTCTATTGTTGTACTATTGTTATCATTAATTATAAGCGCTATCTCATTTTTTATTTCTTCAAGCCTTTCTAAATTAATCAATTTATTTTTTACTATAACGTTTCGCTGGTCAGCTATTCTTTGGACTGAAACATCGGCTAAGTCTGGGAATATTTCTATAACTTCCCGGTGAAGTAGTGTTCTATATCCGGTCATATTTTTTTCGAGTTTAGTTATCCTATAGTAGCATTTCATTATTGTTTCATTAATATTATCTGTCCATCTCCTTCGTTGATTTTGTGTTTGAGAAGAATCTATTTGAATGGGTATGTCTAAATGATTTTGATTTCGAAGAAGTTTTTGGACTTCATCTCTAATTTCTTGTATTTTAGTGGTACTCAGTAGATTGTTTCTCATAATTGCTCTACGTTGGTCACCTACTCTTTGTTTGGAAGCTTGCATATGAGGAAATTGTTCAGTAAATTTTTCGTGTAATGGTGTAAGGTATGTATTTAATTCCGTTTCTAATAATGTGAGGATGAAATATGTGCGTACGATGAATATGTTCATTTCTATCGACCATTTCTTTCGCGTACGAGGAACTACCTTGGCGGGTGCAGGTATATCAGCCATATTAGCTATCTGCACAACGTCTTCGGTAGGATGAGGTGATCTGCAAGATGATGATGATGAAGGTGATAATTGAAGAATGGAAGATGATGAAGATTGAAAGAGTGATGATGATGGAGATGATTGTCCGGCTGTAACATATTCTTCGACAGGAGTCCGCCTGTTCAACTCCTCGTCGCCGATGGTTCGCATACTGAGACACCCAGCACCGGCTTCAGGTGCGCCCCGGCGACCCTCGGGCAGCGGCCGTAAATTATAAACTCTTTTTTCCATTGTGATATCATGTAAAAGGGTTGGGAATTATTGGTTAGAAAGAGTCAGCCTAGGTGTTATTGGCATTTATAGTATCTATTTATAAAGTAGATAGAGACCAGATGTTGTGGTCTAAGGATGTAGTTCCTTCTTTCTGTAAGCCCCCCCACCGCGACAAGGTCAATTCCCTTGGGGGGTTATTATTATTATTATTATATAAAAAGAAATGTTGGTTTAAGCTAAGCTGATAAACTGTTGAGCAACCTATCATCTATACTTATTGTGATATTATCTCTGTCAAGGCAAAAGAAGCTGTAAAGTTTAGCTAGCTTGGATTTAAAAATTAAAACACACTGTCTCCTAACAAACATGACGGATTATAACAAACATTGTACAGAGCAATTTTCGTTAAAAACAGGTACATACAATGAAAAAGGCTAAAATAGATTTATAAATCCATACTACTATCATACATGTGAAAGTTGTGAGAATGGATAGATGGATGTAGTGATTGATGTTTGTTACTAGTTCACGCCTGAACTGAACGGATTAAAATGAATGATTTATCCCGGAAAAATGTACGATTCCCGTGGGATAGATAAGTTTTTGTCGCGAAGCTCGGGTGAGTCGCTAGTAAGAACATATACAAATCAGTGTTTCATCTCACCTTCTAGAAGGCAGAGGCAGCTCAACCAGCAGGGTCTCCCCGTGGAACTCGAGCAGTTTGCTCCTCAGGAGGTGGAAGTCGTGCTCGCTCCTCTCCAGGCTCCACAGCGCTGGCGGCAGCGCGGCGCGCACGCGGTGCACCGCCAGCGTGAACACGCGCACCGGCCCGCGGCGAGGCGGCGCTTGCTGGAATGTTCCTTCCAATATATGATATATTCGAAATTCTTTTACCGGCGAGGGTTTTTAGGGTACCGTACCTCAAAAAATAAAAAAGGAACTCTTATAAGATCACTCTCTTGTGTCTTGTCTTGACTGTCTGTCCGTTTATCACCACCGACTTTCTCAGGAACGTGTGGACCTAGCAAGTTGAAATTTATACGAAATACGGATAAAAAGTGAAAAAGTTGACAATTAAAGTTAAACAGATTTCCTAGAAATTTGTACGGAACCCTCGGTGGGCGATTCCGATTCGTACTTGGTAATTTATTTCATTAATGGTCATACAGTTTATGTCATTTCTTATATAAATTAATAGTAAAGATAGTAAAATGCTTAAGATTTTAAGGTGCCACAACATGCTTTATAATGTAGCACAGGCTTAAAGAAAGCAAAGCACCTATGAATTCTATTGGTCTATATTAACATATCTAATAATATTTGTAACCTTATGTACGGAATGAATTTGAATTAAGCTTGGCGTAAAAAAGAGTACACTATATATTACATATATTATTTATTAGGTTCCAGATTTTGTTTATTTAACTGAAAGATACTGGTTCGATGATTGAGTTAATACATTTTATTTAACATGTGGTGATAATAGTGGTAGTTAGTAAATTAACGAACTTACAATTAGTGCCTAGCTTATTTAATTAGCCAATTATTTTGAAGGTAAAATGCGTAGCAAAAAAAGTATTATAAATTATGATACTACCATTGACACGGGCGCTTAAGCTTGGGGAGAAAAAAAAATTGTTATCTAGCTAGCAGTTGTTATCGACTAAGTTTATTTGTTTTTTCTAACTTTATATTATAATCATATAACAAATAATAGTAATCGTAAAGTTACTCGAAGTTTCCCATTGTTGAGAGTTATGTAGAAATAAAAGCTTATAAATTAATTAAAATTTAAAGTAGGTACCTAATAAATTAATATTAAAGTTATTTTTCATTTCTTTACATCAATAATGATGAATTTTAATTTTAATACAACTTAAAAAGATATTAAGCACTCTCATGGATGGCATTTTATTTAATTTTTCAAATTAAAATCTTAAATAAAAAAAATAACTCAGCAAAAAAAATTGAAACAGTCAATTAAAATATCGCAAATACGAATAAAGTATGGAATTAAGAACCCTCTCGTTTATAAGTCGGTCAAAAATAAACACTCACCAGTCTACACTCCACGTTGGTCAAAACCACTTTGTAAGTGCTCAAGTCCTGCGTAGAATCGTCAGCGGCTAAAGAGTCCAAGTATTTCAATATATCCATATTTTCCATAGACTCTCCCTCGTCCATATCCGTATCTATTGTTTCTAGTATTTGTCCGTCTGTCACTTGAGACTTGATGGCGTTTTTTAACTTGATCCCTAATCTTAACATGTTTAGTTTATCTTGTGGTCTGAAATAGGTAAAAATTCGTTTTAAATTAATCAATTGAATGTTATAACATATTATATCTTTACGCGTAATTTTCATTATCAAGCTTTTGTTTTAAAATGAAATGCTATAGTCTATTCTAATATTATAAAGAAGAAAAATTTGTTTTTTTGTTTGTATCGAATAGGCTCCGAAACTACAGAACCGATTTAGATGAATTTTGGTGAGAAGATAGTTTGAGACCCTGGGAAGGACATAGGATACTTTTGATCCCGGAAATAATCCCTTAAGGGGGTGAAAATGGGGATAAAAATTTGTATGAGATGAAGCGAGTTTAAAAAAAATATTTATTCAGATTATTATGCAGATTTATTTTGATTTTTGGTTCCCAACGTTTCGAATGCTATTGTAATCCTTTTTTGAAGTCGGTTAATAAATATTAATAAAGCCGTGCAAAAACATCAGATATTAATTTGACTTGACCGTTATTCGAAGCTTACGTATTGAGATAGGCATTACCGTTTCCGCCGTTTATATATCTATCCTTGTCTATCCGTCTACTGTCTCGCTCTCTATCGCACCACCTGGCAGCAGAGTGGGGATCGGTGTGAGCGATTCCCACTCCTAAAATTATTTCTTCATTGGCGTCTTGTTTTCCGCCGAGTGCAGTCGTGCTGGCTTGGGCTCGCACCGACTATACAAGTAACTCATAGCATTATAGGAAGACGTTTCTATGTAAGTTTTTGAAGTAATCGCCAACAAAAAATTTAAAAGGTAACGGTTCACACTATGTAAGTACATTTACCTTATTTATTATCATCATTTTTTCTAGACATTTGTTTAGCACAAAATAAAATCACACAAAATGAATGACTACATAGATTATGCAATGGTATAATTCCTACATTTTAATCAGTTCCCTTGCAGTGCTTTGCTGTTTACTTTTAGAATATAGGGGGTGCACTGTTAGTTAAAGCCAAAATTTGGCCTATTTAAGGAACATAACGGTAAAACGCAGGACACATATCAATATATAGGTAACTTTTACATAAAATATGCAGTGTTGCAAAAGAGAGGGAGCAACACGAAAAGGGCATGTGGGGTCATCCGATGATGCCGGTAACTCGCATTTGAAGCATGTTCCTACAGAAATATAATGAAACAATAGCTGTACGGTTCACGTGAGTATGCAATAATTATACATTGTTCAAATAGCGTAAGCAATTTGAGGGTATAAACAAGTACATTTTTAAAGTTTCGTCTTGAAACTCAATACATATTTAAATGTCATTTTCATATTAACTATGTAAGCTATATACCTACATATTTTTGTGGTTCATGGATAATTGACATAGATAGTGTAATGGAATATCTATTAGAATTGAGAAATCTTTTCAGCACTGTAATCTAAGTTATTACAGTTGTAATTTGTAAGTACGTGATATGAACTGTGAAAATGCTTTCGGAAAAATGAAGAACTTGCTGGTGTAGTCGACAATTTCATATAATATTTTATTTTCATATTCATTTTCAGCAAACTACGATATTTTATAAGCTTTATTTCAGTTCAGAGCATATATGCAGTGAAGATGTCAACACGAGTATCTATGTGACAAGATAAGGACATTAGTTATTTTTCATGCCATGGTACATGTGTATATTGATTATTATTAGACTAAATACAAATCTTAATTGCCTTGAAGAGGTCCTATGAGCTGTATTTTATAAATAAAACGTCTCCCCGCAGGAGTACGTAAAATGGTTAACCCTCGCAGGGTTAGTTATGTGGGTACCTAAGGAGTATCGAAGGTGACACTTATACATTTACGCATACTACCTACATGCACATACATACAGGTAGTTATGTGAGACTCATCGGAAAAGGCTGTATTACCCACTAAAATCCAACCGAACCTACCCCGTCTTAAAGGGGGTCGCAGGATTGCCGGACGTTAATTACTTCTCCACCACGACAAGGTAACACATAAGCACATTGGAGGAGGATCTATGGAGACCCTAACGCTGAGATTTTCATCTAGCTGTGATATTAATATCATAATCACAAATGTTGAATGTAAGCCCCGTTTAGTGAACTTAATATGAATATAAATCCTCGCGGGATTGACAATATACTTGTTCCACAAAACAATCTCTACAGATTGTTGATTCTTGTCCGAAGGTGAGTCACATATTAATTTTCTTCAAGAGAAAATGGCAGTGAGTTTTATATGAATATAAATCCTCGCGGGATTGACAACATACTTGTTCCATAAAACAAACTCTACAGATTGTTGATTCTTGTCAGAGTGTGAGTCACATGTTAATTTTCTTGAAGAGAAAATGGCAGTGAGTTTAATATGAATATAAATTCTCGCGGGATTGAGAATATACTTATTGCATGAAACAATCTCTACAGATTGTTGATTCTTGTCCGAATGTGAGTCACATATTAATTTTCTTCAGGAAAAAAATAGCAGTGAGCTTAATGTGCAGGTTTTGATATCGATTGAAGTTTGATATGTATAGCATAAAATTCGAGCCATGCGCTGAATGGTCACTTGCATATATAGTTTGGTTAAATCCACTGTATTAGGACAATTGCTATATTACTGAGCCTATAATTGTATGGGAAGGCATCGTCTCGATAAGATTGGTTCACTTTTATGAAGATACAAGTCGGATTCAAAAGATATAAGTTCTAGGTATGTATGAAATACATAAACTCCAAATCTGTGAATGGATTGGCTTTTGAGCATTATAAGAAATATTATACATTATTATTATTTTTGAACATATGGATATCGCATATCCATTTATCAAATTTCTAACCCGCACTGGGCAAGGGTACTGGCCAATAGCCTGATCCCCCTCTTATTGAAGGGAGACCTGTGTCCAGCAGCGAGTCGTTAAAAACTGCTGAATACGTTAAAAAGTATAATATTCTATTCCAGTAGTCGAACAGCCAAATCCAATTGGTTTTGGCCAAGGCAAATATAAGAAGAAACAACAGTGTACCTTTACAAAATGCATACGTTGATTAAATGTAACGTTTTGTATTTCATATTAAACTGATGTTCCCACTCGGGGCATCAGGGGCATTTGCTATTTTAGGCGTTCCTGCTGTGCTTGTAACGACAGGTCGCCTGTGTTACAAATTAAGCCTTAAAGAGCTTAGCAATCGTTCAAACGGTACATGTTGGTAAACTACGGCGTTGAAAATTTTCAATTATAGTAAGGTTATTGAAAGTTCTCAGTAAACGATAAGAGTCAATGTTAAGCATCGAATATAACTTAAAATATTGCATTGGCAAATGCATATATTAAGAAAATGACATTGTCTCAAAGAAGGCTTGAAATGTAGCACATTACAGTGAAAATTTATCTTTAATTTTGGATCACATATAAATGACGTATTATGATCATCGCTAAAATTGTAAGTTTTGACATATTATTATGAAACCCCAGTCTGACAGCTAGGGTAGTTCTGAAAAATATGAATTATACGCACAAATTGAGGAGGTACGTAATACATTATAAAAATTGTCCTTAATTCTGCGTAACATTGGCAAGTAATCTTTGCTTAAGTGACACGTTTTTGAAACCACTAACAAGATAATTTAATTGAATGAAATTGGTCCATTGCTTGGTTATGGATTTTACCAAATGTCAGACTACCTAATGACCGATCCATATTATATAAAAGCTATGGTGTATATTTGATGAGTCTTAGTGACATTGTTTAAAAATTTATGTTATAGTGCTCGTGCCTAATAATTGTTCTCGATTTATTGACATATGTGGAAATATCCTGTGATGTGCATCCGTGTACATCATACGTAGCTTCTTCTACGTAAATCATGAATTTGTCATCGAGGTAAACGTGCACATATGCGTATACGTATGTCATTGTTAAAAAATCATAAATTTTACACCAATGTGTATGCGAACATTTTTAACAGTATATTTCCGTTATGGTATTTTTGGCACACTTATGGAAAGGATGTACGTTAAGCGTTGTTATTATTCTAAGTTAAATATTTATCTTTTCGGATTGTCAAATATTCGTGTAAATCTAAGAAAGTATTATTCTAATTAAATAATATTATTAAAATTTTAATTTGAATGCGAGTCACTTTGGCGAAACAATGACTCTTTAAGCTGAGCTTTCTTTAAAGGAAAGTAGATCTGTCTTGTTATATTTTACAGCCTAGTATTATTACTAGCCTATAATTATTTATTTACCTACAACGTATGTTAGTATCGTGCGAAGTCAACCTTTTCCTACCATAGTTATCATCTCTATCTATAAATATAGGCACTTCCAAAGCCTTAATCAAGTCTTAAGCGTTGTTACATTTGATTTATTTATTTTTTATATACGTAAAGAGTTGGCTTTATTCAAACATCTAAAGGGACAAAAGTGCAAGATGAGGGCTTGAAGTTTGAACTCGCATCACTAAGTTTCCCAAACCAATGGGCTTCAGAGTTATTAAACTAATATTTATTATTAACTATTACTATTTATTATTAACTAAATTTGGAATTTTAAAACACATTAATTGTTAATGTTAGTTATTGAAATTAACATGTACGTCGAATCTATATGTCCAAAAGTTCTTGTTCGAGTATCGGGTCGCGCGTAGGAATGTTAGGTATTAGTTTTTCTGAAGCTCTAACAGTCTAGGGTCTCGTCTTCGGACCTGATAACTGGACTGTGAGAGTGGAAGTAAGAATGAACTTGGTCATGCTAAGTGAACACACTTTTAAACCATAACAGATGGTTTCTGAAACATTGGCGACCGAGGCCGTAATCGGTCAGGGAGATGTCTCGCACGTTATATTAATACCTTGTGAGTTGAGTTATCTACAATATAATTTATTTTTATTTGTAAAAGGACTTTGGAAAAGCACTGCATTAAGTGTTTATTTTGGTCTTAGTAAAAATCTCATGTCAGTGTTTCAGTTACATACAGCAGAGTTTATTTCATCACATTGGCGTCCGTTTCCTACGCTTGCACCACCAGGCGATAACAAACAAGTCTCAATACGTAAGCTTCGAATAACGGTCAAGTCAAATTAATAGCAGCGTTTTACCTACCAATAAAACGCATATTAATTTACTTACCTTATTCGAAGCGTAACTTTGAATAACTGCCTGGTGTATTTCGACTCAATGAAGAAATAATTTTAGGAGTGGGAATCGCTCACACCGATCCCCACTCTGCTGCCAGGTGGTGCGATAGAGAGCGAGACAGTAGACGGATAGACAAGGATAGATATATAAACGGCGGAAACGGTAATGCCTATCTCAATACGTAAGCTTCGAATAAGGTAAGTAAATTAATATGCGTTTTATTGGTAGGTAAAACGCTGCTATTAATATTTTAATGACGCATAAATTTCATTATTTTAAGATTAGTTACCTTTTAGTCATTTGCTTTTGATATCCAGTTGGTATTCTTGGTCCAATATACAATTTGTAAAACTGAAAATAACAATTACAATTAATGCACGAATTATATAAATTTTGAGAAATTAAAATTAAAATATTGAAGTAAAAGCAGTTTAACAAACCTCCTCACTATGTAAGAACTTTGGTAGCATAATTTTCTCTAAAGCAGCGTGAGACTGACGCGCCGCTTGGTACAGAGCTCTACTTGTTTGCAATCTGTGAAAAATAATAAAGTTATTATTATTTAATAGTACTACTCTTAATAATATAAACAAGTGTCTGTGTGTGTTTACATCCTGTTACGTACATATGTACTATGATGGCTAGGAGTAATATATACTGCTTTAGGTCACTGTTAGTTATGTAGGTAGCAGGGACGCATGCGAGCGAAGTGAGGTCATTTTTTTTAAGTGACCTTTGAAAACATTCAATTGACGAGTATAGTGATTTTCTACTCAATTTTCACTGTAATTTTTTTTATGGTATTCAGTGACAAACGAGCAGACAGCCCACCTGATGGAAAGCGTACCTGTCGCCCATAACACCTACGGTTCATGCACTTAGGTAACAAAAATGCAGAACCGCAGGTGCGTTGTCACTGTGAGGACTAAGATGATATGCCTCTTGCCTGTAATTGTGCTGGCTACCTTATCCTTCAAATCGGAACACAACAATGTAATAGAAAAAAAAGTAATGTTACTCGTATTTTTTCAACTTTTTCTAAAATTACAATAATATAATGCATTATTACACTAAAAGTTGGGTAGGAAATAACTATACTCGTCTATTCTTGAATGATTTGATGATCAGTTGAAAAAAATTTTTTCCATTGAAACCTAAAATTTAAATTAATTTTTTTTTAATTAGTTGACCAGAAAAATGTTGACCTTTTTTTTATTTCAAAAATTTTATTTTTTTATAAGCTACAAATTCTACCCCCAAGCTATGAAAAAAGATTTTTTTTTCGCTCCACCCTAGTGTTTAGGTGCGTCTGTACCAGGTCGGCTGAGGTGATGCGCAGGTAGACGCAGAGCAGTTACATGTGTGTATGTGTGTGTGCCTGCGGGTATATATGCGTGCGTCACTCACAGCTGCACACAGTGCGCGGCCTGCGCCAGGTCGGCGCGCAGCTCGCGCAGCAGCGCGGCGGGCACGAGGCGCGGCGCCTGCAAGCGGCCGAGCAGGGCGAGTGCCTCGTCACGCAGCGCGCTCTGCTCCTCGTCCGTTGGCTCTGGGTTCAGTACCCGGGTTTGGAATGATTCTGCACGATAATATTTCTGTTATGGGTTTGGAATGAGTCTGCATCATACGTATTTTATTGATTTTTTTCTTTTGAGTTTTGTTCACAGCAATGTTTATAAACAATAATACTATGCTGGCTTAGAACGCTAATTTATAATATGGCTAATTGAAGTTGGGAAGCATCCAATGATATTCCTCTCAAGATATATTTATGTCAATATTGATGCATATATGAAACATTAATTTAAGGCATATAAATTTGCAGAGATCTCTGACGATAGCAAAGTTAATAGTATAATGTACATATTTAATGTGCAAAATTACAGAATACATCCAGTATGTGGCATAAAAGAAACTCACTGATATCTTTATAAAACTGCAACAGATATATATCGGTTGTTGTTTTTAAGTGATGCAGAAGAGCGTAGAAGTGGTCCTGATTATTCAACAGTAGTTCCAAATCAATTCGTAGGAGTTTCGCTCTAGCGCAGTACAAGGACTCTGACTGCCGGACAAAGTTTTCAAGGAATTCCACCTGGAAAACGGCAGATAAAGATAACATAAGGCAGAGTTGAAGAGCAACATTCATCTATACTTATATTGTAAAGCGGAAAGATTTGTTTGTTTGTTCCGAATAGGCTCCGATATATCACAAATCAATGATTTATAATTTAAATGAAATTAAATTTAAATAAAATTAATACAACTACAATTGAATATGAAATAAAAATAAATTTTCTTTAATAACAAAATATATATATTAGTCCATTACATAAGCAACTAAAACCGACCTTATAATTAGGTGTAGCCGGCAAGTCCGCCATTTTCTCATCGCCGGTCGCTAACACAATCAACGTGTTCAGTATATGCGGGTCCGCTAGTAAGTCAGTTAGTGACAACAGCACCCACCCCGCGAATATCTCGCGAATTAACACACGAAATACACTATAACATAAAGAAATACACTAATATTATAAATGTTATTATGTATTATACATTACGGTTACTGTTTCGATGATGTAGTAGCTAGAATACAGCTAGCATGCAGCCGTATGCTACACATCCGGAGGTCCCGGTTTCGAATATTATTATTTATTATACCATCGAGCTCCACACTAAAACAATTTCTAATCCCATTATCTATCTAAACACCATAACATACCCATTATTCGCTTCAGTATTCCTCATGAGATGCGGGAGGATGGCCTCCGTCACACATCTCAAGTACTTCATCTCCGCCGCACGGTTGCTTGCGGCGACGTGTACGCTCTGACGGGCACCCGCCGTGCTCACTGTGTAATGCCTTAGTGCACATGGTATGAGACGATCAAATAATAATCTGTTGTAATCTATCTGAAATTAATATATTTTATTGTATCCAGCCCTTTAACGTCCCACAGCTGGGTGTGGGCCTCCCTTCAATACGAGGGGGATTAGGCCATAGTCCACTACGCTGGCCAAGTGCGGGTAAACTTCAAATCTTTCGAGCTTGCTACATTCTCTCAGACATGAAGGTTTCATCACGATGTTTTCCTTCACCGTAAGACAAGCGGTAATCATGTTGGAAATGATTCTCACATGACATTATCAAAGGTGCGTGACCGGGGACTTGAACACACTTCACTTGGTTTTCCAAGCAAACTCGTTACCACTGGGCTACCACTGTCTTCGTTAATATACTGTATTACTATTATAGAAGCGAAAATGTGTATGTGTGTTTGTTACTCCTTCACATTCAATAGGCTGGATAGATTTAGATAAAATTTAGTACATAGAATATAACTTGGAATAACACAGAGGCTACTGTTTCGCATCTCGATACGCACGAGAGTGATGCAAGGGTAAGTTGCTAGTTATGTCTATACTAATATTATAAACGTGAAAGTTTATGAGTATCGATGTATAGATGTATGGATGTATGTTTGTGACTCTTTCACGCAAAAACTATTAAATGGATTTTGATGAAACTTTACAATAATATAGCTCATACATAAGAATAACACATACACTACTTTTTATCCCGGAAAAATATGTTCCCGTGGGATAAATTTGTTTTTGGTTTTAAAGAGAGTAGAAAATAATTCAGCCCTTTTCGCGTCCCATGCTGGATATTGGCTTCACGTCAAGTGAGAAGTAAGACCATTGTCCACACGTTGCATAAATTTATTCACTAACTAACTCGCCCAGTCTACAACACTGGCTTAAGAAGCATAAAATTTTGTTTAAGATTTTACTTACAGACATATTATGTATATGTAAAATTCAAATCAAATTTCGCACAAACTACCTACAGCATAAATTATATTATTTGTTATAAATATTACAGTAATATTAATAGTTACCTTGAGAGCTCTTCTCAACAAAGATGCAGATGCATATCTGAGCTGGTGTCGCAGTTCATCCACAAAAAATGGCTGAAGTGTTATTTTGCTATACCATGTGTTAATAAATTGTTCTAAAATTGAATTATAAAACTGAAAAAAAAAATATACTTTATTAATAAATATACATTTAATTACTTGTTTCTTCAATTATAATATATTAGCGAGTCACCATTGCTCCGCTCAGATTCGTCCCTTGATATATTTTAACGTTTAGTATAGATTTCTTAGAGATGAGATACTTTCCCGCGGTAAAAAGTATCCTATATGTTGACCCGGATAACCAGCTATCATCATACCAAATTTCATTAAAAAACTGCCCAGTGGTTTTCTCGTGATGCGTTCCCAGACCGACAGACAAAAATTTTAAATAAAATCTTTTTAACAAAAAAATAAAAACCGACTTCAAAGAAAAGCACTAAAAAGTAAAAAATAACTGATTGGTAGTTTTCATTTACTATATATACCTAATCAAATATTTTCGAAGTCGGTGTGCTTTGATTTGTATGGGCTGGCACCGATTTAGAAAATATTTGATTAGGTATGTATTTAATAGATAGGCTTTAATTACTTAGCCAAAGCACACCGACTTCGAAAATATTTGATTAGGTATGTATAGTAAATGAAAACTACCAATCAGTTATTTTTTACTTTTTAGTGCTTTTGTTTGAAGTCGGTTTTTATTTTTTTGTTAAAAAGTTTTTATTTTTCCCTTTGTAGTGTAGACAGTAGTAGCAAAGTAAGGATTCTAACGTGTTAGGCTTGTCAAATCAAACAAAATAAGCCCAAACTCAAAGTATCTACTATTAGCCGTTGAAGAGTTCCACCTATCCACCTTCTGGCCTTGCCATCAGATCAGGTCAACAACACCGAACCACTGTACCATCAACGGAAATAGAAATACTTGCAAAGTTTTAAGTCAATATGACAATTAGAAGTAGGTTAAATTCATAATTAGTTGTTTTTCCACCCTTAGGGGTGGTATTTTTTTTTGAAATTTAAATGGGACCAATCTGGAAGTATACCCTTTCAAACAAAACAAAAATTGTCCAAATTGGTTAATAAATGAATGAGTTCTGAGGTAACAAACATACATACAGTCGAATTGAGAACCTCCTCCTTTTTGAAGTCGGTTGAAAACTATAGATTCGTCCTCTGTATCAAAAATAATGACTATTTCAATAAGATTTTCCATAAGTTATTTAATGAAAAGATTTGACTCAGAATTTTATTATATGTACAGATAAAAATCAACATGAACTATATATAATATTCAGTTTTCATCAATATAAGTATGCAATATTAAAAAATAATAGTATCTCTACAAACTACAAATAAATAAAATTGATGTGTTGGTAAGTATGTCATAATTAAAGCTTTTTACTAAATGTATATGAAAGAATACACAGTACTTATAAGAAAAACTTTATAATTTTTTTGTCTGTTTCTGTGTGTGTTTGTGTCTGTTTCTGAACAAATCAAATCGGCTGGACCGATTTTGATGGGACTTTCACTGACAGATAGCTGATGTTATAAGGAGTAATTTAGGCTACTTTTATTTTATGAAAAGAATTAGGGTTCCATGCAGAAAAATTGAAACACATGAAATTTTGACCCGAGTGAAGAGAGGGTAAGTCGCTATTCTAAAATATATTTATGATAAAGTAACTTACATCTTCTATAGCCTGATCTAGTTGTTTATGCACTTGTAAGTTAGCCCATGGCTCTGGTGATATTTCCGGATCATGGCGGTCGCAATTCTTTGACCCACATGTGTCACAACCCTGGAAATTATATATTCAATGGCATCAGTGATAAATTTAAATATTTGGTACCTAAATATATTATCTCGTAATCATCATTTGACTAAAACTTAAGCAACAAATGTTAATAATAATAATCAAGTTCTTATTGTAAAGGTTTTACTGGCTTTTATAATTATTAAACTAACAATAAGCTTAATATTAATATACTAGCATTTCCCGTGGCTCCGTCTGTGTTAAGATGACCAAAAACTGAATTCTTAGGTTTTACATATTAGTATACTCTTTCATTGCAGTTTTTGTATTTTTTCTCAGTAATGAGATATATTCCCGCAGTGAAAAGTATCCTGTATGTTGACCCGCATAACCAGCACCATACAAAATTTTATGAAAATCCCTCCAGTGGCTTTTCTGTGATGCGGTAACAGACAGACAGACAAAAATTCTAAAAGCTACAGATTCGGTCTCTGTATCAATAATAATGTTTATTTCAATAAGATTTTCCAACAAATATTTAATGTACAGATTAGGCTTAGTTACAATTTTTATTATAATAATATATAGATAATATCTACATAAGTATTCAGAAAAGTGAATCATTATAAAACATTTGCAAATCATGTATCATATTTAAATGGTTATTACTCATCACTTAATTCCTTATTATATAATTAAGGAACAGATTTTAAAATGTAAAAAGTTCAGTTTTATTTTAAAATACTTAGTGTTGGAAATACTAATTTTTATTTATACTTATTGTGAAGAATAGATGTAAAAATCTAAGAAACTAGATCATCATTTAAAAATGATTTCTAATTATATATATTAAAAACCAATAAATCAAAATCAATCACTGTATTTTGCAATTATTATGAGCAATCTGACATCATAGATGATTAATGTTTAGCTTACTTACTTTTATGAAGCTAACCTACACTTAAAACTAGTTTCATGTTTACAACAAATGTAGTGCAGTAAACTCACATTAATTGTGTCGAAAGAGTCATTGGTTTCTTCGTCTTCATTAGACAGCCTTTTAGCAAAATGACAAGTCAAGTGTTCAATAAACATTTGCAAATAATTTGAACTTAATCCATAATAACAAGCCACACATCCCAGCCCATAGCTTACTATGATTGTAATCAGATGAAATCTGTAAAAATGAACTTTTAAAATACTGAACACACCAATTAATTTTAAATTAAGTACACAAGTGTAGCACACCTGTAAGCTAATAATATCGCCAATAAAGCGACAACAATTCCTCCGTAAATAATATAAATTCTATTATCAAATTTTTCTATAAACTTCGTTTGACATCTTTCAGTCATGGTTATGGTTTCCAATATGTATAAATTCCTCTATGGTTACGGTATTATTACTCTATGGCACAAACTGAAATGACTCAAAAGTCAAATGCAAAGTCAACGAATCAGACGATTCAGACGGCGCACTCCCTAACAAAAAATGCAACCTTTTGATTATCTGTGGAATGATGCATACATAGGTACTTCACATAGAACAATTGACAGTACTATTATGTACATAACATGGATGAAAAATAAAAGTACCTATCTACTATTTGTCATCCATGCTATCTATACTTATAAATTTTAAATTAGGGATGTCATGTAAAAAAATATCGATATTTTTTTACATGAATATTCCTAATCGATATTTTTTTGATACAATACATCGTATTGTTGTATCGATACTTTGCGATATATCGTATAAATATATCGATATTTTCCATATATCGTCTACTAGTCTGTAACATTAAATAGTAGATAGGGATCAGGTTAATATCAGTAAAAAAACAAAACATTTTATTAATTTATTCATCTCAATATTTTTTCTCTAAACCTTGCAAAAACAAAATTTTAGTAACTTTTTTGGCTTGCAGTCTGATTCTCTGCCGAGTTAAAATAGCCGTTTTATACATCGTTGTACACACTTACTATATTTCAAATTCGTAAACTGTATTAAACAAAACAAACAACTTTTATTTATACTTTATAGGCTATTTTGTAATTTGTACTGGGAAGTTAAACAATGAACGAAGCAGAAGTTGGAACAGAGATTTCCGAAGCGAGTGAGACTCTCGAGGCACAGACAGTCTACGAGTTACGACTAGTCACAGATTATAAAATTTCTATTACTACTAGTCTGCCTTCACGGAGAGTAGGAGAATAGTTTACGATTTTTGTGCCTAATCGCGTTCCGTTATTGCGAAGGCTAGTTTTTTTATTTACATTTTATTCTTTCTCAAGTTGCCATCTATAAATAAAGGAATGAATATATAAAAGAAATGGAATGTGCTTTTAATTTCTTACGATATTTGATGTATCGGATGAAATATATGGATATATAATATTGATACTAGATGATTCGATAATATCGGGTTGAAGCGATATATTGCGACATATATCGATATTTTATGAAATATCGATATATATTGTGCACTCCTATATCGTATTTTAAATTGGCGTTCGCCGTTCAATAGTCAATACTCAATAGCGTTATGATTTAAGAATCATGTCAATTAATTTAATTTCTTTATTTAGCTATCTACTTGTACTTTTATAAGTACAAATATAAATCGGAAAAATATATAAATCATTATTTTTAAAAAAGGAACATAGTAACTATTAGGTATGTAAATATTGTTTAAAATTTCTAAACGCTTAGGTAAATGTAAACCTAAAATGAATAATTTATATTTAATTAAATATTAAATTATTGTATTTATTATCTTAATATAACTGCGAGAAGTATGTTTAACTGGTTAAATAACTTAGAAACAATACATTTAAAGAGAGTAAAATAATAATAGGCACAGTTTAACATTAAATAAGACTTTTAGGTTAGTGGCAAGTTACGAAAGAAAAAAATATTAATTAAGTTGTTTATTATATTCTGTTTCTCTTTACGATAATAAAACTATATAAAGAATTTCACTGTCATAAATCATAATAGTGTTGTATATAAAAATAAACATGTTACATTTGGCTATCTTTATTGTGTTTACATAGTTCAGAGTTCAAAATTTATCTTTCTTAGAGAATGATATCTTGTGTACACCATTTTGTTGTCTTTTTGTTATATTAATAGTTGTGTAAGTTATAAGTTCACCTTATTTTTTTTAATATGAAATGTTTTATCTTATTAAACTATAATTGTTGCTGTATTAATTGTTCATACATATATTGTGCGTTGTTTCAGATCATAATGGCTTTACAAAGGCATCTATTTCAAGTGTCAAAATATTGTTTAACCAGACAGTGCATACTTCAATACAATTTAAGACAAACATATTGTGAATTACATCATAAATATAGCACTGGAATCAATCGAAAATACACAGATAGACATGAATGGGTGGTTGTAGAAAACAATATTGGCACTGTTGGAATAAGTAATTATGCCCAAGAGTCTCTTGGTGATGTGGTTTTTGCACAGCTTCCTGAACCTGGTACAGATGTAAATGAAGGAGATGAATGTGGTGCTCTAGAAAGTGTCAAAGCAGCTAGTGAAATATATTCTCCTGTGAGTGGAAAAGTAACTGAAAAAAACATTAATGTTGAAAATAAACCTGGTTTAATTAATTCATCTTGCTATGATAAAGGATGGCTGTTCAAACTAACACTAACAAAGCCTGAACAGTTAAGTGAACTTATGTCAGAAGATCAGTATGAAAAGTTTTTGAAGACAGATGTAGAGAAAGACCATTAATCTCATTTTACATTAAATAGAAATAGCTGAAGCTTGTTAGAATGTTATAAATAAATTTTGTTGACTTTGTTTTTATTATTTGATTTTTTTAACATTATGTAACTCTGGAATCTTCAAAATACTTACCTATTATTTTAATAATATTTACAATTCTAAACTTATTTAACCTTACCCTTGACTAGAAATTAAAACTCTTTGACAATTACAAACAAAATATTTTTTTCTGATTTGATTTGATATATCAAATCAGAAAATTATATAAATGTAAAGTAGGAAAAGTAAATTATGAATAAAAAACTGATTTTCGTGCAATAAATTTTATTTATTTTAGTGCATATTTTTTCTAATTCTATATTTAATCTGCTACCTTTGTGTAAAATACCCATAACAACATATTGTTACCTACATAAAAACCATTTCCATCATTTCAATTTGAACTATCACCAATCAATTCCTGCTATATCAAGCAATTTTATAATAGCTTATAATAATCTCATACATTTGTAATATTTTTCAATAAAATGTCTTAATATGAAAAAGACATCTTTGTTTTCACAAGTATCTAATCACATACATGAAAAACATACATACAGATGAACATAGAAGCTCCTACTTTTTGGAAGTTGGTTAAAAACAAACAAGAATATCCCAAATAATTGTGCAAAGAATCGATAGGTATCCTATAGCACATATGTGTGTATAAAAACTCATATAACATGAAAAAAAACATAAAAACAATCTGTAATTTTTAGCTTTTTATAAGGTAATGTGTTAGAGAATATTTGTAACAAAATGTTTATTTTACTACCAAATATGAGCATCTAATTTTTATATACAGAATATTTAGTTGAATTGGTATTTTTAACCTACATAAAGGACTTTACTACAATGGCAGAAACAAATTAAAGAAATAATAAATTTCAAATCAATATACTAGAGAAAGTATTCCTACTTTTCAATTAACTTTTTAGTCAATAATAATTAATACAATAATCATATACAAAATCTAATTATCAATACGACTATATTATATTATTCAATATAATGATATATTTTATTATTGCTAAGCTTTATAGGTATTCTTAGATAATTATTTCGCTAGCAACTCAGGTACTATTTTCTATGGCCACTATTTGTAAAAGAGGAAGACACATAAGTAATATGAGTTTATAGTGTAGCGAATTTGAATTATAATAAAATATAAAAAAATATACTGAGCGTATCTATGCATACTAATATTATAGTGACAGAGTTTGTTTGTTTGAACGCGCTAATCTCAGGAACTACTAATTCTATTTTAAAAATTCTTTTTGCATTAGATAGCCCGTTTTTTATTGACTAAGGCTATTATAGATAGGCTATACCTATCAAATAATATATAGTCTATCTATTCCATACTAACCGTGAAAACGTATCTAGGGACGAACCCGGGCGAAGCGAGGGTGAGTCGCTAGTCTATACATCCATATAATAAAACTGTAGAGGTCGAATGTCTGTACATAGAAAAAAAAAAATGAAATCAGAGTCAGGAATATGTAAGAAGAGAAATAGAACAAATCCAGATTTTTTTCATTTTTTTTGTCTGTTTGTACGGGCTAATCTCCGAAACTGTTAGACCGATTTAAATGAAATTTTGCATGGTGGTACCTTATATCCCCGGTCAATATTTTAGATACTTTTCATCCCGGAAAATTAAAGAGTTCCCGTGGGATAGTTAAAAAACTATAGTAACTTATACAGCTTAGTACACAAAAACTACTGATAGGATTCTAATGAAACTGTACAATCATATAATCTAACGTCAGAATAACAAATAGGCTACTTTTTATCCCGGGAAAATGTGATTGTTGAAACGATTCCCGTGGGAAAGATTTGTTTTTGTTTGTCCGCTAGTAGAAAATAAAAGTGTATCCAAAATCCTTATCACGGCCGGTAACCCTATTGTTAGCACACACAGAATATAATTTCTGGCCTCAATCACCGTTATAAGGGAAAATTAATCAAATATAAATTTTCCATGACAAAGTCGGAGCAATAGATCAGTTAAATTAAAAAAAAACATAATTTTCACTTACCAATAAACACAAATCATTTTGTCCATCATCAAAAATATTTTTTACAAAGCACGAATAAATGATATCCTATAATTGTTATTTACAGTATTTGTATTAGAAGCATATTCAAAAATAAATTTAACTACTAACAAAATAACAATGACACTTTTCGTTTGTTTTAATCTTTACAGTTGACCTCATCGAGAGCCTTTTTAATGTGCTAAGTGCTATAAACGTTATACTAAAAATATTACTTACATACTTCTCATTCAACTTTAAAGTAGTAGCAGGTAATTTTACATTTAAATATTTAATATTTTCGTAGATTTAGGCGAATATTTGACATTTTCCATCTTTACGGATTACTGCTATCTGTAACAAGTATATAACGCCATTGAAATGTATAAAACCTTAGTCTCTCCCGTGACCATGATTGCTGTCAAGCATTCGAAACGTCGGTAACCAAAAATCAAAATAAATCTGCGAAATAATCCGAAAAGATAGTTTTATTTAAAATTTAAATATTTTTCAAAACAATTACTTACATTTATAGCATTTATGTAATATATTTCAGCACACCCAAAGCATTTTACAATATAAATAACTAGCATTGCCCGCGGCTCCGCCCGCGTTCAGATGACCAAAAACCAAATTCTTAGGTTTACATATTAGTATACTCTTACAATGCAGTTTTTGTATTTTTTCTGAGAAATGAGATAGTTTCCCGCGGTAAAATATATCCTATATGTTGACCCGGATAACCAGCTCAATATCACCATACCAAGTTTCATCAAAACTCCTCCAGTGGTTTTTCTGTGATGCGGTAACAGACAGACAGACAAAAATTCTAAGAACTATAGATTCGGCCTCTGTATCGATAATAATGTTTATTTAAATAAGATTTTCCAAAAAATATTTAATGTACAGATTCGGCTTAGTTACAATTTTATTATATGTATAGATAAAACACCACACAGCTGTGAGTCACATTGTGGACACACACTACACACACCCTAAAGTTTAATGTGAAGTTATAAATATGTACTTATGTACTATATTTAGGTATAAAGTAGATTATCATTTGGGACGATGTTCCATTTCTTTATACTTTTTTAAAAGCATAAAGAATAAAAACTAAATAAAAAACTATATTGAATACGCTTTTTATCATAAGTTATAATTGGCATAATGTCTCACTAACTTTAAAAAAGTTGTTAATTTTGAAGTATCAAAGTTTCTTTATGAAAGAATATTTTTAACAGGTTTATGAGTTATGACTTCTACAGATTGGTTAAAAATTGCTATAGGTACTTATATACGCACGTAAGAAATTATACTTCTTTGGTGTAACAGAACAAAAGTAGCTAAAGATTTCATCCCGTATGTCACAACTCTATGTTTGTAAAAGGAATGCAAGCTAACTTCATCATGTCGCTTTTTGGCTGTCGGTGTGCGCGCGCATCGTAAAAATTTTACTCATATCTTTTTCCAAACGTCCCAAAAGAAGTGTAACTTAATAAAGCTGATATAAGCATACAATTAATAACGAGCAAAGAAAATAAAACTAGTAAAACATCTAATCTAATTGTTATAACTTTCAAACTTGATTTAAAAATACTCTTTATCATTAACTAGCGAGCTGATGATTTTTTTAACTGGCAATTCCCGAAAATAGCGAAGTTTATATTATTTAATAAATTTACTCGTTTACAGTAAATTTGGGGTTCGATTAGGTTGGGATTTCACGCCTAAGTTCTACAATAAAAAAAAACGCTGAAATGTAAGCCACATTATTTATGTTTAATAGAGTATTAATACCAAATTTCAAATAAATTGGCCTAGGTGTGATGAATCAGTCAGTCAGTCTGTCAGTCACCCTATTGAAAAACTCCTATAGGATCTCATCAAAAGCGATAAATAATATGCAATAAAAGC
The DNA here is from genome assembly GCA_921882275.1 of Brenthis ino. NCBI lineage: Eukaryota > Metazoa > Arthropoda > Insecta > Lepidoptera > Nymphalidae > Brenthis > Brenthis ino. The sequence continues at coordinate 10,811,835 of OV170228.1, read as the reverse complement.
CACATAGAAGCCAATAAATATTTATTGGTTCCAATGTGGCTTTTGATGAGATCCTATTGAAGTTTTTAAATAGGGCAGTCAGTCTGTCAGTCAATCTGTCAGTACCGTTATAGTTTACTAATCGATGCAGTCTAACGAAGGCAATCGTGCAGAAAGTGCGTCGTGAGGCGCTCCCGACTGTCATACTTACTTTTATACGACAGTCGGGAAACGGCTTTAGGGTTGACGGGTATTACTGTGCCACGAAATTACACTACAGTGCTACTTAATTACATAACCTTTGATCTTGAAAATCTGTATTTTTGACAACCCTTGAATATAAATCATAAAAATCATTGGACGATCGCCTACTGTATGAATTTTTATACGGTGTTTTTAGTGTATATGTATAGATAATTTACAGTACATATAAGATGCAATATTTAAATATTATAAACATGTTTAATATTAATTATCACGTCACGTCATCATTATAATTTTCAAATAGATTAATGTTAAATTGTACAGATAATATTTAACATTTAATATCTATTTTCTTACAAATCAAAATATAAACGGTATTATTATTTATAGATTTAATTATAAGTGGTTTTTTATGGCAGTTGCATATTATATTTGATAAAATATTTGGTAATGTAACAATTATTATAAAATATTTATTATTTAGTGTATTGGTAGGTACTTCTAAATACATTAATTAATTTACTATGACACGTTGTAGTATTTAGTATAAGACGTGCAGTTAAAGAATGGGATTATAAGTATGCCTTCATAAAAAAGAAGGCTGCAACTTCATTATAAATTTGATTTTGAGATATTTAAAGTTTTGTCTTACTACTACGCCAATATTACTACTAGTTTTGACGTAGTTACGATGAAAATGGTTTTGATATCTCCGGATTCATAAGACTTAGAGCTTTATAAGTAAGACTATCATGTATAAATTTTTTGTTGATTGCGAATGATGAAGGCAGGAATGGTGTAAACCTTTCCCCCCAACGTGCGTTCACCTTGTCGTGGTGGGGGGGCTTAGTAGTGTACTCGCGAAGCCAAGAAACGCACAGGGAGGTGGCCCGCTTCGGTGGGCGGTGGGAGGCGGCCTTCTTCGGAGGGCGGTGTACCATACGGGTTGCTCCTGATAGCAGAGTGGACTGTGGAGCAACCCCGTGGTTGTTGTGGTCTGCTTCGGCAGACCTGCCGTCGGGGCGTCGTAGTTGAATGCGTAAGCGATCCTGCGACACCCCACTAAGACGGGGGAAGGTTTTGTTGGGTTTTAGTGGGTAGTACTGGCTTCGCCGGTGAGTCCCACACTTCGTACGTAAATGCATTTCCCAACGTTAAAAAAAAAAGGAATGGTGTAAACCTGCATTTGGAAACTAACGCCGTCTATATATACACCTATATAATTAAAGTTTAAAATTGCATTGTATTTCATAAATTAAAATATATCAATCATCGATTATTAAAAAGAACTAGATACACAATCAGCTACAAAAACAAATCAAAATATTTTATAGATTTATCAAATATTATATAATAAAAAAAATCAAATTCGAAATATTTTATTCAGCATTAAATTATTACAATTTTTTACTGAACGTCGTCATCAGTCTACAACCAGTTCGGAAAGAAGAAGCCTCAGACCTGAGAAGAACTGGCGAAAGAAACTCAGCAAAAAATACAAAAAATGTCTTCACCGAATAAGCGTCCACTCGACCATTCACGTGCGCTTTTAATTAGTAGCATTCGAACACTCCGACGGTAAAAATGGCTCAGCGCTCGTTTAAAAATTTCAAGAATCACACATCATATAGGACGCTAAAAAAGGATATTTTCATATTTTCGGTAAGTATATTATCAATAAATAATTGTTAGTACTGTATTGTCAGTTTTTCAATTATGTTGTAATAAAGCGCAGTTATAAGACATCTCAATTATAAAGACTCTTACTAAACGTATTAATCATACTATTGCATGCCTGTCATACTGAAATAGGTTGGGTTATGTGCGTTGATTCTGTTCCATTAATTGATTTTTTTGTTATTTTTGATCACTTTGTAAATCTGACTTTAAGACATGCGTGTAAGGTTGAATTTATTTTGATGTATGTTGGCCAGCGAACTTCGGTCGTATAATTTTTTTGCTTTTTATAGACAGCTTTGTGAAAACAACTTACACACAATTGGTGACAGTTTTAAGAGAACTTTAGCATAGGATTGTGTATCTAATACTTTTTAATCGATGCCTTCAATATATACATACAAATCTGTAGAAATTTTGAAACTAGCTTTAATTAGTAAGTATATTTTTTATTTTATTTAAAAAAGAATAAAAAATATACTAATTTAAATTTCTTTGAATAAAATATACTGGCAGGGTAAATCAGGTGCCATATCTAATCCCACTCTTGTACGGGAAATAGGATAATTTTAATACTACCACCATACCAAAAGCAGAGTTACATTATTTCATTACAAAAATATTAATTAACATTTAATTTTACATACATATTTATATAAAATAAAAATAATGAAAAATATCACAAACAAAATTGAAACTTCACTTTTAACCTAATAATTTGTAAAATTCTAACAATTAAAAATACTCATACATTAATGTTATATAAAAAAACTCTAAATTACATTATAAAAAAACCATTATTTTAGTACATTTTCTATACTTAAAGAACATTTCTTCTTTATAGATAATAGAACATCAAAAAATAATTTTATTAATAGGTCCATTTCACACTGAACGGCTTATCTAGAGCTAGAGTAATATTGGGTATGAGTAATACCTGTGTCTCTGATATATATGTGAATTGTACTGTCGAATTGTTTATTGTGACGGTTTTAGTTGCGTTTGTTTGTCCCAGGACAGATATGGAGTTTATTGATGGCACACCGTAACCCCACCATTGAACACAACTTGTTAATTCATTATTTACAGCTGTGAATTCTATGTAGCTGTATTTCTTTTCTTCGTATGTGTCTGAAATTTTAAAAAATAAGCATTAATATTGTACATAAATTAATAAATTATTTGAATAATTTGGGTGAAACTCGACACTTGTCGTGTTTGTCATATTGAAAACTAACACATATGAATATATTCTGGTAATATTGTTTTAACAAATTTTTTTATTAATTCTTAACTTATCAATAGATGGCGCTGCTTGAGAACGTTAAAAGAAAAAAAAAACAATTACTCTATTCTCTTACTTCTATATTCCGATTGGAAGACAAATCGAACTTGAAGGATTAGTCTAAGTAGTGATGCGACACGTGCTGTGCCTCAGCAGGAGGGTATAACGTTACCAAATTCTAACAATTACATTTTCTCCGATCCGTGCCTCGAATGTGGGACCACCTCCTACACGCCAGCTACTATACCACCGAGGCAGTTACCATAGCAACCCTACCGACAACAGTACCAAGCGCACTCACTGACGCTATCCCCGTCGTCCCAGTAGAGGTCGCCGGCGGCGCGCGCGGCGGGTGCCACCAGCAGCTGCAGCGGCGCCGAGCGCGTGGTGGCCGTGCTCACCGGCCCGCGCCGCGGCGGCTCTTGTAGCGGGAGGATGGCGCCTGCCTGTGATAAATATTTACATATCTATACTAATATTATAGAGGTAAAGTTTGTGACGTAGGGTGCAATCTCTGGATCTACTGTACCGATTTAGATGAGATTTGGTGGGAAGATAGATTGAGACCCTGGGAAGGACATAGGATACTTTCATCCTAGAAATCATCCCTTAAAGGGGTGAAATTGGGGATGAAAGTTTCAAAGCGAGGGTGAGTCTATAGTATACTATATACAAAGAAATAAAATTGAACTGTCTGTTTGTAATGTTAAAAGAACAGCTTTTTACTAAATCCATATGGAATTATATACGGTATTTATAAGAAAAAAACAATAAAAAAAAAAGTCTGTTTGTTTGTTCCAGCTAATCTCTGAAATGGCTGGGCCGATTTTAACCGGACTTTCACTGGCAGATAGTTGACGTTATAAGGAATAACTTAGGCTACTTTTATTTTAGTAAAAGAATTAGGGTTCCGCTCAAAAAAAAAAGGTACCTAGGTACGAACCCAAGCAAAGAGAGGGTGAGTCGCTAGTATATAATAAATAAGGCTCACTCTCGCTTCACTCGGGTCGTCCCTAGGTACGTTTTAACGGTTATTATGGAATAGATAGACTATATAGTAGTGTGTACCGGCCAAATTAGATTTCAGACCAAACTAGTTTGTCCTAGGCTAAACCAACTCATTCTAAGTGTGTTACGATATACTAGTTTAGCCCGGTACAATCTAATTTGGCTTAAATACGCTAACTAGTTTGGCCTAAGCCGAACTGATTTTGAAGCATTATTCGGTCAACTCTCTACCTATTACGATTCATGAAACAGCCAGCCGCCCGCTGACAGAGGAGGCTTACTATATTATAAAACAGAGTCCCGTTAGCACCCTTCGCCCCAATACCTATTACTGTATTTGTACGGTGTAGCACTAACCCTGACAGCGACCATATCGTCCTCAGCGAGATCCCGCCACTGGTCAGCGGCGAGCAGGCGGCCGTCGCGCGCGCTGTACCAGGCGGCGGCGGGCAGCAGCGCGCGGGCGGCGCGCGCGCCGGCGCGCAGCAGCGGCGCCACCATCACGTGCGCGCCCAGCAGGAACTGCTGGTCGATGCCGCGCACCTCACTGTTCGCTGGGAACCTGCATCATGTCGTAGGGTTATCTTGATACTTTCTTATTAGATTGACACTACATAGTATAACACAAAGTCACTTCCCGCTGTCTGTCTGTCCCTATGTATACTTACATATTTAAAACTACGCAACGGATTGCGGATTCGGTTTTTTTAATAGATACGAGTGATTCAAGACGAAGGTTTATATGTGTTAATACATACATACTATAGTACAGAAAAGCCGAGAAATTCAAAGATTTGTATTTCATACTAACCGTGAAAACGTACCTAGGGATGCGAACCCGAGCGAATCGAGAGTGACTCGAGTTTCATATAAAACTATCTTTTCGCAGGTTTATTTTTATTTTTGGTGACCATACGACCTATGATTGCTCCATACAGGTGTTTTATTTGCATTGAACAGCAATTAAGTTATGTTAGAGAAAGAGACTTTTGTCTTGTTGACATGATAGAGTAAACACTTTACAATTTTTAAAATTCTAAGAATAATATGATTTAATGTGATAGGGTTAGTTACAAAAGTTAATAGAAACATATACCGTCAAACAACAGTCTACTTGTAAAAATGGCCTCTCCCTGAACAACATATAAATATAGTAGGGCAATGATCAATCTGTGTGTCAATGTTAACCTTTTGTGAAATCACATCATTGTTTATGCTAAAAAGTCATTATAAAATAGATATTATATTCATAATAATATAAGTTTCTTCACTCACTCAAAGAACAGAGGTCGAGCAACAGTCTCTCCGTACACGTGTGCTCTCCAGAACAACGTATAGTAGTAGGGCAGTAGGCGATACCTCATCAGAAGCGCTTGTCGACTCGCGCGGACCACTTCGGGACCTAAACTTACTGGGTCTTGAGGCTGAAAAATATGTTTTTAATACATATTTTTATTAAAAAAAAAACAATTTTAGAAAGTTTTTATAAATGTTTTTTAATAAATAGATTAATGAAAAATTATATTATAGTCGATGTACTATTTTAGTTAAAAATAAAAACGTGGTGTTTACTTATGTATGCACGACAGAATTTATACTTATTTGGCGTAACAGAACATGTCGCTTTTTGGCTGTCGAAACAAAAAAAAACTTTACTCTCATAATTTTTTACAAACGTACCAAAAGAAGTGTAATTTCAAAAATAATGAATGGTCAGTCTTTTTAATTTTTATATTAAATCATGAAAACTATTTACATTATTTTCTTTTAAAGCATCTGTCTAGAAAATAAATAATGTCTCACAGTTCGAAGACGTAGCTGTAAATTAGTTAACTTACAAATTCATAATAATATTGAGTGTGTATAAATGTGTGTATATATTTTCTTACTTTAGCATCATTAGTATTATGATTCCTGGAAAAGGGATAGAAAGCTCCAAGTTGCATCCATCTCTTGCACAGCTCTGGCGTGGTGTCGCCATTGAAACCACAGATATCTGTACCCATCATCGGAATACCAAACAGACTGAAGCTTAGAAGAGCTGCAAGAGATTATATTATATATTAAACTAGCGATATACCCTCGCTTTGCTCAGATGCGTCCTTAATTGTGCGTGCTTGTATGGTTTACAAACGTATAAAAGATAAACGTCCAAAGAAAAATCTTTTTTTTTCACGATATTGATATTATAAATTATAACCTGTGTGTTACTCTGATGTATAAGTTATATTACTGCAAAGTTTCATCCACATCCATTCAACAGTTTTTGCGCACATAAATCTATTCTCAGAAACTTTCTCTTTTTTGTTAGTAATAGTATGTATAAAGTATAATTAAGGAGTTTTTATATAATATCAGTAAGATATATAGGGTCATTTTTAATTTACTGAAGGCCTTTTGGAAATACGAGTATATTATTTACATAATAACAACAACATATGTAAGAAAAAAATACATTTAAATTTTTATTTTCATGCAAAAAATAAAAATATTTTTATTACACCTTTAAAAACGGTAATAATCCTAGCACCTGGTCAAGTTTAAATGAGTAAGCGCCGCCTCCTACACCCCTCCACCCCTCCCGCTCCACCGGCCACGCGCTTTCTTTTGCTAATGCTGGACCATTACCATTTAGAAGGTGTAATAAAAATATTTTTATTTTTGTAAAATTTTAAAATTTATTTTTTAATCTTACAGATGTTGTTGTTATGACGTATATAGTATATTCCCAAAAGGTTTTCAGTAAATTATAAAATGAGCGTGTACAATGGAGGGAGAGTGCGTTACCGGGTATAGACATGCGCATGTCGTGCCACTTGCTGAACACGTCGCCGCCCCAGTGCGCGGCGGCGCGGCCGAGCCCCGGCGACGACGCGCGCGACAACACGAACGGCCGCTTGCCGCGCGTCTCCTGCAGCGCGCTGTGGGCAGGGCGCGGTGGGCACCACGCTTTATATATTATACTAGCGACTTTATATCTTACCTCATACCAAATTTCATCAAAATCTGTCCAGTGGTTTTCTTGTGATGCGTTTCCAGACAGCAGACAGACAAACATTCTAAAAACTATAGATTCGGCCTCTATATCGATAATATGTCTATTTTAATAAGATTTTCTAAAAAATATTTAATGTACAGATTCCACTCAGTAATTTTTTTTATTATCTATGCTTTATTTTAATTGTCTCCTTTTGAACAAGATAAAGGTAGCACTGAGAATGCCACTTTTATTTGTTTTCTTTTATTTCATTAAACATTAATTGATATTCCGTTAAACTACAATAGTATATCTATAAAGGTGCCACTATGCTACCATGTAGCTAGATCTGATAATGAAACCTAAATGTATAAAAACCCCTTAATTACTGTATCATTTTATATGTAAAAGCTAATTTATTTTTTTGCTATTATATATAATCTATTTTAGACTGCAAGGTGGCATAATATGAAGTCAACAAAATAAAACTGGAACCAAACCCACTATAAGTAAACCCACAACTTACCTTTGAGTAACAATAGCTTCACTAATAGCATATACATTATGTAAATTATAATGTGTAGAAATATAATGGCGGGCGTCCATACACAGCGTTTTGTATTTCAATCCCTCTTGAGGTATCGCTACCGGTTTGTATGGAAGCTCCTCAGGCTCACATTCGCCATACATAGACCCAGATAAAAAGTTGGATGGCTCATTCATGTCCTGTTAAGAAATATTTTCAATGAAAATTAGTTTGAAAAATATAGTGCATGAAATTATTAGATTCGTCTTAATTGTAAAAGTTACAAAGAGTATATAATATTTAGATATGGCATGTGCAATAAATAAGATAAAATATGAAAATTTAAAAAAATCTGAGGTAGGTATCTGTTCTAAATGAAGTTAGTTATTTTTTACATTTTTTAAAGTTTTTTTTCCATTTTTAGTGTAGACGTAATAAGCAGGTAATTTGTAAGAAGAAAGTTTTTTAATAACATATTCGAATCAGCAATTTATTTAAAAAAAAATCGTTTATTGCTGATTTTTTTAAAAACCGCTCGATCGATTTCGATAAAATTTAAATGGGACTACCTTTTTTTTTTTTTTTAACGTTGGGAAATGCATTTACGCACGAGGTGTGGGACTCACCGGCAAAACCAGTACTACCCACTAAAACCCAACAAAACCTTCCCCCGTCTTAATGGGGCGTCGCAGGATCGCTTACGCATTCAACTACGACGCCCCGACGGCAGGTCTGCCGAAGCAGACCACAACAACCACGGGGTTGCTCCACAGTCCACTCTGCTATCAGAGAAGTACCAGGAGCAACCCGCATGGTACACTGCCCTCCGAAGAGGGCCACCTCCTACCGCCCACCGAAGTGGGCCTCCTCCCTGTGCGTTTCTTGGCTTCGCGCCCGGTTGGGTTGCCGGGCACTACTGAGCCCCCCCACCACAACAAGGTGAACGCACGTTGGGGGGGAAATGGGACTACCTGGGAAATATACCCTTTGAAACAAAAAAATTCAAATCGGTTCAGGCGTCTTCGAGTAATCAGGGAACATACATAAAAAAAGTTTCCGACGAATTGAGAACCTCCTCCTTTTGGAAGTTGGTTAAAAAAATAGTGTCTTATTGTTTCAATATGACTGCCAAATAAAATATAGTAAATAGTCAACATAAAAATACAAGTATAATGAAAACTTTAGTGCTATTATTTTTACACAAAGTACTAAAACTAAGGTAATATTTATACCACATCTGTTTTCGAAGTGAAACTTTGCGCGCATGAGAGTAAAATTTTAAGGCCGCGTCATGAGAAATCGTCATGCCCGTGGGGCTTGCATTAGGTTGCCATAGTAACCGTTGTTATTGTCTGACAAATCTATACATATAATAAAACTCTAACTAAGTCGAATCTGTACATTATATATTTTTTGGAAAATCTAATTGAAATAGACATTATTATCGATACAGAGCCCGAATTTATAGTTTTTAGAATTTTTATCTGTCTGTCTGTCTGTTTGTCTGTGTGGCGGACGTGAGGAGAAAATAACAAGGCTTTAATATTAAGCGTTAATTGAAGTGCGTATTGCACTTGCGAGACCAAGCGAGAGACTGTGCAATCGATACATATTCGATCTATTATAATCTAATGTAATATCTATACTTATATATTATGCCCGTTACAAATCATATTACCTCATGTTACATAGGTACAATATTCCCCCCTTTTAAAAAAAAAGTAAAAAATAATATATCAAGTTATTAAGAATATATAAAAATGAATACATTTTAACGCAAAAAAAAATGTAAAATGTATAAAATTAAATTCTAAACATAAAATATAGTTTGCAAAAAAAAAATATTATTAATACCTAAAAATATCATAATTACATGCTATTACAGTTTCCTTACATCTATCACAAATTATTTTTTCGAACATGATTTTTTTTTTTACCTATTCAGCATAATTATTCACTGCACTACTCGAAATTATGTGTTTAACATATACAGTATACAATTGCACTTTTTTAACTAAGACGTACACTGGCACTTAAAACATTATACTGCAGCAGTTAAATCTGGCATGCTCTGCATTTCCTTTCTTATAGTCTCTCTAAATTTCCTTCGGCAATATCTGTATATTCCAAACATGATTACAATAAGGATTATTAAAAATAATAAGCCGAAATATATATCAACTTTTAACTCAGAAATTTGCGAAGTATTATTTCCTCCCATTTGGGCGATTATCACTTCTTCCCTCTTTTCTTCTTTGCTCTGATTATAACCCATTATAATTATTGGCAATATAATTAGAGAATGTGAATGTGTATAGCTTCACCAAGATGCAGATTTTAAATAAATTGATCTCGGAATCTTACTACTGGCTTGCTGATTCGGCCGGATCGCGTTACTTTATTATTTACATGTGTCTCCTTGTTTGGAATTTCGATACTAGTGCTATCCCGCGTATCAAACTCTTCATTATTATTTAATAAAAATGCTGGCTTTAATCTATCAATAGAAACAGTAGATTCTTTGTCTGCCATTAATATTTTAAAATGTTTTTCTTTACGGTCTAATACTTTGTATGGTCCTGAATATGGTGGATTTAAGGACTTACATAATTTATCGCACCGTAAAAATACATGTGAGCATTTTTGCAATTCAGGGTGAACAAATATATTTTTCTGTGATTTCTCTCGTTTGGGTACTGAACAAATATTACTTATATGTTCTCTCAGTTGCTTTAAAAATGTCTCGCTATCGGAATTTAGTGGCGTTGTAGGCTCAAAAATCTCCGGGTAGCTTAATTGGACTGCCATAAACCATCTCCGCTGCACTGGTTTGCGTACAATCTTTTAGGCTTGCTCTTAAGCCTAGTAGCAAAGTTGGTAACTCCTGAACCCAATTATTGTTTCCTCTAGTCATTAACGATGCCTTAAGAGATCGATGCCAACGTTCGACAGCACCGTTTGCCTGTGGATGGTACGCAGTTGTTCGAGCTTTCATAATAACAAGGCGCTTAGATAATTGATTGATAAGATTCGACTCAAACTGTCTTCCTTGGTCAGTCGTAATTCGTAAAGGACAACCAAAACGTGAAATCCATCCTGAATATATTTTCTCTGCAACAGCCTCAGCTGTTATGTCTCTTAAGGGAAAAGCTTCCGGCCAACCCGTGGCTCGGTCTAACATCGTAATTAAATATCTGTATCCTTTGTAAAGTGGTAATGGACCAACAATATCAATATGTATATGTTCAAAACGATTGCTTGTGGGAAATTTACCAAAAGGTGATATTGTATGCCTATGTATTTTACATTTCTGACAATCTATACATGCTCGAGCCCAGTTAGCAACATCTTTGTTCATAGAATGCCAAAAGAATTTATCGCATATCATCTTTCTAGTTGATCTTATACTCGGATGACTCAATCCATGTACGGCGTTGAAAGCCTGCACTCGGAATTCTTTAGTCAAATATGGTCGTGCGAATTGTTTTGAAACTTCACAGTAAATTGATTCTTGACTGTTATGAAGTTGAAACTTTTTAAAACATAAATTTTTAGATTTTAATAAAACTTGTAATTCTTTATCTTTCTCCTGAGCTTCACTAAGAGCATTGTAGTCGATGTATGATGGCATATTAATTTCCGAAATTCGTGATAACGTGTCAGCAACAATATTTTGAGATCCACTAATATGTTCAATATTCGAACAAAATTGCATTATAAAATCGAAATGTCTTAATCGACGCGGTGTATCGCTGTCTGTATAAGAATTTTTTTTCAAAGCATAAACGAGTGGTTTATGATCTGTGTAGACTGTTAAGGGGCGTCCCTCAATCAAATATCTGAAATGCTTTATAGCCATATAGATAGCAAGTAATTCTCTATCGAAAGCACTATATCGCGTTTGCGCTTCGCTCAGCTTAGTGGAGAAAAATCCTAAAGGCTTCCATGTGTTGCCTTCACGTTGCTGTAATACTGCGCCAATGCAAGTCTTAGACGCATCCGTCATAAGAGCTATATTCGCGTCTGCAGCTGGGTGTGATAGTGTAACGGCGCTGATTAGGCTCTCCTTACACTGTTCAAATGCCGCTATTGACTCATCTGTCCACCTTACTTCTGTCTTGTCATTTTTTCTAGAGTTATGTAAAAATATATTTAATTTTGACTGAATCTCTGCTGCTTGAGGAAGATGTCTTCTGTAAAAATTAATCATACCTAAAAAACGTCTCAGTTCCTCGATTGTTTTAGGCCTAGGAAAATTAATTATAGAGCTCACTCGTTGTTCTAAGGGTTTAATACCATCTTTTGAAACGTGGTATCCCAGAAACTCTATTTCGTTCTGCCCAAAATTGCATTTTGAAGTGTTAATAGTTAAGCCATATTTATTAAATCGCTCAAATACTAGTCTGAGGTGTTCCTTATGTTCGGATTCAGATTTCGACGCTACTATTACATCGTCGATATATACAAAAATAAAATTAAGATTTTGAAGTACGACGTTATTTAAAAATCTCTGAAATGTTTGAGCTGCATTTCTTAGCCCAAACGTCATCCTTGGGAACTCAAAAAGACCGAATGGCGTAGTGATGGCTGTCTTCTCTATATCTTCATTATTGATGGGAATGAAATGATAGGCACGTGTTATATCGATCTTCGAAAATATCTTTTTACCCGACAGTAAATATGTAAAATCTTGTAAGCGTGGAATCGGATACCTGTCAGGCTTAGTGATGGCATTTAATTGCCTGTAATCACCACATGGTCTAATACCACCATCCTTTTTCGGGACTACGTGGAGTGGACTTGCCCAACAGCTCTTCGATGGTCTACATATGCCTACGTCTTGCATGATTTCAAATTCCGATTTTACCTTCTGATATTTGTCCGGAGCTAAAGGGTCCGGTCGCGCAAATACAGGAGGTCCTGTAGTCTCAATATAATGAACAACAGAGTGTCTTGGTGTATCTTTGAAACAAATAGGTTTCGTTATATCGGGATACTCTAACATTAAGTCGTAATATTTATTATTTATATCCAACGTAGTAATAGATGACTCATCGTGTTGCACTATCGATGTTATAGTATCTATATTTGTTATTTGATCAATAAGTCGACGACGATATAAATCTACTATAAGCTTATGATAGGTTAAAAAGTCTGCGCCTAATATTGGCTGTTTAACGTCCGCTAACACAAAAGTCCACCGAAAAGGTCGGCGTAAATTTAAATTTAACACTAACGATTTAACACCATATGTCTTTATTTCACTGCTGCATAAAGCTGCATAAAGTTTATATTTATCACTAACTACATTGTCATAGAGTCGTTTTTTGTACGGTAACACTGAAATATTTGCACCTGTGTCCACAAGAAAACGTAAACCACTTTTGCAGTCGGTTACGCATAAACGGTGGAACGGCGATATGGTGCAGACATCCACCCTTGGCTGCACCTTGTCTAGTTTTCCGGCTGCTCTTTCCAAGCACATGGCTCAACACATTTCTTTGCTTTAACGCCGAAACGGTGATGATAGAAACATAGCCATTTCGATGATTCGGATCTGCAGCGTCGTTGTTCGGATACTAAACGTCCGCGTGATGTAGTACGTCACCTCCAATTACATCGAGTACTTCGATACCTTGGTCTCGATCTCTCAAGTTCCATGACCTTCACACTTAACTTGGCTATTTGCGACATAAGAAATGATGTATCATACGATTTTTCAGCTTGACAATTTACTTCAGCAGCATGTAAAGGTCTCGAGGTCTCCATAATTTTGTCAGCGATAGCTGCAAGGTTGTCTAGATCCTTTACCTCGCTAACTGCCAACACAGCTCGAACTGACGTGGGTAAATGTCCTTGCCACATGATACACAGCGTTTCATCAGGTATCTTATTACGAGCCAAATCCCGCATTCGCCTAAGAAGCTGAGAAGGCTTCTGATCGCCAAGTTCCATTTCCCCCAGCAACTTCTGGAACTGTCGGTTCTCCGACTCTTCGTAAACAGCGAGCAAACGATTTTTCAAGGTCTCATATTTATGTGTTTCTGGTGGATTAAGGACAATATCGCTAACCTGCTCGATGACTTGCTTGCCCAATTTCGGAAGCAACAAGTTAAACTTCGCTTCATCGCCTAATTTTTGAGAAGCTAGCACCGCCTCACACTGAGCGAACCATAATCGCGGCTGGTCGCACCAAAATTCCGGTATTCGCGATGATACGCTGATTGTTGCCAGTTCTGAATCTTTACGTAAATTTTCCTTCGCTTGTACGACTGGTTTAGAATTGGTAGCCATCCTATATTTGTTCTTCAGTCAGGTGTTTTTTTTCAGTCGGGGTCACCAATATGTGGCGGACGTGAGGAGAAAATAACAAGGCTTTAATATTAAGCGTTAATTGAAGTGCGTATTGCACTTGCGAGACCAAGCGAGAGACTGTCTAATCAATACATAATCGATCTATAATCTAATGTAATATCTATACTTATAGCTGGAGAGCTAGTGAACCCTGGGAGTAACGGTCTCCCTGTAAGGTTAGAATTTTGTCTATTTACGATTTATGGCATGCTAAGAGCAATAGCCATGACCTGGCAGGCGTCAGCCCTGCACGTCATCAGCCCCTTTATTTTTTGAACTGTTTAGTAAATTGAGTTTTAAAACTTGTTTCTGTAAATTTGAAAATTTAATAGGATAAAGTTTATTTATTGTACATTCTAAAAAAAAATTGACAGGCGATTACAATAAGCAGAAGTATATGACAGATCAATTAGAAAACCCACAGTTGATGAGGTAAAATAAACTTTATCCTGTATACTTAAAATTTTTATATGTTTTCAAGTAAACGTCTCAGAGTAAATATGTACAATGCCAGGCGGTTTTGAACAGCATAAGACCTTGACAGGCGAGGGGACAGGGAGCTGCTAAGGGCGTGCAAATAAGAAATGTTACATGAACGCATACAGTAAATGCAATGTATTTTATTGGGTTTTATGCAGTCTACATTATTTTTAACATTCATTTTCTTCAGCATAATCCGAAATTTCGCTATCACTGTTTTCATCATCATCTGATTCTTCAACAATGTTTTCCTCATCTGAAAATAGTAAAAAAATATTTGAATGAATCAATAAGGTTGTTAAGAATTAAATATCAAGCTCAATTACGTAGGACTGCATATTAAATGTTACGGAATAAAATAGTTGTGTGTTACCTGAAATGCATTCCTCAGTTTCAGTCGATTGTGCTGTGGCAGTATCAGCAGGTCCTTGTAAAAGTATGTCGTATATAGAAGATGGAATCGTATTCCCCTCAAACCAATTAAAATTGTAACGACTATCAATTAAGTTCCAACCGTTATTTTCAGGTGTAAGAATTGTTGGTTCTTTTAAATTACAATTTCGCCATATTTTGTAACTAGCGGCTCACCCTCGCTTCGCTCGGGTTCGTCGCTAGGATTTAAATAGATATAAATAGTTATTAGCCAGTGTTAATCATATAAATCTTAATTTTTTTTTCGTGATTTTTCTGGCGTTTTAATACTTATTAACCTATTCCAGACTAAGAGAAATCCAAAAATTCAAATATCATAAAAATTGTTCCACCCATTCTTGAGTTTTATGTCACGTCAGACGGGAACGCGGTCGAACGGGATAAAAAGTATCCTATGTCCGTCTCCTGGTTCTAAGCTACCTCCCCACCAATTTTCAGCCAAATCGGTTCAGCCGTTCTTCAGTTATAAATAGTGTAACTAACACGACTTTCTTTTATATATATAAAGACTAGCGGCTCACCCTCGCTTCGCTCGGGTTCGTCGCTAGGTACGTTTTAAATAGATATAAAAAGTGATTAGCCAGCGTAAGCCATATAAATTTTTTTTTTCGTTAATTATTCTGATGTTTTAATACTTACCTATTCCGGACTAAGAGTAATCCAAAAATTAAAATATCATAAAAATTGGAACGCGGTCGAACGGGATAAAAAGTATCCTATGTCCGTCTCTGGGTTCTAAGCTACCTCCCCGCCAATTTTTAGCCGGTTTCAGCCGTTCTGGAGTTATAAATAGTGTAACTAACACGACCTTCTTTTATATATATAGAGATGTAGGCAGTTCTCAATAATTGTTGATATAGTTCACGTTGACAGGGTGGTAAATTTGATGAATCATAGCTTACTACTTTTTTTCATAAACACTTTAGGATTATTTGTGTTGTACGTAGCAAGGAACTTTTCATAACGTGCATTATTTAATTTTGAACATTTCAAACCATACATTTGGCATACAAATTTCTCTAGTATCAGGAAATTTTTTTCTTTCTTCTGTACTATTTCTGCGTTTCCTAATTCTTTGAATGCCTTCTGATATACACTCGATTTCTGCAATATTTGGAATGGTTTTTTTTACCTCTTCTTGAAAAGGACGGACTCACTCGCACTATAGGCATTCACGCAACATCTCTCACTCGCACGCCCTTAGCAGCTGTCCCCTCGCCTGTCAAGGTCTTATGCTGTTCAAAACCGCCTGGCATTGTACATATTTACTCTGAGACGTTTACTTGAAAACATATAAAAATTTTAAGTATACAGGATAAAGTTTATTTTACCTCATCAACTGTGGGTTTTCTAATTGATCTGTCATATACTTCTGCTTATTGTAATCGCCTGTCAATTTTTTTTTAGAATGTACAATAAATAAACTTTATCCTATTAAATTTTCAAATTTACAGAAACAAGTTTTAAAACTCAATTTACTAAACAGTTCAAAAAATAAAGGGGCTGATGACGTGCAGGGCTGACGCCTGCCAGGTCATGGCTATTGCTCTTAGCATGCCATAAACCGTAAATAGACAAATTTCTAACCTTACAGGGAGACCGTTACTCCCAGGGTTCACTAGCTCTTGGACTATTATATATTATGCCCGTTACAAATCATATTACCTCATGTTACATAGGTACAGTCTGTTACCGCATCACGAGAAAACCACTGGACAAATTTTGATGAAATTTGGTATGATGATAGCTGGTTATCTGGGTCAACAGATAGGATACTTTTTACCGCGGGAATATATCTCATTTCTCAGAAAAAATACAAAAACTGCATTGTAAGAGTATACTAATATGTAAACCTAAGAATTTGGTTTATGGTCATCTGAACGCGGGCGGAGCCGCGGGCAATGCTAGTGATATATATGATATTCTCTCTGTTTCTATCTTCAAAGATTACTATTTTTACTAATTTGTTTTCAAATATGCAAAATATACTATACTAGCGACAAACACTGGCTTCGGTTGGGTTAAGTCTGTCGCCCCTAAATACGTTTATATATGAACGGTTAGTATGGAATAGATATAGAATATAGATGTACAATGTACATAATATAAATAACCGATGAAGTGTCACTTCTAACATGTGTAGTGTGTACTCTGTACACGTTATTTTTTTTTAATTATTTTTATATAACTGCTTTAGTCAATAACATATAAAACACAAAAAATTACTCACAATCCAAGCGCCATCATATTTAACTTTTTTGTGAAGATCTGCCATCATCTCTTTCCAGTAGGCAGAAGCGTTCGGGTGAGTGAAGTCTGGCCATACTGTGGACTTGGGGTTCCAGACCTGTGAATATTAATATATATTATATTAATATTATAACTTATTTATACTTACTAATTATTATTATTATTTTTTTTTTATAAGTAGATTAAAAATCCTACACTGAATCAAACATATTTTAATAATGAATAGAATTCTACTTAATGATATTCTATCTAATATTTTTTCAATGTCCCTACCAATAACTAATATTTGAAGCCGCGAGCGAAAAGCTATGAAAAATAAAATAATAGGCTTAGCACTTTTGTGCGCGAGTATACCCATGCGCAAACATACCCTCTCCACTTTCTTCCAGCGTTCTTTTTAGATTACGCGAGTTATAATTATTAGGTACGTTTTAACAATTAGTATGGAATAGATAGACTATATATTATATGATATACCTATACCTTATAGCCTTCCTCAATGAACGAGCTATCTAATGCAAAAAGTTTTTTCAAATCGGTTTAGTAGTTCTTGAGATTAGCACTTTCAAACAAACAAACAAACTCTCTCCTTTATAATATTAGTATAGAATACAGATTATAATTTTAAATCAATTGGGTCTCAACACTTCATTTACCATGCTTTGTTGCTCAGCAATTAAAATCAAATAAATTGTTATTAGAATAAGGAACATATTTGTATCCACTTTGAAATCTCTAATTAAATAAAGAAATATAAATAAAACTTCAGTTGATACATACAGTGCTTTTTTAAATTTAAAATTATATGATTACCTTATATTTATAAGAATCTATACACATAAATAAAATTCAGGTGTCTGTCTGTGATTTCAAAATAACTATGTTTTCCATTACTTAAACAAACTTTTTAAAATTATTGTCTCTTTATTAGTCCGGGGTAATTTTTGGAACGACTTACACTGAAGGATAGAGGAGTTTGTAGGGCTACGTATATGGTATGTTTTAGGTTTTAGTTTTCAAAGGGAAAAATATAAATACTATAATTTCTATAATATCTCAAAGAGAACTACATTATTGACCATAAACAAATAAAAAAAGTATAGAATCTTACTTTCCCAACAAACGGCTGATCTGTTGAGTTTTTTATGAAAACATCCATATCAAGCCCTCGATCGAAAGGCGGGTACTCCCCGGGTTTCTCTGAAGCACTCACGCCTGGGTCTAAAATAAAATTCATTTATAGTTTATACATATAATAAAAAAGTAATAAAGCGAAATCTGTACATGAAATAGTTTTATAAATAAATATGAAATATATTTATAGTTATTGAAATTGTTGTATGTTTGTCTGTATATCTGTTTACTTTTTACGCAAAAAGTACTGAACAGATTTTAACTAAATTTTGTGTTATGATAACTTATTACTCGCGTCAACATTTAAGATACCTTTTTTTTATCCCACCGGGATATGGGATTTATTGCAATTAATTAATTATATAATTAATATAATTATTTATTAATTAATTGTATATTAATTAAGTAGCGATTTACTCTCGATTTGCTCGGGTGCGTCTCAGAGATATAGTAGCCTACGTGTCACTCTATGCCATCTATCCGTGTACAAAACTTCATCCATAACGTTCATTAATTAAAAACAAACATACACACAGACATAAACTTTAGAACATACTTTGGCCGTTGCATCAATATTAAATTATTTTAATCTATTTTATTAAAAAATAAAAATCATGCTTAAAATTCAACACCTTGCAATGTCACTATTTTTCTAGTTTTCTACAAATTTGTTACAAATGTAATTTTTAAAAAATGTTTTAATAAAAATAGAAACAATATTAAAAGGATGTGTGTGTATATTTGTGTATGCCTACACATACCAATAAGTACAACGTAGTGCATGCCCATCTCGTGCAGGCGGTCGACGAACTGCGGCAGGCCGGCGAACTTGTCCGTGTCGTACGTGAAGTCGTTGCTGTTCCGCATATAGTCTAGATCGTTCCATTGCACGTCCTGAGGAATTATTTAGTTAATCATCTATACTAATATTATAAAGAGAAGAAACCTTTTTTGTATGTTTGTTTGTAATGCATAAACTAAAAATATGCTGAATCAATTTAGATGAAATTTGGTATGAAGATAGTTTGAGACTCTGGGAAGGACATAGGATCGTTTTTATCCCAAAAATCATCCCTTAATAGAGTGAAAAAGGGAATGAAACTATGTATGGGGAATGAATCGTTTCTCAAGTAAGGGATTTAAAACTCATCATACCAATAAATATATATATATATATATATATATTTATATATATATATATATATATATATATATATATATATAGTCTATTTCATAGAAACCGTTTACACGTACAAAGTGACGAAACGTACGAGCGAAGCGAGGGTGAGTCGTTAGTTATTATTGAAGTTGCTATTCTATTATTGTATTTTATCAATTTTATTTTAAAGGAGTGTCTTTATTTGTCAAATAAAAATATTAAAAACATCAAAATGTAAAGTTAATTATATATTCTTCTAAATATTAATATACTAGCGGCTCACCCTCGCTTCGCTCGGGTTCGTCGCTAGGTACGTTTTAAATAGATATAAAAAGAAAAAATCTTTCTTTCTCACATTTTAATTATATGTTTTAATACTTACCTATTCCGGACTAAGAGAAATCCAAAAATTAAAATATCATAAAAATTGGAACGCGGTCGAACGGGATAAAAAGTATCCTATGTCCTTCTCCTGGCTCTAAACTACCTCCCTGCCAATTTTCAGCTAAATCGGTTCAGCCGTTCTTGAGTTATAAGCGAAGTAACTAACACGACTTTCTTTTATATATATAGATGAAACTTTCTGTAATATATTGTGTTTCTCCCTAAAACGTTTTTGGTCAGTAAGCCATATCTTCCTTAATATTTCATCAAAATTAATGATTTACACATCATTATAAAGATAATGTTCTATTGGTTAAATTTGCCATATGTGACTAGTTGTTGAATACTTTAACTGGTATTATATAATAATGGTATAATATTTTAAATAAAACTACCTTTTCGGTTTTTTTTGCATATCTATTTTCAGTTTTAGTTTCAGTTTCGAATGCTTTACAGTAAACATGGTCACGGGAAAGAAAAAATCCGAAGAGTTTTATTTAAAATGTCAAATATTCGCGTAAATCTTAGAAAATATTACTGGTATGATGTCTCACCAAAGGTATGCCCGCGTCTATGTTCCTTTGCATCACATCTTTAGTGACATTCAAGCTGCCGTAGTTAAATCTACAAATACATATATAGTTAAATTTCAATACATTTTAGGTAAAAGACCAATATGTGTATATTGTTTGGCCTTTAGTTATTTTCTTATAATGTAATAAAATTATAGAAGCGATGCAGTCGGAAGATTCAAGTATTAATACAGGATTTAGGTTTTTTTTATAATAAGTACATTAATAATTATTTTTTCAAAAAACTTAATAACGTGTAATTTAAATATGTATGTATGTGCAATGTAGTTCTAATAGCCTTAGAGTAAAATGACTGTAACATACAACATAGAAATCATAAGGGTTTCATTTAAACAATTTGGTTACAGAACCCCAAAATACGTGTAGATAGACACTTACTTGCACAAATGAAAGCCTAGTGACCAATATGGAGGCATGAAGGGTCGTCCGATGATTTCAGTGTACTGAGACACTACGTCTTTGGGAGTCGGGCCCAAAAACACATAGAAATTCAAAATACCACCAATCGCTCTGTAAGTTATGGCTGGAGTTGGTTGTAGCACAATATCTGAAATTATGATAATAACTTTATTACTCGACTTTACAAAAGAGCTGTACTAATATTAAAAAGAGGTAAAGTCTCAGACTAGGTGATAATGTAGATAGATTGACATACAACTAAACAATATATAATGTTTTAGAACAGAATACAAATATTATTAGAATATTCATTACTTTGATAAATAAATAAATGTTAATAAATAAAAATGACTAACGGATTTTATTATAATAAATATGAAAAAAAAGCTATTAAATGCAATAAAATATAGTATTCCTTTATAATTCATATTTCCTTCACAAAACCAAAACATGTAAATTAATGACTAAAACCTATGTCAAATTAATCTTATTCTTTCAAGAAAGTAAATAAACTGTAAGGCAGATCGAGAATAGTAGCATAAGCATCAAAACACGCTAATTTGACTTACACATTTTTTTTGGCGGACTCCGTCTATATAAGTCTGAGGATAAATATAAGGGGTAATCTATGAAACTACTGATTCGATTCAGAAAATTCCTTCACTAATAAAAAGCTACATTACCGCCGATTGGTCTTTTTGTTTGGGACAGACACGCTTTACAGGAAACATGCTTATGGGAAAGACTAATGTTTTTAACGTCTCTTGCTCATGGTTATTAAGAATTTAAAACGTCAAATATTCGCATAAATCTAAATTATATTTGGATTATGGTAAGGCAAGTGGTAATAATGATGATAAATGTAAACTTAGAAGTGCAAAACACTGGGTTCGAATCCGCTATACTTGGATTTCCAAGCCTTCCTTTGGGCTACCACTAGCTAATATTAAATTAAATTAAAAAAATACTCACCCATAGCATTGGAATTAAGCAGAAACATTCCATGACTGTTGCCGTCGCTTTCTAGTGCCAAATAGAAAGGGTGAGACCCATATAAGTTCACCTGAAAAATATTAAGAAAATTATATAAAGTTATAAGAATTAAAACCTATCAAATTTCTTATTTAACATCAAAAATTATTCATATTGTTTTAAGAATAAAAAGCGAATCGATTTAGTATCGATATATAGATATTATCATAAAAATTATAATATTATAAAAAGGTTGTATTAATATTCTAAAATGCCTTCAATAATATTAAAAAAAACCTGTGTGTGTACTTATGTACGCACGTAAGAAGTTATACTTCTTTGACGTAACAGGACAAAAATAGCTAAATATTTCATCCCGTATGTCACAACTCTCTGTTTGTAAAAGGAATACAGCTAATTTTATCATGTCGCTTTTTGGCTGTCGGTGTGTGCGCGCATCTTAAAGTCAAATCTTGAACTTCAATTTATCCTAAGTGATCTACTCTGTGTAAATAATTTGACTGTTCAAATTTAAGAAGTTCTATTTTTAAATGGCAAACACGTTTGTTGCAGAAAAAATCAAAATATTGTGTTTCAAATTTATTTTAGAATGTTGTATGTTCTTATGAAAAAAAAATCAGGATTATCTACAGAACTTGGCAAACATTTAGATTTCAATTCTTTTGTCGGTGAAGTTGACAACCACGCATATTCTTAATATTGAACTTGGCTCCCATTTCACATTTATGTTTTTGATGGGATAGTTAATAAAATGCCGCATAATATCAATTTAATGCATATTTACAATATGCATATTTACAATTTATATACAAAAACCTTCCTCGTTTATCGCTCTTTCTATGAGTGAATACCGTTCAATCAAAATCCGTTGTGATTTAGAAGAAATAAGCGGAGAAACATACAGACGCAGACGGCGACTTTGTTTCATACTATGTATATACATATATAGATAAAATAAAAAATCAAATAAATATAACTCACATTCTCGGTAGGCGCTACATCTCTGTTGAACAAAGTGAACGTGTTCCAGTTGAAATCGTTCATGAAGGCCGCCTGCTTCTCTCCCAAACCGTACACGTGGCTAGTTGGCAGGATAGACGATATTTGCGAGAACTTGTCCGACAAGATGATACCACCGACATTTTGAGTATTTACACTGTAAAAAGAATAATAATAAGACACAAGACCGACCGACTCATCATCGAGCACGAGGAGAAATTATTCCGCTACCTTACATATAGCTTTTTATTTAAAACAAAAATCATTACTCAGTTCATAAGTGAATGGAGGAAATATAGTATTTCATATATAATATTTTATCATATATGTCATGTGATTTATTTCTGTATAATTCCACCGCTTTTATTCATCCTCAATAAATATGCTTCAGATTAAAGAAAAATCAAATCTACAACGAATTGAAGAAATCTGTGAATTAATTCAAACCAAAAACAATAGTTTTTATACCTGTAGTGTAAGTAAAATAATAATATTTAATAATAATACTTATACTATGTCTTCATAACATACAGATGACTATAATTTTTGTGTCTCGTAATATACTCACGTAACATTACCAAATATAATCTATACTTATATTACGAATCACCATCACTGTCATGGTAGCCCAGTGATAACGCGCTCGCTTGGGAAATAAAACAAATTCAAATCCCAGTCCTCTCACCTTTGTTATTTATTGTGTGAATCATTTCTAATATAATTATCACTTGTCTTACGGTAAAGGAAAAGATCCTGCTCATCTGAGAGAAACTAGCAAGTTTTCAAAAGTGAACTCAGTCCACCCGCACATGACCAGCGTGATGGACTATGTCGTGATACTTCTCTTATTGAAGGGAGGCTCGTGCCCAGCAGTGGGACTTTAAAATGAGCTAAATACAATACCTATGCAACCGTTATTATTATTTCTATCAAGATATACACTCACATAGTAACATTATCAGAGTTCCGCACAACTTTGAAGCCGACCGAGCTGCTCTCGACCACGACGCGGTACTTCACGCCCACGAGCGGTCCCGACACTACCGGCACTTCGGGAAATGGCGACTCGAACCGACGGTGCTCTGCGTCTGTTATCTGTTGGTATGTGGATAGTTGTTCTTATTTGTTAGACCACCAACAAAGTACAAACTAAACACATTATGTATAGCATACACAGAAAATAGAACATTTAGAGTAGTAGTTAAAAAAGTACCATAAAGATTCACAATGTTACAGTTTACAAATAAAAATTAGTTTAATATAATATGACGCTATGAGTACACCAATCTTTTTAGTGGTAAGTGACATCACAGTCAACTATTATCATCATAGTGAGAGAATATTATGACTAGTAAAGTAAATTTTAATCCACTGTAAAATATAGATCATTAGCAACTTATCCTCGATTCGCTCGAGTGCCATTAGCCTATGTCTTACATCAAAGTCAACCCAATCATTTCATTTTGAAGGAAAAACAAACATACACACGTAACACAAGTATGCACAACTGTTTTTCTTTCTAAAATTATACTTGTAAATGTCATAATATGTTCGGGAAAGAAACCAGTATATTCGCATCCCGATGTCCCCCAAAAACTCTTTATCGTACAAATTTAACTAACCGACTACTCCACAAGTATAACAACTTACCTTAATTTGCAGGATATCATCAGACAAATAATAAAAGTCCATCCTGGCCGTATTGAACTGTCCGGGATACATTGCGTCCCTGCCCCGCGCGTAGTACACACTCATACCGTGTTTGTTCTCTGTGCTATTCACAAAGTGGTATGTATCGTATTGGGGTGGATAGAAGCAGAATGGGGCTCCTTTCATGCTTGTTGACTTCCAACAGCAACCTTTAAAATGTGCAATACCATTATGATTATGTATCACTACATATTATAAAACAAAGTCTTCCGCCGCGTCTGTCTGTCTGTTCGCGATAAACTCAAAAACTACTGCACCGATTTTCATGCTGTTTTCACCAAAGGATAGAATGGTTCTCGAGGAAGGTTTTAGTATATTATTTGTTAAGTTTTTGTATACATAGGCTAAAATATAACGATACTTGTTGGAGGTGTCGAAAAAAATAAGCCGTCTGGGAGCTTTCAACGAAAATAACCCCTAAAAACCCTTTAAAACTAAACCCTTTGAGATATAACAAAATAATGTATGATGGAATTGTGTATTTTATATAGGTCTACAGAAAAGTCTGCGATGGCATATGTCTATCTCTTAAGGATAACATACTACATATATCCATTTTAATTTAAAACGTGCCTAAAGACGAACCCGAGCGAAGCGAGGGTGAGTCGCTACGTTATGTATAAAAAAGAATGAGAACGCGTTTGTATGTTTGAGTTCCCCACTCGTTAATATGGACAGATAGTGCATAAATGTGTAGTTAGGACTTCGGTAAAAGTAATTACAACAAATAGCTCTTAATTTCGGTGCTTTATTTGTGTGTACTATTGTATTAAACACTGTGTGTTAATCGATTTCTAAAAGAGCAACTGTCGAGTTTCTCATCGGTTTTTCTCAGAAGAAGTACCTTCCAAGCCGATGGTAGCTTCCTCGAGAACCGACTACACTGAATTGTTGCAAAATTGTACAACTATAATGTAATAATGTACATATTTTCATTTAATTTCATTTATTCCTAGTAACCGGTCAACCAATTTTGCGTTTTTCGGCAAAGATACAAAAATTGAGTTTTATCAAAAAGGACACCAATAGTATACAGATAAACTTAAAAAGCAAAACTTTATGTAAATACAAAATTTAATCCAAATCGTTATAGCCTATTTTACAAATTATATAATTTATTGCTAGTTTAAATAATATTTTAAGATATTTGCCTCGTTTAAGACATTCCTCCTCACTCGCGCCGGTCTGTGAATGACAATCGAACCGCATTGTATCAGGTACTTGCGAACACATCTCCCTTAACACTTCTATGGGCCTTTCGGTGTACGTGCTCTTTTTATTGAAGTCCTTCTTACGAGTCACATCAGTTAGGTTTATTTTGTTCTTTGTGGACAGGTTGTTGTGATCATGGTAGCGGTTTTCTGTTGGGACAACCTGAAAAGTAAATTATATTATGGTTCTATAAGTATTAGGCCGGTTTATACTAAGACATTATACATACACGATATACTCACTGTACATACACTGAGTTTCTCTATGTTAACAAGAGTGTGTTAGACACACTCGTGTTCACACAGAGACACTCGGTGTACACACTTAAGTGTACCGTGTATAGTGTCTTAGTCTAAACCGGCCTTTATAAATGTTAAAACAAATCCATTTGTAATATATTATGTAGTGATATATGTATATACCTATACAACCTAGGGTGCAGGAATCCGAATAGTATTTATAAGTCTTTCAGAATGGATGACTCTCTTTCATCTTACTAAGACACACAAATTATTATGTCAGAAAATCGACTGTCAATTGGACAATTTAGATAAGTGCAATCATCCCCAATGTGCGTTCACCTTGTCGTGGCTGGGCTGTCCTGGGGGCTAGTTAGCGTCCGGTAATCCAGCCACGCGCGAGGCCGAGTGGTTGAGTGCGTAATAGATCATGCGACGCCCCATTATGACGGTGGAGGTTCTGTTAGGTTTTAGTGAGTAGTGCTGGCTTTGACTGAGAGTCTCACACATCCACTTGTATATATGCAGGTGGTATGCGTATATGCATTTCCCAACGACCAAAATAAAAAAAAACAAGTACAACCATAAAATAATGAGAAAACTAAAAGTATATAAGATTAATTTTTCGAATCTCAATGTTAAAAACAAAAAATGTCTAAAAACTTATTAATTGAATAAATATGACCAAACCTTTTCTATGATAGGTGATAATGGTTTCTTTACATCATCAGGGTGTGCGCGTTCCCATAACCTCCTAAAAATACATTGGTTACATTGAGCAATAATAACGAAAAAAAATTATCTATAGGTACTTTTGGGAAACCGAGTGAAGCGGGTTCAAATCCCGGGTCTCGCACCTCTGATATTTTCATGCGCGAATCATTTCTAACATGATTACCACTTGCCTTACGGTGAAGGAAAAATATCGTGAGGAAACCTGCATGTCTGAGAGAACTTAGCAAGTTTTCGAAAGACATGTGAAGTCCTCCAACCCGCACTTTTCCAGCGTGGCGGATTATGGCCTGAATCCCCTCGTATTGAAGGGAGGCCCGTGCCCAGCAGTGGGACGATAAAAAGGGCTGAATACAATAGCTATATATGAAAACTTATTTAGAAATGGGAAAGTGCAGTGTAGATTTTCATAAACTGGGTAGGTGTCATAGTTATAAATACCTGTGGTACCCTTTTTCCAAAAAAATAATCACTTTCCGGAGGATAGTAGGTAACGATTTATTATTAATATTGTGTACTAGCGACTCATCCTCGCTTCGCTCGAGTTCGTCCCTGCTTGCGTTTAGTATAGATTTCTTAGAGATGATATATTTACCGAAGTAAAAATTATCCTATATATTGACCCGGATAACCAGCTATCATCATACCAAATTTCATCAAAATCCCTCCAGTGGTTTTTCCGTAATATGGTCACAGACAGACAGGCTAAAAACTATAGATTCGGCACCTGTATTGATAATAATGACTATTTCAATAAGATTTTCCAAAATAATATTTAATATACAGATTCGACACAGAGTTTTATTAGTGCATGGGCTAAGTTCGGGTTAGCGGACTTCAAATATAGCTCGGCTTCGCCTCTAGAAAGGCAAAAACAGATCTATCCCACGTCACAAGTCTTTAATTTTCCGAGACGAAAAGTATCTAAAATGTTGACCGGGGATAAAGGTACCACCATGCAAAATTTTATTTAAATCGGTCAAACAATTTTGGAGATTAGCTTGTACAAACAGACAGAGAAACAAAAAAATTGAAAAAATCTGGATTTGGACCCCCTGACTCGGTTTTTAGCATTTTTTTCTATGTACAGACTTTCGACCTCTACAGTTTTATTGTATGTATAGACTATAGATACATCTAGGTGTCTTACAGATAAGTAAGGACAAAATAAATGTCATAGCTTTTTTTATAACAGCTTATTATATGAGCTCCCTACAAATTGTCTCTTTTGTAGAACTTGTTAACGTACCTATAATGATCGTCACCCCATCCCCCGCCCAGAGCGCCGCCCACCGCCCACCACGCGCCAACACACAGTGCTATTAGTAACCCGGTGGCCACCATTCCCGGGAACAAATTGCCTAAATATTCCCAAATACGACTTGCAAGACCACGGCGATTAGAGAACCTCTCGTACCTGAAGATGAAAACACATGCTATATATTGTATTAAATATGATGAATCTTCATGCCACGCTGTGATTATTATTTTGGCATACAGTAAATACAGTTTATTAAAGCCTATATACCTCAACATGCTATTAGAACCATCTCATCTACTCATAGTCTGAAAGACTGATCGCAATATTTAATAAAAAAACAAGCCTATACCTCAGAATATTATCGTAACCAAACTAATATGAAAAATCTGGCTGGGAAAAGTATATCCATACTAAAAAAAACATGTAAATGCGAAAGAACCAATGGTTATCAAGATAAAGATGCAAATAGGTTGTTATATTTTATAATAAGTAGGCTAGAAATTCAACTGTCGCATAAATTCCTTATTTGGAAATATTTTATGTATATATTAAATTGTTTATGTAGTTTAATATATCTTGAATTCGAAATTTAATTTCATGCTTTACTTTGCAATCTTTCTGTCATACATTACTTGCGCTTACTTGACCTTACTTACCTTTTACTTAAGATATTACCTTGGAACACTTTTTTTAACAATAAAAAGAAAATCATAGGAATACCAAAAAATTGATCGAAATGCATAAATATTAAGTCACATTGAAATAATTGTGTACAAAGAATTGTAAAATCTATACCTGTACTGTAAACATAGACTTTTTTTTACTAACAATCAGTTAAAGTTTTATTAAATCTGCAATAATTTTTAGTAAATGATTTAGATGCTAATAGTCTAAACTCTAAAGACTGACTGATCTTGAAAGTAATAATAAATATCTATTTAAAGAAAACAAATAATAGAATTTTATTATTTGTATTATTTGTTTTCTTTAAATATACACAAAATAGGTACCTACCTCCTAATGCTTACTCTCTTGTAAAAGTGACTAACAATAAGTAAACTATAAATATGATATTCCAAGTATATTTAACAAGAATATTAATCGCATTCTTTATATCTAAGTGGCCCTTTGACGTCGCAAAGGGTAAACATGGAAAAATAGTACTAATACTGCATACTTTTATTTATAACTTATTAAATTTATCTAAAGTGTGGGTAACTATCATGTTTCCACTGTTTTAATTTATATTATTTAAAATATTTAAAAATACATGTAAGTTTAAAACACATATGATGTATAATGTTTGTTTGTATCAATCAATTACATATGTTAATAAGTCACTCAGATATGGTTTAAAAATATGAAGCAACTGTACTGAAGATACTTTATTTGCGGAGAAAGGTAATGCATACATTGCTGCCGACTGCTGAGTAATACACTGACCCTTTCTTTTCCTGTTGAATAAAACTTGTTTACTGATCTTGTGAGCCGTTATCTATGAGATCTTTTATATTTAAGAGTCTAGAGAAAATCTGAGCATTCTAATAAATACTGTGTCTATTTTAGATTGTTGATAAAAAAATCTTTTGTTATATATAAAACTTTGTTTCTAAAGATTTTTATTTATATAGAATAATTGTGTCTTTTGAAATTTTGAGAGGAATGTATGAAACAACAGTTCATTTAATTTCTTTTTACTGAAGTGTAAAAAATATATAAATTAAAGTCCTTTATCATGATTTAATATTTTTTTCATATATAACTTCAACATATATTTTTTGGTCAAAACCATGTTTATTCAATATTTATAAGAATGTGAAAATTCTCACATAAATTTACTCATTTATTTTTAACCTTAATCAATCAAGTATATTAAAATTGATTTTGCAAATGAATTCAAAGAAATTTTATTGAAAACCAAACGAAATAAAGATTACAATATAACTATTTTTACTTGCAATTCTGATTGTGTGATGGCTTTGTTCCTTAGTAAATGTAAGCAACAAAGTTCATTGTTCTCATTACTCACAAAGGTAATATTATTGCAGAGCAAACATTATTTTATTTGAACTTTATATATCATATTAGTGTAGGTGAATATTTTATTATTGCCTTTATCCATGAAAAATGGATCATTTGATATCTATTTTTATTTTTATTATAAGGAAAATTGTTAGTTTTATTAGAATATATATATGAAATCTTACCGATGTTCCCTAGAAGATTCACCTTCATTTTTTGATTTTGGAATAACGCCGCTAAAAAGAGAACCTCTGCTAGATTTGTCAGACCTTCCAAATGGGGCAAAAGATAACTTTCTCTTATAAGAGGCATTCTTTGGGCCACTAAGAGATGTTTCTGTGTGCATGCCTACATCTCGTGAAGATGGTTCGCCGCATTCAGCAAAATTGGAACCTTTATCGCTTTCATAGTAAAGCCGATAGTTAATATTGTCATTTAGTGTTAATAAATCTGTTTTCGCTCCCGGTGACTTGTCGCAAAAATCCTCAAATGAAACTATTTCGTAGTCTTCATCATCTTCTTGGCACTTTTCCGCTTTGTAAGGTATTTTTGGCATATTTTTAAGCGCTAACAGCGATGCGCAATGAATCTATATATGTTAGGAATATTCAATTACCGCTTAATTCACTTTTTATTACATATTTCTATTAAAACTCTCTACAACAATGTTTATTATAATATAGTCAATAATTTCATCCGTTTAGTTACAATATATAACTCACAGAATAATATAAATAAATAAACGCAATTCAAATCACTATCAATATTTTCAATAAAGATTATTTACGCAAACATTAAATATTCAATACAATTACACACACATACATAAAATGTCAGTCGTCGCATACTTTAGAGTAACAGATAAGTAAGTAGGTAGTAGTAATGTTGCAACAGATTCATTCATTCACTAATAAACTAAATATTAAAATAGTATACAGTATTATTCATGATTATATTCAAATAATAATAAATTATTGTTTATAATAAAAAAATATGAAAAATAAACATAGTTTAATTGTTATTGAAAATAAACATTAGCTTAAATCATAAGGAAATAATTAATTTTCTTAAAGAGGGTAGATTGAATTACTTTGGCCTTCTTTAAAAATATAATTATCAAATGCGTGAACGTCATGGTGGAATCCTGAAATTATATAAAGAAGTTATTTATAAGTGACCTGTAGATAATACATCATGGACTGGAAAAGTGCAAAATTGATTTTAGCGTCCACTGCTACAATTGTTGTTGCTTCCCAGGTGGCAAAAAAGTTATGTAAATACTTTTTTAACTCTAAAAGTAATCAACCCGAGGTTGCAAGCGACGACGCGTGTAGTGAACTAATAAATATCAAAAATCGTGAGATAAACGATGTAATTTTATTCTCGGATGATGTTGTTCGTCACACTATAAAAGTCCCACCTAATAAAGATGTTACAATATGCGAAAGCAGAGAATTAAATTGTTTTAAGTTAATAAAATATATTAAATCAGCGCGTGAAACATTAGACGTATGTATGTACTTAATAACAAGCAATGAAATTGCAGAACAAATAATAAGATTAGGACAAAGACATGTCTTAGTAAGAATAGTTGTAGATAGTGACATGGCCAACACTCCTCCATCACAAATAAGAAAGCTAAAAGAGTACAGTAAGTTTAAATATTCATTTTTGATTTTATGATAATAGTATTTTCGGATTATATTCAATGTTATATTTCTTTATAATTTTAAATGCTAATTGTAAATGTTATGGCTTTAGGTTTTATACAGGTACAAACAAATAAAAAGTCAATTTTGATGCATCACAAATTTTGCATCATTGATGGACCTAAAGCTGTTAAAAGAAAAAATATATTAAAAGCGTATGCAGAAAAGCTCAATATCCATGCGCAGTTCTTGAAACATAATGTAAAACAACCAAAACTGAAACAATATAAAGGCTTTGTCATGTCAGGTTCTTTAAACTGGTCTACCCAAGCAATGGTGTCTAACCACGAAAGTGTTATAGTTACCTCACATCCAAATATCGTTAATAAATTTGAAAAAGAGTTTGAAAGCCTGTGGGTAGAGGATGAACCGGTATGTTAATTATTGTAATATTCTTGTAAATATATATACACACATATATATATATATATTGCTTAGTACCAAAACTGCATTATATGTTTTATTTTTTTCCAGGCTATACTTTCATCACTATGACAAATAATCATCTAGCAACTAGAAATAAGGACTCTAATTTTTTATTTTATTATTCGTCTATATAGTAAGTATCACTTTTATCAACATTATCATCATTATAATTTTTGTTATACTCAAAGCCTAGAAAACTATTTAATTTTAAACGATAAGAAAAAATACATAAAAAATAATTTCTATTTGCTTATGTTCAGTTTATGGTACGCTCAATTAACTTCTTTCAAATTCATTCATAATTTTGACAGCAATCCAATCCCACCATAGACAATTCCATGTGCACTTCAATTCAATTTCGATCGATCATATGTTTTCTTTGTGTAGTTTTTTCAGCCGCTGATATTCGAATTGGTTATTATGTTTTTACTTAATAAGCCCTTTAATAATTCTACTTAGCGAGTACAGTGTGAAATAGACTGTAAATACACGTGTTTTCAATTTAAAAAATATTTTTTCGTACGTTCATAAAAGTGCATTTCGAAGTGCACGTGCTTGCATTTTCAGTCAGTTTCTGAAATTTCAGTCTTGAAAGTGAACTTATAAGCTTAAACGAAGTTGAAGAAATAGAATCCCTTTTATGTAATGTAATGGTAATGTGATTTTTCGTGGTTTAAAACTTAAAAACACGCTTTTAACCGAACTGTTAGGTTGAATATAAACCTGCACTTTGGTTATTTTATTCTTTAATTTTTCTCCTTAAATATAATTGAATAGATTATATCGCAGCAGGATAAAGTGATTGTGGTAAGTAATAAGAACTTTTTACTGTAAATATCTAACAAAAACTAACTGTAGCAACTCTCAAAGATGATCTAAAAAATCAACATGCTGTTTTAATTGATGCAAAAGTATAATAAATAGTGCAGTGTCGAATATAATAAAATCATTTAGCCCTGAAATAGTAAAAGTTCTTTGTTTGCTTAGATCTGTTAAAAAAATGTGGTCACTTATTTTTTGATGACATGTGACATTATTAATTAGTAATAGGTTGATAATTTTTATTATACATATAAATATTTAGGAAGCTGTGTGTATCTTTTATCTATATTAATCAATAAAATATTTGAAATATTTTATGGACATAGATTGGCTTACATTAAGAAGCATGGTTATTTTTATATAATATTGGTGGTGTTTATTGTATGGCAATTACTTAAATATAAATAAATTATTTCATTAACCTTTGTATAAATTAAACTATCATTATTAAAGTATAATACTAAACTGATTTTTTTATTTCCTACCCAAGAATACAATTTTTTACCAAAATATTTTTAATTCTAACTCGCCGAGAAGCAAATTCATTTTTTATGTATACACTTGTTAACTATAACAAAATTTTAATAAAGTTATTATTTGCCTTTTAATTAAAAATAAGTTACAATTGTATTTATTTAAAAATAATTGTAATAAAAATAAATATATTTTATAGAGAGCATGCTAGGTAATTTACTTGCAATTTTCAGATATAAGTTTTTTAAATATATTCAATAAGAGTTTCTTAGTTAATATACAACCTTTTTAGTTAATATACAATGTAGATTTTAAAAATGATTAATATTTATTTTCTTTGTTACAGATAAATGCATTGATGATGCAACACCACAAGTGCAAGTGTAAATTAAATGGTGTAAAAAATATCCATACAGTGAATTATAAAGTTATAGGTGAAAACAATAATTTTAAAACGTGAAACAAATTGTGTTTAGTTGCTAGCAGATTATTTAAAAAAAAAATTGTGATTTGAAAAGTGCGCTTTGGATGCAGTGATAATAGATGGCGTTTTTGTAATCATTGCTGAGCAGTGAGAAACGAGTTCCGCTATCCACCGCTAGGTGGCACTAGTAAGTATTTCCATGTTTAATCTACCACGACATCTAGCGTCAAACAGAAACAATAAGTTAAATTTATGGTTATGTTCGAAGTACACTAACAGATGGCGCTACGAGGTTCAACTTTTCCAAAGTACGCATTACACAATATTTTTTGTATATTTTAAAATAACGATTATGTTTTATGTCATAATTATATAGGCATATATATATCTTTAGTTTCTAATATTCTATCATTTTTTAAATGTTATCTTTTTCTATTGAATCGTAATTTATTATTAATAAATAAACACACGATAATAATCGAAATAATCAGAACTGTTTTGCTTTATTCCTCATATAAACAGAATTTCATCATTTTGACCCCCTTAAGGGATTTTTTCTGGAATAAAAAGTATCCTATGTTCTTCCCAGGGTATCAAACTATCTTTTTACCAAATTTTATATTAATCGGTTCAGTAGATCCAGAGGTTACCCCCTACAACGTTACAAACTCACTAACTTTACCTCTTTATAATATTAGTATAGATATAATGTGTACAATAATTTAGTAGGAATGTCCCATATACAATGGACTTACAGTTAGCAAAATATCTATATCAAATACTCGATCGTTTCTGTTATTATTAATTGAATTTGTCTGTTTACTGCAGTGCAGGCTTGGCGGGTAGCCATATTATCTTAAAAGTTTAAGAACGTACCTGCAAGCTTTTCAATACTTTCAAGTAGTCTGAATTTGTACTACCGCGCTTCGCGTAGTCATCTAAAATTCACAAATTAAATGTGCAAACAATAATAAATTATATTATGTTGATGTTCTTGAATGAACCATAAATTTTTCCGGGATAAAAGTAACCTTTGTGCTATTCCAGACTATAATCTATCTCTGTGCCAAATTTCATCCAGATCAGTTCAGAGGTTCTGGCGTGAAAGGTTAACAAACATCCATCCATCCTCAAAACTTTTACATTTATAATATTACTAGCGATTTATTCTCGCTTCGCTCGGGTTCGTCCCTAGCTTGATTCGCCATACAAACTTTCATCCCCATTTTCACCCCCTTAAGGGATGATTTCCGGAATAAAAAGTATCATTTGTTCTTCCCAGGGTCTCAAACTATCTATTTACCAAATTTCAACTAAATCGCTTTAGTAGATCTAGTGATTACCCCCTATAACGTCACAAACTTATAAACTCACAAACTTTACCACTTTATAATAGGTATTATATAATATATATATTAATACTATGGATAAAATGAATCCCATCTGTAGATTATATATAACCATTTTCTTTTATGTAACAACAATAATTCCTAAACAGAAACTGATTTATGATAATAAAAACAATATACAATAGCCACCACTGACTATCTATGATTCACAAGAATGTAGTTTTTATTACAATACCAACTTCTAAGAATGTGTGTTGAAAAAGCTTTAAAAACATCGCAAGAGCATACAAACTACAATGATTAACTTGTACATACACGAAAAATCCTACTTTCCAAGTGAACACGGGAAGCAGGTGTCGTAAAGATTGTTATCGGTTTTAAGAGCCTTGTGTTACACCTTATTCTAGTTTTAACTGCTTTTGAATTTTATTAAAAGAAAAGCGCCGAAATGGACATTTTGTAGGCATTTTAATTTCAATTTCTTTTTTTTCAAAATAATAAACGTTACATAATGTTGGGTAGTTATTTATTAATTTTTTGACATAACTTATATAAGACTAGCATTGCCTGCGGCTCCGCCCGCGTTCAGATGACCAAAAACCAAATTCTTAGGTTTTACATATTAGTATATTCTTAGGTTTTTGTATTTTTCTCAGAAATGAAATATTTTCCCGCAGTAAAAAGTATCCTATATGTTGACCCGGATAACTAGCTATTACCATACCAAATTTTGATCCATATCCCTCCAGTAGTTTTTCTGTGATGTGGTAACAGACAGACAGACAAAAATTCTAAAAACTATAGATTCGGTATCTGTATCGATAATAATGTCTATTTCAATAAGATTTTCCAAAAAATATTCAATGTACAGATTCGGCTTCGTTACAATTTTATTACATGTATAGATTTAATGATATTAGATTAATAAATAGCAAAGGCTTATATGAAAATTATATATCTAATAACATCCACAAATGCCTCTTTTTGCTTTGTGTTATTTTGGGGTAAAGTGCAAAAACAACTATATATTATGTTTTATCATCATAGCAATTGTGATTTGCTTGGTTTTCTTATATCTTTTGGATTTAAATTTTTTTTAGTAGAATGGATAGCGAAAACAAACAGTAACTAGGCTATAAATAAACCCCATAATCTAAAAATATTTACAATATAAAAACATCCTATTGGTTTTAAGAAAATGTAAAGTTTCAATTGAAAGAACTTTTAAAGTTCTTTACTTGAAATATATTAGGTACTTAGTTCTAAAATATCATAATATCGACACTGTTTGCGATCAGTCTAGACAAAATCTTCTACGTTTAAAGCGGTCCTTTCTGAAATAATTGAAGTAAACCAAACTCTCTTTAAACTTATCTAATTTTATTGCAAGATTGAAAATAATATTGTACAAAGATTTTCAAATTTTACCTTCACTAGCAGAACCCGCGGCTTCGCTCGCGAAAAACTACAAAAAAATATCTAAAAAGGTAGGTTACCTACTTAGGTTTATACAAACTTTCATCCCCTATTTTACCCCCTTATAGGATGAATTTCTAATAATGCTAAAACACATTTATTTACTTGTATTGAAGAGCATTAATACCAAGTTTCAAGTAATTCTGATCAGAAATACATTTTTTGATTGTATTTCGTCTTTTCCCGTGGAAATGAGATGATCTCCCGCAATAAAAAGTACCCTATGTCTCTATCCAGCTCTCCAACTATCTTCACGCTAAAAATCTCGCCAATCCGTCACTCTGTTTCAACGTGAAAGAAAGACAAACAAACACACAAACAAATACACTTTCACTATTATAATATGAGTATGGATAGAACTCCCTAAATATATACATGTATTACGGACGTTGATAGCAAAACTATTGTCAGAGAATGTAACTTAATATTTAAAGCTATTATATTAGCGGCCCACTCCTATTTCATAGGGAATACTATTTTAATTGGATCCATTTTCAATTAAAATTATTTCATTTTATGTTCAATTCAATTCTCTTGTGGCTTGTGGCTTAAAAGCGACACGTTTAGCTCAGTTTGTAGTGACTGTATTTGCTGTGCCCTCGGTCGCGGGTTCGAGTCCCGAAAGGGGCATTCATTTGTGTGATGAACGCGAATGTTTGTAGTCCAGTCATGGGTATTTATATATGGCTATTTATAATACGTATGTATTTAAAGTTATATATGTGTAGTGTATCAACTATTTGGTATCCATGACACAAGCCTCGTAGCTCACCATCGAACTAGATGGCGCTGTGTGTTAAGGTCCCAACATATTTATTTTATTTATTACACCTACAAAGCTTTATATCCAATTTCAACTTCTTAGCGGATAATTTCAAAATAAACATATAGACAGAACTTTCTTTAATTTAATTGTTATTCTTATAGCCGTTTATCTGAGAAAACCAAGGAGACGAGCAGACAGTTACTTTCGCATTTGTGATATTATTACGTGCAATATAATTCTTAATAAATATAACGATAAAAACAAAAGACGGTAATAACATACAAAATTAAAGTACGTGTACCAGTAAAGGGTAGTAAATTTCATATATAGCATGGCGCAGCTGTTCCTCGCCGCAACATAACACGGTGACTCACGTACAGTTTAACATATTAAAGTGTTTTTATTTACAAACAAAGCCCTAAGGGTTAACTGCCCCGGATGTTCAGATATGGAGTTGGAAGGAAGTCGAATTGCCGCATATATTGTAACGATTAAGATTATTCCAAAGATCGCCTTTGTATTATACTTAGTCGAACAACAAAAGACTGATAGAGACACTTGTGTTTTACGTTTCGTTCAAATTAACTACTTCTTATATTGTTTTGTAATTTTAGTCTATTTTTTAATCGTTAATGTACTTAAAAACTGTCACGGATATCATGAATTTGATTCCTGCACATCCATACTACACTGCAACCTCCATATGACAAATCGAAAGGGAACAAGTAAATATTCGTTGTATCAAGTAATTCGTTAAATTGAGGTTTGTTATGTTGAGGTTAGGTTGGTCTAAAATTTGTTATAAAAAGGTAAAAAATAGTTTTATTCACCTCAACTTTAGGTAGGTATTGTACTCATCTTGTTATAGCGAACAACTTCTACTAATAAATGATAACACCTTTTTATCAAATTACTGTATTTACTTTCTATTTACAAACAATTAAGTAGGTAACAAAATTTTTCCATAAGAAATCAAAATTAAATGCAGTAAAATCCGTAAAAGTACGTACATATCTAGGCGGGTACATACATACATTATGTAGATAATTTAATGTTAATTTCGGGCAATTTAAGGTTAATGGGAACGTTACATAAAGGTTTTAGGTTGACAAAATTCGTTATTTAGAGGTATTTACATTTCTTGATATGTAGTTGAAAATTCGTTATAAAGAGCTTATTCGCAAAAAATGTTCACAATATAAAGGTATATTTTACATTGACTCTTATGGACAATTCAAGGGGATTACGAAGAATTTGTTAAATCGAGGAAGTCGTTATAATGAGGTACGTTATATAAAGGTTGCACTGTAATATGATAAATGTGAAAGTGTGTTTATTTGTTTGTTTGTCTTTCTTTTGGCTTGGTGGATTGGCGTGATTTTTTGTGCGGAGATAGTTGGAGGGCTGGAGAGTTACATAGTCTACTTTTTACCGGGGGAGATTATCTCTTACCCACAGGAAAACACGTTATAATACAATCCAAAAAAATATTTATGATCAGAATTACTTGCAACTTGGTATAAATGCTCTTCAATACAATTAATTAAATACGTGTTTTAGCAATATTCGAAATTCATCCCATAAGGGGGTAAAATAGCGGATGAAAGTTTGTATAAAACCTACCATTTTAAGGTTTTTTTGTAGTTCTAGCGCGAGCGAAACCGCGAGTTCTGCTAGTTATATATAAATGTTTATGTACTGGTAAACTAGATGGTCGTTGACTGGTGGAGAATGCTACGAGTATTAAGTTTGTAAATTGCACTTATTAGAAATAATTGTTTGTAATTAGTACATTAATGTTTGTGTAGAATCTACGAGTAGATGCAAAAAACGAGAAAAAATATTGTATGAAAAATGTAATTATCAATTATAAATCGCACGGTAGTACTTAGGTTATAAATAATAATAATAATAAAATTATAATATTTACTAGCATTGCCCGCGGCTCCACCCACGTTCAGATGACCAAAAAGCAAATTCTTAGGTTTTACATATTAGTATACTCTTACAATGCAGTTTTTGTATTTTTCTCAGGAATGAGATATTTTCCCGCGGTAAAAAGTATCCTATATGTTGACCCGGATAACCAGTTATCATCATACCAAATTTCATCAAAATCGCTCTATTGGTTTTTCTGTGATGCGGTAACAGACAAACAGGCAGACAAAAATTCTAAAAACTATAAATTCGGCCTCTGTATCGATAATAATGTCTATTTCAATAAGATTTTCCAAAAAATATCTAATGTATAGATTCGGCTCAATTACAATTTTATTATATGTATAGAATGAAAAAATCATAATATGGGCCAATAAACAGAAAAAGGAGTGGTCAAAGATTGTTTTGAAGTATATAGTATATTTTATGTAAAGTAATACTTAATTTCAAATGTATTTTGAACATAATAAATAATTAATAATAATAAATTTAGATATAATATACTTTTAGTGGTTATCAAATGATTAACGATCAAACGTCCATACTATACAGTTATAGTGATAGCACTTAACATCTCGTAAAATAAATCATTGTTAGGTATATGTCTTGTAAAATAAGTATAAGTCTAGAGTAGAGAGCCTCTTATGTTGTATTATGCGATAAAATTTATCACCTAACACTAATGACAGGCGTATGTCATATGTTCAAAATTCAGTTATTCTCTTAATTTACGACCAATTTGTACGTAAGACGTTCGAGATACCCTCCTCGAGTTACAGCAACAATATGCACTATACAGTATACACCATTCAATAGGGATGATTGAATTTTACATTTTCTATACGTTGCATTGTAAAAAAATGAATCGCTACCCTAGATATTTGACATATCGTAATTCATTGTACTATCTTACCTTTCTTTAACTTGGAATGAAGCAATAAAGCCCTTATTTATTGCGGGACAGTCGTGATTTACACCGTTTTCTATTTTAGCGGTTACGTCTTTCCAGATTGTATATTTGCAGCCAGGTGCGATTTGGATCGCTTTGTCCGCTGGTTTTTGGTTTCTTTGCACAATGGCAGGATTTGCACAAAAACGTCTCGAAAAAAGGGGCCCTGTATTGTAGTATGCAATGTATTCGCATCGAATTTTCACTCGTATTCACAAAGCGTACAGTCTACATTAGTCTCCGAGACAGTGTATTTTTAAGTTATGCTTAACGGTTGGTTGTTCTCAGTAGTTTGACTGCAGTCGCGTGCCGTGTTCGTGATTTCAATTGTTTTTCCAACGTCTTAAGTTTCCAACTACCCTCCAGTTAAATGTATTTTTTTTAATTTTAAATGAATTATCGTCGTACGAATTTGGTACTAATTTACTTTATTTAAATTTATTGCGAGAACTGTACTGGCATATCTCATATATATATATATATCGTTATAGAAATACTACAAATAC
Organism: Brenthis ino; assembly: GCA_921882275.1. NCBI lineage: Eukaryota > Metazoa > Arthropoda > Insecta > Lepidoptera > Nymphalidae > Brenthis > Brenthis ino. The sequence goes on along the minus strand of OV170228.1, from coordinate 10,770,987 downwards.
AAATGTTTCATCAAATATATGTATTAGTTTAATCTATCGATAGATAAACAATTAGATGCTAATCAAAACTAAGTCAAAACTTTTTTAGTTATGTGTCTTCAACTGGATCGGTAAAGTAACTTTTTTTGGGTACGTTTTGTTATTTAATTGACGATTCCTTTTTCAAATGGACCTGGAATGTGACCTGGAATCAATAATAAGCATAATGAAGCAAACACTACCGCCAGGCATATCTATAGATATATTAAAACATTTACATGAAAAAAACCTGTTACGGATATTTCATCAGCCATTACGCGTACCAGTTATTTTCATGTGCAAATTATTTCGTAGCTCGTACTTTATAATTTATAATTTGTCAGGACATTAACACACAGCACCATCTAGTTCCATGGTAAGCTACGAGGCTTGTGTTATGGATACCAGATAGTTGATACGCTACATATATAAATATAAATGCATACATATTATAAATATAAACACCCATGACTGAAGTACAAACATTCGTGCTAATCACGCAAATGAATGCCTCCAGCGGGACTGGAACCCGCGACCACTGGCACAGCAAGTAGGGTCACTACAAACTGATCCAAACGTGTCGTCACGTACTAGTTTTTATATTTCAATTATTAATTTATTTCGCGATGGTACACTGCATAGCACCGCTGTCGGTACATCTGATCCACGATTATTCATACAGCACTAAAATACCTTGGTTTCGTCTTGCATGCCCGCTACTAATAATTTTTATGTCGACATTAAAAAAGGTATTTGCGGTGTATAAAGAAAGAAACTATAAACGCTTACACCGGTTGAGCTCAAGCCGAATAAGGCGTCCATGGAGTTGCTAATAGTACTCGTCTTGTTTAATTTTATGGTGTCCGTATTTTGTCCGACCATTTTTTTTAAAGTATCGATTGTTGTTTCGACTCGTATGGTAGCTTTTTGTGTATGTCCCATGACACACTTAAATAACTAACTGTAAGGGACATTTGCCTGCGAAATTTTTAAGTCAACTGCCAGCAGCTGGTAACGGGCAGTTTTGTGTTATAATACTTCAATTTTAGCTAAATAGCATGTAATAAATTCTCAAACTTTGAATTTAATTTTATACTCAACTAGGTTACCCTGGAATCGCTTGGGTCCCTAGGTTTCATTGTTAGGCAATGCCTAAGTGTTACTCCGGATGAAAGTCTATCTGTGATTCCGCTGAGTTTTTTTTCGCCAGTTCTTCTCAGGTCTTCTTCTTTCCGAACTGGTAGTAGACTTATGAAGTTCAGTAAAAAATTGTAATAATTTAATGCTGAATAAAATATTTGAACTAGCGGCTTACCCTCGCTTCGTTAGGGTTCGCCTCTAGAAAAACAAAAACAAATCTATCCCTCGGAAGCCGTATATTTTTCCGGGATAAAAGGTAGCCTATGTGTTATTCCAGACTATAATCTATCTCTGTGCCAAATTTCATCTAGATCCGTTCAGCCGTTCTGGCGAAGAGTAAGAAACGTCCATACTTCCATACTCACAAACTTTCACATTTATAATATTAAGTATAGATATAGATTTGGATTGAATTTGTGATCTAAATTTTATCCAAATCGGTCTAGCCATATCAACGTGAAGGAAAATACATACAAACTTTCGTATTTATTTTTAATAATAGTCTGATAATATCAATGTTAGTAAATGGACGTTTTGAATTATAAATACCAAGAAAAAATTTAGCTAAGTTAAAAAAAAAGTGCAATTCACACATCGTAGAAGTGAAACTTCAGAAAATGATATGAATATAGAGTATCAGGAGTAGGATAATCATAAGGATTTTTTTTATATTATTTTTACCAAGTTTAAAAGTTATTTTACATTTTATTTGACATAAATATAAACATTACATAATAATCAGTAATGAATTTTATTATTTTTCACTTCCTTTGTAATGTATTCTATCAAATAACAACGGTTACCATGACAACGGTTACCATGGCATCATCGCAATGTATTCTATCTCATTCTATCGCCGGCTTAATCCTATATATTTATATGTTTGTCTCTTTTTACTGTCGCATTTCCGTTGCATCGAGTTTCAAATTACAACGATTCTAAAGAAGTTTCACTTCAAAAATATTTTAAATCAAAACATGCCGATTTTCAGCAAAATCTTTAGAGTAAAGGTTATTGTTATTTAATGAAATTATTGCATCGTGGTTGTTAACGTCAAGTTAATTAGACCACCCGCGCTCTCAAATAATTTATTTTTGTTTTAAAATAACGCCAAGAACGCTATCAGTAATAGCTGTTTCGGCACATTAATTTCGCGTAGGTATAACACCTCCTCGATGCCGACAAAAGAATTCTCTACATTATATATACATATAAGTGAACACCATATTAATGCTTATGTACGTCGTTAGTACACACGCGAGCGTCTAGACCGGAAATGATGGGTTTTTATGGACCAAATGTAATCTTCCCTCTTTTTTAGCCCTAAGGTTTAAATGGACGATTCAAGCGCGAATCTTCACAACAAAAAGTTGATATGTATTGTACGCTCTTCGAGCAATAAAATGTACGTTGAATTGCGTCTGCAATGCGATAATAATTGGGAAATATTTGTGGTTTATCACGAAATGGGAGAAATGACTGGAAATATGTAGTGAATGAATAACCTCACGATACTTCCTGCTTGCTAGCAGGTAGCCAGATATGATACAGTGAGAAACCGCTCCTATATTTTCCATAGAATTTTTATGAATTTACATATTACGATATCTCGTATATTTGGATACTCAGACTTTCTTAATTGGATGCAGCAAAACATATATATGGCTGTTAAAACTAAAGTTTTATTTATTTGATAATATTAGGTACGTAATATTTACAATAACACCAAACACGCAATAACACAGAATAAAATCCCATTTAATAAGCTATAAATAAATATACTACTACTACTAACTCCGTAATAACTTTAAGTCGGTTAGATACTAACCACCCTATGTATTGAGTTTGGTCTCTTCCGGCCTCCGGATGTCGTTTGTATGTTAAATGGAACATTAATTGTTGCTATGCCGACCGCGCGGCCTTGGTGCCTCTACGTGGCAAATCACTTATATTATCGCAATGACGAAATTTTATACGCATGCCACAAGTGTAACCGTTGTATTGTAATTATTATTATATGGCGCCGTCTCAAATATGTGTATATAGAATATTTGCTGTGTCATGCGATTTTACTCGCGGTTTTACGTAAATTTAGACACAAGATAGATGCTATATAATATAATCTATACATATAATAAAATTGTAACTAAGCCGAATCTGTACATTACATATTTTTTGGAACATCTTGTTAAAATAAACATTATTATCGATACAGAGGCCGAATCTATAGTTTTTAGAATTTTTGTCTGTCTGTTACCGCATCACAGAAAAACTGCTGGAGGGATTTCGATGAAATTTGGTATGGTGGTAGCTGGTTATTCGGGTCAACATTTAAAATATTTTTTACTACGGGAAAATATCTCATTTCTGAGAAAAAATACAAAAGCTGTAGGTACTGTAAGATTATACTAATATGTAAAACTTAAGAATTTGGTTTTTGGTCAACTGAACGCGGGCGGTGCCGCGGGCAATGCTAGTTTTAAATAATATTTTAACTTGTCAATTCCAGTATTATTTTTAACTTCGTACAAATGAGTACAAAGTCATAAAGCTTAAGTTTCTTAATACAATCAGTCAAGTAGTAGATTAAGTAATTTATAAAGAAGGTTGCCAAGTTCTTGGTACACATAGATCATGTGCATATGCCAAGGTTTCATGTGATTATATGTATATTATTAATATAATTGAGTACAGTGCTTTGTTACTACTAAGGGTTATCATGTGAAGTTTTAACAGTAACATGGGCATTACATTGCGTCGAATAGACAGACAAAAGAGCTATAGATATACATATATGTATATAAAATGTGTATATCTATAGTTTTTTTTAAGTTTAAAAATTAATATAATATATAAGTATTAGTTATTTCAGGTATATGTGTTATGGGCCTCTGTTTACATATTTAAGATCTTTTTGTAAATATTGCCTGAAATAAATGATTAAATTAAAATTAAACTAAAAAAATATAGTATTACATGTTAAATATTTCTCTAATACAATAATAACAAAAATAATTATTACACCTTAATAATCGTGCAAAAACATTTAATGGCATTACTCCAATACAGTATTTACAATACAAATCGAAGGCAAAACATTTTTGTTTTCTTTTTTTAATATGAGAGCAAGAGCAAAATACGTGTATGTATTAATGCATAAATAAACATATTGTATTGTTGTTAACAGTCTAACTCAATTGTTTGAAGTATTGCAACATCAAGACCTTAGGATCATTATAATAATGTTACTTATGTATGTATCTAATTGTCTAATACGTACCTAAGTATTAAATGATTTTATATTTTTAGCATAACTTCGTTTTTCTTCTAATAAATACCTGTTTTCATATTGTCATAACTTGTATTATACCTCAAGATTGCGCGGACGTGTATTTAACTTATTTAATTATCGAAGTTATACTTCTTTTGGCACGTTTGGAAAAAATATGAGAGAAAATTTTTTATGATGCGCGCGCACACCGACAACCAAAAAGCGACATGATGAAGTTAGCTGCATTCCTTTTACAAACAGAGTTGTGACATACGGGATGAAATCTTTAGCTATTTTTGTTCTGTTACGCCAAAGAAGTGTAACTTCTTCGTGCGTACAATAAGTACACACCAGTGGCGAAGGGTGAAGTTTTAGCAGATGTAAGCTGTTTCAAAAATATACATTACATTTTTATATACGTATTAATGCAGGAATAAATGAAGCTATTATATATATATTTTATATATCAAAAATAACATTTATACATTTAACACACAGGTACACACACACGTTTTTCTTGTTAATCGGACTACTGTTTGTTATAAAGGCGAAAGTTTGTATGATTATGTTTAGTGGGTGTGAGTTCTTGACTTGACTTCTTCACTGGTAGGGTTTTGATGAGATTTAGTACACAATAGACTGTGGCGAAACAATTGTAGTAAACAGATAGTGAGCAAAGTAAGAGCCGCTCCACATTTGCCGATCACAATCCGTTCTCGGTCCGATATCGGTCTTGTAAAATATTGTTATACAAGAAACAATGAGTGTATTCACACTATCAGTAAGACTCACGTCCTGGTCGAATCACGCTCCAGCAACGTTTCTTGTATAGAAATACTGAAACCGAGAACGGACTGTGATCGGCACTGTAGTGTGGAGCGGCCCTTAATGTTTTTTAATAAATCTGTCTTTTCGGATTTTACAGCAAACATAGGAGAGAGATACACATCACGGGTGAAACTAAGATTTTAGATATATCTCAAAATACAAAATTATCTACATGCACTAAAATTTGGAAGTTTCTTACAAGACTGTTAATTTTAATTCTTCTAAATTGCTAAAAATCGGTCAAGTGCGAATCGAATTCCTACACGAAGGGTTCCGTACCATCCTACATGTACTTTTTATTAATATGACATACTCTATGTATGTAGTATATTACTTAACTTCGATGACCGATTATGAACGTTAAAAAAGTATCTTGTATGTTTATTTTTTTATTATTTGTTGTAATAGCCGCAATAGAAATACGAGTACATACTCTGTAAAAAATTCAACTCCATATTACGGTATTACGGTTCATGAGATAAAGACGGACAGGTTTGACATACCCTTCGTTGGCACCCTTTGGGTACGGAAACTTAGAAAAGGTATATGTATATTTGGCTTTATATCTTTATATATGAATATCCTATTCCGCATTGTATGTGATATATACATCTAAAAAACAATACGTTTGAATTAGAATTGTTGAAACATATCTTCTTTAGTCTACTCTACTTAATACCTTACAACTGATACCTACTTTAGGAAAATGTATCCTTTTTACATTCTTTATTTTTTTTATCCCAAGAAAAGTCATTATTCATAATTGAACTTAATTTGAAGGCTTCGGGCGTTTCTCACGTACATTTCGTATTTCGGCGCGAACCGGAGCTGTCAAGTCGCACCGCACCGGTCTGTAATATCAAACCGATACACGCAACGGTCATTGACTGATTGCTTGTGTGTAAATTTATTTTAAGTGAAGTTAATCTTATTCAAATTATCTAAAGTTATTCATCCTACATTCGATGTAGACGTCAATTCAGCATATAAGTTTCGCGTTAAAAAGCAGACTTTAACGTTAAAAATCTTTAATATTTTCGTTTATTGACTGACTTCTAAAGGAAATATTCAATTCGGGTGTATGTTTTTTTTGTATATGATTATTTTTTCAATGAAAAGATTATGCTAAAAGATCACATATATATAAATTTCAAGAAAAAAACTCTTCTTTGTATATACTTTTGTAGTTTGCGTCTTTAGTTTAACAAGTAATTATGTATCTTTACTATACTTAGATTATTAGTTATCTATACTTCTATATTAATATTATAAAGAGGTAAAGTTTGTGAGATTGTGAGTTTGTGACGTTGTAGGGGATAATCTCTGGAACTACTGAACCGATTTAGATGAAATTTGGTAAGAAGATAGTTTGAGACCCTGGGAAGGACATAGGGTATTTTTATCCCGGAACTCATCCCATATAGGGGTGAAAATGGGGATGAAAGTTGGTATGGGGAATCAAGCTAGGGACGAACCCGAGCGAAGCGAGGGTGAATCGCTAGTATATACATATATGTATATGGTTTGTGGTGCGAACATTGACGCATAGGAACTATTATTCCCTTGGAAAAGGTAAAAACAGAGAAATATATATTGTATGTAATAAAAAAATAGTAACTTAGTGAAATCTATACATGTTTTTTTAAAACAATGACTGTAACGTATTGTGTATAAAATATAATATATACCCCAAAACAATAGTTATTAAAATTTTGTTTGTTTGTCTGTACCTTTGTCTGTTTGTGTGTGCGCGTTTCGCGCAAAAAGTACTCAACTGATTTTAACTAAATTTTGTGTAGTGATATCTTAATACTTTGCTTAACATTTAGGATACCTATTAGGTACTACAGGAAAATCTTGCATTTCCTTATGAAAACATTATAACCGATTCTGTAGAGTGGTCAACAGAAATTCACATGGCTGAACACTAACTAAACCTTATGAGATACATCAAAACAATGTACTAGAAAATTGCAGATCTTAAAAAGGCTTAGAAAAAAATCTGCAGTAGCATAAGTCTTTCTCCTAAAGTACACCCGCAACTCACACGTACAACTATTTATATCTTATTGTTAGAATAGCACTTTAAATGAAATACCCATTTATTACATTCGTTCATCGTATTTAAACAATTTAAATTTACAATAATGAAATAACACACCGGACCGTTACTCGCACTCTCACACTCTGTCAATATGACAGTAATGTGTCACATACATTTTTAATAATAAAAAAAGAATGTTGCCATCAATTAACAAATAATTATTAGTATATAATAATTGTTTAAAGTATGTACTTAATATTTTGCTCATTGTATTATTTTAAATATGGGAATCTAGTTAAATTCAAACTGTGTCGAAAACTGAAATGTTGAATTTCAATTTATAAGTAGGTACCTACTCTTATAAGTTTAATCATTTATGTTAAAGCAAAAAGTTTAATTGTTTGAAATTTATTTATGGAGTAAATAAGACGTTTGATTAAATACTATCTATTCTACTATTTTCAATATTCTGCTCGAAGTTTATATAACCTCTGAGGCCTATTTATTTTTCGAATAAATTCTGTTACATGTACTATCAAAATTACAAGCAACCCTCAAGAACAACTCGATGTCAGGGTCTATAAAAAGCCTATGTCACTCTTCGGCTCAAAAACGATATCTAAAACTATGCTAAAATTCACATCGATCTGTTACGTGAAAAAAAAAGATGAACTAACAAACCCAATGTGGTATTTTAAAAGAATTTCATTTTTTTACATATTAATATAGGCTATTTGGTTATCTTCCTGTATATATAAATATTGTCTAAGGAATTAACAATAACGTGAGGGTTTAAGCTACGCGACTCATACGTTCGAGTTCGCGGTACTAAAAAAATTCAAAATATGTTACAAAATTATTTCTTAAATGTAAATATGTATGGCATGAATACTTTGCTTTTTTATTATGTTTCGTCTAAAAAGTCCAAACATTCTATACCATATTGACATTAAGCATAGATATAATACTCTAAGATAATCCACGTTTTGTCCTCCCTTAGACAAGGGTGCATTGTTTTTTTTTGCCATCATTGCGCTATGGAAAGAACACGTGCTGCTCAAGACATTACGGTTCGGGCTGTTGTTCGGTATAGTTTAGATTTGATGTAAAGTCTAAAGTTTTGTACGGTGACCATTAGATTTTAACTTCGAAGACGGTTCTTATTATTTTAATTAGTTATTTCTATTTTAAATACCTATGATATGCAGGTTGTGTTAGTTACACTAAATGGATGGGATAATATAATATACCTTACGCAATAAATTATTCTATTGGCAATAGTTTTTATACCTAGTATATAGTAATAGATAAGCAAAATGTAATTATAAAATATTCTATGTGAATATTTATCGTGTTTCAAGTCAGCTCTGTTTTTGTATACCGTTTTATGTATCATATGCATTCAAGTCCTAATATAGTAATACAACATGGCCACAACACGCATAAGTAAGCGGTACGCCGGCTGCGGCAGATGTACGGGGCTCCCTACAATTGACTGGATCTAGCGTTTTTTCTAAACGATTGTGATCAATGCATTGTAGCCGATGCATTGTCAGAACAGATTCTAAAAGTTCCATTTCCAATTGCAATTTTCTAAGATGTTTTGCTAGATTAACTGTGGGAATGATTTGCCCAGGATTAGCTCTATTGTATACTTCTATACGAGAATATTGAACAACTGACGAAGTATTTTCTTTCGTTTCATTTGTTCCAATAACAATCAGTACCTCTTTAGTATAACTTTACTATAACAAAGTTAAAATAATATGAACTTTAGAATGCAGTCGATGAAAATCTCCTTTTTTGGCTTGACCATCTTTGTTTTAGTGCAAAATGCCACAGGTGCGTAAATATATTACCTCCCTATAAGTATGTTTACGATAGCATATTTTTCTTTTTAATACTAAAGATACCTACTACGCCTCGTGTATTTTTCTATCTTTAATACGTAGTGGAAAAGTACATAGGCCTCAGTACCATAGCTGTGACTTCATTTCCTGATAATAATAGTTCTAAAAATAACATATGCGTGAAATTCAAATACGTAAGTCACGTAGGCTCGATAATGTGTTCCCAGTGTCGTGACCCTTGACTGGACCCTATTTAGACCTTTACAAGATTTATATACTAAATGTTACATCAGTCTTTGTGCATATTTTACCAAAAACGGAATGTAAATCGCGATTGGAGTTCTTAGAAGCCGAGCTAGAAAAGTTTTTTCTAAGGTTTTATCGATATTTATGTAAAAAGTACACTTTATAAATAATAAAAAAATGGTTTAATTTATAATAAATAAAAACTTTTTAACAAAAAAATAAAAACCGACTTCAAACAAAAGCACTAAAAAGTAATAAATAACTGATTGGTAGTTTTCATTTACTATACATACCTAATCAAATATTTTCGAAGTCGGTGTGCTTTGCTTTGTATGGGCTGGCACCGATTTCGAAAATATTGGATTAGGTATGTATTTAATAGGTAGGCTTTAATTACTTAGCCAAAGCACACCGACTTCGAAAATATTTGATTAGGTATGTATAGTAAATGAAAACTACCAATCAGTTATTTATTACTTTTTAGTGCTTTTGTTTGAAGTCGGTTTTTATTTTTTTGTTAAAAAGTTTTTATTTTTCCCTTTTTAGTGTAGACAGTAGTAGAAAAGTAAGGATTCTAACGTGTTAGGCTTGTCAAATCAAACAAAATAAGCCCAAACTCAAAGTATCTACTATTAGCCGTTGAAGAGTTCCACCATCCACCTTCTGGCCTTGCCATCAGATCAGGTCAACAACACCGAACTACTATACTATCAACGGAAATAGAAATACTTGCAAAGTTTCAAGTCAATATGACAATTAGAAGTAGGTTAAATTCATCATTCGTTGTTTTTCCACCCTTAGGGGTGGTATTTTTTTTTTGAAATTTAAATGGGACCAATCTGGAAGTATATCCTTTCAAACGACATAAAAATTGTCCAAATCGGTTAATAAATGACGGAGTTCTGAGGTAACAAACATAAAAAAAAAAAAAAAAAAAAACATACAGTCGAATTGAGAACCTCCTCCTTTTTGAAGTCGGTTGAAAATAGCCTACAACTACATAAAATATTATTTATGTAGTTGCAGTCTATTGTTGACCGATTTCTAAAAGTAAGAAATACTCAAATCGAGTATGTATTTATCTATTACACGTATCTTCGCGAAATTTCACCGTTTTTTATGAGTAATTTTAACATAACAGTTCATTTATCTTTATTTTAACAGAAAATTCTGCCCTCAAGGGTAAAATAATAAAATTTAATGTAATTTTTAAAGGTTCGAGTACATTTTTAGTTAAATAATGAAAAGTATTTTCAAAAGGACTTACGATACTATATAACTTTAATTAAGTACTAATATATATTATTAGTTGCCTAATGTTTGTCTCTTTCTTTTACGCTCAATTTAAATACACTGAAGTTCTTTAAAAGATTTTAAAACAAGCTGTTTATGTTCGACTTTAATTTTAATAATACTACTATTTTAGATATTTATTGTGGCCAAAATGAGCTAAACACGTTGTAGAAAAACTCTAGGCAACCTGTCTAGACGGTCCTGAGGAATTCAATGTGAATGACTTTCGAATAGTATCTTTATTGGTGCAATAATCTTAATATTTCATATCTTTCCAATAATTTTCAACTAACTTATAAAAGCAACACTTCTAATCGCTATGGAAACTATCAAGTTTTTATTGGGATGACGTAATATTGCTTCATTAAATCTATACATATAATAAAATTGTAACTAAGCCGAATCTGTACATTAAATATTTTTTGGAAAATCTTATTGAACTAAACAATGTCATTATTATCGATACAGAGGCCGAATCTATGCTTTTTAGAATTTTTGTATGTCTGTCAGTCTGTCTGTCTGTTACCGCATCACACCACTGGAGGGATTTTGATGGAAGTTGGTATGGTGATAGCTAGTTATCCGGGTCAACATATAGGATACTTTTTTCTGCGAGAAAATGTCTCATTTCTGAGAAAAAATACAAAAACTGCAATGTAAGAGTATCTATATAAATATATGTATATCATATCCAGAGCCAGTCTTGCCATGCCCCGAATTTTGTACCAAATTAGGTTTAGACGTGCTGGAACTCGCAAGTAAGCGGATAAAGTTACTAAAATTAAATTACGAACTTAAGAACAATGGTTATTTTAGATGTTCCTCTGAATATATAACTTTAAATTTATATGTACATAAATTTGTATAAAATGATGTTATAAAAACGTACACTGTATATAAAACACACACACGGCATCAACTTAAATATGTTTTGTACATCATACCTTTGGTTAGGAAGAAATCTATACTTATTATAAAAATAAGTCCCCCGGCCGCGTCTTTCTGTCCTCCTGTCTGTCCTCCTGTCTGTCTGTACGCGATAAACTCGAAAACTACTGAACGGATTTTTATACGGTTTTCAACAATAGAAAGAGTAATTCTTGAGGAAGGTTTAGGTATATAATTTATTATGCTTTTATGTAAATTAGCTGAAATACGGCGACAAATGTTGAAGAGGTCGCAAAAAATCTCGCCAAATGGGAACTTTCCACGCGAACGCCGCGTAAACTAGCAAAGATACAGTTAAGTAATGTACTAGAGAATTCAAAATCTATAAAAATGCTACAAAAAAGTCCGCGATAGCATATCTCTATCTCTTACGGTTGACTTACAATAACCACTTTTATGTTAACATTTTTAATTAAAAACATTACGTTATTTTCAAAGTTATTTTCTTTAGTTCGGTATTAATCCTTATCCAAATGAATATTTTAGTTAGCTTAGTCATTTAATGCAGATTAAAATTGCTCTTTACACTAAATCAATCAGATGAATAGTTTTTGAGATATCGTTGTTAGAAGTAATTAGTAGCGAAACATTTTTAATGCTTGGCGAGCATTGAGATGCCTACGGCGAGTCCATCCCCTCTGCCCCGCATCGCTCGACCGCCTGCTCAAGCTATATAAACCGGGCGATGTAGCGCGCGATCCTAGGATACTTTTTACCGCGGGAAAATATCTTATTTCTGAGGAAAAATACAAAAACTGCAATGTAAGAGTATACTAATATGTAACACCTAAGAATTTAGTTTTTGGTCATCTGAACGCGGGCGGAGCCGCGGGCAATGCTAGTATTGAATAATGGAGAAATATTTTTAATATAAACTCAATATGTATACTAAAATTAGCGGCTGATTTAAAATTCCGCATATTCTAGTCATATGGATATTATAGACATATGGACGTTTAAAACGTATCTAGCAATGGGTCCGTTTTAATCTTAGTGGATTGTCGGAAGCTCATAACGACGCTAGTCCTAAGTTATGACCAATAAACACGATAGATTTGAATATAAGGCGACGAGACGGCGACTATCTTTTTGTAGACAAAGGTCTTACTGCATCAAGTAGCTAGATCGCCGGGAGCTCTCCATATATTTCATAATCGTCCAAGCGTAAATTACAGCCTATTGAAATGAAGTGGATACTTAGTAAGTGTTTATTTTTGTACGCTAGTTATATAAATTAACCAAATGTTTACGTTTTATATTTTTATTTGTTCAATTTCAATAATATAGACAAACAAAAAATAGGTAGGTACGTTATATCTCGGCCAGCCAATTCAATTATTCCATCGCCCCTTTACATGTGGTATTGACAGATAATCTTAGTTGTTTAACAAGTCGTCTAGACTAAGTTCTTTTACTCGAATTTTTTCACGTTATCGTAGTCTCGGAGACATATCATTAAATTGGAATATCTGTGCAGTACATTTTCCGAAACCCTTTTGCCTACATTGTCTGGGAATGCCACCCTTCAGCAGTGCCCTTTATAGCCCTAATCCCCCTCTAATAGTGGTTATAACGACCGATGTTCGGACAATTCTAAATTGTCCTCCAACTCGCAATGAATTTTAAGTGAGCAATATTTGAGGGCATAACTTTATTACGTCATTTGGACGTGTTTAAGTTGATAATTTGAGGATCGAAAGCAATAAAATTCTCTTAGATGATGCTGCAATAAATTAGCATTGAGTGATTGGATTGGAATGGGTTATTTGATCAAAATGACTAACTAATAGCCATTATGTATATATATATATATATATATATATATATATATATATGTGTATGTATATATTTGTTATATTAATACACGAGTGTATGGCCTGGGGGAGTGAATGTTAAAGCTGGCAAACGGCCTGTAAGAAGTTATTTTCCGTAACAGTCTTGACGATAGGGTGCTTAGACATAAAAATAATCTCATTTATCATGCTCCCCTAGACTTTGCAATTAGCCCTCGGGCTATGGAGACATATTGCTGTACTTTTCACCTTTTTCGAGTACCCTGCAAATCTTTTTTATAACTATCCACCCTAAACAAGTCTAGACAAATGTACGTCAGTCGAATTACTTTTGTCTCAGTATAATGATAAAATGATTTTTTCCACTTTTCCAACGTAATATTTTTCTGTTTATTTGTATATAAACTACTATTTATTGTGACCAAATAACCTATTATAATGACGAATAGCTGCAATATCTCCCATATTTTGTTGTAATTTCTTTATGGCCTTGATAAAGTTAGATTGTTTTTTCTAGATTATCTTAGCTGACTTGCTAGACTTGCTATAATCACATAGGTGCTTTTAGCAAAAATATTCAATAAATATTTTTGTCATAATTGTCAGTAGGTATTGTTTTCATTAAACACGTTCGATGTACATAATATATATTAATGTCTGTAAATAAATATGTTGGGACATCAACACACAGCACCATCTATTTCCATAGTAAGCTACGAGGCTTGTGTTAGATAGTTGATACACTACAAAATATATATAACTTTATAAACACCCATGACTGGAGTACAAACATTCGTTCTCATCACACAAATGAATGCCCTCAGCGGAACTCGAACTCGCGACCGCTGGTACAGGAAGTAGGGCAATACAAACTGAGCCAAATGTGTCGTATACTAACATTGCAACTTGCAAATTGAACTATTGTGTATCATCTACAATAAATAATAATCATAAATTATTCTTAAAATGTTACAATTTGTTCAAGTAATTCTTGTACATAAACAAATTCATCGTTCACGAGCCTGCTGGGGCATTTCATAATATCTAATTCGATGGGCAAATATTGATCGAACGCATTTCCTGGACAGGATATTTGTACGCGTGAATTATTGATCCTTTTATAGGTATATAAGATTTTTCTTACGAGTAAGTTTCTTTTATAGTTTAATATTATATTTATGATTTATACTAATGAGGAGGGGGATCAAGCCATAGTCCACCAACCAGGTGCGGGTTGGCAGGCTTCACATGTCTTTCGAAACTTGTTAAGTTCTCTCAAACATGCAGGTTTCCTCATCATGTTTTCTTTCACCGAAAGACAAGTGGTAATCATGTTGGAAATCATTAGCACATAAATATCAGAGGTGCGAGACCCGGGATTTGAACCCGCATCACTCTGTTTCCCAAGCAACGCTTTATCACTGGGCTACCACTGCCTACTGCAAATCCAATTTGGAAAATTCTTTATTCATTAGATAGCCGTTTATTGAGGAAGGCTATAGTTTATATATCATACTAACATTACCCGCGGCCCCCCGCGTTCAGATGACCAAAAACCAAATTCTTAGGTTTTACATATTAATATACTCTTACATTGCAGTTTTTGTATTTTTTCTCAATAATGAGACATTTTCCCGCGGTTAAAAGTATCGCTGTATGTTGACCCGGATAACCAGCTTTAACTATACTAAATTTCATCAAAATCACTCAAGTGGTTTTTCGGTGACGCGGTAACACACAGACAGATAAAAATTCTAAAAACTATAGATTCGGCCTCTGTATCGATAATAATGTTTATTTCAATAAGATTTTCCTAAAAATATTTAATGTACGGATTCGGCTTAGTTACAATTTTATTATATGTATAGATTTTAAAGTTTATCTGTTCCATACTAACTGTTAAAATGTACTAGGGACGAACCCGAGCAAAGCGAAGGTGAGTCTCTAGTTATCATATAAAAATCTTAAGAATTGTAAAAACTTTTATAAACCTAATTTTAATACTAACTCTTCTCTGCTCGTGTGGGAGATAAATTCGTATATAATGTAGCCTATATTCATTAATCCATATCTATTCTAAATTTACTCAAGTTCGTTGGGCAATTACTGCGTTTAGAAGTAACGGAGTGTTTGATATGGACATAGGATACTTTTTATCCCGGAAATCATCCCTTAAGGGGGTGAAAATGGAAATAAAAGTTTGTATGGGGAACTAAGCTAGGAACGAACCCGATGGAAGCGAGAGTCAGTCGCTAGTATATAATATGTCTAGCGACTCACCGTCGCTTCGCTCGGGTTCGTCCCTCGGTTGATTCCTCATACAAAATTTCATCCCCATTTTCATCCCCTTAATGGATGATTTCCGGGATAAAAAGTATTATATATCCTTCCCAGGGTCTCAAACTATCCTCTTATCAAATTTCATCTAAATCTATTTAGTAGATCTAGAGATTACCCCCTACAACCTCACAAACTCACATTCTTTACCTCTTTTTAATATTATTAGAGATGACACTTCTCGTCCGATACTTAATTATTGACTATCTCTTCACAGTTAAGGGAACAAAAAGTGTGTTCTGACATCTGCGATGTACAATACCTATATTTTTATCACTTTTAGTTACCTGTATTTTTTGTGACAATTTCTTTGCCTTTTATAAAGATTTATTGTCGTTATTTCTAATTCAACGTTTCAACTTAGTTATGTGACAAGAATTAGATGCTTAGGTCATTTTCATGATTAAGACTGCTAATAATATCTAGGCAAATACATAGGCAATTATCACGTTTTTGGCGCCGGATGGCTTGTTGGCTTGGTCTCGGTTTTAACGACTACCTGACTCGCTTACCTGCTATAGCATATTGTTGAGTTTAATTTTAAGCAATTAAAGCCTCTGTTACTAATGACTTAATGATTACATTACCTTGAATATGCTTATATTAATTCATAGAAATAACGGCTTCGACCAATTTGACTGTTTAGTATCGGACTTTGGATATTAGTGTTTTAACTAATGTAATATAAAATAAATATAAATAAATATGTTAGGACATTAACACATAGCACCATCTAGTTCCATGGTAAGCTACGAGGCTTGTGTTATGGATACCAGATAGTTGATACACTACACATAATATATAACTTTAAATACATACATATAAATATAAACACTCATGACTGGAGTACAAACATTCCTGTTCATTACACAAGTCAGTGCCCCCAGCGGGACTTGAACCCGCGACCGCTGGCATAGGTAGTAGGGTCACTACTAACTGAGCTAAACGTGTCGTCGTCGAGAATGTATAATGTTAATAATATTTAATTTTGTAATTCTACTTAGTATTGCAAATACCTAAATACTTAAAATAAGTTAACGTTTGCATTAAAATAGGTCCATGTTATTCAAGACATGTTGAAAAAAAATGATTTGTCAGCGTTGGATATTTTGTCAACATTTGCGGATTCGATAAAATAAAATACTCTGGATATAGGCAAAAAGAAAACGTGTTATTAATAAATTCATTTTAGCAAAAGTATACCCCATACGAAAGGAAATATCTTTTAAATAGTATCTAATAGAACGCTTTTCATTGGCAAGTACAAGGTACATCACTTGGAAACGGCTGACCCGATTTAGCTACTTTTTTATTTTAAAATGTTCGTAAAATTCTGGATAACGGGGTAGCATTAAATTATTAGCGAAACGGTAATATATTTAATTGACTAGCAACTCACGCTCGCGTCGCTCGGGTTCGTCCATAGCTTGCTTCCCAATAGAAACTTTCATCCCCATTTTCACCCCGTTAAGGTATGATTTCATGGATAAAAAGTATCCTATGTCCTTCCCAGGGTCTCAAACTATCTTCTAACCAAATTTCATCTAAATCGGTTCAATAGATCCAGAGATTACCTCCTAGAACGTCACAAACTCACAACCTCACAAACTCACTAGATATGTATAGAATTCACAAAATGTAAGGGGATACTTTAATCCAACAGCATCTTTAAGGCTTTGTCACTCTCAAAACAATAACATAATGCAATCCATCTACTGATTTGATAACTGTTCGGATTGCATCATAAAACGGTGTCGTAAAATCTCGCACTTATATTGTTATTAAGGAGTCGTTTGTTTTACGAGCGCATATTAAATACATGGTGAAAGTATGTTAAGGGTAAAGGGACGTTGCGCTTCTAATACTTAGGGTGGATGATAGTTATGCCAAGAGTAGGTAGGTAAGGTAGGTAGGTAAGAGGTACCACTGCTTTAAGTACTAGAGATGTAAAGTTTGAATGTGTGTTAAAATATAAAAAAAATCACAATATCATCACTAAGTTAAAATACGAACCGAATTATACTTTTTTTTAAATATAACTGGCATATATATTTTTTTAATAAATAAATTATATATTTTTTGAATTTAATAGTAAAACTTATAAATATATAGCCATACTAATATTATAAATGTGAAAGTTTGTGAGGATGGTGGATAGATGGATGAATGTATGTATGTTTGTTACTCTTTTACACCAGAACGGCTGAACGGATCTGGATCAAATTTGACACAGAGAAAGATTATAGTCTGGAATAGCTTAGAAGTTACTTTTTATCCCGGAAAAATCTACGGTTCCCGTGGGATAGATTTGTTTTCGTCTGACGAATCCGAAGGAAAGTGAGGGTGAGTCGCTAGTAGTAAATAAAAATGATAATGTCGTTATTGCCTCGAAAGTCATATCCCATTTAAAAAAAGATCTGAACTCATAAATATTCAACGTTTAAATAAAACTATCTTAATTTTTAACCCCCGACGCAAAAAGAGGAGTGTTAGAAGTTTGACGTCGATGTTATATTTGGTTTATGCTATGTTTGGTTAATATCGGTCCAGCAGTGTTAGAGTATCAGCTCGTTTTGACGTATGAATAGTCGATTAAGTGCTTCACGCGTGCCAGTGTAATCGTTAAATGACAATTAATTTGCGTAGAGATTTTTTTAAATTTTAAATTTATAATTATAATTATAGATTATAGTATGATTGTATATCAATTGTAATTTCAAGAAGTACGGTATATATAATTATTCGAGAACCATGATTTGATGAGATGTTAAGATTATTTTTAAATGAAATGTATATTTTATCTTGTAATAATGCATTTTTACGATACGGACTAAATAACTTTTATAACTTTTAAGTATGGGTTAATAACTATAAAATCCTATTCGTAATTGGTATTTTGTGTCTTTAAAATATCAGAGATACGGCTATAAATCAATGTCGTCGCGAATTTAGTTTGCAATAGCATTATTTTTATTCGGCCTTATTTAGAGTACCTACTTATACAGGTTTACGAGTATGCTGTTAGAGATTGACATTTTTTATTAATAGGCAATAACTGTACATACTTTATTTTCGTATTACATATATTATGTTTAAATTGATTTTGAACAACATATTGATTATTTTTTTAAGACCACAGTGAGTTTCCTAACGGTAATTTCCATGCTTTTATGCAACAAACGAAGCATATGCGCATAAAAACTGCGCTATTAAATTAGTGCAAACCATACTACACTCCTTTATCACATATTAAACTTGCACCAGATAGTTAATACATTACACATATATAACTTTAAATACATACATATTATAAATATAAACATCCATGCCCCAGCGGGACTCGAACGCGTGACTGCTGGCACAGCAAGTAGGATCACTACAAACTGAGTCATACGTGTCGTCAAAGTGCATTAAATCGGACGAATATGTTTCATTTGAAAAATTATAGTGTTTATATAAATTTTGTGATCTGAAACGAGACGATAAAATTAAATAAAACCAACTAGGGATTTGTCCCAACAATACAAACTTGCGGGCTAGACTATTATATAAATATATAAATGCCCACTTAAGATTCTATCTAAGTTGTGCGCAGTGCATACATCCTGTCAGTACGACACGAGGGCTGTTATTTGCTTAAACACCAACAACTGTAGTAATTTTTATATATCTTATATCTTGAAATTGTGAAAATTGTATAGAATTTATCATTTTTAATTACTTACAAAGTATTTTAGAAGTTAATGGTAATTTGTTTTAGTAATGAGGAATACACAGAAAGCTATTTAAAATTCTTTATCATTTGTGAAAACGTTACGTGAGTAATCGTTATAAAAATAACCCTTTGTAAATGAATATACCTATGTAGTTGACTCCAAAGTGGTAGGGCATACCTAAAAGGTAAATTGATGTACTATAAATGTTTATTATTCTCATTGCAAAATGACTTAGCTGGCACAAATGTACATTATGTATGTCTGTGACATAGCAGCGATATAAATAATTGTCTATAATATACATGTTAACGGTTAATATGGAATAGATGGACTATACATACATAGGTATGATACGTTTTATATGCCTTTGAGAAATAATTGAATCCATATACAACTTCCATCCCCCTTTTTTTCTTCACCCAACTTCATCCCATTTCCGGCGTAAAATCTATCCTATGTCCTTTCAAGGGTATAAAACTATCTCCATACAAAATTTCATCTCAATTCGTTCAACGGATTAAGCGTGAGAAGGTAACAGACAGAGTTGAAAGTAACTATAATATTAGTATGGATTATGTATAATTTTTAACTTACCTAAAAAATAATGAGTATCTTACAAATTTCTGGGAACGCTGTCTTAATATTTAACAATGGTAGAATTATTTTCTTATTCAAACTTCTTATTAAGATTTATATCTGTTGTAGTTGGCCCTTCTCGTAGTTGGCACGTGTAGAAATAAATCAAAAAGTTATGACAACCTACGAGTAAATGTCATAGACGAGAGAGCCTATGGAAAAAACGCTACGCATAGCTTCCGACTTAATTGTGAGACACTTAAAATGTTTACGTATGTTTTCCGCCTTTTTTGACGTCCTACTCATCCCAAGGGCACGGGCGATCCTTCTATATGAGAAGGATCAGGCCATAGTCCACCACGCTGACCAGGCGCGGGTTGGCGGACTTCACATATCTTTCGAAAACTTGCTAGGTTCTCTCAGACATGCGGGTTTACTCACGATGTTTTCCTTTACCGTAAGATAAGTGGTAATCATGTTGGAAATGATTTGCAAATGAAAATATCAGAGGTGCGAGACCCGGGATTGGAATCCGCTTCATTCGGTTTTCCAAGCGAGCGCATTACCACTGGGCTACCACTGCCTAAAAAAAATTGAAAAATGTTTATACCGATAGGTAATTTAGTGTGCTAAGATATAATATTCGCATTATTTTATATAGAAATCATTTAGAATATAAACTATAAATTCATTAATGTCGACGTAGTCATTAAAATTAATATAAATAATTTTATAAGAGCTACTTCAATTAAAAAGAAATATAGAGCACTTTTGGAACAAAAATAGTTAATTTCCTTATACAAAAAATGGTTCAACGACTTGAAGTTTTCAATATTATCATAATACACCTAATATTACAATTCTAGCTTACCTAATAAAATATACCGACAAGTGAATTAATATCTTGCCTAATTTGTTATCATATATATATTTATATAATATATATATATATATATATATATATATATATATTATATAAGGAAAAAATCGAGGCGATAAAAATATTTTAATATATTTATAAAAACTTACGTAAGTACAGTCCACAATAGTTTTAGTTTTAACAGCGTTACTCGCGGCTCGCTGGTTTTATTTTTGTGTATTTGCTCTGCTCCTAAAGGTCTTAGCGTGAAGCTAGAACCTTCCTCAACGAATAGGATATGAAGGTCTTAAAGAATTTTAGATTTTATTAATAAGAATTTAAGACTAGCACGTTCAAAAAAATAAAGAAATTCTTGAGCTTTATATGTATATAGTGTAGGTAAATAATCGTCACAAACGTATTTAACGATGTTTAATTCAAACCTAATTGACTATATTCTGTGTAAATCTAAGTTATATGTAGTTATTTATGATTAAGAACATATTATTTATATTGTACGTACTTTTACTAATATTTATAAATGTGAAAGTTTAGATGTTTGGATGTTTGTTACTCTTTCACGCCAGAACGGCTGAACGGGTCTGGATAAAATTTGGCACAGAGATAGATTATAGTCTGGAATAGTACATTGTTACTTTTCGTCCTGGAAAAATGTACGGTTCCCAGGGGATAGATTTGGTTTTTATGTAGATTTAAAGCCGAGCGAAGCAAGGGTGAGTAGTATATTATATTAAAAAATAATCGATGATGTTATACCTACATAATATGTAGTACATATACCTTTTTTTGTGCTGCGGACATATTATTGTTAGCGATAATTGTTTCCGACAGTACAACGATTTCGTGAAGAACGGAAATACAAAGTTTTAATTAGAGAGACAGAGATGAAAATAATGTATGTATGGTTGTCGGACACCTGGAGCGTGAAGTGATTAATATTTGCAGGGCTGTCGCCTTCGGTAAAGTAATCTGCGAATCTCGCCCGCACGTTTGATAGCTTGTCACGGGAATCTGAATGGATTCCGAGAACTATGGAGACCACCGCAGTGTACACTGTACAGGGTGCAGGAGGCTGCATGTTTGATTACCGCTTGTTGCTAATACTTATATCAACATAAGTCAGGATTAACCTTAATGGTACTTGACTTTGAGATGCTAACATTCTTACTAATATTGTAAATGCAAAAATGTTTTTGTTTGTTTGTCCATCTTTAACGCGGCAATAGAGTAATTATGAACGAATGTGATTTTTTTTATATAAGGAGTTGAAAGATTGAGTAGGTTACTTTTTATTTACCCCCCCAACGTTCGTTCACCTTGTCGTGGTCCTCAGTAGTGCCCGGCAACCCAAACGGGCGCGAAGCTAAGAAACGCACAGGGAGGTTGCCCACTTCGGTGGGCGGTGGGAGGTGGCCCTCTTCGGGGGGCGGTGTACCTTGCGGGTTGCTCCTGGTACTTCTCTGATAGCAGAGTGGACCTTGGAGCAACCCCATGGTTGTGGTGGTCTGCTTCGGCAGACCTGCCGTCGGGGCGTCGTAGTTGAATGCGTAAGCGATCCTGCGACGCCCCATTAAGACGGGGGAAGGTTTTGCTGGGTTTTAGTGGGTAGTACTGGTTGTATTACGCCGGTGAGTCCCACACGTCGTGCGTAAATGCATTTCCCAACGTTAAAAAAAAGGTTACTTTTTATTTCGGTACGTTAAATGGCTCCTATGGTTATTAATTGTTTATATTATTCTAAATAATTTAGATTGCTTTTAATAACTTGTAACTATTGTTAAGTTACATTGTTTTCAAAATGACTACGACACTACTGTGTTGGGCGAAGCTCAACCAGATTTATATATATTTTTTTTATATAATATAATTTTTACCGATTTGAAAAAGGAAGAGATAGTTATTTTTGCCAATTATAAAATTATATAATTTTTTTTATGAATTGGTTATATCTCAAAATAAAACAATTTTAGGGATGAATGAATGAATGAATTACTCTTTATTGTACACCCAAAAAGAGAAAAAGAAAAATATACAATATAATATAGAAGAAGGTACAAGAGGCGGCCTTATCGCTAAAAGAGCGAAGGGATGGTCAAATAGGTCCTAATTAGTTAGATTATTAGATTAGTTTGAAGTCGGTAGGTATACCTTTTGAGTTAAAAAAAATATTATTTTAGTTAGTTTATGAGTTTTTGTTCAGCCCTACTTAATTTATATTTGCAGTCGTATTCAAAGCTTAGTATGCAAATGAGATTAACAAAGTTGTCTCTAGACCCTCGGCGCAGCAGACCGTTCAGTGTGCTTAATTGATAATATCAATACATCAAGTAGGTTGCTACTTAAGACCTGTCTGATTATAAATTCTTTCATATTCTATCCATATTATACGACGTTTGATGATTTTTCCGTTAAATGAAATCTAAAGTTTTAGAACCTGTGAATTTTATATGTTATCAAACAAAATCTTCTTTTTCACGGTTCATTAATTGCTTCTTCCAAACTAAAGATGAATACTCTTAAATATTGTGGAGTCCCAACGCCGCAAGCTATTATTTCTCTCGCCTATATTTTACCTTAGTTAAAAGAATATATTAAATGTTATAACTAAATTGTTATAAGAAAATCGATTCGAGCGAACGTTGTTTAAACTAATAATTTTATTTAAAAAATGTGTCGCGAGTACTATTCCTTTCTCGAGCGATTGGGTGGTTACGTATCTATATAAGTACCTATAATAATTTACTTGTATTTATGTTAAAAGCGTCATAATGTGCATGATCGTGTATAATATCTATGTGTTTACCTTTATGTAAACGATCAGCGCAACTGTGTAAATTGTTACTAATTGTAGCTCATATGTCCTTCCAAGTCATGTTACATGTTAAATTTCATCCAAATCTGTGTAGTTGTTTTAGCGCAAAGGAGTAACAAACGTACAGACATGTACAAATTTTCGCACTTATAATACCAATAATTTTTTATAAAACTCTTTATTGTACACCCAAAACGGAAGGAAAACTAAACAAAAATATAGGAAAATATACAAAAGGATGTGATAAAGTGCCTTAAAGTTCATAGACCATACAGCCTAATAGTGAAAGCATCTTCTTACTCATTAAGTTTGTTGCACATTTATTATAATAACATCCGTGACTAAATCTTCTGCAACAAATATTATGTCTAATAAAATCTGCCACGAAAGTAGTTGTGTATTGTATATTACTGTAATCACTTAAGCCGTTTGTTATTTATTATTATTAGCAAATTCCTTAACATATTTTACATGAAAACGGTTAACACATATAAAACTATGTATTTGTTCCACGTCTGTTTGTTCATCGTGAAAAAATATTGTTTTGTATAGACAAATTTTTCAGTTGTTGACAGTTCATACAATAAAAAAATATTTATTTATTAATATAAGGTTGTGTTTATGAAATCTTGTTACATAATGATGTAAAGAAGTTACAAAGAAAGAAGATGATATGATTTTCCCTTGTTTTTGATAAGGAACGTTTTTATTTACACATAATAATGTTACACAATCAGTGTTAGTTAAAAAGTAAAAGACTATTGCAAATAAAATTTAAAGGAAGAGAGGCCACGAAAGATTGCAGTAATCTTTACTAATCTTATAAAGAGACAGAGTTTGTATGTTTGTTTGTTTGAACGCGCTAATCTCAGGAACTACTTATCCGATTTGAAAAATTATTTGTGCGTTAGATAACCTGTTTATTGAGGAAGGTTATATATAGCATCATGCTACTACCCAAGGGAGTGGAACAGTAATGGTAAATGTCAACAAATCGGACAGACCTCCATATATTATTGTAAATTTGGTGTTTATAATTAAACAAATTTTACACGGGTGAAACCGCGGGGCACAGGTAGTTTGTAATACACATAAACAAACATTACATAAATTTAATGATTTTCGTGGGAGTGATCATCATCTTTCAGTCTCGTGATTAAAGTAAATTAATATTTTAAACACAACTTTGGTCCACCTAATTGAATGAATACGTTTAGCGAAGATATAAAATATGCGAAAGTCATTCATTCTTACGACTAGAAAATCACCGTAACTTGTACTGGTTGGATATTACAAGAATATTGCTATTGTATTTGCTTGCTTTTACAAATACGTTGTTCTCAAGTTTCATATTAGTTCATTAATTTTATTACTTGTAAGTATGTAGAGAATGGACATATTCGAAAAGATGGCTTCGATAAACAGTGCCAGTCTAATAGTAATGGATAAAGATAAAGAATATATGTTACATGTTTTTGATTTATAATATCCTAATGCAATTTTTAATACGGTTTAGATGATGAGATTTGAGAGATCATAGTGATATGTACTAAGTATATTAACAGCTTTGAGTGTAAATCAAGTCAAAGGCGAGGTCGCTTAACGGGGTTTTATAACGTTGGCATGAATATTTGTATATACATAATATGTACATATGTTCGTACAAAGTTTGTTCACATTGATGAAGGCACAATAGGTCCTTACAATGCGCTTTATCGTTCCTTTTATTGCCGCTTAGGATTCTCTAGTTCTAATTCTAATTGATCCGTTCGTTTCTTTTTAGTTTTTTTCTCTCGTCTGTTTCTTGCCTTCGCCGATTCGTCCGAATCGTTCGATAAGTACAAACTTATTGTTTTTCAGTTTTGTAAATAAATATTTTCTCACTCTAAATAAAATAGGCTTTTCTTATTAGAATTGTTTTACGAGCTGGTAGTAGCTTTCTTACGGTCTTTTAATGTTTGCATTTAAGTTAAATGAAAAAAATACTTTTTTTTAACAAGTGATAGTAAGAGGTTATTTAAATAATTAATTTGAATGAACTGTGACGGTAGTTGAAACTTGTAATGTAATTGGTGCTATTTTCATTTTGTTAATTGTGGGTAGTCTGTAACAACTATACCTTTAAGACATGTAACACCTCAGTCTCTCCCGTGACCATGGATGCTGTAAAGCATTCGAAACGTCGGGAACCAAAAATCAAAATAAATCCGCGAAATAATCCGAAAAGATAGTTTTATTTAATAATGTCAAACATTCGCGTAAATCTAAGAAAGTATTAGTTTTTAAGTTTATATCGTTCTGACAGATAGACAGACGTGGCGGGGGCCTTTATTTTATAATATGTATTTTTGTTAAATTTGCTATGATCAGCACGTGCACAATCAGATATTTGTATATAATAACAATTAAAAGGTTGCAACATCTACAATAAATTGCCTACAATAATATCGTATTTAGCCAGGACTTTGTTTTGCCATATTGCAAATATGTCTTGTTTACGATCATTCCTCATTTAAACAATAGATTATACTAGCATTGCCCGCGGCTCCGCCCGCATTCAGATGACCAAAAACCAGACACCAGACCAGACAGACAGACTAAAATTCTAAAAACTATAAATTTGCACTGTGTATAGATAATAATGTTTATTTCAATAAGACTTTTCAAAAAATATTTAATGTACAGATTCGGCTTAGTTACAATTTTATTATATGTATAGATTTACGTAACACAGCAGGTTACGCAAGGCACAATGAAAAGCTAACGCGACATTTTTCCAGTGTTGTGTACCGAAGTATGGCAGTAATGAAGACTATCGTGTGCTAGATATTTTGTAGTCTGTAACTACTTGTGCTCAAGTTGTTTTGTTGTTTGTCTATTCAGTTTGATTTATTGTATTTATTAAGCACAACCTTTTTATCTTAAAACTTTTTTCTTTTCAGTAAATAGTCTAAGAACTTTCAAGTTTTATGAGTACTTACTAGATTTCTCACATAGCTTTTTGTATGTGAAATGAAGAAGAAGAAAAATGTGAGACGCATTGTATGTTTCATTATATTACAACGTTGCCAGTTCTTTTCATATTATATTTTTATCACTGTATGTTATATACTAGAGACTCACCCTCGCTTCCCTTGGGTTCGTCCCTAGGTGATTCTTTACATTGACATGACTTTTATATTTATGAACCGATTTAAATAAAACAAACACTAAATGTTAGGTGAAGCTTACCACAATATATTATTGAAAACCACACCGAAATCGATTATATCGTTTCTGAGATTAACGCACACAAAGGCACAGACAAAAAATCTAAACATCATTGTTTTGGGTTCTATTGCGTTAATAAAGACCCCATAATAGTTTTTCTCAAATATCTTGCATGTACAGACGGCGCGGCGTCGGTCAGGTCAGTTACACTTTTACTATATGTGTAGAAGGTATACATACTTATATAAAAAACATTTTTTGATATGCGTAATTTAAATGTCTTTATATAAAAATCTTCTTTATTTTTCACAATAATTTTGAACCTGAAGTATTCGTACATACACAGTAACTAAAGTTGTTTATTAACATCAAATTCTGAAATAAAACTTACATGATATAAAAAATAAAACTTACAGATCCATAGTAATTATTAAAACCAAGAAAATAATTAAAGAAATAAAATAAATAATACGTAAAGAAAGAAAATAAATAATAACTTATAGTTTTTATGTTTCGATCAAACTTATATATGGTAACTAGATATGGATACATTAAATTATCAGTATAAATCTACCAGCCACTAGTGTTTAAAATTACAAATTGCTAAAGTATTTTTAATCACTCATCCGTAGAGTGTTCAGTAATTTACGATGGGTAGCAATACGATAAAATAAAAATTAGGCAAGATATTAAACCATTTCCATTTTTTGAATTTACCCTCCAAATCATTTCTTCGATTTATCGTTCACGGTTTGTTTTACAGCCCTAAAGTTAGTTGAAAAGTATAGACGTCAGTGTAAGTCGCGTAGAATCTAACTTAAGATTTACTTTTGAAGTTTTTAAATTAGGTTGTGATTTATATTATGCAATTTAAATGGTAATCTATACTAATATTATAAAGAAGTAAAGTTTGTGACGTTGTAGGGGGTAATCTCTGGATCTACTGAACCGATTTCGATGAAATTTGGTAAGAAGATAGTTTGAGGTCCTGGGAAGGACATAGGATTTTTATCCCAGAAATCATTCATTAAGGGGGTGACAATGGGGATGAAAGTTTGTATGGGGAATTAACCTATGGACGAAATCAAACTAAATCGCTAGTAATACGACAAAATATATAATCTTTTGCGAATAACTTTAAAGCTTTCGCGGAGCTTTTTACGATTATTATTGGGTTTTGCTTTTATTTCACATACATTTAGTAAATTTCTTAAAAAAATATAAATAATATGAAAAAAGATTTATTATTCTTGTTGTCATTAAACTCCAAGAAAAATATTTTAAAATTATTTATGTTAGTTTACAAAATAAATTATAGACTCCACACGAAATAATTTCGTTGGATTAATAAATTATCATACGGTTAATGCTATCCCTTAGCATGTAACTGTGTCTCTATGAGACACATTCATAATTTTTACGGTCCCGGCGATATCTTTAGAGCGTCGTTTGGATTTATGTCCCGCGCATGTGGCGGGTGACACTTGCATCGCGCTGCACTAGTTTTACTAGCGACTTACACTCGCTGCGCTCGGGTTCGTCCCTAGTTACGATTTAGCATTTGGTATAGATTTCTCAGAGATGAGATATTTCCCAGCAGTAAAAAGTATCCTATATGTTGACCCGGATAACCAGCTATCATCATACCAAATTTCATCAAAATCTGTCCAGTGGTTTTCGCGGGACGCGGTAACAGACAGACAGACAAAATTCTAAAAATTATAGATTCGACCTCTGAATAATAATGTCAATTTTAATAAGATTTTCAAAAAAATATTTATTGTACAGATTCGGCTCAGTTAGAGTTTTATTAAGTATATGTATAGATTTTAAATATTGAATTTACTCTTCCCTTGTTCATTAAGTATATTTTTAAGGAATTAAGATACTAATAAAATAATAAAAAGGCAGAGTTTTTTTGTTTGTTTAGACGCGTTAACCTCAGGAACTACTAATCCGATTTGGAAAATTATTTTTGCATTAGATAGCTATTTTATTGAGGAAGGCTTTAAGGCTATATATCATTTAATATATTATTCTATCTATTCCATACTAACCCTTAGAACGTACCTAGGGACGAAGCCGAGAGAAGCGAGGGTGAGTCGCTAGTTCATAATAAATTCTGTACAAGTTTTAGTGTTAAAAGAAAGCCGTTAGTTGTTTGATATGAGCGATACAAAAGTTAACTCATTTCAAATAGAACTCAAGTACGCTGCCTAAGTGTGCAGTGTCTTCTAGATTAGCTAGAACTATACATCAGGGTATTGTAACTTGTAATAATAAATAATACAGTATAATGAAAACTTTACATCATATGAATAATTTTATATTCAGTAGGTACGGCAATTAGAATTGTTTTTTTTTACTTAATTTATAACAGCGCTAGCAAGATAATAAAATAAATACTGATTATTTTTTACTCACAGAAAGCGTTTCTGATGAGACTCTCAATAACGAAGTAAATAATTGCTATTGGAAATTTAAAGACTGTTTTTTCTCACATTTTATAGCTCCTTCTTTATTTATAATATGTATAATTGTTACAGATATTGGAATTCTTAGAAAAACAGTCGCACGTATAGGTTATGTTTTGTTGTACATAGATATTATATGGTACGTTACGTTTTAACGGTTAGTATAGATTTCTCAGAGATGAAATATTTTTCCGCAATAAAAAGTATCCTATATGTTGACTTAGATTATCAGCTATTATCATACTAAATTTCATCCAAATCCCTTCCGTGGTTTTTTCGTGATGCGGTCCCAGACAGACAGACAAAAATTCTAAAAACTATAGATTCGGCATCTGTATCGTTAATAATGTCTATTTCAATAAGATTTTCAAAAAAAAATATTTAATGATTTACAGATTCGACTCAGAATTTTATTATATGTATATGGACAATAGAATGACTAGGATGTATAATTTTTGTATTATTTTAGTTATTTTTGTTTCAAAAATGTTGTCATCATGTTTATTATTTGAAGTAGTTTTCTATGAGCGTATTTATCATAGGTTTTCCCATTTGATTTGGCGAATTGTTGAATATAAACGTGTACATCATAGTAGGTATAATAATAGTACTTAGTTTCTTATAGTGTACTAGCATTGCCCGCGACTCCGCCCAAGTTCAGATGCCAAATAACCAAATTCTTAGGTTTTACATATTAGTATACTCTTACGGTGCAGTTTTTGTATTTTTTCTCAGAAATGAGACGTTTTCCCGCGATAAAAAGAATCCTATGTGTTGACGGGATAATCAGCTATCACCATACCAAATTTCATCAAAATCCCTCTAGTCGTTTTTCTGTGATGCGGTAACAGACAGACAGACAAAAATTCTAAAAACTATAGGTTCGGCCTCTGTATCGATAATAATGTTTATTTCAATAAGATTTTCCAAAATATATTTAATGTACAGATTCGGCTTAGTTACAATTTTGTTATATGTATAGAAGAATAAATTAGCTCCGTCTAGAGCCATATCCATACTAGTCTTTGTGAGTATTAATTTAAACCAAGTGCTGTTTAAATTTGATTATACATTCTTAAACTTATATATTTATAATATTATGTTAAGAATTTGTTTGATTTGGTATTCTGTTGTGGAAAATATATGAATTCATTGAATGCTAAATATATACATATAAAAATTAATTGCTGTTCGTTAGTCTCGCTAAAACTCAGAAACGGCTGGACAGATTTGAATAATTCTTTTTTTTTTATTGGGTGAGTCGCTAGTGCTAAATATAATGCAACTCAAAAAAGCTGTATAGCTTAAACATTTATTATTGTAGGTATACTTCGTTATTATCAATATAATTTAAACCTACTAACTTTTTTTAAAGATACTCGTATGTTTCAAACAATGTATACATAATTTTGAAATGATTATTATATTCATTTGATTTATGATTGTTTAAACAATTTATTTAAAGATCTTTGTTAAGGTTTTTCTAACAAAAATATCACACGTAATTGATTCACATGTAAGTGATAACTGATAACCTGTTTAGGACGTCCCTGTATTTCGCTTGTCGTTAAGAAGAATTTCCAAATTTATCTTTATATTCCGCATTCCACTGGTTTTGCTCTAAATAAAAGAGTTAATAGTCTCCGTTCGTCCCACGTGCTGTGTTGTTAAGGCGCAGTCGTTTGTTTTTATTGTTAATTAATCAATATAATCATTAAGTATTATATGTAGATTATTAATATTATTAAATTAATTTTATTAATAATAATGTTCGTTTGAAACAGGTTATGAATAATAATAATTATTATTATTGTCCTTCCGCTTCTAGCCTTAGTTTCTAAAAAAAATACTGTTTGATAAGCAAGCAAATCTGATAAGATAAAAGAAACTACGAATTTTATTACTCTTTTTATTAATAATTATCAAGTAGGTACTTACTTCATTTGCTAAGGAAATGAAGACGTCTAGTTAATGCAGTTTGTAATCAACGAAGTTTACGACTTCACATTATTGTCTAGTTCTCTCTTGTGTTAACTCGGAAACTTTCGTCATAATCAATATATAGTGTATCATTCCACCGGCTTACATCGTGTAATTTATATTTTACGATTTTTTTATGGTATATCCAATAGTGATATAGCATTTCAACGTTAACTGCTCATCAGAGGCCGACCCTTATTCCGATAAAACTTAGTTATAAATAAAACGAATGAAATTTTATTGTTTAAGCCATAGCGTCGCTTTGTGGAACCGATAAAGTTAATCGTTCATTTTAATTACACGTTCAATGATTATGTATTATTCATAAAAAAAAATTTTTTTTTTAGTCAGTAGTAATCATAACTTTTACATTAACTATAAATATTGTTTATGAACAAAAAAATATTCTATATAGAAATACATATTATGTATATATGTACATACACTCTTAAATATTATACAATTCGTATAAACATGACTTAATTTTGCTTTGCGAAATAGCACTTAAGTTTGGAGCGAATGATTCGTTATCAACGTTAGTGTAACCGAGTTTCGCATAATATCTAGTTTTCGTTGGTTGTGTCGCTCCTTAACTAGAGATCGTAATTGTGCCAGGATGTCAGGAATAACCGGCTGACTCACGACTTCGTAACGCCCACTGATAGACTTTTTACTATTACATGGATTAGGAATTATTCCAATATATCCAAACATATTTATTTATTTATTTATTTATTTATTTATTTATCATTATTAGTTATATGTAATTATCTATCTTATTATCTAGTTAAACACTAGGTATAATTTCATATTCTCTTTAAATTCGTAAGCATATTAACACCGTGTCTTTATCGTGTGTGAATATAAAACCAGAACGCCCATTATATTTCTTTCGACGTAACTGTCCGACAGAGTTACGATCATTTGTACCATTTTTATTCGCATTTTTATTCGCATCAAAATGAATGGGCCCAGAAATTATCCTGTCTCAATGCTACTTGTGGTTTATATATAGGAATTGTGCCAGTTTCACGTAATGTATATTTTTCAAGGCTACCGGAACATTTTTCCGTTTTATAAACAATCGCTGCTGGTATTGTTGTTTTAGAATACGCTAGGTTAATGCGCAAAGATGATATATGGCACCGTTTCCAAGAATCATACTAAAATTTCTAAATATATGGCCGTGTTTAAAATCAAAATTAAATTAGGTATATGATGTTAAAGTCAACACATAGCGGAAAATGAGCTGAACTGAATAAGCTTGCGTTACATAGAGGTTACTCAAATCTACTTTAATTTGAAATTGATTGGCTTAGACTCGTTTGTCTGGCGGCGTAGTCTTAACATGATTTTGATTAAGAGCTTTAGCTAGTTCTTATCACACCTTTTAATTAAGTGGATTAACTCACAAATTACAAGAACCTTTACAATATTTACAGGCGTTAATAATTAAATACATATAGCCACTTGAGGCAATTTCGGCAAACAAATTGTTCGGTAAAAAATATTAAAATAAATTGTTTGGTAAAAAATATTTTAAAAGAAATATCAATAAAAGAGACTAGAATTATGCCTTTGGTTTCATAAGTAAAAAAAAATATTTGAGTGTTAGAGTCGATTGTCAGCAATTATATGGTTCTTAGCGTCAGAAACTACTAGAGATACTATTAACAATATCGATGCGGAGAGAGTGACATCGTAAAAGACTTTGTTGCGAGTGTGCAAATGTCACTTGCTTGACGCTCTCAAAATAGCCCAGCCTTTCTGGCAAGTGTCTGGAATAGTTTGTCTACGACGACAGACACCGTCGACTGCAATAGGCCCCCTTAGACAAGTATGACTACAGTCATACTTGTCTAATCTTGTCGATTTCTATTATCGATATTGCGGATAGAAAATTAAAAAATATATGCAAATGACGTTTTCTGATTATCTATACATATAAAATTGTAACTAAGCCGAATCTGTACATTAAATATTTTTTTGGAAAATCTTATTGAAATAAACATTATTATCGATACAGAGGCTGAATCTATAGTTTTTAGAATTTTTGTCTGTCTGTCTGTTATTGCATCATGGGAAAACCACTGGACAGATTTTGATGAAATTTGGTATGATCATAGCCGGGTTAACATATAGGATACTTTTTACTGCGGGAAAAAATCTCATCTCTGAGAAATCTATACTAAACATTAAATCGTACCTAGGGACGCACCCGAGCGAAGCGAGGGTGAGTCGCTAGTATGATATAATGTTAAGATACTTACTTTAGATTTCTATTAGCTATAACTCTTTTAGAATGTCTTCTTATTTAAACACTTCACATAATACAATGGATGTTTAAATTAGATTTTATTATATTAGTGTATCTACGTAATAATTGCCTTGAAACGTACTGAAAATGTTTCATCATCCTGCTGATTTAGCAATTACGGGTTCGATTCCTCTTCAAGGTAATTGTTTATTATTAGGTAATATCAAATCTCTGCAAAGTAGTATACATACGTAAGTATTCACTACGTATTCAGTTTATAACACGTTCAAATAAGTTATCCTGTGACTGTATTATATTCATATTTATTTCATTGTTTGTTTTTATTTTCCTCAAATTACGGGGAAAGAGCTTATGAATTGTAATTAAAAAGAAAGCGTAGTTATTATTTAGTGCGGGTAATTTAAGTTGGTATTTCCTAACATGCGGGCGGCCCCTTCGCGCGTACGCATGTTAGATAACATGTCATAGTTTCTAAACAAACCCACAATATATTGTGTCTATACGGTGTTTGTGTAATTTTTAAATGAACTTGATAATACCCATACATTTAATTAAGTTTAAGTTTACATTACCTATTCTTATATCTTTTGGTTCAAAATTCAAATGCTGTTAGCCCTAAGGGCCTTGACATCGTCACCGGGCAAGAGGGTCGGGCTAGTGAGTACGTCCGCAAGTGTACAATGTACATTAGTACTAGCTCTCTATATATGTATACCTAAATAATACGTAAGCAATTGTTTGTTGCCATCAGCGTTTTTATGCCAATCATAAGGGTTAAAAATTTCAGCGCAGAGTTAAAGTTAGATAAATAAAAATCTTTATTGGAGCAAACTGAAAAGTCACATTATAGATTGTATGAGAAAGACTACTCGTAAATTAGTTAGGGCCAGGTTCTATCAAGTTATAATATCTTTAATACGATTATGAATGTCTTTCTTTTTCCTTATATCTTTTTATTAAAATTAAAATTAACTGTTAAACTAATCTTGATAAAACTTTTTATTCTTGAGATATCTGACATGTATATAAGCTGCTTCTAGCAGAATCAATTTTTTACATAGCTCGTATGTAACCTTTCTACAGTATTTAATTATAAACAGCCTTATTGTGTCATGTTCCCGAAATGTGCGTTCCACTTCGACGACAAGGATGGATGATCATTTAGTAATATATCATATTAATGCACCCAGATTTACATTTGTCATAAAATTGCAAGTCCGGTGAATGGCTATTAGCAGCTAAGTACTCTTCCTATGTTTTTGGCATTCTGCCGAGTTACACTGCAGTTATACAGATCGTACAGGGAAGAACTACTAATGATCTTATTCAAAATTTTCACTTTAAGAGCAAAATTATACTTTTTATCATTAGCAACATATTATTTTATAGGATAGACTAAAGCACCGTCTTAAAATATTTTCTGCTATCATTTCTAAGATTACAAGTAAGAATAAGAAGATAATTTGAAAATAAGCCTTTTTTGTAGAAACATTATTTTTAGTTTGTATAATTTGTTATATATATATATATATATATATACATATATATATATATATATATATATATATATATATATATATATATATGCCGCCCGCGTTCAGATGACAAAAACCAAATTCGTTTCTGTATTTTCTCTCAGAAATGAGATATTTTCCCGCGGTAAAAAGTATATGTTGACCCGGATAACCAGCTTTTACCATACCAAATTTCATCAAAATCCCTTCAGTGGCTTTTCTGTGTTGCGGTAACAGACAGACAGACATACAAAAATACTAAAAACTATAGGTTCGGCATCTGTATCGGTAATAATGTTTAGTAATATTTTCCAAAAAATATTTAATGTACAGATTCGGCTTAGTTACAATTTTATTATATGTAATAGATAATAATTATTTTTAGAGGAAGGAAAGTAAGTCGGTACGTATTACCTAAATTGAACATTAACTAAGAAATAAAATTAATTAAACATGGATCAAAAACATGAGTAATAGAGGAAAACATATTTTTATACCATTTCTATATTGACTACAAGTGACTCATCCTCGCTTCGCTTCAGGCTCGTCCCTAAACAAAAATGAATTATCCCACGGGAACTGTATATTTTTCCAGGATAGGAGGAGCCGCGGGCAATGCTAGTATTAAATATTTATGTTATTACTGTATTCAAAATGTCTAAAAATAAACATTGGGCACATTATATGAATATTAAACATTATAATTTATTAATTCATTTTAACTGGATCTACATATGGAATAACTTATTTCCTTCTATGTTTTGCACTTTATATCTAATTATTTATTTATGCTTGCAAATATTGGATTTTTAAAGTTTTTTAGAATGTAGCAAATTAATTGTTATTAAATTCTCTCTCTCTCTCTATGAATCTCCATCTGAAACAGAAATTAAATGCGAATCTAATATTTTCAGTTTGTTTGTTGAGCGTGTAAATAGCCTTAATTACAGCGCACGTGATGTTACGACTTACGACATGCGCGGGCGCCGGCGCCGCAACTCGGTCAGTGGGCCGCGTCTTTGCTAGGCGGGAAATTGTTCGTGGATTAGATTCCGTTGCGTTGGGCGGAATTTGTACGTGTGAAATGCTTACAGAATTTAAATATAATTGATAACCTAAACGTTAGAAATTTTGTAAAGATTTATAGAAATTTTGTTAATATTAAATAGGTTTCGTTAAAAGATGCTGGAGATGTTTGTAAAAATGAGAAACAAGTTCGTTTTGTAAAAAAAATGTTTGTCTTTGTGTTTGTACTTTGTTTTTAGAGGCATTATCTTTTGAAATAAATTTTTGAAGACGTTCCAATAGAAAATCTAAAAATATTTAATGGATATATAGGTTGTTTCTCTAATAATAAAGGTTTTTTTTTTAAATAAAACCGCAATCAGTGTATAGGACAGGAATAGAGTAAAACAGTTCTGTTAATGTCATAATTTACAATTTTTTATTTTCCTTCCTTTTACTTAGATCTAAAATTATTATATCATTAAATATCCATCTTCCAAAGTAATTTTCAAGCATAAATAAATAGGAAATTCAATGCAGGAGGGTCAATAAAGCTATTAGACGGCGCTGCGATGTCCATTACTGATAACAGATGCATGGGGAGGGTGGTTATGGTGACCATTTCCTTACGTCTGGAGAGGACTTCGGTTTGATTACTTTTAACTAAAAAGATACACTGACTTAAAATTAACTTTATCGCGAAAATCTGTAAATAATTGTCGGGAGATAAAGCGTAACCTATACAAAAAAACCTAAACGCCCAAATTGTGTAGAGACTTCTTTGAGAGGGCTAAAAAAACAAAAAATATCTAGAAAATATAAAAGCAGTATCCCTAAGAATAATATATCATTCATATTCTACACTATTAGTTTGTAAGTAATTAAGTATATAA
The DNA here is from genome assembly GCA_921882275.1 of Brenthis ino. NCBI lineage: Eukaryota > Metazoa > Arthropoda > Insecta > Lepidoptera > Nymphalidae > Brenthis > Brenthis ino. The sequence goes on along the minus strand of OV170228.1, from coordinate 10,733,881 downwards.
TTTTATTGTTGTCTGGTCTTGTTTGTAAATATGTAGTATATTTTATATGTATATTAAAACTAGTATATAAATACAATATTATCGTATAAATGCTTACTAGCAGTACCCGCGGTTTCGCTCGCACTAAAACTATAAAAACCTCTAAAAAGGTAGGTTTCATACAAACTTTCATCCACTATTTTACCCCCTTATGAAATAAATTTCGAGAAATGCTAAAACACTTAATTTTATTGAAGAGGATTAATGCCAAGTTTCAAGTAATTCTGATCATAAATATTTTTTTGCGTTGTATTATAACGTGTTTTACCGTGGGAATGAGATAATCTCCCGCGGTATAAAGTAGCCAATGTCACTCTCCAGCCCTCTAAGTATCGCCACACAAATCACGCCAATCCGTCACTCTGTTTCGACGTGAAAGAAGGACAAACAAACAAACACACTTTCACATTTATAATATTAGTATGGATATAAATAAATTTTTTTATACTCAATGTCCATTTGGTCACCCCAGTCACGAAAGATAACAAGAGCAATTTGCAGATCTAATATCTGTCCCATGAAATTGTACGCACCCTAAAATAGGCAGGATGACGGATACAGCCGCGTCCCGTGACGTGGGCGGAATTAACTATAATATTTGCTTTCAACAATATGACACAGTGATTTTTATTTCTAACACGTATCTGATAGATGTTGACGTAGGTGAATGCCTTTGTGTATTATAAGTTAAGCATTGTTTTTATCCCTAGTTTTCCTCTTGGCTAGTTCGATTATAACATCTTCATCACTTATATTTTATAGCATTGCCCGCGGCTCCGCCCGCGTTCAGATGAACAAAAACCAAATTCTTAGGTTTTACAGATTAGTATACTCTACATTGCAGTTTTTGCATTTTTTCTCAGAAATGAGATATTTTTCCGCGGTAAAAAGTATCCTATATGTTGACCCGGATAACCAGCTATCATCATACTAAATTTCATCAAAATCCTTCCAGTGGTTTTTTTGTGATGCGGTAACAGACAGACAGACAAAAAATCTAAAAACTAAAGATTCGGCCTCTGTATCGATAATAATATTTATTTCAATAAGATTTTCCAAAAAATATTTAATGTACAGATTCGACTTAGTTACAATTTTATTATATGTGTAGATTAAAACATAAAACGTTCTAACGGTTAGTATAGATTTCTCAAAGATGAGATATTTTCCCACAGTAAAAAGTGTCCTGCATGTTGACCCGGGTAAGCAGCTATCATTATCCAATCCAGTGGTTTTCTCGTATGAAATAAATGACGTTTGATAATAATAATAACTTCTAATTTTGAGCAAATAACTTAAAAGTTTAGTTATATTTTATGCTACTAGATTAGGTACATTCCTTTTCAATTAGCCGTTCAAGCATGATTATCGGAATCGTAAGGCAATTTCGCCCTGATATTATCGATAATGGCCCCGCATTCAATATTAGAATCAGATTATAAAAGGTTGGATTGAACATATTTTCAGTAATTGAATTGTTTGATATACCATACTTGTACATACATTTATAGAACCTAATTTTTTGTTTGTTATTTTTTTTTTTATATACAGCATAGACACTCTGTTTTATTATAGACTGTAGTCAATAATGTACTACACTAGCGATGATTCCCCATACAAACTTTCATCCCAATTTTCAACTCCTTAAGGGATGATTTCCAGGATAAAACTATCCTATGCCCTTCCCAGGGTCTCAAACTATCTTACCCAATTTCATCTAAATCGGTTCAATAGTTTCGGAGCCTATTCAGTACAAACAAACAAACAGAAAAATCAAATCTTTCCTCTTTATTATATTAGTATATGGATATTATTAACTGCCTCCGTGGTGTAGTGGCTAGCATGTACGGCTGCACACCCGAAGGTCCTGGGTTCGAGTCCCGGGTCGGGCCAAGTTTAGTTATTGAGTCTTTCTGTATAAATAAGTAAGCCTCAGTAACAGCCCGGAGTTGGGAAGTTGGCGGTGTTTTATCCCCGTGCCTCGGAGAGCACGTAAAGCCGTCGGTCCTGCGCCTTAACTCCCACTGGTCGTGTCGAGCAGTCGTCCCACCGGAATATGAGAGTGACAGGAATAGAGAGTGCACTTGTGCCTGCGCGTACACTTGTGCACTATAATATCTCCTGCGCAGTTGGCTAGTCTCAATTAGATTGGCCGCCGTGGTCGGAATCGGTCGGGAGAACATCATCATCATATGGATATATGTAATTCCTATTTTGGACAAAGTCAGGCTGCAACAAGCTGTGATAAAATTTTCTTTTCAACATCTCCACTAATAACGATGTCATCGGATTACTTTTAACAATGCGACATTCGTGACTCCTTCAACTCAGTACTTAAGTAAAGTTTGTCAGACAATTAATTGTCCTTCATCCGGTCTAGACTTGCATACTTCTATATGAGAGAAGTTCAACAACTTTCTAACTAGAGAACTAATATGGCCCTAAAAGTTTTGATTTCAACATATTTTATTATTGTTAAAAAAATACTTTATTATTATTTTAAATAAATTATAATACATTATAAATATTTTCCCTTTTTGCTTTAAATGTAGATTAAATTTATTTTGCCAATTATATGTGTAGTATTATTTGTGACTTAGTATAGGTATATTAAATATTTACTGATTATTAATAGACTTACAGGAAAACCGACATGCTCATTAAAATATTGTAGTAAGGGGAAAAAATATAATTTGAATAATATGTTGGATACATTGACTACGCTTATCTTTAAGGAAAGGAAATAGAACTGTACAATCGTTTTGGGAATTTTTGAGTTTTAAGACTTTTATGTTTATTTATAATACATAATTTATTGTTTTATGTTATTTTTCCTCAACCTAAAAACTTAAATTAGGTTTTTAATATATTTACTACATATTTTTAAGCGCTAAGCTGTAAATTCGTTTAACAGTGTCAATAGAATCAAATATAGTAATTTACTTACGTCTTTAAACATTTTTTTCTTATAAATATGTCTGTTTGTGTATTTTTATTTTATGTGTTTGGTATCATAGCCTCCCCTTATCCCTTAATATTCACGTATTTTATTGGCAACTTTTTTGCAATCGAGCATCTCATTTACTATTAAAGCACCCACAATTCCATCGGTACGATCTTCCGCATTGCTTCCTTAACTGCCTCTGAGATTTTTGATCAACTGCCAATTGATTATTTATTAATCAGATATTTTATTATAGGGTACAAAATTTGTTTTTTTTTTGATACTAAATCGAAAATATTGTAATTATTAAATAGAAAAGTTTTATAACCTTATGTACGACACTGAACATGTATGTATGTGTTAAACAAACCTACTCATCTATTTATATCATCTATACATCTGTATGTATATTGTTAACTATTCAGTATGTTTTATTTTTATGTATGTATATGTAAACTATATACTACTAGCGACTCGCCTCAGATTCGCCCGGGGGAATTTATATTATTCTATGCTCATAAGCTTTCATTTTATTTGCTCTGTCTACCTCGTAAATGTCGTAGTGTAAAGCTATTTTCATTTATTTTGTTGCCTTTTATAATGAGAAACATTTGCATTATAAAATCATTATAATGTGACAATTAAACACACAGCAAACCGGAAACTGAATAAACGGTTTCATTTACGGCGTGTTAGTTAACGTCGGCTATACGTCTTTGCATCGCAATATTTACGACACGCGCCAACACAAACATTATATTAAATGATAGTACAAATGCAGTTCGTAAATCAATGTCCTGTAAACTCGTACTATGGCTTTAGTGTTTAGGTTTATTCAAATGCGCTTTTAGTTGTTTATTTTTTATATTTTTTTTATTTTATGTTTAGATGTAACGTTATGATTATATACTAGCGACTCACCATGGCTCTGTTCGGGTTTGTCAATAGTTATTAACGTTTAGAATAGATTCCTCAGAGATATTTTCCTGCAGTAAAAAGTATCCTATATATTGACCCGGATAAACAGATTTCATCAAAATCTGTTCAGCGGTTTTCTTGTAATGCGTTCCCAGACACAGACAGACAAAAATTCTGAAAAGTATAGATTTGGCCTCTGTATCGATAATAATGACTATTTTAATAAAAAAAATCAAAAAATATTTACCTACTTAATGTATAAATTCTCGACTCGGTTACAATTTTATTTTATGTATAGTTTTAATCGAAATTCCGTGTATTAAATATATTAGACAAGTAATGTGATTGGTATTTTATTAAATATGGGCAAAAAGAATTGATGACATCATTAAGTTCTTCCTTTTTACCTTACAAAGGATAATGCGTAAATATACGTATTGATGGATAATAAGAATTCTGCATTTTGCCCGTCATGAAGCCATTTTGCTACAAAAATATTTGTTAATTTAAGCAGTAGTTTCTATTTGTACATAGGTTCCCTCCGTCTCCGACAAGTACTTACCTGTAATGTCTACATTATCGTGATACAGGTTCAGTTGAAAGAGCGCCGCTAAATATATAGCGCGGGCGATGTTACTATCTTCCTTCGGATCAACGGCGGTAACGACAGCCTGGTATGATTTATGCTCTATATAACTATTTTTAGTTCGAGGTTTAAGCTACAAACTGTTTGATTTTATTTGGCGGTTTTAAATAGATAAAACTTATATATATACTCAAGTTTTGCTCGTATGGAGTGTGTTCTCGATACTGGCGTAAGCCGCAGAGTATATTACGTACCAGAGGTAAATTATAGTTAATATAAAAAAATATGTATATCAATATGTTCATAATTATATAGTTTTTTAAGGCTTGTAACACTATTGTTGTTTGAATAATGTTATTCTTTTTTATGACTGTTTTATTCTGTAATAGATCCATCTATTATATGTACACTAATTACCTATCAATTGTTTTCGCTTCTTTCTCATTTCTCGTACATAAAATTCTCAACGACACGTTTGGCTTAGTTTGTAGTGATCCTGCTTGCTGTGCCAGCGGTCGCGTGTTCGAGTCCCGCTGAGGGCATTCATTTGTGTAATGAGCACGAATGTTTGTACTTCAGTCTTGGGTGTTAATATTTATAATATGTATGTATTTAAAGTTATATATATGTAGTGTATCAACTATCTGGTATCCATAACACAAGCCTTGTAGCTTATCATAGAACTAGATGGTGCTGTGTATTAATGTTCCAACATATTTATTTATTTATTTATTTTACGAGTATATACAGTTGTTGTCTACATGCCTTGACATATAACCAAGTATTACTGGCAATTTGAAATCATACGTTTGGTTCTACTTCTATTATTTCGACACGAGAGGTTAATTTTGTCTAACCTGTATGTCATGCATGCAAGTAGTGTATAGTTTCTAGCGTTACTTAGAACAGTTCAAGTGCAAATCATTCTAGTAATGTGTTAAAACTGTAACGCATTTGCATTTAAAGTCTTACGTTTGACGTGCTTCCGTAATTATCGTTCAAGTTGCACCTACAGAAGAAGTGCGTCTGCTTATTTATTGTTATATGTTGTGATGACTATCTATTATTCATATTGTTTATGTTCATTACTGTTATGTATATATGAATGCTGTCTGGCATTATAATTATATTGTATTTTTTTTAACTTATACTACTAGGTACTATTGTGTATATTATTTAGTTGTTCGTAAATAAGATTTACCTATTGGGATTGAAAGTATCTACCACTTGTCATTATCCGGCTCGTAAAATATTTCTATATTTCTTCTTTGAACGAACTCACATTTTTAATATCCGAGTATAATTTTCTATTAGAGAAGAAAATTTTAACATTATTTTTGCGATTTCAGAAAAAAACATACTGTATACATTGTATAGTCTATATATATATATATATATATATATATATATATATATATATATATAATAAAATTGTAACTAAGCCGAATCTGTACATTAAATATTTTTTGGAAAATCTTATTGAAATAAATATTATTATCGATACAGAGGCTGAATCTATAGTTTTTAAAAATTTTGTCTGTCTGTCTGTTACCGCATCACGAAAAACCCTGTAGGGATTTTGATGAAATTTGGTATGGTGGTAGCTGGTTATCCGGGTCGAGATATAGGATACTCTTTACCGCGGGAAAATATCTTATTTTTGAGAAAAAAATACAAAAACTGCAATGTAAGACTATACTAATATGTAAAATCTAAGAATTTGGTTTTTGGTCATCTGAATGCGAGCGGAATCGCGGGCACATATATAATGTAGACAGTAAGTGATTGTATAGTATACAAACCAAAAAGTTTTTATAATAATTACAAAAACACTCACTTTTTCAAAAGAAGAAATATCCCTTCTCCTTTAGAAAGGCTTATTAAACTTTGTGCCATGAGAAATGCTTACATATAGAGCTGAAATTATACGCTTTTTTATGCTCACCATACCAAAACAAATTGTGAATGTAATATTTGAATATTTAGTCAAACATTAATGCGGATTGTCACATAATCGTAACCATTAATCATTATAGGGATAATTGAGGGCATAATGCTAGCAAAAATCCTCTACTTACAGACTTTCGGTGACTGTTCTAGATAGGACTTGGTGTAAATTATGAGATACAGCGGGTTAAATTTATGAAATAGTATTTGTTATATTGAGTTTGTTTGTCACTGGTCGAAGTTATTTTAAGGTTTTATTAATTACTAGCGACTCACCCTCGCTTTGCTCAGGTTCGTCCCTATGTTGATTCCCTTTCTTCTCCCGAACTTGTATCCCCATTTTCACCTCTTTAAGGGATGATTTCCAGGATAAAAAGTAGCCTATGTCCTTCCCAGGGTCTCAAACTATCTTCTTACTAAATTTCATCTAAATCAGTTCAGTAGATCCAGAGATTACCCCCTCCAACGTCACAAACTCACAATTCACAAACTTTACGTCTTTATAATATTAGTATAGATTATATTTCAATTTAATTGTATGTGGAGAATGTAAAAGTGCGATAATAGAATGAATTTTTGTTAATCTGAGTAATCGCGTGCAATCAAGAACGTCTGTGAAATGATTTTCATACGAAAACAGATTTCTTTTTTATTCTGACAAGTAGATGCAGATACACCGTAACTTTCTGTTCTAAGCCATTATTTTCAGTGGGTGTGGACTAAATTGAAATAGGTACTCACGTGGGCGAGCATTAGCTAAGAATAAACGCAAATGACAAGTTAGTCAACTGTAAATCGCTGTAGCCTACATTTTGTTATACTTAGCGTCATTTCTAATTCCTATGGCGCCCTTGTAGTAGTCTCAATGATAAATGATGTGCCGCATTGGTAAAAAATACGCTTCCATTGTTATGCCGCACCATACCGAAGTGTCGACGCTCTAATAGTTTAACGGACTTTTTTACCCCTGCTCTCATTAATAATATTGGTTTTCCTTACCGATCGTGTATAGTTAGCGTTATTTCATGGTATTTGAAGTATGTAATCTTATAGTTGTTGCCATTGCCTTTTTAAGGTATGTATCAATATTTCATAATATTATTTTTCTTATGTAGTTTACATTTGAAAAGCTTAAATATTTGTATTTGTTAACTGGCACTGCCCGCGGCTCCGCCCGCGTTAGATTACCAAAAACCAAATTCTTACGTTTTACATATTAGTCTACTTTTACATTGCAGTTTTTGTATTTTTTCTCAGAAATTAGATATTTTCCCGTGGTAAAAAGTATCCTATATTTGACCCGGATAACCAGCTATCATCATACCAAATTTCATCAAAATTCTTCCAGTAGTTTTTCCTTGATGCGGTAGCAAACAGACAGACGGACAGACAAAAATTCTAAAAACTATAAGATTTTCAAAAAAATATTTTATGTACAGATTTGGCTTAGTTACAATTTTATTATATGTATAGATGAACTGTTTGCATAAGATGAATATATATATATATATATATATATATATATATATATATATAGAATGTAGCTTTTGTGTTATAAGTTCATTTTTTGTATTGCCAAGTATGAGAACTGTCTATTATTGTATGTACTTGTGGTATCGAAAAATCTGTTATTGTAATTTATTTAGTACATACAGATCTCACCATTTCTATGTGATCTTATAAGAATCAGAGCATAAGGTTACTATCATGTAAATAAAAAAAATCATTACTTTCAAAGTCATGGTATAAAATCTCGTCCATTCCAATTCCAATGCATTCGTTATTGTTATTTGGATTAAAGCTATAAATAAAAATGACTTTCCCCATCGAAAGCAAATATCCACCCCTGTCCCGGCATGTGAGGTTATTAAAACATCCATTGTTTCGTCAGCCACGTTTTATTCGTCCCATATAATTAGTTGCAAATTATAAAATGACCATATTGCGGCGGAACGCATTGGTCTGCAAATTTTTATGAGGGCCATGACTCAGACCACATTCGGTTGCAACTTTAATAGCTTTAATTATGCTTAAATGAGGCAGTGCGTAGATTTTATCACCAATATTATTATAGCGAGCAGGAAGTTCGCAATTATACATATTTTGTATTGTAGGATTATCCAAGTACTGTCGATGACTGTTAGATAGGAAATGTGCCATAGCTTTTATAGAAGCTTTAGTTTTAACGTGTTATAGTAACTTTAAGGATTTTTAAGTTTTGTAAAAAAATTTTGGTAGAATTGAATGCTGCTAATATGAAAATTATTATTTTTTGTATTTTTTTGGTTTCATTGGACACAGCAAAAACAGCCTGAAAGTTTTCCGGATCGAAGTAGAATCGTGATTCATCGCGTTTTCCCTAAAAATCCGCAGTCCTAAGGTTAAGGGTCAGGGTAAATTTAACATAGTACGTAACATCAATGTTAATTTCACATATATATTAGGAGATGCATTTGTAATATCCAATACAATGTATATTGAATGAAAAAGGTTTAATATTTTTTTTGAGTTTTGGCGAGCTGTATTTAAAAAAAATAATAGTCGACCACAAAATTCGTAAACACGAATTTTCGTGACACCCTAAAGAGCAGATGTAACTTAAATTATTTACTTTTGTTCAATCGTTCTAAAACGTGCCCTCTTAATAATTAAACATTGGAAGTCGAAATTTAATAGTTTCATTTAAAATAGACAGCCTTTGTGATTATTTTAAGCCCCTATGAATTATAACCACCTTACATTATAGTACAATATGTCTAATGCATTTAGGACTTTTCAAAAATACGCATTCTTACATAGTGTTTACAAAAATATTTACATATTGAAATATTTTTGTAAATATTTGAACACGAAATATAAATATATTTTTTGCGGGATATATATTTATAGGTCGGTGGAGTTTACAGCACAAATATGAGACGTTGATTTATTGATAGCAAAAAGTGCTTATCATATCACAGTTGACTTAGCGGTTAAAAACCTGGATAACACGGAATACTAAGAACACTAACAATATGTTCTCTGCTTTGTCTGCTCAATTCAGATTAAATTTATTGTAAATATTAATCTATTTTAGTAATTAGTATTCTTGTTTTTTTTTATTCGCACCAAATTCTGTCAAGATGTGTAACACAATATCGATATATAACTCGAATATCAAACTAATTGGTTTAGCGACCACTAAACTTCACTTCTGCATTGAACTTTCCTAATTCAAACCCGATAATCGGACTAATTAAAAAAAATAAAAATATGTGTTACTGTGTGTATGTTTGTTACTCCTCAATGCGAATTCAGTGTACATATAGAATACTAGACATTGCCCGCGGCTCCGCCCGCGTTCAGATGACCAAAAACCAAATTCATAGGTATTACATATTAGTATATACCTACTCTCAGATATACCAATTTCATTTGAATGTGTACCTATATACTATCGTCGTGGTTTTATTCTAACCAGTTTTTGTATTTTTTCTCAGAAATGATTTATTTTCTCGCAATAAAAAGTATCCTATTTGTTGACCCGGTTAACCAGCTATGATCATACCAAATTTCATCAAAACCCCTCCAGTGATTTTTCTGTGATGCGGTAACAGACAGATAGACAAAAATTCTAAAAACTATGGATTTGGCCTCTATATCGATAATAATGTTTATATCAATAAGATTTTCCAAAAAATATTTAATGTACAGATTTGGCTTAGTTACAATTTTATTATATGTATAGACAGATGGAGTAATACGTATAGGCTATTTTTGGCAAAAACTATGTACATATGTTTGTTTATTAGTCCATATCTCTTATTGTTGTTTAGGTGATGTACTTACCTATAGCTACTCTGAGATCTCGTACGATAACCTATATATTATATTTTATAATTGCAATAATTCATAAGCCACTTTTTCACACATTCTATTTTAATTACACAACATTGTTATATAAAAATCATTGTCCATATTTAACTAAATTGCCTAAATAATTTTATTCTCAATGAATGATTATCCATTCTCACCCTTGGACTTTGAAAACCCTATACGGGACTATTCCATTGGGATGACTGCCCAATTATTATGAAGTCATTATACAATAGCTGGTAAAGCACCCGCATGGTGCGCACGCGCCACAACCCAGATTAGGGTCCCATATATATTATTTTTTATGCTGTTAACTGATTATTGAATCTTAACCAACTAAAAGGAGAATTAGTGCCGCTTGATCATTACTTGTATATATTTTAATATTTTAAAGTTGATCTTATGTTTATATCGCCTCGATGGTATGGACTTGTTTTTGCATAGTTTCGTTGTTGAATTTTAAGTAGGATTAAGTAGCCGCATTGTTGTTAAGACCATTTTGGGGTGACTGGCAATGTGACTCAATTGTTTCTGCGAATTTTTACGTGTAAACGTCGATTTACTGCAGTCCGGACAGATGTTTCCACCGTTTCTTTTAGTAAAATTAAATGCAAATGTCTATATGAATCATGCATATTGTCGAATCGATATTTTTCCATTTTAAAAATATCAAACGCAATATCGTCTACGATATCATCATTATTTACATTTTACAGTATATAATGTACATATTTGCTGTGGGAAAATAATTGATTTGTAAAGCCTTAATTTTGAAGCTGTTTCAACAGTTTAGCAGTTTAACTGTGTAAAAACATTTGTTTTTAAATGAATCGGTTAAACAGTCGCAAAAAAAGGCTAAACCGGAAATATAGCTGAGTAAACAGCATGTTCTGCGAAATGGGATATTAGTAGGTAAGAGCAGCACAAAAAAGTATATTGTTCCAATGTAAATATTTCGACACTGACAACCCTAATCTGTAATGGATTACAGATATAGTGATGGGAAGTAATTCATACTTCCGTCTAAGCGTCTCTAAACATTTTTTTTAGTCTATCCTTCCTAAAAAGTTGACGATACAAGTAAATAATAATATAATTCCAATATATTAACATGATAACTTATGTTTAAAATTTTGGTGTCGCGACCTTCCATAAACGCTATCAAGGCGATAATGTGTGAGGTTCAATGTAACTACGAGCGATTACACAATTTTTGTAGATATTTCTAATAATATTGCTGGAAATATTTCATCGGGTTATTTGAACATGATTGTAACGATACACATTACACATGGCCGACTTTTGCGTTCTATTTCCTGTAAAGATAAGAACTTTTAATAGCAAATGACATATTAATAAAACTTTTCACCCTCATACCCATATATATTGCCTTACAAATTTCCCCCAATCGTAGAAAATTTTCCGTGATAAATGACAGAAAACTTGTCGCCGTTTTAAATCGAATAATTTTTGTTCGTACTTCGCAAAGTACTGAGAAGGAGCTTGTTATAAATTGAATCAAAAAGGTATTTACTTTAATTATTGTATATAATAACCATTATAGTTTAGCCCTTTTGTCATCCACTCCTGGGCAATGGTTATTACTGAATGTGTGGGGTATTTATTTATTATTAGATATTGCTCTAGAACCAACGTAAAGATCTATTTTATATTTTTACATCGTTATAGACGTATCTTATTTTATTAAGAATCGAACACGCTAATTCCAGCGTAATAGTAAATGATATATTATGTATAATAATAATCTATACATATAATAAAAGTGTAACTAAGCCGAATCTGTACATTAAATATTTTTTGGAAAATCTTATTGAAATAGACATTATTATCGATATAGAGGCCGAATCTATAGTTTTTATAATTTTTGTCTGTCTGTCTGTCTGTTACCGCATCACGGGAAAACCACTAGAGGGATTTTGATGAAATTCGGTATGATGGTAGCTGATTATCCGGGTCAACATATAGGATACTTTTTATCGCAGGAAAATATCTCATTTCTCAGAAAAAATACAAAAACTGCATTGTAAGAGTATACTAATATGTAAAACCTAAGAATTTGGTTTTTAGTCATCTGAACGCGGGCGGAGCCGCGGGCAATGCTAGTCCGTCATAAAAGCCTCACACTGCTTTTGTATAACAATATCCAGACAATAAATAACGTTATATCAATAATAAAAATCTTAATATGTACATAACAATACAAAAACGTTAAAAGTTATAAGTTTAACACTCAAATTAATCATTAATCTTTTAAGAATAACGTGTTATTCATTTGCAGAGCGAAGCAAGTATTTGAAAAATAAAGAAAAATAAAAATTTCTATTTAATAAGCCAATAAATACTACTTAATACATACATTCTCGTTCATATTCGAGTTCAGTCATCCGTAGTGTATTAATTTACCGAAGTTAATAACAATATTGTTTCTACAAACAGCCTTTATAAATGGTAAATTTATTCTATAACTAGCATTGCCCGCGGCTCCGCCCGCGTTCGGATACTAAAAACCAAATTCTTAGGTTTTACATATTAGTATACTCTTACATTGCAGTTTTTGTATTTTTTCTCAAAAATGAGATATTTTTCCGCAGTAAAATGTATTCTATATGTTGGCCCGGATAACCCGCTATCACCATACCAATTTTCATCACAATCCCTCCAGTGGGTTTTCTGTGATGCGGTAACAGACAGACAGACACAAATTCCAAAAACTATAGATTAGGCCTCTGTATCGATAATAATGTTTATTTCAATAAGATTTACCAAAAAATATTTAATGTACAGATTCGGCTTAGTTACAATTTTATTATATGTATAGATTTCTCACATTCAGCACATGATATAAGTGAAGTGGTAAAACTTGCAAAAAAATAATAGTAGGTAATGTTTATTATTTTTTCCTCACTAAAACTGATATAATCGGTATACTAGTTAATTGGTTAACATTTTTTTTTGAATGTATGATAATGATATTTTTACACATATGCTTAGTTCTAGCGATTTACCCTTGCTTCCCTCGGGTGCGTCCCTAGGTACATTTTAAATTTCTTTGAGCGGAACCCTAATTCTTATTCTGAAATGAAAGTAGCCCCAAGTTACTTCTTGTAACATCAGCTATCTGCCAGTGAAAGTATCGTCAAAATCAGTCCAGTCGTTTTGGAGATGTGCCGGAACAAACAAAACAGCCAAACAAAAATTGTGTTTTTCTTATAAGTACGGTATATAATTTCATACGCATTTAGTAAAAAAAATATTGTTTTGACATTACAAAGAGACACTTCAATTTTATTTATCTGTATAGATACATAATATGATACTATATAATATATTTTTCGTACAAAACGTATTCACACCTTTTGTCCTTTATGTTTTGAAAACTAAGGAAACACGCAGACAGAGTTTCGCATGTATTATTAGATATTAAGTATTATAGATATAAAATATGAAAATTTGTGTAGGTAACTAAATATTTTTTATGAATACAAGAATGTTTTACACGCTATTTATTTCTGCGTGGGACAGACAGAGAATTTTATACCTATTGTAGTCTATTGAAACATTTAATTCACTAAATCTTATCACTAACAGAGCCTCAAATTATATTGTAATTTAGTAAGAAGTTCTCACCGGAATGATGTTTTTTGTACTCCTATAGGTATTTATACATATAACGGCTTTGATTGCATGGTAGTTGCGTCGATAAAAAAAAGCCTATGTGTTAATTCAGGGTATTAGAATTTCATTCAAATCCATTGAGCCGTTAAGTGAAGAAGTAACAAACACAAATTTTCGCATTCATATTAACGTTTTGTATAGATTTCTCAGAGATGAGCTATTTTTGCACGGTAAAAAGTATCCTATATGTTGACCCGGATAACCAGCTATCATCATACGAAACATTAAAATCTGTCCATTTTTCTCTAGATGCGTTCCTAGACAAGACAGACAGACAGACAAAAATTTTAAAAACTATAGAGTAGCCTCTGTATCGATACAATGACAATTTCAATAAGATTTAAAAAAAAATGTCAGATTCGACACACAATTAGTTACATAGATTAGCAGGATTGCTTATTTATGCATATTATAAAATTGTAACTGCTTACTATCTACCACTATTTACTAAGCACATACTAAAGGTATTTAATAAAAATATTTTATTTTCATCTAATTTTCATATATTATGTATAAATCGCGAGTTTCAAGGAATTTATGTTTGAATGGAGACCACCTACATAATATGTATTAGACTGAGGTAGGTATGCAAAAATGATTGCGAATTACAAACAGAATCTGTTATACATTGCATACTTATTAAAAAACCACTTGTATAATGAAAGACGTAGCTATTAGAGAGCGAATCACGTGATTGTCGTGTGTCCTATTTGGCTCATAGGCCAGGGCCTACATTAAAAGCGAGATTGCCAATTCTAAACAACTCTTTAACGTTACTTGTTGGCAAAAGGTTACATTTTATGACAAACTATCAGATATATTTATTTTCAAATAAAAAACTCGTTAAACGCTCAAAATTTTAATTTTATGATGGAAATTGTATATTAAAATTTATTTGCGTATAAAATATTAATAATTTAAAAAACTTCAAAGGTAATATACATAATTAAAACTGTGCATCAGTTAAAATTTCATATTTAATTTTAGTAAATGCTATAAAGTCAACGAATTGTATATAAACTAATTCAACTTGAGAAAATTAATTTATTATTTAATTTGATTTAAAGGTTTACAATTTATTAAAGCGACGTTTGCCCTTATAGGTTTATGTTAAATTTTAAATTATATGTGAACAGAGTAATGAAGTAAGTTTGAATGTTAAGGATTTCCCAGATTTACTAATAAAAATATGACAAATTGCTTAAGAGAGTAGGTGTACATGACGATATCATTGTTCCGGGAAATAAGTTCTAATGCGTACTAGGCCATATCCAGTATTTTCACTAGACATAGTAAAACATTTATGCCAAATTTTAAAACAAAATACAATATTTTCACTCTTTGATACAATTTTGAGAAACTGCAATTAATATTTATGTAATAGAATATAGGTACCTGCCGCTCATCGATTAGTAATAAAATCTCAGAAAGTGTGAAAATTACAAACTTTAAATCCTCATAGGTAACAGGTACTCGCTAAAAAGGGATTTATGGAAACCCCTAAATGGGTAAAATAGGGGATGAAGTTGGTATGAAAATCCGTTATTTTTAAAGTTAGTTACAGCGACGAGTACTGGAAACAATTTTTCACCTAAAAATGACGACTATTCTAATTCAAACTTTAAGGAAAAATAGGGGATGATGTCAATTTATACGTTATACGTAAGCAACGCGGAAAAAGCCAAGAGAAACAAAACGCTATGAATATTATAAATATGAAATTTAAAAGAATTCATTTAATTATAAAACAGACCAATTAAACTGTCTCTGAATTACTCGTGAATAAAATGCTGTGTCTACACATAAGGTGGTCTGTAGAGGGCAGGGGTCATAGACAAAGTCACTTCCATTCGTCTTTGAGGTAGTGCTGGGTAAACAAACTAATATACGCTATACATCGTTTCTTTGTATTTTTGAATGTGACAGAAAATGCGCGCCTTATGGTTTAAGTTGATCGCGTTATAAAATATTTTTAATTTTTTTTTTTCAGTTTAAACAATTGCAGAAATATTATATTATCATAATGTTAACTCACTAAAACGAGTTTGGGACTGTCTAATGCACAAACTAGGTACTCGTAGTAAGACTTATGTATATATAGATTAGCTATCTATATCTAGTGAATTCAATTCTGGTTTATGGTGGCCATGATACATCTATACTAACATAATAATAAAGCTAAAGAGTTTGTTTGTTTTTTGTTTTAATGCGCTAATCTCCGGAACTACCAGTTGAATTTGAGAAATACTTTTTTGTATTTGATAGCAAAATTATGAGGGTTTATAGTTTATCTAACACCATGCTTTATTATGAAACAGTTTTAGATAAATAAACAACGCGAACGGAGCCGCGGGAAAAGCTACTTCTTTCTATCCTATGCTTTATTTATTCTTCTATATATACATATAATAAAATTCTAACTCAGTCGAATCTGTACAATAAATATTTTTTGGAAAATCTTATTAAAAAAGACATTATTATTGATACAGAGGCCGAATCTATAGTTTTTAGAATTTTTGTCTGTCTGTCTGTTACCGCATCACGAGAAAACTACTGGATAGATTTTGATGACATTTGGTATGATGATATCTGGTTATCCGGGTTAACTATCATATAGGATACTTTTTACTGCGGAAAAATATCTCATCTCTGAGAAATCTATACTAAACGTTAAAACCTAAGTAGGGACGAAGCCAAGCGGAGCGAGGAGGAGTCGCTAGTAAAGAAATCAATTATTTCTGTCATAAATCAACAGAATTTTAATAAAATATTTGTTTGATTGAAATTTGCTATATATGTATTTATGTACCGTTTGTCAAATTGATAACGTTTTAGTTCTTAGATATTTTTCAAATTACAAAAAGCTACAATGGAATATTTACGAAAACAGAGACGAGTTTTCGAACTTAAACATCATTTTTTAATAAAATTTAATATTTAACAGCCTGATTTATATATCCAAGGAAACAGCGTTGTATGACGCAATACGCTTTTTCTTTCGTCTACGAATAATTTATCCAATTCCTGTTTCCGTGACATTGGCCTGATTCAAAATTGTTTAAGATATAATGTAGATGTAGATACTTTATAACGTACTACTTTTAAATGACTTGTTTAAACTAAATTTGTAATAAGACTTTGCATATCTATACATATAATAAAATCGTAACTAAGCCGAATCTGTACATTGAATATTTTTTGGAAATTTTTATTGAAATAGACTTTATTATCGATACAGAGGCCGAATCTATAGTTATTAGAATTTTTGTCTGTCTGTCTGTCTGTCTGTTACCGCTTCACGGGAAAACTACTGGAGGGATTTTGATGAAATTTGGTATGGTAATAGCTGGTTATCCGGGTCCACATATAGGATACTTTTTACCGCGGGAAAATATCTCATTTCTGAGAAAAAAAAACAAAAACTGCAATGTAAGAGTATACTAATATGTAAAACCTAAGAATTAGGTTTTTCTCATTTGAACGCGGGCGGAGCCACGGGCAATGCTAGTTCTATATAATTATAGGAAATGGAAGCTGTCTATTGTGCTAAGTTTACATTTTGTATGTACTCGTAATATATCAAATCTTACCAACTTTGAACACGTCACTTTGGATTTTACACTGTGAAGTTCCATTACTGGTTCATTTAGATCGAAATTAAAAAAAAATTAAACTCGTAAGAAGCTTGTAATATATTCTATTTTTAAAGTGTTTATTGGACTTCATGTATTAAACTTAAATACTTAACATTTTGTGTTAAGTGTATTAGTAAGATGCTCATTGCGTCATTCGAAATTTGAAGTTATAATGAGTTATGAAGCAATTAAATTGAAGAAGATTCTTAATTACTAAGTTTTGTTGATACAAAATAAATATTGGTTACTAGCGACTAACCCTCACCTTCCCAATAAAAACTTTCATCCCCATTTTTTCCCCTTTAAGGGATGATTTCTGGGATAAAAAGTATCCTATGTCCTTCCAGAGTCTCAAACTATCTTCTTACCAAATTTCATCTAAATCGGTTCAGTAGATCTAGAGATTACCCTCTACAAAGTCACAAACTCACAATCTCACAAACTTTACCTCTTTATAATATTGTATAGATTAAAAATTATGAGAAATCTACACTATTGCTACCGTTATAGATAAAAATCTTTTTATTATAATTAATATTATTATAATAAATACAGCAAAAATTAAATAAATAATATTGTTATAAGTATTTAATTATTATATTTATTAATTTTTTTTTTAATGTTTAGAAATAAAAATCAACAAATATTGTAAGATTTATTGCCATTTTTTGAATTTTTAGAATCATTTTTGTAAAATAGTGGGTAGGCACTGTCTGTAACAAGTATGTGTTTGAGACGTCTATAACCTTAGTCTCTCCCGTGACCATGATTGCTGTAAAGCATTCGAAACGTCGGGAACCAAAAATCTAAATAAATCCGCGAAATAATCCGAAAAGATAGTTTTATATATAAAAGTATATTAAACTGCTTTTTTTCAATTCTGTACATTTGTAGGTACATATTTGCTAATGGAAGTGTCTGCAAACTAAATAGAAATAAAAATAGCCAAAGTCACACGCAGTCCCTAGTTCCTATAAACAAAAATGATTTTTTTTTGGATAGGCCGATAGATGACTTGTAAAATGTACATTATACATGGCATTATAATCCTTTGATGCTAAACATACATACATGAGTGTAGACATGCTCACTCACGTCGTTATTTATTCTGTGCGTCACCGAATATTTGGCGCTCGCTGACTAAGTTTTGCATATAAATGTTACAGATTTTTATGTGAAAATTTGCTACTTACGTTTCTTATTCTGGTTTGTTTTTGTTTTTTTCTTCTCAAGCTTTTGGTGTTTAATTCAAAGCCGACATCGATGCATCAATATTGTATAACACGTATACGTACGTATATCATATAGTATATGTAACTTTAACTGCCTCGGTGGTGTAGTGGCTAGCATGTACGGCTACACACCCGGAGGTCCTGGGTTCGAGTCCCGGGTCGGGCCAAGTTTAGTTATTGAGTCTTCCTGTATAGTAAGTCTCAGTAACAGCCCGGAGTTGGGAAGTTGGCGGTGTTTCACCCCCGTGCCTCGGAGAGCACGTAAAGCCGTCGGTCCTGCGCCTTAACTCTCACCGGTCGTGTCAAGTGGTCGTCCCACCGGAGTATGAGAGTGATAGGAATAGAGAGTGCATTTGTGTCTGCGCGTACACTTGAGCACTATAATATCTCCTGCGCAGTTGGCTAATCTCATTGAGATTGGCCGCCGTGGCCGGAATCGGCTAGGAGAACATCATCATCATCAGTATATGTATATTGATATATTAGCGACTCACCCTCGCTTTGCTCGGGTTCGTCCCAAGCTTGCTTTCCAATACAAACTTTCATCCCGATTTTAACCCCCTTATATGTTTCCGGGATAAAAAGTATCCTATATTCTTCCCAGGGTCTCAAACTATTCTTAAAGAAATTTGGAAATTGGTTCAGTAGATCCAGATATAGATCCAGAGATTACCCCCTACAACGTCACAAATCACAAACCCACAAACTCACAAATTCACAATATCACAAACTTTACCTCTTTACAATATTAGTATAGATTATACTATTTTTAAGAACAAAATAGCTTTTGTTCAAGCAAGCTTCTGTATACTGTAATATTTTTTCTTGCAAGTCTCTTGTATTAAATTGCGAACACAATTTGTCACACCCCGTGTATGCAGATTGTATCATCATCTCCTAGCATGCTTTTTTATTTTCATTGCAAAGGTTTTTATGTTTAAGAATCAGTATATATCTATAAATATAAAAAAAGTGTAACTGATCAGAAGATATTTAAGAAAAACCCAAAACAATGACTTCTAGAATTTTTGTTTGTTTGTCTGTACGTTTGTGCGCGCTAATCTCAGAAATAGCTAACCGATTTGAGTGCGGTTTTCACTAATGTATTGTGGTAAGCTTCACTTAATATTTAGTATTTGTTTTATTTTTATCGGTTCATAAATAAAAAAGTTTTGTCAATTTAAAGAATCACCGCTAGTACCTACTTAGAATAGGTATAGGTTTAGTTTAATACTTCAATACAAACATCCACACGAAAACAAAAGACGTCATTATTTTTATAATTTTTAATATTCATAATAAAGTTCTGTGTAACAAAGCCAGATTGGCTGACAGGGTTTATCAAACACAAATTAGTTTTGTTCTACCCATATTCTAATCCTCCGCCGTATTTTTTCATGCCAATTCCAGACGTGAGGGCTTGCCAATTTGCTTTTTTTCTAGTTTTCTCAGAAAACGGGTTCGTTACACTCACCTTGTGGTTTGCCCTCTAAAAATTTAACTATAAATTTATCTAGAAATAAACCGCGCCTTTGTTCTTTGAATTAACTATTAAAACCTAACAATTACTCTGATTATGACCTTAATTCGTTGTTGGGCGTTTATGTTAAATACCACTTGTTTGCCTTTCGTCTGAGCTCTAGTTTCGAAACTGATTGGAAAGTCTTTTTAAAACGTGTACAGAAGTGGTCCGTTTATCGCCTCGTATCTCTAATTTATAAGATTCACTGACACTATTCACTAAGATGCTTAAGCAACGTTTCTTTGTGAAATATTAACTTTATGACATGTTTTAAATGATTGAGTTAAAAGATAAATTAATTTAATTCATGCAATATATAAAAATACCTACTGCTTAAAAATACACTACCAATTATTTCACCCTGTTCAAATTCAAGTATCATTTCTTATTCGAACGTAAAGGAGTCACAGCAACATTTTGGAAAGATTTGCACACACATTACCTATAATTTCGTATTCAGCGATGTTCCGTGCAAAAAGGGGGAAGTGTCCAACGATTTATGTCACGAAAAGTCCTTAATAGGTGCGCTAGTACCGCAGACTTGGATCTCTGCAGGCCCGCAATGCAGTGGTGGGCGAGTGCACTGCAAAATTGTTTATGCCGCACCGCCTTCCATTACGAAAATTATATCGTTTATTTCAAATGCGGTTGCATCGATTCATCGGATTTAGAGTAGGATGTTTCATTGGAAATTAAGATTTCTTAAGTATATGGCTGTTACTTTAAATCTAGTTATTATTACTTACTTTATTACCTGCTTGCTTTGTCTCTTTATAGGAATGTGCAATTTTTTTTCAGAGATTGATTTGGTTTTATTTTATATAGAGTTAGTTTTTTGATAGAAGAACGTAGGCTCCTGTTTATTCTAACAAATAGTGTCAATCACAAATTGCAAAAGTTGTAATTCTTGTGGGGTATAGTTAGTATCCGAGCAAACCAAGTACACACCGCGTATCTATACTAATATTATAAAGAGGCAGTTTGTTTGTTTGTTTGTTTGTTTGTTTGTTTGTTTGTTTGTTTGTTTGAATGTGATAATCTCAAGAACAACTAATCTGATTTGAAAAATTCCTTTTGCATTAGATATCCCTTTTATTGAGGAAGGCTGTAGGATATATATCATCATGCTACTACTCAAGGGAACGGAGCAGTTTCAACCAATCGGGCACACTTCCATACATTATAAGTCATTACTAATAGCAATAAAGCTAAAAAGTTTTTTTTTGTACTTTTAGCGCGAAACATTCCGCGGTTTCGGCTAGTTTGTGATTAAACAACTTAAACTAGGTTTTATTTGAAGGCAATTTTTTTTACTCTTAGTGTTGGTAAATGTATTAGACAAGATTGAGTTTCTTTTAAAAATGTTTCTTTTTTTCATGTGTGCTTATTAAATTATCTTAAAAACGAATTCAATAACATTTCTAGTTTCTTCGCGTTCTGTCCCCAAGCGACTGTATATAAATATATGGTATAGAATATTATTCTGTATATAATTACCGGCACGCAATCTCAACTTCGTCGGGTCGATGCACTCGCTTTGATAAAAGATAAACTTTTTTGTTTGACTAATGGTTACATGTTACATTTTGATATCGGAAGTGGTCGTAATATTCGATAATTTATTTATGTTTAAACGTTTTTTATAAATTAACTTTACTTACTTTAATATTAGGTACATTCTGCTTTGCATTTGTTTCATCGCCAACGTCGCTCATGTTTTAATTATATTATTATAAGCAATAACTAATATTGAATGTCGATTTAAACCATCGTATTTCTGATTAATATTGATGGAGTAGGCGTGGACGTAGATTTGTTTTAATTTATACCGTAATGATACGCTGCATTGATACTGTCCAATTGAAATTCTTTATAACAAATGCATTTAGTAGTGTAGTAGTTGCAGTTCACGTTATTCTTAAATTTTAATATATTCGAATAATTGCATATAATAATAATGAATCTATATTTAGTTTAGGATGTTTGCTATGTGATTTCAATTAAAATTAACGAAATATTTATGTTTGTGTTATTTAAAAAAAATTATACATACATATTTAAACGTTTTTCTTTGTGTATATTTGTAAGTATAACTAGTTTAAGACTGAAAAGTCTCCTCCTCCTAATTGCAAAAATACTTTAATTTTATATTTAAATCTTATATCTATACTAATATTATAAAGAGGAAAGATTTTTTTGTATGTTTGTTTGTACCGAATAGGCTCCGTAACTACTGATAGATGAAATTTTGGAAAAAAAATAGATTGAGACCCTGGGAAGGACAAAGAATAGTTTTTATCCCGGAAATCATCTCTTAAGGGGGTCAAAATGGCGATGAAAGTTTGTATGGGGAAGTAACCTGGGGACGAACCCAAGCGAAGCAAGGGTGAGTCGTTAGTATAGTATAATTATACTATAACAATGGCTATAAAATATTCTTTTGTCCGTCAATCTGTTTACCTAAGCATATAATTTTTTTAGTATAGAAATATGCAATTTTGTCAGTTTTGGTACTTTATAATTATAATAAATTATAATAAAAAAAATACATTTTATAATTTGCTACATATGGCATAATAATAATATTAGATATATAAATCTTTAATATTTTTGACAAGTAAACCTGTAAAGCATTCGCTTCGCTCGGGTAGGGAATAACAAAAACAAATCTATCGCACGGGAACCGTACATTTTTCCGAAATAAAAAGTAATTTATGTGCTATTCCAGACTATAATCTATCTGTGTGCCAAATTTCATCCAAACCCGCTTAACAGTTCTGGCGTGATTGAGTAACAAACATCCAAATATCCATCAAATTTAGATTCTAAACTTTCACATTTTAAGTAAGATGTCTAATATTCGCGTAAATCTAAGAAAGTATTAAGTAACCTAAGTGTGTCACATGGTAAAAAACCCAGTTTTATAATACGGATTTTAAATATCATATTTTATTTAAAACTAGCAACTCACCACCGCTCCGCTCGGGTTCGTCCCTACTTACGTTTAACCGTTTAGTATAGATTTCTCAGATATGAGATATTTTCCCGCAGTAAAAAGTATATACATACTTAAGTAGATTCGGCGTCTCTATCAATAATAATGATTAATAATGACTATTTTAATAAGATTTTCCAAAAAATATTTAATGTACAGATTCGACTCAGCTAGAATTTTATTATATGTAATATGTATAGATAAACGAAATAACTTTTATCCCACACTCGATTATGGTAGGTATCTTAGATAAAGTGGCGTAGTAACAGATTATCGTCTAGGAACTATATTGTATTCTATATATGTACCCAGGCCTTTGTTCAGAGTTTTTGCTTCTTTATCCTATATAATCCGCCACATTTTACTTATCAATGTGACCATTAGACAATGATATTTTAGACAATCAATCATTTGTTTATGATTAAACCATTTTATATTTGAATTAATGTATCTAAATGCAAATTACTATGTAATATAACATTATGCATTTAAGACCATTCTGGTTTTTTGTAACTTTTTTTAACGTTAAGCTGTCTTTTAACGTTGATGCTTTAATTGATGATTGAAACTAAGCTATTTATATACATATATATCATATATATATATATATATATATATATATATATATATATATATATATATATATATACCACTTTGATTGACTTTCGTAAAGAACATACCAAAATGTGAATGTGTAAACAAACCCAGAAAATAATTAATTCTTATTTTTTTTGTTTACATGTAAATAGAATGATGTTTAAGATGTAATTGATCAGTAAATTTCCATTCTTGTTTCAGGTCCACCGAGTTCAGTAGCCGATAGCAACTGATTATGTGAGTATAGAAATAAATGTTAAGAAATTTTGTCGTCGTTACAAAGTTTACGAACTTGAGGTTTATCTAACACTAGCGGATCAACCTCACTACGCTCGGGTTCGTTCCTAAGTACGTTTTAACGGTTAGTATGGAATAGATAGACTATATATTATGTTACTGCTCCAATGCCTTGGGTAGTAGCATGATGATATATAGCATATAGACTTCCTCAATAAACGGGCTATCTAATGCAAAAATAATTTTTCAAATCGGGTTAGTAGTTCCTGAGATTAGCGCGTTCAAATAAACAAACTCTGCCTCTTTATAATATGTATTAGTATAGATAAAACGATTGACCGATAAAATATATATTAAAAACTTTCAATATTTCTATTGTCGACTGAGCTTGTTGCTAGATAGGTACACGTATTCTAATTAAATTGTGCGATTTTTCCTCATGTTAATATTCTCAAATATGTATGTATCTTTTTTTACATGATAGCTAAATGCTCAGTCGTATATGATATCCATACTATATTATAAATATGAAAGTGTGTTTGTTTGTCTTTCTTTCACGTCGAAACGGAGTGATGGATTGGTGTGATTTTTTGTGATGAGATAGTTGGAAGCTGGAGAGTGGACTTCTTACCACGGGATATTATCTAATTTCTACGGGAATACACATTTTAATACAATCCAAAAAAATATTTATGATCTGAATTACCTGAAACTTGGTATTAATGCTCTTCAATAAAATTAAATAAATATGTGTTTTAGCATTTTTCAAAATTCATCTTATAATGGCGTACAATAGGGAATGAAAATTTGTATGAAACTACCTTTTTAGAGATTTTTTTGTAGTTTTAGAGCGAGCAAAGCCGCGGGTGCTGCTAGTATGTAATAATGGAGCAAAACGCTAATAACCCTTCATAGATATTGTGAATGTACACGAGTCGTAATGTAAATACATATTTATATTTGCGTGTTGCTAAGTTACGTAGCGCTTTATATACATACGAGTTTATTTAAATTCAGAATTAACTATTGATTGTAATGAATTATACAAACTGAGTGTATGATATTATTAGATTCCATTTTAGATTTTCTAAGTTTTCATTAATTTTATTTTAATTAAATTTATAAGTGTAAATATATGTACCATTGTACATATTACATCGATACAGTTAAATATTTTATTTTAGTGTGAAGCGTGATGGTAGAGAATTGATAAAGAGTTTGATTCGCAATATTTTCAAAATGCATTGTTGTATGTATTTTCGCAATAGGGGTTATACTTTTTACCTTTACATTTGATAAGATCGGCTGTGAGCGAGAGCGGGTGGAAATTTCACGTAAACTTATTGTTTGATTTGATCGATTGCGGTAGGGGCCCGGGTTCGTTCCCATTTCGATCACGTGACATGGCTCACTAACATTTAGCAGGGGTTGCATTCTGTATTAAAATTTTATTAGGGTAGCGTTGTGCTTTTGGTTTTAGGACTTTATACGTTGTTGCTAAGTCTAGATTACTTTATTTGTAACAAAAGGTTATTAATTTAAACCCTAGAACGATTGTTATCGCATAATGACATGTTTTTAACACTTCTATGAAATAATAAATATAATTTACTTATTGTACCTTTTTACAAATATCCAAATATTTGTTTATTAAGAAATTACAAAGTACGTACATAAAAATTGCATAATAATTGTCCCATAATAAATCGTTAAGTAAATTGGACTTTAGAACTATGTAGGGGCATGTTGCCTTACTACCTATACAATGTAAAAGCAATTTTTTTAATCGATATTTAATAACTCGGTCGGTTTGCTATAGCAGACAATATCTAACTATTAAATTGTTGTTATGAGTATACTTGTAAAATATTTATTACCTCATTGTACAAATAACATTACATTTTAAAGTTACTTTATGATAGACCTCCGAACAATTTAAGTTATTAACAAATAGGGCTGAGATTACACGCTCTAACCCCCATAACTTTCTGATACCATCGTAAAGCTTATTAGGATTTATGTCTTTGCATCACATTCAATATTTATATACTGAGAAGTAAATGGGAAATATTATTCATTATTCTAAGATATGTAATTAGACGTTATTGAAACGTTTATTATAAGCTAGTTACATCATTGTTTATATCTATTTCGAATTGTTTATGTGTAATTATTTAATTATATACGTAACACTGTTCTTGATCTTTTAAAGTAAATTAGTATTAGTAGTAAATATTATATTTTATCTGACCCTTATTATAAACTAGTGGCTCAAGCTCGCTTCGCTCGGGTTCGTTCCTAGGTACGTTTTAAATAGTTATTAGCAGCAGCATTAGTCATGTAAGTTTTAATTATCTTTTTTCGTCAATTTTTCCGATATTTTAATAGTTAGGTATTCTGCTATTTGGGGTGGAAACAAATCCAATAAATCAAAAACCATGATTGATGAAATCGGTCTAGCAGTTCTCGTGTTATAAGTGTTGTAACAAATCCGACTTTGTTTTATAATAAACTCGTAGATGTTTCATATTATTAACCGCAATTCGATCCCCCCTTCCCCATATGGATATTTTGATATTGATTTTATGTAGTCATATTAGTTTTTATTTATTCTAAATTATTTACCTGGTCGACCTGGGTCAAAAATGCCTGACCTGTCTTCTTGGTATGGGTTGATTGTGAGCCAAATGCAAATTGGCAAATTGCAATTGTTCAAGTCGTTGAGATACCAAGAGTTAATAATATAAATAATATACATAATAAATATAATAAATAATTAATTATATAAAGTATTTAACTTGAACATATATTTAGTGTTATGTTAACTGAGTATTAGTTTTCACTTGTACTAGCGCCCTTATAATGTGGAATTCGATTAATTAAAAATGAATTCAATTTCCGCCGAATTGGCCCCAAAAATGAAAGCTTTGAAACCCCCAATTAAACTGCTTATAAAGGACTAAATTAAATTTGGAATAATTGAAATTAAGGGCTTACCGTCCTTAGGACTTTGAATTAAACGTTTCACATTTGAAGTGATGACGTCTAATAATAATAAAAGCAGGTATGATATGTGGTCATGACCAATATTGAAAAAATTATGATTTATTTATCAAATATTTGGTACAAGTTCAAATCTATTAATATTTAGTTGTATATTATGTATATATTAGGGAGATTTTTTCTAAGTATATTGTCCATAGGAAAGAATACAGTTCAGGGAATCCAGAATCAAAGTCTGCTGATTGTAGGACAATACTGCTAGATAGTAACGCTGTTATCTTTTTAATAATAAGCTTCACTTATTAGCAGGGTCTGAAACGATAATTATCATTGATAATTATCATGATAAATATGGGTTGATAATTATCTTTGATAAATATAATTGAAAATATTTAATTTGTAAATCTTCAAATTGTCTATCAGCAAACTGAACTCTCTCAATCACCTCAAAAAACTCAATCAGCAAACTGAGTTAATGCAGTTGAAGAGGATGAGGATGATATTCCACTCATTAAGGAGTCTGCCCACTACACCGTCTCATACCATGACCGTGCTATGAACGTATCAGGCACGGAAACAAGCGACACGGACTACTATGCCCACTAGAACGTATCATTTGCGTATCAACCGCGTATCATCCGCGTGTCATATCCGTATAGTTCCCGTTTTCTCAGTCGTAGTAGTTCGCCTGTGTTTTCGCGTGAGGCAGCCGCGTCAGGAAGAGCGAGTAAATATTTTTGGTTACGAAAATTGTTTCCTATGCCTATACGATGGCTATTAGAAACTTGTCCGACAGATAATTAACAATGATAGTCATTGTTTTAGACGAGGAAAAAGGAGAATAACATCAGTCGATCACGATGTTACTAGGTTCACGCAGTTTTAAGAAAAATGTCATTTAAAAGAAAATACTATCACTAGAAGTCAAGCGACAACATATTTATAACGGGCTTAGAACGGTCATCATACGCAGTTATAACCCGTGTGCTCACCGTTTCGCCGTCCGCGCGCACCGGTTCGGCAACGTCGCGTGCCGGGCAGCGTATCGGCACCGGCAAAATATTTTTACTGACAATTATTGTTAACTTTCCATGCACGGCACGCGACGGTGTTGGTCGGTGACGGAAAGGTCTTAGTCGGTGATGGAACGGTCTAGTGGGCATAGTCTCATACTTTTCAATACAAAGAATATTTTTTTGCCTGACACGGTCCTGTTATGGTCCTAGCACGGTCATGGTATGAGACGGTATAGTGGGCAGAGACCTTTAATTTAATTAAATAGTGTCTATATAGTTGGTAAAATTTATTCTGTTTTTATTAATTCATAGTTTGTATATGTCAAAATAATGAAAAAACCATAATTATAAAAGATTATCTTGATTGTTAAACGTGTATAATTTTTTCTAACGTAAATTATGATAGGCAAATAGTAAAATACCAATACCTACACAAGGATTGCTAAGTTTATATCTGTTTGATAACTATCCGATAATTATTTGATAATTATCTTGATAATTATCGCGATAATTATCAAAAGATATATTTATCTTGATGATTTCATACCCTGCTTATAAGTGATTAGGTACCTAATGGATTGCATTCCATCTAGGTCGATTTTAATATACATGTAATTATTTATTGTATTGACTTGAAAATTTGTAAATATATCAGTAAATGTATAATGAAACTCTTTAGTGGCTAATATAAGACTTATAATACCTATAGGTAATATTATATAAGAACTAAGTAGCTAATAAGACCATCGAACGATTTTATTTTGTGTTTTTAAATATAGTTTTTAAAAGACGAAAATATCGGGGTTGCGGTGTCCATTATATTGCCAAGAGTCATTTCGTAAGCTAAATATATGACCCAGATAACCAGCTATCATCATACCAAATTTCATCAAAATCTGTCCAGTAGTTTTCCAAGCAGACAGACAAAAATTCTAAACTTGACCTCTCTATCGATAATAAATGACTATTTCAATAGGATTTTCCAGAAAATATTTAATATTCAATTCAGAATTTTATTATAAGTAACCTATATACACAAATACTACAATAATATCCATACTTAATATTATAAATGTGAAAGTGGGTTTGTTTGTTTATTTGTTTGTTTGTCTTTCTTTCTTTCACGTCGAAACGGCTTGGCCGATTGGCGTGATTTTTTGTGTGGAGATAGGTGGAGGGTTGGAGAGTGTCATAGGCATACTACTACATACTTTTTAACGCGGGAGTTATCTCTTTCCCACGGGAAAACACGTTATAATACAATCCAAAGAAATATTTATGATCAGAATTACTTGAAACTTGGTATAAATGCTCTTCAATACAAATAATTAAATACGTGTTTTAGCATTTTTCGAAATTCAACCCATAAGGGAGTAAAATAGCTTATGAAAGTTTGTATGAAACCTACCATTTTAGAGATTTTTTTGTAGTTTAATGCGAGCGAAGCCGCGGGTTGTTCTAGTACTACATAAACCTATGTATAGATTTATTATTTACCATATACTTAACGTTTAATTCATTTTCTATCATTATTTAACAAGAGTCCAGTTACCCGTGGTTAAAAGGTATTTTTTTTTAAATATAACATAGCGGCCCCCAAATTATACAAAATTACTATGTACTTATATTGTTTGACATGCGCCACTTTATGATGGCCGATTGATTCGTCGAATAATGTGCTCTAAGTCGTTGCTATAAGGTTGTAGTGATGAATTAGATGGGGTAAGTATCGCGTTCTTAAATTAGTTTTGACAGTTTGTTGAACTTTTTAGTACAATCGCTCTTTTATTCTATTTATGTAAAGTATAATTTTGATTGGCTCCTTTCATCCAATATAAGGGTTAAAAAACAAGTGTAAAAGTAGCAATATTTACGTGATTAGACACTAAGTATGGGTTCCGGTCAAAAATTGATGTAATTGGACTTGGAAATTGATTATTATTGTAGTAAGTAAAAGAGTTCTAAGCAAATAGTAAAGGGAGAGTGTAATTTTAGATAATATTATGAGTACAACAGGTATTTAATCAAAGCAGGCACCTATACCTTTGTTCTAGCAGTCGGGCTGCTTCTTTTTCATTTGGCATCCGAAAATATTGTTTCCTGTGTTTACAAACTTAAACTGTCAATCTAAAGTTATAAATTAAAAAATATTTTTGATTTTTTTTTCTGCGAATGCAAATGCATAGGCGTTATCGATTTTGAAGTAACTTTCGTGGGATGACTTTTTTGCTTTACTAATCAAAAAATATTCAAAATTACGTCCAAATTTATAACTTCATACAAATCAGTTCTGTGAAGAACATTCAGCAAAAGTGAAAATGAATTAATAAATATTAATATCATTAAGTGAAATTGTTTAAATAACATTATGGCACTGTCTCATCCAGACATTTTTAGTTCAACTTTTTATTTTAAAATTATTTAAATTTTAATTAATATTCCATCACACACCAATTTAACGGTTAAATCTTGAAAAAGTATGATAAGATTTTATTAAATTATTTAGTTAAAATCCAACAAACCCTACCGATAGTACCAGCAGATGCTCTGCGAAAGTAATTTACGATCATTCTAATAGACCTCATTACAACAGCTCTACTACAAAAAAGGAAAAAACCAGCAAAAAATTTGTATTTTAAAAATAGACTAACATTAAAAAGCCATTGGAAGGTATATTAACAGACATTTAAGGGCTCATTACGGTAGGGCAAGTCTGTAAGCGAAAGGAGGTCGACTTCACGATTACCCATCACCTGTCGCATGACAAAAAAACTTACAACAAACTTGGAAATTGACTGCTTATCTTTAAAATCTTCATGTAAAAAATAATTTGTGTTATTCGATAAGATGCTAAGTTTTAATTGAATTTTATTTAACCACAGAAAGTATAAGTCCTTCCTCGCGTTATAAGTATCTCGGTTCAAATATAAAGTAGGCATCTAATTAGGCACCGCATTCACTCCTGCTTTAAAGTAAAAAACAACCGGTAAGCCTGCAACTTCCAAATTGCCGAACGGTACTTTAATTGGGGGCCGATAAATCTTAAAAAAAATACAAAAATGTCACACTGAAGATTTTTTTTGTCGTAGATTGTTGTCTAATGGATACAAGGACATTGATATAAGGTTCTACGAAGAACGATTCGTAACAAGGAAAAGGGCAGGTGATAATAATTACGACGTGAAACAAAAAGAATCACCTTACATAGCACCTTTCGAAGCCAGCTGCTCTTTAGGGAAGTGCCATAAATGACGCTTCAGATATTTGTTTTACAATGGCCAATAGACAATAGTTTTAAAAATCTTTGTACAGTCCACACCACCCATAGATACGGACTTATGAACGCGAGTTTATAAAGAATATAGGACACAATAGCACGCTTTGTTCACTTCTCGTTTGAGGGTAGTTGGAGAAATGGTCGCCTTCTTGGTAAGAAGATTCGTTTTTGTTAGGGCTGATGAATAAATTTTTGTTATCTAAGAACATTGTTCCGCGCCGACAAAGGATAGCCAGATAGAATGTATGTCCGCATATTGTCTCTGGCCCAATAATTGTTTTTGAAGTGTCATTTATTGTGACTGTTGATATATGATCTATGGTTGAAAATTTTAGATTACAAATCATATGAGTTAAATAATTTAATCTATACAAAATTTATCGTCATTGTTAAAATTGATCGATTTTAGTTCAGTAGCCTTGAAGTGAATGAAATCAAAAAAAAATGTTATACTTATTTGTGTTTAGTTTGTTGAATGAAAGTTTTAAAATGAAAAAGCTTTTATTATTTATTATTTTACGTTAAGAATGGTGAGTTAAAAGTTTTTAATTATCTAACTATTGCACGATTGTAGACTAAAAGTATTTTATTTTCACAAGGCAATGTCAACTAATAACTTCACAAATATAAATATTTATAATAAGTATGTATTTAAAGTTATATATGTGTAGTGTGTCAACTATCTGGTATCCATAACACAGGCCTCGTAGCTTACCATTTTTTTTTTGTTTTCGCTGGGGAAACCCATCATGGGGACCCTGCCGGCCGTCACAACGGGCAAGGTACTGTGAGACTTCTACTCACTAAAACCCACAGCGGAACCCGTCGCCGCAGTGCAATGGGGCGTTGCAGGATCGCTTGCGCACACACTACAACACCCCTGCGGACGGCCCGTACCTCGCGGGCCAACCTCGCCTCAATCAGGATGCCCTCGATTCACAGAGCATCCCGACCGCCCCGATGACGTGCTGGGGAGTTCACGAGAGACCCCCCCGCCTCGTAGCTTACCATGGAACTAGATGATGCTGTGTGTTAATGTCCCAAAATATTTATATTTATATAAATACACACATACTTATGTACCTACTTTCATACATAAATACAAACAACGAGTTTATGCGTACTTATTATTATAATTATATAATAATGACGACGTATTTATTAAGTGTCGACTTAAATAAATTGACTATAACGATTGTTACTTGACGCACTGGTTTCGAGCGATCGCTGATCAGGAATGTCTTCTCAAACAGAGAGGGGCCCTTATCGGCTAAGCAAATGTAAATTGATCATATTGGAGCCAGATAAGCGTAACTTAAATGCTATGAGAAAAAAGGGTGTTCTCTTATCTCAAAATAGTTAAAATCTTACCAATTTCGGTGCATCGGTTCGTGAAACCGTTTGGCAGAGTGAACAACTTAGGTTTATGGCTTTTTTCATTCAGTCCCGTTCTAAGAATGACGGCGGCCTTTTGGCGCCTGTAAAACCCCTCTTTTTGTTCTCTTTTTTGTTCTGCTCAGGCCTCAGTGAGAATTTGGCGCGAACGGCGTTTACTAAAGCTTGCTTGCTTGCTTGGTTTTAAAAAACGAAGATAATGTCAATGTAAATTGCATTAAATTAAAGAAAGTATTATTTATGTAAGTCGTTACGTCGTAAACATTATAATATTGTAAGATAATATCTTTATTATAGACGTAGTATGTGGGAGTGCTTCGACCAGTAATAATAAAATTTCTCACACAATTAACCTATGGTATGGTAAAATAGACTTAGACTTTTTATCACGGTCTGTCAAATGTTTCTCTTGGGATAACTGAAATATCAATTTTAATAATTTTAGATCTTTCGACGTTTAATTTTACATTAATTTATAAAACGTATAATTATTATTAACAATATAATTACATTTGAAGCATTGGATAAAAGAGGACGAATCGTTAGATATTTTATATTAATTAAACAAATTAATTACTTATATAATTATTATAAATAAACTTTATAAGATATTTTTCACACGACATAAACAGTATACGTCAATCATATTCATTAGTGAAGGCTCGGAATGCAGAGTCTCGAAATGGCCGAAAGCGCGAATGCAGGATAATTATTATGGACCAAGTGCGAATAAAAAGTTGCATGGCCGGTTCAAGGAACCGTATTGGGATCGGCGCTTTTTAAGTAGTTTTTTTTTTAATTTTATTTGTCCGTTAAGAATTTGTTAGATTTCCGATACGAGAACACTTAATAAGAAATGTAGGTGTATTTTAACAACTTTTGGAATTAAAACCTTCTCGTTAAAGTTGAAATTTTTCGAATTATAGTCAATTCTATTTGAGATTTGTTAAATAAATCTTATTTAAGTTA
Source organism: Brenthis ino (assembly GCA_921882275.1). NCBI lineage: Eukaryota > Metazoa > Arthropoda > Insecta > Lepidoptera > Nymphalidae > Brenthis > Brenthis ino. The sequence continues at coordinate 10,700,018 of OV170228.1, read as the reverse complement.
TTTGTCGATTTAAAGTCATTTATACAGTTAATAAAATAAATATTTGGGAGTATTTATGTAAACTATTCAAGATATAAAAAAAAGTGTAATTCTCACATAAATCAGATGCTATTTCGTCATGTTTGAAATAGTGAAAATGCGTGGTAGTGATAGAATGTTAGTTATCTCAAGAAACATTTAAAATGAGTCAATTAGTACCAAAATTAAATGCAAATATTGGGCTCTTCTTGGCCTCGACTACTTTAGTTGACTCGACTACGTAAGAGATGTAGATTGATGTGATTTTTAAAATATGGTTATTCACCGATAAAATACGCTTGCCCTCAAAACTGTTTCATAGTTTTGTTTTTTTCATAACTTACTTTAAGAATCTCTATTCTCGCTCTTGTTTCGCTATAAATTTATAATATGAGATAATTCATATAAGTCACTACTAAGTATTGAGTTATTTATATCGTATTTGAAAATAAATATTTTTTATATCAAACTAGAATTGCCCGCGGCTCCGCCTGCGTTCAGATGACCAAAGTTCAAATTCTTAGGTTTTACATATTAGTATTTAGTATACTCTTATATTGCAGTTTTTGTATTTTTTCTCATAAATGAGATATTTTCCCGCAGTAAAAAGTAACCAGCTATCATCATACCAAATTTCATCAAAATCCCTCCAGGGAGATTAGAACCAAGAGAGACAGATAAAAATTCTTAATACTATAGATTCGGACTCTGTATAGATAATAATGTCTAATTCAATTAGATTTTCCAAAAATATTTAATGTACAGATTCGACTTAGTTACAATTTTATTAAGTATAGATCAAAAGGTTACTAGGAACTTAGGAGATGATTTTTCCATGATGATGGAGATAATAATAATAATAATAATAATAATACTTTATTTCACAAAAATACATACATATTGTAGTTGAAAAGCATATTGAACAGTACATTTTGAAAACAAACAATTTAGACTATCAATACAAATAATACGGTTGTCTCTGCTGCCGTACTAGGAGACCTGTATTACGGCATACAGTGCCAATCCCCCAAAATATTGTCAGAATTAAATTATCTGTTTAGTTTGCGAGTGTGCCATTTTGAGCTGTTGGTTGGTGCTATATGTATATATGTATGTGTCTGTGATGGGTGTGTGTGTTAATGTGTGTGTGTGCGTGAGTGTGTGTGCGTGTGTGAGAGAGAGAGAGTTTGTTGTGAATGGGTAGTGATTATATGAAAAAAAAGTAGTTCTTATCTGGAGTAGATCAGCAGTGATTCTGTGTTCGAGTAATCCTGTTTTAGAAGCCAGTCCGTAAGTTTATGTTTTAGGTCGTAGGTATTTAAATCTATAATGTTTAATTTTTTATGAAGGTTTCTATAAATATGTACACTTAGGACAAAGAATTGGTTTTTAGCAAACGAGGTTCTGTGTTGCACATTTGGTGGAAGGTTTGTTCGTTTATTTGAATTTGATGGGCTAACGTTCTTGTGTCTTCTCAGAGTCGACATGAGCACGAAGAGCTGTCGGACCGTCAATACGTTAGTTTCTGAATAGACTTGGGATGTTGGGTATTTATAGGGTTTTCGCAAAATAACTTTAAGTACAGCTCTCTGTGCCCTCTCAACCCTAAGAAGACTTGCTTTACTTGCACCGCCCCAAGCAGCAATACAGTATCCAATGATCGATTGGCATAGAGCGAGGTAGGTCATTCTTAGAATTTCTAGGTTAGATGACTCCCTAAGTAGTTTAAAAGTGTGGATTAGTCGCATTATTCTAGTGACGAGAGCGTTTATATGATAAAGCTAATTACAAGTCTAGGTAATGTCCTTTAGTGAAATGAGAGCGCGTCACTTAGTATATACATACTAGAAACTTGTAAAGCTTCCAGTTCACTATAATGCCGACAAATATAAGACACAATTTAACACACAATGAATAATACTAACATTTTTTTTTTTGACACCGACCATTATAAATTTTTATATTAAATTATACTCTATTTAATATATTTAAAAAATGTTACTTATATTTCAATACTAATAAACTTGTTCTAACGATAATGAGCTTGTCATGTTCACTTTTTGCTGTATCGCACGTTCTTTACCATACATCATTTAATTTGATTTATCGTGCACATCTTGCCGCCTGTCCGTGAAATTGTTAAATTAGTAGGAAGATGTCTTGGCCTGAATTTATAATAATTATCTATATCTTGTCGGATTCTCCTCTGTTTTTACACTGTAATGCCTAAATCACTCAATAGAATTTGTTTAGTTATTAAAAAATTGTAAATTGTAAATATTGTATATGAGTTTTCGTTTCGTCTTTTTTTTGTGTAATTGTGGGGTTTTTTTGCCTGAAATAAATATTTATTATTATTAATGTTTGGAATTAATCTCTTCTTATCGCATGAATTTTTCTATCGACTGTAGAGCAGCAAAGTGACAGGTTGTTAGTCTATATTTATTATTTTTATCGTACGTACAATTTCCTTTAAATTCCAAAGGACCAATTAATATCGGACGGCACGCTTGGCTCAGTTTGTAGTGACCCTACTTGCTGTGTGAGCGGTCGCGGGTTCGAGTCCCGCTGGGAGGATTCATTTGTGTGCTAAGCACTATTGTGCTAAGCAATATTTGTACTCCAGTCATGGGTGTCTATATCTATAATATGTATGTGTTTAAAGTTATATATGTGTAGTGTATGAAATATCTGGTATTCATAACACAAGCCTCGTAACCTAGCACGGAACTAGATGGTGCTGTGTGTTAATGTCCCTACATATTTATTTATTTATAATATCCTTAAGCGGCAAAACCTTTTTATGTTACAAATTAAGGTACTTTAAGTTCTGTAATCTTAATGCGTTGGAACCTGAATATTACTTCAGATACATCAAAGAGCGTCCACCTTCATTAGCTCAATAGAACCAAGTAGCCAGTTGAGATCAGAAGAAGCGACCCTGAATTGGCTGAATAAGCGACCCATCTCACCTTGACCCGCACGAGAACAGACAGTAAACGACCGGCCTTCACATTGAATGTCATTTATATTGAAATCTTTATTTAAATTTTTTTTGACACTTCGGGCGGGACGTGATTTTACTTACATCCAAAATCACGAATGGGAGGACAAATTATAACATTTTATACTAAAAATGATTCCACCGTTTTATCATTCATATTTCGTTGAAGAGAAGTTATAAATTTATTCGTGTATAATAATAATATATTTTGTTAAATATGAGATGAAGATTTAAGTTATTTGTATTTTAAGCTTTTCTTGAAATATATTAAAAGCATGTCTAGTCATTTTAGGGAGTATCGTTTATTGACGACACGTTTGGCTCAGTTTGTAGTGAGTAGTGACCTGCTGTGCCAGCGGTCGCGGGTTCGAGTCCCGCTAGAAGCATTCATTCATGGGTGTTTATATTTATTATATCAAGTATCAACTATCTGGTTTCTATAATACAAGCCTCGTAGCTTACCATGGAACTAGATAGTGCTGTGTGTTAATGTCCCAACATATTTATTATTTATTATTTTTGTAGCTATTGATCTATCTCTGCCAAATCTCTTCTAAAAATATGTAGACGAAATTGTCACAAAATCCCTAATATCTCGGATTTCGACTGAACGGTCTTAGTGCCTGGCCTGACTGATGATGTAAGATTTCTACACCATATTAGTAAAGTGTCGCGCGGTGTGTGTTACGGTGTTTTGTGTCGCTAGAAATATCTGCCTGTTTGACTTCACTGCTCCGTTGCTTTGTAAAATACAACCTGTCCCGTTTACAATGCACGAGTTAGTTTTATCTTCTTCTATATATATAATAAAATTCTAACTGAATCGAATCGGTACATTAAATATTTTCTGGAAAATCTTATTGAAATATGTAGTCATTATTATTATAAATCTATAGTTTTTAGAATTTTTGTTAGTCTGTCTGTCTAAGAAGGCATCACAAGAAAACCACAGGACAAATTTTGATAAAATTTGGTGTGATGAAAGCTGGTTATCCGGGTCAACATATAGAGTACTTTTTACAGAGGGAAAATATATCATCTTTGAGAAATCTATACTAAACGTTAAAAGGTAACTAAGGATGAACCCGAACGGAGCAGGAGTTTCATATAAAAATCCATACATCCACGTTATATATTTTTATAAAATAAAAAAGTGATACTTATTTTAATTGTGCTCATAAAATTCGTGACATTTAATACATTCTTCAGATGATATTATTATATGTACCTACGTATATGTTGTTAGGTACACATTGCCACCATTACGGCACTTTATGTAGGTTACCAAATCATTATTCATTCGTTTTTCATTTACACAAGTGCGGGATTTTCTAGCAGCAAGCACTGGTACTTTCTGATACTATGTTTTCCTTTATCTGCTCTATGTGTGTAATGAATTATTTATGTAACATTTCATTTCTCGGAAAATCTAAGCTAACAGATAAATAGTAGGTAAAGGGACGTATGACGATTCATAGTATTGTAAAATTTAACTTATTGTTAAAGGATTACAAACTATAGTCAATGCTAAATATATATTAATATTATAGTTAATACAACAAGCGGTAATTATTCATTACATAAATGAAATGAATTATTAGTAATTTTTTATTATAAACAGTTTTGATCACATAATATCTTACTACTATAAAAATGCGAATGTTTGGATGGATGGATGTTTGTTACTCAATTACATAGCACATAGGTTACTTTTTATCCTGGAAAAAGGTACGGTTCCCGTGGGATAGATTTGTTTTTATTTTTCACTAGTTTAATTATAATTATTTAAATGGTATCCCTACAAACGGTTGTTGCTTTCGTCATAGGTTTAAATGAATTTCAAGACCTACGTATATACAATGGTGTGCCAAAAAATGACGATATTTTTTTTCTTCGCTCTCACCCTAAAATATCTCAGAAAATGTCCCAACAAAGCTCCTGTTAAAAGCAGAGTTCAAAATTCCAATTCTAAGAGGTTCTCCATCGAACTTTAAGTTTTCCCATACAAATTGTATGGAAAATATGATTTTTAACACTTTTTTGTCCTGCAAACTGTGACGAAAATATTTTTCAAAAAACTGAACGAATGGAGCATTTTTAGTATTAAATTTACTACAAAAAGTTCCGTTGAGTCGAATTTCTGTCTTCAATATCTTATTTGTTATATAGCTTTAAAGTTGAAATTTATGGTTTTTTGCATTTTTAAGCTAAACTAAAAGTTACAGAAAAATGTTAAATGGCAAATTTGTAGTGTACATTTAAAATCCTATAAAAAGGTCCTTGTCAACTTTTTCATATCATCAATAACAACAATGTTACAGGCTAACGAATATTATTTTTTTAATTTTTGCTCTTGAGAGCGAAGAAAAAAAAATATCGTAAAATTTTGGCACACCCTAATATATATACTTAATTTCTAAGTAATTTAGTAAAATGAAAGTACATATTATGTACGAATAGAGTACAATTATACAGATAAAATAAACAATAAGCTCCTCGTACTCTTAAACGTTGCAATTACGAGATATTTGGAGATAAAGATTATCAAAAAAAAAAAAACTAAAACGTCAATTATGACAAACATTAAAAATTGCCTTATTCAAACTGCATTAAGCAATACAGATTTATTTAATTATTTGTTCGGAGAAAGTAAAACAAGGAGAACGATATTATCCCTTGAAATACAAAAGAGACAGGAATATTAATTATTCAACGCGTCTGTATCGCCTCGATTTGTCCTACCGCCTATTCTTTTTGTCCCGGCCATAGTTCTAAATCGGGCATCACGGTCTAATTCCGGACAACTATCACTGACTTCCTCTTGCGTAACGCTAAGACAATTGGTTATATACGATACAAGTTATTGTCAACTTCAATTTGGGAAGTTGAATGACATTGTAATACATCTTTAATCATATCACTAGTAAGGCGTTCCTTTTGAGATTTTTTGTACATAATATCTTATTTGTTGTTGTGTTTTAAGTACAGATTTTTTATTTGTAATGTTGCCATATAATCATTTTAGCTTTTAGCTTGTATGAGACCAAAAGAAATAAGGGACTTTAACAAGGATAATAACCCCGTTTCATAATTTATTTGTGCTTAAGTATTTTTAATGCCAATAACGGTCACGTGTATCATAAAGAAATGGAAAATTTTGGAAAGGAGAGATTTCAAATTAATTAATATAAAACAGTTTAGTAGATACTGATATATAGAATAAAAAATATATCATATTAATATGTCAGTGTGCGATTATGTGAGCATATAAATCCATTTGGAAAAGGGCTCATTTGCGTCACTGTGCAATAACCTTGTAACATAAGATATGCAACGCTGTCGGTATGTAAAAGGAGTGTTCGTGAAATGTATGTCACACACGTGTCCTGTCTCCTATGCAGAACTGGTATCAGTTGCATTACACCGCAGTCAGTCGCACGGAATTTACCCAATACAATTAATGCTATAATTTAGTTTGAAAGTACCAATGTCATTTATTAAATAAACCTTTACTTTCATATATGTTTAAAAATATACGATGATGATTAAGAATTATGGGCAAATTAAAACTTTTTATTAGGTATAATATTTACTAAAGGTTATTTGAATTATTAACTGGTTGGTTCCCCATACAAACTTTCATCTCCATTTTTACCTTCTTAAGGGACGATTTCCGGGATAAAAAGATCCGGCATAAATCTTCTTACCAAATTTCATCTAAATCGGTTCAGTAGATCCAGAGATTACCCCCTACAACGTCACAAACTTACAAACTTTAGCTCTTTATAATATTAGTATAGATTAGTCTAGAAAGTTCAATTATTGGGAAAGCTGTTTTATAAGTATCGAAAGTTGTAGATACTATAGTTTGCCCAATCATATTTGGATTTAGTGGTTAATCTCTCTTCTTAGAGAGATGTTACTCTATTGGTCTGGTGTGTGCACATATACAGGTGTATTTACCTCCTCTCTTTTCTTTTCACTCTCGACCTGAGAGGGATCAGGAAATAAAATGCTATGGAGCAGTACGTGTTTCTAAGCCAGGGGGCTTATGGCTTTACCAAGACTCAAACCCAAAAACAAATGATATAATTTTTTGGATGGATCATTGATCATTTATTCATTTCACTTTAAAAAAGCCGAATTAACTAGAACTACTGTATAACTGTACATTAAATATTTTTTGGAATATCTTATTGTAATAGACATTTTTATCGATACACATATATTTATACAGTTACATGTTTACATGCAAACTGCCATTATACTAGTCTTGATGTCATCATCCTGATAATATCTAAAGAATATACAGTGCAATCGAGATTATCAAATCAAAACACAAATAAAAATAACAATTATAATAAGGGTGTCGACCCGGGAAACAATCCAGGACTTCACGGTTCGACTCTCCGCACGTGCTACAAATGCATCATACATGTATCTTGTAATAAAAGTTGTTAGGAGTTTCCGTCTGTATGTTATCTTTTTGTTTATATAAAGAAGTCTAACGAGTTTTACAGTAGATATATTTTATATAAAAAATAGAGTAGGCGTTTTGTTTTTAATAAGTCATCCGAACGCTGTATTTCACTGTTAATTTGTCAGAAATGAAACATAATTCTTAAGTGTCATGATTTTAAATGCGAATAAGATTGTGAGTAAACGATGAGGGCAATAAACGTCTAAGTAAAGCCACCGCCTTTCTTTATAGGTTCATACATACTGTATTTCTTCGCTAAAATGATTCCGTTAGGGCAACTCCATACCGGGACGAGACGCCTATGGCGCCAGTGTGGGTAAACATTTTTTACTACAAATATGCAAATTGTTATGAATAATTGTTATGCTTTTTAGTAAGTAATGTTATTGTACATGTGCAATGAGCTTTAACATTTGCTATCTTTTCGAATGCAATGCAATTGTATAAAATAAAGAAAATATTTTCAGTTTTGTTAAACTAAATGATAATTATTATTTTATTATAAAAATATATTATTATTAACAAATGAATAAGCGCCTTTTATGGAGTGTAGACAATAAAAAATGGTGAACAAATATAAGTGATTTCATAGATTAATGTTTACATTTATATTTATACTAGCAGGACCCGTGGCTTCGCTCGCGCTAAAACTACAAAAAAGCTCTAAAAAGGTAGGTTTCATACAAAGTTTCATCCCCTATTTTACCCCCTTATGGGATAAATTTCGAAAAATGCTAAAACACGTATTTATTCAATTGTATTGAAAAACATTAATACCAAGTTTCAAGTAATTCTAACCATACTCGTAAATATTTTTTCGGGTTGTATTATAACGTGTTTTCCCGTGAGAATGAAATAATCTCTCTAATCACTCTCCAGCCCTCCAACTATCTCCACACAAAGAATCACGCCAATCCGTCACTCCGATTCAACGTGAAAGAAGGACAAATAAACAATCAAACACACCTGTTCCTTTTTTAAATACATTTTTTTTAACTTTATTTATATAATATTTTATTTCTATATTAAATATTACTGCTTAACCAGAATAACATCTGTTACTTATTACCTTTATAATTAGTAACCTAGGTATCCTACCTCATATAGTATCAATTAGTGTGTGTTTTTGAAATTGTTATACTACTATATATAGAAATAAATATTTTAGATGTATTAAATAATAAATTAAAAAAAGCTGTTTACATATTAAAGGTCTTTGTATGTTTTTGCCGCGGCGGTTTCCGAACCGTGTCCAGTCTATTCTAACTAGATACCGTCTTGCGCACGCGCCGATGAGCGCAGGCTAATTAATACATGCCCTTCTAGCTTTTCATTAGAGCGCAGACGCGTTTTTGTGAAGATGTACGAGTGTTTTTAGAGACGAGCTTACGCTTAGAACGGATTGGTATTTTATTACTATTACTATCGCTTGGCACGCGACAACTATTTTAACGATTATCAGATACTGTTTTGACTCGGACACTCTCTTTCAGTATATTTATAAATTTAAAAGTGTATTTCGGTAATTTAGTTTATTTTCGGTAAGTTAAGAGTATTTTGTGCTGAAGATTCTTGTAAGATTTTACTAGGTGTTTTATTTGTAATACCTAAATTAATTATTATCAGGATTGCTCAGACTTTCCCCGTATTTTTGAATAATCGCCAATTGAAGTCCTTAATTAAATCAAATGAACAAGCTCAAAGGACCACCCGAAACACAATCACAATGGACAGATTGCGAATGTTCAATATGCGGCTGTCTGTACAAGTCGACCGATTAAAAGTCGCTCAGTTAAAAGTCACTTGATTAAAAATTGACCAAATGAAACGCAAGCGCATTCCGACGAGGTATTTGACCGCTCGCTGTTCGAGTCCAAAGGCGATTTTTTTCCCACCATTTACGATAGTAGATTGACAATCGGGCAGACGTTAAGGTGTAACGAGAAGGTTACCATGGATTTTTTTCGTTTTTGTAATCTTAATGTAATTTTTGACAGCTCTGTTAAGTCGGGATAATGTTTTCATGATGCAGCCGTCAGCGAAGCTATAACAACTATATGTGTATGTAATGTATGTACCTAAGTATGAGCGGAAGTTGAGTTTTATTATTTTCCATTTGTTATGATGTCTTTATAATTTAAAGTACGACCTGTGGCGGGCAGGTTTTATCGTGTGAAGTTCAGATTTGACTTAGTGTTAATTTGTGGATGTTGACTTTGTTTATTTGTCTTCTGGAACAACACACGTCTCGTCTATAGCTAATATTTTTTTATGTATTATAATACATAATTATACGTAGGTATATTTTATTGTATTTTTTGAGGTCTACGTTTGTAAAACTTTGATCGTGCTTTTATTTCGTTTCCTTTATATGGATATGCCACGTATGTTTTATATTTATTTTTATACTAGCATTGCTCGCGGCTCCACCCGCGTTCAGATGACCAAAACCCACATTCTTAGGTTTTACATATTAGTATACTCTTACGTTGTAGTTTTTGTATTTTTTCTCAGAAATGAGACATTTTCCCGCGGTAAAAAGTATCCTATATGTTGACCCTGATAACCGGCTATCACCATACCAAATTTCATCAAAATCCCTCCAGTGGTTTTTCTGTGATGCGGTAACAGACAGACAGACAAAAATTCTAAAAACTATAGATTCGGCGTCTGTATCGATAATAATGTTTATTTCAATAACATTTTCCAAAAAATATTTAATGTACAAATTCGGCTTAGTTACAATTTTATTATATGTATAGATTAATTATTTAACTATAGCTTTTTAAATTATATATAATTAATTCGGCAAGTAATTTAATATGGACAGTTATACTTTTTTCTTTCTACAAACTGTATATTGACCTTCTCGTCAGTAAAAAAATATGGGATAAAGTCAAGTTACATTGCAGAAAGGCCGGAAAGGTCTTTGGATTGTTAGTGTATCAAATTTAATGAAATGTAGAACGGCGTTTTCTGTTGAGCGGTTCTATAACACTTTAATATTTTGTAATTTGATATGTTTAACATTTTTTTTATATAAATTGGAATTCGATGTGTTATTCTATGGAACAAAAGCAAAAACAAGATTTTTTTAATCTGTGACTGTCTATTCATCAACTGAATTTTGATTAAACTTTTCTTATAAAACCGTATACAGCACATAATATGCTATTAAAAAACTAAGTTTTTGTTCTAAGCACAAATTTTAAGCCCTAAATCAGTCAATGGATGTCATTTTGAACTTTGTAAACACTGTTAAAAAGAAGAAAATTGCTCCTCTGAGATATATACATATAAAAACCAAAGGTGGCCAATAGGCGAAGTGTACTATACTTCTTACCTTACCACCATCGCTAATTGGTGAGGCAAATCAAACATAAGAAGTATCTATCTATACTAATATTATAAAAGTGTGTTTGTTTGTTTGTCTTTCTTTCACGTCGAAACGGCTTGGCTGATTGGCGTAATTTTTTGTGTGGAGATAGTTGCAGAGCTGGAGAGTGACATAAACTTTACCGCGGAAAATTATCTCTTTTCCACGAGGAAACACGTTATAATACAATCTAAAAAAATATATTTATGATCAGAATTACTTGACACTTGGTATAAATGCTCTTCAATACAATTAATTAAATACATAAGGGGGTAAAATTGCTGATGAAAGTTTGTGTGAAACCTACCATTTTAGATATATATATACATACACACATATATATATATATATATATATATATATATATATATATATATATATATATATGTATGTATATATATATTGATTATATTACATTAGGTTGTTTATTATTGTGTAAGATGCTTATAATTAATATCTTATTACAAATTAGAAGAATATCACCGGGAATCAAAACATCCTATTCAATCACACAAAAACATTTCGTACATCCTCCATAGGGAAGTCCATATCCTCACTAACGAATTAAATAAACAAAGATTTATAGTTGAATTACGTCCACATGCTAATATAACTCGTAAATTTTAATCCCAAAGGTTATAATACTTTGTGGTATTTGAAGTAAATGACTGTCGATAGATATGCAATGTACTTAACACCATAGCTTATGGCGTATGTACGTGGGTTGACACTTTAACGGTCAAGGGCAAAACGTCCGTTTCGAAGGTCGCGCCATTGACCGAGCGCCGAATTTCAAAAATATTTACTCTCAAACGTTTTATCTCATTTTTAAAGCAATTCACAGTACACTCTTAGACTATATGCACAAGGTCCAGTTTAGAATAATTGGTGAATTTACTATTGTATAATTCTTTTGGTAAATATATTGATTACCATTAGATACTACTTAAGTATTCTAAGCCTCTGTTTAGAACATTGGCATTTGGAGCGTTTCTTCTTTTCGGTTTCTTATTGGTTACTGGTATTTGTAAAAGTGAGAATAAAATATGTGTAACCTCTTTCGTACTTCATAGACAACGACAGTCAATGATGGAGTGACGATTTTCAAAATCACAATTCGTTTTTAACATATGTTTGATTAATACAAATGTATGCAGTTGATGAAGTTGGACTTAGTTGCAAAAAATAAGCAGCTGAGTAGACTAGACAGTAGTCACGGATAACAGAATACGTAGAAAATGTATAATCTATATATGTATCTGTAACTGATCGCTGTCTGTACATGGAAGATATTTGAGAAAACTATTATTGGTTTTTTTTATTAACGCAATAGAACCCAAATCAATGATTTTTAGAATTTTTGTTTGTCTGTGCGTTTGTGTGCCCTAATCTCACGAACGGCGACTTGAGTGCGATTTTCACTAATATATTATAGTAAGCTTCACTTAACATTTAGTATTTGTTATATTTTAATCAGTTCATAAATAAAAAAAGTTATGTCAATTTTAAGAATCACTTAGGGATGAACTCAAACCCCCCCCCCCCCCGCAACGTGCGTTCACCTTGTCGTGATGGGGGGGCTCAGTATTGCCCGGCAATCCAACCGGGCGCGAAGCTAAGAAACGCACAGGGAGGTTGCCCACTTCGGTGGGCGGTGGGAGGTGGCCCTCTTCGGGGGGCGGTGTACCATGCGGGTTGCTCCTGGTACTTCTCTGATAGCAGAGTGGACCTTGGAGCAACCCCATGGTTCTAGTGATCTGCTTCGGCAGACCTGCCGTCGGGGCGTCGTAGTTGAATGCGTAAGCGATCCTGCGACGCCCCATTAAGACGGGGGAAGGTTTTGTTGGGTTTTAGTGGGTAGTACTGGCAGTATTACGCCGGTGAGTCCCACACGTCGTGCGTAAATGCATTTCCCAACATTATAAAAAAAAAGGGATGAACTAAAAAAAAAAGGGATGAACTCAACCGAAGTGAGTGTGAGTCGCTAGTGTATAATAATATTCTCCTAACTGATTGTCAGTCACAATTGTCGATTTGGCTATGACCATTTTATGTGCATGAAAGTGCAGTCTACTTCTTTTACTCTCATATTCCGATGTGACCCGCGATCACTGTCAGCCCAGGTGCAAGAACGGCGTCACTGCTCCCCTATGAACGAAGATGAAAAACCACCAATTTTTGAGCTGCTATTGAGAATTTCTTGATAGAAAAAACCCTATTTGCATTTTGCTGCCGTATATGTATATTAGCTACTAGAACAATGACGTATTTTGTAGGCAAAAATATAGTTTATGTATAATGTATATACAAAAAGTATTGTACTCCAAGTGGTACTGTGTATGTTTTTTCAAATGGGACTAAATAAATGTTGCTTTTACTACGCATTTGGCTGTTACTGAAAGTTGAACATACTATGTAGTATTTCGCCATTAAATCTTTTAACTATTCATTATACAGTAACTAGCGGCTCACGCTCGCTTCCCTCGGGTTCGCCTCTAGAAAAACAAAAACAAATCTATCCCTTGGAAACCGTATATTTTTCCAAATTTGTGCCAAATTTCATCCAGATCCGTTCAGCCGAGAACAAACGTACATAAGATTAACAAACATACATCCATACATACATTCTTACAAACTTTCGCGTTTATAATATTAGTAGGATGTATGACAGTTTTCTTTTGCCATTTTGTTTTCTGGATACTCCTTCGCATTGTATATGTTACTTTTTTTAAATATTGGAAATATAATTTGAAATGTAAAATGCGTTTCTTCTTAGTATTTAATTCTGATATATCAGCGAGATGCACAAAAATACTACCATATTCTTAAATAGAGATATCGCTTCATCATTTACCAAATGCAACGTATTTCTTACTGAGACAGCTCGATAAATCTCAAAAAACATGACATAGCAAAGTCGAAAGGATTGTGCTATTTTATATGCATCAAAGATCTTGGCTTCTATCCAAGCCATCACCGTTTTACAGAGTAGGTGAAATTATTACAGGATGATCTTGTGAATGGTGAATTAATTATACAGCATCCGTAACCCCTACTACGTACAAAAAAAAGCGTTTCTTCCATAAATATGTATATATTGCTACCTATGTGGTAGAATGCGAAACTCGACACGTAAGTCTCAGACGGCGAGTAAAAGAATAATAAACAACTTGATCATTTTGTTTTCACCACAGCCTTGGCAGTGAACGTATTTATTTAAGAAGTCCTTATATTACTCAGGTTAGCTCTTGAACAGCTTTCGACCCATTTGCGGTTTGGACAGTGTCTCAGATTTAGCTTTCTTTGTCATAAAACCAGACTACAAATAGACGTTTTTGAAGGGTATCACTACTCGTACGTGTAACAATAACGTCGACTTCATTAAATATACTCGAAGTAACAGAAAATGAATTTAATTTTAATGCCTCAGAGTTCAAGGATGACTGACTGCGAGCTACGGGGCCGCTGCTTTTATACTGTTTCATTTACATAATGTCTATATCTTTAGCGTTCATGAAATAGTACTTTTATTTGCAAAATGAATAAGGAAAATAATTATTTTTTGATTATATGGAAGTGCTGATTAATAGGATTTATCTAGTTTGGTTATTTTATGCAATTATGCAAAAGATTCGTGTGCGTTTGATAATCATTATTTTGCCTGAATTAGCTGAATCGATTTTTAGATTTAATTTCTATCTCTCGAACTGGAAATTTATAAGAACTACTATATCTTGTTAAAGAATGATAGAAAGTAGGAGAGTCTCCACACGTTTTATTTACCCATATATACTTTTCTACAAATACATAAATACATAGTGTTCACTTTGAATAGCTTTGAGACGTACAATGTGAAATGCTTTTGTTATTTTATAGTGTACTAGCATTGCCTGCGCCTGCTCCGCCCGCGTTCAGATGACCAAAAACTAAATTCTTAGGTTTTACATATTATGATATTAGTATACTCTTACATTGCAGTTTTTATATTTTTTCTCAGAAATGATACATTTTCCCGCGGTAAAAATTATCCTATAAGATGACCCGGATAACCAGCTATTACCATACCAAATTTCATCAAAATCCCTCACGTGGTTGTTCTGTGATATGGTAACAGACAGACTGACAAAAATTCTAAAAACTATAGATTCGGTATCTGTATCGATAATAATATTTATTTCAATAAGATTTTCCAAAAAATATTTAATGTACAGATTCGGCTTAGTTACAATTTTATTATATGTTTAGATTTTACATATTTGTGATGATGATGATGATGTGACTTTCCGGTTTTCATTAACTGTATACGTTTCGTATGCCGCATTAGTAAATAATAACATAAAGTTGTATACTATGTACATTCATATATAATTGTAAAATCAAGTAGTTTGTGCGTTATAGAAATGAAATTGTTATTACTTGACGTATGACAGTCATTGACCTGAGCACAGTTTTCTTTAACTGTTGGCTGCATTACAGGAAATGTTGGCAAATCGTCATTACTGTCTAAAAATATCAAACCATGTGTATTTTTAGTGTCCAAATATAATCTTTTGAAACACGTCGTCTCTGAATCATTGCCAGAATATTATTTAAGTTTACCATACCATATTTGATTATGTCTTTGATATGTTTTTTAATATAATATTTGTTTAAAAAAACATATATGTATGTGTATGTATATATATATATATATATATATGTACATTTTTTTATTGCACGTAAAAAATACATAAGTATATTAGGAGAAATTGAGACCAAAAGTGGATTTATCTAACAGAAATATCTTCTAGTCAACCTATGGGTCGGTCAACATATTACGTAGTTCAATATTTTCAATTTCCACATTTACACTTGCACTTTGATAGTACACGCACACTTTGATTTCAGCCTTTAATATACAAATTGACCAATTGACCACACTGAAATCTTTATTAGATGATGATTATTATCTATGCATATAATAAAATTCTCAGTCGAATCTGAACATTCAATATTTTTTGGAAAATCTTATTGAAATAGTCATTATTATCGATATCGAGGCCGAATCTATAGTTTTTAGACTGTCTGTCTATCTGTTTATCTAGGAACGCATGACGAGAATATCACTGAACTGATTTTGATGTAATTTGTTATGATGGCAGCTGGTGAACGTATAGGATACTTTTTACTGCGGGAAAATATGTAATCTCTGAGAATTCTAAAATAAACGTTAAAACGTAGATATATTTCATTAAAGTAACAGGTAAGTTTTTTTAATTAGCGAAAGACTTATGAAATAATACTTCATATATGTATGAATGTACCTATAACTTTTGTTAAATAACTCAATATTTCTTAATTAATAGATGTTACTATTCTTGTGGGATTTTTTTCATTTATTAAAGAATATCTAGTACTCCCAAGGGGTCAATGTACCTTTTTAATATGATGTTTAGTATGCATAGATAGGGCTTCAGACGTCTTTCACATAATCTTTTGCCAATTTGTACTCGACGGGTCAAGGTTGGCCGTGTCATAGAAATAATGTTTGTGTCTGGATCTCTTTATTTCTATAAAACTAGTTGTTTATTACGATATCGTCCGTGTTTATAAAATATTTTTTTAACATTAATTTAAAAAGCTATATTAAAGCTTTTTTATTGGTGAAGCAAAGTACATGCAGCAATTGTTTGGTTTCTGTTTTTAATTGGCATTATTAAAAAAAGTCATATATTTGTTACTAAGTACAGCAGTAACAGCCCAACGCGGTAACGCGTGCTTGGCAAACCGAGTGAAGCGGGTTCTAATCCCGCGTCTCGCACCTATGATATTTTCGTGTGCGAATTATTGCCAATATGATTACCACTTGTCTTACGGTGCAAAACGTGCATGTGTGAGAGAATCTATCAAGTTTTCAAAAGACATGTGTAGTCCGCTAACCCGTACTTGGCTAGCATGGTATATGATAGTTATGGCCCGACCCCCCCTTGGAGTAAAGGGAGTCCCTTTGTTACTTTTAAAAAGGTATTATTTGTGTTTTGTTGTTATTAAAAAAATTATATCTTTATTTCTAAATCTTACTTGAATTTATTTTTATATCCATACTAATATTATATATGTGAAAGTGTATTACTTGAAATTTTTTAAAAGCTCTTCAATACAATTAAATAAATACGTGTTTTACCATTTGTCCAAATTCATCTCTTAAGGGGTAAAATAGAGGATGAAAGTTTGTATGAAGCCTATGTACCTGCTTAGAGGTTTTTTGTAGTTTTAGTGCGAGCGAAGCCGCGGTTTCTGCTAGTTTTTATATATATATATATATATATATATATATATATATATATATATATATTTGTAGGTAATAATAAATTAAATTTTATGAAGTAAACCGAATTTTGATATAAAATACTCTTGTAAAATTGTTACGTATATGAAATGGATACTACTAAGTACTAGTTATCGTGAAAACAACGTTATCATTAAGTAATAATCGATTACAGCGAGTGTAGTTTGAATATTTTGTAATTTATTTTAGTATAAATTATGTGCATTCTATTAACACTAACAATAAAGTTCTAGATTATATTTTGTGAATGATAGAATTTGTTAATAATGTTTTTTATGTATAAGTATATACATTTATAATATGTACGTACAATATCTCATATTCTACTTTTAATTAATGAAATTTATATAATAAAAATTATTTTGAAGTTTTTTTAACAGATTAATATGGCACAGAAACGAAAACTTAAATCTACGAGTAATCTTAGGTTCATGAAATATCACTATAGCTCCGCTGTTGTCAGATCGAAGGACACACCAATAAAAGCTCGCCCATTTAATAATAATAATGAATAAATAAAATTAAGCTTTTTAAGCGCAATAAAACAAATCTTAGATACGAATTCTATATGAAAAAAAGTAAAGTGAAAAAGCAAAGCGCATAGCCTCACGTTCTCTCATTTTTGATAATTCGTCGCGACAAGAGATTCCGAATAAAAAATGCACTGTTTACTTTCTGAATATTTACCGACGGGCGGCGGTTCCGGGTTCGATACCCGCTTTGGTCTAGATATCAGATGACTAAACATTTAGTATTCGTCCTCTCCAGCAAAGAAACCGCAAATCTGACTCCCTAGCTTACTAGACATTCTTTCTCATGCCCTACCGTAACTAATATTATTGAGGTTGGCTCTGGTGTCTATTACATTTCATTTAACATAAATTTGTACAGACCACACCAGATTGTTACGACGGTTGACTTCACATTGTTATGGTAAAAATTGTTGGCTATTTTATATCGTATGTATAAGTTGGCAAATGAACGTATTATTGGGTTTATATATACTAATATATATATATATATATATATATATATATATATATATATATATATATATATATATATATAGATGTATTTTACCGCGAAGTGGTCGTGGGTTTGATCCTCGCAAATGGCAAATGTATACTTTGAAGGTACCTATACAAAAAGACCAATTGCCATTCAATCTACATTATTTTAGTTCATTTTCACTGTTGGGTGAACACTTTATAAAGTCAATGTAAAGATTTCGATGATAGAACATGAACGGTAATTAAATCTATACATTTAATAAAATTGTAACTAAGCCGAATCTGTACATTAAATATTTTTTGGAAAATCTTATAGAAATAAACATTATTATCGATACAGAGGCCGAATCTATAATTTTTAGAATTTTTGTCTGTCTGTCTGTTACCGCATCACAGAAAAACCAACGGAGGGATTTTGATGAAATTTGGTATGGTGAAAGCTGGTTATCCAGGTCAACATATAGGAAACTTTTTACCGCGGGAAAATATCTCATTTCTGAGGAAAAATACAAAAACTGCAATGTAAGAGTGTACTAATATGTAAAACCTAAGAATTTGGTTTTTGATCATCAGAACGTGTGCGAAGCCGCGGGCAATGCTAGTTCCTATTTAAAATTGTTAAGAAGTTTTTATAGTTGATGAGTACATAAGCCTATTGTTATGTATACATGTACGTACATAGAGTTTAGTTTACGAATAGTGTCCCGACATGGTAGTTGCCTAGCTATAATTGTAACACCTGCCGCGACGTCTATTATATTTATGTCCATGTAGCTGAGTATGTGCTTGCTGAGTGTCCGTTCACGGCACGTGTCCTGCAAGTTCAAGGGCGGGTGGCGTTCGTTGCTCCGGAGTTTTTGCGCGCCACTATCCGTGGGTGAGCAAAATGTATCGTTGCTTCGCTCCGTTGGAATATTTCATGTTATCTACACTTATATTTTAAGGCTTTATTTAAATTAAGTTTTCAGAAATTTATATAAGACAAGAATTGTTTTTAATTTTTAATTGGAACGCTTTATTTTTTATTTATTTATATATGTTATATGTAATATATTATTTTGATATTTTATTATAAGAGTTTTGCATATTTATTTTTTGTTTTTAGTTTCTTTCAAAAAATAGTATGGATATTATAGTTTTTTGCAATCTTGTGTGTATGATGTTAGCAAAGAGCTTGAAAAAACATTATTATTGTTATAATCTCGCCTTTGCTTGCTCAAACCGTAACTATACCCGTCCAAATAAATGATATGCCAAGCGCGTTATGAAGTTTCTTACGAATTCAACTTGCAAATTGTCTCTAAAAACTATATCAAACACACTTTTGCATTTATATCAAAAGTGACAAAAGATTTGGCTAATTATTACATTTTCTTCGTCTTCTCCATTCTATGGAGCCATTAAACAAGAAAATTGAATTGAATACAATTAATACATCAATTAAAACGAACAGAAAAAGTTGGGTGCGAATGCTAGTACAATTTAAAATTTATCTTCATTGCATCATTTATCATATCCGAGCGACATGTTCTCAGCTTATTGCGATCTTCTCGTTATTTTTTTGCCACCGCACAACGAACTGGTGTAAATCTTATATCTCAGGATATACGGGTTAAGATGGAACTGTTTTAAAATGTTTCAATGTATACCGCGTTTGTTCATTCAAAGGTACAATTTGTCATTCTCGCTTCCTTGCATTCCTGAAAGATATTAGCGGTGAAGTTATTTGTTAACATGACTTTTTAACTCGAACACTACGTAGTATAAAGCCATTTGTTTTTATTTGCTGTACGTTTTTTCGTTTTGATTATTTATTATTGCTTGATAATGAAAGTGCCAGCCACTTTTATAATCAAGCAATAATTGATTTGATAAAAGTTTGTACACTTTGAAAGGTTTCAATTTCCCAATTGACTTACTTGACTCATGTTCCTATGTTTCCTAGGTAAGGCAGAGGTCGTTCACAGTGCATCGCCATCACGTTCAATCTTGAGCTTACCCAATTACGAATACTTTATATAGAAAATCATATGTAATTTGCCTATTTACTAAGTTTGAAAACCATACGGTAATGTTTACCTATTATATAAAAATTAAATTCTGTTCGTTGGGAAACGCATCACTAGAGAACGATGGACTGATTTAGCTAATTTCTTTTTAAAATTTTCTTAATAGTTTAAATTAGATATTTATGGCGGGAAATGGAAAAATGTTGGTCAGAAATTAGAAAAATTCGGGAAAAACTTAAGCTCCTATAGGATTTTGTATGAAATCAAAAATCACAGAATTGAAAAAGGCAGGACTTAGTTTAAAAGTCTGTCGAGTCAGCTAGTTACATATAAAAAAAATTAAATCTTGTTATTTAAGCATTATTCTTATGGATATCTATAAATAGATATAGGTCACGTTGGAAATTATATTTATTTTTTACTCTTATTGAGGTTGTGCAATCTGCTCTACATGTTTGTTTTACCCTCAGTTTCGATAACCCGAAAAAACTATACAGTGACCTGATAACCATAATTTGTTAAATTAGATTTATATCGTGAAAGAAAAAAGAAAAAAAAAACAAATAATTAATATTATATGCAGTTCTCGCTAACAATTTACGTTATTGTAATATTTTTGTATTTTTTCTTTTATACGTTTAATGTTTCTTTTTTACTTATACTGAATACTAAATACATTACCACTTCTCAAAACCAGTTAGTAAGTAACCTGTGGTCAACGATGCTGGTGTCATAATTATTTATTTAATTATATTATTTGTTTAGATATAAGCTTTATTGTGAACAGTGTTTGTAGACCCAAATAAAAAAAATTAAAAAAAAGGTGTAAAGGTATAAATATTTTTGTTTCCAAATAGCTAACATTAAGGCATATCGTTAATTTGATCTAAATTAGCATTCTTCTATTTTTTTACTTTCGGAGATTAACCAACATACTCAGTAGTAAATTTTACTTCTTCACAATAATGAACGAGATGGATTCTTTGAGACTTTGAGTCTTTTAAAATTATTTCATGATTCTTTTTTGTTTCCCTTTTTTTTTAAAGTTCCATTATTATTTGCTTTAGTGAGAGACTATAGTAGTGAAGTCACAGACAGGCTTATTATAAATGCGAATTATTGTATGTTTGTGAGTTTGTTTCTCATACATGCTGGAACTGCTGGCGTATTTGGATGCATTTGGTATGCAATTAGACTATGACCTGGAGTTACACAGGCTACTGTTACTAACATTACGATCTGCCAAAAGGTGGCATTGCTTGTATATAGTAAATACAAGTAATTTTATTATAAGGCATCTGGATGCGCTAGAGGATAAGTCGCTAATATTAAATACTAGCGTCTACCGCTCGCTTCGCTCAGATGCTTCCCTAACGCAACGTTTTTACTAGATAAAAATAGTTATTGTGAATGTACCTTAGACGAACTGGAACCCTAAATATTTCCTGAATAAAACATATCCAATATATAGCCCAATAAATCCTCTATATTTTAATGAAAATCCCATTACCATCGGTTAAGCCGTTCCAAAAATTACCCCGGACAAACAGACATTCATAATTAAAAAAATATATGGGTTGCTCTATGGACTTGAGAAAACATCTAGTGATCTGCCCTTTTTTTTTTTATGTCGGGAGATGCATTTACGCATACCACCTGATCCCCCAGGTGGTGATGTGGGGCTCACCGGCTAGAAGAGCCGGTACTACCCACTAAAACCCGACATTCCCCTCCCCTCCGCCTTAATGGGACGCCGCAGGATCGCTTGCGCATAACTACTACGGCGCCCCGGCGGCAGGTCTGCCTAAACGCTAGGCAGACCACCAAATCGATGGGGCTGCTCCACAGTCAACTCTGCTACGCCAGAGAGGTACCCGGAGCAGCCCCATTAAACCTAACCACCGCCCACCGAAGTGGGCCACCTCCAATCGGCTGCAGAGGACAGGGAGAGCGGCAACGAAACACCGACACTCCTCTTCCCCTGCAGCCCCACCGCGTCCGCCATCAAACGGTGGCGGCCCCGTCTAGGCCGCGGAAGGTAGGGAGAACGGCGCACCGAAATACCGGCACTCCTCTCCCGCCGCGGCCTACCCCTCCGCCGGATGCGGGCCTGCGACCACAGTCCCGCAACCGGCACCCATCATCCGGTTGTGGGACCAAGGGTCCCACCACCGGTGGCCGCAACGTCTTCGGCTCGAGGCCTAGACGAGCGGCCCCATCCAAGCCATTTGGTCCGCGCCGGATTTCTCCGGTACCACCCGCCGAACTAGTGATCTGCCCTCGCTCCGCTCATGTAAGTACATAAATGTTATTGATGACTGTGATTTCAAAATTTTTATTTTCTGTAGCTACATTAATTTCTAAAATAATTTTATTAGCAATGGAATGCTAAACAAAGCTTTGTATTCATATTTGGACACTGTGCGTGGGAGGCTGAGTCAGATGGACAGTACATTGTACAATCACCTAAATAGTGGCAAGGACGAATTCCAACTAAGATGTCAATTTTTTTTAATTAAAGCTCTTAAGAATTCTTGGAGGATATTTTCCTGTGACACATTGGGTTTTTGTCTGCCAAAGTTTATTATTAGTGTAACTATTAAGCTTAAAAGTAGTTTAATACTTTGATTCTTGTATTTAAGTTTCTCATAAATGTTTCTTCTTGAGCATTTTAAATTAGATTCAATTTTTTTGTTGTATATACATATACTTAATTAAGTATATTTATAATTTCCTTTATTGTAAATCCAATTCCATGTATGGTATATTGTATATCCAAACATACGAATACCACACCAGATATGCGAAATTGTGATTAAAAATTAAAAAAATTATTCCATTAGTGAAACATCTCACATAAAGTTTAATTGTATTATGTAGCAATCACTTAAAATTAGTAAAAACTGTAATTATTTTATTAGAATAATAATTAATATGAACGTTTATTAAAGCTAACTCTGTTGTTTTGATATAATGTTATCACTAACACATAAATTATCATTAAAATTAGGCACTTTAATAAGCAAAATGCGAGCTTAATTAACTTACATTTCTTATAAATATGTATAAGTTGGAAATTAAAATATAAAATTATAAAACAGCAAACTTGCTGTAGATAACTATTAAGTACCAACTCGCAATTGTTATATCGTTCGCGATTTCGGATGTGATGATGACTTTAATAACATTCGAGTCCCTCCTTATTTATAGACACGTTTCGTGTTTTGTGCGACCTTAAAGGGCTTGATTACATATACAAAAGCTTCCAAGCATCGAGTTATCTATTTAAATTTTGTGTTTTCTGAGAATTAAGTTAAGTCTATTGATATTAGATACTAGTACACTGTACGTTTATCCTTAAAGAACTGTTCGTCTTCAATGTTTTCCTTTACGTATTTGTAGATAGATACTCGTACAAACTTGTTTTTGTTCGCAGAAATACTCTGTTGATATTCCAATTTTATGACAAAACCAAACTTGGCTTACTCTCGGAAGACTAAAACAGATTTATTATTCTTTTTATCAACTACAAACGACCCGTTTGACTAAACTTCGGTCAATAGAAATAACGTTAGAGTTTGACAACATACATGTATGTATGTACATTGTACACATAACTTACAATAGGTTAAATATTTTTTATAATAGCGGTATTTAAAAATGTAATAATAATTTCTTATTTTACTTCTATCTTTTGATTTTTTAAATATTCCTCATGTTCAAGGTTTTTCGGTGTTACCATCATTTATAGATAATATTTTTTTATATTTATATTAAATAAAACTATGTTTATGGATTATTTCGTGGATTTATTTAGATTTTTGGAACAATCATGGTCACGGGAAAGACTCCAAAACCAGAGAACCAAAAATCAAAATAAATCCGCGAAATAATCCGAAAACATAGTTTTATTTAAAACGTTTATAGATTTTAAATCATACTTTCAAGGACAATGTATAAACGTGGCGGTTTGACATACTTCGATATGCATTCAAGATTAGCCAGCGATACGAGAGGAATTCGCCGTTGTTTCACGTAATTAATCGATTAATCGTGCTCTAATCGCGCTCCGTGGCATCATTTCTAGACTCGTGTATACTTACATTTTCAAACAGATTTCAGTATTTAAATAAATTTTTCTTACTTTTTCTTCCTTACTTTTTATTAGGTACTATGTACTAAAATTTGATACACATATATATAATTCGGCCCTTTGTTGTTGTCCCACTGCTGGGCACGGGTTTCTTTCAATACGATTAGGCAAGGAATAATCTTGAGAATGATTCGTATATGAAAATATTAGAGGTGTGAGACTCGAGATTCGAACCCATTGACATGATTTTCTAAGCGAGCACGTTACCATAGCCTTTTTTATTTACGTAGGCACATTTAGTGAATTAGGTATAGAGAAGATTTTGTTTTGTATAAGTCATTAAGTAAACACAGAATTAAACATTGTTTTTAAATTTCTAGGAACATCTAATATATCTATAGGAAACGGATGGCGTCTGCGAAATGTGGGAGGGACACAGGCGTTATTCTTAAAATCTGCACTTAGTGCTGCTGTTTTGTGAGTCAGAGGTCAGAGGACAGTTGCAATAGCTTTGTTAAGATAAAACGCTTATCATCATATCCTATTTCATAACATTTAATCTAAATTATTGAAAATTTCATTATTATGTAATACCATTAGAATGTAATTAATAATTAATATGCTAGGGATCCGCCCTCGTTTTGCTTTTGCTTTAACTTTATCTAAAATCTAAATAAAAGGTGTGAGGAATCGGCGTAAACACATAGACATAGGTAAACAACAATACGAATTTATTAAGATTTTTTGGTACTAGATAATATTGTATTTAGTTAACAAGTTATTCTAATAACATCATCATTAATGATCTCGTAGAATAAATTTTAAAAAAAGTAAAGTTCATTCAAATAGGCCTTATTTACTAATTTAGCATAAATAAAATAAGCATAAGATACCAGTACTGCGACAACTGTTTAAAGTAAGGTGCTGATGATGCAGCATGTACGGCAGATATGATTATCTCATCTGTATTTTAATACTAAACACCAAGAATAGAAACAAAATGTAAATATATATATATATATATATATATATATATATATATATATATATATATATGTTGGGACATTAACACACAGCACCATCTAGTTCCATGGTAAGCTACGAGGCCTGTGTTACAGATACCAGATAGTTGATACACTACACATATATAACTTTAAATACATACATATTATAAATATAAACACCCATGACTGGATTACATGCATTCGTGCTCATCACACAAATGAATGCCCCCAGCGGGACTCGAACCCGCGACCGCTGGCACAGCAAGTAGGGTCAATACAAACTCATCCACACGCGTCGTCAATATAACTAAATTATAATTTAATTCTATACATACATACACAACACAAGAATGAGTTGCCATATAAACGATAGTACAGAAACTAAATGCAACAAATAGAATATTAATATTGCCTAGGTAAGGTTAATTGATACCTTTGTAGTTCAGCGTCCTTAACCGCTGCATCATAATAATAGGTATATGTATAATGCTGTTATGTCTTCATTTTCCACTTTACCGCACACAAGTATGGGGAATGTTACTAGTATGTATCGTAAAACGATAGGTTGACGACCCTGACCACATGAATTATGGAAAAGTAGTAAAGAATTCACCAGTGGCTCGTAAAATCTCCCTCTTTTGGATAGTGCCGAAATATCCCAGCATCAATTTTTTAGACATAATCTTATTGTGGTCCCTTCGGTACGTCGAAGGTCAAAGGGATAACAAACGAAATGAAAGAAAGCTTACATATTCACTCTAATCTTTGATAAAATAATGGTATCATATCGCCTTATAGTAATAAAATAAACTCTAACGCGAGATGTGCACTTAATATAATTATATATATTATGTACGATCAGTATATGTATAAACTTCTAAAATTCACTTTATGGTGCCTTTACTTAGATACGAATTAACATGTCAGACTCAGTCATAATTTATCTAGGATTTTGATTAACCTGTGGATACTCACGAGCTGCCCTTGACCGACATCACTGAACTAGCCTTCTGGAAACTTACCTAACTGGTTTACAAGATGCTTAAACATGCGAGTTAACAGAATTTTTTAATAGCTTTACGTTTCAAGCAAAATTAAAATGGCTTTACTATCATAATTTTGTAATTGATTTTAAATGTCTATATTTTTTTTGATTTTCAATGTTGCCATTAAACGCATATCATCATCATAAGATTTTAAACGCTTTTGAAACGATAGTAACGTATTTCGTCTGAAATTTTAAATAATATTTATATCTTTTAATTCAATAATCGTGATCCTGATCTTACTGGCTGTTGATTCATAGTTGGTTAAGTATAATTTCAACACGTGTCTGTAGTTCCCAAAAAAATATTTAGGCCATGTGATCCCTACGAGCCTATGGTTTTAGTCATAGGCGGCACACATGATTCTCTACAATGAATAATTGCTTTTAGCACATTAGGTCACTCCCGACGATGTATTTAGCAGTTATATAATGTTGCCAGTAAGTTCACGGTCAAAATTCTGTACTTCAATTATTGTTAAATTAATTTATGGCTTAGAGGAAGTTTTCATCTCAGTAGCTTCCGACTTCGCGCTCATTTATAAAGTAGGCACATCATTGCGTAATTAATAATACTAGTGTTGACCAAGTCGAAATTCGCATATAATCATTAAAGAAAACACATTATATTAATGGAATTTACCTATATAGTACATATATAAAAAAGGAACTGTTCTAAAAAAAATATATAACAATAAAAGTAATAACTACTAAACAAAAAAAAAAGAAAATCGGTTGACAAACGGAGGGAAAAGAAGGTACTGAACTGTTTTGTCTTCTCGGAAACGGCTCCAAAGATTTTCATGAAATTTAGCGTACGAGGGTTTCGGGGGCAATAGATCGATCTAGATTAGTTATATGTCTGGGAAAACGCGTGTTTTCGAATTTTCATGCGGTTTTCTTTCGCATCATTCCACGCAAAATATGGTCGATAATATCGTGCGCGCGGGCATAAGCATCATGGTCAAGCGGCCAATTCGCAAGATTGACAATCATAGGTGTCCGATTTCGAATCCCGGTCGGATACAAAGGTATAATTTTTTTTTGTATTTATTCAAGTTTTTAGTGTTTTTTTTAAAGAAAATTGTACTTTTGACCAAAAACTCCGAGCGAAGTTCGGTGACCCAGGTACTAGATCCCAAATTAGCACAAATTATCTACATACAATGTAGGAAAATCATAAAAGTGTACTATACCTAATACTTTATTTTTTGCATATATTATCCAATATGATGATTAGACTTCTATGTAACTTGCTCAGATATGACTCATAAGTTGGGATCTGTACCTAATGTAATATGACTAATTAAAATATGAATGGCATACTTGTCTTAAT
Organism: Brenthis ino; assembly: GCA_921882275.1. Classification (NCBI taxonomy): domain Eukaryota; kingdom Metazoa; phylum Arthropoda; class Insecta; order Lepidoptera; family Nymphalidae; genus Brenthis; species Brenthis ino. The sequence goes on along the minus strand of OV170228.1, from coordinate 10,672,315 downwards.
ACTGCGAAGTCATAAAATGTAAAAAAATGACCCCATGCGGCACTTCCTTAACGATAATTCCCATATTATACGCATGTGGGTATGTCATTGATATTTTTGTATCCAACTATTGTTGGTAACGTAAACGGAATTTGTCCTAATTTTATTAATATATGTGGTTTTGCTTTGTTCTCTTAAAGTAAGCACTTAACAGAGTTTTCTATTAGGTTTATATATAAACTAGCAGAACCCGCGCTAAAACTACAAAAAGAAACTCTAAAAAGGTAAGGTAGGTTTCATAAAAACTTTCGTCCCATATTTTACCCCCTTATCTATAAGAGGAAGAATGAATTTAAAAAAAAAGCTTAAATACGTATTTATTTCATTGTATTGAAGAGCATTAATTCCTCAAATAATTCTGATCATAAAAATATAAATATATTTTGTAGGGTTTTTCCGTGAGAATGAGATAATCTCGCGCGGTAAAAAGTAGCCTATGTCACTCTCCAGCCCTCCAACTATCTCCACACAAAAAATCATGTCACATCGTCACCTATTCCGACGTGAAAGAAGAACAAACAAATAAACAAACACACTTTCACATTTATAATATTAGTATGAATAAATGAATCATGACCAAATGTAAAGTGTTTGCTGTTAATTTATTTACTAGCCACAAACATTACCGGTCCAAAAATAAATTCTTGCAACACAAAGAGCCTAATCTTGTGTTGAATTTAATACCAGGCTATAAAATATGCAACACGTTACTGTTTGAGTTCTAGTACGGCTTTGTAATCTGCGGTTTGATTTGACCGAGAAATGGTAACTGATGTATTAGGTCGTTTTTAATATTAGTCCCGCTTAGTTTCTTTCGCCAGTTCTTCTCAGGTCTGAGGCTTCTTCTTTCCGAACTGGTAGTAGACTCATGACATTCAGTAAAAAAATGTAATAATTTAATGCTGAATAAAATATTTTGAATTTGAATTTGTTACTACATACTATTTAATGTTAGAAAATTGGAAAATCTGATTTTAAAGGCTCTAAAACCTTGTATGTACAATGTACATAGAGGATACTACTTATCAGAGAAAGACGTTCGTTTTCAGATTATTATGGGACTTGTCTATAAATAAATATAACTTATTTTCCATAAGCAATTGAATCAAAGGGCAATTAATTATAATTATAGTGAGCGGTTTTTACATTCCACGCAAAAAAAATCCTGTTTTAGCATCGGCGATTCTTTTCTAAGAACTTAAGGATATATATTACTTGTTGGCGCCGTGGAAATAAATATATTTCTATGCCCTAAATGAATTAAATTAGAATAACTGCTTGAAATGCAACGATGCAGACTATATCTATACATATAATAAAACTGTAGGGGTCGAATGTCTGTACAGTGTACATAGAAAAAAAATGCTTATTATCGAGTCCGGGGGATGTAAGATGAGAAATAGAACTAATCTAGTATTTTTTCAATTTTTTTGTTTATCTGTTGTTTGTTCGGGCTAATCTCCGAAACTGTTGGACCGATTTTAGTGCAATTTTGCATGCTTTATATCCCCGGGTAACATTTTAGATACTTTTCATCCCGGAAAATTAAAAAAAATCCCGTGGGATAGTTAAAAAATGATAGTAATTTACACAGCTTAGTACACAAAAACTACTGATTGGATTTTAATGAAACTTTACAATAATATAGTTCATACATTAGAATAATAAATAGGCTACTTTTTATTCCATAAAAATTACGGTTTCCGTAGGATAGATTTGTTTTTGTTTGTCTAGAGGCAAACCCAAGCGAAGTGAGGGTGAGCCGCTAGTGTAGTTTATATCATATAATATCATATGAACCATTCTCGTATATATATTTGAAATTTATTTTATGTATCTCGGAAACAGCTCTAACGTTTCGGATCAAATTTTGTATTTAGATAAAGTGTTCCTTTTTAAGTTTATCATATAGGTGTCTCTCCTGAAACAACGCCACTTTTAAAAAAAAACACCATTTTGCAAAAAAATAAATAACGGCGAACGAAGCTAGGTCGCCCAGGTATCTTCATCTTAAGTAGACATGAACAAATATTTAGGAAAATACATTGAAATCGTAATTTTCGACGTAGGGGAAACAACTTCACATGTCTCCAACTACGTCGCGACTGTCATCTAAGTAGCGATTGATATGTAAATTGAGTTAGTTATACTTAATTATTGGACTGATAACAACAATTCACTAATAACATTTGTGCTCTGTTTGTGATTCTATTATTTAATATATGATACGGAAAATATATGATGACGTTATTTTTATTGTTTGATATTTTAGAATTGTTTTTGTGGAATCTGCTTTGTTTATTTTAAATTTCCTGCTTCTCAATGGCGTGAGTCTTCATTCATAAAGTATAAAAAGTGCCAGTTATCTATTTACATCGTTATCAGAAGTTATCTAGGGTCGCCCTTCGCGGAAGCGGGGTTATCGACATCGGCTGTCGAATGTCGACAGTGGCTAGATAAGCAGTCACGAAGAATATATCGGATTTAAAAAAAGCACTTATTATTTTTAATTTTTTGACACCGAATATTGTTAACTATTAAGTACATCGGGACTCTTGGCGATAACGAATTATAGATATAGCTATAATTGACATCTATACTCATTACTTTCTACTTAAGGAATAGCAATGTCTCAACTGTTTCTTCAGAATTGAATTAAAATACAACTTTTTTAATAGCAATTCTTTTTTGTGACAATCTTTAAAGGTCATATCTATTATTTTTATAGATATACTAGCGACTCACCCTCGCTCCGCTCGGGTTCGTCCCGAGTTTTAACTGTTAGTATAGATTTCTCAGAGATAAGATATTTTTTCCCGCAGTAAAAAGTATCCTATATGTTGACCCGGATAACCAGCATTATCATACTTAATTTCATTAACATCTGTCCAGTGTCCAGACAGACAAAAATTCTAGAAACTATAGATTCGGCCTCTGTATCGATAATAATGTTTATTTCAATAAAAATTCCAAAAAAAATATATTTTTGTACAGATTTGGCTTAGTTACAATTTTATTATATGTATAGATGACTATTTCATTTCATGTAAGATTTTCCACAAAATATTTAATATACAGATGCGACTCAGAATTTTATTATATGTATAGATACTATCAATATGTTTGTACAATTTTATTGACAAACTATAAAATAGCAAATACATATTACATATCTCCATTTATTGCCATGGAGAATGGTCATAAAATATTAATTAACTTAGTAATCCGTTTCTTTAAAGTAAGCTTTCATCAATGAAAACTTGTTGCCATCATAGACTTCGTCAACTATAGAATTTAGTTCTCCCAGACGAGTTTTTTTTTTGTTCCCCGTCTACCAAAACCACCGTTAATCGTCATCCTTTTACTTTTTTTTCGTCGCTGTTCTGACAACGTATCCCAAATAAATTAAAAATCCATCACAGAGTTTTTGTCCATCATTTCGGGAACTGAATGAATTACTCTGATATAATGATCAACACTCGGTGACACTTTTTTAAGGTCACGTTGTGTAATTTAACTCGTAGATTATATGTCCTTCCCTCAAAGCAATAGTTTATTTTATCGTTTTTGTATATGCGTACTAATTTTATGAGAGTCCATTTCGGAAACGAAGTCTACAGTGTTTCTTTATTTTTATTTTATACAATAACACTTTGCTGGTGGTCTAATATCTTCATCAAACTGATTGAAGTATATCTATTATAAAATGTATTTTAGATACTTACGTGTTATATTTTATTTACATATATGTAGGTAATAAGTTTTTAGGTTTCAGTGACTGTTATTTAACTTTTAATATAAGTGTAGGTACGTTAAGTACGTTTATAACTCTGTTGATACTTTTACGCACATGGCTGTTTTTTGCAAAACTGGGTCCAATTAATAACGTGCTATTATAATTTTTTGCATGTAGTAGATATGAACGTTATTTTTAAATTAACTTAATGTCACATTCGTTGATTGGAGTCCTGCTTTATCTACGGAGCTTATCTTGTATTTTATATTTTGACCCAAATTTAGTAGGTCATATAATTTCGGCGGCAGGTGCAACCCCAATACCTTTTACCGACTTATTGTATAAGGATTTCTTTATCGCGATCTAGGTACCTATTTATATTTTGAAAATGCTTCTCATCACATATTAATCTAATTGGTCTAATTACTTGCTTTTTAGGTTAATTACTATAAGAATAAATACATACGTATTTATTATTTTATGTATATATATTATTATATTATTTTTAATATATTCTGTTTCCAAGTATTTTTTATGCGTTTACCAATGTAGTATATTATTTATCTATACAAAAGGCAAAGATAAAGCAGTTTTGTATATTTTACTACTCTGACCACCGATTTTCTTTTTTTCCTTTTTTGTTTATTAGTTATTATCAATAAAAACATATGGAAACAGTTTTTTTAGATATGTAGGTAAATTCTATTCATATAATATGTTTTTCTCAAATTTTCAATAAAGAGTATGGTCGAGTTTCGACCACTTGGCGAATACTAGTTTGTTTATATATAAAAATAAATATTATCAAATTATAAATACTATTTATAGTAAAAGTAAAGAAAAAAAAGTATTATTTACAGTATTTAGTATAGAAGTGTAGGACTCACTGAAAGTCATTTATGTTTGTTCCAATTGTGAATCGATTTTTGTATTAAATTTACGAATACTCGATCTCAAAATTGGTCCTATATAAATGAAAAAAAAACAATTCTAAAATTGGAACTATTATGTAATTTTGAAAACGATGAACGATGAACGATTTCTTAAAATAATATTTTATTTTTATTGATACTATTTACTTAGTGGCTTGCACCTTATGTATTTTTGTTTAGTGGTCCATGCCAACATGTGAATTATTTAAATTATATGAATTATTGAGCAGTTGTTCTTAATAATAACTTGAGTGTAATGGGTTTTTTATATCAATCACCATAGCATGAGTCACGCTTACAATACTTATATGATATTTAGGAAGTGACGTCAGAGGGATATATGTGAGTCGATTTATTGAACAAAGCTTTTTAGATAGAAGCTTATTCATACCACATTTTTGATAATGAGTTAAAAGATATTATTGTGTTGTCTAGAATATTAATTTGTTTTTTTTTTAACATTAGCACACAGCACTATCTAGTTACATGGTAAGCTACGAGGCTTGTGTTATGGATACCAGATAGATATATGATAGACTAAACATGTATAACTTTAAATACATACATATTATAAATATAAACACCCATGATTGGAGTACAAACATTTGTGTTTATCACACAAATGAATGCCCTCAGCGGGACTCGACCCACGACCGCTAACACAGCAAGTACAAATTAAGCCAAACGTGTCGTCAGTTTTATTACCCAAGCTCAATAAAGGAAGAAGAGGTTTTTAATTCAATGAAAACTTAATGTATATAAACCAAGATGTGTCGTTTTGGGTTTGTGGTTACAGTTTCGAACGTTTCTTTTTTTGAGACCCTTTAACTAGCACGTAGATGTAGTTGCCTAGTGTAGACAGCGGAGCAGGAAATGAGGCATGAAGGTGTATACTCACTGAAGCCATTGGTCCGACGACTGCACATCATTGTAAGACTTGCACGTAGCTGACATGCCGCTTGGTAGCGTATGCTAGTGTAACCCGATGATTATCTTTTGTATTCATATGTACCTGTATAAGTATACTTATCTACTGATTTATCATCGTGACCGTTACAAACCAAATTTTTGACAGTCTATTCCTATTAAGGCACTAGATAATCGTTAAGAGTGGATTTTTTGAAATTTAACTGCGAAAAGAATAACGGTAGGTAACTAAGTTTGAAAGATAAACAATTATATATACTAAAAACGACTAAACCCAATTTTAGTCTTTGTTATCAAGACAACCGGCTATAGTGTGTAGATACAATTATAATGTTATTTGTAGTGTGTAAAGAATCTCAATTTTCATCACATCACAAATTAAAGTGACTGATGTTTTAACGACAATTTACACATAAATTAGCATCTGTATTTATATGATACTAGCAACTCACCCTGCATATATTAACGCTTAGTATAGATTTCTCAGAGATGAGATATTTTCTCGCAGTAAAAAGTATCTTATATGTTGATCCTATATCGATAACTAGCTATCATCATACCATGTTTCATTAAAATCCCTTCAGTGGTTTTTCCGTGATGCGGTCACAAACAGACAGACAGACAGACAGACACAAAAATTCTAAAAACTACAGATTCGGCTTCTGCAACGATATTAATGACTATTTCAATAAGATATTGCAGAAAATATTTACAGATTCGAATTTATTATATGTATATATATCCTCTATTATCTTTTCTACTTCGGCTTTTCTAATTACCATATTGGCTGCAGATATGTTCTGAAAATTTATTCTAATATTGACACATTCCTACAGTCTGTATTTACAGTAGGTCCGACTTTGTATTTGTTGGAAAAGTTGGTTCAACCGACAGTTTGAGTTTGTGGATAGAATGTTTACATTTGCAAAGTTTATTGTTACATCGCATGCGTATAATAAAGCTGTAGATAAAAAGAAAGAACAATTTGACTGGATATATTGTCCGGTCAGTAAAAAAAGTTTTTAATGGGTTTATTATTATGACTTCGTCCAATGAGCAATGACACTTATGTTTTTGGTGCAATAATTATTTTCAAAGTGTGGTTCTATCAAAAATGTGTAGGTACAATTCGAAAAGCAGTGGTAGCCCAGTAGTAACTGGTAACGCGCTTACTTGGGACACCGAGTAAAGTGGGTTCAAATCTCGAGTCTTTTGATATTTTCATGTGCGAATCATTTCCAACATGATTTGTAGGTACTTGCCTTACGGTGAAGAAAAACATCGTGAGGAAACCTGCATGTCTGAGAGAACCTAGCAAGTTTAGTTAGGTTAGTTTAAGACATGTGTAGTCCTCTAACAAGCACTTGGCCAGCGTAGTGGACTATGGCCTGATCCCACTCGTATTGAATGGAGGCCCGTGCCTAGCAGCGGGACGTTAAAAAGGCCTGGATATATACAATTCGAAAATAAAAAAACATATGAGAAAACTTGCAGTAAGATGTATGGTGTCGTCTGTTAGCGGAAGCTTTAAGACAGCTTTTTATTAAAAAGAGATACGACAACAAGTATCAGAATAATAAACATCTGGTCGTTGTTGTGTTAACCTTTTTTATTTAAATATATTTTTTTAACAATCAAGATTTTTTAAAAACCTTATATAAAAGTAAAATATTATTGTATATCAAACACATTTCAAATATTTCAATATAAAAATAATAATGATTGAAATTGAATTGAAAATATATTTTTTCTAATTCTTTAGCGATTTTCATTCAAATAACTTAACTTAAGCTTAATAATATATAGATTAAGCTTAATAAATATCTATATATAAATTTAATAAACAAGACCATGATTATATTTATTCAAATACTTTAAATGTTTTCACAAAGATTTCAAAGCGTTTTTTTTGTCGATAGTTCATCCCGTAATATAAAAAATACTTATTATTTTATAGTCTAAGCGTTGCCTGTCGCTAGTACAGCATACAAGTCTAACATATAATCGGTTTTACAAGGCCAAGAGCCATCTGCCGACCGGCCCGACCGGACGACGGCGGCTGCACACATGCATTGGGGTAGGTTGGGAACGGGGAATTTGTGCGAATTTACTTTGCTATTTATAACCACTGGCCAGCATCTGTTAAAGTAACTTTATCAAGAGCTAGTCCACTTAAATATTATAACTATGATCATTAATTAAAAAAGAGTCAACATGGGCACCCTATCATCTCCCTTAAAAATTCAATTTACGAAACTTCTATCAAACAAAAATAAATTTGAAGGAATGTGACAGCTTTATAAACATTATTTAATATCGAACGTTGAATGCTAGTCGCTTTTGTAACGTAAAAAGTATAGATTAAGTCATTTGAAATCGATGTGAGGACACTGTAACATAAATATTGATAGTTTTAATCAGAAAGAGACTTTACAGCTGGTTCTCTCGGTATATATGAATTTTTCTTTCGAGTATAATAAACGATATAAGTATAACTAGAATTGTATAAGTTATATATTGAAATTAATATAAAATTTTGCTTCCTTGTATGAAAATATGTATATTATGAAAAATAGAATGTTATAAAAAACAGTATTAACATATGTAGATATAACTTTTATACGAAAACTGTTCCACTGTGGTAGTAGTAGGAATGGGCTACAGTTAAATAACTAAAATATTCTAAAGAAGCGAAAGCAAGCGTTTATCTCTCACCATTTATTACCTAACACGACTATAAGCTTTATTTTCGATCTAAATGACAAAAATAATCTAAAGCTTATAAGGCCTTCGTTGAAAAATGTGATGCTTCCGGATGTCGACTCTAAAAGCTTTGATTTTACACGACATTTTATTCAAATGTATAGTAAAGGAAACCAATTTATTATATGTTTAATTATGAATAATTTAAAAATCAGTTTTTTTTTTGACTGAATATATAAATTAATAAAAGTTTGGTATTCTCTATTCGTGTTTAGTGTAAAATAGCATCTTTGTATACAATTTTGAGAACCATTTTTCGCATATATAATTCACTAAAAGCGCATTCGCATACAATCTCATTCACACCCCGATAATTCATAAGTTCCGTGCAATTTTAACGTCAATACCTTATTCAAGCGAAAACAGAATCTCACTCACAGTCGGGTGAGTTTGCGAAAACTAGTTCGAACGCTTTTGTCATTGTAGAAAGGCGCGATTTTTTCCGCCGTGCGGTATGTATTCGCTTATAAATCAAGGAGCTTTTGAGTTCCGCAGGTGTCCAGGGTTTATATTGACGTACCTTTCTCGGGAACGTCCGACTTCACCTGCCGTGCCCCCGGGGTATTAGCCAAACAAATACGATTGACAACAAACTCATCTTTTCCTTCAGACGCCAGTGCCTATCGCAAATGATCGCGTTATAAACATTTTGATACGATTATGTGTCATTTACCATTTCGATAAAGTTAAGAATCGCGTGTTGTTTCCTTGTCACCGGATGGGAAGACGAGATGCTGTGTAATTCGGACGCACAATACAGCAATAATAATCGCGGGTTGGTCGTAATTGCGACGACATCCGTTGAACAAGATGTATAGTACACATGTCCGTGTGAAAGTTTCGAGAGGGCCGAGCATTGCGAGTTCTCTTATCAGAACCTGTTCCGTGCATTTTAGATATATCGGCTTTCTTTACGGACCGATACTTAAATAACTGAGTTGGGAATTTTATTCGATACCCGTTGACATTCAACCAAATACTTGCCTTGTTTTCATTACTTTTATAACCAAAAAAATCTTAATGCATGCAATTCTCTTGAATGTCCCGAATACTCCTTGTATTCTCAAAATAATTTTTATTACCACTTCTTAGAAAAATGTAAGTTTATAGCAAATATAATTCTTTAGCGATATCGAAGAGTCAAGTTAAGATCTAGACTGTTGATACAGATACAACAATAACGTGCTATACAATTATATTCATATCATCCAATCTGCATTTTTTGTACAGCTTTTTTTCTTTTCGCTTCTTTGTAAAGAAGAGTCGTAGACATTGCAAAAACTGAAAGAAATGTAATCAGGAGTACACAAAGGCGCTGCATTGTGTCTTTGAATACGGTTTCAAAGTAAACTACTCGCCAATAGCGCTCAATACATTATCTATATAACGTTCATGTTCTCTAAGGCGTACTGTACATACTCGTACATACGTACATATAGCTCTCTTAACTGATCATCACCAGTGATGTTTTTTAGGAGCGGAAGTCTTTTGTAGAACATATCTTGTGGTCACTGTCAATTTTGATTTGTGTGCATGTTTTGACAACCGCCGATAGATAAATATTCGGTCCTGAGTTTATTTACGATCCTGTCTAACTCGGAAAGAAATCATCTAATACGAGAATTTTACGCAACTCAGGTATAAATGTTTGTTTCTTTCTGAGAATATATTACAATTACAAAGAGAGGCAATTCAATCCGATAAATCCGGTTCCGATTTGCCTCTAAAAGGTTTACATGTGCTTAATCTTGTGATAATGTCAATGATAAAAAATTAAAAGATGAAACCTTTGTTGGGAGCTCTAATGTAGGCGTGGGATTATCGTTTAAAAAACCGGATATCCTTTTATAGTGTTTTGTATCTGTGCTACACTTATAATTTTTAAAAAAAGAATTTAGAAAAAGTTTGGTTACATTGAAGGGATTATTTGTGTAACCTTATTATTTGACGATTAAATGCGTTCACAAGCATTCTTCATGTCTAACGTTCTAGTCTTGGGATATTTTTTTTAATATTCGTGCTTATGTTCAAAAATTTGCTTTTAGTGCGTGGATCACTCAAATAAATGTATGTAGTGGAACGTATTAGCTTACTTATGCCATATCAGTCGTTTGTAGAAGAATATAGATCGACAAGCACTACCCGCGGCTCCGTCCGCGTTCAGGTGACTAAAAACCAAATACTTAGGTTTTACATATTTGTATACTCTTACATTGCAGTTTTTGTATTTTTTCTCAGAAATGAGATATTTTCCCGTGGTAAAATCCTATATGTTGACCCGGATAACCAGCTATCACCATACCAAAGTTCATCAAAATCCCTCCAGTTGTTTTTCTGTGATGCGGTAATAGACAGACAGACAGACAAAAAATCTAAAAACTATATATTCGGCTTCTGTATCGATAATAATGTTTGTATCAATAAGATTTTCCAATAAATATTTAATGTACAGATTCGGCTTAGTTACAATTTTATTATATGTATAGATATCGTTTGAATTGTACAAAATTCATTTATAATTTATAATACTTATAATAATAACTTATTAAAAATGTATAAATTTAAAGTAAATTATAATGACATTTCCACGACAGAAAAGGACAGTGTCCATTTTTCAGTATGAGTGAGCGAGACGTACTATATTTGATACTTACTCAAATACCACACAGTTACCATGGGAACATAAGTAAACAAATCTCGACGATTTGACAATATTTAGACGTTGCAATATTTAGCGCATCTATAGTTTTGAAACTTTGTATAAAATCACAAGTTTAAACATGTCTGACAATTCGTTGGCTCACTATTACAAGGTTCTATGTTAATTTGAATGAAATTTAGTAATTTTTACAAAGAACTTCGTTATTTTGTTATCGTAAAAAAAACAACATAGAACTATGTAAAATTGAATACTTTGTAGTTATAGTGCCGCTATCTAGTAGTTTGTTTTTGCAAAACTGTAGCTTATGACACATAAAACCTTGTAGCATTAATAACTAAATAAGTACTAAAATTGTAACATAGAACCTTGTAATTGTGAGCCAACGAATTATGCCACATGGTTTTGGCAGTAATATTTATACATGGCCCAAGGTTTATTAAAAATTTACTCCCTTTTTACAAATTATAATTTAATATAATATGTAGTTCTAATAATCTTATTTTACCGACCAATCTCCTTCGTGTCTTATCCATTCTACTATTATACGTGACATTGGCGAAGTAATATCTGCTCAACTGGCACGCTTTGAAGCCATTAACACCTCCAGGTAAATTTCTAAGAAATTAATTAAATTTCTAAGAAATCTATTGTTAACTGTAACGCCGGCGTGTCCGCGGTCAAGATGGGATTAACAAGAAAATTAAAAATGTATATTTATTATTGATACGTTAAAACGGTCAATAAATCTTAATGTACAATTACAACTGTAGTGTACTTACTATGCGATACATTGTGACATTACTATGTGATGATCTCTTACAGAGCAGGCATCATTAAGTACAAACAAATTAAATTAAAAAAAAAATACGCACACAGAACCGGAAGCATAAGTTAGCCAAGTAAATTCAAATGTGAAGCGAGTGGTTAATATAACTTCATTACTATCTTTTCGGATTATTTCTCGGATTTATTTTGATTTTTGGTTCCCGACGTTTCGAATGCTTTACAGCACCCATGGTCACGGGAGAGACTGAGGTGTTGTCTTGAAGGTATAGTTGTTACAGACAGCCTACCCACAATTAACAAAATGAAAATTGCACCAATTACCTTACAATATTTTTAACTTTAAACATGTTTTATAATTTTAATGTAAAGCATTCGAAACGTCGGGAACCAAAAATCAAAATAAATCCGCGAAATAATCGGAAAAGATAGTTTTATTAAAAATGTCAAATATTCGCGTAAATCTAAGAAAGTATAACTTCATTACGTTTACATACATGTATGTATATCACCAGTGAACTTGTTTTAACATGCTTATACACTACAATAAAAAAAATAATTAGTCGGCATAAAAAGTAAAGCCTTTTTTTACACATATCTGTCGGTGTCTGTTTGTATGACGGGTCGAGATGAAAGATTCAATCACGACCGAGCGCTTCTGAGAAGACGCACCGGTTTTTTGCTAACTTTATAGATTTAGGGCTCCATCGGACGTGCTCTGGAGCCGCAAAAGATGGTATATGAATCACCAGCTTCATCCTTAACTTACTACTCCTTATGTCCAAGGCATAAAGATCATAGTTCCACGTTAGAAATATCATCCGTTTCCACGGGATTCGTTTTTGTGTTTGCAATCGAGGTGATAACGTGGTTACATTGTAATGTTTCCTTTATCGTCCGGTGGGAACCTACAGGGATAACTGACCGCAAAATATTGAAATATAACCGTTTATTTTATTGTTATTTATTTTATAAAGGAAGCAGCATAAATTGGTCCTTGGACTTTAAAAGATTTTATTATTTAAGTGCCTAAAATCATTTAGAATAAAAAATACAACATTTTTCGTTTGTATATTGAAATAATAAAATTTTATGTCTTCATTTCAAAAAAAATCTTTGGTAGTAAAATAAATTTTATCAAAACTTGTAGATATAAATTAGGAATGGTACTAAAAAATATTTGTCGCGAAGATTTTATCTGAGTAGTTAAGTTTGCTATCATTACTACGTGGTTAACTACGAGTATAATATATTGTTCACGTCACGAACTGAGAGAGAAATAAAATATGTGATATCTCTCTCTCTCTCTCTCTTCGTCCTACTCGACTTGTTTTAAATAAATTATGGCTTCCAACAGTATTAAAAGTATCGGGAACCCATGATTTTGTTTTTAAATTTGCACTTGAACATATTTTTTCAAATATCCACTCAACTCAGGAGTCGTGAGACGCTTTTTTTTAAATAAAAATTTAACCCCGTTACTAGAGTTTTATCAGCACGAATACTTTAATGTACTCGTACATTACTATTGTACTACATTTCACTCTCAAACCTACTCATACATAACAAGCATTGAATATCAGATTTGAGGGAAATACGTGATCTGTGTTTATGATATTAGTAGGTTATGTTTTTATTAACGTCTTAAGCGCTAAGTGGATGCTTTTTCATCTCGCTAAGGGAAAAGATTTATTGCACTTTTTATACAGACATCGGTGGTCTGACACCTATGATTAAGCGCATGGGACCTTACAGCATGTGTCTTTATGAATGAAACTCTTTGCTTATTTTGTTTTTTTTTTGCTGTCTTTCGAAGAAGTAACGGTTCATGCGAAGATCATTAGTTGACAAAATATTGTACTTTGTACGAGTAAGTTTTTGTTATTAAATTGTATCTTTAATATCTGTTTATTTGTGCGTTAGTAAATTTTTATTTTGCTACAAATCAAGTTGAACAAAATTCTATTATCAAAACTACTAGTCTCAAACGTAGCATCGTGAGATTGAATCTACATAAAAAGGTATGGTAAAAAGTTTTAATTGAGGTTTTTAAAGTTATACGAAAAAAGATACTACGAGTATAAGTAGCAGTGAACAAGTTGTATACTCTAACCTGTGATGTTAATAGATCGTATTCTCAAACATTATGTCTGCAATAGTGTCAATAAATATGCGAAAAATTTAAAAGGGTCCATATAATGTGCAATTTAAATAAGGCAATAAACTAACTTTTATTCCCATAAAGTTTTATTTCAATCGAGTACCGAAATATTATAATGACCAATAAGAGACCTAATTTAGGTTTCAGTGTTTTAAACCAAATACTCTTATAAATTGTTGTTTTATATACGATCTGTATGGAATGAAAGAAGATAAGAAACCAGCAGAATTTTATAACGACCATATTTATTTTTAATTAAAGTTACACACATGATGAATGCTCTTGTGATGTTATTATACTAAGCTAATTTACACTTTCAGAAGAAAATTAATAGTAATTTGCTATCATTACTATTGCAAATATTCTATTCTACACGTAACTATATAGATAGAAAATTTTCAATGTAGTAGTATATAAAAATTTTGATCGATTTTTATGCTTGTATATATGTTGTTGTATTCAGCCCTTTTTATCGTCCCACTGCTGGGCACGGGTCTCCCTTCAGTACGAGGGGAATGAGGCCATAATCCACCACGCTGGCCAAATGCGGGTTGGCGGACTATACATGTCTTTCGAAAACTTGCTAAGTTCTCTCAGCATGCAGGTTTCCTCACGATATTTTCGGTTTAACCCCCTTATACCTTCTTATCTTCACTCGTAATTAAACTTTGGAAGTCCAATTTTAACCCCTGAGTCAGGGGTTAGGCGTCAGGGGCCATGACGCAAAAACGACGCGGACGGGGTGTTATAAGTTTAACGTGTCTATGCATGTGTCTGTCTGTGGCATCGTAGCTGCCGAACGGATGAACCGATTTCGATTTTGTTTTTTTTATTTGAAAGGTGAATTAGTCGGGAATGTTCTTAGCTATGTTCGATGAAAATCGGTCCAAGACGGTCGGGGGTTTTTTAAATTTTTAATAATCTACTTTCATTGTGAAACTTTGTGAGTAGCGAAATCCAGATGACAATACCTACAACAATTTAAAACCATCAAGGTGGGCCGGAGGGTAGATTGTAGAACTCTTCAATGGTTATTATATAGGGATGTCTTCTGACTTCTAGTATGGCTTATTTGACATGTTATAACGTAGACATGTTACCTGTAGAAGCGTTTTTTTATTTCTATAAAATTCATACATATAATTGGGCAGTTGACAGCACCAATCAATTATTGTAGTTTTTATAAGCTGTTAAAACGCCATTCTCCAATTAATTTTGTATGGCAAGAGCAGCTTATGACATCACTTATTAGCTATTTGTCAATTCAGTTAACTATTTATCGATTTCAAAGCAACTAAACATGTAATTTTACAGTTAATTGAAAATTAATAGGCTGTTCAGGGCTAAAATAAAGTGTTTTTAGAGAAGTAGTAGTTTTAATTGAACAAACTTGATTTACATAACCGGTGTATAAATAAAATAATACCTATTAATCATAATTTCCTCGTAAAGTGGAGCAAACATAATCACTAACACGCAAATTATAGTTTGATTCTGTTAGCGTTTGCATTTAGCGCCATCAATTGTAATGATTTGTCCCTCAACAATGAATGAAGTGTTTCGATAATTTTACAAACTACTATAATGTCCTCGTATTATGGTGGCCGCGGCACCGTGACGTACCCGTAAGTGCTTAATGTTTGACCGCCGGTTTCTATGTCAGTTAGATCGATGTTGCTAGCAATTTTACTTACAAACGTTGTAATTAATGGAGGTTTTTAATCGACATACAAAAGCTATGGACGTCGATAATTTAGTATGTAATATAACATATTCGTCTGTATAATTATAGGTACTATCTGTACTCTGGTTATTGCTATGACTTAAACAGAATTTTTAGATTGAGCTGTAAAAAAAAATTGATTTGTATGTAAATTATCATTAAGTTTATGTTGAAATACCTTCTAGTACTACCTAATACCTACTGCTTACTTTAGAACGATGAGGAGTTTTTTAAATAATTTATTCTTAAATAAACTTTTTCCAAGCATCTATTTTAATGTATCTTTTGTTAGTAGAACTGGTCCTTTAGAAAGTTTGACAATTTCGTTACGTAATAATTAAACGGCAATTGAATTTAATTTCATATTTTCGTTGTGACGTTTAAATTTTTTATTATTCAAAGGTTGAGAAAGTAAAGCATAAATTCAGTTAATGTAAATTACATAAAGTTTATAATTGTATAAAATTCATAAAATTTCTTTACCATTAGCTGGTATACATATTTTGTATGAAATGATCAACCGAGCAATTTAAAAAGACTAAAAGATTCATAACGATCTGATAAGTTTTCGCGTGAAGGTTCATTGCCAAGACATTTTATAAGGAGCTTGTATGTACATATTTATTATTTATATATGTATGTATTATGTACGTTAATTTATTCATACAAAATTGCAGCGATAACATCAAATTCCGCATACGTGTGTTGAAGATCGAGTAATCTCTTTATCAGCGAGTGGTTCCTCAGTGCGCCAATCTGACTAATGATAGCGTATCGTTATCTTCGGGCGCCTCACGCGACGTTTGCGCAACGCGATTGTCGATCTAGGCCAAAGCTTGTGACGGGATTTGGAAAATTGTGAAGTGTGTATTTGTTTGTTTTTTTTTTGTTTATATTTTATTATATATCTAGGTTTAACTTATTAAAGTGATTCTTAATTTAGTCCTTTTAGCATAATTGTGAGTGTAAAATTATAAACGTTTTGTTATTATTCGTTAAATGTAGAGTATTAGAGCAAAATTGAAGAAAATGCTAGTTCATTTATTTGTATAATTTTCTGCAATATGGTAATACTAATATTTTTATTTTAAATGTAAAAGAATAATATAAACCATTCGTTCATCATAACGTCCCACTCATTGAAAACATGTAAATTAAAAAATAAATATATATGTAAATCAAACCTACTCTACATACAAACAACAATTTACGACACAATCACAGTTTTCAATTAAACTGCAGACCTTACATAACAATAGAGAACAAATGATACAAACAGGCGGCGCAACTGAAACTGGAGAATCGATAGAACTCGCCAACTGTCTCGACTGCATTACTGCAACGCTAAAGTTAATCGCTAACGCTTCTCTATAAATAGACACGTCTGACGCGTTAGACAGTTCAGCTTTAACCGGACGAAACACCTAACGTCTCATATACAACGAACGAAAACGAAATATCGACTGTATGCGATTCTACATAGAGTCGAATTTCATATAAAACTCCAGATGCAACAAAGTTTGGCTTGTAACTCCGCGGGATAAGGTAGCGTTTCCTCGGTTTCATAGTATGTTCGATATAGGTCGGAAAATAAGCGCCATTTATAGTACTCTACCGTACTATCGTAGTATTGCAGCGGTGTGAGTATCAATGACCGTGTTGAAATGCACTCGCCGTGTGTGAGGTAGTTATGTTTAATGAATGGAATTACGCTGGTGTGGCACGACTTATTGATTTCTCAGATGCAGCATATTTTTATCTCCAGACAGTGTAGAGACGATGAGATATGCAAATATCATCTTCAATATTTTTTTACTCTCACGCTGACCTAATTTGTTATTCATGACGTTCCTTTTGTTATATAGAGTAGTGTTACAGCGTTATATATTATCTATATAATATGTAATAGGAGTTAAAAAGTAGCTAGCTAACTGTAGGCCTTGAATCTCGATTTGTATAAGTGATTTTTTGTTGTTTGAATATAAGAAAATTGAATATTTTAATATTTTACGTCTAACAACAATATCGCCCTTATATTTATTATATAGGTACTTATGAAATTGTAAAATTAATAATATTTTTCTCTTTTCAGATATGGCAGCACTTTAGCTGAGATCGCTGCTAGATACCACTTTCAGCAATGGTTAGTATGTCAGTATGTAATAACATATATTGGCTTTTTTATAGTAAAATGTTATGTAAAAGCTATGTAAATATAAAAATATGTATGTACTATTAATATTTATATTGTGAAGTTGCTCTTAACGACCGATTGCTAAAAGGAGGAGATACTAAATTGGATTGTTTCGTTGTATGTATGTTACGTGAAATCTTTGCTTATTTTTATAATTCACTTTTCAAATAATAATTAATACCTTAAGAGGGGTCCCGTATAAGTTTTAATACGTACCCTCGCTTCTCTCGGATGCGTACCTAGTATTAAACAAGAATTCAAAAATAAATCCGTTATATGAATGTAGTTATTATTAAATAGTATAATAAAATATTACGGACAGTGAACAAAGTACCAAGGAAATAGTTTATCGCTTGATAATCTCAAACACTTGTATAATCTATGTAGTTTAAACGAATTTAATCCGCAGTACCGACAGCAAAGTTTTGATAGATTAATATATTTGAAGATACGGTAATCACTGTTATACAATATTTAAGATAATATTTATCGCTATAACAAAGCAGAAATTTGTCAAAAATATATGTCACATATGTGATATGATTGTCCGTTATCGATTGTATTGTGCCAAACTCCATTCAGCCTTGGAATACCATGAAATAAAAAAAATCATTTCTATTTTCTTATTTAATGAACATAAAATGCAAGATTTAGTGAATATTTATTTAGGTACTTTATTTACGTATATAATATATAATTGTAATATGAAGTTTTATGCTTTTTACCCCATTTTTAACTATATATCATACTATTATATCTTAAAGTGAGTCGCCTACTTGTAGAATCAAATAAACGCTTCTATGGCAGACGTTCGCTAATTTATTGACTAGCCCACAAAATATTTATAAACATACAGCATTTCAGTGGGGATTCGGTACATATTTTGTTATACCTAAATATTTTAAATACTAGTTTATTATAATTATTATTGCTATACTAATTCAATTAATTTTAATAGAAACCTTGACTATTTCTTTTATCGTGGAGATTAAATAAAATTCAAATTAACACAATTTTCTACCATCAATCCTGGCACATGTCGCTAATAAATAAGTCTACAGATTAACTGGTCTCAGTAAATGTCACGATCTCTCGTTCTTGTCTCTATATATGTAAGTCTATGAAACTTAAGAGGCTAAAAGAAAATTAGGTCAAGTGCGAGTCGGTTTCTCGTGTCGAGGATTCCATACCGTATTGTTAACTTCATGGTATATTCCTTAATCAAGGAATCTAGATATTAAATATTACCCTAGAAATTTGTTGCAGTAGTGGTAGTCTCACTCATACCTCCTCAATTCACGACATCCATTTGATCCAGATTTCTATCCATTCAATCCAGTGAGCAGTGAAAGACGATTATTTGACGTTCATTATTCTAGTTTAAAGTTTTAACCGACTTCCAATAAAGAAGAGGTTACCAATTCGTCGGAATCTTTTTTTTGCCTTTCATATATTTGAATGACAAGATAGTAGGTACTTTGTTAGATAGTTATTGTTATTAAAGTTAATAAATATATAAAGTGAATATAAAAGGTTTATCATAGGTGTACTACAATACTTATCGAGAGATAAAAGGGGCCTACGGTGGCACGACACTCAACAAAAGTATTCGAAGATGTTAGATTCAATTAAAATCAATAAGTAGGTACTATTCGCTATATTTATAATACGATCTGATAACGGATAGTTATCTAATATTATTATTAAATATTTATAAAACCGTTATATTCTATCTATACATATAATAGAATTGTAAATAAGCCGAATCTGTACATTAAATATTTTTTGGAGAATCTTATCGAAATAAAAATTATTTTCAATACAGAGGCCGAATCTATAATTCTTAGAATTTTTGTCTATCTGTCTGTCTGTCTGTTACCGCATCACAAAAAAACCACTCGAGATATTTTGATGAAATTTGGTATGGGATAGCTGGTTATCCGGGTCCACATATAAGAGACTTTTTATCGCGGGAAAATATCTCATTTCTGATAAAAAATACAAAAACTACAATGTAAGACTAACATGTAAAACCTAAGAATTTGGTTTTTGGTTATCTGAACGCGGGCGGAGCCGCGGGCAATGCTAGTTTTAAAATATAATTATAAAAACTTTATTTACATTTTATTTAATTTTTAAATTTTATTTAATTTTTTATATAGATAGACTAAGACCTGTAATTAGAACAAAACAGATATTAACATTTAACGACAAATAATATTATGTTATTCCGAGATATTGAACTTTAGTTATTTATAGGGAAAATGGGTACGTACGCCCACAGTTTTTAAAAAGACAATTTTCAATATTTATTCACAAAAGAATTAATTATGTACAGACAAATACTATCACGCTCTGTGCATATCATTTCATGGAAGCCGACACCCGTAGTGCATTCGTCAGTCACGTTCACCTTTCCCAAGGATTTCAGACGGTTCAACGTTCCACACTAAATACTAAATATTGTAACGGTCGCCGTGCACTGGAAATGCTTTTTGTTTGTTTACTTGCTACCACACTAAGATAGGTAGTCATATGAATGCCTCGATAAGTTTTTGTTTTTTTAACAAGACACATCGTAATTTGTAAATGTTATTTATTATATATAATTAAACCTTTTATGGTTTTTAGTTATTTATGTACATTTTAATTTATGTTGGTCTTTCGTGTAGTGCAAATTATAAATGTACTTTCTAAAATAAGGTGCAATTAACAATAATTATGATAAAGTACAGTTTATGTATGTGTGTGTGTCTCTCTGTGTGTGGGTGTGTGCGTGTATGTGAGCGTGGGCGTGTGCGTGTACGTGTGCGTGTACTTGTGTTTGTGTCATGGTCATAGTCCACCATGCTGGTCAACTAACTGCGGGTCTACAGACTTCATTATTATGTCTTTCGAAGGTTAGGTTTTCACTTGGTATGTTTTTCTTCAGCGTAAGATAAATGGTAATCAAGTTGAAATTTATTAGCACATGAAAATATCAAAGGTGCGAGACCCGGGATTTGAACTCGCTTCACTCGGTTTCCAATGCGAGTGTGTTACCACTGGGCTACCACTGGCCAGCCACTTTAATTATATTTCTTAAACTAATATAGCCTAGAAGGTGAGACCAATGAATGGCGCCACATAACACACCAAAGCTGGTGGACAAGATATAATGTATAATATAATTATTTGCGTCAAGTCTGTAAAGTTTAAAAATGTAATCAAATTTGCTCAGCTGGTTGTAGATCGGATGGATACAGTTGGTTTTATAGATCAATTAAAGGTGATTTGGTTATGACGTCAATATGCTTAACTATGGTATTATTCTAAGAATAATTTTTTAATGTATTAAACTATTGGTTTATATTTAACATATTCGTTGTTATAGAATAACCTATTGATGAATAGCCCATTATAATTGTGATTGATACTTCAAATAATTTATTGATTGCTTATATTGCTGCACTATAGGGGTATAGAATACGTATGGTATAAAAATCTGTAAGTACATCTATATATATTATAGAGAGATTTGATTTTTTGTTTGTTTGTTTGTTTGCTTGTACCGAATAGGCTCCGAAACTACTGAGTAGATTTTGATGAAATTTGGTAAGGAGATAGTTTGAGACCCTGGACCCTAGACCCAGAATATCGGATAGTTTTTATCCCCTTTAGGTGAAAATGGGGATGAAAGTTTGTATGCGGAAGCAAGATAGGGACGAACTCGAGCGAAGCGAGAGTAAGTCGCTAGTACTAAATACGTGCATATGTTAAGCATATTTTATGCTTAACCGTCACCGTGCAGGAACAGTAGCCTTATGTACTTAGTATACCAGGAGTATTAGTTACGCGTTAACTGAGGGAGTGGAGGGAAGGAATTGAAAAGAAAAGAAAAAGTCATTGGGAAGAATAACTGATGAGATGTCTTTCTTATCACTTATTCATAGAGGAAGTTTGTTAGGCCTCCGACGCTTGATCTGACGGTTGTTACTCGTAGTTACTAAAAGTATTACTTTTCCTGTCGTGGCCACTGCCCATTCATGCTTTACTAGTTAAATTGTATTAAATCAACGCGTACCGCCAAAATTTGGTGACAGTTCTTCCAACTTTAGGGAAATCCGAATAGTAATCTATATGCTTAATATACATCGTTAAAATGAATTACGTGACTTATCAAATTATAGCAGAACCAGTCTGACAACTATCCGAATCAAATCGTGTTACTTTCATATATATTTGAAATCATTCGTATGACATTATGAGAAATTAAAATACGTTTTAATTTTTATTACGCGTAATAAAAGTTTTATAACTTTATTCAGAAGATATGATGAGGTATTTTAAAACTGGTCACGCAGTACTGCATTGGAAAGTGTATCAGTCCTGAACAGTTACTTGAGAATTTGCTTAGATTTACATGTTTAAGAATTACAACATAAAAATCGATATATGCATATAAAATCTTAATTAATTCTGAGATTACTCTAATGTATAATGTCAACTAAAATATTTCAACACGTAAAGCTTCGTAATAATTAATGTGATACATTTAATATACTTTAAATATTGTTTAATAAAAACTGGCTTCTTCTCAGGATTTTGCTCTCGTGATTTCAATTATTTCACAACAGCCAAGCAGCCGTGAGTTCGCTTTTGTCAATAAACAAAGATTATACCAAATTATCTTCGAAATTTAATAACATCAGACGTCTAACTATATATTTTAGGGCGACATTAACTTCTGGTAGCAGACAAATTTAAATGATGTAAACTGAAAAATTGGCATTTACAATGTTTCCTCAAAAATATAAAATAATAGACCTAGTTTCTCGAAATAAAGCAGCATGATAAAACCCATCATGACAGAGTTCGGCACTTAGACTGATTGGACTTGACCACATGACTGACACACAACATTTTAGACTCTATCCCCATACATTTAAAACAGCTTAGCTATTTTCGCGAGGCTGAAAACGGTAGGTCGTGTAATACTTGATTACAATGATCAAGAAGTAGGTAAATCGTGGCGATATCTCGGGGCGTGGGCCAAATCGAGGACGTGACGAAACCGATTGATAACGTCTGCTATATTTATTTTAATAACTAACGTGATATTGCTATGCCAACAATTCTTTCCGTGTTCCCATATGCTTTCAATTTTAAAATTGAATGCTGTACGTAAAATTATAAAACTTCTATGATACTTTCTCCTTAATGGAGATTACTTAACCCTAAATTATTAAGTAAATAGCTTATTTAATGAATATACATTTATGTATAGTGTAATTGTAGAAGTCGAAAACTGCTCCATCATTGGCAGTATATTAATTTACATTTGCCCCCCTTTTTCATTTGTTGTCAAATTTTAAACGGTGTAATGACATTAGAGTTTTGGAAGTACTCTCAGCTTTTGCCGAATCTTGAAAATACCATTAGTCAGTTGACAATAGTTTTTAGAATAGCTTTAGTTGTGAGACGTTATTGTCTGAAATAGTTTATTTATTTTCTTTATCTTTCTTGTTCAGTTTATCTTCTGTATTATTATTACTTCGCAACTGATGCTATGTTTTGTGTAAGAACAGATTCCTAAGTCCTTTCACATGTATGTATGTATCAAAATTATATTTATTCTCATGATTTATCAATGTCTCTTGTAGACTACTAAAGCTTTATAAGTGAAAATATTATTGTTAAGTTCTTCTGAGGCATTTTACTATAAGATACTACTTAAATATCATTTTAGGCTTCAATCGCTAGTTTCTATACGTTTCGTCTGTTTTATTATTTTAGTCTACATCATGTACGCACAATTTACATTGTACATACTTAAACTTAAGTAATATATTTTTTTTATTATCTATCTTATTATTTTTTGTTGCAGATACAAAGCGACGCGTCTTATGCAGATCTTCTCCTATGTATTTCATCTCCACCATGTTTTTTTATTCGTGTTACGATTAATTTGTTTTTATAATATGTTTCACACTTCCCATTACCAGCTGAAAT
This sequence comes from Brenthis ino, assembly GCA_921882275.1. Lineage (NCBI taxonomy): Eukaryota > Metazoa > Arthropoda > Insecta > Lepidoptera > Nymphalidae > Brenthis > Brenthis ino. The sequence continues at coordinate 10,648,404 of OV170228.1, read as the reverse complement.
ATTATGAAAGTTGCAGTTAACACTTATCGCATGAACTATTCCTTCCTTCTGACACTCTAATACCACGGGATAGTGTTCTACTGCATTTTCATATGTTTTTGGGTGTAATTATTTAATTGTAACATGTTGAGTAATATCTTTGTTTTTGTTATCACACACCGTGATAAGGTCTCGGAGGAAATAGAAAGAATGCTACACTATTATATAAGTTTGTTGACTTTTACATTTAATCGGCCAACGTTCTTTTTTTTTCCTTCGCGACCATTTGCGTTCACGCATCATTTATAGTTTTAAGTGTATAAGTTATTAAAGTATTATTGTTTTGAATATTGACTAACAAGTACTAAAAATTCTAACGCATGACTTTTTATTTTTTTTTACATATCAACTCGCGAGTGTGCATGACGTTATAATTTTTTTTGTTTTTATTTCTATGGAGAAATTAGACTACACTTACAATTTGCTACACTGACATGCCTATTATGTTTTTAAATGCAGTAAAATTTAAATTTGTTATTTATATTATGTTATTTATGATTATGAAATGTTTACTTCAACGATTTACAAGAGATCAATTAGTCGTATGCCTTGCTTTATAAAACTTGATTTTAGGTTACATGATTGATGCTTAAATTCGAGTTTTAGGTTTTGCATGGCGATACCCGGGGATTGCATTCTAGTTTTTTATTGTGAAAAATTTTGATTATGCAATCTGTTAATTTAAATGTTATTCCAAATCATTTTACTTTGTGTGATTTATTTCAATAAACGTTACTTAATCGTCTACTTTGTTTTATTGAGATCCCTACTACTCTCTCACGAAGTCGTCCAATAAAGCTTCTATAGATCATTCATTCAATACAATACATTCATTCATTCATTTTTCAATTATGTCAATGTCATTAGGACATCTCGACCTCTGTGAATTTGTATATGTTTCAATTCCTTACTTAATTTATTTTACTTGTTATAAAGTATGCACTTGTTTGACTTTAATCAGGTGCTGAAAACGAAGTCCTAATAGAGTATACAATGTTTTTAATTTTTGCGAAAGCGATGTGTAGTCGAGGTGAAGTTTATTTTAAAACAGGTCAGGTTGTTGTGTCAGTGGGGCAGAGCTGATTCGGTATTAGCTGTTATATGTTTCATTAGACGCTGTTGCTACGCACTCCGTCTAACGAAGGCTAGCCGTAGGTGTGAAGTGTTCTACATTTGTCTACTTTGATTTAGATCATTTCACTCATAAATCAACGGAATTTAAGGAATTAATGGGAAATGCTCGTGTTATAAAGGCAAACAATGTTTTAAAAGTTAGACAAATTCTTTACATATATATGTATTATGTACATACAAAATAATATTGAAAAATATCTACGAGTAGAGCACTTTCGAAGACACGTCTAATTAAAGAGCAATCTTAACGAAGTGTATCACGATACGGCAAGTGAAAATTAATTCACCCCGCTAATCTGTCTGAGCGCTCAAGCCTTATCAAATGCAATCTAGCCGGTCGTTCACCTGTTTATATTAGCGTATTTATTTCATTGAACTACTTACATACATGAAATGATCGACTATATGTATGGGAATTTATAGCATTAACATTCAATAGGGTTTTGTTTAAAAAAAAGGACCGCCCTAATTAAGGTATTGTATATAATTGAAATGATAATCATGTTCATGTACAAAATTTTCCCTTTTAATTCGGCTTTGAATGTTTTAATGAATTATCTTATTTCTTAATGAGTTTAATTTAAAGATTATATGAGATATTTTATTAAGTAAGAAATTGAAAGGTAATTAATAGTAATAATATAGGTAGGTACTATAGATAAAGTTTAATATATAATATGACTTCAACGTATACCCCTTTCTTTAAATGTAGCAGAAACTAAATCAGTCGATTAGCCTTTTGCCAAAGCAAATAGTTGAGTCCCATTATACTATTCTTCAAATTGTTTTTCTATGATGAATACTTCCATATAAAGTAGTAGCAACAAATCGTTAGCTATTAATCGTAGGAAATAAAGTTTTATCACCTGGTTGGATTCGTGCGAGTAATCTAACTCTAGTAGTTAAATGACCGATACAAATTTTTTGTAATACGATTTTAATTCTAACGTTCTCTTTCCAAATTCCTTCGCAATTAATTTTGAAATGATATTTCTTCATCAATATATAATCTAGAACAAATATTTTATTCATTATAGGTACCTATATTATTTTCATTTCATATATGAACTTGTTTTAGTTGGCGTCTTCCATATCCATACTTAATATTATAAATCCGAAAGTGTGCTTGTTTGTTTGTCTTTCTTTCACGTCGAAACGGAGTGACGGATTGACGTAATTTTTTGTGTGAAGATAGTTGGAGGACTGGAGAGTGACATAGACTACTTTTTATCGTGGTAGATAATCTCATTCCCATAGGAAAACATGTTATAATACAACCCAAAATTTATTTATGACTACTACTGAATTACCTGAAACTTGGTATTAATGCTCTTCAATAGAATTAAATAAATACATGTTTCAGCATTTTTCGAAATTCATCTCATAAGGGGTAAAATGGGGGTTGAATGTTTGTATGAAACTTATTTTGTAGCGTTTTTCTGTACTTTTAGCGCGAGCAAAGCCGCGGGTTCTGCTAGTATGCTTATATTTTTAATCAGTTTGCAATTTTTAACAATTTAATAAAAAGAAAGTATGTACTTATTTTTTTAATACATGAACATAACATGAAAATTAATTCCAGAGGATAGCATTTGGAAAATGTGTAAAACCTTTATTTAAAAACACTATTATGTATGTATGACTTTGCTTCACAAAGACAGTACAGGATGTGTGCATACTCGTAGAATGAATGAAATGAAACAATGTTTAGGAATTATAGGTAATCTATAGTTGGAAAAAATCGGCATGGTAAAAAAATGTTGAAAGGGCTTAACCACGTTGACATTCCGAAATCACTGTCGCTAATAGGAAATTAGAAAATGTACGAGAATATTATATTATACTAGCATTGCCCGCGGCTCCGCCCGCGTTCAAATGACCAAAAACCAAATTCTTAGGTTTTACATATTAGTATACTCTTACATTGCAGTTTTCGCATTTTTTCTCAGAAATGAGATATTTTGCTGCGGTAAAAAGTATCCTATATGTTGACCCGGATAACCAGCTATCACCATACCAAATTTCATCAAAATCTGTCCAGTGGTTTTCTCGTGATGCGGTAACAGACAGACAGACAGACAGACAAAAAATCTAAAAACTATAGATTCGGCCTCTGTATCGATTATAATGTCTATTTCAATTAGATTTTCCAAAAAATATTTAATGCACAGATTTGACTTACTTATAATTTTATTATATGTACCTATAGATGTATGTATTTATAAGTGTTACGTTATATAGCAATAATGCCATTCCCATAAATTATTTTCTAGTATCGATATGGATTATATAAAGAGTTAACTTTAAAGAATGAAGTTTATTACTAAAGAGGCAAGTCAGAATGACTTAACAGAAGACCAGTCTGTTTCAACGTAATGTGCTTGCTTATATACACAATTAGTTTTTTTTATTTTTCCTCTTGCTTTACCAAGAATTTAGTGATGAATTGTCAAATGTAACAAGTGTGTGTGTGTGTGTGCAATTCACATATGTTATAAGTGAAACTTCAGAATAGTAACCTGCGAGAGAATGAGATGAATATAGGTACAAGGCGAAGTGACCGCCCGGCGTCACTTGATTATTTGGACAAAACTATCTACGATAATACCATTAAAGTACAGCTCTTATCGGTTTGGTTTTTTTTATTAGGTTTTTTATTATTTTTTTTGTACAGAAGCCTGACTTGCTGCACTATTTTTAAGATATTTTTGGTTTTTATATTATTATTTTTTTGCATTCTGTGTTTTTGCTTTGCGAGTTGTTTTCATAATTTATCGATTCGAGGTATAAAATCTACCCAAAATTAAATAGGATTTTTTTAAAATATATTAACTCGAAATGTTATGAAAAATAACCCAATATTATTTCATTTCGCTAAAAAGTTGGATAAATGCGCAATGTATATCATTATTTCATTAATTATTATCAAATTATAACTACTACAGATTCTCATAACAATGTTTCTAGTTATCTCAAGAATGTGCTGAATTACAATTGTTCAAAAGTGACTAATTCGGTTAAAAATAAGGGATAGAGCAGGTATTTTTTTTTACCTGCGCAAATTTCTTGTTGACTGATTTTTATTGTGCAGCGCGCACACACACTGCACAATAACGGTCCCTTCGCGCTGGGGCACATTGTTGTGTATCAGGAATAGGATAATTATAAGGTTTATTTTTTTTTATATTTTTACCAAGTTGAAAAGTCATTTTACATTTTATTTGATATAAATATAGGTACATTACATGTTATTCAGTAATTAATTTTATTATTTTTCACTTCCTGTGTAATGTATACTATCTCTAATAATTAAATAAGGCATATTGGACATATTACAATCATATATTTATAGAATATAATATACGGAAAGAATATAATATGATATATTTGTCAAATAATAACAACGGTTACCATGGCAACATGACAATCTATCCTATCTCATTCTCTCGCCGGCTTAATCCTATATTATATTTATGTGTTTGGATCTTTGTCGTGACGCATTTCCGTTACATCGAGTTTCAAATCACAACGATTCTAAAGAAGTTTCACTTCAATAAGGCTCGCTTCAATTTCAGCAATTTTCCACATGAAATGTAGTGTAGTAAATAACCGTTCTTGAGAAGTTCGTAGTATCTACTGGAACCAAAGCGTCGCTTTGTCTACAAAATTAGCTTCATATTAACAAATTAATGAACGAGAAATGAATCCATGTTCAAGATGGAAATAATAACAAACATGTAAAAAATCAAATAAAAACACTAATTAATTGCAATAGAATGTAAATTTTTTGTGCTTCTATGATAAAAACCTTGCAATAAATTAGACAAACTTTATATAACACGTAGCTGCAAAGTGTATCGATATCAGTTGTTTGACAAGTGACTTTCGTTGTATAATTTTATGTGGCCTTATTTAAAAGAGACCATGCACTTTTATAATTTTTTTTATTATCACGGAAATCCTACATTCCTTTTATATATACCTATTAATTTATTAGACGACACGTTTGGCTCAGTTTGTAGTGACCCTACTTGCTGTGCCAGCGGTCGCAGGTTCGAGTCCCGCTGGGAGCATTCATTTGTGTGATGAGCACGAATGTTTGTACTCCAGTCATGGGTATTTATATTTATAATATGTACATATGTATTTAAATTTATACATGTGTAGTGTATTAACTATCTGGTATCCATAACACAAGCCTCGTAGCTTACCATGGAACTAGATGGTGCTGTGTGTTAATGTCCCATTATATTTATTTAACTAGCAACTCCGCGGCTCCGTCCGCGTTCAGATGACTAAAAACCAAATTCTTAGGTTTTACATATTAGTATACTCTTACAATGCATTTTTTGTATTTTTTCTCATCAATGAGATATTTTCCCGCGGTATAAAATATCCTATATGTTGACCCGATATCCACCTATCATCATACCAAATTTCATCAAAATCTGTCTACTGGTTTTTTCGTGATGCGATAACAGGCAAACAGACAAAAATTCTGAAAACTATAGATTCGGACTCTGCATCGATAATAATGTCTATTTCAATTAGATTTTCCAAAAAATATTTAATGTACAGATTCGACTTTGTTACAATTTTATTATATGTATAGATTATTTATTACTACCGTTTTCCTGCGGTTCCGCCCGCATAGTACATTAATCACCAACATATCATATACTAAAACCTTCTCCGAAACACGCTGCATCTTATGGTATGAGTATTATTCCGATCGGTTCAGTAGTTATCGCAGTATAACCTAACAAAAAAATTGGCTCTCCATTTATTAGGAGGAACAGATGATTGCTTTCATATAGCATTACATTTTTAAAATACCTCGGTACATGATCACAGACAAGGTATTAGTTTACAATGAATAGTATTACAGTATGGCTTCATTTACCACAGAATGACAACAGAAGTCATGTTATGCAGTAAATAGGGATGTGCTTAGTTTATAGTTTTGTTGTATAGTAAAGGCATTTATTCAAAACCTTATGCCTCACTGAGACTTATTTATTAAAATCCAAAACGGAACCCAATCGCTGCAGAGCAAATTGGGCGTTGTGGAACCCCTTGTTTCCTGGTTTCTTTATTTACGTAACATCGTTGATTAAAAAGAGTATTTCGAATAACTATTGTATATTCTTGTAATATTTTCAGAAATTTGACATGAGTTCGTACGAAAAGATGGTTAAATTAAATAGTTTTAACTCTATAAAGCGAAATAATTATCTATACATAGAATAAAATTGTAACTAAGCCGGAATCTGTATCAAATATTTTTTGGAAAATCTTATTGAAATAGACATTAATATCGATACAGAGGCCGAATCTATAGTTTTTAGGATTTTTGTCTGTCTGTCTGTTATCGCATCACGGAAAAACCACTAGAGGGATTTTGATGAAATTTGGTATGATGTTAGCTGGTTATCCGCGTCAACATATAGGATACTTTTTAAACCGGGAAAATGTATCATCTCTGAGAAATCGATACTAAACGTTAAAACGTAAGTAGGGACAAACTCGAGCGAAGCGAGGGTGAGTTGCTAGTGATTTATATAAAATCACAATTAGAACAACTTTTTGCAACTTGTCATCGATTTTGATTGCATTGATTTCACTTGGTACCAAATTTAACAAGAAGTATGAAGTGAAATGTCAGACGTAGCTCGGGGCGAGCTAGATATCTAGACAGGCTCTGAAATACCGCATGCGGAGAAAGTTATTACAATACACGAACGCTCCATTAGTTAGTTATAAGTATCTGAATATGTAATTAATGTACTAGTTGTATTAAATTAAACTCCATTTGAACGAGAGGGCGATGTATTAAGTTTGTTGTTGAAGTGTTTGTAGTTCTATTGTAATAAATTAGCACCAAATTTTGCTATAATATGTTTATTTATACCATACTATGAAATCGGATCTATTCGGATTTTTTCGCGGATTTATTTAGATTTTTGATTCTCGACGTTTTGAATGCTTTATAGCAATCGTGGTCACGGGAGAGACTGTCCCGAACCCGAAAAAGATAGTTTTATTTAAAATGTGAAATATTCGCGTAAATCTAAGGAAGTAGGTTTTTTTAGTATTTAGATTTTAAATACCAACTGAACAAAATTGAAAAAAAAATTAGACTTGAAAAAAAAGAATATATATGGACGTATACCTAAAATGTACTATAACTAGGACAATATTAAACGTTTTAGTAATTCAAAGCTTACTATAGTATCACTGAATATATTTTACTGCGTTTTCATGTTTTTGAAATTATACTTCCTCTGGCACGCGTGCAAAAAATATTAGAGTAAAACTTTTACGATGCACGCGCACTCCGACAGCCAAAAAGCGACATGATGAAGTAAGCTGCATTCATTTTACAAGCAGAGAGTTGTGACATACGGGATGAAAAATTTAGCTATATTTGTTCAGTAACGCCAAAGAATAAATTCTTACGTGCGTACATAAGTACACACACACACTTTTTTGTATCAGCATGTACCTATGTATTAAAGATATATTAAAATTCTAAAAAAGTTAATTTTGTTTGTTTGTGAGTAGACGAAGGTGAAAGTAATGAGAAAATTCCTAAAAATTTTGTTAAATTAAGTGGCTTTTATAATTAACGTTTTTTTAGCCTTATACGTTAAATAAAAAAATATATATACAGTAATATTTCGTTCGGGGTTCGAATTCACAACCGTACGCTTAGTGTACATTAATAGAATCAAACGGTTGTTAATAACCACTGGTTTTTATATGCGTTTTCACGTGATTAGAGAGTTAGCTAGCAGGTAATAGAGACGGATCTAGTCTACTTGACGCTGCAATGTAACTATATATATACTATGCTGTTATCTGTCTCATCACCGATGACGTAATTATATCAGACTAGCTACTGAACATCGCTCCGCTCGAGTTCGTCCCCATGTTACGTTTTGACGTTTAGTATAGATTTCTCAGAGATGAGATATTTATTAAAAAATATCCTATATGTTGACCCGGATAACGAGCTATCATCATACTAAATTTCATCAAAATATGTCCAGTGGTTTTCTCGTGATGCGGTCTGAGACAGACAGACATACAAAAATTCTAAAAACTATAGATTTGGCTTTTGTATCGATAATATTGTCTATTTCAACAAGATTTTCCAAATAATATTTAATATACAGATTCGGCTTAGTTACAATTTTATTATATGTATAGATTATTATTATAATTACGAAAGTTTGTGTGTACGTTTGTTACTCCTTCAAGTTGAAAAGGCTGGACGAATTTGAATGAATATTAGTACACTTACTCCTGGAGTAGCAAATGGATTTTCTAAATACATTAATCATTAAGAGTTACGAAAAACCAAATACTTAGAAGTAAGTAAATATTTAAAAAATTATATCAACTCAAAGACCAGTCAAATTTCATCATGTTTCAATATGCAGCAAAACCTGTGCCTATATTTTGTACTAGCATTACCCGCGGCTCCGTCCGCGTTCAGATGATCAAAAACCAAATTCTTACGTTTTACATATTAGTATACTCTTACATTGCAGTTTTTGTATTTTTTCTCAGAAATGAGATATTTTGCTGCTATGCCTCTGTATCGATAATAATGTTTATTTCAATAAGAATTTCCAAAAAATATTTATTCGGCTCAGTTACAATTTTATTATAAGTATATAGATTTGGAGGTAAGAGGAGGAAGCAAGCGACGAACAGGTTTCGATTTTCTTTGCGCGACCCTAAATAGAACGAAAAGCTGGCGAAACTGTGACGGTCAGTGCGACTTACCCTCACTTCGCTATATTCATTACGTCACCTATCTAAGACATATGTACATATTCTAAAATATACAATTGGACATTTTTAAATTTAGTAAAGGTTCTGAAAATAGACATTGCATACTTTTTATCGCGGTATAATGTCTAAGTCTCACGGGAAATCACAAGAATTTTACGATATCTCACCTATATTTTAATGATGGGTATAAATTTTCTTTGCTCAAAATCTGTTTTCTTTTTGGTTCTACAGATAAAGTCTCGAGTACCTATCTAATAACTAGAAGTATTTTACCCCTAAAACGTTTTCCTTACAGTATTCATCCAATAACTATAACATACATACATATATCAATCTCCAGCAGATACAAAATTTCCATACTAAAAATCAAATCGATTCGTTGTACTGCTTGTGTATAATAAAAAAACAAACAAACATATAACCTTACAATGTTAAAAGTTCACATTATAAATACAGTAGCGCAGTAGAGTACTTAATATGTTGGATATTCAAATGCCAAGCATGCTTGCCGGAAATATTAAAATTAAATCAGTGTTTCAATAATGCCATAATTACTTAAAAGTTAAACTTCGTTAAGGAATACTTCGTTTAATTATGATATAAATCACTTGAAGTTTTTTTTATTTACTGCGTAATGCGGTTCATTGTCCTTTATGTGGCTTCTGGAGCAGAATTCGATATCTCGTGTACAAATCTTTTTATGGGCAAGCCATTAAGGGTTTTTATATCAACCCTTTATATTGATTTTATATATCTTGTTATGTTTATTATTATTAGATAGTATAGTTTTCGAGTTTACGTGTATCTTTGCACGGTTTATAGTCTAAAAAGATTAGATTCGTTCGAGTTGCACCTGATACCATTTAACACCTCCAAGTAAGTTTCTAAGAAATTAATTACAATTCTAAGAAATGTATTGTTAACTGACACGCTGGTGTGTCCGCGGTCGTGGAAGGATTAAATTGTTGATAAAAAAGTATGTACTCTAGTAGTAAATAGTGTATGCATGCTATCTCCATTTGTAATAATTGTTTAATTTAATTCATTGAGCTATTACTAGAAAAAAATTGATAAACCCACACATAATCTCACAAAGTTTTGGACAAATATTTATATTAAATACTAGTGACTAACCCACACTTCGCTCGGGTGCATCCCTAGGTATGTTTTAAATAAATATGAATAGTTATTGTGAGTGTACACTAGGAGAAAGACTTATGCTATTGCAGATTTTTTTATAGGCCTTATTAAGAACTACAATTTTGCAGTACATTGTTTTGATGTATCTCATAAGGTTTATTTAGCCAGCGTTAGACATGTAAATATCTAAAAACTCGATAGAAATATTTATTGTGTTTTCCCGTGGGAATAATAGATTTTCTTGCAGTCCTAAATGTTGATCGAGTAATAAGTTCTCACTACAAAAAATTTAGTTAAAATCGGTTCAGTACTTTTGTGTGAAACGCGCACGTCGATTTCGCAAAGTTATTGTTTTATTATATGTATGTATAGATTATTGTACTAAAATAGAATAAGAGAATTAAGAAGGAATAATTCTTTATTATTAATACTTTTTATGGAAATTTCTTGGCCTAAATTAGTTGTCCAAAACATATAGCGTATATGATTGACCTGATAACTTTGTGTGAACGTTGCGTCTGTGAATGAAATATTCCACTAGAACCTGTCCACTATCTCTCTGACTCAAGCTGCTTTACGTCAAATATCATATATGTATATATAAAATTGCTTAGATTGCTTTAGATTTAAAGTTTCTTTTTAAAATACTGTAAATTAATAATGTTACTGCAAATTAGAATTGCATCTACGATGGATTAGCGGGTTCGATTTTCATTCAAAATTAACATTTGAGTATGTATATTGTTATGGTCTGTTGTATGTGTATAATAAATATATTTTTGTGGCAAAAATGCATTTTTTTGTTAGTTGAAGTCATATGTAATCGATGTATTTTACAAGCTTTTTTTAAATGATCAAATTATTATACATATTTATCACATTCAGATATTATGAGTTTATATCACTTTATACCTCTTAACTTACTACATTTGTTTCTGTGTTGGCAATAAATATGAAATGTTAAAATGCCAATTTGCGAAAAACTAAAAAGAAATTAAACAAATCATCGTGTTTTATAATATCGATAATTTTTGTCTACATTGTATTACGAGTAGTATAATTCAATTTTATCAATATATTATAAATTATGATTTATATAATAAATTATGATTGAATATTATATAATATTCAATCATAATTTTACGATAAAGCGATAACCAAAATGTCAGTAATATTGACACTGCACCGTCGTATAGTTAGTATCAGAAAACTTATGAATCGCATCTGGAACGTTACAAATCAAACGAATGTATGTGGGACATGCGGTCGATCGTACAACGCCATCGGAAGCTGTAATTGGACCGACTGATCGATGCGTGGCGGAAACAATGTTGTTTACTTAGATTTCATTAAAATCTCTCATTTGATACGTTAATCTTAAAATACCGTTTGATTAGAAGTTAAGCTGTCGAAAATGATCCCGCACTTGGACAGCGTGGTGGACTGTGGCCTGATCCCCCTTACATTGACGGAAGGATCGAGTCTATCAGTTGAAAAATTACTGAAAATTGATCTAAATTTATAGTATTTACAAAGGATATCCAGTGTCCAATCATTTTCAACGACAAGAAAATAATGGGTCCAACAATAGCTACTTGTGTAACACCTTTCTTTCACAATTTGGCCGCATTGTTCTTGCGGTCACCGAGAGAGTTGATCGCCTACGTATCACTGTCAATATCAATCACTTTCCACGTAACCGGTTTCAAAAAATAAAGACATTTGAATATTACCGTTGTCTTGTATCGAACATGACCCCACATTTAAGTCAGCATATTTAGTAGACCTGAAACGTAGCTTTTGATGTACGCAAAATTATATTTGATGTTTTTTTAGTTAAACTACTGTATAACTTGTTTTTAATTTTAGTTATTTTGTACTTTTTAATAAGGGATGTGCCGGATCGTTAAAAATGTATATCCGCGGATACGGATACGAATACGGGTCATTAGTCTCAATATCCGCGAATACGGATACGGCTACGGAGCTCATATAACTAGTTACCTATCGTAAATGTTCAAATATTTCATTATTTTTTTAATAAACATAAAGATATAGGCCTTGTTTGTAACTTACTATGACAAATGATCTAATATTCACCTTGTGCAATACAAATGTACCAAATATGTGATTTTAAGAAATAAATAATAATTCAAATGGTATACAAAAGTATTTTATTGCTTCCTACACTTCGAATTTCATTCACTTCATGAAATATAATAATAAAAAAGATTTGTTCAAGATCCGTCAAAAAGATACGGATCTTTACGAGATCTTTTTTCTCCCTCGAATATCCGCGGATATCTGGAGCATCACTACTTTTGATATAGGTTAGTGCTGCTAACATTAATTTTATATAAACACTAGCATTGCCCGCGGCCCCGCCCGCCTTCAGATGATCAAAAAACAAATTCTTAGGTTTCACATATTAGTATACCTACTCTTACAATGCAGTTATTCTCAGAAATGAGATATTTTCCCGCGGTAAAAAGTATCCTATATGTAGACCCGGATAACCAGCTATCACCATACCAAACTTCATCAAAATCCCTCCAGTGGTTTTTCTGTGATGCGGTAACAGACAGACAGACAGACAAAAATTCTAAAAACTATAGATTCGGCCTCTGTATCGATAATAATGTCTATTTCAATAAGATTCTTCAAAAAATATTTAATGTACAGATTCGACTTAGTTACAATTTTATTATTTGTATAGATAAAGGAGACATTATATACTGACCATATATGTATTTCAAGAGGGTATTTTTTCGAAGGAGGCAGATTCAATCCCCACTTGATAAATAAACAAGTGAGAGTAAACAAGTGTATAGAATCATAAAGTGTTTTGATGCCAGTATGCGGAACTAGTCGTAGCCACACAACATGTCTGCCTTACAAGGAAAATATTATAAACATTTGAAGAAAAAATAATTAAAAAATGTAATATATTCTTTAAGTTATTTTATAAATATCTTACCGGTAATACACAGACTATATAATACATATATTATACAGACTATATAATATTCTAAGCAATGTATATAATGATGACACTTTTACAGTCGTATATATGAATGATCCATAAATTTTATGAAAGGACGCTTCGGTGAAAATAAATATTTAAAAAAATTAATAACCTATCTGAGATTAGGCTTTGTTTGTTTTAGGTTTTCTTAAATTATTATTGAATTTAATTATTATGTATGTTTTAAATAGATAAGAATAGTTTTTGTGAGTGTACCTTAGGAAATACACTCATGTTATCGTGGAATTTTCAATAGACCTTTTTAAAAAATTATAAAACTTTCCAGTTCAACATTGCGTCGGCGCCATCACTGAACGACTTGATTCCATCTACGAGTAACTATAGGAACGCGCCACCGCCGCTCGGGCACGGTATCGCGAATATTGTTTATTGGTAATTTTAAATCTGTGATATCTTCTAAAATATTAATGATAATGATTTACCGCAAAGAGCTAATTTTATCGATATTAAATGCCCAACGTAACCAACTTATTTAATTAAATATAATTACATTGGTAAAATAACTTTGAAAGTATTACCCATAAAAAAATTCAATTGTTACTGTTGGTTATCCGTAAGAAACAGACATAGGTATAATCTCGTAAAGTTTAGTCAGCATTGGCAATGAAAGCGCCCAAAATTCTATATTTGTTTTTATGAATCATTGACTTTTTTATATTTTCCATTTTATATAAAAATCCGTTGCGTGGTTTAGGTGTTAGCGAATATACAGACAGACGCATAAAGCGATTTTGTTTTAAACTATGTAAAGAAGATTAGCAGTAAAGTTGTTTAAAAGTGGAATTTGTTATCAATTAATAATTTTAAGTTGTTATTCTAAACATACATTTTGTATTTTAAAGCGCAATTACATATATTCCACATATAAGATATTTTGTAGAATGCCGGTATTTTAATCATTACCGGTAACATATAGTACATACCGGGAGAATGCTACAAGAATTCCTGTCTTTAATCCACGTAGATATGACTTATACAATAAATATTTAGTGTTCATTTGTTTTGTATATATCATAGAAGAACATTTTTTTATAAATTATATAATAAGTAACAGAACCCGCGGCTACGCTCAATCTACAAAAAACTCATTGGCTTTATGTTATACAGCTATGTATTTATATAATACTAGCAGATCTTGCGGCTTCGCCCGCGCTAAAACTTCAAAAAATCCCTAATATAGTAGTTTCATACAAACTTTCATCCCCTATTTTACCCCCTTATAGGACGAATTTCGAAAAATGCTAAAACACGTATTTAATTAATTGTATTGAAGATCATTTATATCAAGTTTGAAGTAATTCTGATCATAAATAGTTTTTTTGAACTGTATTATAACGTGTTTTCCCGTGGGAAATAGATTATCTCCCGCGGTTTAAAGTAGCCTATGTCACTCTCCAGTCCTCCCGCTATCTTCACACAAAATTACGCCTATCCGTCACTCCGTTTCGACGTGAAAGAAGGACAAACAAACAAATAAACAAACACTTTCACATTTATAATATTAGTATGGATTGTTCATACAAAAATACTAAAATTGCGATTAAAAAATGGGGGGTAGGGGTAGGAGGGTGAAAAATACTTTAGGACCTATTCTCATACCATACAAAAAATCATCAAAATCTGTCGAGCCGTTTCGTAGGAGTGCGACCACAAACACTGTGACACGAGATATATATTAGATAAAAATTATAAGTATATAAATAAAAATATCATCTTCATATAAATTATAGGAAAATATAATATGTTTTATGTATTCTAAGTAGGGACTAGCATTATTTTTATTATATGGAAATTTTCTTAACTACGCTAATAATAGTGCAGAAATATTGGTAGCTCATAAATAATATAAATAATACTAATTAAGATAACATTAATCGAAAAAAAAATATCCATAAGAAATTTTAAAATAATTTCTTTGTAATTAATGTCGATCGCAGTTTATTTTGGAAAAAGAATATATTATACAGATAATACATACACTGAAACTGTGGCGAGAGTGGGCGCTGTTCGTGATTGACGTTTCTACACATTTCGTCAGGTCGATGACCTTTTGGCATTCTTCAGGCATTTTTACGTGAATCGTCGTTTCTACGTAATCTGAAATCGATTTGTCAAAATTTACTATCGGTCATATTTTGGGTTAGATAACATGACTGTTGCTAAGTATAGGTTATTTTTGGATTATGATCGTTTTATTCATTGTAAACTAATGTGTATATATACATATTTATTAGTTTCAACATGAGCTCTGTTATAATTAGTCTGTAATTTGTGTTAAATGTTTAGATTTAATCAATTATTGTCCTTTTTTAAAGCTAATAATGTTTTTAATATAAATTTAGTTTTAAAATTAAATTTTTATATTATATGTTTATTTCAACCACTTCTAACGCAACAATAAAAACTGCCAGACTTTGTGAATTTTCTAAGTCCATATTAAGTGGGTTTTGACATCAGACTTAAGTAATAAGGTCGTTGACCACAGGTTCCGGGTTCGATACCCGGCACACACCTCTTATCGTGTGGTGACGTGAAAATGGTTTTTCCACACATACATCTAGGTTTTGATAAGCGCGAATTCGTAGATCTATCTAAAATATATTAACATAGTGAATTTGATTTCTATATATGTATAAGTATTTTAATTCTAAACGAAAATTAGCAAATAAAATTTGGTGAGATTAGGTAAGAATTTTGTAGCTAATTATTAAAGAAAACGAAGTACCGGAATAGAATTCAAAATATATGTAAAAACATTCCCTCAAATATAACGTTCGAAATTTTCAATTAGGTATATGTGTTACTATTTTTGCCCGCGAATTCTAGTATCATTTTGTTTTCTTTTTTTTTGCTTTAACGTTCTTTGACAGCGTCATATACAAACAAACTCACAACAAAAGTGTTGTTAAAACAATATTAAAATTAACTATATCCAACCCTTTCTGGGATAAAATTTGAAATCATCCCTCACTCGTCAGATGAAAAAAAGATAACCACTAGTTATTAATAGGTTTAAAATGAATATATTCATTTCATATTTTTACTATTATTAAGCTTAAATGAACAAAAATATGTTGTTGAGTTTTTGCTTTGGTAGGAATTGACTTTCTTTTTATAAGTAGAAATGTTTGAGTCGATATCTTTTATCTTGGTACTTTTCACCTAAGAAAATTAAGTGCTTGCTAAAAGCTAAATTGCGGGTTACTAGAAGCCATTTAATAAATGGTGGGTGGGGGGAAGGGGAGGGGGGTTTATGGGTCTGTAATTTGTATAGCAAAATAATATACCCATTATATTATCGTACCATTAATGTACTACATTAGGGTATTTCATTATATATATATATACATATATATATATATATACCACTTTGATTTATTTAATTACGTCTTTAGTTTAATTATGAGAATAACTAATCTATACATATAATAAATTTGTAACCAAGTCGAATCTGTACATTAAATATTTTTTTGGAAATCTTATTGAAATAGACATTATTATCGATACAGAGGCCGAATCTATAGTTTTTAGGATTTTTGTCTGTCTGTTACCGCATCACAGAAAAACCACTGGAGGGATTTTGATGAAATTTGATATGGTGATAGCTGGTTATCCGGGTCAACATATAGGATACTTTTTACCGCGGAAAGATGTCTCATTTCTGAGAAAAAATACAAAAACTGCAATGTAAGAGTATACTAATATGTAACACCTAATAGTTTGGTTCTTGGTCATCTGAACGCGGGCAATGCTAGTATATATATATATATATATATATATATATATATATATATATATATATATATATAGTTGTACATATATTTATTCGTTAATACACGTAACTTATAATGGCAGTTGTATGTTCGATCTACATTAATATTTTTTATGAAACAACAGATCATCGCTCCTGACCGATGTCTATTCAGATAATACGCGATTCATCATTATCAAGAAATGCTCAAAATGAAAAGCAAAAAAGCTTTGTATGAGTGGGAGAAGTTCTTTGAACTATTAATACATAGGCGAAATTAAAATAACGTTTTTCTAATATGAACCTTATTTTAATTAATTTAGGTTGAATTTTGTTTAACAGTTCTAATAAACTAATCTAGTTTTGACTTAGACGTTTTCTACGTTATATTAGAGCTAATGACTTGTCATACATTCAGAAATTTTTGCTTGTTAAATTTTGTCCAAAATTGTTGTTAGATGTTCCGAATTTTACTTTCTACTAGATAGCATAATAGAATACGTGCTGTGCTTTAAACGACATTGCACAAGTCCAAACACGATTTTCACATAGGATGTGACGCGGCTTAGTCCTGCGATGTCTATATACACTAAACAGAAGCTTTAACTAAAGTTAATTACGAGGAGCTCTGTTCTGTTTGCTTATATTCAACTAGAGCGGCACCAAAGCAGAGGTCCAAGAAGCCAATTCTAGCAACCCTCACACCCGCCCGTCGCTTCGATCCACGTATGAATATCGTGAGGTAACCTTTTAAACCGTTCCGCCAGTTAGCTGATGAAGAGATAAATTTAAGTATTCTTAACTGAATCGGACATTCATAACGGATATCGCTATATATTATTATATATTACAAACGCCAAAGTTTGTGAGGATAGATGTCTGTTACTCTTTCAGGTAATAACTACTGAACGGACTTTGATGAACCTTTCCAGTAATATAGCTTATACATCAAAGTAACACAGAGTAATACATTAGAGGAAGCTTAAAAGTAACGCCAGGAACTGAAAAGTTGAAAGGGAATCGTCTGATTTGGTAAGGACATGTGATGAGGGAGACGATGATCAGAGTAACATTTAAGCTATATTATATAATTACTAATCTAGTATTATAATAAATTCAAGTGCCTCACCGCCCTTTTTTTTAACGTTGGGAAATGCATTTACGCACGAGATGTGGAACTCACCGGCGTAATAAAGCCAGTACTACCGAAGGAGACCACTACAACCATGGGGTTGCTCCAAGGTCCACTCTGCTATCAGAGAAGTACCAGGAGCAACCTGCATGGTACACCGCCCACCGAAGTGGGCCGCCTCCCTGTGCGTTTCTTGGCTTCGCACCCGGTTGGATTGCCGGGCACTACTGAGCCTCCTCCATCACGACAAGGTGAACGCACGTTGGGGGGGAGTGCCGCACCGCCCTGAGTTAGTGTTTGTTCAGACTTATCTCAGAAAACACTGTACAGATTTTCATACAGTTTTCACCAATTGAAAGGGGAATAATCTAGGAAGGTTTTAAGCTCATTTATTAACATCTTTATATGTTAAAACGCTACCGTATAGTGATATTTGTAAAAAAAATCCTCCCATCTGAAAACTTCCGTAACATTGTGCTCGTAAATCTGTAGGGCAACTAGGGTCACTATATGATACCGACTGCCAATTAAACGACTTTATTTCATATATATATATATATATATATATATATATATATATATATATATATGTAGGTGCATTAAAAAACTTGGTCCCATCCGTATGTGTGCGACATATAAAGTGACATTCAACGCACAAGTCGCGAGCTGAACTGATTTTGGCAAAGAATTCCAATTATCGTGAACCGCCGTCACAAAGCATGGGAATAATATCGGACCTCATTAAAATTAGCACTCGATGCGATAAATGATTGCATGACGTCCCTTGCTGAACCAATTGTATGTATGACGAATGAGAGTGCAATTTTCCGAATAAATGAAAACTAAAATAAATGGTAAAGTTGAAATAATTAGAAAAGAAACAGAAATAGATTAAGTTTTTTTTGCTTCTTTCGCTTTTTTTTCAAAGAATATAATATAAAAAAATAAGAGAAATACCTAAAAATCTAACCTATTTAATTAGATTTTAAGGTATATATATATAACCGATGACTAATAATATCAATTAACAAATATATGATTAGATAACCAAGTTTATGATTAAAAATAAAAACAATGAATTTGCAATACACACCTACTATTCACATTTTTCTTCAAAATATGACGCCAGCACCTTTAATTCTTTTCATTATTGATAAAATATCGAAAATAAATAAACATATGACTCAAAATATCCTTAAAAACAAATAAAATAAATTATCAAAATTACTAAAACACGCACCTTAATTGGTCGTACGTGCAATAGTAAGACAGGTAGAGTCTACCCGCCCTGGTTATCGACCCCGCCGCGACTTAATGAACGCATGATTGATCTCGCTTGCAAGAAATTCGGAGCTTTTTACTTGCAGCCTCCTGCATTTTTCACTTGTGATGTAATTTTGTTATTATTAGCTTATTTATGTTCGTGTTTATTTTTGAGATAATATGCTCGCTCCATTTTTTCTCGTATTTTAAATAAAATTATGCGTAATTGAACGTGGATCGGTTGCTTTGGGTTTTTACATATTTTTGTGGTTTGCGTTCTTTAGAAATTTGCAAAATGATTTTTAACTTTAATTGATTTTGTTGAAAAAAACCTATTTTACAATTGAAAGTAAATACCAAACATATGTATTTATTAGTAAATAATTCATTATTAACGCAGGGGAATTTCGTTAAGGAGAAGTGAGAAGATGGCGAAGGCCACAAACGACTGTGGTTTTAGTATAACACAAAATTTACTTATTGCTCGTAAGTACGTACATATGTATGTATGTGTAATACCGACACAACTTTTAACGCTGTAGGCTTTATAATTTATTTATTTAAATCTAATAAAAATTAATACTTAACAACAAACCATTATTAGATGCACTAGGAACTTTCCACCAAGGCCAGAAAATCTGGATGAACCAGAAATAGCTGTTCCCAAAGCAATGAGATCAGATGGTAATATTTTTGTTGGAGTTCCTTCACCCGCTCGTGGGTGGCTAACGTTGAGACTACGAAAAGCATGGAGTGCGTACATTGCATAGATTTTTCGCTAGATACCAATTCTGGACTGCAGAAAATCGTGAATCTTAAATTTAACTAAGTAGCTTTATACTTTTTCGTGTGTGAACTGAAAGTATCCATTCTGTCCCGATTTAGCTTGTTCTAAAGTGGCCAAGTAAATCGAAGTCACTACCTTACAAAGCCGAGGTGTTTTAACACTGAGCTACATTTTTCATAAATTACAATTTCTTCACAAATCAGTTCTTCATAAATTTTAAATTACTTACTATCTATCCCCTATTTCGTAAGGTAAGATGACAAAAGATTTATTTTTAACAAGACTGGTAGTTCCAGATATTAGCGCGTTGAAACAAACAAACACTCCAGTTTTACGTAATATTTAAATTAAATATTTAGCCTGCTGAGTTCTACCGAAAGGACGGTTTTACTTTATATCTAAATAACAATTCGTAGAAAGAATACAAGTTCTAAGAATAACTTATTTGACATTTTTTTTTCTGGAAGTTTAAAGAAAAAAATAGATGCAAATAACACCGAATCGTAGAAACACAAATTTGTAGACAAATATTTATAAAAAAATCGAATAACACACATTAATATGATGGTTAACCAACAAACAACAATTATATGTTAACTATGTATACATATAATAAAATTGTAACTAAGTCGAATCTGTACATTAAATATTTTTTGGGAAATCTAATTAAAATAGACGTTATTATCGATACAGAGTCCGAGTCTATAGTTTTTGACTTTTTGTCTGTCTGTCTGTTACTGCATCACGAGAACATCACTGGACAGATTTTGGTGAAATTTGGTATGATGATAGCTGGTTATCCGGGTCAACATATAGGATACTTTTTACCGCGGGAAAATACCTCATTTCTGAGAAAAAATACAAAAACACAAAAATTGCATTGTAAGAGTATACTAATATGTAAAACCTAAGAATTTGGTTTTTGGTCATCTGAACGCGGGCGGAGCCGCGGGCAATGCTAATTACTCGTTGGACTAACTAAATGGTAGATTGAACAAAAATGTTCATTTTGCAAATTATTTAATTTTGCCAGTAACCAGAAAATTGTAGTAAATTTTGTTAAATACTATTCGAAAATTAAGCTAGCATCTGTCAAAATTGTGAAGATAAAAATAAATTATTCTAACGAAGAGCTTAGGCGACAGGAAGACACGAGCATTGCTCTTTTACATCCATCCAAATTTGAAACGACGTATCGTAAATAAATATCATGTATTTTTAAAAGCATTAGAGATTTTAACATTCTGATGAAAAAGCAAACTATTTTAAAATAAAATGTAAGCGAAAATCAAAAATGATCATATTTATTTTAGCGTAGATTTTGCTTCCAAAAGGTCTTTTAAAAATGTTTAAGCGAAATAAATTAGTACATGTATGTTATCAACATTTAAAAATTATCTTCATAATGTCTTAGCTTATTTAGCCTTACTTTCAAAGAATTCGCTATATAATATTTGCTGTCTAGTCCTTCTTTCTTTGAATTGGGTTACTTTTTGCATAACTTGCGGTTCAGATAAATGTATTCAGCCCGTTTTAACGTCCCACTGCTGGGCATGGGCCGCTTTAAAAGAAGCCCCCTTGTTCAGTTCAGGCTATAGCCCACCACGCTCGCCAAGTCCTGGTTGGCGGACTTCACATGCTTGAAAACTTGCTAGGCTCTCTCAAACATGCAGGTTTCCTCACCATGTTTCCCTAGTGATAGATAAATACTAAATTTTATCACGATACATCAAAAAATGTTCTAATAAATCTGTTGCTATCTATTTAGGAAATGGTTTGATAATAAGTCATTAACTAGATTATAAATTTGAATTTAAGAAGAAGCTGCTTTGGGTGTTTATAAATTCGTAGAAGGAGTTTGCAATCATAATCTTTACGATGATCATAAAAATAACATTCAAACGTTTATGTGCGTTGAATAACTCTTAATGACAAGCAATTTTTCTGACTTTCTATCTGTTTGTTTATAGGAGCTCAGTATTTTAAATATAGGTACAACATTAATAATATAGTAGATAGAAAAATGGCACAGCATGATCAGAACCAAAGTGATCATATATCAAGTAATTTATATATGTATGTTATTTAAATCAAAATTTATTTAATTTGATTCGAATATTTAAAGGAATGATTTCCATACTTGACAATGGATTTTATTTCATTAGTACCGTTCTTGTTAAAAATTGATTTGTTATAATATTCATTCATTTAATTATATTTACAATTATAATAACTTGAATTAAAACATTTATCTATACTTAATATTAATATTATAAAGAGGTAAAGTTTGTGAGTTTGTGACGAGGTAGGGGGTAATCTCTGGATCTACTGTACCGACTTAGAAAAAATTTGGTAAGAAGATAGTTTGAAATCCTGGGAAAGACATAGAATCGTTTTTATCTCGGAAAACATCCCTTAAGGGGGTGAAAATGGGGATGAATATATTAGTACATATATAGAAATACTATTATATATTAGTAATAATGTTGGGTTTAATTTACAAAATTCTTTCATCAATCAATGTTCTTCTTTCATGGAATATTTATTTTTAAAATAATAAGTTTTCACTGATAAATCATTTTACAATATCTGTAATCCAAGAGGTTAGGGCCTAAAAGATGTCAGGTCGAATCGCAAATCGCTAATACAAATATGTCTACGATATAGATAAGGTGAGGCGGCCAGTATCGCTCATGCTATATATTATTAGTTAAATCTTGCTATATTTGTACGTTGTATTATATAATAATTCAGCGGAACCCGCAGCTTTGCTATAAAGGTAGGTCTCTACATACTTTCATCCCCTATTTTACCCCCTTATGGGATGGCTATCGAAAAATACTAAAACACGTGTTTATTTAATTGTATTGTATTTAATACCAAGTTTCGAGTAATTCTGATCATAAATATTTTTTTGGGTTGTATTATAACGTGTTTTCCCGTGGGAAAATCTCCTGCGGTAAAAAGTAGCATATGTCACTCTCCCTTCAACTATCTCCATACGAAATATCACGCCAATCCATCATTCTGTTTCGACGTGGAAGAAGGACCAACAAACAAACACTCTAAGGTTTTGCTTTTTAAGTTTATCTCTGTAGGTGTGTGTATTTTCTGAAAAAATACAATTTTATAAAATTAGAATTTTAGAAAATTCTTTTTCATATATATAAAAATATATATATAAAAAAAAAACAGCCGAACGAATCTCAGTCAAACAGCTATAAAAATTTAAGGAGTTTAACACATTACGTACAATGTACGAGTACGTTACGAGTGCGGCGTAAACGCTCACGCAATACTGTCTTCGTCGTGTCCACATTAATTTAGCACAAATCTATTCTCTTTAAATTTAAAAACCAACTATATAACTTTAAAATAGAGTTTAAATTTAATTAATATGTCAAAATAATTAAAAATTACAAGCAAATTCTGTGATTAAACACCGTCACGTCTTCTTACGTGCGTCAAGTAACTAATTATAACTCGGAGTCAAAGTACCCTTATCTTTGAATTAGAATAAATATTATATTTGGGGAAAATCTCACAAGTTAAAATTTAAAATCACAGTTACGATTGTTTTTGAGTTGGACTTAAACTAGACTATATTTACAGAAAATTATTTCTTCTTATGTTAGCGAAACTGTATGAAAACAAATTCAAATTCAAAATATTTTTTCAGCATTAAATTATTACAATTTTTAACTGAACGTCATGAGTCTACTACCAGTTCGGAAAGAAGAAGCCTCAGAACTGAGAAGAACTGGCGAAACTCGGTGCCAGCCGATACAAAGTAAAGCACACCGACTTCGAAAATATTTGATTAGGTATGTATAGTAAATGAAAACTACCAATCAGTTATTTTTTACTTTTTAGTGCTTTTTTTGGAAGTCGGTTTTTATTTTTTGTTAAAAAGATTTTTTGGATTTTTTATGTCTACACAATAAATATTTTGCTACAAACTTGATTTATTATTACATTCCTCCTTAAAACGAAAGGATGTTATACTCATTTTGCCTCAATGATTTTCGAAAGACGCACACCTCGTTAGCATTTTATTATTTATACAGAGATAAGATCAAGATTAAGGTTCAATTAGAACTTAATGCATTATAACTTGAAATATTTCTGATACAAGCACGAGTTAGATAAAAAAATTTAAAGGACTGAATTTGTTAATAGTTTTTATCTGTACAATTGAATGTAATTAAGGCTAACTCGAATTTATATTAATGGCATTCAATTCGATGGTAGATCAAGCCAGGTCTTTGGAAAATAAAATGTTTTTACATTTAAAAAGATATTTTTTTTAAAACTAAACGAGTTTTTAATTTTTCGATTTGTTATTAAAGATATGAAAGATATCTATTGTGCAAGAGGAATTAGTTAAAAATTAGATAATTTCAATCATTGTGGTAATTTGCGCAACTGAATGTTATAAGTTCTATTCCGGTTGTGGCAAGAGTAGAGTTGCTAGACACGACTTTGACTGCTATTCGTAAGGGCGGGAAAAGTTACTACAAGTAATAATATATATTGGAAAATAAACCACATTATTTCTGTATTTTGAAACAAATATAACTAGTAAGATATTACCTGCTCTTTACGCCATGTTATCAAAACGAAACGTAATTAATGCAACGGTCCATATTTTATGTTCACAGTAAAAATGAGTGATGAGGTGAGCGCGGTACATGAGCGCAGGGCTGGCAGGCTATATGCAAATATATTTAATATTATGATTAGATATGTAGATATATGTAAATATTTTTGTATTTTATGAGATCTTATTAAAATGTTGTGGGTAGGTACTGTCTGTAACAACTACATACATATATACCTTTGAGACGTCTAAAACCTTAGCCTCTCCCGTGACCATGATTACTGTAAAGCATTTAGAACGTCGGGAACCTAAAATCAAATAAAATCTCAAATCTGCGAAAAAATCCGTGAAGATAGTTTTAATTAAAATATGTAACTATAATATATAGTTTTTTTTTCTTGAAATTAAATATGAAATAAATAAACTCATATTGGGAATCCGTAAGTACTTAAGGTACTATTACTAGTAATAACATTCGAATAAATAAATGTACGATAATTGGGATACGTTTAGTACATAGCTGAGCGAGAGATATTTTTTAAATATTTTAATCGGCTGCCCAAAAGGCCGCCCTGGAGCCAATATGCCGAGCTGGAGTAACTGTAAAAATCCCATCTTGGGCTCCCCTACTATAAACATTTATTTTTCTACTAAGTCAACGTGAATTATGAGCAAGAAGTTCTCTGGTCATATATGCAATACGTATCTCTTACTGATAGGTGCTGATGCTTTTCTGAAAAAAATATCCAATGAACGTCGAACATTAAAATCGTTTCACCCCTAAGCCCCTACGTCCGTCTTGTTTTGACAACGAATGAAAAAGAGCTATAAGAAGAATTCACGAGGTCTTTGAAACTTGCAGGTGAAATACATTCATACGATTGAACTTTATGCGGACTAGGCACTATATCCATTTGGGAATAATATAAACAAGCATTTATATATAATATACGTTTATTATATATTTATTAAATATTTCTACTATATTTTGAAAAAAAAGACGTTAAATTTCCAACCTAGTATTTTCCGATGCCTTTTATCTTCTATGCCAACTCATTGTTAAGTATTAAAAATGTGTTTTATTTTCATATGAAAAGTGACAAAAGTATAGTTTTCCTTTTATAAAAAACTAGCGACTTATGCTCGCTTCGCTCATATTTGCCTAGATATCTAACAGAAGCCTATATCTTACTCCAGGTCATTATCTATCTGTGTACTAAATTACATCCATATCCGTCCAGCCGTTTCTACGTTCAGGAGTGAACATACACAGTATACACACAAACTTTCCCATATATAATAGTAGTCTGTTTTGTCCGTTAATGTCGCTATAAATACAATTTTCAGTAAATCTAACTTTTAAATTACACAAAATTCCATTAAACTATGCGTAATACCAAATTCTCAGTATTAAATAGATTTTATTTCAGTGCCTCCCGCAGTTCCACCCACTGGTGCTGCCTTGATTTGCATTTGATCATATTCTAGCTCTATCTGATTCATAGCTGCGTCATTCGAAGTTTTAAAATAAACTGACGTATATGTAAAAACAGTGTTATATTAAAACAATAGAAGTTCTAATATCGGCTTTCAGAAGATTCAATACAAATTAAGCTTTTTATATTTTTTTAAATATGTGAGTATTAGTCTCTTCCGTGACCATTTTTTCTGTAAATTATTCAATTCATTCATTCAACAGAATTGTAAATATAGTTTTATTGTAATGCCAAATATTTGCGTAAAGCTGAAAAAGCATTATGCAAATGAAAATAAACTTAACATTGGACAGAGGCTTGTATATTTCAAACTCCCTTATATTTAGATGCAGACTAACAAGAAAATGGAAAAGTATTGTCATTAGTTACTTAGAAAAAATGCAAGTGTTACAAAAATATTTTTTCATATTAGTATGTAATATGTATATACATAAAAAGTAAATACAGACTGACAGCTGGTCTGATTTGGTTTATTTTATACATGTGTAGTGTTTTTTTAAATTGGATAAATTGTCCGGAAAATTGGGAAATTATAAACTGCTTTTTCTATAAGAATTTCGTATGAACTTAAAGATCAAGAAATAAGAATGACTAGATAATACCTGTCGAGCATATTGTTGAAAACAAGTAGCATATTATTTTTAACTAGCGACTCACCCTCGCGTCGTTCGGGTTCTTCCCTAGGTACCTACGTTTTAAATTTTTGTAACGGAACCCTTATTCTTGTTCTAAAATAAAAGTACCCTATGTTACTGTCTGTAACTTCAACTATCTTCCAGTCAAAGTCCCGTCAAAATCAGTCCAGCTATTTCAGAGATTATCCGGAACAAACAGATAGACAGACAAACATTTAAAAAGTTGTGTTTTTATTATAAGTACTGTATGTAATTTCATATGCATTAAGTAAAACGCTGTTATTTTCACATTACAATTTTATTTATCTGTATAGATATGTCAGTGCGTGTTACTTCTTTGTCTATTAATTATTTTTTACATTATTTTAATTTTTAATAAACCATCATCTAAACTAGTAAATCGATTCTAAAAGCGATTTCAGTAATCGAATCTATAATATCCTTCATTATAACAAATCTGTCCATAGAGAAACCTATTTTAACATAACCTATCATTTGCAAACAAGACAACATAACTGCAAGGAACCAAAGTATTATATTTATTACGAAACTTTCTTTCGAACTTGTCGTTGGCGGTCCCACAGTGACAGTACACCCGAGTTTCAAGACCCGTTCCCCAATTATTTGTATACGCTGCCATAGCAACCGTCGTCGGACTGCCTGCAACCCGCGGGTAATTGGGTGTTTTTGCAGCGTATCATTAAAGCAATCTCCGCCACATAATACGATACGATACTCAGAAATGCAATTAGCGCAGTTGCAAAGTAGAGTAATTACTAATTAGTGATCAAACTATATGTACAGTGAGATTTTTCATGTTAACATTTCTATATCTTTCTATTATAGATGTCTTCACATACGTATGTATGTATGGTTGTAAGTCTGTTAATAACGTTACTTGTGAATTTTGTAGCCCATTGAGTTCTTTTCACCGACTTTGAAAGGAAAGGTTACTTAATTAGTTTGTGCTTTTTGCCTGTGTTAATATCTTTGTTAATTTATTTATAACTAGTGACTCACCCTCGCTTCGCTCGGGTTCTTCCCTAGGGTATGCATACAACTTCCCTATTTGAATCGGATATTATTAAATTTTTCATTAGTTTTAAAAAAAAATCGTGAGACCCTATTTTTTTCTATAATAAAAGTAGCCTAAATTACTCCTTATTACATCAGCTATCTGCCAGTAAAAGTCCTGTTAAAATCGGGCAAGCCATTTCAGAGATTAGCCGGAACAAACAGACAGACAGGCAAAAAGTGGAAAAACAACGTTGTTTTGGTATATGTACCGTGTATATATCTAACTGCCTCGGTGGTGTAGTGGCTAGCAAGTACGACTGCACACTCGGAGGTCCTGGGTTCGAGTCCCGGGTCGGGCCAAGTTTAGTTATTGAGTCTTTCTGTATAGTAAGTCTCAGTAACAGCCCGGAGTTGGGAAGTTGGCGGTGTTTCACCCCCGTGCCTCGGGGAGCACGTAAAGCCGTCGGTTCTGCGCCTTAACTCTTACCGGTCGTGTCGTGCAGTCGTCCCACCGGAGTATGAGAGTGACAGGAATAGAGAGTGCACTTGTGTCTGCGCGAACACTTGTGCACTATAATATCTCCTGCGCAGTTGGCTAGTCTCAATGAGATTGGCCGCCGATTTGATTTAGCCGGAATCGGCTAGGAGAACATTATATCCATATGCATTTAGTAAAAACCTGTTATTTCGACATTACAAACAGATACTTCAATTTTATTTATCTGTAGGTATAGATTCTACAATTCTACTTTTAAGCTTAGAATGATTACTTTTAATGGAATTTAACACTTTTTTGGTTATCTATATGATACAATTTCCTATATATGCCAAAATAGAAAATTACCTTACACGTTTCTCTTAGAAAAATATAATAATACTAGCGAGCCGCGGGCTCGGCTTTGCTCGCACTAAAACTATAAAAAAACTCTAAAAAGGTAGGTTTCATTCAAACTTTCATCCCCTTATTATACCCCCTTATGGGATAAATTTCGAAAAATGCTATAACACGTATTTATTTAATTGTATTGAAGAGCATTAGTACAAAGTTTCACGTAATTCTGATCATAAATATTTTTTGGGCCGTATTATAACGTGTTTTCCCGCGGCAATAAGATAATCTCCTGCACTAAAAAGTAACCTATGTCACTTTCCAGCTTTCCAACTATCTCCACACAAAAAATCACGCCAATCCGTCACTCTGTTTCGACGTGAAAGAAAAACAAACAAACAAACAAGCAAACACACTTTCACAATTATAATATTGAAGAACCATTGAAGAACTAACCTCACATAGGGTACCGATGTAAAGTAATCCTACTCATTCGGACAGAGAAAGCTGCATAGGTCTAACCATACATTTGTTTCCACTTCTACATTTCCTTAATTTGCTCTACATCAATAATACCAGTTGTACCAATTGTAGCCAACGGACAATACAGATTCTGCTTGTATAGCCCTTTTTATCGTCCCACTGCTGGGCGCAGGCCTATATTAACGACGATGAAGTCAGAGTCCACCACGCTGGCCAAGTGCGGGTTGGCGGGCTTGACATCCCCGTTGAAAACTAACCGCTAAATTCTGTTTTGACTCACGATGTTTTCCTTCACCGTAAGACAGAATTTCCGCTAACAATCTGTTATAGTATAAAAACAACTAACAAAAAAGTTCAGTAACAAAATATCGAGATTTTATCTTTTGGTAAAACATAAATTAATCATAAAAAAAAGCGAAAAAAAAAATACACCAACAGACAAATATATTATTTATGTACATATATACATTACTTAATCTATTCAGTAGATAAAGACGTCAAATAAGTTTCAGAAGCTAATTAGTCGAAATGACACGGTTACAAGCACAGATATATCAATTCTAGTTTTATTTGCAAATTATGTTGTTTTTTATTACCTTTTTATCTATGGAATTTTAAAGCTTTCATTTTTGTTTAATAAAAAAGCCTTAAAAATAAAACATGTCATAAAGCAGCAAAGTTTTAAGTTTTACAGTAAAATTTTTAATTACTTTATTATAGATTTGACAATGTAGGATTTTTATCTACGTGGTTGGGATGGATATGAAAGCAAATATGAACACATGCATAATAATACTTTCTTAGATTTACGCGAATATTTGACATTTTGAAATAAAATTATCTTTTGGGATTTTTACGCGGATTTATTTTGGTTTTTGGTTTCCCACGTTTCGAATGCTTTACAGCAATCATGGTCACGGGAGAGACTAAGATTTTAGACGACTAAGCCATGAGAAGTCGTCGCATTACAATAAATAAATATATTGGGACATTAACACACAGCACCACCTAGTTCCATGATAAGCTACGAGGCCTGTGTTATGGATAACACATAGTTGATACACTACACATATATAACTTTAAATATGTACATAATATAAATATAAACGACCATGACTAGAGTACACACATTCGTGCTCATCACACAAGCGAATGGCCCCAGGGGGACTCGAACCCACGACCGCTGGCATACCAAGCAGGGTCACTACAAACTGAGCCAAATTGTAAATTTAACATAACTAGAAATTTTATATCCAAAGACAGTTAATGAAGCAAAAATTATACATTACGACGTAACCTTAATTATGTATCGAATATGCAAAAAGAAATAGCCATACTTTTTAAATGACTAACCTTTTTAAGTTTATGCTTGGATAAATACTTTAATCTAGCGTTGTTTTGCGGGTTTTTGCGGTACATTAACATATTAATTAAACCGGTAAGCTCTTCCGTTCCGCTCATACAGATTATTGTCAGATAAATAATGAATAGTACGACGTTGCGCTTTACCGACATTAGAAGCTTTAGTTAACTGTTTCTTATTAGACTTCATACACATAATTTAACTTTATTCAGATAATAGCGACTCACCCTCGCTCCGCTTGGGTTGGTCCCTAATTACGTTTTAATATTTAGTAAAGATTTCTCAGAGATTAGATATTTTCCCGCTGTAAAAAGTATCTTATGTGTTGACCTGTTTCATCGAAAGCCATCTAGTGGTTCTCTCGTGATGTAAACAGACAGGTAGACAGTCAAAAATTTTAAAAACTATAGATTCGGCCTCTGTATCGATAATTATGACTATTTCAATAAGATTTTCCAAAAAATATTTAATTTACAGATTCGACTCAGATTTAGCAAATAATCTTTTCGATTAAAATAATCTGCAAGCGTTTTTCATCTGTTGACATTCGTCTAGACTCTATTATACAATAATATGTAGATACTTACATATATGTATTACATACGACAAAGTTTGGGAGTCTAATTTTTGTTTTAGGCCAACTTTGAAATGGTCCTTAATTGTAGAAATTTGTCGAGTTTAATTCAGAAATGGACAAATAAATGTAACTTATATGAATAAATTGAAAAATTAATTATCTGATACAATAAGTTATAATGAAATCTCCTTGACTTTTCCAAGCGATCATTTAGCACCCTTTTATGTCTTTATAGATTGCAACATTATATATGAAGCCTAAATAGCTTGATTGTTTTTTTTATGATTCTTCTTTGTTTAGGAGTGCCATAAAGCGTATATTCAAATATTGCCTAAGGACTAGGACAAAATAATTGGTCATGTTATAATATATTGTGTCTTTTCTAATATTATAGAGACGAAAAATTTGTCTTTTTTGTTTGTTTGTTTGTTTGTTTGTTTGTATCGAATAGGCATCGAAACTACTGCCCCGGTTTAAATGAAATGTGGTAAGAAGATAGTTTGAGACCATGAGAAGGACATAGGATAGTTTTTATCCCGGAAATCATCCCTTAAGGGACTGAAAATAGGGGTGAATTATGGGGACGCAACCTAGTGATGAGCCTGAGCGAAGCGAGGGTGAGTCGATAGTATAAAATAAAACCTTTGGTACATAAGTATAGAAAATCTAAACAAGCGCAAGTATTAATTAACGCTACATTTGTGGTTACCATAATAATATTTACGCTACCATTTTGACACAAATTACTAAACAGCATGTTAATTTTTTTACCCATTCGTTATTTTTTTAATTTTTCTATTTTTACTATTTGCTTTTTCTGTACTTCGCGTGATACAAAGACAAGAAAGATATATATGTATCGTTCAAAATCGCCGATCAGCCGTGCAAATACGCAGTGTGAGCTTTTAGAATCAATTTACATTGTATACATGTTTATACTTTAAAATTTTGTTATTTCTTTCCCATGACTTTGCCCACATTTTAGGATTAATTTTTTCAAAAAAATAATCAATTTCCTTTTTAACCAAGTATTCATTCCTTAGGGTAATTATCCATAGAGTAATAAAAAAATAGTTCTGCTTTTGAAATGCATAAGCCCCATTTTTATAGACAGTTTCTTCACTATACATAAAGATGTTTTAATAAGTTAAATACTAATCTACCTGCTAGGTAGAACTTTTGGTCATATCTTACGAACGTCCTAACGTGGCGCGTCAATTGATAAAACTTTAAAAATACTCGCTAGATCTTAAATCATTATAGAAGAAAAAAATAAAATTGAAATATAATATTACTATATTATCTACGCATATCTATACATATAACAGTTTCCAGTCCATACAAATCACTATGGCGACATAATCTATAGAGGACAAACAAACAAACAAATTTTAAAATTTAAAATATATGAGGAGAACAAATGAAACTATAATAAACGATAAGCACATCCTTACGTTACAGAATAATGAAATTGTAATACACGCTAACACTTGCAACGGAAATTAACATTATATTAAATTTAAAATTTCAAATCAGGTAGACGGTGAAAAAATGGTCTGTAGTGTGCTTCCATACATATCGCCGTACATTAAACTACACACAGTACTACAGATGTTTAGCTAATTATTTGTTGTTAATATATTATATTTTATGCGAATTGTTAATGTAGAAAGTGTTGGAAGAAATAAGTTTAAGTAAACATAAGATTTTAGTGATTATTATTTTGTAATAAGTGTTTATGAGTTATCAAAATTAAGTTCTTAATATTATATTATTAACTAACATAAAACAAAATAGCCTTCAATTACTAAAATAAAACACTGTGGGTGTTACACTTGCGTATTATTATTATTTATTTCTTTTATATATTATATAGATGGACCTATCTATTTTTATATATTGTATTTTTATCTATAAATAAATATTTATATTATTGACGAACTTTAGTGTTATCAATAAAAACATTCTCGAAATTGTTCCTTTTTATATGCGCCGGATAAATTCTATTCATATAGGTTTTTCTTAAATTTTCAATAATAATTTTATACTTGAACTAGCGTTGCCCGCGGCTCCGCCCGCGTTCAGATGACCAAAAACCAAATTCTTACGTTTTACATATTAGTATACTCTTACATTGCAGTTTTTGTATTTTTTCTCAGAAATGAGATATTTTCCCGCGGTAAAAAGTATCCTATATGTTGACCCGGATAACCAGCTATGACCATACCAAATTTCATCAGAATCCCTCCAGTAGTTTTTCTGTGATGCGGTAACAGACAGACAGACAAAAATTCTAAAAAGTATAGATTCGGCCTCTGTATCGATAATAATGACTATTTCAATAAGATTTTCCAAAAAATATTTAATGTACAGATTCGGCTTAGTCAGAATTATATGTATAGATTTCGACAACTAGATGAACACTAGTACCTATGTATTATGTAGATACATATATATAAATCAGGTACATACCGTAGTACTTGTAACTGAAAAACCGATGCTATGTATAAACATATATAAAAGTAGGTACCAATATTTGAGTGTAGTTTTTGTTTTACTTTATATTAGCTTCACTTGTTTCTGCAATTAAATCTTAAAAATCGATTTTGATCGGATATAATGATATTTTTAATTGATGTATCGATATGAATTTTTATAATTTAGTAAAAATCGTATTAAATTTGATACCATCGAGCGGATATGATTCAAGATGAACCCAGAAGAAAGATAATAAAAAATATTCGAGTCAAGCTTCGTATAATTCGTATAACTATTCGAAACATGAAATATAATCTGTGATTCAATAAAAAACGTTAAGTCTATTTTGATGGAAATAAGCACTTATTTCTTTAAAAAAGATAAGAAATATATAAATATAACAAAAAATGAGAGTTATCGATTATTATAATAAAATTAAATCAGATTACTACTTTTAAACTCAAATATGGCAAAAATGTAACAGTTCAAAGACTCTCTGTGCGAATAAAAAGTACTCTCATTAATATAATAAACGAAACCGCCATTCCGGCCCTTCCGAGAAACGCGGTAAATGTCACAGATTAAATACAACCAGTTATGTCATGTCAAGTAAGTATGAAAGCTTTCTCTCACATAGATTATATAAAACTATGATATTATAATAAAGAGTATTTATTAATTAATTTATTTAATTTTTATATTACAGTAAAAAATATAAGAATATAATATGCAAATTAAATATAAAGTTTGTAAGCACGATGAAGACTATTTGTTGAGAAAACGTGAATAGTGATCATAGCTGTAAAAGCGGAGCCAGCCTCAGACGAAATAAATTAACTGAAGGGTTGCTAGGAGAATAGTCTAGGGCCTACGATATTAATTTTAGTTTAAAAGTGTAATAAAGAAATTATGCAAACTTTTGAAAGAGAATGTTTATATTTTCTGTGACTATAAATAATTACACAAACTTCATTAATTTTTAAATAAAATTAAATCTCGTAGGGCGTATTTAGGATATGATAATCATATTAAGTCTAATTTATAACCGACTTTTGCCATAATATTTAGTGTAATAAGTTCTCGTTACATTTCCACTAGTATTATAAGATATGGACCTTAAATAAATAAATAATACCTATACTAAATTATTTAAAATATGACTTCAGGGGCTAAACTTTAGCCGTAGAACTTAATAAAATATACTGAAACCTTATAGAAGCAGAGTCCATACATAAATAATTAATTACAACAATCAAATAATATAGTGTTTTAGTCGAAATAAGTATTTTTCACCTCCAAAATTAGTGATTTCTTTTTAAATTATTATAATTCAAATAATTTTTGTAATTTAGGCCGCTTGGCATAACAAAACGGGGAAGACCACACACACGTTTGAAGGACGAGATCATGCGTATAGCTGGACCACGCTGGATAGATGTAGCACAGGACATAGCCAACTGGAATTCTCTGGAACCTTCACCTCAGGGGTTTTCAAATAGAAATAATTATTTAAATTAATGTTTAGTAATGTAATTTTTAGAGAAATATAAGGTTTTCTTTTATTTTTTATTATTTATTGTTAATACTTATGATATTTAACTTATTTTGATGTAAAAAATATAAATAACTTAGGTTATTTGATAGTTATCTGGGTAACTGAACACAACTAATGCGATTTGTTTTTATGTAGAGTGCAACGGTGCATTAAAATCGCGATTCAAAAACGATAATGCTAATGTCCTGATGCAAATGTGTAAAATAGAATTAAATATATTATAATATTATATGGAATGCATTAAGTGTTGTATAAACTGGCCGAATGAGTCGTAAAATTTTTTATCTCTTTATTATTTTGTGACTAATTAATAATTCTTATTTATGTTGATTTGTTTGTTGTCGTGGCCTTTTTATCCAGTTGTGGTGAAACCTGAAGAAGGGTTTATTTATGGATTTGTTAGTTTTTTTAAATTACTTTTGACGGAGAATGATATTGGCTACTTTTTAGATAAAGTATTTGATATAGCCTATAGAAAAATCAAGCATTAAATAAATAATACTACTAACTCCGCAGATGCCATGCGTTAGAGTCCAGATACGATAACAAACGTCTTGATTAAGAAAAATATTTGTCATGTGCCTGGTTCAAACCCGCACTCGCCAACACCTATAGGGTCAGGTCAGATATAAAAGTGAAAGTCTGTAGAAAAAATAAATAAAACCATCTAAAAACCTCTAAATTGAATGTACGAAATAAAGAAAATGTTTTGGTACTGTAACATTGTATAAAAAATATTTATGAATATATAAAAACTTTTTAACAAAAAAATAAAAACCGACTTCAAACAAAAGCACTAAAAAGTAAAAAATAACTGATTGGTAGTTTCCATTTACTATACATACCTAATCAAATATTTTCGAAGTCGGTGTGCTTTGCTTTGTATGGGCTGGCACCGATTTAGAAAATATTTGATTAGGTATGTATTTAATAGGTAAGCTTTAATTACTTAGCCAAAGCACACCGACTTCGAAAATATTTGATTAGGTATGTATAGTAAATGGAAACTACCAATCAGTTATTTTTTACTTTTTAGTGCTTTTGTTTGAAGTCGGTTTTTATTTTTTTGTTAAAAAGTTTTTATTTTTCCCTTTTTAGTGTAGACAGTAGTAGCAAAGTAAGGATTCTAACGTGTTAGGCTTGTGAAATCAAACAAAGTAAGCCCAAACTCAAAGTATCTACTATTAGCCGTTGAAGAGTTCCACATATCCACCTTCTGACCTTGCCATCAGATCAGGTCAATAACACCGAACCACTGTACTATCAACGGAAATAGAAATACTTGCAAAGTTTCAAGTCAATATGACAATTAGAAGTAGGTTAAATTCATCATTAGTTGTTTTTCCACCCTTAGGGGTGGTATTTTTTTTTGAAATTTAAATGGGACCAATCTGGAAGTATACCCTTTCAAACAAAACAAAAATTGTCCAAATCGGTTAATAAATGAAGGAGTTCTGAGGTAACAAACATAAAAAAAAAAAAAACAGAGTCGAATTGAGAGCCTCCTCCTTTTTGAAGTCGGTTGAAAACTGTATATACCATCGGAAACCCATCTCTAATTTACTTATTCTATGTTAAGTGAAGTTGAAAATTTATAAGCTGGCAAAATCGGAATCACCTCATAAAGTGTGCTCGAGCGTCGGTATCGTCTGACTTAACTCGAACAAATTGACATGTTTACACTACTAAATCAGGATGGACACCGGTAGTGCGGTGTGGACTGCATTGTGAGAGCATTGTGATTTATTAACCTTATACTAAATTAATAGTTTACCTACAAATTGGATATCACTAGTCTGTAAACATAGATGTATGTATGTATGTATCCAATATAAAAATATACCTATATTAAAAGTTCAATAGTAATGGCCGACTTTCTTTTGCTTTCTTATTACGTTTGAAGCATTTTCTTTAGGGACTGGTAGAAGAAATAATATCCAACAAATAAATATAGCATTTAAATGCATTTTTTTAACATTTTTCATTGATTATATTTCAAATGATTATACAGATATATTTTTATGATTAGACGTGTCGCTGTCAGAAATATTACAGATTTTCATATCCTTTACAATTATACCTGTCCACTTCATCTTCTTAGGGCTATCTAGCTAATTAAATGAATGTTCATACATACGTACATACATATTACATATTTCATTAAAAAATCTAACATGTGAAACTTAAAACGAAATAGAAATTTTTATTATTATTACAAAATTGATTTGATTTGACGTTCTTCCACTCAGCAAATCAGCGACTGATCAATGTGATTTCTTACATAAAAATTTATGAAACGACGAGAGTCATAAGGCTTAAGACTGTCTGGTACATTTAATTTCACTAGCAGCAGTAAATAAAGTTAAAAAATAAATAACATGCAGTTGTATGTGTTTGTCTTGAACTGTTGTCCCCTTATAACCATTTTTTTCATCAATAAACGTCAATACCCAAATTCGAACTTTCATATCAACATCTTTACACATAAGGGCTATACGCCTCAAATATACGGAACATGTTAAAATCGATCGTTCTTGACCACGTCTTAACGATCGGTTGGTCAGGTGATCCAATTAATAATAATGCGTAAAAAAACCAACGTTTCGTGCGATTTTTGTTCCAAAATAAGCGAGAATTCCTGCGCAGGCGCAGGTCAACGTACTGGCAACTGGTTGGCGAAAACGCCCTTTGCAGAACCGCTGTCGTAAAATAATCGTCAACTTTGTATATGCAACTGTAGTGTAATATCTACAAAATGTAACGATTATGTGTTGTTTTTATAGAGATATTTCATGCGAGGGTTCGAATTACCACAGATGATAAAGAATGAAATATGAAATTGCTTGCTGTTAGCCATTAGGACATCAGAACTCCCCTGGGACATGTAAAGGCTACTAATTTAAAGATTTCTAATTAAATATTATATTACAAATATTATCTTTTCCCCATTTCAATGTAAACGTATGAATAACATTGTTATTGGTTGACATTGGTGAGCCATGTGTATTTACGCTTTTTTGTTAATTTATTCCTTCTGACGATGTGAGTTTATGTCAAATATTGATATTTTGGACCACCTCAGGGCGGACCTTTAAAGAGATTTTAATCATGATTAAAATTAAGATTAGACATTTTGCGTTATTTTTTAATTAGTTTATATCCGCCAAATTGAATTAAGATATATAACGTTTAACTAAATTAATTTCGTATACATATCTTAGTTATCTTGACCGGATCGATGATAAGCGATAACATTTAATATGAAAATATTTTATAAACTCAAGAAATTACAAAGTTTCACAAAGATCAGTGGACCTAAAAATGTAAAACGAGACAAACCTCTAAAATTCAATTGCTACTAAGATAATAATATCCAAAACCACGTAGTATCAGTTCCTGGGAACCGTCGTGGAAGCATAGAACAAGATAATCATTAGAAAGGACATTACAAAGGGCAATCCTGTTATGTTGTTAATATTACCAGTGTTCGCCAGTGCTATATAAATAATTTATAAATTCGATCATGATATTTTTTTTATAGATAGTGGTCAAGCTCGTCAATAGCTAGTAAACAGAATAAAAAAAATCAGTTGACAAACAGAGAAGAAAAAGGTGTTGGACTATGTTGTCTAAACTTGAAAGTGTTTAAACATAAACATAAATAAGAGGTCATGGATCGACAGGATTTTTTATAATTATTTAATTTATATGACGGAAACTGACATAGGTTTTTCTTTATCTCCCTATCTTTTAGTAAGTAATTCCCATAGAATATAGGTATATGGCGTAAAAATTAACTAATAGATTTATGTATACGTTTTCCCTGCTTTTGTTGGACAACTAGTCACTCACCCTCGCTCCGTTTTGGTTCGTCCCTACTTACGTTTTAAGGTTTAGTATAGATTTCTCAGAGATGAGATATTTTCCCGCAGTAAAAAGTACCCTATATGTTGACCAGGATAACCAGCTATCACCATACCAAATTTCATCAAAATCCCTCGAGTGGTTTTTCCGTGATGCGGTCACAGACAAATAGGCAGACAGACAAAAAATTTAAAAACTATAGATTCTGCCTCTGTATCTATAATAACGTCTATTTCAATAAGATTTTCCAAAAAATATTTAACGTACAGATTCGACTTGTTAAGTTGAGTT
Organism: Brenthis ino; assembly: GCA_921882275.1. Taxonomy (NCBI): domain Eukaryota; kingdom Metazoa; phylum Arthropoda; class Insecta; order Lepidoptera; family Nymphalidae; genus Brenthis; species Brenthis ino. Next base: position 10,609,121 of record OV170228.1, on the reverse strand, counting down.
TAAATTTTTGTATTTTAGTTATTCTGTTTTCCTTTATTTATGTCATTACTGTGGTGTACAATAAAGTGTATAAATGAAATAAATAAAATATCAAAACAACCTATAGAATAACTTTAAATTATGTTGTGTAGTTTAAAGCATTCCAGGCTTGTTTATTTTGTTTATCTTTAAATATTTACATATTTACGCGAATATCCCAATTTACATTGATTATAAACCTATATCTAAATTAATAATTAATGTTTCTTCATTAAATGAACTTTTGATTTTTTAATTAAAATTTGCATTTTTAATTTTCGAAAGCTCACATGTTTTTTGGAATTAAATCTACCTTAAAAACAAGTAACATTTGTTATTTATTCTGGGGTAGTATCATATATATATACATATAATAAAATTGTAACTAAGTCGAATCTGTACATTTTTTTTTTGGAAAATCTAATTGAAATAGACATTATTATCGATACAGAGTCCGAATCTATAGTTTTTAGAATTTTTGTCTGTCTGTGTGTCTGTTACTGCATCACGAGAAAACCACTGGACAGATTTTGATGAAATTTGGTATGATGATTGCTGGTTATGCGGGTCAACATATAGGATGCTTTTTACCGAGGGAAAATATCTCATTTCTTAGAAAAAATACAAAAACTGCATTGTAAGAGTATTCTAATATGTAAAACCTAAGAATTTTGTTTTTGGCCATCTGAACGTGGGCGTACCCGCGGGCAATGCTAGTATTGAATAAAAGAGATATTTGTCATACGGAGGAAGCGACGGGCTGACAACTAGTTGATTATAAATAAAACATGATAGAGAATTTATTTAGTTATTTTTCTACACAACTTAATATTCTCACTATTGATTATAATTTATTATGAGAACAACGCAGTATAATTTCTATTTTAATTTCTAATCTGAGTTCAAAGTATCAATGGGGCAAGCGTTTGACGCCGCCATTGTTTATATTGCGGTTAGGAAAAGATTCTGGTTTATAATGTCATAACATGAGTGTTAAACTTTTTTTTTAGTCATAAGATACCAGTTTTCCCCCACAGCTTCGATCTTAGCGATAAAAATTGCTTAAGTTATTTAGGGATTGTGCTAGCTTTTTATTAAAGAAATTTTAGTTCAAAAATTATATTCTTTATACCTACAAGCAAGTGAAATATCTAAATATACCATTTTATTATTAAAATAATTATAACTTTAACGCCTTTTTTTACGGTGTATGAATATTATATGGTCGGATGGATGAATACATGGCTATAATATGAGAAGAAAATGAGAAAGATAAAATATTAAATGATTAGAATATACGTATGTAGGTCACAAGTCATTCCCGGCTATCCACTAGATTAGAGTAGCTTTGTAATATATACCTTATAAATTTTCTAGACTACGCCAAACACTTTTCCAAAGCAATCCTGCGGTCGCCCTATAATGAGTTTCGAAAATCAACCTATTAAATAAAGCAAAATAATAATATCATATATTATAACAACACTTTTGGCTCAGTTTGTAGTGACCCTACATGCTGTGCCAGCCTCATAGCTTTCCATGTAACTAGATAGTAGATGGTGATGTGTGTTAATGTCCCAACATATTTATATATATTTATATAATAAAATCTATTAGTAATATTATATTTGTGTATAATACTGCTCATTAAGGCCAAGAAATAAACCCCTAGAGGTTCGCGTACCCCACTTTGAGTATAACTGAACGAAGATCAAAGCAATGCGATAAACTCCATCTCCCCACTTCGTGGTCAAATGATGTAAGGTGATTTTTATATGGCAATTTTTGAACAAGCACTTGCCTTCGGCGAAGAGAATCAGCGGCCGTCAGAACTTAATTTTTTTACCATATTATCAATATATTAACCAGCAAATGCATTATTCCATAATATAGTAAATTCCTTGTATTAGATATTTTCATATAATGATGGCATCATGAAAATGATGAAAATGAATCAAGATAAGAAGTAGCCTGTATTACTTTTTGGCCCTTAAACTATGTCTATATAAAAAATATTTCATTTCGCAATCGTAAATCTATACATATAATAAAATTCTAACTGAGCCAAATCTGTGCATTAAATATTTTTTGGAAAATCTATTTGAAATAGACATTATTAGCGATACAGAGGCCGAATCTATAGTTTTTAGAATTTTTGTCTGTCTGTCTGTTACCACATCACAGAAAAACTACTGGATGGATTTTGATGAAATTTGGTATGGTCATAGATGATTATCCGAGTCAACATATAGGTTACTTTTTACCGCGAAAAGTAACTCATTTCTGAGAAAAATACAAAAACTGTAATGTAAGAGTATACATACTAATATGTAAAACCTAAGAATTTGGATTTTGGACATCTAAACGCGGGCGAAGCCGCGGGCAATGCTAGTAAGAGTATATATTTTTATATCAACGTATGATACAAGTTTTTGAATTTTCCATCCCCAAGCGACACTGGTATCGAAGACTGGATCTAAACTGAAATAATTTTTGTACTAAGTAGTATTTATAAAAACTATTTTAGTTTAAGTTACATATTTTCGTCCATGTCATAAAAACTATTGAACCGATTTTGATGAAATCTTTACTATGCCCTAAGTTGAAATAAATGTAAGCAAATAAAAAAGGAATGATCATGATCCGCTTACTAGTTTCGGAGAAATACGTGAACAAACATACATAGACCTATAAAATTTTGTATAAATATTTGTTTGGAAGCCCTAATAGATTATCATATGTAAATATTTGCAGTTCCAATAATATTACTTACTCATACCTACATAAATTTCGAATTGATAATCTCCTTTTTTGAAGTCGGTTTAAAACATAGATAGGTTCCTTTAACCCATCGTGTTAACATAAATATCCACAGCGAACACTTCAATTAATTCAAAATTCAAGAAAATTGCATAACATCCTGTATTTAGAAACTACCGTACAAAATAATATAAATATTCATTAGTTAAATATACTTACACCAAAAACCGTTTACCTCTAGGTGTTTCCAAGAAAATCTCTCAATATTCGGTATGTAATTATGCCAGATCGGATCGGGCAGTCTCATTTGATCTGGAGCGAACTTTTTTTTTTCCTCGGGCCGGTACAGGCTTGGCCACTTATCGCGCGGGTAGGTCTTGCGATTTGAACTTGGAACTAAAGTTGAACTTTACATGGAAGGTGCATACAAGGGATTTTGGTATATATATATTAACTATTGATAATGGTGAATTCTATAGTATTTCCCATTGGGAAAAATCAAACTATGTTTTTTTCTTAAACGACCTATATAAAGACTAATACATATTATGTTATGTATAACCCTGTTTATTTTAATAGACTTACAAGGAAGCGGTGAAGCAATTTTCTTTGAAAATTTATTTAATTTCATTTAACATGTACGAGTATGACACTAACGTGTATAAATTGTTATATTGGCACATAGTATCAATATAAAATTCAATACACTAAGTGACACTCTAATATTATAAGCAACACTTCATTTCGGGAAGACTAAGAAGTAATTAACATACAATTCATCAAAATTATTGTCAAAAGAACACTTACTAACAATAATATACACCTGATATAGTCCATTGAAATTATAAGAAACTATCACAAATTTAATCTCAAAACATGACCATCCTCTTCCAGCATCTCTTATCTCAGATGTTGCGGCACTCTGAATTTTTGTATGCCCGTAATTGCATCGCGTTCTCAGTCAAAATTTTTGTGTATACCTACATATAATGATGTTTAAATAATAAGTAGGTATTATATATAACTGGTCGATCGGCAGATTTTATCTGAGATTTCGCGGTACGCACTTGTTTTATGCAAGTATATTATTTTAAATATTCTGTCGCTCGACTTTATTGATGTATTAATGTACTTTAACGGTTATTTTATGGTTCGATAAATTTTGTATTCGGTTGACTTTTAAAACATTTGTCAATCAGTCAATTTCGAGATAAGTGTAAGTTATTGTGGGCAAAGTTTTCGTTGTGTGTACTGTTTATATTCTAAATATAGTTAGTAAATATTTGTTATATATATATATATATATATATATATATATATATATATATATATATATATATATATATATATATTTGTTTACATCCGCGACCCCTCTGACACGCTTCATTGATAAAGATAACCCATTTCTTAGTAATTCGGGTGATTAGATTTCTTTGTTGGGCTGTTTTTGTACTACTTATTCTGAATTTTACTCCATTTGCTCTTACAGTAACACAGTTCGAATCATTTTATTGGCTAAAGCCTAAAAATAAGTAGAACTTCGTTAAATAAGGTATAAAGGTAATCCCTTATATTCATCATTTTTTTTTAATCGGATCAGTACGAGTATATCCGTGAGAAAGCATCATAGATTATAAAGCAGTCACTGTAATTTAAATAGAAATAAGATGTTTTTGTGCTTGAAAGTTAATGCTATACAAAAGCAAGCTTCTAATACAATTAAAGATAAACATTAAAAAGTTCGAAAATAGCACCCAAAAAGCTTGCAACCTTTTTTGTTTTCTAAAATTACAAGGCATCGACACATAATTGTGGAGTGTCGAAATTGACTGGTACTTCGTGATCGCACCCAATTTATAGTTTCGATTAAGCAATTTGCACAGTTTTCAGTATTTTCACGTCAGCTTGATACAAATACGTTTAACTTTCGTGTCGTTGGAAGCTTTTAAGCTTTTTAAGCTTATAAATATATGTTAGTGTGTGATTTCGATATTATACTTTTAGACATAAACCGTAACCGTTTCACCGTAATACACCGTAAGACTTAAGTGGCAATTATATGACACAGAGGTGCGAGACCCGGGATTTGAACACATTTCACTCGGTTCCCGAGCGCGTTACCACTGCTCTGCCACTACCTTTCGCAAAGGTATTAGATATGAACTAACAGGTGATATTGTAATAAAATTATTATTTTCATTTACATATATTACGTTGTGTACGACGTAAGACGTAGATAAAACAAATAAATTTCTATTTTTAGCTTCTGTTACATTTTAGTTAGTAAACAACGCGTTTGGCGAGGTTAGCTTAATAATTTTTATATTATTTTCATCTTCTCTACGGCGAGGTTACATATAAATGAATAACTGACGATATGTATGTATAGATTACGATCTTCTTCACAAAATTTTAAACTATTTCATTTTTAACTTTACAACAAATGAAGTTTAAGTGACACTCTGAAAAATCAAATTAGACTAAAATTAAAACAGATGTGACGAATTCGCATTTATTTATTATATTATTAGAGTAAGGATAAAGAATGCATGTGTTATTTAGGTTACGGCGAGAGTGTACATCTTCCAACTTTTTGTACGATACAGTTACTTTGACGAATGTTTATATCTCGTAATCGTTGACAATTACACGTTATAAAATTTTACAATCCCAATTATACATTTTGTGCAGTCAGATCCAGTGGCGTGAACAGCGACACAACGTGAAGGTACAATTATTATTGTTATTATTATTTATTTCTAACAAATAAACACTTTAAAATCTCATAATAAAAATTAATTCTCATTAATATCTATAATATATTATATGCGAACTGTTTGTAATTTTTTTATTGATACCACTAAAGCTCGTCAATAGCTTCTAGACAAAAAAAAAGAAAATCGGTTGACAAACAGAGGTGAAAAAGCCACAGAATTGTTTTTCTTGGTCTCTTTATATTTAGATTCCTAATGAATAAATACATAAAAACTAACGAAAAATTCAATTATATAATTTACTAGCGACTCACCCTCGCTTTGCTTGGATTCGTTCGTAGCTTGCTTCCCAATACAAACTTTCATATATCTAGATAAAGGATAAAAAGTATCCTATGTCCTTCCCAGGGTCTCAAACTATCTTCTTACTAAATTTCACCTAAATCGGTTCAGTAGATCCAGAGATTACCCCCTACAACGTCACAAACTCACAAAATTTATCTCTCTACTGGGGTGGGGTCTGGGAGGACCACCCTTATCCTTATCACTTAGGGGTATGAAAAATAGATAGTAGCCGATTCTCAGACCTACTGAATACGCATATAAAATTTGGTAAAAATCGGTAAAGCTGTTTCGGAGGAGTACGGTAACTAACATTGCGACATGGAAATTTTATATATTAGATAATATTAGTTTAGATTAAATCATTACAACATTTGATTGAAAATTAAATTTTATGTTTACTGTCATCTGTACTATGTGAATAATAAAATATTGTTTTCCTTTTTTGAATCGATTAAAAATATTTTCTTTAGTATTTCTAAATATTTAAAACGTAAATTCAATTTCATAAAAAGTACCGAAAACCTACGGTTTCAACTTCAAGTTTCACTTCTTGCGCGTGTATATATTTATATATTACGCACTCTTTTTTTTTAATATATTTATTATTACAAAGTAACATAACACACACATACAGTAATTAGTTATATAAGCAATTTACGTTCGAATATATTTCATATTCTCACGACTTTCAATAAGTTGTATACACTCTATAAAAATATAAAATACTAGCAGAATCCGCGGCTTCGTTCGCGCTAAAACTACAAAAATTTCTAAAAAGGTAGTTTCATACAAACTTTCATTGCCTATTTTACCCCCTTATAAGATGAATTTAGAAAAATACTAAAACACGTATTTATTGGATTTTATTGAAGAACATTAATACCAAGTTTCAAGTAATTCTGATCATAAATATTTTTTTGATTGTATGATAACGTGTCTTCCCGTGGGAAAGAGATAATCTCCCGCGGAAAAAAGTAGCCTATGTCACTCTTTAGCCCTCCAACCATCTCCACACAAAAGATCACGCCAATACGTCTCTCCATTTCAATTTGAAAGAAGGACAAACAAACAAACAAACAAACAAACACACTTTCACATTTATAATATTAGTATGGATTTTTCTAGAAATTAATATAATGACGAATATTAATTTAAATATAAAACGCTTATTTTTATATTCTTCATCATCCGGTTTACACTCCAACTTCCAAGGCATTCACTAATATGTTTGACGCCCTCATCAAAAATACGAACAGTGAATATAGTTTATTAATTAATAAACAACCTCGGTTCATTAAGAAATTCTTTAATAAATAAATTTATAAATATTGAAAACACAATTTTTACCATACTTATCTTACAGGTTTATTTACCGTTCAAGGCAAATTGGTGTAGAATACGTTCTGTATACCTATATCACCAGCTACTAACCCTGGCTTTGCTCGGATACATAGGTATCTAATAGTAGGTTATGTGATATTCCAGGTCATAGTAGATACATATAAATAAATATGCTGGGACATTAACACACACCACTATTTAGTTAAGGCAGTGGTAGTCCAGTGGTAACGTGCTCGCTTGGGAAACCGACTGAAGCGGGTTCAAATCCTGGGTCTCGCACCTCTGAAATCATCATTTTTAACATGATTACCACTTGCCTTACGGCGAAGGAAAACATCGTGAGGAAACCTGCATGTCTGAGAGAACCTAGCAAGTTTTCGAAAGATAACAAGTCCGCCAACCCGCACTAGGCCAGTGTGGTAAACTATGGCCTGATCCGCCTCGTACTGAAGGGAGGCCCGTGCTCAGCAGTGGGACGTTAAAAAAGGGCGAAATACAATACGGAATACCTACAATACCATTTAGTTCCATGGTAAGCTACAAGGTCTGTGTGTAAGTGACCATGATTGCTGTAAAACATTCGAAAAGTCGGGAACCAAAAAGCAAAATATATCCGCGATATAATCCGAGAAGATAGTTTTATTTAAAATGTCAAATATTTGTGCGATAAATCTAAGAAAATATTAATTTCAATTATTAATCGTGAAACGCAGCCACGTTCCAATACTTGTACAAATACTTCAGATATTCAATAAGCGAATATATTTTTTGTTGTCCCTTTCAATTAGTTTTTATCAAACGTCATAATATTCATATGACGTTGACGGATTATCTCCAGACTGTATAAGTATACAGGCTGATTCCTAAAACAACTATTAATCTTAAATAGACTTCATATTGTATGGCATAAGGTACAGTTTGAATATCCTTTGCGAGAAGCTGAACAGGTTGTTCAAACGACCAACGAATCAAGATCTATGACTAATAGAGTTTATTCGATGAATAAGATCGTGTTATGGTGGTTAGATTATTATAATTGATCAAAAACATCCTTAAAGCGGCATCTAATAATTATGATTTGTTTTCGAACACATAGGTACCAACTTTATTGTGTTATTGTAGGAGCAACTTCTTAGTTTTTTTAAGTGTATTAATTTTATATTAGATTTTGCCCACGGCGTCTTGTTGACACTATATGAAAAATGTACAGTATTCACTATTCTCATGGGAACTTCTTATATTGTATATTTGATTTTATAATGGTATACGACTCATAGGTAGTGTTGTTTCTAATCAACCACATACTCGTACAGTTGTATGTAACTTGAAAGTGGCAGAGTTTAGCCTGCGACAATTAATCATTGTCATGTTAAAATCTGTCTTTAATTAAATAAGTACCTTTAAGGCTCAAGAAAAATGACTCGCTTGTTTTTCTTTACACTTGATGCTGACAAACAAATATCCGGCCTGTCTGAGAAGTCCTTTGTAGCCTTTTCCTAAGCTGAAACAATTAATAAATATTTATTATAATTTTATAATTATATTATAATTTATTTATGTCTATGTAATTAATAGATCGTCGATTATTAATTTAGTCCTTAGATCTATTTCTTCGTACATAATAATGTCCTCTTGACCGATTTCGACCACGGCGGCCAATCTCACTGAGACTCGCCTGATGCGCTTAGCCCGACCCGGGACTAGAACTTAGGACCTCCGGATGTGCAGCCGAGGCAATTCTTCATACATACATACATATTTATTGACACATATTTGCACGTCATTACTTCGCGAATCTATGACGATCAATTTAATTAATCATGTAAATATGTTATTATAATAAAATATATCCGAATTCGCGTTTAATAAATGTCAAATATAGAAGTCATTGACAAACGATACAGCCAGCACAATACAAATAGGAGATCAATTGACGTGCCATGATTTATGCGTGTCGCGAGCACGCTCCGAAAAACTATAATATATGGGCACCTAAAATGTTGCTACGAGCGATAATTATATTATATATTTGTTTTAGAAAATTAAATACCGGCAAATGTATTATTTGACGACATGTTTGGCTCAGTTTGTAGTGTGACCCTACTTACTGTGCCCGCGGACGCGGGTTCGAGTACCGCTGGTAGCATTTTTGTACTCCAGTCATGGGTGTTTTGTATTGTATGTATGTATTTAAAAATATATATGTGTAGTGTATAATAAAACTATCTTTACGGACTATGCGGATTTTACATTTACTTAACAGCAAACATAGTAACGGAAGGGACATTGCGGGTTGTTGATTGCTGTAAAGCATTTGAAACGCCGGGAACCAAAAATAAAAGTGATCCCCGAAAAAATCGAAAAGATAATTTTTACTTAAAGTGTCATTATATTATTTATGTTGTATATTCGCGTAATTCGTGTAAAGCGAAAGTATTTTGCATTAATCGTTGGAAATAGGTGATATCAATTATATATTAGTTCAACCTGATCCCCCTCGTATTGAAGGGAGGTCCGTGCCCAGCAGTGGGACGTTAAAAAGGGCTGAATACAATACTTCAGCGAAAAAAATATGTAATTTTATCCTATATAGAAACAAAAATATTTCTTCTTTCCACTTCTTCTGAAAGCAAAATTTTAAATGTCCATATTCACTTGTACTGTTCATAATAAATCTTAGACGCAGACTTTGTTAAATACAGATGATACATAAAATAAAAAAAATAAAAAATATTAAAAACTTTTTCTTACTTGATACATCCATTTAGAGTTATTATATAAATAGACTAACTTATATTAAGATTACAAAAAAAATTGTCTTATATGCTTCTTGCAAGAGGTAAATTCAGAAACTATGTACACTAACAATTATTATATTAATAAAAAGCTACATTATAGCTCTTATGTTTTTAGTCTATATAATATCTATGAACAAAATCGGGTGTGTTACAACACTTATCACTAGAAAGCGGCTGGACCGATTTATTATATAACTAAAATATCAAAGCGAAAAAATAGCGAAGCGAGGGTGAGTCGCTAGTTCATATTAAAACATACAATACGATCAGATGCCTATTTTTTTTAATTTAAAGTTGTACTATTTGTCGGTTGCAAAATATATTCAAAACGTATGTACGAATTTAAAAAACAACAAAACATAGTGTAGAAGAATTCTACTTTTAGTGAAACGTTATTACGGAACAGATGCAAAAATCATAAGTATTGTGAATTTGGCTTCCATTCATGTTAAAATGTTCCAATCAAAATTTAAAGCAAGTATTTAATGTACAACTTTAACATCTCTTTTCAATTTAATTATAAGCTTTTGCACGCGAAATAAATGATTTCCATTAACCGTCGCTTACGTTTTAACGTTTAGTCTACATTTCTCAGATATGAGATATTTTCCCGCAGTAAAAAGTATCCTATATGTTGACCCGGATAACCAGCTGTCATCATACTAAATTTCATCAAAATCTGTACAGTGGTTTTCTCGTGATACGTTCCCAGACGGACAGATAGACAGACAGACAGACAAACTCTAAAGACTATTGATTCGGCCTCTGAATAAGATTTTCCAAAAAATATTTAATGTACAGATTCGACTTAGTTAGAATTTTATTATATATATACATAAGTAAATTATCGTTTTACACTTATCAAAAATTTAAAGTAAGCCAAAACAAATACAATTGTTTTCTTTAATCCTACCTAAATATACTTAATATATCAAAAAAAGATAAAATAATCATTAATTGATTTCAAAATCTAGATCAGGGCGAGATAAATGTGGATTAAAGAGGATTATTATATTTCTAACAACGTAAAACTCTGAAATTAGAATTTTTAAAATTTCTTATCTTGAAGGAACATTACGGATAACTATATATATATATATAGGGAAGCCCGAATTTTTATCTTAACTAATCAAAAAACTTTTTCTTCGACGATAATAAATAACTCGTAAGCATCTACATATATTCTTATGTTTATTAGGAATATTATTTTTTTATTACCGACATGGTAATGTTAAGTTTTTACGGTATGATTTTAGTAATTCTATACAAAATAGACTATAGAAATTTTAAATTTGCGTCAAAAAACTTGGTCGTAAAATTATATACGTACAATTTCACCAATAAAGTCAATGTAGCATCTATAGCAACAATTAGGACATCTGTATGTAAGCTTTCTACTTTTGCCATATATTCACTTTAGTGTAGACTTTTAAGTCTAGAGCAACACAAGTGACAATTTGAAGTGTTATAAAAAATGGGAGAAAAAAGTTAAAAATTTAATTATAAACCCTAATATAATGAATGGTTCCATGAAACCTAGTTATAGAAATAGCGACTTCATACGAATGCCAAAATCTTTACTTTTTCATTAGCAGTCCATTGACCTGACAGACGTTACGTGAAGTTTAATGAAAGACGGCACGTTTTCTGTTTAAAAATAATACTACTTTTATTGTTATGTTCTTTAATTAATAATAATAACAATTAAATCTGAAATTCTTCATTTTTAGTAACTTTTTTTTTACAAAATACAATTTTTTTCTTGCGTACTTTGTGCGCGATATTTTCGTCAATGTTTAACTGATTTTCCTGGTTATTTGCAGTAATAAAGTTAAACATCAAGAGTCATCTATTTAATTAAAAAGAAGTACTCTCGAAGGTGGAATAATAAGCTTTAATGTCATTTAAAACCCAACGTGGCTTATCAATCTATACATATAATAAAATAGTAACTAAGTCGAATCTGTACATTAAATATTTTTTGGAAAATCTAATTGAAATAGACATTATTATCGATACAGAGTCCGAATCTATAGTTTTTAAATTTTTTGTCTGTCTGTCTGTTACCACATCACGAGAAAACCACAGGACAGATTTTGATGAAATTTGGTATGATGATAGCTGGTCATCCGGGACAACTTAAAGGATACTTTTTACCGCGGGAAAATATCTCATTTCTGAGAAAAAGTACAAAAACTGCAATGTAAAAGTATACTAATATGTAAAAGCTAAGAATTTGGTTTCTGGTCATCTGAATGCGGGCGGAGCCGCGGGCAATGCTAATTTTAAATATTACTTATTTTTACGTCACTTTCAGCCTGTTTTAGTTCTGTCATGAAGCACGATTTGAAAATGTTTTCTTAAACAATTATGTGTATCAATATTACTGAAAACAGTAGCAGTATTATACCTATAAAATCTTTCTTTTTTTCACAAGCTTAATTCCCTTAACAACAAAAATATCTTTCAAAAGTAAGAAAATATGTTTAAAAATTAAATATTGAAGAAAATAGTAAAAGAAATAAAAATTACGTATATTTCAATAAAAAACTTTTTATGACACTAAATATTAAAAATAGGAACTGAACCTGAACGAATATGCGAATGTGTGTATTACATAAATCCTACTAATCTTATAAACGCGAAAGTTTGTAAGAATGTATGTATGGATGTTTGTTACTCTTTCACGCCAGAACGGCTGAACGGATCTGGATGAAATTTGGCACAGAGATAGATTACAATATGGATATGTTTTTGTTATTCTACAGGCGAACCCGAGCGAATCGAGGATAAGCCGCTAGTCAGTAAATACATATATCTTAAAAGTAAGGAGAAGACGGACAAAGTTACTGGTAACACCTAGTTAATGATTATAACAACTTTCTATTACCGTGCCTGATTCATTCGCACATACGGAGAGAGCGTACGTTTAATTGAAAACAATTCAGGGTGTGAATACAGTATAGATATCATAACGACCATTTTGCTTAGTTAATTCTATACATATATTGTGATATATATATATATATATATATATATATATATATATATATATATATATATATATATATATTAATTGGCGTCTTACCATCGTTTTTAAATGTCTTTTGTATTTATAATATTATATACTAACAATTTATTGTCGCTTCGCTCGTGTGTGTCCCCCCGTGCCTAACAGTATATTTATATTTAGCCCTTTTTAACGTCCCACTGCTGGGACTACTATAGGCTGTTCCTTTTTGTACTCCCTTCAGTACAAAAAGGAACAGCCTATAGTCCAGCCTAACAGTAGCCTATGTGTTAGTCCAGATTATAGTCTGTCCAATTTAAGTCCGTCCATTCATTTTATTTCAGCGTGAAAAGTAACAAACACTCATACATACATACAAACTCTCGCATTTATTATATCTGCGATTATACCATATATAGGCAGCAGCATTCCTGAAAAGAATAATTAATTAGGTGAAAGATCTCAGTACATATTAATAGATATCTAGGTACTACAATGATTGAACGATTTCAAAAAAAGAAATATCAAATCGACTGTAAGTTTTGTTTTTAAATACGCAATAAATTCGAAAACTGTAAATCGATTTTCATGATTCAGTTTTAAATTTAAAAAAAAAATCAAATTCAAATCTTTAAAATAGTAACTCTACATTACAATAGACAAATTCTATATATCGTAATAGTAGTCAATAGTCAAACTAAAATCGATACGTTTATTATTAGATTACGATTGTATGAGGAAAGATGCCGGAAATTAAGAAATTCTTTAAAGAACCTGTTTCTAGATACTAAGATAAAATAAACTCGTACGTACGAATTAGTCATGGATCCAGATGCTCATATGAAAAAAACTTAGAACAGACCATTGATAAAAAACCTTTTCGTCTTTTAAACTTTCTAACGGTTTTTAAAGGTTCTAACTTACGACTTTTTTATTCCCGGTGAAAAATTCGGGGCGTTATAAGTTTAACGTGTTAGGTGTGTGTGTGTCTGTCTGTGGAATCGTAGCTCCCAAACGTATAAACCGATTATGGTTTAGTTTTTTTTGTTTGAAAGGTGAATTGATATCGAGTGTTCTTAGCTATGATTAATTAAAATCGGTTCAATCGTTTGAAGATCATCAGCTCTTTTCTAGCTGATGAGAGGATCTGGCCAACTTTCATAGGTATGATCGATACGAAACTTGGCACCGCGTTACTTGAATGATATTGCAAGAGCATGGTAACCTTAACTTGATGTTGATGCATCACCTGGAATTTGCAGGATACCCAACTCCTCACCAAGTTACAGCAGTTATGGTGTTTAGGCTCATTGGAATTGTCTCAAACTATAGGTTATGGATAGATAGGATATATAATAGGTATATGGATGGATAGATGGATGGATGGTTTGACCAAGATTTTGTTCATACAAAAATTTCAATGATTTATTACAAAAAACTATTACTAGCATGGCTAACAATTAACATATTAAAAAAATTAATGCGGTAAAATCTCTCATTTTCAAGGGAAAATGCAAAATTTTGTTCGAACGAAAGTAGCTCATCTAAATCTACATATCGGATTATACATAGTCGCTGTCTCCCTTTGTCTGCTTCTCCGTTTACTTCGACTTTTGGTTTAGAACCACACAATGATTTTGATAGAGTTTTACTTAAAGAAAGGACGAAACACAAGAACAACAAAGCTGAACAATGACGGGGTTTTGTCAAAAAAAATGTTTTTACGTACGCTTACATGGCTAAGTGCTAACACTGGCTAAACAATGTAATAGAAATTTGTAGGTCTTAAAAAGGCTTAGAGAAAAGTCCACGATAGCATGTGTATATCTTCTAAGGTACACTCACAATAACTATTTTTATCTATCGAAAACGTAACGTAACGCACCCGTCAAGTCGCTTGTCTTATCTATAAACTAGCTTGAAAATAAAAGCACTGTTAATTACCATTAAAAGATGAATGCTCGTAAATATCGCATAACTGCAATACATAAAGACGTTCAAACCGCTATTCATTACTCACTAGACGTTATTTATTTTTGCGAGCTCAATAAGAAATGAAATGACATCCTGTCGCTGTACAGATAACAATATATTTCCTTATATCTTTCTCATGGGTATTTATTGTATGGTAAACTATTTTTGACCTTCTGGCATAGTGGTATGTATGTGATAGTTATTCCGGAAGTCATGAATTTGATTCTCGTAGAGGCTTTGTAAGCTGCTCGTAATCTAGTTAAAATTGTTTCATCTATAATAGCAATACTAAGCGAGTTTCGAATGGTTAATCATATAATAAAATTGTAACTAAGCCGAATCTGTACATTAAATATTCTTTGGAAAATCTTATTGAAATAAACATTAGTATCGACACAGAGGCCGAATCCATAATTTTTAGAATTTTTGTCTGTCTGTCAGTTACCGCATCACAGAAAAACCACTGAAGGGATTTTGATGAAATTTAGTATGGTGATAGCTGGTTATCCGGGTCAACATATATGCTACTTTTTACCGCGGGAAAATGTCTCATTTCTGAGAAAAAATACAAAAACTACAATGTAAGAGTATACTAATATGTAAAGCGTAATAATTTGGTTTTTGGTCATCCTAACGCGGGCGGAGCCGCGGGCAATGCTAGTGCTTAATATCTTAATATACTTAAGTTATAGGGACAAAAGTAAACTATGTTACTTTCCGCACACTACCTATTATTTTAAATTCAATTATAGATTAAATCAATACTTTTTTTAATGGAGTTAAAAAAATATAATAATTTCATTAAAAATTAGATTCATTAATTAAAATTCTACAAAATTTATTATTCAAAAAATATTCAAAGTTATATCTTGCTTTCAACACGTTTTTTGCTGACTCTACTCAATGTGTGGGAAACTGTGCGGGCGTCACCGCTAATTTAGCGCATACATGTGCATGTTTCTTGCCCCTTAGTGCACTTTTCGGTGCCTAGATCGAGAATTGTTTATTATTTGCTTATGTTTTCTTTGAAATCTAACTAAGTAAATAGCCGAATAAACTAGTAAAATGGCTGAACTCTAAGCTTATTAGGAGAAATTGCGTCAAAAAAATGTCGAAAAAATAGTTATTTTTAAAATGTTACATCTAATCGCGTAATTCTAAATAAATATAACTTACACTGTACGCTATCGTCTAATATAAATTATGAAATTCTCGCCCGATACCCAAGTATTAGTAAAGGCAGTGGTAGCCCAGTGGTAACGCGCTCGCTTGGGAAACCGAGTGAAGCGGGTTCAAATCCCGGGTCTCGCACCTCTGATATTTTCATGTGCGAATCATTTCTAACATGATTACCACTTGCCTTACGGCGAAGGAAAACATCGTGAGGAAACCTGCATGTCTGAGAGAACTTAGCAAGTTTTCGAAAGACATGTGAAGTCCGCCAACCCGCACTTGGCCAGCGTGGTGGACGATGGCCTGATTCCCCTCATACTGAAGGGAGGCCCGTGCCCAGCAGTGGGACGATAAAAAGGGCTGCAAACATACCCAAGTATTAGAAATGGCGTCTGACCGAAGGTTATTATATTTGAATATTTTTTCTATCAGTGAAGGATAATGCGCAAGACCGATAGCTTAACGTGCAATCCTTGGCAGCGTGTGAACACAAGCGAATTCCTAACTTCGAGCTCCTACTGAGTATTTGATAACTAAAAAGCCCAACAACTGATACAACTGCGAAGCAGTTTTATCCTTGGATACTAAAATATAGTATAAATTATATAATTATTTTTATCTATATAGGTAAAGTAACAGGTACTAACTATTCATCACTCAAACGTTACACTCGCGCATTACTGGCATGATAGATAAAAAATCTGATAACATATCATTATTATATGTTTAAAGTAAAACTCATGACTATAGCGGAAGTATAATCCCTTATTTTGCCCTATATAAAAGATTATATAAAGAACAAAAATTATAGAGATAAGATATCTAAATAGGTAGGCACTTTTTAATTTTGCTATCAATAAAGGCAATACAATATTTAAGTACATTTGTATACAGTGTTTGAAATAATCTTTTGTTCGGGCTTTAAAAGTTATTATGTAACAAACAAACTAACAAACAAACATACGTAAAGGTCAAATACATATAAGTGATGTTCTCCTAGCCGATTCCGGCCACGGCGGCCAATCTCAATGAGATTAGCCAACTGCGCAGGAGATATTATAGTGCTCAAGTGTACGCGCAGACACAAGTGCACTCTCTATTCCTATCACTCTCATACTCCGGTGGGACGACCACTCAACACGACCAGTGAGAGTTAAGGCGCAGGACCGACGGCTTTACGTGCTCTCCGAGGCACGGGGGTGAAACACCGCCAACTTCCCAACTCCGGGCTGTTACTGAGACTTACTATACAGGAAGACTCAATAACTAAATTTGGCCCGACCCGGGACTCGAACCCAGGACCTCCGGATGTGCAGCCGTACATGCTAGCCACTACACCACCGAGGCAGTTAAATATAAGACTATTATATAGACATATAAGTATAACCCTTATAGTTAAAGAAAGGAGTTGAGTTTCGTCGCAGTCGGGTAAAAATGACAATATTGTTATTAATATTTCCAAAAAATCTTACTTAACTTACGCTTCCTCTCTTTTCATTTGTTTAAAAACTTTCCCCATGAAATCTTATTTATAAAAAAAAACATTTCGATATTGTAAAACAAATGCAAATCGAACCGATCTATTATTTTATTATTATAGTTAAAAGTATGTAATTTTCGTACATTCACAGATAAATTTTGGCGAGGTCACGTAATCATCGTTATCATGACGTTTTAAACCAATTTTTACATCAAATTTATCAATAAGACCTTCTAAGATTACTTATTACAAAACTAGCGACTTACCCTTGCTTCGCTCGGGTTCGACCCTATATACCTTATGACGGTTATTATGTAATACATATATATATTCGAGAAATGATTGATTGCGCATACAAAGTTCCACCTCCCTTTTCACCCCCTTAAGGGAAGGTTTCCGGGGTAAAAACTGTCCTACGTCCTTCCCAGGGTCACATACTTCATCCCAGGATATGAAGGTACTTAGAAATGTTAACTAAAAAAATAAAAAATAAAACATTTTTAAAAACAAGCTTTTATATCATATGAGTTGATTTTTGGTTGGGTTTGATTTAATTTAAAGTTGATTTTTTAAGTATTTTATTCGTATTTTTCTCAGAAAACCCTTTCATTTGATATCCATAGCATGGATGTGCATGAAAAAACATAGTCCGCTATCGTTGGGAGTCCGCCATATTGGATTTAGAATGACGTCACTTATCTAACCATACATTGTCGTCTAAACTAAACATGTAGCAAAATTTCAGCTCAATCGGTTAAGGATAACTGCTTTAAAATTCAGTTGCAACATTTGACCCTAACAAACATTAATTTACAAACATTGCTAGTTAAATAAAAACTTAATCATCATCACGCTTATGGCATTTTCTTATATTCTACATGGTGAAAAAACTAACGGGACATGGAAGAAAAGTACCTATCTCATATATTGAACATATCAAGTTTTACTTAAAGGAAACATGTTTTAAAAAAAATAGAAAGTCTGCATTTGATTTGTTTTTAAATCAACTAAATAACATAAAAAGCAATTTTAAATCACACTACTTCGGTTTTTTTACTAATATTTTGTAATTTCACAATGAAGAAGAAATGTAATTACAAAATTATTTTTTTAATTCACAGGTAAACCTATTGATTAAACGTAGTATGTAGCTCTAACCAATCTAATCTACATTTACTTATACAATTACACCCCACTACTGTATTGGCATATATGTATATATATATATATACTGCCTCGGTGGTGTAGTGGCTAGCATGTACGGCAGCACACCCGGAGGTCCTGGGTTCGAGTCTTGGGTCGGGCCAAGTTTAGTTATTGAGTCTTTTTGTGTAGTAAGTCTCAGTAGCAGCCCGGAGTTGGGAAGTTGGCGGTATTTCACCCCCGTGCCTCGGAGAGCACGTAAAGCCGTCGGTCCTGCGCCTTAACTCTCACTGGTCGTGTCGAGCAGTCCCACCGGAGTATGAGAGTGACAGGAATAGAGAGTGCACTTGTGTCTGCGCGTACACTTGTGCACTATAATATCTCCTGCGCAGTTGGCTAGTCTCAATGAGATTGGCCGCCGTGGCCGGAATCGGCTAGGAGAACATCATCATCATATATTTATATATATATATATATATATATATCTATACTTATTATAAAAATAAGTCCCCCGGCCGCGTCTTTCTGTCCTCCTGTCTGTCCTCCTGTCTGTCTGTACGCGATAAACTCGAAAACTACTGAACGGATTTTTATACGGTTTTCAACAATAGAAAGAGTAATTCTTGAGGAAGGTTTAGGTATATAATTTATTATGCTTTTATGTAAATTAGCTGAAATACGGCGACAAATGTTGAAGAGGTCGCAAAAAATCTCGCCAAATGGGAACTATCCACGCGAACGCCGCGTAAACTAGCAAAGATACAGTTAAGTAATGTACTAGAGAATTCAAAATCTATAAAAATGCTACAAAAAAGTCCGCGATAGCATATCTCTATCTCTTACGGTTGACTTACAATAACCACTTTTATGTTAACATTTTTAATTAAAAACATTACGTTATTTTCAAAGTTATTTTCTTTAGTTCGGTATTAATCCTTATCCAAATGAATATTTTAGTTAGCTTAGTCATTTAATGCAGATTAAAATTGCTCTTTACACTAAATCAATCAGATGAATAGTTTTTGAGATATCGTTGTTAGAAGTAATTAGTAGCGAAACATTTTTAATGCTTGGCGAGCATTGAGATGCCTACGGCGAGTCCATCCCCTCTGCCCCGCATCGCTCGACCGCCTGCTCAAGCTATATAAACCGGGCGATGTAGCGCGCGATCCTAGGATACTTTTTACCGCGGGAAAATATCTTATTTCTGAGGAAAAATACAAAAACTGCAATGTAAGAGTATACTAATATGTAACACCTAAGAATTTAGTTTTTGGTCATCTGAACGCGGGCGGAGCCGCGGGCAATGCTAGTATATATATATATATAAGTATATGTATATATATATATATATATGACGTAGGCGAAAGAAGGCTAAGAAAGATTTTTTCATTCTTTTTTATTGTATAACATTAAAAAGTAAATGATTGTATAAGAAAGCTTCTGTTTATATTGCCAAGGGGAATCCCCGTCGGGTTCACTACTAGTATTTAATTTTTATTTAATGTTGTATAATCGAGTCTAACATTTATTAAATGCCATGCCAAAAGATAGTCGACAGATAATTGTCGTAAAAACAAACGCTCACCTAGTATATAAATTTCTCAGCCACGTGTATTTTGTATACACATTCAAGTGTAGCTTTGAAATGTTTTTTTTTTTAAATTTTGTGTTGTATTGGTAACTGTTAGTCAGATTTGAATTGAAAAAAGTAGTTCAAATTTTCTTTTATTCGTTCAATCTATCTATAAATATAATCCCATCAAAAACATACTGTAAAAATATTGCAAGTCTCGCAACGCATCTCTCTACCGCAAAAAGCTATGAGATATAATGTAAAACCAAGTCGGATAATTTATTCATTACCTATCTATGGAAGCATCTATCCGACAACTTTGTCATAAATCGTTACCGAATTAGTTAAGTTACAACATTTTATAGTGACCGTATTAATATTAGATATATTTATTTCTTTAATTAATATATTTAACCATCTAGTTCCATGGTAAGCTACGAGGCTTGTGTTATGGATACTAGATAGTTGATACACTACATATATATAACTTTAAATACATACATATTATAAATATAAACGCCCATGACTGGAGTACAAACTTTAGTCATCACACAAATGAATGCCCCCAGCGGGACTCGAACCCGCGACCGCCGGCACAGAAAGTAGGGCCGGGCCACTACAAACTGAGCCAAACGTGTCGTCAAAAATTAAGTAATCGTCAAGTTTTGTCGTAATTAGGTATATATTTTAATAAATTCATTATAAATAACAGGTAATCGAATATTAGTTGGTAATACACTATACACGCTTCACGTTGTATTTATGTACCCATTTGTATATGCATAAAAATGTATACAGCTACTGAAAACGCTTGAAATAATATTTTCACATTTGAATAATATTTTTCTAATGTATACAATAGTTGCAATATCAACATTAATAAATAAATAGACGAATCGTGATTAGGTTAGTAATTACGAGGGAACATAGGATCGAACATACAAACATACATACAGGTTAAACACTAACCTAACCTCCTTTTACATTGCAAGTGACGACAATTATATGTATGAACTGCACAAGTAACTTTGTAATCCCATATATCGCATATCTATTTGTATAGGATTACAAAGTTACTGATGCAGTTTGTTGTATATCTCGAAAACAGGATTGAAATTGCGTGATGTTTGAATTTTTCCTTGGGTTATAGAGTAAACACGAATTGTGTTCAAAATTTGAAGCTTCTATGCCTGCTAGAAGTACCTTAGAATTTTGATGATCGGTGAGTGAGTGAGTGACGATATTAACGAATTTTGATCTGCAACAGTTCATAAACTACTGGTTCAAATTGAATGTAATTTGGAAATGTACCTAGTTTTATTATGTTCTCTTAGTCACTCAAAATTCAAGCTTCTAGCTTTATCCATAACGAAGTTATGGGGGGGGGTGGAAAATGCTCTGAATCCCTTCGAGAAAAGGATGGTACTGCCGTGCCCTTTTTTGCTCGACTTGTTTGCTCGACTTGGCGGGGGCACTGCCGTGCCCCCCGATAAAAATGTAACTGATCGCTGTCTGTACATGGAAAATATTTGAGAAAAACTATCATTGGGGGTCTTTATTTACGCAATAGAACCCAAAACAATGTTTTTAGAATTTTTGTCTGTTTGTCTGTTTATAGGTTTATCTGTTTGTCTGTGCGTTTGTGTATGCTAATCTCAGAAACGGCTTAACCGATTTGAATGCGGTTTTCACTAATATATTGTGCTAACTTTCACTTAACATTTAGTATTGTTTTATTTCAATCGGTTCAAATATAAAAAAGTTACGTTAATTTAAAGAATCCGCTAGTTAGAAATAACAATTCGATATTATTACTAAAAACATTTATACAGATAATTATTATAAGACTAAATTGAATTATTGTTCAGTATAAAGTAGTAAATATAAGAATTAGGTACATCTAATTTTTTTATATAGAAAAGTATATAAAAAGTTAGACGTAATACTAAACTATTATAATATTCTTATATTTTCTTAGAACTACTTTATCTAAGATGTTTACATATACAATCTAAAGCTTTACTATTTCTTTGGTTCTCGACGTTTCGAATGCTTTCATCATGGTCCGAAAAGCTGTAGTATTTATTTATTATATCATTTTAAACTATTAAAAAGAGGCACTCGTAATTTATGTATTTTATGGGGATAGTTAGAGATTATATTATCTGCTTCATTAAGCCTTACCGCTTAACTTTTCATATTTTTAACGTAAGCTATTTCAGTTATTATTTTTACGGTGCAAACGAAGCCATGTGCAAAAACTAGTATAAAAAAATTAAATCTCAAATTCTCACATGATCAAACTAAACAACGAAAATTTTTGGTAACTTATCTCTTACAAATAAACTATTGATAAACTGAGTATTTACGAAGAGCTGCTCCGTAGTCGTCAGATTGTCGCACTGTTTTATCGCACTATCTTATCACAACCTAATTAACCCACTTTACTTGTGTGTATAAAACATTTGTTTTGAAATGTTTATTTGATAAGGAATCACTCAAAACGGTTGGCTTTGTCAACTTTCTTCAGCATTTCCTGAAAATTGCGCAATATTTTAATTTTTTCTGATAGAAAAGTTTGTTTTTAAGTGCGAGCATTATAATACTTGTAATACAATATCTTATAATATTAAATGTAACTTGTATAGGTATATAGATTTATTTCGTGTATTTCGGAAACGGCTGTAACTTTTTGGATCAGATTTTGTATTTAAATAAGAATTTGATTATTAAGTTTTTCTACATAATATATAAATGTTATTTTCTGAAAAAAAAAACGCAATATTTCACAAGAGAAACAAAAAACCGCCGAGCGAAGCTGATTCGCTTAGGTACTACCTAGTAACACACGGTGTAGTGAGTACGTGCGAGTTTACTTTGTCTGTCTTTTCTTCACAGATTTCGTTGCGGCAAGGACAGAGATCGCATCATCAACTTCTATGCGAGCAAAGCCACAGGCAAAACCTAGGGTAATGAGTGCAAAACTGAGTGTAAAGCTTCTAAATTTAAATGATCTATACTAATATTATATAGAGGTACAGATTGTGAGATTGTGAGTTTGTGACGTTGTAGGGGGTAATCTCTAGATCTACTGAACCGATTTAAATGAAATTTGATAAGAAGATGGTTTGAGACACTCGGAAAGACATAGGATACTTTTTATCCCGGAAATCATCCCTCAAGGGGGTGAAAATGAAGATGAAAGTATGTATTGGGAAGCAAGCTAGGGACGAACCTGAGCGAAGCAAGGGTGAGCCGCTAGTATTACATATAGTTTAACCATATTATACCCTTGAAAGGGTACATTACACAATATAATGACGTTGACCACCCCGTTCTCTATTTTAATTAACATATAAGACAATTTATCACTAGCGATTATATGAAGAGTTTTTATAGAGGAAGTTTAAGGCGTCTCTGTCGATGGCGTTGTAGATTCTAAACGGATACACTAATTTTATTTCAAGATATCACAAAACAAGGAACAAAATCTTTAACTAAGCGAAAAAGGTCGTAACCGAGTATATAAAAAATGCA
Organism: Brenthis ino; assembly: GCA_921882275.1. Taxonomy (NCBI): domain Eukaryota; kingdom Metazoa; phylum Arthropoda; class Insecta; order Lepidoptera; family Nymphalidae; genus Brenthis; species Brenthis ino. The sequence goes on along the minus strand of OV170228.1, from coordinate 10,585,252 downwards.
AAGTGTATGTATGTTTAGCCATAATAAATTATTCGTTAAAATCTAATACGTTCGCACACTTGCGAATGTGCTCCTTCAATGAATAACAAGATTAAACACTAATGCACTGATCAATTTACGTCGTGATCACTGTATTATGACTTAGATTAATTGGTAACGAATTAAAGTCCTAAAATACATTAATGTATACATGTGTAATTTGGAAGACGTTTTCAGCATATCTACATAATAAAGAACGAACGAACATGTAAATTATTATTAAATTACAGAAATTTGATGTGAAATTTATCACTTGTAACGAATGATAACGAAATTTCGATTCATGAACGTGTTTAACGCTTAATAGATAAGGTGTTCAAAGGTGGAGTAATCAATCGCATAATCAAAGTCTGAATCCGAAAAGTCTGGTTAAGATTGTAACAGAGCGTTTGCAATTTAGGGAAATATAAATAACTAGTGACTCACTCTCGCTACGCTTCGGGTTTGTCCCTAGTGAAAAACCAAAATAAATCTGTCTCACGAGAATCGTATATTTTTCGGTACAAAAAGTAGCCTATGTGCTATTCCAGACTATAATCTATCTCTGTGCCAAATTTCTTCCAGATCCGTTCGGGCGTGAAAGAGTAACAAACTTCCATCATCCTCACAAACTTTCACGTTTATAATTTTAACTAGCATTGCCCGCTCCGCCCGCTTTCAGATGACCAAAAAACAAATTCTTAGTTTTTACATATTAGTATACTCTTACATTGCAGATTTTGTATTTTTTCTTAGAAATGAGATATTTTCCCGTGGTATCAATATGTTGACCCGGATAACCAGCTATCATCATACCAAATTTTATCAAAATCCCTCTAGTGGTTTTTCTGTGATGCGGTAACAGATAGACAGACAGACAGACATGCAAAAATTCTAAAAACTATAGATTCGGCCTCTGTATCAATAATAATTTTAATTTCAATAAGATTTTCCCTAAAATATTTAGTGTACAAATTCGGCTTCATTACAATTTTATTATATGTATAGATATAATATGGATATGGGTGTAATACAGTCATACATAAAAAAATAATTAAAAACATATATTCAATATTTCAAAAGTGCAGCTATCCATCTATGATCGTTTTAGCAACATATCTTATAGCATGGATTGAATCCTGACGTATAAGAGAACTACTATCCAAAAAAATTTTTTAACAAAAAAATAAAAACCGACTTCAAACAAAAGCACTAAAAAGTAAAAAATAACTGATTGGTACTTTTCATTTACTATACATACCTAATCAAATATTTTCGAAGTCGGCGTGCTTTGCTTTGTATAGGCTGACTTTTATCTTATGTAAAATATTCTTGTCTATAAGTATATAAATTTATTTCGTGTGTCTCGGAAACTGTTCTAACGATTGGGATAAAATTTTGTATTTAGATAAAGTTTTGCTTTTTAAGTATTTATATATGTACATACGTGCATTTTCTGCATTTTAATGCAACAAACACAAATTTCCAAAAAATAACGCCAAGTACTTAATTATTCCTTCAACGACCGCAGGCACACTGGTGTTACAGTTAACAATGAATTTCTTAGAAGTTTAATTATTTTCTTAGAAATTTACCTGGAGGAGTTATAGTAATAATAATTAATAATAACAAACATCCTGACAGTATCAATATATTCAGATTTAATATACTATTATATAAACAGAATACCATTTCCTTATAAAATGACAATATCTTTTGTGTCCCATTTACTGCAAATCTAAATGTTAGTCTAATACTTGAGTATATATCCTTCTTTGACACATTTACAGCGTAGATTAGGATTACGGGTTTACATTGAAGCATTCTTACGTTATCTCAGACCTCAGACCGGCGCCAGCGGTATCGTTGATAGTATGATAGTACACGTGGCCGATTGCTTATCATGCGAGAACGTTACTGTTAAACACTATTTGTAGATGCCTGAAGTTTAAGGAAAAGGAAAGATGAGTTTTTAAGTGGTAAAGTTAGGAAATGACTTTTTTTTTTAACGTTGGGAAATGCATTTACGCACGACGTGTGGGACTCACCGGCGTAATACAGCCAGTACTACCCACTAAAACCCAACAAAACCTTCCCCCGTCTTAATGGGGCGTCGCAGGATCGCTTACGCATTCAACTACGACGCCCCGACGGCAGGTCTGCCGAAGCAGACCACAACAACCACGGGGTTGCTCCACAGTCCACTCTGCTATCAGAGAAGTACCAGGAGCAACCCGCATGGTACACTGCCCTCCGAAGAGGGCCACCTCCCACCGCCCACCAAAGTGGGCCACCTCCCTGTGCGTTTCTTGGCTTCGCGCCCGGTTGGGTTGCCGGGCACTACTGAGCCCCCCCACCACGACAAGGTGAACGCACGTTGGGGGGGAAGTTAGGAAATGACTGTTTTATTGTGTTTTTCAAAGCTTATTTAGTGTTTTAAGTTTCACTAGCGTTTTAATGTGACTTCGCTCGTGTAGTACTTTAATGGTTAACTGCCCCCCTCCTAGTTTTTATTTTTCATAACTAGAAGATGTTCTATTCTAAATTAGAAAAGTCGTCAAATTTAATAAAAAAAATTATTTCCGATTTCGATTACTGTAACTTTAAAAATAACGGTTTTTTTATTCTTAAAGGAGTACACTCCTTTAGAAAACTCCTTTCTTTGGGGATACCAATTCTATATATAGATCTATCACAGTCTATTTTCTCCTAAGCACTAGCTTAGACGGAAAGTTTAAATGTGGTACATTTATAAAGCACTAGAGCACTAAGAAAACAAAAATAAATCTGTCCCACGGGAAACGTACATTTTTCCAAGATAAAAAGTAGACTATGTGTCATTCTGATATATGAGCTATATAATTATAAAGTTTCATAAAAACCCATTCAGTAGTTTTTGCGTGAAAGAGTAGCAAACATCCATACATCTATACATCCAGACATCCATCCATACATCCTCACAAACTTTCACATTTATAATATTAATAGGATTATTAAATGGATTCTGAACATGAGGTTAATTTTAGGCACAAGCAGCCAGTTAAAACAGTTAAAAAAATATATTATTAAGCATCATGTGACATGTGTGTATACTCGTATGACACACTGTAATACTACAATATCAGAAAGATTTAAAAATATTGTACAAACGATAACGTGTATTTTATCAAAATGCATTTAGAGTAATACGCCATTCTTCACAGAAACACGTGAATCGCCGTTTTATACTACATATTTATCGATTCACGTTCAAGGAAACACGATAACATGAAAATACTTTAGTTACTATACACTATAGTTGGCGCCTACGATTTATCTTGTTAGTTCTACTACATAGAAACAGTTCCGCATAAAAATATATTTTTTCTTTTTTTGGATTTTATATTATGCGCTAAGGCTTAATATTCGTATTTATCTATACGTAGAAGTAATTTATAAATAATTTGTGTTATGATTATGGACACGTTATATTATAATCATAGAATAACAATAAGTTAGTACCAACACTTAAGAGATATAATGAAATTTATGAAAAATAGAAAAAATACATATATACCTAATAAATAGATAAAAATATGATTTCAGAGTCACGTACTTCAAGTATCTTCAAGTGTCCAGTCGGAACCCTATTACGATGATAAAACCTAAGCCTACGCGGTCTGTCCGTCCATCTATTCGCCCGCCACAGGGCGGAGTGCATATTAGTTCAAAGGAATTTAGAATAGTATGAGTGATTAAATTGATTATCACGTACTTGCATGAAATTAAAATTTTATCGCTTGATAATAGTGTAATCAAAGAAATTTATTTCCAAATGTATAATTAATTTCAATCTAAAAACCTATAGATATTATTAAAGATATTTAAGATATATTGTTATATATAACTGACATCATATCCCGTCTTTTTTATTTTTCGTCCCAAAATTACTGTTTCACATAAACTTACTTTAGAAGTTATTCTGGGCTCTTCACGGGATCTCTTCATTAAAAAAAAATCTTATACCCTTTATACAGGTTATGTTAAGACATAATAGACAATATTTATCCTGGAAAGCGAAACTTTAAGGTGCCAAAGCCGCGGCCAGCGACTTGTATATTTTATACATACAGATGGACGCTTTTATTTAGATACACGAATGGAATATTTTAACACTATTATTTGTCAAGTTTCCACAATTTTGGCGATTGCCAACATAATGTAACCGATTTTATTGTGATGATAAAATTAGAAATTACACCATCAGATTATAAAATCTTATTATCTTTTTGGAGAATTTAAAAGCTTGCGTGTATCGCGAAGTGGGTGTTCGGGTGTAAATGATACTGTGTTTAAGTTATAAGTTACTTTTCAACGGGATCGGCATTAGTTTTCATTAATTTCATCAAAATGATGTCAGTTTTATTTAAAATTTTAAACAAATGACTCTTTCTCTGCCACGCGCTTTAGTATATTAGGATTTTTGCAATATATCAATATCTCATAAAACATAATAATGCAGCAGGGTAAAAGTTACCTTATATGACTATCCAGACCTTACGCTTAAATATTGTTTATTTACATAAAACCCTTCAAATCTATAAAAATTATAAGTCCAATAACCATTTTCTAATTTTACATATTATTATTAAATAAAAATATTTTTTTGTTATTATTTAATTAGTTAAAATAATCACGTAGGTATATTGGTAAGTCAAACACGTTTAACAATTCAATACAATATGCAACAAAATACGATTTTAAAAAATTGGGACGTCCAAAACTAAAAGTATAATAACACCAATATAAAAGGTTGATTTCAAAACAAGCAAATGCATATATCCAGTTTGGATCCCGCAATGCTAATTAGGAATAAACTTAACATATTATATGGGAATTTTTATAAGTAGTTATTAATTTCATTCTTATTAGAATATTCATTAAAGCATAACTTTACAAAGCCTTACGAAAATTAATATTAATTAAAATATTTAGTATAATAATATCTTTTACAAAAATATAAAAATCAACCTATAAAAGAGACATGATGGGAAACTTTCACAGTATTACAAATATATACCTTGTATATAATTTTATTATAAATACACATTAATAATAAATGTACCTATTCTCTAATTTGGGCTCCATAAATTACAGTTAATTTGATAGTGATTGAATCACTACAATAAAAATAGTGTTTGGCGTAATAATTTCGGCGATCCCGTGACATTTGGATGACATAAACGACCGTTCGTCGACTTTGCTTATAAGAATAAAAGCAAAAGCGATATATATTCCAGCCTTAGCATCCAAAGATCATTAAGTAGCAATAGCTTCAATAAAAATTGAATGAAATGCGCAATCTACGTACAAATGTTTAGATTTATAAAATTACGCATCATTGTTTGAAGTAAATGGCGCGTGTGATATTTTTAATTCATGAATCAAAACGTAGGCAGAATGCGCTTGTGCAAGGCGTCAGTTATAAAAAAGAAAAAAAAATGGCCGTTTCCGGGCGCTAAACAAATTTTTGCAACGCGAACGTGATATGAATGCTGAATTTATTTTGCATTACACTTTAAATACTAAAATAGTGCACAAACGAGTTGTTGTATTAATTTAAATGTAATAAAATTCTTTTTTCAAGTCATAGGTACCATATTGTTTACTAAGTCATTTTTGTGAAGTTGAGATCTTAGAAGCAATCAGCCATGTAAGAAGCTCTTACTCATTGGGAATTTGGTAAAGACAACAGGGTGATTTTCTTTGTTAATCTGGTAACTAGGCAGCGTGTTAAAAATAGTAAAATGGACGTTCGATCACAGAAGATCAGCTTCATTCATCATGCTATTATTCAATGCTTTTATAATGTCCGGCTGATTTCGGCCACCGCCCGCAGGAAATATTAAGGTGCACAAGTAAGTATGCGTCTAAACACAAGTTCACTTTATATTCTTGTCACTCTCATATTCGATGGGACGGCACTTCGACACGATCTGTGAGAGATCAGACGCTGGACCAACAGCTTTGCTCTCCAAGGCAACGTGGTGTCACACCTCCTCCTTACCAAGTTCAGGCTGTTACTATATTATTGTCCTATATACTTTAATAACTAAACTTGGCCCGGATCGTACATTCTAGCTACCGAAGCAGATGTTTCTTTTTATTAACCAACTTCCCAAAAAAAGGAGGAGGTTCTCAATTCATCGGAATCTTTTTTTTATGTATGTTCACCGATTACTCGAAGACGCCTGAACCGATTTGGAAAATTTTTGTTTCAAAGGGTATACTTCCTAGGTGGTCCCATATAAATTTTATCGAAATCGGTGGAGCGGTTTTTTTTAAATCAACAAATAAATTATTTTTTTAAACAAATTGCTTAATCGAAAATGTTATTAAAAAACTTCTTCTAACTAATTACCTGTCTTGAAGTCGGTGCCAGCCAACTATAATTTAAGATATTCATATCTAATAGGTAAACATGTGTTTTACGTATCGAAATATATTAGATTTGCTTTGCATCGGCTGGCGTCGACTTCGAAAATATCTGATTAGCTATCTATTCTATTATCTATATATATTCTATCTATCTATTCTAAATGAAAACCTCCGTTTAGTTATTTTTTACATTTTAGTGCCTGGAAGTCGGTTTTTATTTTTTTAAAGTTGTTATTTGTTAAAAAATATTTTCTTAAAAATAAACATTCGAGTATATACCTATTACGATCATAATAGATCAACAATTAAAAATAATTGTTTTTCAATTTTATTTGTTTAGTATTTACTGATAAAAACATATGATTTTGTCATAAAAACGATTTAGCTATCAAAATTAAATATATACGAGTGTGTAATTGCTGTATGACAAACACAATTTAAAATAAAATTTTAATCTAAAGGCTTTACTTGCTATATCTTAAGAAAACACATTTCATTGGGAGCGCCCAAGTAACAATGGACGATAAAATATTCATCAGAGATGTGCGGATATCCTCCACTTGCAGACGGACACGCGGCACTACACATGTTTATCAATTAGTTAATGGCTTTATACATTAAATTGTTATAGTGTGGCGTCATGGTGTCTTCGATAGCCCTAAAGAGCTTAATATGTAGATTGAATGTAAACAGAGTTTGATAAATTAATGTTATTTATAGACTAACTCTTGCCTGCGGCTTCTTCTCTTTAGTTTATTTATATGTAAATTACATTATGTTGTGGCTCTATGCTAGACATCCTTAACCGTATATTATTATTATAGAAAGACTAGCATTGCCCGCGGCTCCACCCGCGTTCAGATGACCAAAAACCAAATTCTTAGGTTTTACATATTAGTATACTCTTACATTGCAGTTTTTGTGTTTTCCGCGGTAGAAAGTATCCTATATATTGACCCGGATAACCATCTATCACTATACCAAATTTCATCAAAATCCCTCCAGCGGTTTTTCTGTGATGCGGTAACAGACAGACAGACAAAAATTTCAAATTGTATAGTACTTCCAGAGCTTATTTCGTCACGGAGTATAACAACCAAAAACACAAAAACAATCTGTTTAACTTCAATTAAGTTTCAATTCCTGTATTCATTTTTATAAAAGTGTGTTAATGGCATATACAGTAAAAAAATACTAGTCAATACTAGTCTAAACAGATAAATAAAAGTATCTGTTTGTAATATCAAAATAACAGCTTTTTACTAAATGCATATGAAATTATATACGGTAATTAACACATATTTTTTTTTAATTTTGTCTGTCTGTCTGTTTCTTCCGGAAAATTTCTGAAACGGCTGAACTGATTTTGATGGGACTTTCACTGGAAGATAGCTGATTTTATAGGGAGTAAAATAAGTTACTTTTATTTAAAAAAAAGAAACGTACGTTTCGGACGAACCCGAGCGAAGCGAGGATGAGTCGCTAGTAGGTAATATTATTTATGACTTTTTCTGTTGTTGTATTATATAAAGATACGTTAATTTGTTGCTCTATAGTTACGTAAGGCTGAACCACACCAAAACACCTCAGTCATAATAATATATACCTAAGTTCAAAGTCTCTTTTTATTATCATTTTTATCCGGTTAAAATTAAATCTGTGAAACTTATAAAAAATCAAACAGTGAGTCTCAATATACAGTGTTGTCCAGTTTTATGTACTACATTTGAAAAATGGCTATAAATATTTACTGCATCATATCAATAAAACAAATGATAATATTTGATTTATAAAAGCTTTAAAAAACCGAATTCCAAACACTAAAATGTAAAAAATAACTAAATGGAGGTTTTCATTTAGAATAGATACCTAATCAGATATTTTCGAAGTCGGTGCCAGCCGGCAATATTTAAAGACATGAATATCTAATAGGTAAATATGATTTGGTATCCCTCAACTTAATCTCAAGTTAATCCCTCAACGTCCGCGGACACGCCAGTGTTACAGTTAACAATAGATTTCTTAGAAAAATTAATTTCTTTGAAATTTACCTGGCGGTGTTAATTAAAATATTATACATCAATTTGTGATGTATTTTAGGTATTGAAATATATTAGATTTGCTTTGCACCGGCTGCGTATTGAAATTATTTACATATTTCATAGTATATTAAATATTTTGAAATTATTCATAAATATTACTACTATATATATGGCTTCTCTATCCATTTAGTCCACAATCATGAAGTATGACCCACGCTTTACCGATATGAAAATGCATAAAAGTGCAGAACTGATGTATCCCTTCGGATATCACCTATTAAAATAAATATATAAATAATAATAACTGCCTCGGTGGTGTAGTGGCTAGCATGTACGGCTGCACACTCGGAGGTCCTGGGTTCGAGTCCCGGGTCGGGCCAAGTTTAGTTATTGAGTCTTTCTGTATAGTAAGTCTCAGTAACAGCCCGGAGTTGGGAATTTGGCGGTGTTACACCCCCGTGCCTCGGAGAGCACGTAAAGCTGTCGGTCCTGCGCCTTAACTCTCACTGGTCGTGTCGAGCAGTCGTCCCACCGGAGTATGAGAGTGACAGGAATAGAGAGTGCACCTGTGTCTGCGCGTACACATGTGCACTATAATATCTCCTGCGCAGTTTGCTAGTCTCAATGAGATTGGCCGCCGTGGCCGGAATCGGCTAGGAGAACATCATCATCATCATCATCATCACTAAAATAAATGCTACTCAGTTTTCATTAGAAATTTTACTTTTTTTACTATACTAATATAAGGTAATAAATAAAAAAGTCTATTTACTTATTACTTCTATTGTATTCCAAACAAATATAGGTAAATTGTGATATAACTTTTTAAATTATCGCGTTTCATAATTATGTAATAATTACACTACGGGACTTAACCCGAGAATTCGTGAGTGGCTATAATATACGAGTACCTACTTGTTCCCGACTTTTTGACTGGGTTGCACTAGCCGTAGTCACGGGCAGACAGACGTGGTCAGTGTGCCCGTGGTCACGCCTTAAGTCCCGTAGTGTAATTATTACATAGGTAAATTGCGATTAGGCAATCAGTATGAAATAAATTTTTTAATATGCTGTCCACCTTTATTAGTATTTACATGGTGAAGTGCATTCCTTTCCATTAAATAGACACGTCTAAGCTTTAAATACTTGAAGTTAATGACTTCGCATACCATATACAAATAATAAAAGTAAATTATTACTCTTCGCTAAAGCATAATATTTTTACATCAAATATGTATTAGGAAGTCAACGTAGCTCTCACGAAAAATAATTAATGTTTGTGTTAATAGTGTTACCATATACTCGTAATGGATATACTTTTACAATACAGATCTAAAGTCAAAAATCAAAACTTAATAAAACAAAACAAGATGTTAGTACACAGCAATTAATTAAGATCATAATAAAATTTGCAGTATAAATAAAAAAATATACCTACAGCTGAATAGCAATAAAAATGGCATGTTTATTTAAGTAGGTGAACAGAAATAAATCAATCTTGACATTTTTCACGTTATATAACACGTTGTTGTATTTAAATTTAATTAAAACCCCCTCGTAATGAAAACAAATTAAAAAAAATAAAAATCAATTTTGACAGGTAGCAATGTTGCCACACCTTACAACCAGTTAAGCAAGATGGCGTCGTAATAAAGGCATGCACAATATTCCATTTACGGCGCGTTTCCGTTGAGACGGGGGCGATCGACGATTGTCTGGTTTTTTACATGATTATTCTAACCAACTTTGCAGTAAAAGGAGTTTCCAAATTTAAATTAATTCTAGTTTATTATTTGTATATGTTATAATATATTATTTAAACTTGCCTGTAGAGCCCTGTCATGTAAAAATGAGTACGAGACGATTGAGCTTGACAATTCCATATTGAACTTTCAAAAAAAATCATTTTATTTTTCTAAATACATATGAATTTTGAATTAGATATTATTACTTATTATACACATTTATATTAAGTGCAAAAATTTGTATAGATATACATTTACTGTTGGACTGATTGAAAGTAAAGTAGTACAATGACAGGGTATCTTATGCTTTATGCTATTATATATATATATATATATATATATATATATATATATATATATATATATATATATATATATAATATATATATAAATATATATATATATATATATAATAGCATAAGATACCAAAACATGACTTCACGTCTTATCGTCGTATCAACTTTAATTTTTGCAAGTATCCACACTATTTTCACTATCCCTTGTATATCAAGTACATTGAGATTCTACAAAGCTTATACGACATTTGTAAACGACGATAAAAGTAATAAATCTAGCTCGCACTTTATTCTTTCAACGTAAAGCTTCATAAAATTCGTTAAAACAGTTTGTTCAACCCATGCGAGTGCAAATTTTAAAACAACTCCCTTATATTGACTAATGGTCTCGTTAGTGCCTTTTTTGTAACAATACTTAAACATTTTAATACTTTCAGTACACAACAGTGTTTAATTTACTGTGAGTTTTAAGAATATGCAGCTTGCATGTGGGATGCCTCAGTTCATTTTTAAAAAGGTTTTTCTTTGCTTTAGTTACTTATTTTCGTATATTTTAAACAGGATGTGACTCTTTTGTCTGGCCTTCTGTTGGGAGGTTTTAATTATTAACATACCAATAATAATCCATACTAATATTATGAATCTTAAAGTAACTTTGTCTTGAGTGTTTGCTTTTTTCACTTTAACGCCTAAACATCTAGATGAAGTATAATGTTTAGCACTGGAAAAATATTACCTTTTAAAGACTGATTTTCTTAGGATATGAAATAGGGATGTATTAGGAACCCTATTTCATACCTAGGTTTTCATAGATAGTAATAAAAAGGCGAATATAGTTTTTTTTGTTCAAAATGTGGGCCCAATTTAAAAAAACACCGTAAAAGTTAGGAAGCTATCGTTAATCGATATAATATAAACTTAACCATTACAAACAAAACTTATACGAACTCTGACTGCTAATTCTAGCTCATGTTCCTATGGAATATTGCGTGGTTGATGATAATCTCTAATGGTTTTTTTCTTTACTAATATTTAAGACATCTATTTAGCTAAATATGTCTTAAAATCTAACAATACTTCGGCTTATATGGAGATATGGCTAGAGAATATTCTTGCTCCGACAAGGAATCAAATTTGAGACCATCGACAAATACACTGGCGGAACACTGCTACTCCAGATGCATTACGCATCTTAAGTTTTTTATTTTTCTTCAAATTTAGCACATATGGATAAAAAATATATTGGATCAAGTCATAAAAAGTCCTCTCGGTTTCATGGGAAGATTTTGATTAATGTGTCATCGTTATTTTTGTCCTTTAAATATTTATCCAGCAATAAAAGTGCAATAGCGCGGATTATTTATGGCTTCTGCCTAAAAAGGTAATGGTATTTTAAACAAATTAAAATCAGAGTTACAAATCTTGTTAATAAAATTATACCTTTATATAGAATAGAAGCTACTTTGAATGTCATAACGACGTAAAAGGATATTCGCCACTTGCTTGCATCAAATTGTCCAAAAAGCTACTTGCTTTAGTGAAATGCATCGACCCAACGACCGTTTCAGTTATCTCGGCCAGATTTTCATCAAGTTGCGAATTATTTTTGTTACATTTATTTATATTTTAATTGATATTTTATTTGTTAAGAACTTTTCACCTAATGATAAAAGACGATTTAAATTTTTAAGTAAAATATTCAAAATAAATATGAACAAACTTCAACATTTCTTTCCACATTCTTTTGCCACTAAGATAAGATATATTGGCTTAAAATTGCACGATTTTTATCAAATTTTGACTATATTATTGTTAGAAACGAAAAAACTGCTTCGACCATCTTTGTTATTCGATCTTGAAATCCAAGGAATTAAGTTAAAAAAGTTATTGACCGCTAAAGTTCTTGCTTATACGACATTTTCACTCACAACCGTTTCGCAAGAAATACCTATACATATATTGTTAATATTATGAAGAATTTGACTTAATTTGGGTTTTGTATTATGTAACACTATACTAAATGTGCGTCAACGTTGACCTTACAATGTTCACTTAAATATATATTTGTTTTCGCGATTAATGAATCATTGTCCAAATATGGTATGATGTGCCGTAATTTTTGCAACTTTTAATAGCGTGCGAAGGTGCTACACAGAAGCCTGTCCAAACCAGAAGAAAGCATAATGGAAATGTATTTTGTTTTCTATGTTTGTTGTTTAGTCTTCGATCTGCGAGTTTCAAAACTATAACAATAGTTTACAAATATTGCTATTTAAATAAAACTTAAAAAAAACCGACTTCCAGGCACTAAAATGTAAAAAATAACTAAACAAGCGTTTTCATTTAGAATAGATACCTAATCAGATAATTTCGAAGTCGGTGCCAGCCGATGGAAAGCAAATCTAATATATTTCGATACGTAAAATACATATTTACCTATTAGATATTCATATCTTAAAAACCTCCTCCTCCTCCTTTTTGGAAGTCGGTTAATAACCTTCTTAGTAATTTTACGACCTGAAAATGTGTATTAATAGATATGCACGAGCTACAATCGTTTTACAGATTAATTATATAAAAAAATTAATTAATGTATTTTTTATCAACGTTACAAATTCTTAAATGACTATTTACTAAACAGTAGGAAAGATAATCAAAATATTTTAATAAATATTTATGTATGTATAATAGAAAAAACTGATAAATCGCTGCGATAAAAAAATTATGATATAAATGAAGTGTATCTCATAAAATTTTATCATAAAATAAATGATATCTGATAATGAATAATTCCAGAATTTCCCATATACCTATATCCAGCGTTGTAAATTGTTAAAAAAATGGAAAATATCATATTTTGTTAGTATTGTTTAATGTAATAGGGTGACTACAAATGTATCTTAAATTAATTAACAAGAATATTTCAGTTATCTTATAAGAGGAATTTTTACAAAAAATACACATCTTTACAATTTATATTAGGTATATTACAAAATAGATAAGGAGATAAAGGATATATTATGTAACTACATTAAGGTAATTATTATTAAAAATCGTAGTAACCTAATCCTTTCCTGAGTAATATAAATATTTACTTTTTAATTAAAAAGGCTAGCCTGACCTTAAAATCTCTTTAAAGTTCCCACCTTTAAGAGTGGATTTTTTCCTGTTTATATGAGACCACCCATGAAGTACCAGTTTAATACAACAAAAATATACAAACAGATAAAAAATATGTAAGTCATCTATTTTGAAATCACATATATACAGTTTAATTTTTAAAAATAATATATGAAAATTAAAATGATTTTATTGTAAAATAATTAAACGAAAAATGAAATCATATGCCTAAAAATATATAATGATGTGATTAATATCATTTAGTGAATAACTATAGATAATATTTCTGGAATTATGATTATTTATATGTAAACACTTAAATATGAGTCAAAATATGTATTATGTCAAAGTCAAAATTAATTTGTAAATAATACTACCGGTTTCTTGTATTGATCTTTACTTAGTAATTTATAAATACCTAGTGCAAACACTTCCTTTGGAGATTTGTTTGTATAATCACAAACTGTTTTTTGATTGTCGATTCAATATTTTCAAGAAATAATAATTTAAAGTCATTATTTTCCCTTATTTTGAATTTTCAGTGCCTGATGATATCGAGATATGATGAGACCCAATATACTGAGAACTCCTTAACCGAAGATGTCATTTATACTTTTACTCCACCCTAGCATGGGGATCTAATCACTACACCAACAGACAGTTAAATACATAAGATATACAAACAATACGAAATGTATGTACATTATATGTGATACTCGCGAGTTCGCCAACAAATATGTAATATGAAGTAATCCATACTAATATTAAAAATGTGAAAGGGTGTTTGTTTGTTTGATTGGCGTGATTTGATTTTGTGTGGAGATAGTTGGAGAGCTGGAGAGTGACATAGGCCACTTTTTACCACGGAAGATTTGCTCTTTCCCACGGGAAAACACGTTATAGTACAATCCAAAAAAATATTTTTGATCAGAATTACTGAAACTTGGTAAGTATAAATGCTCTTTAATACAGTTAATTAAATACGTGTTTTAGCATTTTTCGAAATTTATCCCATAAGGGGGTAAAATAGCGGATGAAAGTTTGTATGAAACCTACCATTTTAGTTTTTTTTTGTAGTTCCAGCGCGAGCGAAGCCGCCGGTTCTGCTAGTACTTGTATAATTTCTACACTATATATAGCCTCATGCAAATGGAATATTCCTTTTTAACTTAAATTCATCTCAGCTAGGCTACATGGAATTACACAGACACTTAGGTAACTTTAGTTATAAAACAAAGTATTAAATAGCTTATAACAATACCCTAAAGCAGCGATCTCACTTAAATACGGACATAAATCATTATATTTATAATGTGGGCAAAAACAATAGTTTCGAGAGATTCCCATGCAGCGATCCCACGGCCCTGATGACACGTTACCCAATAGGTTAGGGTCAAAACAGAGGCGTTCAATGGATCTGAAATCGTCATGATGTTTGGAAATACGTCATCGTTATCGTGTTCATTTTTTACAGCACTCGAGTAGTTTTGCATAAAACTGCTAGCATTAATGTAAGCTAAAATATTTTTAACTTCTGGCTCAATAATGATTATATTTACGTCGCAGGTAGATTGTATAATTCGGCATTATAAAAACGGCGCGGTTTGATTGCAAAAGCTTGTTGGTACGAAAAATGTCACTACCAATAATTGCAAATATTATTACACTAAATAAAAGGTTATAAAATTAGCTATTTATCAAAACCATAAGCTATTTTGTAAAATACCTTAACGAGGTACAGAATGTTGTCATGACGTTATGTTCGATGATATATTTACTATAGGCTTGCTGACAGTTGATTATTGTAGGTAAAGAAGGTTTTCGTTAGATTTGTTTTCTTAATCTCAAAATCAAAAACCCTTACTACCCATAGTACTATATTTTACAATCAAACGTTCCACAATTTGCCTTAGTCATTTTACACACCAATAAGCGTTTGCAAACAGGCGCTGTTTGTATAGTGACGAATCGTACGATATGCCTATGACATCTGTTTTAGATCTTGCAGGATTAAACAGTCGAATAGCTTTTAGTTTTTATGGTGTTGTCATTTCGGTTATTTAACCTGCTTACTTATTTAATTCTCTAATCTTGAATGAAACAATTGATTTATTAGAATTATGATGTACATATTACGCAATATTTTTTATAGCTTTAGTACCTACAAGCGACTCACCCTCGCTTCGCTCGGGTACGTCCCTATACACACTTTCATCCTCTTTTACACCCCCCTAAAGGAATGATTTCTGGAATAAAAAGTATCCTATGTCCTTCCCAGGGTTTCAAACTACCTTCTTACCAAATTTCATCTAAATCGGTACAGTAGATAGAGAGATTACCCCCCTACAACGTCACAAACTCACAATTCACAAACTCACAAACTGTACCTCTTTATAATATTAGTATAGATATGAAGTAATGTTAGCATTGTTGTTGTAGGAATAATGCTTACATAACATTACGTATAAAATGGCAATTTGTAGGCCTAGTAACATTTAAATTCATTATCATATTACATACTATGATTTTGTATATTTTTAACTCACGTTTAATTAGTAGTAAAAAAAATTATGAATTTGTTATAACAAAAGTAGGTACTTATGTTTTGCCATTTAAATAAATAATAACTCTCAATTAATTATTGACAATAATAAAAAACCCGACTGCGTAAAAATCGAACTAAACACATGAAAACAAGTTGACCAAGAAACATAGTATTATACAGTCGAAGGAATATAGTAAAATCCATCACGCACGCACGCACGCACTCACACACAAACACACAAATACTTTTTTTAAATGTGTGAACTAAATAAACGAAACGTCTCGCTGTTACATTAGTTATTAGGAAAAGTTAGAAATGAGAGATATTTATTGAATTACTGTTTTTATGTTTGTATTATAATTAAGTTTTTATATGTTATTTAATTTTTAATATTAAACTAAACTCGTAAACAATAAAGATTACTAAAAGTTCATAAAGTAATATGAGCCTAATTTAAAACTTTTATTGAATTACAACAATTAAAAGAAAGTTATGTCCTTCCAGTGAATTTTATATTATTTTATTCAGTTACAATAAAACGCGAACATAAATGATTTTAACTGTATCACGTCAAAAACTAAAGTTATCATCACATTTTATTTTCTAGCTACCCACAAGTTGGTTAAATTCATTGCAATATGTTGATGCAGTGTAGTGTTTAATTTAATGAATAATTGTTTTTAAAATGTCAAAAAGGTTGTGTAAAGTAAATCCTGACCGTTTCTGTTACGTTTGTGGTGAACTCATTATATTTAAAAAGGAATATCCCATAACGGAATCACTCAAAGAAGCATATTTTTGTAATTTTATAATATCGGCCTCTCACCAAGACAATAATGGAAAGGTTTTACTCCAACACTTTAATTTTTTTGAGCAAAATTATCTAAAATTGGGACCAGGCCATGTTAAGTGACTATTGCTGGTCTATACATATGGCTATAAGAGACAGCTGCAAATAAATACAAGAAAAAAGCTAAGGCAATAATACATTTTTAATTTTTTAAATATTTTTGTATGTATCTTTTTTTTTTGTAAATTAAAATAAATAAATATTTTGGAAATTTGACATGTTGGATTATTTAATTATATTTTTTTTTACTCAGTGCACCTTAATTGTTAAGAAAAAATACTTTTTATTTCAAGGACAAAAACCATGTAAAATAAAGAATATTTTTAATTAGTAATATTATGAAGTTAATTAAAAAATATTACACCCTGTAAGGTAAAATATAATGTGAATAAGTAGTAATGCTAAGTGCTGACTGTTTTCTATTTAATTTTATTTTCCACTATTTCTTTGGGCAGGGTTAGCCCAGTGGTAACGGTCTCGCTTGGGAAACTGAGTGAAGCGGTTCAAATTTCGAGTCTTGTTCCTCCGAAATTTTCATGTGCGAATCATTGCTAACATGAATACCACTTGTCTTACGGTGAAGCCTAGCAAGTTTTCCAAAGGCATGTGAAGTCCGTCAACCCGCACTTGGCCAGCTTGGTGGACTATGGTATGATCCCCCTCGTATTGAAGAGTGGCCCATGCCCAGTAGTGGGACGTAAAAAGGTCTGAGTACATACTTCTTTAGTACATTTTACCACTGTTATTATTATTATTTATTATAAATGCTAAAGTTTTTAATATTTGCGTTCGTATTTCGAACTCCTTCACGTTAAAATGGCAACAGGTATTTGTATGTTTATCCCACAGGCAGACTATGACCTGAGCTAACATATAGGCTATTGTTAGTAACAAAACATGCCAAAAGATGGCGCAGCCTGTATTTTGTTATAATATAGTAGACACATCCGAGCGAGCGATGGTAAGGCGCTAGCTATTTATATATAAAATATATAATTTCCTACCTAAACCTATTATCTTGTCTATAATGTTCATATTCATGATAATCATTCAGACATTCATGTTTTATGATAAAAAGATGCCAATCGAAATTTTCATTCTCATTTCTCATTTACCAAAAAAATTGGCACCAGCAGTCATAAGTCGCTCCGATACGTATACCAAGGCATTGGTAGCTGGAGCTAACAGTAACTCAACTCTGGTGTAAAAATGGGTTGGAAGTTTTAATGAAAATCTGTTATTTTTAAGTACGCAAGCAAAGCCGCAGGTAAATTCTAGTTATTTAATACGATAAAAGTATTTCATCCTTCTCTATGACTGATCATGATTGATGATTTTCTATTGACAATCCATGTTTCATGGGATGCCAGTCGACGTGTTCATTCTCAATTACCAAAGGTAACGGCAATCGTAAATCGGTCCGTCACGTACACCAAGGCCTTAAGGTGGCTGGTGCTAACAGATACTCTAAACACACGTGACCTCAGTTTACTGGGATAAAGCTGGCCCGACCTTGCATTACCATCTCAATATAGAAACGCAGATACTTAATAGATAGTAAATATACTTATTGACCTAATTTTAAACGTCATTTGTCTATACCAAAATAGATCTATTACATATTTCATAGCCGACAAGAGCGACTTGCATTGCTTGTAGATTTTCAATTTAATTATATAGTTAATAATTAAAGATAAATAGAAAATAAGGTATTTTTAAAGGATGTATCCACGTTTTTTTTATTGCTACTGACTTCTTCCTCTCTTGTACCAAGCGCGTCCTTCTATTCCATTTTCTATATAACTTAAGAAAATATTTTTTGTCATAAGCATTTATTTAGTTATATTATAGCAAAAACAGGCAAAAAGTAGAATATAATTGTTACAAAAATTAACCACATAATGAAATAAAAGTACTCTCTAATCTACAAACTTCTCATCAGGATTTGCTAATTCGTTGTTAAAAGAAAGAAGCAATTCAAGGAAGGAACACGCGGCCTTTATTCTCCATAAAATGTCATATTTAAAAAAAAAACTTTGTGAGTCGTCTTTATAATGAATTGAACCCACGACCTCTGCCTGCACATACAGTACCAAACCTTTACAGCGCATTTATAATGCAACGATTCTTATAATTAAAATTTATTACCACTTGTATTTAAATTTCATAGATATAAATAACGCTTAATATCGCATATACCTTTGATCTGCAGATGAAAAAAACGTATCACCAATACTCCAGTACGTGTCCGGAATCGCTTCCATTGTTCCTGTGCCTAAGATAACTATGACGTAACCAGATGTATTCATATATAAGACCAGCGCCTTTCTTAATAGGGTTGGTTAAATCATAGATGAATCATTGACGCTACATGAAGTACCACGAGAAGGAATTTGACGACACGTCTGGCTCAATTTGTAGTGACCCTACTTGCTGTACCAGCGGTCGCGGGTTCGAGTCCCGCTGGGGGCATTCATTTATATGATGAGCGCGAATATTTGTACTTCAAACATAGGTGTTTATATTTATATTTAATATGTATCTATTTAAAGTAATAATATATGTGTAGTGTATCAACTATCTTTTTTTTTTTTTATAGTTGGGAAATCCTATTACGGATACCACCCGACTTCTCCCGGGGTGGTTATGTGGAGAATCTCCGGCTAATGAGACCGGCATACCCACTAAAACCCAACTTCCCCCCCCCCCTGCCGCCATGTGGGACGTCACGGGATCGCTCTCGCATACAACCGCGACGCCCCGACGGTTGGCCGAAGCCACCAACCATGAGGCCGCCCCAAGCGGGACAACCCCATTATAGGAAGACTCTCAACCCAAGAAGAAGTGAGGCCGCTCCTAAGTCCACTCTGCTGATCAGAGAAGTACCCGGAGCAGCCCCACACCACACAAACACCGCCCACCGAAGTGGGCAACCTGCAAAAATAATAAGCCCCACCCAAATTGGGCAAACCCCCCAAAGACGCCCGCGAACGAGCCCAAACACAAACGGCTGCAGGAGAAAAGGATGCGACAACGCCGACACTCCCCTTCCCCTGCAGCCCCACCGCGTCCACCATCAACGGTGGTGGCCCCGCTAGGCCGCGGGAGATAGGGACGAGCGGCGCATCGCCATACCGACACTCCTCTTCCTCCGCGGCCCCCCTACTGTCGGCCCACCTCCGGACCAAAATGGCTGCCGACATCCCTCGCCATACGCAGGACCACCGAAATGGCCCCGCTCCAGCCGCCGCACCGACGGGCTAGCCTCGGCAGTGTGGCCCGCGCAGCACCTCCTACCGCAAAACGGCCGGAGACACCGCGCTACCTCCAAGAAGGAGACGGCGCCCTCTAACGCCGCTCCCTCAGCCTCCCCTCCTGGCTGTTGGTCCGCGCCGGATTACTCCGGTACCACAAGCTCCTGTTGGGTCCAAACAGGCGCGAGTTATGTTCCCCTATCCGCCACCCGGGGACGCGTCCGGTAGCAGTCAGTTTCTGCCCCGGAGTGTATCAACTATCTGGTATCCGTAACACAAGCCTCGTAGCTTACCATGGAACTAGATGGTGCTGTGTCTTAATGTCCCAACATATTTATTTATATAATTATATTTATTTTCCTACAACATCAAAATATGTAAAAGGTTAACGTAATTTACAACATCCGAAGTATAATTTTACTTTATGTGCAATCAAAAATATTTACAATTTTTAAGTTAATTCTAAGTCAATTTAATTATAACAATTTATTTACAATTATTAAAATATTTATCTACTTAACAATACATTTACTTAATATTATTTTTATTAGCTTTTATTAAGATTATATTTATTATACTTTATTATTATATTATATTATATTTATTGTACTTATTTTATTATACTTTCCATTATATTTACCAACAAATAATTTTAAAAATTATCCAATTTCATTGCACACCTAAAACATTCTTAGACAACGTTAACAGATAAAATGCTGTAAGTATTACTGTCAAATACAATTTGTGCAATCAAATAAATAAAGAACAAATATAATATAATAAAGTAAACAAATAAACACGTAGATACATAACATAAAGTAAATATTTCATCAACAACCCTGCGACAGGAAGGCATATTTAAAAACGGCGCTCGTCTGGCCATCGTCTGCGCAGCGTATGCGCGCCGCATCCTTTCCGCCGGTGCGTGTCAACAACGCTTTAGGAATGCTGGGTGCAATGTACTGGACTTGTGAACTTATTGTCTTTGGAAAACGCTTGTTTTCATACATAAACCTGCACCATGATTTTATTGTTAGTAGCCTTTTAGGTTTTTTTAATAGGTTTTTAAATTTGTATATTAACTTTTGTCATTGCCTTTGCCCCGCTACAGCTAAGGTTTTTGTAGAGCTTAATTTAATCGATTAAATGCCTAATATATAATATACTCTAATATATAGAGCTACTGTTTGTATTTTGTAATTCATTCATGAAATAAAAATTTAATAAAAATTACACTTAACGTAGTGAGTGAAAAAGGTGGCATCTGTATTAAGCCTATTTAGGGGTTAAAGGGTTGTTTCATATACTTTTTTTTATTAAAACAATTTTCCTCTTGCATTTAGGAGGTGGTAATAATGAACATATTATCTCACAGAGGACTAATAATGTGATGGCAACATCCCTATCGATTCATTGAATTTTTTTTTCTATCTCCAACGCCAAGTTAAACGTGCACTTAAATAGAAATATTTGCAACTTTAATCTGTATCCCGCATCTCAAGACTCAAATATGTTACAACTAACCACATCGGTCATTCATAATAATAATAGATTTAAGTATATGAGGCTATCATGTGTAGGGCTCGTATAATTTATATAATATATTAACCGGATATCGTGTACAATGTCAGTTAGTACAAATACAATGTATTGCGTTCCGGTATGGTGTAACATAACGTGTAATTAAAGGCACGTCATAGTCTCAAACTGGCAGTACTTTTATGTATGTACCTAACTTTGACAGTTATTAGGTACATTAAAGTGATAGTAAAACAGAATACTGATATAGTCTATATCTATACATATAATAAAATTGTAACTAAGCCGAATCTGTACATTAAATATTTTTTGGAAAATCTTATTGCAATAGACGTTCTTATCGATGCAGAGGCCGAATCTATAGTTTTTAGAATGTTTGTCTTTCTGTCTGTCTGTCTGTCTGTCTGTTACCGCATCACAGATATACCACTGGAGAGATTTTGATGAAATTTGGTATGGTAATAGCTGGTTATCCGGGTCAACATATAAGATACTTTTTACCGCGGGAAAATATCTCACTTCTGAGAAAAAATACAAAAACTGCAATGTAAGAGTATACTAATATGTAAAACCTAAGAATTTGGTTTTTGGTCATCTGGAAGAGCCGCGGGCAATGCTAGTACACTATAATAAAATTGTCTTTAAAAATCTGAGTAGGCCATTTTATTTTTAGTCTCGATATAAATAAAGCCTAATATATTTATAGTTTATACCAAGTTCTGTAATAAACGTGGGGAAGTAAATGTTTTGAACACTGCGTCTTACCGGTTTAAGCGCTGATTTTTGAAGATTATTATATAGGATATAAAGATATACTAGTGTACTATGTTTTTGGGCAGTGGTAGCCCAGTGGTAACACGCTCGCTTGGCAAACTGAGTGAAGCGGGTTCAAATCCCGAATCTCGCACCTCTGATATTTTTCACGTGCGAATCAATTCTAAGATGATTACCACTTTCCTTACTATGAAGAAAAATATTGTGAGGAAACCTGCATGTGTGAGAGAACCTAGCAAGTTTTCGAAAGACATGAGAAGTCCGCCAACCTGCAATTTTTCTGCGTGTTGGACTATGGCCTGATCACCTTCAAATTAAAGGGAGGCCCGTGCCCAACAGTAGGACGTTAAAAAGGACTGAATACTATGTAAGAGTACATTTTTTGCACTACACATACCGACAGACGAAAATAAGTTTTATATTGAGATATTTATACGCAATGAAAACTAGAGAGAAGTGAAATCGTAAGAGTATATATATCTAATCTAAATATTATCTTACTGTCGTTTATAGTCCACGCCGGTACAGCACTTGAATAAACTTCAACGTTGAGTAAATCATTAATGCCTTTGTTCAAACGTTTCATAATTTATTTAGTGGAATAACCTTGAATTACTGGGTGATATAACTGAAGGAGCTTCATTTACTTTCTGCTGCCGTTATATTAAAGGTGAAGTTACATACCTACGTCCTACATATGCCATAAAGGCGAGATAGAGTTGAGTAAACTATAAATTTTCAAATCGAAAAACTATACATATAAAAATAGCGAGTCACTATCCCTCCGGTCAGATTTGTCCGTTGGTACGTTTTAACAGATAGTATAGATTTCTCAGAGATTAGATATTATTCCGCAGTAAAAAGTATCCTAAATGTTGATCCGGATAACCAGCTATCATAATACCAAATTTCATCAAAATCTGTCCAGTGGTTTTCTCGCGATGCGTTGCAACAGACACACAGACAGGTAAAAATTCTACCTTCTCTGTATCGATAATAACGTCTATTTTTCGAGTCGATCAGTCGAATTTCGCCCAATATTTTTATCATACTGCGTTCTGTCATGAATTTTTAAACCGTTTTCATTTAATTGGTTAATTCGTTGTATATGGGAATGAATATATGATCTTTACATTTGACTTTTAGTTTATGTAAATTTTTGTTCCCCTCTTTTTATAATAGATTTATGGGTACTTTAGATGTCAGCACATTAATTAATTAATGAGCAGACAAAAATTATATAAAGAAAAGTTTCAAAAGAAGACTCCAAAGGTCGCGCGATACTTTGAGTATCTGTGGCAGATATCATATCAAAGGGATAGATAGAATTAGTGAGAGAACTATAGTAACAAAAATGGCGTGCTCAATTAGCACGTTGATTGATGGAGCCGATAAGAGTCAGGATAGAAACCATATTCATTTAAACGTAATATAGGACCCATACGGCACAATAGATTGACAGCTTTAAAAAAGTAGCAAGCAACAGTTAGATGAGAGCTGCCTAAGATAAGGATAGCTGGAGCTCTTCGAAAATCTTTTTTTTTTGCTAGTGGGGTAAGCTAAGACATATAAAGGAATTTGTGCTACACTTGTTTATTTATACCGAAGTAAAGGTAAATCAGTGGGATAATTACATACTTAGTGATATTATAAAATTGCGGATTGAAACAATGAAGCAAGCAGCAAATAAAATTGATTAAAAAACAAGCAAAAGTTACAGTAAGGTACAGTGAATAAGGTAGATTTTAAAGTTTACTACATTTAGGATCTCAATATTTTGGCATTCGACATTTCAGATAATCCTAGGAATAAATGAATACAATATTTATTTACAATCAGTTAAGATTGTAAAATCTTCTCCATATTTATACACTTTTGCGACATCCGCTTTGTTTAAGGAACACACAACGTTTTTGGTAAACTTTTTCATCTACATAGTATGAAATTATGTATCTCTAACTATAATCTTAATTAAGACTCGGTCACGGTGTATTAATACGCTTAGTGATTACTATTACGTTTTCAAACTGTTTCTTGGCTCGTTGATTTTTAAAGCTGGCGCCGATGGTAAGGTTGCTTCATATGGACGTTCAAATTAAATAATAAAATCTTACCTGTATGCTTTTAACAATGTTTTATGATATGCTCTTCCGGTTTTGCTGGTCGAGTTAATCGTACGTCGCAGACACATTAATTTTTCCAGAATTCCCATTAAATGTTAAATTTTAAATTGCTTTATGTTATGTTAACGTTTAGGGGGCTTAGAAATAATGTCATTATACAATTGTTGAAGAATAGAAATAACAAAAATCATTACGTTATAGAATCATAATATGGCATCTCCATATATTTTTATACATTGCTACTTTTCTATGATTTTAGAATTATATCTTGCCTAAGCCTCTATGGTGGATAGGTGTAGTACCAAACAACCTTTTATGTATTACCGTTTACGTTTGCTAATTATATTACTTTTAAATACTATTACTAATACACAGATTACTCTTATAACTTAATGTCACGAGAAATAAAGAAGACATGAGGAAGGTTTATTCGCGTCCGACAGCCAGGCGCGAAGCTAAGAAATGCACTGGGAAGCGGCCCACCTCGGTGGGTGGTGTTCTAGTATACAATGCGGTTGTTCCTGGTACTTCTCTGATAGCAGAGTCGACCGTTGGAGTAACCCCATGATTATTATGGCCTGCCGTCGGCGTGGTTGAATGCGTAAGCGATCCTGCGACGCCCCATTAAGACGAGGTTCGGTAGAGTTTCGGTGTGTAGTGGCTTTGCCGGTGAGTCCGACATAACCACCTGTATTCATGGTATGAGTAAATGCATTTTCCAACGTTAAAAAAAGTAAATACTCGTATTAATTGTCTATAATTTAAGCATATGCTATTATATCTCCAATTTATATTTTGTGTGAAATCCTGTGGCCTACAATAGAGACTATCCTAAGAAGGGATGTTTTTAATAATGTAATTCATCAATGTCATCTTAATTAATAAGTAACACTTTAATGTTTAAGTAAAAATAAAAAAGTAATTTTTAACAAAAATATCAACGGTTCAATGTATTCATAATATTATGGATGCAAGATGCGGTTTATTTAAGGATACTGTGGTTTTGTTGACTCTGAACTAATTTTTCTTGAGATGAGATGAAACTTTCTAATCAATTTCCAAAATTGACTGAGAGTTCCAGTAGCAAATAATAGTATGTACAAAAAGAAATAGAGAGCTTTATTTTATACTAGCGATTCACCCTCGCTTCGCTCGGGTTCGTTCCTACGTTGATTTCTCATACAAACTTTCTTCCCCATTTTCACCTCCTTAAGGGCTGATTTCCGAAATAAAAAATATCCTTAGTCCTTTCCAGGGTCTTAAACTATCTTCTTATCAAATTTCATCTAAATCGGTCCAGTAGTTTTTGAGTTTATTCGTTACAAACATACAAAAATACTAATCTTTCCTTTATAATATTAGTGTAGACTTGTGTACGTCCTCAGGGAAGTCAACACCTTAAAAACCATCAAAATTTACTCGAAATACCAGAACTGACAAGAAAACAATAAATAAAGCTAATTAAAAAGCTAAAATACGTTCATGTTAAAAAGTCATTTAAAATTAACTAAGTTAAATAGCTGTATCCAATGTGAAAACACCTTAGCTAGAGTTAAAGGCGCGTGCGCACGCGATATACTCATATTGCAACGTCAAAAGTCGCCCTACGGAACATGTTCGGTACTTATTTATTCTCGCCTTTTCTTTGATCATAGTCTTGTTTATTATAATCTATTTTTTTTAAGTTATGGTATTAAAGTACTGAGTATAGCAATTAGAAAGTTAGATACAATAGGAATATTGGAATACTATCGATTAGAAAACCACTCGGCCATATCAGCTTCCAGTGAATAAGTAGAGATTTTTTATGATTTTGAAGAGAAAAAGGGTGATTGATATTTACTTATAATGGACATTGAGTATGTAAACGAATGAGAAGTACAAACTAAACGGTCTATCACTTCAGTCATCTCTACGATCAATTAATGCCAGTGCTGCATATCTAGCATCTAAACACTCAAATCTGTATATCTAACGTTTTAATGTATAATTCATCTTCAAATTAACGGTCATACTATTCATTTTTTGGTGTTTTCATGACTTAATATATGTATAAATGCGAAAAGTGAATGTGTACGTTTGTCTTCTTCACGCTGTAAAAGCTCAACAGATTTGTGTGTTTAGAATGCAGATAGCTGGATATCATCCTACATAAACAAAAAGGCTACCTCACTACGAAATGTTATTTTTGTATCAGCTTACCACAAAAGTATCGAAGCAGTTGAAAATTAGTATGTAATTATACTATGTTTCCTAGTTTCTACTCCGACCAATTAAGTTTCAGTAGTCGTGAAATAGTAACAAAAATATATCAACGAATTTTATTTTTAAGTACTTAAGCTATCTGAGTAAACAAAAATGGTAATGATATTCTTCGGTTGACATTAATTTATGTATAAATAGAAAAACTTTTTGTTCAACAATTTTCTTATATGTATAATTTATATCTTGAATTAAGTACTTCTTTGGTCTAATTAAAAATACAAACGCTATTTAAGCGCTCGAGCTTAAACATTATTTAAAGTAGAAAATCATTAGCCTTTTCAAAATGCGGCTTAAATATTTATAATATTCAAACATAGCCATTGAAACGTAACAGTATTTCAATTACAAAAAACTTTTATTATTCTTATTTGGTACCATACCATACCATGTCGTTTGATTTAAAATGCCTTACCTTATGATACATATTACCATACAATAATAAATATCTACAATAAAAAATATAAGAGAAAGAAGACTCTGTATCGCCACACTATATATTTGTGTTTCGTAATAAAATAGGAATTTATATTCTATACGTTGGAATCCCTATTGCACGTACAACTCACACTTGGCCAGTGTTTATTGTTTGTTCTTTTGTTTCAGCAGTTACTGATAAAAATCGGTGTGAAATAAAATACGTGTACCAAAACAAAATTTACAGAAATATTCTTTAATAAAAATCTTAACGCTTATCTTAATACTTTAAATTTTATATTCTAACTAACGACTCAACCTCACTTTGCTCGGGTTCGTCCCTAGGTACTTCACAGTAAGTATGGAATAGATATACTATATAGCCTTTAGTCTTCCTCAATAAATGGGCTATCTAATGCAAATAGATTTTTGGATTCGAATAAATAGTTCCTGGGATAAGGACGTTCAAACAAACAAATAAAAAAACTGCCTCTTTATAATATTATAGTACAGATTAAAAAACTATGGTAAAACACTGATCAACTGATTATTTCTCCACGTGTAATAAGACTTTTGAAATATTGATTCATAGGATAAATGAACGGTAGCTACCACGGTTGGTCCTTGTCGAGTTGTCTATAGCAACTGTGCTAAGAGTGTACGGAAAACATTTCGGAAATATGTTCTAATAACAAAATTAAGTATTTGGAATTTCAAAATTCTCGCACTTCACAAGGAAAAGTATAGACGAATTTTAAAGTCTCTGTCTGAACTAAAAGATAAACTTACATTTCGATCGACTTGAAGATATTACTTATGTATATAAATTGATCTCAACGTTTTACGCGCTTTCCAATATAATCGGGGTCGTATATGGATTTTGTGTAATAAATACAATTAGAAACAGAAACGAGTGGAACCGCAGGCAAAAACTACTTAATGAAGATTTTGTCACAGTCTAACTAAAACAGAATGTTCATAATTATATACTTTTTAACTCATAATACTTTCTTACATTTACGCGAATGTTTGACATTTTTAAATAAAACTATCTTTTCGGATTATTTAAAAATACTTTTTAACTCATTAAAGATAATAAAAAAAATGATCATTTTTAAAGTACTAATTATTATACCTTTAAGAGTTCGTCCATGCATAGGAGTAGAATTTTATCATGAAAACTTAGTTACTTTTAAACTATTTTGACCTGTGCTTAAAAAGATGAAAATTAGTTTATTTGGCCGGAAATCACGTGACATAAACCCAAAAAAAACATACATTTGAATTAAATGCATTTATAATATATCCTCCTCTTTTGAGTTGTTTAAAAATCAAAATAAATTCTTAATGTATACAGATTTTTATCAATTTTGAGATAAGAATACAACTATATTATGAAAAAAAAAATTATCGCTCTAGGTAACATTTGAGCATTGCACAATTAGTGACAGACAAAACAATGGCGGTGGCATATTATTAGAAAACTACTAATAGAATATTCACGACGTAATCTAGACATAGGCATCCACTGCTGCACTATTTTCATCAAAATTTTACATAGTATAAAGAAAGCATCGATGTAACTTGTGCAATGATTTGCAGTAAAGATTAATGTATTTAGTATATAGTATAGGAGACACTATGGCCTAGTTGGCAGCCTGGTCGCGCCCACGAGGAAACCAACGAAATGCCGTCGCCAAGGGGTATTAAGGTTCATTTCTATAGCCTGTCATGTACATACTGTACATTGTTTTTCCTTTGATTTGAAATAGAAAATATGCCCCGAGGAAATTAAGAGGTTTAGATATTAAGAGGTTGTTTGTTTTAGACTAGGATTTTATGGGGTTAGAGATACATAGACTTAGTTGATTAAACACTTGTTGCGTTAGAAGCAATTATTTTTTCAACTTTTACAGGATTTTGCTTAGGATTTGTTCTTATAAATGCCGGAAAATTAACAAATTGCATTTTTATCATTAATATTTCCAAGTTTATCTGCATAATAACTGTATTATAATTACTCAATCATTTTGTTAGGACCTAGCTTTCGTGTTTATTTATTAGGTTTAGGTTTAAAGTATTTATTTCCCATAAAAAGACAAAAAAACACTTATATGAGAGCATTTATCTTTAAAGCAATAAATACCGATACCAATAGCTTACCAAACTTATTACATTACACAAACAATCACTAATGCCACTCTCGCGGTACGCAATTCTAGCTGAAGTTCCTATCCTTTTTCATACACATTCAATTACGAATTCTTTGAAGTTTTCCTTTGCTCTCAGTTTCCCTACTTTGAATTTAAAATATCCCTAACGTATCTAAAATGGTCTACGATAGGGGGTCTGAAATACCCCCAGTACTTTATCGATCGCCAGATGGAGGGACGCGAATAGAACTCTTGAATAAAACTTGCCGTCCATAACATCTATACTAATATTATTAAGAGGAAAGATTTGATTTTTTGATTGTTTGTTTGTAACAAGTAGGCTCCGAAACTACAGAACCGATTTCGATGAAATTTGGTAAGAAGATAGTTTGAGACCCTGGGAAGGACATAGAATACTTTTTATCCCGGAAATCATCCCTTAAGGGGAATGAAAGTTTGTATGGGGAAGCACCCTATAGTTGCTAATATAGTTTTAGCGTTGCTCTTTTTAATATGCAGTTAATATAAACATGTGCCTTGGATCATGAGATGAGTGGCGTAAATCAACCAACGCAGAGGACTCGAGATAATAATAAAAGCAATTTTTAGAAAAAAAATAACAATTTAAATTCTTAAGTAATTAACCTTACCCTCTCTTTCTAGGGCCTCTAGTATTTGTAATAATTGTTGGCTGTGGCCCATTCCATTTTGAGTACAGAAACTTTCGCGATCTCTATACATTTTACTTGGTTGTTATTCACATTTTTCAATAAAATACTTTTAACATATTTTGTAAGAGCTTATATTTTTCCAAACTGTCTTTATAGCAGATTTCTACAAAGAGGTAGAGAAAGTGATGTTTGAGTAGCACTAAAAATTGCATTAGCCATACTATACATTTTACATCATCGTCTTGTAAGTAGACTAATATACTTAATCGTAGCGTAATGCTTTCAGTGGGCGATCGGTGAACGAACGCGGGCCGTATGATAAAATTAGATGTTTAAAATCGCTCTTACGTCTAAAGTCATATGAACGCGAAGCAACAGTTGGATTTAAAATAAATACCTTAATTATTTTGAATGGATATTAAATTTAAAAGCAGGTAAATTTAATATTTGTAATTTCCATCTACTTATAATGAAAATAGAACAGTCTGTGATTTTAATAGCTGCCTCATATAGAATACATAATATAGTTATTTGCGATCCAAAGTTCAAATAACTATTAAAATAATTTCTGTCTGTCTATCTGTTTGTATTCATTCTCTACGTAACGGCTGAACTGGTTTTAATGTAACTATCACTATTGAGTTTGAGTAAGAGCGTCACATAGTGCATAGGATATACGAGTAATATACGATGAATGATAAAAACTAAAAAGATACAAGAAGAACGATTTAAGCGATTTATTGAGACTCACTGGCAGATAGGATTTAGGTAACTAACATAGACTTTGGAAAAGGAGCAACAGGCAAAAGTTCAATGTATTAAATAAATTTGGTAAATATTTTTTTACAAAATCTGACTCTTTCAATTCCAAACATGACGGAACAAGCAGGAGCTATCTAAAGGTGGACACTGGATATATTACGATGACCTCGAACTGTAAATTCAAATCTACACGAGCTAATGACAGAAGTTAAATATGTAGTTGATTTTGAGTTTTAAACATCTAAACATTTTAATTGTTGTTATAATATATCAGCGACTCATATTCGCTCCGCTCGGGTTCGTTCCTAGGAACATTTTAACGGTTAGTATAGATTTCTCACAGATGAGATATTTTCCCGCAGTAAAAAGTATCCTATATGTTAACCCGAATGACCAGGTATCATCATACAAAATTTCATCAAATTCTGTCCAAAGGTTTTCTCGTGATGCGTTCCCAGACAGCCCGACAGACAGACAGAAATTCCAAAAACATTAGATTCGGCCTCGGTTTATCGGTCTATTTCAATAAGATTTTCCAAAAAATATTTAATGTACAGATTCGACTCAGTTATAATTTTATCATATGTATAGATTTTGTAATTAAAATGCGTAATTTAATCGCAATTTTTCTTCAATATAGGTACAAATTTAACCTTGTCACAATTTATATAAGCAGAATAAACAATTTATCTATTCTTTTTCTATAAAGACAAGGTCAATGGCCCACGATTTTTATATTTTTTTTATACAACAATGATACATGGTTTGCTTAAGGAAGTCCATTATTTAACCTACTTACTTAAGAATGATTACCACAGACAACTGTATAAACAGAATACTTTTATAAAGATCTGTCACATATAATCAGTTAGGAAATATAGTATCTTGTTTATACAATGGAAGACTAGAAATATGTTAAGGATATTTAAGATTTATTTTTTCTCATAACATTCTTGAAAACATGTGCAAATTTACTCAAAAAATAACGCAATTAAAGACATCATACGCGTACTATCCACGCTAAAAGCCATTTAAAATAATGATCAAATTTTAACTTGATAAAAAGTCTCCATAGTGCAATGTTTTAGACTGCAATCTAACAACCGACATATCCTAACAACAAAATGAAAAAAAAAGAATAAATGAAAGATATGGCCACTTCATTGTGCCAAAACACTTTTTCATTTTTATAACATAGGGTTTGTCCCTAGACAATAACAAATCTATCCCACGGGAACCGTACAATTTTCCGGGATGAAAGTAACCTATGTGCTAATCCAAGCTATAATCTATCTCTGTACCGAATTTCATCCAGATCCGTTCAGCCGTTATGGCGTGATAGAGTAACAAACACAAGTACAATCATCCTCACAAACTTAAATACCTATAATATTACTATAGATATGGATGTTAACTAACCAAATAATTACGATTAGTACCAATTAATGTAATAAGTTTTATTGCATGATTGTAATTGGAAGTTGAAACTCTTTACTCCAGCTTCATATCCATTCCACACTTCATCACCTCTACATTGTTAATAAAAGGTAAATAAAAAAATTGTCTATACACGATATAGACAATGAAAAATTTAAAAAACAAAATCGTACATTGTCCCTAGATGCTACTTACTTATTTAGATCTGCCGTTCAAAGCTATAGCTTAATAATAAATGCTTAATTATAAAAATTCTAATGAGAGAGTACTCATTTAAATAATTATTTCCAAAATAATACTTAATTCGCTCACGCCCTACGAGTTTATGGAGTGTACACAAGTGAATGGCCCTAATTCATGATAATATTTGACTTATATTGTGGCATGAGAAACGTTATTTATCTTTGTTAGTATGTTTATTACCGATGTTGTGTAACGAATGAATGAAGGGCGGTACATTACACATTGTTTGGTTTTTTGTTGGATAAATAAAAATAATAAACAAAAATAATACATATATAATAAACTAGCGACTCACCCTCTTTTCGCTCGGGTTCGTCCCTAGGTTGATTCTCCATACAAACTTTGATCCCCATTTTCACCCCCTTAACGATTGATTTTCGGGATAAAAGAATCCTATATCCTTCCCAGGGTCACAAACTATCTTCTTACCAAATTTCATCTAAATCAGTTCATTAGATCCAGAGATTACCCCCTACAATGTCACAAATTCACAATTCACAAACTCACAAAATTTACCTCTTTATAATATTATAGTATAGATGTACAATAATTTGTCTGTAGGTGCGTCTTATTTATTACAGAAAGTCACAACTTACTTTTCTTTTATCAACGTAAATTTTTATGTATAAAAGTACAAACATAACCAATTTAAAAAATATATTACACAATAACGTCCTAAGTTAACTAACTTACTGTATATCTAATAATCTGTATCAATATTATAAATGTGAAAGTTTGTGAGCATGTATGGATGTTTGTTACCTACTCTTTCACGCCAGAATGGACCTGGATGAAATTTGGCACAGAGATAGATTATAGTCTGGAATAACAAATAGGCTACTTTTTATACCGGAATAATATACGGTTCCCGAGGGATGGATTTGTTTATGTTTTTCTAGAGGTGAACCCGAGCGAAGCGAGGGAGAGCCGTTAGTTTGTTCACCTATATAAGTACTATTTATTTTACAGTACACAAAGGACTTTGTTGATAAAACACTTTACTAATATATTTCTTAAATTACTTTTGGTCGAGGTAAATATTCCAAAAAAAGGTATGATGTCAAAGTGCAATAAGCGGCGAATCACATAGATTTAATGTATTTAAATAGGAAACTTGCCACGCCTCAAACATTTTCTCCAATGAAAGTTGTCAAGTTTTGATATGCTGCCCGACGTAATCGATGTAATCGCGACCAGTTGTAGGATAAATATATACAATTATGTAATAAACTGATATGGCTATATATTATAACGTGATAAATTACTCTTTTCATAGAAACTATATTTTCGAATTTTGTTAAGACGGTTCCATGTGTTACCGTGACCATGTTTGCTGTGAATTATTCGAAACGTTAGGAACAAAAAATCAAAATGGAACCGTAAAAAATCCAAAAAAAAGTTTTATTTAAAATCTATACATACTCAAGATATACATACTAAGCCGAATCTGTACATTAGATATTTTTTGGAAAATCTTATTGAAATAAACATTATTATCGATACAGAGGCCGAATTTATAGTTTTTAGAATTTTTGTCTGTCTATCTGTCTGTCTGTTACCGCATAACAGAGAATCCACTCGAGGGATTTTGATGAAATTTGGCATGGTTATAACTGGTTATCCGGGTCAACATATAGGATTTTACCGCGGGAAAATGTCTCATTTCTGAAAAAATATATAAAAACTGCAATGTAAGAGTATACTAATATGTAAAACCTAAGAATTTGATTTTTGGTCATCTAAACGCGGGCGGAGCCGCGGGCAATTAAATAGTTAAATCCTTTTGTTTATTTTAAATCATGCATGCATTATGTCTACAATTAAAAAAAATCATAAGTATAATATTAATTTTCCTTCGACATTTCACAAACCAGTAAACATCAAACATACGTAGCCGTTTATTCATTGAGTTTAATAGTATCTCTGCGATTATTTTACAGCGACTGCAAAACAAAATTGATGATAGTTATGGGCTAAACAATTTTTTTGATACTGTCATAATAATGACAATTCTATATTTTGATGACACGTTTGGCTCAGTTTGTAGTGTTTCTGTACTACCCTACTTGCTGTGACAGCGGTCGCGTGTTCGAGTCCCGCTGGTAGCATTTATTTGTGTGATGAACACGAATATTTGTACTCCAGTCATGGGTGTTTATATTTTTAATATGTATATTGTAAGTATTTAAAGTTGTGTATCAACTATCTGGTATATGTGTAGTGTATCAACTATCTGGTATTCATGACACAGGTCTCGTAGCTTACCATGGAACTAGATAATGCTGCATGTTAACGTCCCAATATATTTATTTATTATCAATTTTTATTGAATAACTAGCGACACGCCCTCACTCCGCTCAGGTTATCCCTACTTACGTCTTAACGGTAGTACAGATTTCTCAGAGATGAGATATTTTCCCGCAGTAAAAAGTATGCTATATTTGTTGTAGTTGACCCAGATAACCAGCTATCATCAGACCAAATTTCATGAAAATCTGTCCAGTAGTTTTCTCGTGATGCGTTCCCAGATAGACAGACAAAATTTCTGAAAACTATAGATGTGGCCTCTGTATCGATAATTATGACTATTTCAATAAGATTTTCCAAAAAATATTTAATGTACAGATTCGACTCAGTTAGAATTTTATTACATGTATAGACTATGTATAAAATAATAGATTAGGTATAATAGGTTGAATTGGAAATCGTTTATGAAATATTTCCTCTTATAATGAAAATCGCTAAATATTTGCAATTTCTGCAAGTGTGAAATTATAGATTACACTAAATATGTAAAACGTTAAGGAGCGGCATACATTTGATAAAATTTTCTTCGAATTAAAAAAAACTGACGTAATTGTACATTTTTTTATCTTTTTTAACCCAATTACCTATAAATTATTAGAATTGTAAATCTTTATCGTTTTGATAAGGTATCGGTGTAGTTTTAAGTATATTTTGAATCAGGCCAGCTTATCGAATTATTTTGACATATCATCTTTTCTATAATTGCCACGATTAGTAATAGCCTCGTAATTATATTTATATCTCAAAGGTAGCCAAATTATTAACTTTTATTGTTACATAAGCTATTAAACGTGACTTCCTCTATGACTATAATATATCGTACGTACGTGCATAATGTATACTATATAGTTATAAGTCTGTAAACAAATATACTATCGTGTACAAATATGTGCACAAACACAAGTATACTTCGGTGTGACACGACCAGTAAGAGTTATGCTTATGGCCCAGGACGGCTTTGCGGGCTCTCCGAGACACCAAGTACAAGTACACTTGTGTTTGTGCACATACTTGTGCACTATAATATTTTACTCAATATACATACATGTATGTATTATATTGCACAAGTATATGCATTGTACACAAGTGACATCTGGCTAGTCTCAATGAAATTGGCCGCCGTAGCCTAAAACGGTACGGAGGACATTATATATTAATAACGAAAAGATACATATCTAATGAAAAAAAAATTACTGTTATATATAAAAAAACATAATTCCTTCTACTTAGAATTTAACAATATTACCTTTAACGTGCCTTTGAAATGGTATGAATGAACCCTTTATCGTTTACCAATCATCGAGTAGCGTTTGTTCAGGCAATCTAACGTAAACTAATAGTGTGGCCACTCCTCCGATTTCCGGCTTCTACAAATATTGTGCTAACTTATCTTGTGTGTTACGAAACTTTATACTTTTCCAGTGCTAACGACTTTTGTTTCAGCAGAGACCTGTTCGCATTTTTAATAGCACTTATTGTTAGTGTGTTCAAACTCCGATATTGGAATGAATAGACAGTGGTAGTCCTGTGGTAACGCGTTAGTTTGGGGAAACCATGTGAAGGGGGTTCAAAACTCGATGCTCGCTTTTTCTTATATTTTCACGGGCGAATAGTTTTCAACATAATTATCACTTGCCTTAAAACGAAGGAAAACAACGTGTGGAAACGCGCGAAAGAACGCACACTTAACCAGTGTGGTAATGTATCTGAACACTCTACGGCTTCACCTGTTAAATTATATTATACGGATAAATTACTTGAAATGAATCCCCTTTTAAACAGTTATAAGCTCCAAGATGAATCAAAAACACACTCTTCTTAATAGAATATCTGCTTAATAGCAGTTATATTTCCTAGATCTGTAGACGTCGGTAACTCAAGTATCTATAATCTACTACTCGAAGCTAACTGAACCGTGTCTCAATATGTTAAAAAAATCATGTCGTTTCTTAAGTCTCATGAAGTTTTTACTTTTAAATAAAACTATCTTTTCGGCTTATTCCGCGGATTTATTTTGATTTTTGGTTACCGACGTTTCGAATGGTTTAAGCTAATCATGGTCACTGTAGAGACTAACTAAGGTTTGAAACATCTCAAAGGCATTATATACCTACTTGTTTATATACTATTCATATAAACTAGTATATAACATCTATGTTACGTTAACGTTTACGTTTACGATAGTTTTAATTAAAAAGTCAAATATTCGCGTAAATATAAGAAAATATTAAAATTTTACTTATTCGTTGCTCAAATCTAATTTAATTATAAAATACTTCGACAATGTGTTTTATAAAACAATAAAACGCTTTAATATTAGGAGATTGGAAAGAAAATTATAATGAAAGGTGCTTGAGCTCTTAAATTTAAATAAAATAATTTTAGATAATTAATTTAGAAACTTAATTTCATCAATTACACCTATCTCTAAAAAATAAAGATTAGCAAAATGCCGGATCTGCGCCTTCAAATGAACTTTAGCTTTGTAACATACGTACAGATTACTTACATTCACTTAACTTTTATATTGATGTATTACTCGGAGTGAGAATCTTATCAATCTTCAGTAGTCTTAGGCTTAGTGTACATAAGTATGAGAGTAGAAAGTTGCAATATACCTACATATATAATAAGGCATACCTTTCTATATTAACTAGAGGATGGGATTTGTTTATGGTTATCTCATGATAAAAAAGCAACTGTTAAATTACCCGCCTGCTCTTGTCAGGAGAACTGCCTTCCGAGCCGGTGGTAGATTCCTCACGGACCAGTGATGTCACACTGACATTTAATTTATATTCAAAAAATTGACGATTCAAAAGAGCTCGTAAAAGTCTACTTGAATCGATAGTTTTATATTATAAATGTGAAAGTTTGTTTATTTATTTGTTTGTTTGTTGGTCCTTCTTTTATGTCGAAACGGATTGGCGTGATTTTTTGTGTGGAGATAGTTGGAGGGCTGGAGAGTGACATAGGCTACTTTTTATCACGGGAGATAATCTCATTTCCGCGTGAAAACGCGTTATAATACAACCCGAAAATATATTTATGATCAAAATTACTTCAAATTTGGTATTAATGCTCTTTAATACAATTAAATAAATACATGTTTTAGCATTTTTCGTCCCATAAGAGGGTAAAATAGGAGATTAAAGTTTCTATGAAACCTATCTTTTTGGAGTGTTTTTTGTGTAGTTTTAGCGCGAGCAAAGCCGCGGGTTCTGCTAGTAAAGTATATTTTGATGCGAAACGACGTCATAGCATTTACTTTTGCTTGATATCGGAAACTGAGTGACGCAAACGTCATAGTTTCTTAGCGTCTAGAGAGCGTGGCGATGGAAACTTCAATCTAGGTTTAGATTTGCAATTTAGTTCTGTCCATATTTCACATTAAATGAAGTTTTGTCTTAATAAGAAGTATTTATTGAACAAAAAATTACTTACGATTTTAATAAAGAGAAATTGTAAATTGTTATCTAATGACAATCAGAAGTAAATCTAGAAGTATTTCGTAAATTTTAACAAATATTAGTAGGTATAAGTATTACTTGTTAGAGGTCGTGGTCGTGGGGTTTCGATTCCCACACGAAACGATTGGTAATTTTGACAGTAGGTATATTTTTTTTTATAAATAAGTTTTCCCTTTCGTTTAACGCAAGGAAAATTTCTTACGAGAAAGTCTCGTAGTGGGGGTAAGTTAGCGCATCTCAGGACACAATGGCCGACTTATCAACTAGCTAACACGGGGACGAAGTTGCCCTTCAAATATTAACCCTCAATATATATATAATGATACACTATCGGGTGATCAAGTTTTTGACAATCTTTATATACATCTATACATATAATAAAATTGTAAGTAAGCCGAATCTGTACATTACATATTTTTTGGAAAATCTTATTGAAATACACTTTATTATCAATACAGAGGCCGAATCTATAGTTTTTAGAGTTTTTGTCTGTCTGTCTGTA
Source organism: Brenthis ino (assembly GCA_921882275.1). Taxonomy (NCBI): domain Eukaryota; kingdom Metazoa; phylum Arthropoda; class Insecta; order Lepidoptera; family Nymphalidae; genus Brenthis; species Brenthis ino. The sequence continues at coordinate 10,546,305 of OV170228.1, read as the reverse complement.
CCGCATCACAGAAAAACCACTGGAGGGATTTTGATGAGGTATGATGATAGCTGGTTATCCGGGTCAACTTATATTTACCGCGGGAAAATATCTAATTTTTGAGGAAAAATGCAAAACTGCAATGTAAGAGTATACTAATACGTAAAACCTAAGAATTTGGTTTTTAGTCATCTAAACGCGGGCGGAGCCGCGGGCTATGCTAGTACATAATAAAAATAAAGCTATACTTATTAGAAGAATAAAACAGTAAAAAGTTAATGTACTTAGTGTTAAATCTCTCTGAAACATTACGTTTAAAGTTTAACCGTAACCAGCAGTGAATAATAAATAAATTAAAAATTGTCTAAAATCATGAAAATTATATGAATATTTTTATTTCATACAATTAGATATTGTATATTTAATTTTATGAAATTCTAGATTATAACTATTTTAAGAACGTAAATTAAGAAATAATTAAAATAAATTAAATCAAAAGTTTAAAAAAGACCAACAAAAAAAGGAACTAATACTAATAATAAACCTATTCATTGATGCCACTTTAATATATATGGAGTATGTTAATAAAGAGTTGAGTATCTTGCAAATTCATAGTAGCATTACGCCTAGGTTATATCATTTGGCAGGCAGTGGTAACCCAGTGGTAACGCGCCCGCGTGGGAAACCGAGTGAAGCGAGTTCAAATCCCGGGTCTCGCACCTCTGATATTTTCATGTACGGTTCATTTCCAACATGATTACTACTTGTCTTTCGGTGAAGGAAAACATCGTGAGGAAACCTGTATGTCTAAGAGAACCTAGCAAGTTTTCAAAACACATATGAAGTCCGCCAACCCGCACTTGGGCAGCGTGGTGGACTATGGCTTGGTTCCCTTCGTATTGAAGGGAGGCCCGTGCCCAGCAGTGGGACGCTAAAAAGGGCTGAATACATACATACATACATACATACATACATACATACATACATACATACATACATACATACATACTATAGCATTTGCAATGGTCATAGAAGTAAAGAGATACTAAATTTCGAATAGATTAAATCTGTGGAAGCTGCTCATATCCTTTTACCATCTAGAAAAGAGCTGATAGCCTGCAAAGGGCTAAACTGATTCTCTTGATTTATAGCTAAGAACACTCTCAATCGAGTCACCTTTCAAACAAAAGAACTAAATTTAAATCCGTTCATCCGTATAGGGTGCCACAGACAGACACACAGAAACACACAGTAAACTTATAACAGCCCTCTTTTTGCTTGGGGGGTTAAAACGACTCATTCGCTTTTAAGAATTCCTACAAAAACTATAGAAAAAATAAAAGGGCAAGCTTTTTCAGCTTCTATATTGTTTTCTATACATGTAATAAAATTCTGAGTAGAATCTATACATTAAATATTTTATATTATATATAGATGCCGAATGTATAGTTTTTAGAATTTTTGTCTGTCTGTCTATGACCTAATCACGGAAAAACCACTGGAGGGATTTTGATGAAATTTGGTATGATGCTGGTTACATATAGGATACCTTCTTTTTACGGAGGGAAAATATCTTATCTCTGAGAAATCTGTACTAAGCGTTAAAACGTATCTAGGGATGAGCCCGAGCGGAGCAAGGGTGAGTTGCTTGTACATAATATGTTATATAAATTAATAATTCCAATAAATATAAATGTCAGCCTATACACAGCGAAAAAAGAATTGTTATAAGGATATGATAAATTAAACATAGCATCTCCATTCACATGACTTGCCACTTAACTGCTTTTATTAACATTACAAAAGTTGTCAGAACATCAGTTGATTGCCAATTGCCATATTTGATGCCTAGGGATGTTACTATTATCAACTAAAATCGGAATTTGTCGAATAATATTTAAATAAAAACACTCCAACACTAGTTAAAAGCTATTAAATTTCATAATAATATATTTTTTTATATTTTTAGTACATTGCTATTAATGGAATTATAATTACTAGCTTTCTATTTTTTCTAAATACATAGATAGTTCAGTGCGTGCGGTCGTTCTCGTTGAAACGTAAAACGTTGAAATAACAAATTACTTAATTAATAGATAAATGAACTTAATACAGTATTTAAAAAAACATTTAAAGGTATGTATTGTATATTAAAAGCAAAGAAAAAACCGCCGATAAGATATTAAGCCTAACCCAAACTTTATATAACTCCTGTCGATTTGGCAAGTGACGTCACTATCCCGGTCGATAAGGGCGGAACTGTACAAGGTCACTGGCAGATAGTGCGTGGGATCAAGGACGTTGTATAGAAAGAGCGATCATTACATGTTTCTGCTGAGAATAAGGCTATGGAGTTTTTTTCTTATTATCAGAATTGCATGTAATCTATCTATACCTACATACATACAGGTAATAAAATTTTAACTGAGTCGATTCTGTAGATTAAATATTCCGTATATATAAATGGCTGAATCTATAGTTTTTAGAATTTTAGTCTGTCTTTCTGTCTGTCTATCTGTCTTTCTGTCTGTCTATCTATCTGTCTGCCTGTCTGTCTGCCTGTCTGTTGATATATCTTGTCTGTCTACGAACACAAAGGTACGAACCTATAAGCATGAGAAAACCACTAGAAAGATTTGATGAAATTTAGTATGATGATACCTGGGCATCCGGGTTAACTTATAGGATACTTATAGGATACTTATACTTTTTACTGAGGTTAAATACCTATCTCATCTCTGAGAAATCTATACTAACTGTTAAAACGTTCCTAGGTAGAAACTTGAGCGGAACGAGGGTGAGTCACTCACAGTTTTGTTAAATATTAATTACTGAATCACTGAATTTAACAATTGAATCTGTCTTTCTTGTGTGGTTAAAACAAAAATGAAACAAATTATAGGTAGGTACTTTTTCTAGATCCTATAAAGAAAATCTAAAAAATTTAATAATAAATGATTATTTATAATAAACAATAATTATTTTTTCTAAGAATTCCAAAAGGACTGTACATACAGTATTTCACAAATTACAATATTTCACAAACATCAAAAGATGTTTTAAAGTATTTTTACAGGTAACTGTGTATGACAGGATAATTCCTCTTTGTTAAAAATAAACCATTTTATTTAACGCCATTGTTCTTTTAACGGAGCTCCGTATTGTTTATTTATCGTTTTTATTTTACCTGCCCTTTAGAGGTTTTGAGCCAATGAAGATTTTGAGAAATTACGCGTTGCTTGCTGGATGTTTACAAAGAAAGTATTTTTAGCTTAACTAAAAAAGGAATTGATTTAAATTTAACTTTTTCATTTTTTAAATCTTTATACAGCTTTTGGGATCTTTACTTAAATAAGGATCGAAATAAGTACGTATAAAATGTATTAAAGCCGGTTTTAAATTGTGATTTTCAAAAAGAATTAAGATCTGATACTAAGAATCTTTTTAGCTAAATAAAAATTAAGTACCGTTCCTATAAACATATCGTTTAAAAATCAATATAAAGTACGCTACCTACCTAGAATTGGTAGAAATCAACAAAAAGCTTAACAAAGCTACTTCATCATCTTTGTTATTTTTACTGATGATAGTTGTTTTATTATCTTACAAATTTTGATCTATGGGTATTTGTAAAGGCAAATTACTGCAATAAAAGCATCGTGCGATTACAATTAGATTTTATTTTGACGTTACTATTATACCATATAAAATATTTTGTACGAAAGTTCTATTATAACTTAGTTACAGCATTTGAATATATTCATGAAGATTATTTTTACTGTAAAAAATATCACTTAAGGGGTACTTACGAAAACACAAGCTAGATTTGTTTTTATACCGGTGTTTTAAGGTAGTACCGTTTCAGTCAATACGCTTCCTGTAACTTAAATAATATTGCCCTAGTTACTTTATTATTATAATAATATATTATGTATATGAAATGTATGCCAGGCTTTTTAAATTTCCCAGTGAGCTTGACTTCTCCTCAATATGACAGAGATCAGGCCATATTCCAGCCTCCTATGTTTTTCGAAAACTTGTTAGGTTTTCGGCCTGTGCCCAGCAGTGGGACGTTAAAAAGGGCTGAACACATACAAGTGGTATTCGTGTTGAAATGATTTACACAGAATATCGAAGGTGCGAAAAAATTAAATATATTAAAAGATAATTAGTTTGTTTCTATTACTGTGATTAATACATATTTAGAAAGAAAATAAGAAATAAGGTAATTTTTTCCAATAGACGTATCGATGTCAATTTTGCAAGATTCTAAAGACAATACAACAGTTAAGTAACTTCGAGCTAAATTGGTGACAAAACAAGGCCTAAATAGTAAAAGTTTTAAGTAATTATTACAGCTATTCGCTTAAGTAAGGGTTCAATTGATTCACCCCCCCCCCCCCCCCCCAACGTGCGTTCACCTTGTCGTGGTGGGGGGGCTCAGTAGTGCCCGGCAATCCAACCGGGCGCGAAGCTAAGAAACGCACAGGGAGGTTGCCCACTTCGGTGGGCGGTGGGAGGTGGCCCTTATCGAGGGGGCGGTGTACCTTGCGGGTTGCTCCTGGTACTTCTCTGATAGCAGAGTGGACCTTGGAGCAACCCCATGGTTGTGGTGGTCTGCTTTGGCAGACCTGCCGTCGGGGCGTCGTAGTTGAATGCGTAAGCGATCCTGCGACGCCCCATTAAGACGGGGGAAGGTTTTGTTGGGTTTTAGTGGGTAGTACTGGCTGTATTACGCCGGTGAGTCCCACACGTCGTGCGTAAATGCATTTCCCAACGTTAAAAAAAAAGAAAAGGGTTCAATTGATTTGTCGAGTACACTTGATAACTATGTTTTGACAATAAATCTTAGGTGATGTAAGAGTGTGTATTTTTAGTTGTTTTAATTTTAACTTATTTAAATTTCACTTATATCGCTATATTAGCCGTCGTATAAATATAGAGATAAAAGATAACAGATAAGATTGCCAGATATATTACAGTTGTGTTCCCAGTATTATGAAAGTTATTTAAACTATCTTTTGTGAATAACCAGGTAGATAGGTAATTGGGTATGCCGTATGGTTGAATTACATCTTTTGTGTCATCTGTATCATAGTAAAAAGTCAGTACAGTGAGGATGATAATTATTTAGAGATTAATTAATATAAATTTTTTAAGTATAAAAGTACTTAATCAAACATTACTTGCAATAAATACTCTATTTTTTTAAGTTATAACCTTAATCGTGCAAAACTATATGAGACTAAAATAGACTCTAATTTAAATTTAATGTCCACTTTATCAAACTTGGTTTTCTAAAGATTTTCAAAAGTTGCTATAAAATTAGCTCTTCGTAATATTAAACTTAAAGAATTCGTATTGAACTTTATTTTTGCAAATATATAAAAGTTTTACTTATGTCATATTATGTAACTTCTAAAAATTATACTAGCAAAACCCGCAGCTTCGCTCGCGCAAAGACACAAAAAAGGTACGTTTCTTACAATCTTTCATGCCCTATTTTACCCCCCCTTATGGGATGAATTTCGAAAAATGCTAAAACACATATTCATTTAATGGTATTGAAGAGCATTAATACTAAGTTTTAAGTAATTCTGATCATAAATATTTTTTGGGTAGTATTATAATGTGTTTTCCCGTGGTATTGAGATAACCTCCCACTGTAAAAAGTAGCCTATGTCTATTTGCAAACTTGCAATATCCACACAATATCCACACAAAAAAACACGCCAATACGTCATTCCGTTTCGACGTCAATAAAGGACAAGCAAACAAACTAACACATTTATAATATATATATTTATATTGATTTATTATTTGGTTATGTAGTGAAGTCAAATATCACCCACTTTATAATAAATTATATCGTATTTCAACTTTTCATCGTAACATTACTTAAAGATTAGCAGGTGTGGGGTATCAAAATCGTGATTGACTGACAAAAGGTATGAAAATTATGAAATAGTATATATATTACACTGACGAGAAACTGTATTATTTTGCTATCAAATACACGCGTGGGAACGATGCAAGGTGTTTAAAAAGTGACTTACTTAAACGATAGTTTTTAATAAAAAGTGCTTGTTCTATACTAAGTAGGTACGTACATTCTTTCTTATATTCTAACAAAGGCTTTACAGTTAGATGCTATTTTATTATTCTAGGTTTATTTATTAGACAGAAGCTATATTGTGTTTAGTACCGTTTAGTACTTAAACGTAGATTACTGCATAGTGCGTGCAGCCGCACTTTTGTTATTATAATATATAATATTTGCACACGTTTCCCCTTTTTAATAGACATGACCATAGAATATTAAAATAAAGCATTTGTCTATTCATTCATAAACATGGAAAAGGACAAAAAGTGGCTTAGTAACTTTCTAACACGTAACGATGTTAATCCCTTTAGAATACCGACAAATTGCCCGTTGCCACCCCAAACCAAAGGAGTGATTTATACAGTTTATTTAAAAATAAAATACATCCATGTTTATATTATTTCATAGAAATTTAAATTTACGAGTATAAACGCGGATGTGAATTTAAAATTAAATAAGGGTTGATGTAGCTCGCTATTATTATTATTTAAGAATTAGCTATTTTAATATAGTCTCTTAGCTAAATTATTTAAAATTTAAATACTTCCGTATATAAAAGTAACGGATATTCAACCAAACTTTTAGCCCCCTTTTCATCCCCTTCAGCGGTTGAATTTACAAACTTCTTCCTAAGCGGATATCTATTCCCTATGAGATATCTACGTGTCAAAATTTAAGTTTAAAGAATTAATATTATCTGAGATTTAGTGAATAGTCAGTGAGTGATATCTCGTTTTTAGATATTTAGGTATATATAGAAAATATTTTTTTATTCTCATCTAAGTATTTCCATAGTAATCATTTTCAATCAATCATATTAGAGCCTGTCCATATGTCCAGAGTACTCAAAAAGTTTTATAAAATGAAATATTAGTTACATTTCGATTTGTTTATAGCTAATAAAACTTAGGCTATAATCTCACAAAGGAATTATTACCTATCTAGTAGCAAGAAAAACATGTACAAAATAATACTTACGTTTAATTTGTAAAACCCATTTGTTTTATCAGGATACATTATTCCTAAAAAATATTATATCTTAATGATTCTCGCAGTGTTAGATTTATTGTAAGTCCATATTTACCTAATTCAAATTTATAGTTTTTTTTTCATTTCGATAATACGTAATACGTACTTCATACAATATAGTGATAGAAGTAGTTATCTCATACATTATTATGAGTCTAAACTTTTGACTTTAAATTACTTGAAATTACTTAAAGAAGCTATAATATGAAGGCCTTGTGTTAAAGTTTGTAGGATTATTTATCAAGTATATTTTGTCATTATTGCTTAAAAAATGACCGCCTATGAGGTCGTTAACACTAAGCAAAATCGCAAAGTCGATGTAATATTAGAATTTGCGATTCATTATAAACAAGTCGATTTATTGTAACCAGATATGATGTACCTTTTAAAGCCTAATTCGGTATTAATATTGAAATTTTTTAGAACTTCTTTTTGTATGTATATATGAATGTAATTTTAATTTTTGGTACAAAAGGCAAATGATGATTCAAAATTTTAATAATGTAATTTTTGTTAAAATAAATGTAATTTTAATAATGCTGGATATCTTATGTAGTATTTGGCAACTGCTAAGGTTGCCAATGCATTTTAGAATAACCTATACCTACATACATTCACCTTACACACATACATATGCCATATTCTATACTATATCTACGTGTATAATCTACACTAATATTATAAAGATTGTGAGTTTGTGACGTTGTAGGGGGTAATCTCTGGATCTACTGAACCGATTTAGATGAAATTTGGTAAGAAGGTAGTTTAAGAGCCTGGGAAGGACTTAGGATACTTTTTATCCCGGAAATCATCCCTTTAGGGTGTAAAAAGAGGGATGAAAGTTTGTAAGGAGGATTAAGCTAGGAACGAACCCGAACGAAGTGAGGGTGATTCGCTAAAATTAATATAAATGTATGTGATTAACATATAATCAATTATGTTACAAGTTACAACTATTTAACAAAAGGTCTAAAATTTATTGCCCTATTAAAATACTTTACACGTTTTACGACTATCCCCAATCAAATACGAATTTACAACAGGTATATTTGACCTAATAAAATCAAATTGTAGTCAAGTTGTCCTGTCAAAATAAAACATCTTATTTGTCAAACTCTATGTGACGTACGTAATCGCCAACCCTAAACGTGAAAAGATGAGCGGATTATGACGGGTCCAACCCTTTCTAAATAACAATACGTTTTTTTAATTACCATAACTAAGTCTGGCATCTTATTGTTTGGTAAATAAGGTTTAAAATACTGTAAGATCCTCACCAGCCGAGATATTGTCTGTCAAAGTCAGCTAGTTACTTTAGTATACTTCAGTTCCTGCACATCTATTTTTTGTCGGAGGGTCGAATGAATGTGAAATTAATTGAAGGGTACTTTCACTGAAAGGGTTACGGTAACTGGGGCGCTTGATCTAATTTCGCTATGGTTTAGTAAAGGGCTTGCTTAAGCAAGAAAACTGCCATATTTATTTTAATGTTATTGAATATGAGATTGACTACTTCCGGCATAATAATAACGATTTATATTATATTTAAACTCAAAAATCAGTCAATGCATAAATTATTGATTTCAAAAAAATAAATTAAAGTAAATGCATGTTGGGTAAGTATATATTGCGACGTCCGGATAAACAAAATGATAATTTCTACATAATGTTAATTTTTTTTAATAAATGATATACTATATACATACTAAGTATATAAGTGCAATATATGTACCTAATTGGTCTTCCTATTATCTTAATATATTTATTTAATAACAAATTTCCAATTTTTAAGAAATATTTAACGAGTCAAAGCCGTATTAAAAATATTTGATAATTAAAAATTTTAACAGCAGTTCAAATCAATACATTACAACGTATATATATATATATATATATATATATATATATATATATATATATATATATATATATATACAATTGATATATATCAATACTTGAAAATGACCTAAAATTATTTTATCTATATTTATAAAATGTCAGTCTAGCACTTATATCCGCAATGCAGCAGAACGTAGTGTAGCGTAGTCCCGAACCCCTCTGCTCTCCCTTATAGGATAAGAAGCTTCCGCTTACGATCAGTTTGTTAAAATGGTACTTTATTCAATTGAAATAATACGTTTTTCATAAAGATAAATTTCATTCGATTTATATACAAATAATTAGAATAAATTCTGCTTAGTAATGAATAGGCTTCAGTTATTAAACTACTTATTAGTCATTATTAATGAGAATGGCTGATCGCTAAAGCCTAAATAAACTCTCCATTCCTAAAAATATATAGGTAGATAGTTTTTATTTTCTCTACGATAGGAAGTATGAATTGTTATCTTTTCCAAGTATTTTAACCAAACAAATAATAACAAAAAAAACAATATTAATTTGTAAATAATAATTTGATTACATGCTTTGTTATAATAACATGAGTTCATACATATATTGTATACTAAACATGTTAAATACCAGATTTAATTTTTATCAATTTGAAATTTAAAAACGCTTATTTCTAAATTGTAAAATTTTAATCTAAACTAGATGATAACAATAAAGTTTTCCTCTTTTTATTATATCACTAGCGACTCACCCTCGCTTCGCTCGGGTTCGTTTCAAGTTTCCCATACAGACTTTCATCCCCATTTTAACCCCCTTAAGGGATGATTTCCGGCATAAAAAGTATCCTATGTCCTTTCCAGGGTCTCAAACTATCTTCTTACCTTTCATATAAATCGGTTTAGTAGATCCAGATATTACTCCCTACATTGTCACAAACTCACAAAATCACAATCTCACAAACTTTACGTCTTTATAATATTAGTATAGACTGGATGATACGCACACAGTATCTTCGAGTAGATACTACTACTACAACTACAAGATTGTAAATACTTTTTACTACCTAATTATATTTTTTCTTATTTATTCTAAAATAAACGTCACTTTCATATTTCGATATAAGATGAAAATCTTGAAGCCCATTTCACGGTTACGTAAATATTATAAAAAATATTAAAATAAACAAGATTAATGTTAACACACTTATGTACACATATTAAATTAAATTATTAATTCCTGCTATAGTCTTTCAATATAAACATTCTAATCGTTACTTAAATTTTCTTGTGTACTCTTAGGACGATGCTTTAAATTATTTATAATTTTAAAGGCAAATATATAAATACATATTTGGATTATAATATAACAATATAATGAAAAAAAAACTCACGTTTAAACTTTTAAAATCGATCTCCATTAATCTTGCAATTCGCATAAACTTTGAAATACCTTAGTAACTTTAGTCGTTACTCGTAATATTTGCAATGTCAACAAGTTTTTTTTATTTCAGCGGGAATGCAACGCTGAGTCCGGGGTCAATGACCTTTAAGGCGGGAAAGTAAGATTGGGTGCACACATAGATTAGCATTATCATAAGTAGAATATTTTTTTTTTAACTTTTGCAATTTACTTTTATACGTATAAAGAAATATATTATAAAAAAATTATATTTGTTTTTTAAATAAAATAACATTCAAAATAGTTACCATAGCAACTACAAATACCAGAATAAAACTTATGCAAGTAAATTATGTTTAATTTAAATAAATTATTCATTCAAGATCCTATTTATTTTTGTGGTATTCTTTATTTCATTCATAGTGAGTATGTATTAGAGAAATATTTTTCGACTAATTTATCCTAATAAGCTATTAAATAATAAATAGGAGGAAGACGCAAATATCCTATGTACATACATACATATATCTATGGCATAATTTAGTTAGGATTTATGATCTTTGCCATCGCATGTTTTATTTATTTTACATTTTTCTGGGCATCTTTACAGTAAAGGCTAATTGTATGTGCAGACGTTCAGTCATAAATAATCGTAGTAATTCATCAGAACCGCTCAAACATTTCTGCTTCGCGCCATAAACCGCCAACTTAGGAATGTCGACCGACTGGCTTCGATATCGACAGCTGTGAAAAAACAAAGCGACACACGCTCTTCTACACAGAAAGCCGGCGGCCGAGTGAGAAACGAAGCTACCTAGCTAGCACAATTTTCCACCCACAGAAACCGCGTCCGTACGGCCAACTTCACACACATCCATACTGTGTCGAATGCCGCTGCGCTGATTTCCTTCTTAGCACCCCTCCTCCCCGCGAGACGCCGGACAACTCGGCTTGTTCTTTCGCAATAACTGGTGATTCTTCTCAAATTAGAATTACAACATGTAGAAGAACGATCTGGGATATTGTAGAGTCCAAGTGGTAGGCAGGACGCTGCGTATTTTCAGAGTATTCGTGAATGGCATCAAATTAGCCGGTGCGGGGAAGCGAGGGGGCACGCCGCGTCAGCCAGCGACCGGCGACCGCTACTCGCTCGCTACCTCGCGCGTCGCCAACTAGTCGTGTTCACGGCGCCACACGAAAAGCACGCGCGGCTCTCCTTCAAATCGGCCCGCACCCGAATAATGTTTCAGTGTTTGACAAACTCAATCGGAGGTCTCGGAAGAAGTACCATAATTAATTTACACTGTATAACCAACCGCATATTCTCAGTGAGTGTCACGCAGTGTGTGCGGAAAAAACTTTGTCGAAGATTCTGAAGAATCTTGTGTAAAATTGTGTAATTCGCCGGCCGCGTAGGTACGGATCGCGTTTTGCACAAACTTTCTGGTGAGTTATATTTCATTTGTTTTATAAGTGTTGTGAAATAGTTTAGGGTAAATACAAAAGTTTTCTTGCCGTTTTAATAATACGGGTAGATACTTAGATAGATAGTCATTGTACGGAGTGGCGGGGCGTTGCCGGTTGCGAACCGCGCTCGGTAGACGATTCTGCGAAATGCCGGCACCCAAATTCCTAACATTGCCGAAGCAATGCAGTAAATTCCTTTATAATAACAATAATAATAATAAAATATTATTTGTTACTAAATGACATTAATATATAGAATGTTTAGTGGGTATTTAAAAATAAAAAGTATTATTATATTTTAATAAAAATGTTGTTGTGTATAATAATGTTGACACAAAGTTGTAATAAAATTTACGTTGTGTTAATTTTGTTAGTTCAGTATTATTTTTGGATTAATTAGTTACTAAAAAAATATTATGTAATATTATTTTATCGCTAAAAGTTATAATACTTATAATTATTATTTAGTTTTTGGGAAATTTACTTAAATTATTTACTTAGTCTTGTGAAAATATTTTTTAATACTTAATAATATTTTATTTCAATAGTTAAATTAATATAGAAATTAATGCCAATTTTAAACTACATCTAAAAACTATAATCTATTTATTAGTTTTTTTTATGAGAAAAAAATATTCTTGGAAAATATAAGCATAGAATCTAAGATTGTTAATAACTAAATATATATATTTAATATATATATTTAATATCAATCTGTACTTAAATTATTATTTGACCTATAAAATCATATGAAAAAAATATTATCGTGTATTTGCAGTCATTTATGAATTATTAAGAAATGTAATAAGTAAAAAATTGAATTAGAAGTAGATAGAATATATCTTCGTATATAAAATACAAAGTGTATAAATAAAGTTTTTTTTTAATAAAAACAATACACGTAGTACACACATGGTACAACTATATGCGTTTGTGATTCAACAGAATTACTCGTATTATCTACGTAACATACGTAATGGTATGGACATAATTGTCTCTGCTAAGGAAAATGCAAAATAGCGGGAAAACGACGATTTGTATTATTAGTAAACATTGGTTTCGCGCCATTATACTCTGTAAACAAAAGTAAATTTTGTGCTTTGCCAAATTTATGGAATCCTGTTGCCCTCAGGTAGAAAAATTAAAAAAAATGGGGGCGGCTAGGACAATAACTAATTGTTTGATTTGGGATTTGCCTCAAGGCCAGTGTACCCTTTAAAACTGTTGTTACTCGTATCCAGGCTTCAGTCGACATTCGGGCTTCATGCAGACCAGTTCATAGCTAACTGTCTTTCTTTACAATCGAGATTTGTTTGTAAATACGAGGGGTCAACACCCCTTGTGTTTATAGTCGCGCTGAATTTTCTTGAGTTTCTTAATATTTTTAAATCGGTGCTAGCCTGGACACTTAGTGCAATATCAGATACTACTATTAAATAATATTACACAATTTAATTTATTTCTTAATTAGTAAAGTGCAATTATTACAATAAGTTTTCGTTTGTTACAGACGGTGTGCGTGGAACGAATTGCGCGCATCGTCCTTGTGATAAGAGGGCCCTGTGATATCGACGAGTTCGTCTTAGCTTTAAAACTAGTTAGGCTTTAGTTATACAAAATGTCGACAATGCTCGACGACGCTCACATACTTCAATTCGACGTCTGGGAGACGCTGGATGAGGAGTCCATGGAATTGACGCAAACTTCAGAATTCTGGACTCAAGTCCAGTATGAAACAGATAGAATGGACATGGGACCGACGTCAGACTTAAACAACATACAACCGGATGACATTGATTGGAGAATAATAGATACACCTGAGGAGCAACATAAAGATAACATTGTGCATCATGACTGTATGTGGGCAGGCTCATGTATAGATTCCAAACATCCATCTAACACGTTCGTTCCTTCGGATTTGATCACTGCTACTCCTGGTCAGAGTTTGCTGCGGCGTGATACATCTCCGCCTAGACCGGACACTCCGCCCTCGCTGGATGGTGACGAGCCCCCACAGTTCCGCCATGCGGTAGACGTTGCAGGCACTGCCCTGAGGCTACTGAGGGACTCTGCAGCCGTCGCCGCTGACCACTCGTACACCCTAGCTCGCCAACATAATATGGACTACCTCGGCGTACAAACACCCTCTGACTCGTGCGAATCAGGTCAGTACACTTTATTAATTTTTATCTTATAATGATAAAATGTAAGATTGAGAATCTTACACTTTGCGATGATGTAACACTTAATATTAAAATGCAATCATGACCGAATTGGTGTTATAAAATTTAAATCGACCGTTTAAATATCTTGAACGATGTCGGACGGATTTAAAATTTAAATGTAGCGGACATTTCAGGGACTTGTATTGAAAATCCGCACAATCTATCGACACTGATAATACATAGTGTATATATTGCTTTGTTTCTATGTAATTAATTTTTTTTATATATATAAATAAGTAATATAAATTTCAATATGGATTTAATTTTAACGGATTTTTAGGCATTCTTTTAAAATTTAAAGTTATACTCCCTAATCGTTCAATACTTTAAATTCTCTTGTATTATAGTTTGATATTTAATTATATTCCGACCTAAAATCAAGGACTTTATAATTTTTTACCATCGCGTTTTATACTTAGAAAGTTCTTGTAAATGAGTAATTGAGTTTAAGAACACCGACAAGATGGAAGCGAGTCGTAGGACGCAGGCGTCGCGACAAGCGCGGGAAACTGCGTATCGACCGACGCAACCCTCCCCTGTCTAGACGCACCCGCTTCCGGAACCTTCGCGACCTTGAACGTCTCAACCTTAATGTCTCATCCACATGACAGCTAATTACTTCTAAACCTACCCTGGTTTATCCTCTGGGACTCTAGGTCAATCTTATCCAAGTTGAATTAAACATTTATTGATGTATTTTAACATATAAAGCCGGTTTGATGAGATAACATAATTGACATATATTTATGTAAAATTGGAGGTTTGAATTACACATAGTTGTTTTAAAACCTATCTGTTACATCTTTCACCTTTGCAACACTTAAAGGTACATCTAACTTTCCTTTCAAAATATATAACAATTTAGTAATGTTTCCCAAATCCTTAGCATCGTCCTTACCAGGGTCCCGAGGTCGTAGAACGATCAGGACGTCCCGACATTGACGCATCATCCTCGGGTGAAGGTTAACATCCTCGCAGTCTGGACGCCTAATAAAAATGATGAACGCGCTTCAAAGTTCATATCTATCGATTCAATTCATTCGAGTGGCGGATTAGAAATCGAATAAAAAATTAATTTAAAATTAAAGTTTTTAAAACTCAACTTCATTTAATTGGATCATCACGTGCTCGATGCCTTAATGCAATCAAACACATACACACACAAGCCATTGTTCTCAAAGAAATTAATAGATTAATTAAATAATTAATTTGCATCAGAATGTATTGGAACAGCAACACGCTCTTTAATATGCGTTTTATTTATTTATATGCGACCTAAACACACATAACAAACAATTTAACTACATTGTGTTTAATCGTTTCTGCACTATGTCTCAGATAGCTTCCAGTAAGGTCGCAAGTTGATTGATTAACGTTCTATACAAGTTCATCCATCTATAGTTTTTATCCCTACTTTTTGATCGAATTCCTAATTACAAGGTATAAATAAATCGTGGATTACTGGCGTATCTCGACTGCAGTCCGTTATTCGTATAAGAATGCAACGGAATGAAATGGAATCTCATTGAAGTGGAGCTCGCGGCTCGCCAGACCGGTTTGAGACGGTACTCCCGTGTCTAGTCCGGCCGGATGACAATTTGATAGACGTCTATAACTCAGAAACATCCATTAAACTGGGCAATTACGATTCTTTACGAATATCGATTAAAACCGGAACGTCAGACTAGCGAGTAGCGCGGGAAGTTTTACACATGCGCAGTGTGCTTTCCCGCCTCACAGTAAAGTACGCTGTTATCTGTTTTTCTTCCATTTTTTGTAAATACGCAGTAATGATTTGTTTAATTATTTAAACTTTACAATGATGTATATACCGGGTGTGGAATAATAAATCACTTTTATTAAAGCATTTCACGTTCCTAAACGTCGACGCATCGGTCTATTCTTTTGACATGTTTTATGTCGTTTTTATTTGAAACGGTAAAGTTTTGCTAAGGTTTCACAATGCCGCGTAGTTATAAACGCGAGTAACCTAATAAACTCTGGACTGATAAGCTTGCTAGGTGCTTTTGACCCGCACATTATCTTGATAAATTGCGCGTTTGCAAACGTGATTTATGACATTTAAATTCTCATTCACTAAGTAGGTGATTTAAGTAGGGCGACTTATGAGTTCCTTTATGGCGATTTGGATCGAAAGATCCGGTTCTGTTCCTAACTGTATCAATCAGTGGCCACATAAATTCCTATTGCAATATTGAATTAAACTACATATTTTTTGTGACTACTATTTCACAGCTGATCATATTTATAGTGACATAATTATTTTTAATCGTGTTGCAACTTGTCTACAAGCAGTACTGAATTCATGGCGGTATGTTACTTATCTCCTTACATGTAACAAGGAATAGGGTATAGATATAGAGTATATTCCATCCAATTCGATTTGACAATGTTGAATTGGTTTGACTAACTATGTTCTATAAAGGATTTTATATTTTATCAAATTGCAAACCGTAATAAATGGCCTCGGGCGTGTAGTTAGAGCAATTTGAACGGTAACATTAGATATTTCAAGCTGCGACCTAAATATTGTGTTACTTAGCGTTGAACCTAGCCATAACTCTGTTACTAGTCGACCTGCCGTCACATAGTCGCAATCGGCCGTGTGTGTTCTATTATACGTTCCAAATACCATAATATTATTACAATAAAATATTATTTAATATTTACATTATTAACGTATTTAATGTCATGCTTATGTAAGCGCAGACGTTCAAGCAAATACAGCCACTGTGACAAATTCATATTGTGCCATTTTTTATTTGATTTACGGCTGTAACACGAACAAAAACTTTAATTTTCTACTTTATCGTCGCCTAACTCTGATAAGTGTATTCACCACGCCTCGGCCCTTATTACATTTATATGTAAAAATGTAGATACGCAGTAATGTAGTGGAAGTGACCTTGTATTTATCGTACTACTGAGATATTCGAAACTCAGCCTGTAGATAACTAGATTCGCGTTCGAGATGTTTGAAATACTAGGTCACTACATGATTGTAGATGGAAATTCCTGATAAAATATGAATAGCGTTACCCAAGTGGATATTTTATACATTTATGTTAATGAAAATCTATACATATAATAAAATTCTAAGCCGAATCTGTACATCAGTACAGATCGATACAGAGGCCGAATCTATAGTTTTTAGAATTTTTGTCTGTCTGTCTGTTATCGCATCATGAGGAAACTACTGGACAGATTTTGAGGACATTTGGTATGGTGATAGCTGGTTATCCGGGTCAACATATAAAATACTTTTTACTGTGGGAAAAAATCTAGTACTTAATAAATACGTAAATCGCACAGAAGTTTCAAAAATATTTCAGTGAAGATACAGCTTTACAAGCGTCCGCGTGTCCTTCGTGAATCAACTATCAATGCCGATAACAATATTACAACGTGTCACACTAACATAAATTTGTATTGTCTTATCACGAAAGAGGTCTTAAGTATTATAGTAACTTCTGATAAGCCGCCGCGGTAACAAGATAATATCCGAATTCACCTTGATCTCCCCAAATTTTCATTTTTTACCAATTATTATTAATTATTATATTCTTTAATTTTTTATTTGTCGTATACATTAGTTACGTCCTTCGCGACTCATCGATTGATCTTGTACAACCTTTAGCACCTTGGTATTGTTTGACTGTGGGACGTACTTGAGTTTATTTACGTTTTAGGTAATTTTCTTCGAATTCGGATACGAATACGGAATACATTGAATTACAAGTAGGTATTGTAATATAATATGTAAAACGTTTAATAAATTATAATATAGGCAAAAATGCAATTTAACGCTTAATTGATAATTATTTCTCTAAATTACCGTTAATTCAGTTAAACCGTTAAATAATTTGAAAGTAATATATTCCTTAAGTCCCATGTAAATGATGAGGTCTAATGAATATTGAAAATTTTAATTTGATATAACGCAATGTGTGTTGTGGTGTTGAAAATACAACAAAAATGAAGTGTAGATTGGGAACCAAGCCCTAACCAGTTTTTAAAAATTCGGAAATATTTACGTCAATCATTTAGATAAAAAAAGCTAGTTGCTTGACCACTACGTGCCGTGACATTTTAGATAGGTCAATGCTAGGCATTATATTAAAATAATTTATGTTGGCGACAGATGACTAGATTATACATGCGAATATCGCCGTTATTGATTTTGGTCGCATTATTTGCATAACTCCAAATAATTGTGAACAAAATGCGATTTTTTTTAAAATTATATATCTCAGTAATTTGGTTCTTTTTATTTTTGTCATAAATGTATTAATTTATGTAGTGCGTTCATACCGATTTTTCCGCTTATGAATGTTAAATTGGCCCATCGAAACAGCAGTTTTTTACGCACACGCACGTCCATGAACTTCCGTACCAAACTCATCAAGGTCGCACTAAACCAATCGATCCGCCATAAATTACCACTGCCTATTATAGCTGGCACCCAAACTCAAGTGGTTACCACAACAGTGATGACCGACTTTTCTTGGTTGCGTAATGCGCCAGAAATACCTAATCGGCAGTATGTAGGCCGGTTTAAAAGTTCCCTTGCGTACTTATATGGGCGGACACGCTAACCATTCCGACTGAGTGACGGGTGACTGCCTTATGAGTAGCCGTTTAGGTTTATCGACGTCGAGGAAGCTATAATTTAACTTATCTTTTAATTAACTAAGAAGTTTCCGTTTCGAAGCGTTAAAAAAAGATAATTGGTGAAGTTTCCTATAAAAATTATGAACAACAGTTTAGAAACTCGCGCGGCCTCTTATTCTAATTAGTATCGGCTACATGGATATCCTACAAGATTCATCTACAGGTTGCTATTTATATGTTGAATCATTCGTTACTTAACATCAATTAGATAAGTATAATAATATTCAAGGACGTTTTTTTGTTTTTATCATAATCTTTTTATCAATGCCAAGACTTTTTAACGTCATAATTACAAAATACCTTTTGTGTTATTTTAAGATGACAATCATTATCATTAAAGATTATCAAAAATTGTTTTTATTTTGTGCTACTTTAAAAACGCAACGTCATTTCGTTGAACTTGTCTTGAGTAAAAATCCATTAAGCCTCGATGCAGCTCATGAATTAGTTTTTTTTAAATATCGCGACTTTACCAAACGGCCTGTATATGATGGCGTGAGTCGCGAGCACGTCACGATAATTTTTAATTATCGCTCTCAAATGCCAGTGAACTTGGCCTCGGATCGTGGGCAGCGGAGCGTGTGGCCTCTGCCTTAACAGGTCACACCTGACGACATCTTTGTGTTGCGTTCCATTCGGGATAGCATGACGGCGTCAAAACAACCACTGCATTACACTTTCAACAGTTCTTCCGTACAGTTATGCAAATATAAAACTAAAAAAATTATGTTGCAAATGCAACCCTCAATCGCCGTTTAGTCGGAGCTTGCGTAGCCAGAGATCATTGAGAACTTATAATGGCATTTTCCACATTGTTAGGGGAGATTTTACCCAGTAAATGCTGGTGAAATGGACGTTAACAGCAATCGCCTAGCTCGCTTAATTAAACAATCTCAGAGAGATCGCGAACTTTCCCTCTAGACATTTCCTACACGAGTATAATTTACTCTGCAGCATAAATTGTTTTGGAGACATTTCGAAATTTCGTAAAAGTGTTCACTTTAAATTTTAATTAGTAGCAGAAGTGCCAATTTTAATCCTATCCAAATATAATGACTACACTTGTTATAATAAAGTATCTCAGAATTGTAAATAAAATATTGAATATGGCATTATTACTCTATAGATTCGTTAGTCTCTGTAAAATCAAACTTGAGGGAAGTTCTTCGCGGCATAATTGGAATGATGTTGTTTGCAGACATTTGGTTTCGTTAAATGTTACATAATTAAACAAGTTGTTGACACCACGGGCACATCTTTTGTACGTAACTCTAAATACAACTCATTAATTGTATAAGTAAGTTCTGAACTGTTGCAACTAATTCAGTTCGCTCTACGGTGTCTAGTGGCATACGGTATGCGGTTAACTGCGAATCTATGACTCATTGTGTTTCTCACGGCAAGACAGACGGTACCTAGAATTTGTGACTAATCATCTCAAGTGGGAGAGCTTGTTCAAGACAAGCTATTTCAGCTGATTTTATATCACATTTATTTTGACTTTTATCTCGCAATGTCGAGTCGAAACACTGGACATAAAAAAGATACATTTTATGAACGAAACCGTAACTGTAAACTTAAATTTAGATTTTGACGTACCCGCGTACTCTATACTCTATAGATATAAAGATATTGTAATAAGACGCCCGTCTTCGGAGAGCTAGCAGTTTTTACCGCGTTCGGATGTCGGCAAACAATAAAAAGCGGATTATCTCTGGGAAGGTTTAAAATTGGAACGGCGGCAGATCATAGAGCCGTGTCTCGAGTGATGTCGATATAATAGATATGCACTAGACCGAGCCCGCGCACAATACGGGGCGTATCGCTTACACGCAAAGCTGAAACAAATACTGTCAGGCGTCCGTTAATCGCGTCGGCGCCAGAGAAAGAGAAAATCGTCAAGTGAAAATCGACCCCTTGTACAATGGATCCTCCACGCCTACATTTAGACGTCATGTGAGCTGTGTTTGACGACAGGCGCCGATACGCGGTACGGAATTAGATCGACGCGCCACGGCGATAAGCGTTCGCGTAACTATGCGGAAATCGAATAAAAACTTTGCGTTGGTGTGAAAATTTATCGTCACTTTGGTCGAATATGCGTTTTTTCGTACTGCGTAGTTGCAAATTACACGGACGTCCCTGAAACGCGTACCATTTTGTAATCCAACAGCTGCCCACGTTACTTGTTTCTATTTTCAGTAGTTAGGATGTAATCAGAAATTCTCGGGCGGCGATTAATGATGACTTGTTAGAACGGGGCCGAGTCGGGCGGCTTTAATCACAATGTACCGCTGACATAATTATTCGTCGTGTAACTGGATAATGCAACGCTTGCGACGGCTTATGCGAAACATATGGCATAGTAAATATGACAGCCGCAAGACTACTCTATTACTTCTGTAGTTCAATACGCCTTTCCTTACCTATATTTACTTACTCGACTCACTCATTCATAGAAATACAATGTCGCCTTTATGCTGCCCTCGACAGTATTTTCGCTGCAATGCGATCATTGCAAAACCGCGCGGAATTTAGACCGAGTTTCCGTTGGCATAGAATTACCTTAAGTCTTATTATATTTTGTCTAAGTATGATTAACAATATTAATATCCTGCTCATTTGGGAGTTCTGGCCCAATGGTCTTTGCTCTAGAAAATGCAGGTAGATTATAATAGGAAGGCGCCCGTGTTGAGGTAGTTACTATTGACGCCACCAACTCCGTACGTCTTCCACATTTCTTTAAATTATACTCGTAAATGTATATAAGTTTTCTTAAAAATACAAATTCATAATAATTTGAATAATTTAACGTAATATATAAAATTTATATTAATTCTGGGCGAAACATGCTCCCAATAAATGTTTGACACCTAATACAATACATTTAAAGCGTCGCCGGAAACCGTTTCCACCGGTTGATATCCGGACGTCCATTGAGAGTGGACGCTGCGGCAAAACCGCGCACGCGCTCTAGTTTTGGCGCGAATAGCCGTGACGTCAGGCGTCTGGATCGATGTCGACAGACGCTGCGGTAGTACGACGGGGTCGACGCCCTCCCCCCTTCCCCACCCACCACCTGAATACTGCAATCGCATCCTCGGCTACATCTATCTATCTCTATAGGCGCTATGACAATCGCCCGCCTTTTATGGTGATGAACGTAATGAATGCTATGAATGAAAGTGTTCAATATGTAACGTTTTACGCGGGTTTTATTTATTAATCTGATAGGCAAGCTTAGATTTTAAATCAATTAATAGTAATAAAAATATACGTATACTAAATATGAAACTTCATTTGAAAAGTTTGGAAGGAAGCTTTTTTTCTAAACTCATTCTCTTTTGTTGCAGAGGAGGAAATCGATGTCGTTTCTGTTGGAACAACCCAGCAACCATTGGCATCAACATCCCAACTACGCGTAGATTCCTTGCCGCGAACACCTTCCATCCAAGAGCGGCATCACATACAGCATTCAGTTGAAAACGTTATAACAAGACCCCCCGCTAGAAAGCGATTAATACCACCAGCTACGATACCGTCAGCCTCAGTGCCTCGCCGGCGGAGAGGCCCCGGAAGACGTGGTCGTTCCAACACCGATACAGACTCTGAAGCAGAATCCCCGGAAATCGAACGTCGTTCCATCCACAATGACATGGAACGTTTGAGACGTATCGGCTTAAAAAATCTGTTCGATGAACTTAAAAAACAAATCCCAGCGACTAGGGACAAGGAGCGAGCGCCCAAAGTGGTTATTCTACGGGAAGCAGCCGCCCTTTGTCGCAAACTGCGGGAAGAGGAGCTCGAGAAGGAGTATCTTAAAAAGCAACAAAACAAACTACAGGCCAAGCTGAAAAAACTTCGTACGATGCTAGCCCGCTCTCGCACTTACTGAACGATGTATGTAATGCGGATGTTTGGTAACGTTTGATCGAGTCTAAGGACTGTTGACTTTCTAAGTCGTGTTATGAGGATGTGACTCTGTACAGGACGGCGACAAGGCGTACCGATGTCTTCAAACGAAGTCATATGTTGTTTTCTATTATCAGCTTTTACGGCTTACTCTGCTTCTGGGTATTGTGCGTAATGTTGTGACAGAACTAATGTATAAAATAGCCGGTTTGGTTTGCTCAAACGTTTTGCAGTGCCAAAGTGAGCCATAAAACTGTTTATACATAGGTCACAGTAAACCTCTTAAATAGTGTCAGACTGCTTCGTGAACTAGTAGACTGGTTTTACCTCTGAAATATTTTTAAATTATCACTTTAATAATAATAGTTGACATAATACATTACATTTGATCTTAATATCATAACATTTTAAGTTTCGATGACGATTGGGATTATTTACTGGACCTTGAATAACGATAAGTCGACTTCGTGAAACCTGTAAATAAGATTGATAGAGTGAATTTATTAGTTAGGATGGCAAAGGTTGTTGTTGGCTTCGGAAAGTTCTAGAGGCGCTGGCCATTATATATGTTTTCGGCCCCGTTCATTTTAGGATTTTCTTTTCCCGCGTCTCGACTTTGAAATTCGAGAGCAGGGTAGTGATATCAATATTGTCTTAACTTTACTGTTGTTGCTAATAATTGACACTTAGATTAGCTCGCTTACGGTTTTTTGTAGTGTTTTTGTTATTTTGTAAATTTTAACATTTATTGTTTTTTTTTTTTTATATTTAGACGAACGATAATCTTCGAATCACTATTTTAAAATAAAATCATTGTGAATTACTCAGCATTTGGACCATTATTGAGCTAACTAATAATTTTTAATATAAATTGCACTTATATAAAACGCATTTCATAACACATAGCTATTATGATATAGTATAAATATGTAATGAAATAGCGCACGTCTAATTGTTTTCGCGCCGTTTTGTTCATTTATGCCACAGATTAAAAAAGCAAATGTGAACAATCGAAAACGATTAGTACGCGCTTTGGAAGTTGATTAAATTTGCACTCATTGCATAATTATTGTACGTGTATCATAATTAATAGTAGAATTTTATTTTATCTAAATGGGATATATGGACGAAGTGAAATGGAATTTTAAATATTTAGTTGTCTAACATTCAATAAATAGAATAATCTCAGTGACTTGTGTCCGTTCATGAGTAAATAGACTGTGTATTTTGATAATAACATCAAAACCTACGATTACAGTTCGCCCGTATTGGGCTCTAACATAAAAATAACCACAAAATAGTTCCTCATAGTACCTACTAATAGAAAATTTTGCATTTTCATTATTATTATATTATATTTTATGGCAGTAAGTTAGTGATGTACTCGCGTTAGTTACGAATTACGATACGAGTGAAAGCCTGGCCAGAAATTATTTTAGGCCAGGATTTGGCATAGATTATAAGTGCAGTGTTTTTTTTTCTGGTCAGGCTTTACAAAGGTTGATGTTTTTTATCAATAACATGGTCAAACAGTACGTAAAGGCTTTAATTGTGTGCGGAATGTGCCTTGCTATGTACATATATAGATAATGTTAGGTTTATACTCGAATTAGTTGCAAGAAATATTTTTTTGTGAGAAATATTATTGTAGGAATATAGCGTTGTTCTTATAAGTAGTAGAACACGAGGAGGTTTATATTTATCGTGTTAAAGATTTGCAGTTTATCTTCCACTAGGCGTATAATGTACATAATAGGAACTAGATCATAGACGTATGTCATCTTTTTTATAAAAGTCTTTTTTTTCTAGTAATTGTTTATTTTTTTTCATAACTTGAGAGTCATTCTCGAATGTTGTACCTGCATTTAATTTTTTTTGTTAATCTTGACATAAATAATAAAGATAATAAATGATTTAGTTATTTGAAAGTAACATTGGTTTTCATACAGTGTTTAATGGAAAATAGCGCTTACATAAGGAAAAGTCAGTATGTTAATCGTTTATTAATAAGAAATGACAGCTTTATATTCGGTAGACAGATCGAGATAATTAAAGCGAAAGCAATGCACATAATTTGTGACAAGGCACATTTCCACCACTGCCAAAAGGAAAATATTAATAAGGTAAAAAATTGCATAGCAACATTGATTTGTATATTTTATAAATAAGGTTGGGATGATTAAGTCATGTTGTAGTTTAATTTTTATTACTTTTTCTTTGTATAGTATCCTATGTAAGGTAGAACATCTAACCGTTGTCTGCGGATCGGAACCGGCTGTATAGTTTTAAATAGATGAGTTTGGTTGTCAAAATGTCGGTAGGCGTCGGTGGGCTTCCTCGCGATGCGCAGGCGACGGTTGCTGTACGCCGCTACAGAGAATGCAGGATGCAAAATAGATTCCGCCTAACATTAATATTGCACTTTGCAATCTTTGAAGCGGCGTTTTAAATTACAAAAACACACGTACTTACCACGTCTGAGTTTTTTTTTGGATACTATTATTATGTGGAGAAAAGAAAAGTTTTTTGGTTTTTGTTCCTTAATTATGTGTATCAAAACCTTAAGATAATCAATAAATATGGAAATAAATGGTAAGTCGGATTGCGCAGAGCTCGGAAATAGTTGGCTATTAGATTGTGATTTTTATACTTTTTTGGTATATTTCTGGGGGATGACTAATTTGGCGTAAGATTAGGAATGCACCGATACGCACTTTTGGCGATACGATACCGATGCGGACACTGCAGGCTTCAAAATGTATAAAAAGTAAAAAAAATGTAGGTTTAGGATAGAAAACACAGCATTACTTACATAAGTAATATTTAGTTATAATCTAACAAAACATCAATTATGTTTTGAAAATTGTAATTTAACAGAACATTAGTTATTTTTTTGAATTTATATTCAAAGTTCACTTTCATAAGATTTTTAATTAGAAAACTATCTAACCTTAAATTATTGAAAATGTATCGACAAAGTAATATCGCCGATATCGATATATCGGAAAATGGACGATATCGCCGATATATCGGTATTGGTATCGGATGCATCCCTAGTTGAGATTCTGTGATTATTGTACCTGGATGGTACAGTTGGGGTGCTGCTTCCCAAACTCTGCTAAGTTCGGCTGAAAAATAAATATCAGATTTTCCTTTATTTACCTCCGCATCTTAACCTTTTTTTTAGAATAGTATTAACACATAGTAATAAAAATAAATTACTGTCAAATCTGTATATACTATAATATAACTTTTAATAAATATAAATAAAATTAAGTTAAAAGAATATAATACCTACATAGATAACAATAAATATAAATAAAATTAAGTTAAAAGAATATAATACCTACATAGATAACAAAACAAAAGTAACATTTAAATACTGAAACAAAACATAAAATTTATGAACATAATTATCATAGAATAAAGAAGAAAATAAATAATTCAATAAAATTATTCATTAGAATCTACATACTTTGTTATTTAGACATTTACGTACAATATAAAAACATGACAATTTCCTAATAGAAATAAACAACAACAACTTTCCTTTACAAGCAAATTCTCTTGAGTGGAAGTATTATAAATAGCATCCACTCGATGCGTAATGACTATCAAAACAAATGTATACACGTGACATGGAACTTCACGTGAAACCTACTATAAACATTTGGCTGTATGACGAACGACCTTTTCTAATAA
Source organism: Brenthis ino (assembly GCA_921882275.1). NCBI lineage: Eukaryota > Metazoa > Arthropoda > Insecta > Lepidoptera > Nymphalidae > Brenthis > Brenthis ino. Next base: position 10,519,947 of record OV170228.1, on the reverse strand, counting down.
TGGAACGCACTCGGCACTACTCGAGCTGTCAAAACAGAAGTGAAGTTAGTGCATAGTGTGTGAAGTGTGTTGCGAAATCTACTATGGCTTTAAGGTCTGTGTTATCGTGTAAAATCCCAATGATTATTATTTTAGGAGCTACCGGGACAGGAAAAACTAGATTAGGTGTAGAATTAGCACAAAAATTTAGATCCGAAATCATCAGTGCCGATTCAATGCAGGTAAGATTGACATAACCTAAAAATGTTTGTTTATAAAGTTTAGCAGTTGTTGTTTCTGCTATAAGGAGTAAATTGAAAATTTATTGTATATTAGTTTATTGTGCACAGTCATGTATTTTCTGAAACACCATGATTAATTACCAAATCCATGATTTAATAGCGATTTTTTAGAATAACTAAACATAACCTCTTCAGTCATTTGTTTTTGAAGTAAAAAAAATTAACCTATAAGTATGAAAATATAAAGGCATGCCTTTATGATTAAAAAAACGTAATATAAATACATAATTAATAAGTGTGACGACAATTTATAATAATTGTTTTTTAAATAAAAGAAAAAGAAATTAAATAATCATGCAGAAAATGGCTATAACAATAAAGTTATGGAAAAGTTTGATGTAAAGTAGATGATGTTAAAATTTCTCTTTTCTAGTTGAACTTATTAGTGTAACATAATTAGTTACAGCACTCTCTTATACTATTTTGCCCTGATGAAGCAAACTAATAGGGCTTTTTTTACTCACACTTTAAAAACTAATACTTTTTCTATTTAGTGCTTAACTTTAATGCAAAATCAGTGTTAGATCCAAGTAGAAAATGATAGGTGAGGTAAGGTGGAAGCAACACTTCCTTGTGCTCCTTCTTGTTAATCTTGTCAATGAAGTCGTTAATACAATTATCAACCTTTTATATGTAACATAATTAAGTAGAATAATAATATATCAAGAAAATCATTTCACTCTGTGAAAAGTGCCTCATGACACTCCATCCTTCAAAATATCTGTATTATAAACAGCATTTTATGTTTTGACTATCAAGTCACCCTCACTCTGCTTGGATTTGTCCCTAGTTACGTTTCAACGTTTTGTATACATTTCTCAGAGGTGAGATATTTTTCCGCAGTAAAAAGTATCCTATATGTTAACCTGGATAACCTCCTATCTTACCAAATTTCATCAAAATCTGTCCAGTGGTTTTATCGTGATGAGTTCCCAGACAGACAGACAAAATTTCTAAAAACTATAGATTTGGACTCTGTATCGAAAATGACTATTTCAATAAGGTTTTCCAAAAAATATTTAATTTACAGATTCAACTCAGAATTTTTATTATGTATAGATATATATTAAAAAAGATTTCTAATATGCTGCCTCATTCTAATTTTAGAATATTGTATAGTAAAGTAGTAAATTAAACTAGCTTTATAACAATTTGAATTTACATATACACTTTATTACTTTGTAATATAATACTAATATGAATTGTTACTAGAAATATGGTAATGGAAGCTCGCTTATTATTATTTTCTTTATATATACATATTAAGAATTTATTAATTTATGTATTATATATAATGTTCTATTCCTTCGTTGCTTATATCTTTTTTTGGTCTTAATATTTTTACACATTCATTATATATTATAAATATTTTTTGTATTATATTCCTTTGTATGTAGTATGTACTATTTCAACTACGGTACGGAATTCTTTATAAATATAGGTGATTTATTTCTAGAATATTAAAGTGATTTTTAAAATTTTTACTTATACACAAAAAATGTTATTGGAATAGCCATTTAAAAATAATTGAAGGTCTAAACACAAATATATAATTATCATCCTACAATAAGTATTATTAATGCTTTTTAAAGACTTGTTATTTATACAAAAAAATTAACTTTCTTCATAGTGTATTTTATTGTTTTGCTATTTTAATATTAATATTTTCAGTAATGCTTTATATAAACTAAATATATATTGTAGTGTTTAAACGGTTATAATATTAAATTTCCAAAATTTTACATACATTGGGTATGATTGTGAAATCTATACATATAATAAAATTCTAACTGAGTCAAATCTGTACATTAAATATTTTTTGGAAAATCTTATTGAAATAGACATTATTATCGATACAGAGGCCGAATCCATAGTTTTTAGAATTTTTGTCTGTCTGTCTGTTACTGCATCACAGAAAAACTACTAGATGAATTTTGATAAAATTTGGTATGGTCATAGCTGATTATCCGGGTCAACATATAGGATACTTTTTACCACAAAAAAATTTCTCATTTCTGAGAAAAAATACTAAAACTGGTTAGAATAAAAAAACGATGATACTATATACATTTTATCAAGTTACCGTACAAAATATGAAAAAACTATTGAAATAGCTAATCTTGAAAAAGTATATCAATAGCACTATTTTATTCATTAAAAAAGTTATTTTAATGAATATTTATTTTTGTATTATTTAGATATTTGTCAATAGATGTCGCCATATGTCTTTAAAATACGTAGTTTTAATTCCAAAAAATTGAATGTACAAATTAGACCTCTCTATGATTTTATCAGAATTACTACTAAATTACCCGCGGCCCCGCCCGTGTTCAAATTATCAAAAAACAATCTTTTTGGCTTTATAAATTAGTTACATATATAGGATACATTAAAATTAAACAGTATCTGTGCTTTAAATATTTTTTGGAAAATCTTATTGAAATACACATTATTATCGCTAACAGAGGCCGAACCTATAGTTTTAAGAATTTTTGTCTGTCTGTCTATCTGTTACCGCATCACAGAAAAACCACAGGAGGGATTTTGATAAAATTTGGTATATTAATAGCTGGTTATCCAGGGCAACATACAGAATACTTTTTACCGCGGGAAAATGTCTTATTTCTGAGAAAAATTACAAAAACTGCAATGTAAGAGTATACTAATATGTAAAATATAATAATTTGGTTTTTGGTCATTTGAACGCGGGCGGCGCCGCGAGCAATGCTAGTATTTAATAAATAAATAAATGTCATTGTGCAAGCTAATTGCACCACTTTTGTAAGGTGATTGTGTTTCTACTTATTAAAAATTTTAAGTATACAGTAATAACAAAATGATTTATACCTACCTATTTAAAGAACTAAACATCTTTTATGGTTTCATAGGGAAATGACCAAATGCTTATATTTTTATCATCCATCCATCCGTTTGTCTGTACTGTACATTACAACCTTTTTTACAAGTTATTTTCATTATAAAGCTGAAATATACATTATACAAGTTGTAAAAATGGTATGATTATATCATGAAAAATAAAATAAAAATATATAATAAGTATGTTGAGCGGTAAAAAATATTGCACGAACATATGATAACTGATAAGTCTTAAAAAATGAAGTAGATAATATATTATTTTAAATAACTCTTTTTATTGTTGGAGAGTATATTATATATGCTTCTTATAAACGAGCAGTATCATAGCGGGAAGCTAGTAATTTTTATTCTACCACTTTACATTTAAACTTAAACAAAATATGGTATTTTACTTGCAAAACTTTATGAAAAATCACAGGTCTATTTTAACTAACAAATTATAATAGCTTTTACTTTGAAACGAGACCGTTACCCCCCTCCCGTATTCGCCATGCTCCTGTAGAAGATCATTATGTCGCATTTTTACGGTTTTCACTTTTATGTTTTTGTTTTTTTCCTCGTACCTGAGTCCAACATTAAGACAGTATCTTCTCTGTAATAACATTTAAATTCACTGATTACTTTTTATTTCTTCTAAACTGGTTGCTATTAGTTAAATTATTTTATTTTCTTTTTTAAATAAGTCAATTCATTTATCTTAACAATAAGGTAAATTATAATAATTTACAATATGAGGAAATATTGCGTTAAAAGTTAAAACCATGTCTACATAATATATCCCGGACGAAGCATCACCATCACAACATATTATAAAACAAAGTCATCCGCGGCGTCTGTTTGTCTGTTTGGGATAAACTCAAAAACGACTGCACCGATTTTCATTCTGTTTTCACCAATTGATAGAGTGGTTCTCGAGAAAGGTTTTAGTATAAAATTTGTTATTTTTTTGTGTACATTGGCTAAAATATAACCATGTTTGTCGGAGTTGTCGGAAAAAAAGCTGTCTGGGAGCTTTCAACGAAAACGCTGCCTAAACCCTTTGAGATATATAACAAAATAATGTATGATGGAATTGTGTATCTTATATGAGTCTACAGAAAAGTCCGCGATGGCATAAATGTCTATTTCTGGATAACATACTATATCCATGTTAATACCTAGAGTCGAACCCGAGCGAAGGGAGGGTGAGTCGTACTTTATGCTCGTACAAAACAAAATTTAATGTAAGCACTTATACAATTAATAATGATTTATTATACTAAATTGTAATGCTAATTTTTTGGGGAAAATAACACAACCTTCGCGAAATTAGTGGGGGAATACAAAATGTCTGGATGATAGAAAATTTCAAGGACTTAGACATTGTTCAAGTTTAATTAATGCAAGAAATTGTTTTATTATACTATGAACCCTATAATCATATTATTTTTCATAATAAATTGTGTATTACTAGTTAATATTTGTAATAAAGGAATAGTATGTACTATGTATGAATAATAATATTATGTTGCAACATTGCACTTTCATCGGTAGATGGAAATCGTTTTATTTGTTTATAAACGGCGGCGTTAGTTTATATACCTAAAATTAATTTTATCAATATTCACTATTACATCACGTTGCGCCACATTTTTTTGATTCATGCTCATTATAAATACATTGTCTTATCTGTATTTACGTTTTGGACTTTCTGGTATGGGCCTACACTTAGATAATATGTTATGTGAGAATATTTGAAGATGTTTGGATGTTTGTTAATCGATCACGCGTAATCAAATGAACGGGTTTGGATAAAACTTTTCACACAAATAGAGGGTCTATTATACTATTCTCGATTAAAACCCAGGACACCTTAATACCTTGGATACCATACCTTAATACCCAGGATATCTTAATACCTTGAGTAGATTCTGTGCTTATTTATTAGTTACAAAAATATCACTTTACATACATTCATAATTTATAATCATATTATAGCATACTAGCATTGCCCGCGGCTCCGCCCGCGTTCAGATGACCAAAAACCAAATTCTTAGGTTTTACATATTAGTATACATTGCAGTTTTTGTATTTTTTTACCAGAAATGAGACATTTTCCCGCGGTAAAAAGTATCCTATATGTTGACCCAGATAACCAGCTATCACCATACCAAATTTTATCAAAATCTCTCCAGTGGTTTTTCCGTGATGCGGTAACAGACAGACAGACAAAAATTCTAAAAACGATAGATTCGGCCTCTGTATCGATAATATTGTCTATTTCAATGAGATTTTCCAAAAAATATTCAATGTACAGATTCGACTTAGTTATAATTTTATTATATGTATAGATTAGTTATTTTCATAATTAAACTAAAGACGTAATTAATTATATTAAATTATAATAACACGTACCGCGTTGAGAATTGTAAACTTCACCCGCATAGTGTCCGAGTTTGTCTACTTGTTATGTAACGAGACGCTGTGGGATGCCGGCTAGCCTTCGGACAGGTCGCTGCCGCCGTAGTGTAGGCAAAAACGTGAGATTAATTCACAGGCATTGCGTTCTTTTAATTTGCTTAAAATTCATTTGTTTTGAACTAAGTGATTGTTTGTATTTAGGAGGTAAGTTGAAAAGTGAATATGTCGTAGCGATAATAATTTCGATTGTATGTCAATCAACGTGGGTAGTTGCGTCAGGTTGTTCGTTATTTACGACATTCTTATACTTTTGCACGTAAAGTTATCTACACTATTGGAAGCAATATTGAATTATTTTGATTTTTATATTATTTATATACTTAGTACTTACCTATTGAAATATCCAGGTCATTTAAGCAAAGATTAGCGTGCTAGAAAAAATATTACTATTATATTTTAAGTATGTTCTTAATAAAAATATCTCGTTCACATTCTCTGCGTAGCAATTGCGTTATAAAATATTGTATTATGGAATGTTAAAAAGCTTAACAGGTTAAGTGTTTTCACTTGTAAGTGTTACCAATTGTAGCAAAACTTCGATACATTGATGTCTAATTGATCCAATTAGGGCGTAGTCGAGACATGCGTTATTATGCGTGATGTCAAACTACAAGTATGAAATATATGTACATTTAGTGATAGAATGTAAATATATTGCGGGTGACTTTTTTTACTTGTCAAAACTAGCACATTAACACCTTGGCGCTAGTTCTATGGTTACAATATACAAATTATGCCGCTTTAGTTTCATATTTTTGCTATATTATACAGTAACAAATATTTAATAAAATATATTTTATATATAACTTATAAGTTAATTAAAAAAAGGTTTAAATTTTATAGCTTATGATCGTGCGTGATTGACATATTATCAAGCAAATTAAACAGAATTTATGGCGGCATAAAATAATAATAATAGTCAAAATTCAAACTATAATAAAAAATTTTTTGCGACAATTGAAATAGAAAATGAATGTAAAACCTTATACAATTTCAAGGAAGCCATTAATCTTAGGATTTTACGTATACGATATAATTTCGGCAAGTGGCCGGCTGGTCTTGTTTGCATTCCGCCGCGAGTTCGTCGTCTCCTTCAAGGTTTGTCCCCGCCACCCCGCAGCGCCTCAAAATGAGAATTCGCCTGCCCCAAGGCTGTAGGTTCTATCTCCACGTTTTTACCGATTTTGCAAAAAGTAGTACTTTATTTGTTATAACTTTTTACCGATTTCGCAAATAGTGATACAGAATTTGTTAAATCTATTTAAACCTTTACTAATCAAGTGTAAACTATAAATATAAAAACTTAAAAAAAATAAAATAAGAAACGACTTCCAGGCACTAAAATGTAAAAAATAACTAAACGGGGGTTTAACCAAACATGACTAAGAAGCACCGCAAGGAAACTGGCTTTCAAATGAAAAAAAACCGCATCAAAATCGGTCCATCCGTTTGACAGCTACGATGCCACAGACAAACACATACACACACACAGACAGACAGACATCGACGTCAAACTTATAACACCTCTCTTTTCGCGTTGGCGGTTAAAAAGGAATACAATCGTTTAATTTATAAGCGGTTATTATAATTTGAATGCAAGTTGTTGATAGTGATCGTTATATCTACATGTATATTGAATACGTAAGGTATGTTACGAGAGTGACAGGAATAGAGAGTGCACGTTGTGTCTGCGCGTACACTTGTGCACTATAATATCTCCTGCGCAGTTGGCTAGTCTCAATGAGATTGGCCGCCGTGGCCGGAATTGGTCAGGAGAACATCATCATCATCATGTAGGATGTACCTACTTGAAGAGGTTTTAAAATTTCTTTAATGTTTAGTTAACTAATTAGGTTATTTTAGCGTGCTTATATTTTTTAGCTAATTTTGTTCAGACAATGAAATCATGTAAAGCAAACTATAAATAAGGCTTAAAAATTTATTCCAAAGTCGTCATTACTTTTGCCCTTCTAATATAATGGATACAGTAAATGTTAGCCATATTTCACACAAAACTTTTTATGGTGTATTTACATTAAATCAAACACAATTAATTTTAACTATAAATACACATGTTGTATTTGATTCATTATTTATGTACACTCAAGGGTTTGGTAACAAGAGTACTTAATCATGATTATATTATATACTTAGCATTTACAATCTATATAATAAAATAAAATTGAAGTGTCTGTTTGTAATGTTAAAATAGCAGATGTTTACTTAATGCATATGAAATTATATAAGGTACTTATAAGAAAAACACATTTTTTTAATTTTTTGTCTGTGTTTGTTCATGCTAATCTCCGAAATGGCTAGACTGATTTTGAAGGGACTTTTACCACCAGACAGCTGATGTTAATAGTAAATTATGCTACTTTTATTTAAAAAAAGAATTAGGGTTCCGCTCAAAAAAATTAAAAACTATAATATTTCTAAATGCCATGTAGAGGAAAACCGTGTTACTGTTAGAATTATCGAATAATACCTAATCGAGCAAATTAAACTTTACATAAGCTTAATTTGCTTGATTAGGTAAAAGTAAATGTAGTATGTAAATATGTAATTATTATTTAAGTCTAAGGAAGATGAATTTTGTGGAAAAATGGCAAGTACTCGTACCTTTGATTATTTGTTGTGGCAAAGTTTAAACATGTTGTGACCTTGGCCGTCACTTTCAGTACCACTTTGTACAATTTTTTGTATAAAACGTACCATTCTTTAGATGATAATAAGTAAAACGCTAATTAAGTTATACATTGTTTTATTTGTAGTACGTAATATATAAAAAAATATAGAATAATTGTGTTATTTTTTTATTTAATCATATTATTCATTTATTTTTATTAACTGTTTGCATTGCTCAGTTTGCAGTGACCCTACTTGCTGTGCCAGCGGTCGCGGGTTCGAATCCCGCTGGGGGCATTCGTTTGTATGATGAGCACGAATGTTTGTACTCCAGTCATGGGTGTTTATACTTATAATATATACGTTTTAAAGTAATAATAATGTATAGTGTGTCAACTATCTGGTATCCATAACACAAGCCTCGTAGTTTACCATGGAACTAGATGGTGCACCAACATATTTATTTATACGTTTATCGTTGTTTTTTATCTGTTAACATAAAAACTGTGAGAACTGGAATGTCCTAAATTTCGCATAGTTCCATAATATTATTTTTAATCTCAATGCCAAGGCTGTAAAGCGATTGTACAGACACAGTGTAGTGTAATACATATTATAGACAGCTGTAGTAGTGACGCATATAGTTGACAGATGAGATCATTTCTATTACGCCCATTCTTTGATAGTATGCACCAGCATATATGAGGATACATACTAACGGATGTCTGTGACTTGCCAAGTCAATGACTTTTTACTCTTTATATGAGTGAATCTAATATATAATGTAGTTGGAAGTAAGTAAATATTTAAATGGATATAATTTTTGGTTGGCAAGGTAACTATGCTATAACTAGGTAACTTACGTAGAAGCTTCATATTCTATATTAAGTTTTCTCTGTCCTTCTTTTAAATTCAAGATTTATATATTAATTTTTAATTTTTTTTTGAGGAAACGTGCATGTTTTCTAAAGACATGTGAAATCCGCCAACCCGCACTTGACCAGCGTGGTGGTCTATCGGCATGATCCCCCTCGTATTGCAGGGAGGCCCGTGCCCAGCAGTGGGAGGTTAAAAAGGGTTGAATACATACATAGATGTTGTGCTGTGTGCTTTGATTTGTAACTGCTGGCGCCAATGTCGAAAATATCTGATTAGGTATCTATAGTAAACGTAAACTACCAATCAGTTAAATAAGTTAATTTTTACTTTTTAGTGTTTTTTTTAAGACAGTTTTCAACTGTACGTGGTATGGTATGGTACACCCCACGACAAAACTTTAGCACAATACACATTTTTCATTACAATACTTAAATAAAAATAAATTTTTAGCTTTTATGTTCTACGATTAAAGATAGTGCGATAGTCCGCCAACCCGGATTATACGCGATGGGATATCTCCTCATCTCCCTTGCACCAAGCGTGTGCCCAGCAATGGGAAGCTAAAGAGTTGTAACAATATTATGTACAACAATAAAAATAAAGTATGTAACTGGATTTTAAAATCTAATGCTCATTAAAATCTAGTCAATACAAATTTTTAAATAGAATATTAATTTTATTATATTTCTAATTACATTTTATGAATATTTATATTGGCAATGTTCTGCAAAACCCAACTAATGTAGTATGTAATATGAATCATAATGAGGCAAAAACAGGTGTCAAAACATAGATTTACTAATTTATTGATAAATTATCTCAATTATCATTTGAGTCATATAACGTACACGTAATAACGTATCTACTGCCCTATAAATATGTATGACATGTTAAATTACATCTGCTTTTATGTACCTGCTTTACTACTTATGATTTGGAGCCTTTGGATCTTTCTTCTGCTCTGCTCTGCTCTTTCTTCGTAAGCGCTTACCAGTAATTTTTGAAAAAATCTTTTTCTATTGTATATTACGTTTAATGAAAAAGGTTTGTCTAGTTGTAGGTATGGATCTAGATTTATTGAAACAAGCTAAAAATGGTGTGTGTGATTGTTTTTTTGTCTGAAACTTGGGGTTTCTCGCTTTATGCGCTTTTAAAGCGAGTGAATAAAAGTATATTATCTATATAAATTTATACTAAATGAAAAATAATTTCAAAATTTATTTTATGTAGAAATAAATTCAAAATTTATTTTAAGTATATAATTGTGACGGTCAATTTTTAGTTGAAATCTTATTGAAATTCTGCTTAGATACAGCTACGACTAGTGTTGCAAAAAAACTGTTTTTTTTTCAATCGTGAAGAAAAACTTGAAAAAAAAGAAAAAAAAACGAGTTTTTATGTGTTTTTTAAGAGTACAGAATTAAAAATTATTAAGGTAATTTTCGTAAAAGTTTAATATTTAAGAGTTCATATCAGAGTTTTCTGTTTATTTTTAAATCTACCATACTTTTTTGGTTGAGTAGTGCCAAGCTTCTCTATTCATTATTTAAACTTTAGGTAGGTACGATACGATAATTTAGACAGTAGACACGTACCAGTCAGTGTGCGAGACGACTTTTTTTATACTTATATAATAATTGCTTTAATAGTTTGTCTGTTCATTGATCTTTTTGGTTGCTAATAATCCTAATCTATATATATAATGTTGCTAATATATAACATTGCTAATATATAATATTGCTAATAGTCCTAATAGAGCCTATTTATGTTACGTTATATGTTTACCTAATTTATTAATTCGTGCTTCGTAGACACACTACTAGATTACCTACTAGTAGTTTTTCGCTGAATCTCGTATTTTATTTAATTGCAAGTTATTTTAGATTTAGTTATTATTATGTGTAAATTAAAATATTCGAATATTAATTATTTTATATAATAATAAATTGGTCTAAAATATATATTATAGAGTTTCAATTAATCTTCAGCAAACAGTAGATTTATGGCCGATTTCACCAACGTCACCTAAGCTTAAGGGATCCCCTAAGCATGGTTAGGGGGTTGTTAGGGGACAGTTTCTGTTTCACCGACAGTTTTTGTCACCTAAAAATAAAATAAAAATAATTAAAATGCCGCCTAAATATAGGTACTAGAAATACGGGCTCTGACGATGGTAAAACGAAATTTAATTTAGGGGCTAGTTTAAGGGAACTTTTAAGCTAGGAACCCCGTACGTAGGTGGTCGCTTAAGAGATGTTGGTGAAATCGGGCATTAGACCATTAAAAACACGACCGATAAGTTTATTTCCCACCTACATACTATTATCACATGGGTGAAAAATAAATCACAGTTCGACCACCTTTCAGAAAAAAAATTAAGTCGTGAAATTAGTAGAACATCTGGTGCTAATTATACTCGCACGGGTTTCAGCTAGGACAGGTTATTGACACTCGATACATGCCAGAAAGTTCCGCTTTAACAGTACCGGTTCATTGATAAACAATACATTAGGGTAGAAAACGGCACATATATGGTGATATCCGCCTTGGTATGGTATGATATGTTCGGGCTATTTTTCGCAACTCGACGACTATACGCCTATTTTGCGTGTGTGGGAATTTAAATTCTTGTTACTCTTGCCATCCCAGTTCCTTCAGGAAGTTCAGCAACCTCTTTGTCTTGCCGAAAATTTCTGGGAGTGACCTAGGAGTGCCAAGATGTTGAGCCCGAGATAGATATCTGCCGTGCTTTCGTCTACTCACTTATAGTTACGTTCTAATGGAGGTCGCACTTGGGGTATAGTCTTATGATTAGATAGCTTATCGGGTTACTTTTTTCATACAATGAAGTCTCTTTTAGGGGCTGCTTATCTAAAAGAAGTAATTGATAATCAAAATGTTATGTTGAGATTTTCAAGATGTGTTTGGATACTGTAAATTATTAGTTCTACAAAACGAGCTGATAATTAAAATTCTTCCAAATTAATAAAGAATATTTAATTATTCTCTCTATTACATGGAAAACTATTATAAAGAAATATATTCTATATACTTTATGTGATTAAAAAAGAGGAATTTCTTTACCTTAGTAAGGATTATCCCTGTAAATAAAATAATAATCATTCATATCTGGGTATCGAACACACGATCTAATAAAGCAGTACCAAATTATTAGCAAAACCTCCCGAGACCACGCCTAACTATAATATTGATCATAATTTATCACTTCATTATTGATATAAAAAATGAACAGCTTTAAAAATAAGAGGTTTGAAGTAAGCTGTATTTATAAACTACTTTTACGTTACACATTTTTAGGGTTCCGTACGCAAAGAGTAAAACGGGACCCTATTACTAAGACTCCGCTGTCCGTCCGTCTGTTTGTCTGTCCGGCTGTCACCAGGCTGTATCTTATGAACCGTGATAGTTAGACAGTGTATTTCTGTTGCCGCTATAACAACAAATACTAAAAAACGGAATAAAATAAAAATTTAAGGGGGCTTCCATACAACAAACATGATTTTTGCCGTTTTTATAGATAATGGTACAGAACCCTACGTGCGAGATTCCGACTCGCACTTGGGCGGTTTTTTAATACTATAAAGCAAAAGTGATTGTCACCGTGTGATAAATATAATTATTTCCTAATATACCACTTATTGTAATATCGATTCAATTGAATAGAAAATAAACGGAACAAATTAAACGATTTGATACACTAGTTACTCTACTGGAACTTTAAAAGATACATTTTGTTTGAAGCTCAACAGTTGTTATAGTTTGTATATCTTTTATTAAAATAGTGTAGTAATGATATATACAGGGTAACATGTAGTTATATAGAATACTAGTGACTTACCCTCACTTTGCTCGGATATGTTCTTAGGGATGGTTTAGGAACACATGGAGGACAGACACAAAGAAAAAATCTTTTTTTTTTAAATCACCACTCATCTAAGTTGCATCAAATTCGGATAAATAGTTTAGGAACGTACAGAGCAAACTTACAAACAAACATTCTTTTTTATGGACAGTTAGGTGATATTTTTTTGTGTGTTGCTTTTTTATTTTTTTACATTTTTTTACATTTTTAATGTAAAAAAATGTCTGTTTTGTTGCTTCTCTGACATAACTCACGATTATTCAAATTATTTTTAAAAGTATTTTTTCACCCATTAGTGTAATCAAAAACGAATACGGAGATTTGTATTTGGGTTTCAGACTTAAATCACACGTACTGCCTATTATGGATTATGTAACATTGCTCATATAAAAGTTCTTTAGTAAGTACCTAATTACTTACTATTCACGACAATAAATCAACAGTCGGTAATGTTTGATGGACTTTTACCATAACTGTTATTGAGCGAACGTAACAAGTTCCTTTAGTTAAATCATCAACTACGAAGACGTTAACAAGTCTTTATATAATACTCAGCAAAAAATAAGTTGGATTGCTTCAAATTTGATCACGGTCGCCGAATTTGTATAAATAAAATATTACTAGTCATCAAAGGGAATGAGGAAAATACCAAGACGGTGTAATTGTTAATATCGACAAAAACTAGAATCAAACGTTGTATAGGTTATTTATTCATCGTTTTCACGTAAAGTCAACGAAAAACCGTAGAGCCCTAAACTCGAAAGTTTTGGCCTCAATAATGTTTTAGGTAGTAGTTTTAATTAGGTTTCGACGCGGATGCTCGAAAATTATTATTTTTTCCCATCTCGTCCAACTCGCCATGGTTCCTTTATATCAAATCTACTTGTCCGAATATTAATTTTGATACGACTTAATTACTGTAATAGAGGAATCTGTCTGTCTCTGATAAACATCTGAAGACAATGTAGAGCGTATTTTTCTAACAATATGAGCTTATTTGAGATTTACTAAGCAATAAAAATTAATGAACCGACGATGTGATTCATAAATTATGAAAGTAATCATTATTGTGTTGGTAATTATTTTAAATATCGTTCCTTCGATATTATAGTGTCTGTTTTATTGTCGGCATACTGGTTTCTTCCCGCGGCTTCGTCCGTGCTTTTTTGTTTTAACATTTTTGGGTAGCGCCATCTATTGTACGGTTGTATTCATCTATCAGTACGGGCTATTTATGATCTAAGAGCTCGTGATGCAGATATTTTCGAAGTCGGTGCCAGCCGATGCAAAGCAAATCTAATATATTTCGATACGTAAAATACATATTTACCTATTAGATATTCATATCTTAAAATATTATAGGCTGGCACAGACTTCGAAAATATCTGATTAGTTACCTATCTATTCTAAATGAAAACCCTCGTTTAGTTATTTTTTACATTTTAGTGTCTGGAAGTCGGTTTTGTTAAAGCTTTTATTTTTCCATTTTAGTGTAGACGTAATAAGCAGGTAATTTGTAAGACGAAAGTTTTTTAATAACATATTCAAATTAAACAATTTATTAAAAAAAAAAATATTGTGGATTTTTAAAAAAACCGCTAGACCGATTTCGATAAAATTTATATGGGACCACCTGGGAAGTATAGCCTATGAAACAAAAAAAAAATCCACGGTTCAGGTGACTTCGAGTAACCGTTTAACATACATAAAAAAAAGATTCCGACTAATTGAGAACCTCCTTTTTGGAAGTGGGTTAAAAAACAGTGATAAACACACTATAAATACTAGGAAAAGAAATAAGCTTGTTACGCCCAGATTTTGACTTCAAAAAGGGAATAAATCCTCATGGGCTTGAGTATACGCATATATAAATAAGATTCCACAAAATGTCCTAGATTTAATTCTTCTCTTCAAAAATTAAAAATTAAAATTAAAAATGTTTTATTAAGCAACTTGTATTACACTGTTCAAGAGTTTCTTGTTGATAGAAAATTGTGGAATTGAGAAATATTGACGCATATGCCGGCCATCTATATTATTATGTTAATAAAATAAATGTAACCTCTATATTAAGGCAGTGGTAGCCCAGTGGTAACGCGCTCGCTTGGAAAACCGAGTGATGCGGGTTCAAATCCCGGGTCTCGCACCTCTGATATTTTCATGTGCGAATCATTTCTAACATGATGACCACTTGCCTTACGGTGAAGGAAAACACCGTGAGGAAACCTGCATGTTTGAGAGAACCTAGCAAGTTTTCGAAAGACATGTGAAGTCCGCCAACCCGCACTTGGCCAGCATGGTGGACTATGGCCTGATCCCTCTCGTATTGAAGGGAGGCCCGTGCCCAGCACTGGGACGTTAAAAAGGGCTGAATACAACCTCTATATTTAAAAGAGCAACTGTTGAGTTTTTTGCCGACTCTTCTCAGCAGAACTGCTTTCCGAGCCGGTGGTAGCTTCCTCACGGGCTGATTATATTGACGCTTAAATTAAATTAACGATTCAAAAGTGCTTGCTCTAATTGAATAAAGTTTATTTCATTTCATTGATAACTTTAGCAAGAAGATGTTGTTAAAACAACATTTAAGTTAAACATCATCCTTTAGGAACACAGTATCGGAATAAAAGTCTAACCTAAACGCTATAACGTATATATGTATAAGCCCGTGTTTAGGTTGACAAGTTTTATCCAAATTGGTTCAACCGTTTCGCATGATTTCACATTTATGGTAATAATAAGATTACATTGTTAGGTAATGTGTTTAACACGCCGTGAGACGCCACGCCAGCGAAACCCCTGGCTTAGTCGTCGCCTTGGTTACCACTAACAGGTATCCGGTGTTCAAACTTCAAACGAACACTTCGGTTTTTAATATTACGTCAGGGGGAAAAATTCTAATAAAAAATCTACTTGCATCAGTATTTATAAATATGTTGGGACATTAACACACAGCACCATCTAGTTACATGTTAAGCTACGAGGCTTGTGTTATGGATACCAGATAGTTGATACGCTACACATATATAACTTTAAATACATACATATTATAAATATAAACACCCATTACTGGAGTATAAACATTCATGCTTATCACACAAATTAATGTCCCCAGCGGGACTCGAACCCGAGACCGTTGGCACAGCAAATAGGGTCACTACAAACTGACTTAAATATGTCATTTTGCTTTAAAAACATGAAATTTTAATTTTTTTTAGTAATTTATACAGGTGCGTAGTTCATTTAATTATATTGATGGAACAAGGAGAAGAACTTATAAAATGTATTAATTATATATGTATTTTTTTATAAATCGAAAGAATTTCTGGTCGAGTTAGACACAAGACATTTCATTTACAAAAATCTTATTTTTAAAATGGTCGTATAAATATTTTTGACAAAATTAAATACTAAGAACATTTGGTATTAGAAATCTCAATAACTATATATTGTACCAGCGACTCACCCTTGCTCCGCTCGGGTTCGTCCCTACTTACGTTTTAACTTTTAGTATAGATTTCTCAAAAATGAGATATTTTCTCGTCGTATAAAGTATCCTATATGACCCAGATAACCAGCTATCATCATACCAAATGTCATCAAAATCCCTCCAGTGGTTTTTCCGTGATGATGTCACAGACAGACAGACAGACAAAAATTCTAAAAACTATAGGTTCGGCCTCTGTATCGATAATACTGTTTATTTCAATAAGATGTTCCAAAAAATATTCAATGTACAGGTTCGGCTTGGCTACAATTTTATATATGTATAGATATAGCCTATAGCGTTCCTCAATAAACTGGCTGTCTGATGCAGAAATAATGTTTCAAATCGGGTTAGTAGTTCCTGATATTAGCGCGTCCAAACAAACAAACAAACAAACAAACAAACAAACAAACTACCTCTTTATAATATTAGTGTAGGTATAGATTAAGAAAAATGACTGGAATTAGTAAACATTGTTTCATTTTGCCTACTCGTCCCTATCAATGTATGGAAAATGTCTTTATATTTTATGTTAAATACTAGCATTGCCCGCGGCTTCGCCCGTGTTCAGATAACCAAAAACCAAATTCTTAGGCTTTACATATTAGTATACTCTTACATTGTAATTTTTGTATTTTTTCTCAGAAATGAAATATTTTACCGCAATAAAAAGTATCCTATATGTTGACCCGGATAACCAGCTATCACCATACCGAATTTCATCAAAATCCCTCTAGTAGTTTTCCCGTGTGGTAACAAAAAGACAGACAGACAGACAAAAAATCTAAAAACTACAGATTCGGCCTCTATATCGATAGTAAAGTCTATTTCAATAATATTTTCCAAAAAATATTTAATGTACAGATTCGGCTTGATTACAATTTTATTATATGTACTAGCGGCTCACCCTCGCTTCGATTGGGTTCGCCTCTAGAAAAGCACAAACAGATCTATCCCACGGAAACCGTTTATTTTTACGGGATGAAAAGTAACCTGTTGTTCGACCGGCAATATAAGCATGCCAAATTTTACTAAATTAGGTGCATAAGTTGTTGTGTACTAAGCTGTATAAGTTATTTTAGTTTTTTAACTATCCCACGGGAACTCTTAAATTTTCCGGGATGAAAAGTATTTAAGATGTTGCCCGGGGATATAAGGTACCACCATACAAAATTTCATTTAAATCGGTCCAATAGATTCGAAGATTAGCTCGAACAAACAGACAAACAGACAGAGAAACAAAAAAATTGAAAAAAAATCTGGATTTGTTGTATTTGTCTTCTTACACCCCCCTGACTTGGTTTTAGCATTTTTTTCTATGTATAGACATTTGACCTCTACAGTTTTATTATAGTATAGACAGATAAAGAGGTTTTCTATATATTACTAACAAACACTATAGATAACTATAGATATACCTAATTTGTTTTCTCGCTAGCCTCAGTCAATAAAAACATAATAAGTACGTAACTCAGAAACATGTTTTTGTGTCTATTAGTTTTACTGTATCAGTAGCATTCTTATATCAGATTATTTCAGAGGTTAATTAATTATTATTTATTCTCTAGAAACAAAGGAAATAAATTTTACTTAAAAACTTGTATAAAGTAGTTAAAGGAATATTGAGTTTAAATAAATGTATTCATGAGAGCGTGATATTGTGTTTTATTTGACACTTGTGGGTTAGAATTCCAATCTGGGGTATGGGCTTCCTATAAAATCAGCAGAAAAAGGGCTTTCTACTTCCTATATCTTTATATATATAATTCTTCTGTGAGTGTGTATGTCACTGAACTTCTCTCAAACGACTGGACCGATTTTGATGAAATTTTTTGTGTGTGTTCAAGGGGACCTGGGAATGGTTTAGATTCACAATTTGAATAATAATTTTCATCAAAAAAATTATTAAAAAAGGTTTGAAATTTTCAAATTAAAGACGTGTAGACAGGACAACGTCTGTCGGGTCCGCTAGTATCCTATATAATGTGAACTGATAATAAAAAATCATTTTATGAATATTTTCAACTACGGAATTCCAAATTATCTATCTACAAAGAAAGTCTGGCTGCTAGGATACATATGTATAGTTTACATAGCCTTTGTTCTACAGTTCTAAACAAAGGCCGTCAGTACAGATGACCGAAACGCGAAAACTTAGACGCAATATTTAACACTCTAATCTGAAGCGGCCTCGCTAGGTCACTGGCATATTATGATGTCACTGGCATTAAACTCAAATATTCCGCACGGTGATTGGACCAGGGCTGCCATTCACGTTGGAATACCACAAAAAATATTGAAAAGTTATTAAATAGAGTTTTGTTTGTTATTTAGTTTTGATTTGTATCGATCGACTTATTTTGTATCGGTCCACGTATTTCTCTTATAAGATTTTGTTGAATGGGAACTTTTTTATTTTTATTTGGTCGTTGAAACTATTATGCAAAATTGTGAATGTTTGCTTTATTTTATATACTCATATTGTTTCTGCCAATTACTTAGATAAAAGCATAGTTCTTAATGATAATTAATAAAAGTTCAACTCACTAAAAGCTAGCTTATGTGTCCTAAACTCCAAGTCAAAGTATACACATTGTATATTTAATTTCATCCAAATCTATCCAGCCGTTTTAGCGTGATACACACACATACACATTTTCATATGTGTAATAGTAGTCCGATTAATATAATAAATATATTATGAATGTTTGGTAAAATGTATAGTCTTACTCTTCATAAAATATTAAAATGAGGTCATAGGTTCGACTCTCGCTCAAGACAATTACTTAATTTCAATGCTAATATTTATATTTATACTTCCACCAACAACCAAAAACCAAATTCTTTGGTTTTACATATTACTATACTGTTACATTGCAGTTTTTGTCTTTTTTCTCAGAAATGAGATATTTTTCCGCTGTAAAAAGTATCCTATATGTTGACCCGGATAATCAGCTATGACCATACCAAATTTTATCAAAATCAGTCCAGTAGTTTTTCTGTGATGCGGTAACAGACAGACAAACAAAAATTCTAAAAACTATAGATTCGGCCTCTTTATCGATAATAATGTCTATTTCAATAAGATTTTCCAGAAAATATTTAATGTACAGATTTGACTCAGAATTTTATTATATGTATAGACAAAACCACTAACCCTAGC
The DNA here is from genome assembly GCA_921882275.1 of Brenthis ino. Taxonomy (NCBI): domain Eukaryota; kingdom Metazoa; phylum Arthropoda; class Insecta; order Lepidoptera; family Nymphalidae; genus Brenthis; species Brenthis ino. The sequence continues at coordinate 10,500,292 of OV170228.1, read as the reverse complement.
AGTTACATTTGCTTCTTCCAGCTGATGGGATGATGTTCTGCTAAGTGGTATTCCACTGAGTATAGCTCTACATTTGTATTTTGTCGGGAAGGTAGACTCAGACTAAGTTAAACCTGTAAAGAATTTTAGCAGATAAAGAGGATTTCAAATAAAGCGACAGTGATAGCAGATGCAACTTTAAAAACTTTGGAATATACCTTTTTGTTGGGATATATTTTTCATTTATTATGATAAGCTCGTGGCAAATCTACAAGGTTAATGTAGCAATAAATTAAATAGGTTTTGCTTTATAGATTTTTTATAATGTTCTTTCTCCTTTGACCGAATTCAAAAACAGGCAGTTCAACTGTATTTCATAACAATATTTTTATTTCTTGAGGTCCTATGTTCGCTTGTATGTATTTTTGTGTACATATAATATATAAAGCGAGAACTTCGTCATTTGTGAACTGTTTTTATAATTCTTTTTTTATTGAATAGGTTATACTTAAAGCCCCAAAAAATTAAAAAGCAATCAATTAACCCTTAGGTATATATTTACTTTTAACTTATATTGAAATCGGTGCATCTTTTTATCGTAAAAAGCAATTATTTTTAATTAAATATAAGTTTTGCTATACAATTATAAAAAACAAAATCCAGCAAGAAAGTTAAATTAACAAACATCTTTATGATATTAGTATATAAGGATGTGATCTTTTTTGCACTACTAATTTCTTTGCACGGCTGTCGGATCTATTACCTCATTAGAGAAAAGTTAAATATTAATATTAAGTTAAATAAGTTATGCACAAAAACTTACTTTTGAGAAATTATAATTATGTGTGTTTGTTTGTAAATCAAAATAACAAGGTCGTACTTGTTTTTTCATCCCTCTTAAATATTGTGTATTTTATGTACTTTTTGTTTATAAGTTGATATTTAGGTTATGACAGTAACTCAAAAAACGGTTTCCGTGGGCTGTTTCCATTTTGCATAACTACGTCCAAATGTACTTGAATTCTGAACTTCTTCTATTGGTTTTATATATTCTAATAGGCATGGGCGAGGGTAGATGAGGGTGCACTTGCACCCTGCCATGAAGGAAAATATATAGAAAAAGTTAAAGAAATAAAATTGTATTAGTAAAATCCCTGTTTAAATTTAGACATATGCGAAAAAAAGATGATGAATAAGATATCAAGATATAAAGATTAGTTAGTAGTGTAATGTGATAAAGCAGATGCACTCCCCTGGAAATAATTTTGCCGCCGCCCATGCTAATAGGAGTAGTGGATCCTCTTGATAGAATTTCGGTCAGTAGCTCACTCTGAAACCAGCTCGCTTATTAGATTTACAATGCGGGAGATATTAGACTTAGTACCTTCAAGGCTAGAGTGAACAGGCATTTTTCTAGGCAAGCGCGCTTCAACCTAGACTTCATCAGTGCTTCCCAGCGCTGATTGTAGTCAAGCGCAAGCCTATCGTTCAATAAAAGAAAATGGATTTTAAATGCTCGTTTTTATAAGTGCACTATTCTTCACTCTCTATACAGATTGATGGATAGCTTCTTGAGCTCAGCTTGCATGATCGATGACGGTACGTGTTCTCAGAAGAGAATAGAGGTAACATCACCAACCTGCCAACTCCCAGCTAGTTCTAAGAATTTGGACGGTAAACCCATACAACCCTTGATGCCCGACTAGGGAATTGAACCTAAAACCAGGAGCTTGTGCATTATATACCCATATAAGTGAACCACTAAGCCAACAAGGCGGATGTAATATATCGATGTCTTAAACTGTAACAAAGATATAATTTTTTATAAACCATATTCTTATTATATTCAATGCTTTTTCAAATCTACTGAAACAATTAGAATTAGATCTAAACTTAGCTATCTGATCACGTTTCTAGCGAATTTGGTACGCAATTATGCTAATATAACACGATGTACTGTTCAGTTAATTAGTGGTCACTCTATTGTGTAAGGAACATACTATGATTTATGACTTGTAATTGAATGCAGCCGACTAAGAATTTTGTAAAATAAGTGTATGTTGTGGGTATAACTATATTATATTAAAATAAACATATTGTCATGTCGGTATTCGTAACTTTCGAAGAAGGGAATTATAATAAATCAGTCGTCATCCAGAAGTCGTTTCATTTAGACCTCATTAACCACTACATGGTGTCAGGTGTGATATTATAGAAAATATATGCATAAGGATTTAGTGAATTTAAAAAGTAAATAAATTGTTATATCATGGCAAAATATGATAGCAAGGGTGACAGCAGCATCTGTGCGGCTATTCAACAACCTCCACCGATGCAACAAGATGGCAATATGGCTGCCAACTGGAGAGAATGGAAAACGGCGTTTAATTATTTTTTAGTAGCTACAGGCAAAGAATTTACTAATGATAAAGAAAAATGTGGATTATTTATGCATTGTATAGGAAAATATGGACGAGAAATTTTGGAAGAATTAGAAATATCGGATAGCGATGAAAATGACTACAAAATCTTGTGTAAAAAATACAGTGAATATTGTGATCCCAAGAAAAATATTAATTTTGAACGTCATACTTTCTTTGAAACCTACCAAAACGAGCAGACGATTGATAAGTTTGTCGGATCACTAAAAAAGCAAAGTAACAATTGTGAGTTCGGGACTTTAAAGAATAGCCTCATATTAACTCAATTGATACGTGGCTTAAAAGACATACAAATGCGTGAAAAATTATTAGCGAGATCGTCGATAACATTAGAAGAGGCAAGTGCGTGGTGTCGCGCGGCGGAGCGAGCGAGCGAGCAGGCGGCGGCGTGCAGCGCGCGTGCCGACCCGCCCGCGGCGCTCGAGCAGGTGCGGCGGCGCCACGTGGCGCGGGGTGACGTCGGCGCGGCCGGTGGCGGTTGGCGCGAGCGGCGCAGCCTGCCCGCCGGCACCTATCAACGCTACAGTGCGAGTGTTTGTGAAAAGTGTAGCTTTAGGCATGGCAATAGTATGCATTGTCCGGCGTATTCAATTAAGTGTTTTCGGTGCAAGAGAGTAGGTCACTTTGCGAAGTGTTGTAAAGTAAAATTTACGCGCGAAGTCGTCGAAGAGGCGGGGGTGAGTTCGGACTCGATAAAGAGTAAGAATGATGAACAGACATACGGCGATAACGGTGAGTTACTTATGTACAATGTTTCGATTGAGGCGGCAGGGGAGTCGTGTAGTTCATGGTGTGAAACTATTAGTGTAAATGGAGTTTATATTAAATTTAAACTGGACTCTGGAGCGGAGGCTTCGGTAATGTCGCTTAAATCTTTTGAAAATGCCGGATTTGATAAATTAAATTTAGTTAAATGTAATACCGTTTTAAGAGAAATTAGTAAAAATAAGTTGTCTGTAATTGGATATTTTAATAGTGTTTTAATATTTAATAATACTAAATGGTCTGAAAAAATTTATGTCTTAAGCAATGATTGTAATAATTTATTAGGTTTAAGAGCGTGTGTGAATTTAAGGCTTATAGCTAGGTTAAATCAGGTGTCTTTAAGCAAGGAAATATCTAATTTATCCATTTTTGAGGGCGTTGGATGCTTGCCGTCTGTTTGTAGGATTGTAATAGATAAAACGATAATGCCTGTTGTTAGTGCTGCGAGAAAAATACCAATAAAATTAAAACCCCGTTTAAAGGAGGAATTAGATAATATGGTAAAATTAAATATAATTAAAAAAGAGGATGAACCGACAGACTGGGTTTCGAACATTGTTGTTGTTGAGAAATCGAATAAAAAACTTCGTGTTTGTTTAGATCCGCGTAATCTAAATAAAGCTATTAAACGGAGCCACTTTCAAATGCCTACTTTAGATGAAGTACTCAGTAACTTATCGGGAGCAAAATATTTTTCAAAATGTGACGCAAAGAATGGATTTTGGATGCTACGTCTAGATGAATATAGTTCAAAATTATGTACATTTTCAACTCCCTATGGCCGATATAGGTTTTTTGCGCATGCCATTTGGGATTAGTTGTGCTCCGGAAATATTTCATTATGAAATGTGTAAGATATTTAAAATGGAAGGTGTTGAGGTTTTCATTGACGACATTTTAATTTGGGGACGTACTAAGGAAGAACACGATAAACGTTTAAATGAGGTCATTACTAGAGCGAAAAATAACGGAGTTAAATTTAATAAAAATAAATGCGAGTTTGGCGTTACGCAACTTACATTCTTAGGACACATTTTTAATTCTAACGGAATATTACCGGAAAAAAGCAGGGTGAGTGCCATTTTAGATATGAAAAAGCCTACGGATAAAAAGGGGTTGGAACGTTTCTTAGGGGTAACTAATTACTTGTCAAGGTTTATCCCTAGATATTCTGAGTTATCTTCACCTTTACGAGAGTTACTTTCTAAAAAAACTAATTTTGATTGGTCTCAACCCCACGACGACGCTTTCAATTTATTAAAAAAGAAGATAAGTTCTGCTCCGGTATTGAAATACTATAATCCACAAGAGCCGGTGACTGTGTCCGTAGACGCGAGTGCGCACGGCCTCGGTGCATGCTTGCTGCAGGCGGGCCGGCCGGTCGCGTACGCGGCGCGCACGCTCACGCCGACGGAGCAGCGGTGGGCGCAGATTGAAAAGGAATTACTCGCGATTGTATTTGGATGTACGCGTTTTCATCAATACATTTATGGTTACGATAAAATCACAGTTGAAAGTGACCATAAGCCACTAGAGGCAATATTTAAAAAAGCACTAAACGATGCACCGGCTCGACTTCAAAGAATGTTGTTAAAGTTACAGCACTACTCAATTAATTTACAATACAGACCGGGTAAAATGTTGTTTATAGCGGACACTCTGTCCCGAGCCGCGATGGAGAAAGGATGCGATGAAGACGTGTGTAGTGATGTAATTATTCATGCTAATACTTTATATGAGAATGTTGAAGCTTCACCGGAAATGTTAAAAAAAATTAAGGAAGAAACGGCTAAAGAAGCAGTATATGCGGCTATTTACCGCTATTATAAAGACGGCTGGCCGAATAATAAAAGAGATACCGATATTATTGTAAGGCAGTACTGGACGGTCAGAGGCGATCTTCATTTTATTAACGGAATTTTGTTTAGGAATAATCGAGTAGTTATACCGACTTCTCTACGCAAGGAAATGCTAAGACGAATTCATGAAGGTCACATGGGCGTAGAAAAATGTCAGCGCCGAGCAAGAGATGTAATGTGGTGGCCGGGTATGAGCTCGGACATCGAAGTCGCAGTGCGCGCGTGCGAGACGTGTCAGCGCCACCGCGCCGCCAACCCGCGCGAGCCGCTAGCGCCGCATCCAGTACCCGCCCTCCCATGGGAAGTATTGGCAGCGGATATTTTTGAATTTCGTGAAAAGTATTTTTTGCTAGTAGTTGATTATTATTCAAAATTTGTAGAAGTCGTGCATATTTCAAACTTAACGAGTTCGTCCATAATTAATGTATTTAAAGATATTTTTAGTAGATTCGGGATACCTTATAAGTTAGTAACTGATAACGGGACTCAATTTACGTCAGAACAGTTTCAACGTTTCACAAAGGAGTGGGGATTTGTGCACGCTACGAGTTCCCCTCTGTATCCACGATCTAATGGACTCGCTGAAAGAAATGTACGAACCATAAAAGCGCTTATGAGTAAGACTAATGAGAGTGGAGAGGACTGGAAACTTGCATTATTAAACTTTAGGAATACACCAGTCACTGGTGAAACTTGGTCCCCGGCACAACTATTAATGAGTCGACGATTAAACACTAGATTACCCGTTAAAAATTCTCAATTAAAGCCACAAGCGATTCAACCGCAATCTATGTTAAAAAACCGATCAAAAAGAATAACTCAATACAAATCATATTATGATCGTGGTACTAAAGACTTAATTCCATTGAAAACGAATGAATCTGTTAGAATGAGACACAATAATAAATGGATTAAAGCTCAAGTTTTGCGTCCCGCTAGTGGAGATCGTTCATATTGGCTTCAAGCTGAAAATGGAGGCATTTACAGGCGAAATAGACAACATATAATGAAATTACCGAATTGTAACATTAAAAAACTTAATAATAATAATAATAATTCAATAAGTAGATTTAGTAGCTTAGACTATGATTGTTTTAATTACGACTACGGCCTAACAACAGACTTAGTAAAAGATCAAAGCCCCACGCAGGCGCAGCACCCTTCGCCATCATTTCAAATGACTAGGAGTGGACGAATTGTGCGCCCTCCTAACAGACTTGGCTATGATTAGGAATATAGCAGATGGTAATGGTGTTGATATTAGTTTGGTTAAATAATAAATATATAATTGAAAAAAAAAAAAAAAAAAAACAGAAAAAGGAGTGAAATAGGTAATATTTATGTTTCATAAATGTATTAGGTAGTATATTAATTTTATGTATCAAAATATTTTCTATATATACATATATTACGCGCTTAGTTAAAATGTAGCCTTTGATTTATTTTTATTTATAACGAAGGGAGATGTTGTGGGTATAACTATATTATATTAAAATAAACATATTGTCATGTCGGTATTCGTAACTCTCGAAGAAGGGAATTATAATAAATCAGTCGTCATCCAGAAGTCGTTTCATTTAGACCTCATTAACCACTACAGTGTACCTGTATTCTGTATTCATTGTTTCCAAAATTTACCTTAAGTGGTATAAAATTGTATTTTTTCAATTGATATTATCATCTACGATTAAGATTAGATTGTTAGTGCATTCTATTATATTACTTTTGCTAGTTTTAGCCTATGACTTTGCACGCTTTACTTGTAATAGTACTTCCAGACAAACAGACGTCTTTTTCTATAAAAAATATTTGTAAACCTAGTTTGGCTTGCAACATTTGATCTGCCCAACTGACTAAGCAATCGTTACTATTTACTATATAAAATAAAAAAAAAAACTATTAAGAACGAGTTCGGCGATGAAAGCAGCGTTCTATTTCCGAAGCTAATAACTTGCAACAATAACACATTATTGTGTATTTTTCATTAACTTAGATAACAGATACCAAGTCTAGCCGTTCGTTTATGATATAAAAGTATAAAAATGTAGTGTAGTCGGTCTGTCAGTTTGTGCACGTAGTTATTTTAAACTATCAATAAATGTTGTTACTTTTTTTAACATAACGTAGAGGATGTTTTGCAAATTTTCTTCTATTAATTTTTATTTTTATTACATATATTAAAATGCAATATTGTAGAGAACCTAAAATGCAGGTAATTGAAGTTTGAGGTACAGTACAGTTAGAGCCGATGAAAAAGTGCAAATTGTTAAAAAAATATTTTATAAAGATAGTTTTAAAAATAATTTGAATCATAGGAAAATTATAAAGGTTTGTCTTCACAAACTTCACATCTTAATGTATGTATGTTTGTCACGTAATGGGTCATGAACCGTGGAATAGATTTCAATGAAATTTGGCACGTCAATAGACCCTGTTTGTAGTATTACGCAGAAAGTTATTTAGTTCTAAACTCATCAAAATACGCTTACGTTAACGATAAAAGCAAATAAATTACAAAGAAGTAAAAATATGAATAGAAGTTAGTTAAACTATTTACAGTTGAAATCATGCAAAGCATACACCTAGTATGCTAAAGTCATTGTTTTGTGGCTATAAAAATAAATAAAATGCATTATTTAATGCCGTAATGTACTCATTTATTGTACAGTTACTCACTCCACTATATGTGCACTTAACAGAACGCCATAAAACTAAATCAAATATCACATATTGTTTTAATTATGTTTTTATCATAATATACTTTTTTTATATCATTTCTTTTGTAATATGAGTTGATTGGTACTGGAAATCTACATCTATCAGCCTACTGTTATAATTGATATAGTTTGTATGTGTGTTTGTTTGGTATTTCGCCGATTATTACACTGAAATGCTTTAAGCTCTTATTTAGATAGCATAGTGGACTAAGCCTATAATAAATTCTCTCGTTTTAAGATGAAGCCCAGCAGTGAGACGTTACAGGTGCAGAATTATAATAATATTAGCCTTAGTATGCATTCCTGTAAATCAAAAAAATGTGATATTACTATATTATCAACTAATGCAGTTTAATTCATGTGATATAAAAGCGACATGATGTAGGTAATTAGATGGTTCATAGAGTTAGTAAAAAATACTAATAAACAGTTCAGTACGTCAGAGTTTACTTCTTTATATATATACAAGCATTGGCCGCGGTTCCGCCCGCGTTCAGATGACCAAAAACCAAATTCTTAGGTTTTACATATAAGTATACTCTTACAATGCAGTTTTTTATTTTTTCTCAGAAATAAGATATTTTCCCGCCGTAAAAAGTATCCTATATGTTGACCCAGATAACCAGCTATCATCATACCAAATTTCATCAAAATCTGCCAAGTGGTTTTCTCGTGATGCGGTAACAGACAGACAGACAAAAATTCTAAAAATTATAGAGTTGGACTCTGTATCGATAATAATGTCTATTTTAATTAGATTTTCCAAAAAATATTTAATGTACAGATTCGACTTAGTTACAATTTTATTATATGTATAGATGTATGTACGAGGATGTACAATGTATATATTATATGGATTCAACTAATATAGTTATATAATTACAAATCTTTTGAAATAAACTAAAAGCAAAATTAAAATGTGTCTAACATCAAACAATTTTAAATTAACCGTGTAATACGAGGTATTTAATGTTATAAAAATGAACCTTTTGATTTACTTGATCCGTTAGAAAAAGCAAGCCCGCAACAGTATCATGTTTCTATCGATTTTGTAATCGTTTACAAAGTCGACATGTTAGAATTTATGTGTTTTAAATATTTTATAACGTTTTTGTAATTAATCCATTATGTCATATGGAAGCGTATTTGGTCTAGAATAGAGCCTGGGTTCGAGTCTCAGGTCGGGCCATTAGCGCACATAATTGAGCATATAATATCGCCTGCATAACTGCTAGTCTTATGGCTTTGTCAGGAAGGTTTTTCAAGTGGAGATAGGTAATAATTATTTATGTAGCTATTTTTTTTTTGATGTAGGTGTGTAACACTTATGTATGTACATGGTTCTATTTAATATCTTCTTTTTGCCATATTAAATTCCTATTAGACGAGATATTGTATAAAAATGCGTGTATGTACGTTTACTCTATTAATCTTCTCGTTAGTTTTGAGGGATGCTTAACTAAAACAATATAATACAGAATACTCCAAAAACTATATAACAAGAAAATCTATATTATTAAGTTCTAATTATGCTATTTATACTAAAGTTTATTTTGAAGAAACTCGCACAATCACTCTTCGCGGTATTACAGAGAGCAAATTGGAAACATTCGTTCCGTTTAATTGAAATAGATTTAACTGTTACCTTAAATATTATATGACAATAGCTTAAAAATTACCTTTGATATTAATATGATGTTTTATAAAATACTTATTATTTATATTTATACTAGCGGCTCACCCTCGCGTCGCTCGGGTTCGTCCCTAAGTATCTTTTAAATACATACATATACATAGCTATTAGTCAGCTTTTTTTTTCTTGAATTTTTCTGATGTTTTAATTTTAATTTAGGTTTGAAAATGAGCCCATTTTATTTAAATTGGTATTAAACTCTCTGTATTCAGCCCTTTTTATCACACATCCCACTGTTGAGCACGGACTTCCTTTCAATACGAGGGGGATCAAGGCCATAGTCCACCACGATAGCTACCATGCGGGGTGACAGACAGGGACAGACAGACAGTCAGACAGACAAAAATTCTAAAAACTATAGATCCGACTTCTGTGTCGATAATAATGCCTATTTCAATAAGATCTTTCAAAAAATATTTAATGTACAGATTCGGCTGAGTTACAATTTTATTTTATAATATGTAAATAATTTTATTTAATCTAACATTGCAAATGAAGTCAGTCTACTCACTCGTGATATAAAAGTACAGTGTTTCCTTTCATACAAAACATCAATTTTATAAGGCAACAGCTGTAACATTGTAATAAAATAGAAGTACCAAGTCGAGCCAGGCAAAATTTTGGGGGCACCTGACGCTATGGGAATAACAAAATATATCCATAACAGTTATGGTATGGCACTATATAATCTACAATTTTGGGGACATTTTGTAGGGGACTGCCCAAGTGCTTACCAAATATTTGTACAGACTAAGATAGGTAATAAGTTGTACCAATTTACTTTGTTACCCATTACGTCTAATTGAGCAACGTGTTGCACTAAAATAATCTAATATAAATCTTATTCAGTGAATAAACAATTCATTTTAATGAGATATGATTTCTGAGTACATATTATAAAAATAAAACAGGAAATAACAAATGAAGGTGCCATAGTAAAAAATATTTGAGCTGAGCTTCCTAATACGTGGTATAAATTATTTTTTCGCTGCCGTCACTTTGACTTTTGGACCCAAAATAAATGGTCTCCTTTGTTATATTATTAGCAGTCAATAGTCATAATATACCCATAATATGGTTGCTGCTCTCTTAAACTTAGGGTTTTTCAGGGTTTCGTAGTCAACCAGGAACCTTTATAGTTTTTCCATGTCCGTCCGTCCGTCCGTCCGTCCGTCTGTTCGGAACTTAGCTCAGATACTCTTAGTACCTGAAAGTTGTAATTTGGCATGGATATACATACATATTAGTCACGTCGATAAAGTGGTAAAAAACCCTTCTTGGCCACTTGGCCGGTTTCAATACAAATAGTTGATATTCTACTTGACAGTTTAGATGGATTATGTGATGAAAAGTGTATCACGTTTTTGGCTTTATCAGTTCAGGTACCATACATCCAATGGGATTATTTTCTATTGTAAATTATTTTTATATTTGGCACACGCGTCGAAGGTATTAACTACGGTCTATGACTTATTGACAATGTATTTTGGAATACGTAAAACTAGCCGTTTTTCTGAATACTTTAATTAGATAATACAAATAGGTATATTTTATAATTGCAAAAGTTTATTTGTGTGCGTAGGTACATATATTTGTTATTTCTTCATGCTGAAACGGCTGGAATATGAATAATTAAGATATTTACATAAATTAAGTATACGTATAGATAGACTAGCGACTCACCCTTGATCCGCTCGGGTTCGTCACTACTTACGTTTTAACGTTTAGTATAGATTTTTCAGAGATGAGATATTTTCCAGTAGTAAAAAGTATCTTATATGTTGAACCGGATACTCAGTTATCATCATACCAAATTTCATCAAAATTCCTCCAGTGATTTTTCCGTGATGCAGTCATAGACAGACAGACAAAAATTCTAAAAACTACCTATAGATTCTGCCTCTATCGATAATAATGTCTTTTTCAATAAGGTTTTTATATTTAATGTACAGATTCGGCTTAGTTACAATTTTATTATATGTATAGACTGACATAGAGTAACACGTAAGCTATTACGAGTATTACGCACCCAGAGATGTATATTTTATTCGTCTTAGTTTGGTTTAACGTTAACAATAAACTTTACTAATTTAACTAAACATGCAATATCATGTATTGTTTACAAACAATAATCTGCCTTTAGACTTTTTTTTTCGAATATTGTAATAGAACAATACCATCGAACACCGTAAGACTGTCCGGTGAACCGTGAATCCATCGAGTTACCTCTACGTTTGAAAGTGAAACCGTTTCCCCTGACCCATTGTGATGGCTGGCCCGTGACATGGCCTTGGTAGGTCACATTGCCCGCATGGTAAACAAATTATCTAATACAAATAATAGTCATGTTTATAATGCTTTCTTAGATTTACGCGAATATTAGACATTTTAAATAAAACTATTTTTTCGAATTTTTTCGCGGATTTATTGTGATTTTTGTTTCCCACAATTTCGAATGCTTTATAGCAATAATGGCTACGGGAGAGATTATATCTCTCCGAAAAGATAGATTTATTTAAAATAGTTATGTTTAAAAAAAAATGTGACTTAAATGTATTTGATGATTAACCTTTCATTGTTAAGTAGTTTCTGGTTTCCAACATATTTGCATGCATATTTATTTCGTATTTAGTTGAATATTGGAGTAACCGAGCAAGGAACGATTAAACTATGATTTTGAATATTCTCCGTCGGATTTTTTCGAATTTGAATTCATTTTGTTATATTGTGGATAGGCTGTCTGTAACAACTATATAATATCTTTGAGACATCTAACACCTTAGTCTCTCCCGTGATCATGATTTCTGTAAAGCATTTGAAACCAAAAATCAAAATAAATCCGCGAAAAAAACCGAAAAGATATATTTTTTTAAATGTCAAATATTCGCGTAAATCTAAGAAGTATTATATTCTCCACCGATTTAAATAAAATTTTGTTGTGTCTTTAGGACAAATGTTAATATTAGATATGGCTTTAAAGATAAATCCATCCAATGAAAATCTATTAAAACTAAATATGAGTGGGACGCGTCCGTACCGACAGCCAATAAAATCGATCTGGATGTCAATGCATCCCAAACATTCTTCAACCTACTCAGTGTAAAGTCTCGCTAAAACTCAAAAAACTTACTTCAATTTGTATATACTTATTATACATCAAAATGCTCATTACCTTATAAAATAATTATTTTTCGATGATATTCATATAGACTAAACTTGGCAGATGAATGCTAAGTTATCTTAGTTTACATAATATTATATTTTGCAGTTTAATATTATGAAGCTTTTTAATAGACACGGATTATTATATATATTGATGTACAGTAGCTGGAAATATGAAATAAGTCTGAACAAAAGTGATGCGGGTACGGCTTTATACGAATGTGACATAACCTTTTAATTTGGTTTCCGGGTGTCAATTAAGTTTAAATGGGAGCGTTCTAATTTAAAAAGTAATTATTATCTATGGCACCAAATAAATGAACAGATAATGATATTGTAGATGGTATTTTAGAAGTAGACCAATTTTATCTATACTAGTTAAAATTTGCATACGTTTGTCATAATTTAAATGAAAATAAAACTTTGCTGTCAATAAAACTTGAAAAAATAGAATTTACGATGTCTATTATAGATTCCAAAAAATATTCCAGTAAGTCGCTTAAAAATTATTATAATTTAATAGAGTAATAAATAAAATAGATAAATTATAAGGTAGTTTCAGTGAACATGATATGACACTGTGTATGTACAGAAAATCCAATTTGCCTGTTATCCGTTGGTTTTTACATTTCTTATTACACTTCCAATACTGCAGCCTGTTTCATTTCCGCGCTTTTATATTATTGGTTTCCGTAGATTCGTTTTTATTTCAATACATTTGAATTATGCAGGAAACATTACTTCCCAGCTTCCCGTGTAGCTTGAGCCTGTGATTTAAGTTCATCTTATGATACATTTAAAAACCGTTAAAGATCACACAGCTAACTCATCATCGTGCAAAATCAAAAATCTAAATAAAAATCTAGTTTAACAGCACTTTTGACCTATGGTTACATAATATTTAGATAAAGCCCCGTAATTCTTATTTATATAAAAATCAATTGCTGTTCGTTAGTCTCGCTAAAACTCAAAAAACGGCAGGATCGGTTTCAATTTTTTGTTTTAACGGGAGTGTATCAGAGGTGGATTAATTAAAAAATACATAAATAGGGGAAACCCAAAAAACAGTAGGAAAATTGAAAAGCTTAGAACTGTTTATTATGTACCTGTGTATAATAAATATATATGTATATTATATAGTCTATCTATTTCGTACTAGCCGTTAAATGTACCTGTCTTTGTTTTTTCTTACCTACTAACGATAGGAATTTGAAATAATTTTTATGTCAAATTATCTGTACTAATATTATAAAGAGGAAAGTTTTTTGTTTGTTTGTTTGTACCGAACAAGCTAGGGACGAACCCGAGCGAAGCGAGGTTGAGTTGCTAGTTTTGAATAAAGAAAACTTTAGATAGAAAGGTTATTAAGAAACGCTGTAAAAGGGGCATAACTAATTCTGCCCTTTTAAGCCTACTAATGCCTTTTAGCCCTTAACCTCAGCCAGCAAATGCGAGTCTTTAATATGACATTATATTTCTATAATTATTTCTACATCATCTTGCGGAATTATCGATCGTTCTGTTCATTCATCTTTATTTCAATCAATTATTTATCATCAACTATATACTTTAATTTGAATTCTGGTATTCATCTCTCTCACTCTCTCAGAGGGACCGAAGTTTTACTAGAAGTAATAAGATATTCTACGGGATGGGAACTAGTGACCTTCATTTCACTAGGAATTGTCAATAAGCCTCGTACCTATTGCCTTCAAGGGTTATGAGTTTAATTCGAAGCGAAGAGACTTGTTGTTACCGAGCATCCGTCCGTCTCCATATTGTCGGCAAGTTGGTTTTTACATGCTATTTTATCTTAATTATATTAAAATATTTAAAAAAAAAACAAATTCATTCATTTTATTTATAAAATTCTTTGTAATAATTCCTTAATGAAGCTATGTTAGTGACTTAATTTATTCCGTCTGCGAAACGTAATTATTCAGAATGGAAACATATAGAATTATGTAAATTTTTGATAATATACATTGTCGATAGCGTCATATATTTTGTATTGTAATTTATCTTAATTTAAGTAGATATATGACATCACACCTATCGATTAATGTTCGTAGTTAGTTATAAAAACTAGGCGCGTCCTTTTCTAGGCATATAGATTAAAAAAAAGGTTGATATAATTAAAAATTAAAAAAAAACCCCTACGCAAATTAATTGTCATTTAACGATTACACTGGCACGCGTGAAGCACTTAATCGAGTAATCATACGCCAAAATGCCCTACATCATTTTGGATAAGAGCTGATACTCTTACACTGCTAGACCGATATTAACCAAACATAGCTAAGAACCACCGCAAGGAAACAGGCTTTCAAATGAAAAAACCGCATCGATATCGGTCTATCCGTTTGAGAACTACGATGCCACAGACAGACACACACACACAGACTGACATCAACGTCAAACTTATAACACCCCTCTTTTTGCGTCGGGGGTTAAAAATAATAAATAAATTACTAAATCACCTTACTAAGAAACTTGCTTGGTAGAGATATTTTTTAAAATTACGTTTTTTTTTTTCATGAGAATGAATAGTTTAGTTTTTTGGGTATTACTAGGTAATGTAGATTATATTTGTTGAAGTTTATTTTTTCTATATTTTTTATTTAAAGTCCCAAGTAAAGTTGACGTCAGTAATAAATCATTTGCAATAATTTTAAAAACTATTATCTTAAACGTTTAATATTGATAAAGACATAATGTTTATTTAAAATGTTCAATAACTATTATTTTATTAATGGACAATTCTATTAAATATGTACGTATATCTTAAATACAATATTGCTACAATAATTTGTAATCGACACTTAAATATAAACGTTTTATGTAATGTATACAGATAAATAAAGTTGAAGTGTCTGTTTGTAATATCAAAATAACAGCTTTTTACTAAATGCATATGAAATTATATACGGTGTCTACTTATAAGAAAAACACATTCTTTTACATTTTTGTCTGTCTGTCTGTTTGTCCCAATTAATCTCCGAAACGGCTGGAACGAATTTGACGGGTCTTTCACTGGCAGACAGCTGATGTCATAAGGAGTAACGTAGGCTACTTTTATTTTAGAAAACAATTAGGGGTTCCGCTAAAAAATATTACGACGCAAAAATCCATTGTAAATGGTAATTCTTTGTCGCTACACTTCCGAGATCATGACGCAATACGCTCTAACTTTGAGTAGACTGGCGGAACTGTTGCTAGCGAATATAACGTGACGTCGCGTAGGTTACGGCAACGACCCGACAAGGCCAAAATATCCGTTTACGACGCCATTCCGAATTTTATGTATGACGCTACGTTTAGAATTTAATGCCTAGTGGTTGGGCTAGATCTAATCTGGATAGGAAGATAATTAAATACCTACGTGTGGGCATGGCACGACGTCCGTACAATGTTATCAAATATAACCCCTACCAAAAGAGTGGAAAGTAAAAGTATAGGTCGCGGAGTTAGATTCGCACTTATGACCTTGTAAGGCAGACGCCCGGACATCTATATATTAACAAATTAAAACAAATCTTTATTCAATTTACATGGAAAATTTTAATGCTGCAACCTGTCAATAAAATATTAAATTGACAGGTTTCTTAAAATAATACGGAGCCAAATATATTTTATAAATATGTATTAAGTATCTATAAAATTGAATTAATTAAACATGTTGTAGACACATCCTTTATCGAGAGATATTTTTTTTGCTAATGCAACTTATTCCATAAAAGGACGGTGGGTAGAAATTATCAAAAAATAAGAATACCATATCACCTCTCAACGCCACGTACATACCATTTTATGCCCGGACGTGAAGTGCCCTTACCCTACCAAGGGTCCCATAGCAATGATAATACTCAAACAACCCCATTAATATTCCCCTGAAATAAAAAGTAATGGTTTTGACGGTGTTTTTGATGTCTCAGCACTATTTTCAATCGTATCGTCGGATGTTAGGGCCTAAAATATGTTTATTTTGATGCTATCTACGTAACGGGTTAACGGCGAAGGTGCATGTTAAACATTGCGATGGTTCTGATTATTCAGCATATATAAATGTTTGATTAAAAGCAATCGACCTGATAACAGCCGTTATGAAAAATTTCTACATATTTAGTAAATAAAGTAGCTGTTTAGGGGTAGGTTCTATATCCGGGCGAAGCATAAATCTATAGGTATAACGTAACGCTTGATAAATTTCAATACTTTCTTTTGCCTTGAGCTAACAAAATATAATCAGTCATCAATCAATTCAAATTTAAACGAAGGTCACACAGGTCGGTACACTTGGCGAATGAGAGCTAGACGGAAAAAATGTAATATTTTGACCGTCACGATACTTATTGTTATATACTAAGAGCACCCCATGTGACGTCATCATAAGTACCAGGCAATCATAAGTTTGAATACATTCTTATGACCGGACTATTCATATTTCATATATATATATATATATATATATATATATATATATATATATATATATATATATATACATACTAGCATTGCCCGCAGGTCCGCCCGCGTTCAGATGACTAAAAACTTCTTAGGTCTACTCTTACATTGCAGTTTTTGTATTTTTCCTCAGAAATGAATTTTTTTCCCAGGGTAAAAAGTATCCTATAAGTTGACCCGGATAACCAGCTATCACCATACCAAATTTCATTAAAATCCCTCCAGTGGTTTTTCTGTGATGCGGTAATAGACAGACAGACAGAAATTCTAAAAACTGTAGATTCGGCCTCTGTTTTTCACTAAGATTTCCCCAAAAATATTTAATGTACAGATTCGGCTTAGTTACAATTTTATTATATGTATAGATAATGGTAATTGCTTTAGGTTTGTGGTCTCACAGTACTCGTGATAATTATTGTCACCAGATATTATGAATAAAGGGCAGCTCATAATGACATCATCATAAATACCCCAGGCGATCATAAGGGTTAACACCTCTAGGTAAATTTCTAAGAAATTTTTAATTAAAATTCTAAGAAATCTATTGTTAACTGACACGCCGGCGTGTCCGCGGTTGTGGAGGGATTAAGGAGTGTATGTTGTACAAATCCGTGTACACTCTGTGCAGGCCTTACTTGGCCTTACTTTCATGTACAATGTAAGTTACTCAACGTTTATGATACCTAGTACTACTATAAGTAGTAATCGTGACAATTTTTATGACATATTTTATGACCTAACGGCAGTCAGGAAAAGAAACTACGTTCCTACCGAGTGTCCCACAACACCTCTCGCCTTTTTAAGTCAAGGTATTATGTCAATTTAATTATAAATAATGGAAGTTCATAGTTAATCATTTATGCTTGATTCTTGTTAGACTTTGTAAATAAAAAATTAAAGTACACATTCATTCACACAATAAGTACAGTTAAATTGTCATTTTGTTCTGTGCGATATGGCTACGAATTTGCTAAATTTCAGCAAAAGTTAAATCTCATGGATAATGGATTTTGATTTCTCTTCTAGGCTTAAATATTCTGGTTAAGCCTCGGTCCATTGCCAATTAAATAAAGGCGCCAAATCGAATTAGTGTCAAATGGGGTGCGAATAATGTAATTTCACAAGCTTAATTATTTACTGACATCAAGTAATTCGGCCGTCACAATGGAATCGAGTAATTAATCTTGAGAGAAATTGTTTTCGGTAATTTGCTGCAAAATATTTTGATAAATTTGTTAGTCATTGTTTCGCCGGCAGGCGCTAAGACGATCGCTAAAAGATCCTTATCATCGCAAAATCTTATTATCAAATGTGGGGCGATGTATATTTGTGTTATTGAACTCGAAGGCAAATTCTGGTTTGATTTTTAACCGACTTCATAAATATAGAAAGATAGAAGCAGATACCTAATTTTTAATATTTCATATTTTAATGATTTGGCTACTATAAAGCTAGTCTTATTCTTTAAAATAGTTCTTATTAGTAAGAAAAAATAATATAAGTTAAGTAATTTATATATTTTTTTTCTGCATGAATTTTCAAGCCGACTTAACTATCTAATCAAAGAAGTAATTGATTTAGAAGAAGCTGGACGTCGTTATTGTTTAACTTTTCATCTTACGTAAAAAGTCATCTGAGATTTTAATAACGAATTATATTTTCTGAATTGTAAGATATTTAATCATATTATAAGTTTCCATTTAATTGTTTCTTGATATTGCTCACTTTATTAATATGGAGTTGATCTTTGGCAAATTTAGTTACACAAAGATTATAAACCAAATTCAACTGTAAGTCATATCGCTTTGTATTAGAATTTAGACGATTTGCATACAATTTACTTTGTTAAACGTTAAACCTTCAAGGTCTTTGTGACACCTTGCGCAATTTATAATTTCCGATTAAGTTGCTACGTATTGAATCTATGTTTGAATTAATTTTCTCAA
The DNA here is from genome assembly GCA_921882275.1 of Brenthis ino. Lineage (NCBI taxonomy): Eukaryota > Metazoa > Arthropoda > Insecta > Lepidoptera > Nymphalidae > Brenthis > Brenthis ino. The sequence goes on along the minus strand of OV170228.1, from coordinate 10,481,266 downwards.
TGTATTAATTTAAAAAAATATATCTAATACCTTCTCATTAACGTCGATCATTACGTTTAAATCATCAACATTTCTATTTTATCTTCAACGTTCGACCATTTGTCGAGATTCGAACATAATAATTACAAGCTTTTATTTAACTTGCCGTGTTTAGTATAGTATAGTAGTAGTTTGCATTTTGCAAATTGAATTTTAAAGCAGATATTTTCAACCGATTGAGCTGATTTTTTTCATTATACACGTTAAATTTTGAAAACAATGCATGGTTGGAGAACTGACGTCGTTCTAAATCCAATATGGCGGACTCCCAAACATGGCGGATTACGTTTTTTTATGTATCCATGATATGGATATCAAATGAAAAGGGTTTACTGAGAAGAATATAAATAAATGAAAAAAAATATATTTTAAGAAACCATTTTTTTAAACAAGCTATTATTTGAATGCTCTAAAAAAATAAAATAAACTTTAAATTAAATCAAACCCATCAATTTATTACATTAAATAATATATAGGTAATATGTGTTATAAAACTTAAAGATAAACAAGAAACAAAATAAAAAAATGTGTTTATTAAAAAGTTTATTTTCTTATTTTTAGGGCATTTAAATAAAAGTTTATTAAAAAAATGTTTTTTTTACAATTATTTTATTTTTTTAATGATACCCTTAAAATTGTAAACAAAAAAATAAATAAAAGAAAATCGGTTGAAATCACAGGGGAAAATGTACTGAACTGTTTTGTCTTTACCTATTTATATATGAATACTAAAATACTGCATTTATAGATTTGATTTCATTTATTATAAAAACAGTAATGTTCAGTGCCGGATTTAACCTTAGCGCCGCCCCTGGGCATAGTTAAAAATGCCGCCCTATTATCGAAAATTTGAATAAAATGTTGAAAGTTTAATTTTTTTTTATAATTAATTTTTTGAAAAATGCAAAGAAATAATTTATAAATGGTTTCATTTTTTCGAAAAATGTACTAGTTATTTTTTTTTAATTAATCAATTTTTGGAAAAAAAGAAACATTTTCGATAACACGAAAAAAAATGTTTTTGTCACCCTCTGAATTTTGCCGCCCCTAAAAATTTGCTGCCCTGGGCACTAGCCCCGAATGCCCCTAGTCAAAATCCGGTGCTGATAATATTGTAAGTGAATAATCGATTTTTGATTTAAACTTATAAGGTGTAGCAGACACGTCACGCAAAAGCAATGACGTCAATAGAGAGAAATGGCGTTTTGAACTGTAGTGATAAGGGTTAATTAAATATGTAACAATTAACTCGTCACGTTAACTGCGTAAATCATGAAGAGTTCACACTTATCGTAAATGAGTTTCTATTGCAAAATTTTTTTTGTTGACACCCACTTAATACATACTTAAATGGAATTATAGTTATTTTATAAGTCGTAATCTATTGCGTAACTCCAAAACCTCTTTAGTCGCGAGCAGTAAAGACTGATAGCAAAATAAGGTGGTCGTCTAAAAAATTAATATATAGCTATTACCTTCCTAAGTATGTTTAAGTGGTATGTGGCATACAATATAATTATCACAAAATACAAGTTGGATAACTATATGTATATAAAAAAGAAAGTTAGTTAGAACTTATAGTCCTGACTCCTCGTAAATTGTATGAAATTTACGAGGAGTCATCAAAAAGTTTAAATAACAGGTTAAAATCAACCCTCTATTTGAACAGAGTATAAAATATATTTGAAGTTCAAACATCACATCCTGTACGGTGCCACGATAAGCGTGCCTATTGTCAAAAAATCTACGCCCATTTTGCGAACATTCTCAACTACTTTACAGCGTTTGATGTTTTCCTCCCTTTTACACTCACGCTATGTTAAACCACAATGCATTTTTAATCGATCAAGCTTGTTGTTTCTTAAGAAGTGCCTATTCTGACTTTTTCAACATCGACATGCTTATATAATTACTAGTGACTCACCCTCGCTTCGCTCGAGTTCCTCCCTGGGTTGATTCCCCATACAAACTTTAATCCCCATTTGCACCCCCTCAAGAGACGATTTCCGGGATAAAAAGTATTGTATGTCCTTCCCAGAGTCTCAAACTATCTTCTTACCAATTTTCATCAAAATCGGTCCTGTAGACCCAGAGATTACCCCCTACAACGTCACAAACTCACAAACTTTACCTCTTTATAATATTAGTATAGATTAGAACATACAACATCAGTCAGTAAATATATATATGAGGTATACGGAATCATACAGCAAGTGGAAAGCGCCGGTTGAATCTAAATGTTCCCATATTCCCTGATTAAAATGTCGAGGACGCTTGACATTCGCTTTTCTTCGAATACCTTTTAAGGAACCTTCTGGTTTTTAATAGCAACATAGTTTCATGGCATAGTTACGTAAATAAATTAACGTTTGCAAATTACGTTGTAAGGTATTAGATTTTCGAATTTTATATTATAGAAAAATACTAAATAAGTTTTTTTTGTCTGTGTTTATGATAACTGATGCAAAAGTAAGAAATAAGAAACCAGTGAGGTATGAAGATTTGCTTGGTAAAAAAAAGGTTGGGCTCAATATTTTACGTACCTATGGCAATCTGCAAAGCTATTGATGAAAATTGAAGAAGTACTCGATCGCTCGTTGTCTAATCTGTCCCAATTGTGAGTTTCATTTTTTTTTAAGTACATGTACTTCATGCTTGCATAACAACTGAGAAAAAAATCCACCCATAAGAGTAAAGTAATTATTTTTAAGTGATTTAGAAATTGACATTTGAAATTGTTATCTCACTCACGTCTTGTTTAGTATACGTGTGATTTCGGTTTAACCTTAATTTTAATAGAGGGACCCAGACAAAACCGACAACGAGAGGTAATAATAAATCTATCTATCAACCTAAGTCAACCTGCTTTTTACGTTTAGACAGTTCAATTTCTATAGACGATAAATGTTTATGTAGCCTATAAAGATATCAGTCATGGTCTAGTTACGTGGCGTAGGCTTTAAAGAGCTACTTACTCTTGGATTGACTCAAACATTTTTAACAAATCTATAAAAAAAATACAGTAGAAAATATATGTCAATATTGATCATATCCAAATCACATTTTTGATAAATTTTCTTTTACTTTCCTCTACAAAAAGAATTATAAACTAACCTCTTAAAATTACCTTCTCCGTAAAAAATATCTGCATTACTTGTCAACGTACATATTATGTTTGTAAAAATATTGGCAGCAATCACGTATTACTTTAATTTAGAATGTGCTTCTTTTTTATTACTCTACTCATTTAAAAAAAAATTGTTTTCATTTTAGAATATATATTTAATTTCTACAAAATACTACAATTGGTATAAGCTGTTACGGTTAAAAACTAACAAAGTTAATGTTAAGTATATATATATATATATATATATATATATATATTATATATATATATATATGTACAATTCAGTACATTTTTGTCCTCAGTTTGTCAGCTGATTTCCTTTCCCTTTTTCTTTAGTAGAGTTTAGTATTGACAAGCTTTAATGTCATCAATACGTATTTTTTATTTAAATTGTTACTTTTTTATGATTATAGCCGAATTCCGACCACTGAGTGGGTATACACAAGTTATATTGAATATCTAAGTATCACTTGTTCCTAATTACAGCTGTTTAGCAAAGGCGTTGACTGTATGTAGAACACAGGCCGCGATTTGAAGACCCCTGGAGTGATCTATCATTTGTTAGCGGGATGGACACGGCACTAGTAGATGGAATACGCGATAGCTAAGGCTTCCTAGAACCGCTCTCATCCATTTGGCAATCGTCACGCGTACAACATTACTAAACGTTTTATTGGTTTACTTGTTAATATTCATTTTGTAAAATAAGTCAATGAGAAATTTAAATGCCGACGCTTTTGTTATATATTAATTAATTAATTTAAATAAATGTTTCTTACACCATTAACTGATGAAAATGTTAATTATGGCAATTTAAGTTTTTACACAGACTTTCGTTCGCTCCGCTGCCCCCGTATGTAATCCATCAAAAATATTCAAAAACGAAAAATAAAATTTAGTTCGATTTAGAGCTGAATGAATAATTGTGTACAGACATAAGTAATGATAATCTAGCCAGTAATGCGGCTAGATTCATTTGAGATAGCCAGGTGAACGCTCTACTTGGGTTGAAGGCCAAACATTTTTTGCAGTCGGTTTTTATTTATTAGTGCCCACTTTTTGTGTGTACCCGTACAATGAACGGCGTGAGTGTACGATGCTAGAAAGATTTAATATAAATTTTATAAGTTGTATATATGGAATGTGGTCCACTGTATTGGATAGGTCTTCGACCCGATGAAATGATTGCACGGTCCATCAGTGTTCTACCTGATTGAGAAAAAAGCTATGTAAACAAAAGCTTACGTGATTGCCACCCCGCAGACGCTAGGAATGCGAAAATAAATCTATTTTTTTTCAATATTTTTATAGCACTTTTACGAAGGAGTTCTTATAATCAATTGAAAAGGATTATTTACTTGTAAGTATTTTATATTTAAAAGCTAGTTTTTGTCTGTATTTCCGTTTGAGATTAAAAAAGAATTTGTTTTCTACCAGGATATAAGCTGTTTTCATTTTGAAGTTTTACTTTTTTTAATATTAGGGTGATGTTATTATGTACTTAAGGTTTCCATTTCCATACGTTTCTATTCTACTTCATTGTAATTCATTGTTTATGTTTCTTAAATTACTTTTAAAAGATAGTTTTCCACCCTTTTGGGTGGATTTTTATTGCTTAAAATATGGGACCAGTCTTGATCTCAAAATTATACCTAATTTAAAAAATAATTATAAAATTTTAAAATAAAACTATTTTTGTGTTTCAAATTTAATGTTTCAAATGATTAAATAGTAATCATGGCTACGGGAGAGACTAGAAAAAGATGGTTTTATTTTAAAATGTCAAATATTCGCGCAAATTAAATAATTATGAAAACCTCCTCAATTGTGAAGTCGGTAAAAAAATAAAACGATTGATTCATCGAATTTATAGTAAAAACATGTTAACAAAAATATTACTTTTATTCAATTGTAATTTGTTGGCTTGTAATTTAACTCGAGGTGTTTAATTACAAAAAAGTAGACTATTGACATTCTTGCTATTGTGTCACATACACGTAGCTTTTAGTTTTATGATTATTAACTTTTACCCGCGGTTGCGATCGTAGTTTATTTATTTCATACAGCCCTTCTAAGTTTCATAGAGTTAAATATTATGTAGACTTTTAAAAGGGAATAAGTTTTAAATAAAAAAGTAAATCCGCGAAATAAATCTAAGAAAGTATTAAGGAATAAATTGCAAAAAGGATTTTTCAAATTTGACGGGAACTTTCAGAGTTTAGCGCGATTAAACAAACCTAACAATAATAAATTCGAAGCCATCGACAAGAAAATTGAATTAAAGAATTATTATAAACACAATTTTTTTTCAGGTTTATAATGACACAACTAGTATAAATGTGAAAGATTGTATGTTTGTTACTTTTTCACGCTGAAACGGCTGGTCCGATTTGGATGTAATTTGGAATACGACTTGGAGTAGTATATAGGCTACTGTTAGTAATAAAGTAGCCAAAAGGTGGCGCTGATCCTTTGCTAAAAGATGAAAATATTTATAAAAAACTCGATGTTTTGTAAAATGAACATAGCGACGCACCCGAGCAAAGCGAAGGCAAGTCATAGTAAGAGTATAAATATTAGATTAGATAGTGCTAGGTAGGTACTTATAAATTAGAAAAGAAAAACATTTATTAATTTATTACAGTTACTTGGCTTTTTTTGGCTTTGAGTGTTCTTCCAAGTTTTAGAGAATGTATTGGTCATTATTTTTGTAACTGTAAATCTTTTTAGAGATACAATTTCTTCCTATATGTTTTCCTTAAATCGTCTCGTCTAGTCAATGAAATGTAATGAATGAATTTGAATGTACTTAGTATGCACTGCGTCTAGCGACGAGACGGTTCCATTAAAAGTTGACGAGGTACCATACGCCGAATCCTAAGTGGTAGCAATTTACCTGCGAACTTAACAGGTTACATTGGATTGTTCTTCATTTGAATATTAACTTGTTACTGGAATTATTAATACAGCTTTAACGAACTGTTACATCGAGAAATTATAACATAATACTATAGACTTATCGCTTCGCTCGGAAGTGTCCCTAGGTGCCAAACATTAGTCTGTTTTACTTAAGTTTTTTATCTATCTGTGTATTAAATTCCATTCATAAATGTCCAGCCATTTCGATGTATAGGCGGAATAAACAAACATACATACAAAATTTCGCATTTATATTAGTAATCCGATCGATTCAATTCATTTTGATCAAATAAACAGAGTAGGCTGAGGTAGAATTCAAATATTTTTTGTACTATTTCTACAAAATATTTATCACTATGTTTAAACCTCACTCATCGTTGATTATAACACTGAACTGAGTGAATTATAATGCGATTTTAACCAGTGCCATATCTATGTTGACTCGCGCAAAAACCTGTACGTATTAAAAGATAATTTCAACAATTTAAATGTTTGTGAAAGGAAAAATGACAGCTTAACCGACTAAGGCATTGAAGAACTATTAAATAGACAAATCTGCGTTTAGCCATTCTAAAATATAAGAACATAATATTAAAATATTAGAATTAAAGTACTTAGGTTTCATCACGCGTCGTCCAACACGTTAATGGCTTAATGATTCATTTGAAATGAAGAGTCATGCTATTTGGCCAGGTGCTTGTTCAAATTAAAACGTGCCAATTTGAGTGGGGTCAAAATCCTAAACATTTTGCGTTTTGTAGCTCTTATTTCTATGAACATTGAAGCAACAAGGATTCTCAGTAGACTACAGGTTAAAGAAAATCTACACTTAAAAGGCATAGGATGATCACGATCTGTGTGAATTAGACCTGATTGCGGCTTAATAGGCTAAACGATATGGATTTGGTCATCCCCTTTTATAGTACTACGAGTATGACTTCTTTATATTATACGCTGTGGCGTCTGTTATTGTTATTGTATAGATTTCTTTTTTTGTTTTTGACGTCAGTGAAGCTAAAAATAGCTCTTTCTGCCAATAGTTTAAGCAGGTTTAATATATTCCATGTATGTGGCAGTACATAGTAAAAAAATCTAAGCTATTATGATTAATATATTATTTATTATTAGTTATCTTAAGAAAATCATATGGAAATGAAGTTTTTATACATTAACGATCAGGCTAAACAGCTATAGAGGGCTGATTTTGCCAGCCTCAGTCATAAGTAAGAGGTAAGAAGGGTTTTTTTGAACACTGATGAAAAAGGGTGGCAAAGTATCTATGTACCTATGCATGCAGATGAAATTGGGATAGGCTAACTGGGATGCTAGTAGAACAACAAAAACAACATTATTTTACAACATATTTTATTTGATTGAGATAATAGCAGATATTTCAATACCCAGTTTAAAAATGTACGTTTTTTATGTTTGACGTATTAAAAAAAATGTCTGATGCTTGTGGGAAATGAATCTGCGACCTCTGACCTCACCAGATGTTCGTTTATTTTTTTTGGCAATTACGTCTAACAAACGAGATAAATTCTTAACATTATATAATTAAGCATAACATTCATGTATACGGATGTGTCGAACAGGTTTGCGAGAGTCAATATTATCTGTAATGTCAATAAAAGGGACTTTTTGCCAGCCATTCAATAATTTTGTGACGGTTCTAAATATTTTTAATAATGTCTGTTTTAAGCAGAGGTAGTATTTGACTTGGTTGGTTACTAGGAATAAATTCTAAGTAAAATTATTCGTTTCAGTGTGATGAGAGGAAAAATATGTCTTTTGTAGGGTAAGGTTGCTTAAGTCGTAACCCCTAAGGAAATAATTCTGTTATATTCAGCACAATTGAAATAAAACAAAATCTTCTGCATGTATTGAATATTTATTTAATTGTCTTTTAATCAAGAATAACAAAAATTGGAAAATCTTTTATCCAAATAGATATTTTAACGTTTTTCAAAAATATACCTTCGGTACTATTAAGGCACCTAGTTGCCTAATTCGTACCACCTATAGCCTAAGTCGTACTTAGAAAATATACTTTATTTAACGCATAATACTATACAGAAATATGCGTAATAACCACAGATCACAATGAACAACTAAATAATTACAAACAATTTAGTCTGAGACTAACTTAAAACATTATTTTGGTTATTAAGTTGGAAGTCAAATTTGTATAAATGTCAAATATATATAAATTTGGTATGGGTGCTATGACCATTTAGTAAAAGCAATATCTGTTTTTGATAACTTTTTTCTAATATTGTGCATTTAATAAAATATTGAAGCCATTAACCAAAAAATTTTGATGTTATCCATCCATTTTTCGAGCAACCAAATGCTGTGTTTGGAGGGGCTCCTTTTTTAAGGCATCATTCAGTCTGCTACGCTTAAATATCAACATGGGTGGTATAAATTCGCCTGCTGAATTCAGCGCACATATGCCTGTTGTGGTCCCCCCCTCCACTTGTACCCCTTGATCCCTGATGAAGACCCCTTTCTCCACTTGTACTTGCACCTATTTGGTGTTTTCCCTTTTGAGCAATAACTTTGGAAGATTTGTGAAGGGTAGATAATGCAGTTTCGTCCACATTGTATATTTGGTGTGCAGCAAACTTGTATTTATCCAGTATTTCTTCATACTTTTCAAAAAACTCATTACTCCGCTCTTTATTAAATCTTTTAGTTCTGGCCATTGAGGTTGATTCTGGAACACGCAATGACAAAGTAGGGTGGTTTTTTCATAAACCTGTAATACCACTTTTTGCCTGCAGTTTCTCCTTGTTAAAACGATGAGGTAGTTGAAATTTCTCAGCAAGGTCGAACGCAAGTTTCCTAAATTCAGTGGCCGTTAATCCGAAGAAACAAGGCTCTAAATTCATCAAATGCTGTGCACCAAATTTTGTTCTTTCATTCAAACCCGTTAAATGGCATAACAGAGTAGGCTTCGGTATATTAAATCTTTTAAAAACTTCACTAAATACAATTTCTCCATTACTGTGTTTCTCTAAGCTTCGTCCATATCCTCTTGCTTCCAAGTATTGTACCTTCTCTTCGCCATTTTAGGTGTAACCTGATAAAAATTAAGTAAATTATATATTAAACAAATTTCTTAATATGTAAGTCGTACCAGTACGAGTAAGGGATTTTGTACAGGTACGACTTAAGGAGCAGTGTTTTCTAAATTTAAAACTAAAAGTAATGACATAACCTAAAAAAGTTCTACTGTTTGAGTATTCGAAACGATTACCAGATAAGTATCACAAACACATGTTAAAAAAGAAAAAAGATAAGGATCTCATTCCTGTCATAAATAGTTTACAAATTAGTCAATAATTTTAATGAAAACTGTGCAAAAAAACTTACTTTTTCAATATTTTTACTTCACGAAGCCGGCTGGTCGTCCACTTGTTTATGTTCGGTCATTCGACTAAGTAGTTCAAATTAGCGACACTAGATTGCGTAATTTATAATTATTAGACAAGATATTGCCGGGGTACGAGTTAGGCCGTGGTACGACTTGAGCAACCTTACCCTATGTATAATACTTTATTTTGTAATAATCTATACATATAATAAAATTACAACTGAGTCAAATCTGTACATGAAATATTTTTTGGAAAATCTTATTGAAATAGACATTATTATCGATACAGAGGCCGAATCTATAGTTTTTAGAATTTTTGTCTGTCTGTCTGTGACCGCATCGCGGAAAAACTACTAGGGATATTGATGAAATTTAATATGATGATAGCTGTTTATCCGGGTCAACATATAGGATACTTTTTACTGTGGGAAAATATTTCATCTCTGAGAAATCTATACTAAATGTTAAAACGTAAGTAGTATACTTATATAATTTAAGATATGGCACATGTTTTTATTATTACCAAATTTTTATTTGATTACTAATTTTGAACTTTAACTCGTCACAAATACAAAATAAATAAAGCCAGTTAAAAAAATATTTTAAACACGAGTTTTATGAGTAATTCAACCCACATATAAAGGATTAGTTTAAATGTAACAACTCTTTAGTTGTAGCTGTTTAGAGTACATGTGCGGTTACCGCAAAACAATTAAATTGGATTTCCATTCTACTTAAGACGGGAAGCTCTACCAATGCGGTGGAAATACAGGGCTTATTGGAGTAACTTACTGTTGGCCTCTTCTATTGATGTAGTCGTAGTAAAGTAGCAGTATACTTATATATCATTGTCTAAGTGCTGTATTTGTCCAAACAACCAATTTGCCGGAAGTGTTTTTAATACAGAATTCTTGACTTTTAAATGTCAATTCTATTGGTATTAAATACACATTTTGTCGACACTTGACGACACGTTTGGTTCAATTTGTAGTGACTCTACTTGCTGTGCCAGCGGTCGCGGGTTCGAGTCCCGCTTGGGGCATTCATTTGTGTGATGAGCACGAATGTCTGTACTCCAGTCATGGGTGTTTATATTGATAATATGTATGTAGGTATGTATTTAAAGTTACCTATATATGTGTAGTGTATCAACTATCTGGTATCCATAACACAAGCCTCGTAGCTTACCATGGAACTAGATGGTGCTGTGTGATAATGTTCCAACATATTTATTTATTTTACTTTATTAAAACCGAACAGTATTTCATCTATATATGTATTTAAGTCAGAAATAAAGCTTTGTTTTTAAATAGAGAAAAGAAACTCTCTACTGTAAAGTAAAAAAAGTATTGATAGTTTGAACAAATAAGCTCTAAGGCGACTATAAGCTTTAGCCTCACACAGAGTGTGAAGAACATAGTGATTGACGCTTTAAATGGTATTTTATTGAATGCTAAAAATACAGTTCGATTTGAACATTCAAGAAGCATGCACGCACTGATAAAGATTGTACGGCTTCAGTTTTATTTCTTATGCGCTCCACTTTAGTAGTAGAGCCTTTATGCTATAGCTTTTAATATTTCGAATATATCAAGGTTTCTATATATTAAGATTAATTTTAAAAAAGTAATTTAAAAAAAATTAACCGATTAAAAAAAAAAGTAAAAAATTACTGAACGGGGGTTTTTATTTACTATAGATACTTAATAAAATATTTTCGAAATCGGTGCCAGCCGACAATGCTTTAGGATAAGAATCTCTAATAGGTTAATACGACAAGGTATGAACTCTAATTATTATAGTTAACATATTATATGTACATCAATTTGTGATGTATTTATACGTTTCAAATATATTTGCTTTGCTTTGCATTGGGATTGTTTTTATTTTTGTGTAAAAGTTTTAGGTGATAAGTTTTAAAATGCATAGTTCGTGTTTTCCGTTGATTTGAATGAGAATTCGGGAAGTATATGAATTCGATTTTATTGCTTAACGTCAACTATTATTAGGTTGCACCGCAAATGAATAATAATAAAAGGAAATATCAAACATATAATAATATATTTCATCATATACTTAACTCGATACTATTATTTACAAACGATAATGAATTGTTTACACTGAAGACTATATTTCACATTTTTTTTTAAACTTTATAAAACATTTTCCCAACTAAGAATTAATTAAGTGCCTCCATTTAATACACATTATGAGTTTCACAACATAAATTTTACATTTTTTTCAGCCGCCTTATAAAACTGACATAGGATGGATGATAAATCCAATAAGAGCAAATGGAACCTGCATCTCCCACCCAATAGACAGTGCCAGCCATGTGTATTGTACTACCACCTTCAAATAGCTAATTGAATAGAAGTAGGACTCGAACCCAGTACATAATCAGTAAACGTGATAACCACTATACTAACCAAGCAGTCAATCACACAAGCCACAGAACACACTTTACATCATAATTACGTAACGTATAGGATATGTTAAGGCTTGATATCCCATAGTTTATTTAACGTGTAGTGCTAATGTTATAATACACTAAATACTGAAAATCGTGTCAAAGTAAACACGTCTGGGTTCTTCGTAAACATAACACTTTAAAGAACTAATAAGAATGCGTAGCCGTCAGACCGCGAGCGAAAATATATTTTCTTAGGAGATTTATATCTTAGGATTGAAGAGCTATCGGGTGCTATATGAATATTTACTAGTGTTCTCTTGCGGCTTCGCTCACATAATATGACATATTATAAAATATTTAGACCTTGATGATTAACTTTGAAGTTACTTAAGCGATAGCAATTTAACTAAAATTTCATTGAAAACTTAAAATACAATACGTTCTTGTTTTATATTTCCTAAAATATATTTATATTAAACAAATATTATTATTACTGAATTATTATTAAACTTAAATTAAAAATATCTTAGCATCGCTTATAAATGCGTTCGTCCACTGTCCTTAAATCATAATTTACGCAATACTTTCCGGAACCGGCTAATAGCTGTATAAAATGTGTATATATTAGCATAGCGCGTAGTCGACCGGGCCACTGAAATCAAAAGTGATTTCAGGACAAGTCCTACTTACATTCCAATAGTATGTATACAATTTAGTATTGTAAGATGAAAATATAAAGGCCCAAACGACCTTAATCTAGACTAGGTGATTCTATAAATTGACATAACTTTTATATTTATGAACCGAAAACAAATACTAAATGTAAAGTGTAGTTTACCACAATATATTAGTGGAAACCGCACAAAACCGCAAAAAATGACTGTTTTGGGTTCTATTGCATTAATAAAGACCCCCAATAATAGTTTTCCTCAAATATCTACCATGCACAAACAGAAATCTGTTAGACTTTTATTATACATATGTATAGATAGTTACAAGTCATACAATTTTAATGCTATTAATCTTCTACTATTATTATAAACAAGGGAGCAAGCTTTGGTATTGAAGTACGATTTTAAATAGAAAAGTTTCTGTTTGTGCACGTGCGCATGTGGGTATCCTTTACACTGAAACGGTTTGATGGATTCGGATGTTGAGTGCATAGAGACTATGACCTGGAGTAACACATACCTATCGTTAGGTACCCATTGACGCACCCTAGTGTCCTGAGGGCAAGTCTACTATTATTAAAACGAGGAAAGATATTTTTGTATGTTTGTAACGCATAAACTCAAAATCTACCGGATTGATTTAGATGAAATTTGGTAAAAAGATAGTTTGAGACCCTGGGATGGACATATGATATTTTTTTATTCCGGAAATCATCCCTTAAGGGGGTGAAAATGGGGACGAAAGTTTGTATGAGGAATCAATCTAGGGACGAACCCAAGCGAAGCGAGTGTGAGTCGCTAGTAGCTAATAAAAATATTTGTTGATCAAGCATTGTTTTATAAATAAATAAGATGTTTAAACCGTAATCTTATTCATCCCATTGGTTTCTATCTCTATTGTACGTGACATTCGTTAATTGTGACCCTCCCGCTTATAGTTAAGACTGTATGGTCAAAGCTTTAATCTTTTTCTTAATGACATAAGAAAAGTTTTTACCGTTTTATAAAATTTATCTAAACTGGATATCGAACCTGCTATGTCCAGTATAGAACACTAACATTTACTTGATGACATAATATGACTTACAATTTCTTACGAGATTTTAATTAATTGTTTAGGTTTTTTAAGTGATGTAGTGCATTTGATGCTTTCCCACGCCTTTCTACAGGATACCGGATTAGATATAAGATTTATTTAGGTTATATTAATATGTATGCAGCTGCCATTTCCATATAAGAATTATTAGTAGACGGCCTGACGGGACATAGCTAATCTATATAGAATTACTTACTATGTCGGTGGTAGTGAGTTCGGACCTTATCAGTCAATAAAAATAAAAACATTATTTACTAGCATCATAATAAATTTGTATAATTTAATAAAAGGTAAGAAAGTGTTGTCTTCCCTTTGAAAATTCGTATGAATAATTTAAAATGAGAGCATGTTTAGTCACAAAGCAGTCGTGTCTGGGGCAAGGTATTCAAAATTGCAGTCTAAACCCCAACATCCTTCGTATGTTTTATCAATATGCAAATTCGAGATTTAGGGTCGTAGAACCCAGACATTGTAAGGTGAAGGGCAAAGTGTACGTTCGCTGCATGAGGGAGCGATCTGCTTCCGTTCCGAATTGGGCAACATCCGTCGAGTGATGTCATTTGAAGTAAGGCATTCTTTGACTTCACTTTGTGTCATGTTAAAACTAAGTTTATACTATGTATCTATAATATACTGGCCTTGACTTGGTTCTTCAAATACGGATTTGAATAATGATCAGAATTGGTCTGGTTTAATATTAAAGGCACGTCTCTGAATGACTTTATTACAATAGACTCATATCCTGGGGAAATACTAGATATAATGACGATTTCCTACTGCTGGGCCTGAATCTATCCTCGATACGAAAGAATCAATTTAGGTTAGAGACATATTTCACCACGAAAACCTACCTCACCATGTTTTTCTTGCACTGTATTAGCAAATAGCAATCGTGTTGGGAATGAGGTCAGCAAATGAAAACCTCAAAGGTGCACAAACCGGGCTTGAATCTTCACTCTGTTCCTAAAGTGAGCGTGCTATCAAAAGCTCATAAATTAGGTCTATTAAAAATAAGGTAATATGGGAAAAAAATATAAAAGTTTTTTTTTCCAAAACTAGCTTACGTACTATATAGGCATAGTGATTCCTTGGTTTGATTACCGTTGGTGATAAAATGGTAAGTTCTGTTTAAAAATTATGTGTTATATAATAATAAAGTTAGTACATTTATATATTATATACTAATTGTATATATATAAAGCCGAAGAGTTTGTTTGTTTGAGCTCGTTAATATCTGGATCTATAAGTCTGATTTTAAAATATATTTTTTTGCGTTTGCCCATTTTGCAAGAACGCGGGCGAACCCGCGAGGATATGCTAGTTTATAATAAAATGCACCGTACTTCTCAATTATCGAGCAGTTTTCTATTGTAGAGATTGTTAACAATAAAAAATTCTCTATAATTTTAACGGGAATTGTAAAATTAAAATTATCTTAGTAATGTTAATAAAATATTATTATGTACAAGTTTTATGCACTTGGAAAATAAAACAAATGAATATTAATCATAAATAACGTGCACCAGTCAGAATCTCAAGATATACATCTTGTAGCAAAAACATGTTGCCTTGATAGCCATCAAAACACACCATTTACCTCATAAAAAGCGATTTAACAAAATCAACGTTTAAAAGTAAATATTTAATAAAACAAAAATTCTTAATGGTAATTATTATCCTTTTAGCTTCTAATACGTGTTAATTCTGTTTATGAAACAAAAAGGAAAAAAATCTTGTTACAATCACGTTATCTATACTAATACTACTACAATAATATTTTTATATTATAACTGTGAAAGTGTGTTTGTTTGATTATTTGTTTGTCCTTTTTCACGTCTAAACAGAGTAGCAGATTGGCGTGATTTTTTGTGTGGTGATAGTTAGGAGGCTGGAGAGTGACATGGGCTACTGTTTATCGCGGGAGATTTATCTCATTCCCACGGGAAAACACTTTATCCTATAGTATGTTGACCCGGATAACCAGCTATCATCATAACAAATTTTATCAAAATCCCTCCATTGGTTTTTCTGTGATGCGGTAACAGACAGACAGACAGACAAAAATTCTAAAAACTATAGATTCGGCCTCTGTATCGATAATAATATTTATTTCAATAAGATTTTCCAAAAAATATTTTATTTACAGATTCGGCTTTGTTACAATTTTATTATATGATATACGAGTAGATTTTGCGCCCAGTAGTCGAAGTACGAGTTATTATATTCGAAAACGAAATACGAATAATTATTGAAAATTTAAGGTAACATATATGAATTGAATTTTCCTATCTGTAGGTATAAAATAAAGTTAACATTCCTAATTTTTTATTGAAAACTCTAAAGCTTGTCAATAGTAACTACACAAAAAATAGGAAGTCGGTTGACAAACAGAGGAGAACAAGTTTTGTCTCTGCCTAATAATTTATTAGTAAAACTAGCTTGTTTCCCCATACAAACTTTCATCCCCATTTTCACCCCCATAAGGGATGATTTCCAGCATAAAAAGTATTCTGTCCTTCCCAGGGTCTCAAACTATGTTCTTACCAAATTTCATCTAAATCGGTTCAATAGATCCAGAGATTACCCCGTCACAATTACAACGTCACAAACTCACAATTCACAAACTCACAAACTGTACCTCTTTATTATATTAGTATAGATTAACTAAAGGGATTTTTGAATAACTTCAAAAATCAGTCAAGTGCGAGTTGAATTCGCACACGAAGAGTGCCGTACCATCTTACATGTACTTTTTATTAATATGACTTTTACTTTATGTATGTGGTATATTAACTTCGATGATCGATTTCGAACGTTAAAAAATGTTTCTTGTATTTTTACTTATTTTTTTTGTTATAGCGGCAATAGAAATACCTATGTATTTATCAAAGTTTTTTTTCATTCGTTGCCTGAATATTTAACTGTCTACCTACTACGATTCATACAGTCCTCTAACGGATGGACGGACCGTGGAGGTTTAGTACTAGGGTTCCGTTGGCACCCTTCGGATAAGGAACCCTAAAAAAAGAGAAGTTACGCAATGTTGTTGTCGTTATATAACCGGTTTCCATGAAACTGTTTATTTTTTAAATTTATATATAAAATGTACAGTAATTACTCTCAATGTTGAAGTAATTTTATTAAACGTTTATTTAATAGACTAGCTTGAAATCAAATGCTGAACCTTTTCGATCCATACAAGTCTGGATACTACAAAATAAAGAATTTCATTTAATGATAACACAAAGACGTGCGTGCTTAAAGGGTTTGGAGTTGCAAATAAATATAGATACCAAAAATTCCTTGTTCTCCAACTTCTAAGAAAACAGATGGAGAATATTGAATAACAGGGAATAATCTTGGAACCGGTTAGCAATAAATCGCCATTCTGTCGTCTGTACTTGCCGATTACAAGAGGATCTAGTTCGTATTTCAAATATCTATAGAGGTTATAATGCTTGTACGTCATAGCTAAGTCTAAGAATGGTGCCTAACTTGATCATAGTGCAAAAATGAACAGAGACACTTGTTTGTTTTTTTTTAATATTTACATATGTATGTAAATATTATTATTATTCATTCTCAAGTAGATCATAAAATACTTACAACAATTCAATTTTGTATCAGGGTTGTTAAAATACAATAATGACGATACGATAAAAATTTAATAGTATTTCCTGCTTTTTGTATTTGTTTACTGTTTTTTTTCTTTTTATTATTATCATTTTAATGTAAGTATTAATAACCATTTTAAATATTTAACCACTTAGGCCACATAAAAATAATTCTGAATGTGTCTTAGATCTATATACTCTATGAATTGCAAGATATTAATTTTTGGGTTGTATCATCTGTGTCGCGCAGATTGAGGAAACTTTTTCTAACCGGAGGGAAGGAAGTTTGTTATGAACTTGTTACGATTAACGCAACTTATCTTAGTAACATGCTTTTAATATCGAGTGCTTTGTAAATAATGTGCCTATTATCTAATCATCTTAGAAAAACAAAACTTTCTAGAAAAGAAGTTGCCAGTTTGATCTCAATAACTTACTCCCTTTAATAGCATTATATGGCCTAATGATGGGTATTTGACTGACATAACATGAATGACAAATATTTCTACATATATCCAGGAGATAGCTTAATCAAAAACCCATCGATTCCAAATATTAGTTCGGACACACATGGTAGATTGTAAATAACATCTCGAGAATGGTATTTGACAACTTTACCATAATGCATACCGCACTTAAAAATGCCATCGCGCCAAAATTATTTTGAATATATTCTAATTAGGTATAAGATGATATAAAGATGATGGAATTAAAAGTTAACATTGATATATTTTTCATCTGAATTATTTCTTAATCTGAATCTGAAAAGTTATTTAACAACAATATTCATTCACAGCGATATTATATTTTGTAGAAATTATACATATTTGGTGGTTTATACTCATTTTGTACATACAGAATGGAGCACTGGATTGTGGCGATTTTTGCTTAAAAAAAGATTTGGGCTGGAGTCTCATAATATTACTTATTATTTAGGAACGTCAAGACGTGTTAGTATTATGATGAATTCACCTTTACGCCCTTTTTTTATTGATGCATAGCAAAGAGATACTTTATTCCTATTATTCGATAGTTTTATAAATTCCAATGATCGGCGATCCCTTTGCTTGGGCTATGTATAAATTCAAATCTATGTGCCTACATATAAACATGTACAAACTTGCGCATTTATAATCGTAGTCAAAGTTCTAATTTAGCAAGTTTTCGAAAGAGGTGTGAAGTCCGCCAACCCGCACTTGACCAGCGTGGTGGCTTATGGCCTGATCTACTGAATACAATCCTAGTCCAATAAGCTATAAACTTTTAACATATCTAAATGTAACAAATTAGGCATAGATTTAATATTTGTAGAGGAAAACCTAGATGTTCTATCCATTAAGCCTCGGTCTCGCGACACTCGGATCGGTCGCCCGTAGATTTGTAGTACGCATATAATTGCATAATAAATGAACAGGGTAAACGCTGTGGCAGAGACTGATTAAAACGGATTAACGCGGTGACCACACATATTGTTTTGGGCGGACTTGCGCAATTGGCTCTCGTTTGATCTGGGTGGTCTAAACTTAGATTAAATTGATTAGAGTTTATTAAAAGTAAATATTGGTTTTATCAAACTATTATTTATGCTCTTTGTCTGTGTGATTGTGTATGTTTGTTGCTCCATCACTTTGAAACGGTTGGACAGATTTGGATGGAATTTAGTACACAAATACTAATTAGGTATTTATTTTGAGTAACACATAGGCTACTGTTAGGGGCCTAGGAAAGCAAGCGCAGCTAGGGTATGGCGCTAGTATTTTATGATGTTAATAATGTTGTGAACAAATACAACATTTTTAACGTCGTTTTTACCATAAAAACGTATTGTACATACACACCGTAGAGCAAGAAATACTCCCATACAAGTTAAGCAACTATTGTCCTCTCGCGAACTACTCATATATCCCCAATATACTTAGCCAAAAATCACAGCCGGTCACGAGGTGTCCGGAATAATCCACGTTTATATGGGGTTACTAATTAACTGAGATGCCGGCGGTCAACGACTCGGGCCTTGGCATTACTTCGACGGATAGTTGCGTCATACAACCTGTCAATAGAATGGCGTTATGCATTCAAAACGCATTCTTTTTATGTACTCTCTACATGTATTTATATTTAAATTTATTAATAAATTTCAACTGATAGTACGTATTTACGTTTTTATGACGCGGACGAGATGAACATTTTGATATAATTTTTAATATGACGAAAGTCACTATATGTTTCATACTGTATATTATGTATATTGTATACATACATTTTATAAAAGTCAGTCAGTTTATTCATATTTTAAGGTTATTCCCTTTTGTATGTTTTTAGCTAATTAAATATAACCTCAATAATGTTAATAAAATTAAAATAGTTACGCTTTGAATGGGTCTTTGATAACAAGGCTCATTATCAATGGTGTTTATTCAAAATACGCCATAATTACTTCCTCTGTAATTATAACCCATTCCATAAAAAAAAATATTTAGCGCTCACCTTAACTTAATTAATTAAACAATTAAAAATCTACTAATAACAAGCGGTGGGTGCTTTCCTGGAAAATACTGAAATGTAAGATAAAATGAATGTGAAATGAAATCAAACATGTGTTGAAGAGTGTTTATTTTAAGTTCTAAGTATTAAGTAATATTGATTTTATCTGATGAATATCGATTTACATCGAATTTAATCACTATTTTTCATTACATTTAGGGGCTTATATTTAACAAAATATTTTTTTGTAGTTATCTTTGTTAGTAGTGTCATGGCAATTTTCGAAAAATAAAGTTTTTTAAAGCCTAAAAGTTCGATTGTTGATGAATCAATCAGTTAGGTATATGTAATATATAGATGAATCATCACACTGTCTTGTATTTTCCGCTGTATTCTGAGCAATGCGTAGGTACTCGATAACTATTCTAAGCGTGTTTCCGTTTGAATTAAAAAGACACAAACTTTTACGTAACACATACTTAAGTGTAAGTATTACGTCGTACACGATCGAACCTAGGACCTCCATAATAGTAAGTAAGATAGCAGTCATATCATTACTGTGCTGTTTAGTTTATTTAGTAGGTCTGGTGCAAACTATACGATGTACAGTTTTTACTATAAAATAACGTATCTTACATAAAAGCATCCGCTTAGCGAATGAAATTGGATAATTATTCTATAGGAAATGTGTTATTAAATTTGTGAGGTTTTATTGGCGTGGGATTATTTTGTTTTGTGACATAGAGTTTGCTTCCGAGATGAGTAATCTCGTCTGGGTTAACTGGTGCACCTGGTAGAGCTAAATGCATGTATTACTCGTACTTACAAAATATAGTTACCTACATATATACATATATGTACATATTGAAAGGAAATCGTCTAATTGTAAGTTGGTATGGAGATATGAATGAGGGATGAAACGTATGTGACGAGAAGAGTGATGGAAATGAATGTAGATTGTGTGAGACAAGACATGGAAGAGAAAGGGGTGCATGATGAGATGACGAGTAATAGGTGAGAGTGGAAGAGGAAGATCTTACTGCGCCGACCTCAAGTAATTTGGGAAATGGGCATGAGAAAGATATACATACATACATACAGATAAATAAGAATCGTTTTTCAGAATTTTTTGCATTTTGAATGCTTTACAGCAAACAGTCGCAGTAGAGTTTCAGTTTAGTTAGTTGAGTTTTAAAAGACGGTGTCTTCACAAAATTATACGATGATTTGGAGAACACTAAAAACGTTTATACGAGTACATTAAAATTCTAAAAAACGAAGAAATTTATCGATGATATATTCAACCAAGCGACGATTCCTCCAACTGTCGTCTTAATACATAATATACATACATTATTAAGCATCTCAGTGATCGTTGTGGAAAAATTTAATCAGAACATAACGATGTAAAAGGCCAGGATCTTGTATAAATAAGACAAGATGAGTCAATTCACGTAGTTACCAGATTAATTTTAAAACCGTTTCAATGCCTACACGATAGCAAAGCTAGGCACTACACATCCTAAGTGACACCGATCCGGCGCAGAGGTTGGTAACCGCTGGGTTATCGGATTTTTTGCTGATAACACTGTTCAGTATGCATAATAATTAATTTCGGCAATCGATTACGTTGAAAAAATGCTCTGGCTGCCGGCGGTCGACATGTAGAACAAAAAAATAAATAGCACGATTGCTTATATGTAAAAAGTTCTGTATAATGTTCGTTTGAAAGTACAGTTGCTTTTAAGGGCTTTCTTCCTTAGTGAATCAACAAAAAAAGTAACATTAAATATTTTTTTTTAACAATAACTTATTTTCTTAATGTTTGAGTTTTTTTTGGTTACTTACGTAAGATCTTATTTTTTTTTTTAATTTTTGTTTTAATGGACCGCCCTTGTGGTGTATTCTATTTATTGATAAATGAATTTTGAAAATCGATTCAATTGGTGAAGATATGGCGTAGCATACACGCAAAACAATAAAAAATGTAATAGAATTGAATACATACTTCATTTTACAGTAAGTAACACAAAAATTTACACTTTATATGGACTTCTAATCTAATATCTCAGTCTAAGACAACACCCTCATTCCATGCTTTTTGTGACACTTTCACTGGCAGTAAACCTTTTATCATAATTTATGTTATAATTATTGTTGATAAATATCAATTTTATCATAATAAACTACATATTATAATTTCCCTAATATTGAAATTATCATAACAGTTTCTTCTATTTCGCCTGCGGCTCTACTGACGTTGTGTAACGATAAAAATAGTCTGTCTATGTTACTCTAAGATAGTGCTTCTATTTAAAGTTTTTTGGTTCAGTAGTTCCCGAGATTATTTTTAATATACAAACAAACATTAATTCAATATAGAACAAAATATAGGTATTTGTACTGTACTTGTACCTTGTACATATATTAATTATTACTTTGCTTGAGTCAGTATCAAATTAAAATTACGTCGTACGTTATTTACTTGCAAAGTTAATTGCGACAGTTTCCTTTGTCAATTTTGCGATAAGTTTATTATAAACTAGCATTGACCGCGGCTCCGCCCGCGTTCAGATGACTAAAAACCAAATTGGGTTAGCTTAAGTTTTACATATTAGTATACTCTTACAATGCAGTTTTTGTATTTTTTCTCAGAAATGAGATATTTTCCCTCGGTAAAAAGTATCCTATATGTTGACCCGGATAACCAGCTATCATCATACCAAATTTCATCAAAATCTGTCCAATGGTTTTCTCGTGATGCGGTAACAGACAGACAGACAGACAAAAATTCTAAAAACTATAGATTCGGACTCTGTATCGATAATAATGTCTATTTCAATTAGATTTTCCAAAAAATATTTAATGTACAGACTCGACTTAGTTACAATTTTATTATATGTATAGACTAGCATGTAACTATTTTACTTCTCCATACAAACTTTCATCGTCATTTTCATCCTCTTAAAGGATGATTTTCGGTATAAAGACGTCGGTATGTCCTATGTCCTTCCCAGAGTCCCAAACTATCTTCTTACCAAATTTCATTTAAATCGGTTCAGTAGTTTCGGTACCTATTCGGTACAAACAAACGAAAAAATCTTTCCTCTTTATCTATATATTTTATATTCCACTTTAGGTTTCAAGTCTCAGGATCTCTAAAATCAAAGCTACGAATGCTATATGCGATCAAGTTGCCAACCGGATTCGCTCTTATTTCGTGATAAAACACAGGTCACCCAAAATCAGAGGCTATGTTTATTTTATTTTCTTTACAATGTTACATCGAAACTACTACTTATTGAATGCTGATAATGGTCGATTAAAAGTATTTACTATAGGTATCGATGAATATTATATAATGGATAATTTTTTACAACTGTTCTACGATATTTCATTGATTTATTATATTTGCACAAAACGGATGCAGATAAAAGAAATATTTTTCTATTAATTCTATAGATTAATATTATTTACTGGTTGACAACTTTTTGATTCCTATTATAACAAGTCTTGATAACTTACAATATTTTGAGAAATATATTTTTTACGTAATATTTATTATATGTACGTTGGTTTCTTATTTTAAAGAACTTTACTGTACTAAATACACGTGTAAATCTGTGTTGATGGAAAGTTTTGAAAAGCTTTTAAAGGCTTTTGAATTAATGTTCTCATTTAGTCTCGCGACTTGACGCTTTTAACAAGCCTCTATCAATGTCTACTCTTCGATATCGGACATGACATCTCATTGCTTTGTTCTTGCTGATATGTATCAGATACAGACCGTTAGTAAAAGAAAAAGCGCCGTCACATCTTATCAGGAGTGCTCATATCTAGGTAGTTAACTCGCCGAAATTAACCGGTTGCCTAGAACTTTAATTGGTTTTATATCCGTTTTGATATGTGCATGTTATCCATACTTAATATTATAAATGTGAAAGTGTGTTTGTTTGTTCTTCTTTCACGTCGAAACGGTGTGACCGATTGGGGTGATTTTTTGTGTGGAGATAGTTAGTGGGCTGGAGAGTGACATAAGCTACTTTTTACCGCGCGAGCTTATTTATTTTCCATGGGAAAACACGTTATAATAGAATACAAAAAATATTTATGATCAGAATTACTTAACTTGGTATTAATGATTTTAAATAAAATAAATACGTGTTTTAGCATTTTTCGAAATTCATCGTATAAGGGAGTTAAATAGGGGATGAAAATTTGTATGAGACTAACTTTTTAGAATTTTTTTGCAGTTTTACTGCGAGCGAAGCCGCGGGTTCTGCTAGTTTGTATATAATTACTATTGTCTACCATAAATATGCTTATACCCAGTCGTGAACTAATATTGTATATAAAAGTATTTTAAAAGAACAACCGTTGAGATTCTTAGCAGTATCTACTTTATACTGATATCTAAATTCGTATTCCAATTCGAACTTGAATTTGTGCATTTTTTTTGTAACAATTTTTTTTTCATTGCTTTCTGTCATATCGCTCATTAAATCTCCAGTGGTAAATGTTTGCCCCCGATTTACTTAGAAAATTGAGTTGAAAGACGTCACCCAACATGCATTTCATCAATTTAAAACATACCACTATTGAGTATTTTAAGATTAGTCTACAAAAAGCTTAAAGCTGGGCTTAAAATAAAATTATCAATAAAAACTTATTTCTATATTAATCATTTTGCTGCTAAAATATAGTTTATAGTTTAGCGGCGACAAGATATTAGGGGGATCAAGCTATAGTCCACCACGCTGACCAAGTGCGGGTTGGCAGACTTCACTTGGCTTTCGAAAACTTACTAGGTTCTCAGACATGCAGGTTTACTCACAACGTTTTTCCTTCACCGTAAGAAAATTGGTAATCATGGAAAGGATTCGCACATGAAAATATCGGAGGTGCAAAACCGGAATTTGAACCCGCTTCACTCGCATTTCCAAGCGAGCACTTTACCACTCGGCTATCATTGCCTAATAAAATATATATACAATGACTAAATGATGACTTTTGTAACTTCCGCCTTGAGTGGTGATAAAGTTTGTGGGATTATGGGAAACAGTATTTATCTTTTTGGTTATCTAAAAAATAATGAATATAGCTTTAATTATGCAAATATAAAATGGAACTTCCCAGTCCCAGTTACAGCTTTGATGTTCCATGTGTATTGTACATTGTTGCATAGCCGGAGATTTTAGAGTAAGTGTAAAATTTTGGTACTAGTCCACTTTTTATGTGAACACGTAGTTTGTGAAGCGTAGATTTCTAAGATTTACGTTAATATTTTTCGTACTACATGTACGTTTTACGTTAATATAAATAAAAATACCTTTTCGGATTTTTTCGCGGACATTTTGATGTTTCCCATCTATACAGATAAATAAAATTGAAGTGTCTGTTTGTAATGTCAAAATAATAGCTTTTTACTAAATGTATATGAAATTGTATGCGGTACTTATAAGAAAAACACATTTTTAATATTTTTGTCTGTTTGTTTGTCTGTCTGTATGTCTGTCTATCTGTCGGTTTGTTCTGGATAATCTCTGAAACGGCTGGATTGATTTTAACGGGACTTTCACTGGAAGATAGCTGATGTTATAGGGAGTAACTTAGGCTACTTTAATTTTAGAAAAAGAAAAAAGGGTTAGGGTTCTACTCAAAAAAATTAAAACTAACCTAGGGACGAACCTGAGCGAAGCGAGGGTGAGTCGTTAGTATTTAATAAAGCAAGTTGAATTTAAATACAAGACATGGTGATTAGCTTACAAACATCCACAACCTCATACACCTACTATATATACAAGTAACAGAAGTCTTATCTAAATACTCTATAATGCTCTAAACATATCCCAGGGCATGAGACGACATATTATTAGACACTGCGAAACTTCCGGATTCCCCGACATATGACGAATGGTTTTGAGGCGCCGCGCGCTATTAAGTAATAGTTCTAATATTGCTCTTTCGTTATTTGTAATGCTTCTATTATTATGTTAATAAACCCTGACAGTTATGTTTGTATGTACTGCCTCATTGGTATAGTAGCTAGAATGCCACTGCATTATGGGAGATCATGGGTTCGAGTCATGAGTCTTGCTAAAATAGTAATTTTGAGTTTTTCTGTTACGGAGTATTTACTCTTTATCCGCAAATCACTTGATGTACTGCATGAGGTCTTAAGATAATGTATTGTAAAGAGTTACTAAACATCGTGCAGTATAAATAGGCTCTGAATGAAGCAACGACTATCGCTATGTACACTACTATGCCTCGGTGGTGTAGTGGCTAGCATGTACGGCTGCACACCCGGAGGTCCTGGGTTCGAGTCCTGGGTCGGGCCAAGATGAATTATTGAGTCTTTCTGTATAGTTAGCCTCAGTAACATCCCGGAGTTGGGAAGTTGGCGGTGTATCACCCCCGTACCTCGGAGAGCACGTAAAGCCGTCGGTCCTGCGCCTTAACTCTCACTGGTCGTGTCGAATGGTCGTCCCACCGGAGTATGAGAGTGACAGGAATAGAGAGTACACTTGTGTCTGCGTGTACACTTGTGCACTATAATATCTCCTGCGCAGTTGGCTAGTCTCAATGAGATTGGCCGCCGTGGCCGAAAATCGGTCAGGAGAACATCATCACTATTTTAATGAGGAAAGGTTTGTATTTTTGTATGTTTGTAACGAATAAACTTAAAAAACTACAGGACCGATTTAGATTTGGTAACGAGATAGTTTAAGACCCTGGGAAGAACGTAGGATATTTTTTATTCTGGAAATCAGCGCTTAAAGGGGTGAAAATTGGGATAAAATTGTGTATGGGGAACGAACCTAGCGACGAACCTGAGCGAAGCTGGTTGAGTCGCTAGTTTCAAATTTCAATATAAAGTTGAATGCAACGTTAATTCTTTTGTATGGGCACGTTAAATGAATGAATACTTTTAAAATAAAATCGGTAGTTTAAAAATCATTATTTTTAACTAACAAACACATTAAAATTTCTAATGTACACATTTAATATACAGATTTGTATTGTACAGTAATTTATGTTTAAAAGTTAAGTCTTGGTTCATATACGGCATACTTATTACATCACGTTGGCTGAGTAAACTGTGTGGCATTAACTACGCTAAACGTTTGTTTTAACTGGAATCTTAAGTTAAATGAACTGCATTTTTAGATAAAGCTCGTGTCCATCGCCTTTATGGAGCTATATAGTACAAATTTTACTCTTAAAGCTATTGGAATATTTTTACACAATATTGTGCTTTTTTAGACATTTTAGAATGTAATCTTAAACGATTTCTCTTTTATTTTGTGCCTATTTTTAAATTAACTTTTATTAAGTACAGATATTTTTATACAGTTTATGTAGTAAACTAAGTTAAGGAGTTTTTGTTCATGTATTTTATATTATACTTCGAAATTCCATCCCGTTGAATATTGAAGGATACCTTCCTTACAAAAAGTTTTTGTATTTTAATATAACAACAACAAATAAAAAATAAAAAAAAACAAAAGAAAAGCTGATTTTTTTATATAGCTGATACGAATTCTTTAAGTGGATGATTCACCTAAGATCATTGTGCTGAATAATTGTATCGTAGGAGTTTGTGGGTGTCGGTTCAAATCCGGACCGGAAAGGCTTGTTAGCCACGATTATGTTAATGGGGTAAAAGTAATCAAATAATCGTCCCATTGATATATTGTAATGCATTAACGTGTGGATAATGTAATCAATAAATTAGATAACTCAAGTTATTTCTGCCGTCTGTTTTACTGCTAAGAACTTCTTAGTATTTTATTTTAGTAGGACAACAGCGGGCAGGTGGAGGGGGAGGGGGTCTAGGATAGTCGGAACGCGTGCGAATTTACGTGTATATTTTTTATTTTATTCCTTCGTATTATTAAAACAAATACACATTTTGTAAATGTAAAGTGTATATATAATGTATAGAAAACGTATAGTTTTGTTATTATTAAAAAAGTGATGTACATCCTTGAATTATGTACGCCGCACTAAGGGTTTCTATTGTTTTTTAGAGATCATTTTGGATTTTTTTTCTATCGAGGAAACTACAATTAATCGTGTTTCTAAAGTGTACGATTTATAGAATAAATCCTTAAACAACCTATATATTAATTGCATAATTAAAGTTTTACTAATAACAATACAGCAAGGGATCAAATGAGCGCAATTATTGCGTAATTGCTTCGGTGCGCCCTTAAATATTTGTTTTTTTTTGCTTTGTGAGTAATTAAACTAAAGTTTTGTTGCCATTTGTAAACCTTAACATTTTAGAATGTCAGCTTCGAAACATAAATTTGAAAACAATGGAGTATAGACGGATACTAAAATTTAATTTATGTTATAATATACTGTTATGGGTAACGAAATTTATTTTGAGTCATGTAAAAGCTCAGGTTTCTCCACTTGAACCCACGAAGTGCAACAATTTTAATAAAGTATACACTACTCAGTACTCAGTACTTACTATTCGCGTGGGCAAGTATTGCATGGTATATCCGGATGCAGCCCACTCCGCCTGCAAACGTAGAAGTGACCTGATGTGATCTAATGTGGCTTGAATTAGTTTAAAATATTATTATACCAAATTAGTGATCGCCCCGTGGAAGAAATTGGACTATAATTAATTTATTAAATTTGATTTTATTGAGGTTCTTTTGTTAAACTTCATGTAGGTACTCAATATAGAGACTATAATATGTAAAACCGTTTTTCATCTATATTATATACTAGCATTGCCCGCGGATCCGCCCGCGTTCAAATGACCAAAAACTTAGGTTTTACATATTAGTATGGTCTTACATTGCAGTTTTTGTATTTTTTCTCAGAAATGAGATATTTTCCCGCGGTAGAAAGTATATGTTGACTCGGATAACCTGTTACCACCATACCAAATTTTATCATAATCCCTCCAGTGGGTTTTCTGTGATGCGGTAACAGACAGACAGACAAAAATTCTAAAAATTATAGTTTCGGCCTCTGTATCGATAATAATGTTTATTTCAATAACATTTTCACATTAAATAGGTCAGCCGACAGCCAGAAAATCGGTTCTTTGTAATAATGTTTATTTCAATAACATTTTCCAAAAAATATCTAATGTACAGATTCGGCTTAGTTACAATTTTATTATATATATAAATATTCAAATAAATAAAATAAAGTTTCTGTTTGTAATGTCAGAATAACAGTTTTTTAATAATTTTTATAGGTACGGTACTTATAAGAAAAAAAAACTATTTTTAAAAATGTTGTCTGTGTATCTCTATCTGCTTATCTATCTGTTTGTTTCGGCTAATCTCCGAAACGGCTGGAGCTATTTTGACTTTCACTGGTAGATGAGTGATGTTATAAGGAGTAACTTAGGCTACATTTATGTCGGCAAAAAAACTATACATACGGACTCAGTATCGGTAATAATGACTATTTCAATAAGATTTTCCAAAAGTTATTTAATGTACAGATTCGACTTAGAATTTTATTATACGTAATATGAACCTATAAATATTCTAAATCGTTCTATTTTATTATTAAGTACTTTGAATAATCATAGAAGTACTTACACGCTATTACCGCATTATTTTATCGATTTTATCATTGTCTGTAAGATTAAATTAGAAGCCATGTAAAAACATAAAAAAATATATTTAAAATTAATTTCAATCTTAAATTTTTTGCATCTATCCTACTTTTATAATTTTTCATTTTAAAGTTGTTTAGACTAGACTTCGCTTGTTGGTTGTATGTAAATAAACAAATGAAAGTTCTACTGTAGTAAATAAGTGGGCATCAAACGGTAACCTACGCATTGACGTATGATAGTCTTCTACAGCTGAAGTCATCGCACTAGTAACCTAATCCCACTAATATTACAAATACGAAAGTGTGTGAGTCAGTAACAATCTTTTATGTCTGTAAGGACTCGGTGGATTTACTCAGTAGCTTATCTACATACATATAAATAGGTCAAGATAACACAATTCAGCACCTTTTGCTTCTGTGTTTGTCAACTGTTTTTCTTTTTTTTAATAGCTCTTGATGAGCGAGATCAGTAAAAAGTTTTGGAAACAGTTTTTTTATGTAGTTAGGTAGAACAGTTCAGTACCGTTTTCTTCTCTGTTTGGCTTCGATTTCTTTTTTTTCCCCCTTTTTCCAGTAACTATATAGATGCTTTAGTGCTATCAGTAAAAAAAATGATTATAGTAGTCGACAAATAGATCTATATAACGTAAGCATTCTGAATCACGTCCATATCACTAGTACCAATACTTATTAGGTAGTTAGAATTCAATACTTATTTATACATGCCAGTTACTAGATTAATGAAACAATCATAAAATTAGATACTTCTATGATGTGAAAGTTTCTGAAGATATTTGGATGTTATTTGAAACTTGGTACTCAAACAGATTGTATTCTTGATATACCTCCATACTTACTTATTTTCTCTTTCATGGGATGTTACTTGCAAAAATCAACTCACTCAAATTCACCGGTGGTAGGACTCTATCAAGCCTGAGGAGTGCACAGTGATTATATTGTTGTGTTCCGGTTTGAAGGATAAGGCAGCCAGCGCAATTACAGGCAAGAGGCATATCGTCTTAGTCCTCACAGTGACAACGCACCTGCAGTTCTGCAGTTTTGTCACATAAAACCTAAGTGCATGAACCGTAGGTGTTATGGGCGACAGGTACCGCTTTCCATCAAGTGGGCTGTCTGCTCGTTTGTCGCTGAAACCCATAAAAAAACTCAACTAAAGTCGCAGGAATTACAACTATGAAAATAAATTGTTGAAAAAAGTGCTTGTGAGAATGGATGGATGCTAAAAAGAAATGTTGGGATTTTGTGTAGTTACTTTACCTCGCTGTAGTCCCAAGGACTTGCCCTCGAGTAACCTAGAGTAGTGATTTTCACACTTGTTTGTGCTTTTGTGCCTAACAGTAGCCTATATGTTACGCCTATAAGAAACGCACTGAGAGGTGGCCCACCTCGGTGGGCGGTGTTCTATGTGGTTTGCTCCTGATACTTACCGGATAGCAGAGTGGACCGTGGAAGCAACTCCATGGTTGTCGTGGTCAGCTTCGGCAGGCCTGCCGTCGCGGCTTCGTGGTTGAGAGCGTAAGCGATTCTGCGACCCCCCATTAAGACGAGGGCAGTTCGGTTGGGTTCCAGCGCTTAGTACTGGCTTTGAGGGTGAGTCCCACACCTCGTGCGTAAACGCATTTCCTAAAGTTAAAAAAAATCAAAAAGGTCAAATTCTATCTGCGTACTAACCTTTATCTAAATCCGTTCAGCGTGAAGAACAAACATTTGTACACACACAAACAACCTTTTGCCTATAATAGTAGTCTTATTGTAATTTTATGTAATGTTTGTAAGGTTGGTACAGAAATATGATATTTTTAATTGTATTTTATAAAAATGAAAAGGTTATCGGCATATTTTAAATTTTAAAACATGTTAATGTTTTAAACTTTATGCTCCAATATCTAATTGGTTTGCTTTTACTAAAAGAACGCTTTTTGTTATCACGTAGGTACATTGAAGTCATTTTACCAAACGGTATTTTTTATCTTGATTTATTATAATGTAAACAGAGAGACTATAGTGCAGAAGCTTGTCTTCTGTCTTTGTCTATGCCTCAGGTCACGGGTTCGTGTTTTGCACATTTATTGGCATGTTTAATTTTATATTTTATCCGTTTTTATTTACCCCGATATGTGCCAAGTAAAATGGGAAAGCTTGGTTTCAATAAAAAGCTTTATTAAGCTAGAACTTATTAAGCCTTATGTTTACATTTATCTTTTTTCGATATTCATACTAGTACGCAGCCTTCTCAAATTAAATAGGTCAGCCGACAGCCAGAAAATCGGTTCTTTGTAATGTTTGATGATCATCAATAGTAAAAACTAAGTTATAAAAAACGGAAATGTTAAATAATTCAATATATTTTTCATAATATTAATAGTTAATAACGAATAAACGCAGTGGTAACACGCTCGCTTGGGAAACCGAGTGAAGCGGATTCAAATCCCGTGTCTCGCACTTCTGATATTTTCAAGTGCGAATCTGACATCATTACAATCAATATAATTTCTAACATGATTACCACTTACCTTACGGTAAAGGAAAACAACGTTAGTAAAACTGCACGTCTGAAAGAAAAGCAGCAAGTTTTAGAAAGACATGTGAAGTCCGCCAACCGGCACTTGGCCAGCGTGGTGGACTCTGGCCTAATTCCCCTTGTATTGAAGTGAGGACCTTGCCCAGCAGTGGCACGTTAAAAAGGACTGAATACATACATACATACAATAACGAATTACAATTGCTATCTCAAACTAATTTATGATATATAAGTTATACATACTTATTTGGAGTTTAAACATTGTACGATTTTTCAGGAAGTACCAAAATACAAGGCCAAGGCAAATCTAAAGATAACACTATCTTATTCTGATACTCTGATAAAACAAAGCTACGTCGTTATAGTGCAAAATCCTAACTAATATTGTAAATGAAATGAATTGATGTGATTTTTTGCATGGAGGTAATTTATGGTGTAGACTGTCATAGGTTACTTTTAAAAAAATATTTTTTAGCGTACCGTGTGTCCATAACAGGGAAGATGGAATGATTTTTTTTATTGACCAATTTTCATGGTGTCTCTCACTTATAAGCGATTTCCTCAACTAGTACGCATATGTCATTAAAAAACATTTTTTCAGTTGAAACTAAGCCGAATGCAGTCCTGTAATTTTTTTTTTCGTATCTTCTGAGGAAGTATCGAACATACGAGTGTAATGGCTATTAAATCTGACGCGATTAGTAATGATCGGGAGTCGAAAGATGATCATCTTATCCTATAATTATTATATTCAAACTGCCTTTGTTCTTTTCGTATCTTTAATTATTTTCTTTCTTCAAAGGTATTGCCAATCAGTTGACGCTTAATCTATGTCATTTCCATTCATTTTCCAATCGTTTACCGTACTCTCACAGTAGATCAATCTCATTCTCTTGCATCTCTCAGTGCTCGAATGTGCTGTTCATAGGCTATTTTCAATAATTATATCCTCAGTACATCTTTATCTGCATTCCATCCTGGATATAACACGTCTTTCATGCTTTCGTATCAATACTTTAGTCAATATATATTTTCTATGATGGTTCCGTTCCCACCTGTCTACCTTTTTGAACAAAACATTCTTCAATAATGAATTCTTGTTCTTAGATACCTCAGACATCAGAGGTTAGTAAAAATATTTTTGCTGTTAATTTTTTTTCATGGATACTGACCATTTATTTTTAAAAAAAAGGATGGCAATCGCCGTCAAAGCCATGGCGAATCCTACATAGACAAAGTTATGATTCTACGGAAACCCTGTCAGGATTTTTGAAAACTACTGTTTATCGCTGTTATGTAAATCTTGTTTAAGTAAGATTATTGTGTTCTTCTATACATATAATAAAATAATCAACTAAGCCGAATCTATACATTTGATATTTTTTGGAAAATCTTATTGGAATAAACATTATTATCGATACAGAGGCCGAATCTATAGTTTTTAGAATTTTTGTCTGTCTGTTACCACATCACTGAAAACCCACTGAAGGGATTTTTAGGAAATTTGGTATGGTGACAGCTGGTTAATCGGGTCAACA
Organism: Brenthis ino; assembly: GCA_921882275.1. Lineage (NCBI taxonomy): Eukaryota > Metazoa > Arthropoda > Insecta > Lepidoptera > Nymphalidae > Brenthis > Brenthis ino. Next base: position 10,447,844 of record OV170228.1, on the reverse strand, counting down.
CGTAGGATACTTTTTACCGCGGGAAAATATCTCAGTTTTTGAAAAAAAATACAAAAACTGCAATGTAAGAGTACATATACTAATATGTAAAACCTAAGAATTTGGTTTTTGGTCATCTGAACGCGGGCGGAGCCGCGGGCAATGCTAGTTATATTTAAAATTAATGTGTAAATAAAACTATCTTTTTGGATTATTTCGCGGATTTATTTTGATTTTTGGTTCCCGACGTCTTGAAGGTATACCTAGTTGTAACAGACAGCCTACCCACAATTAACAAAATGAAAACCAAGTACCTTACAATATTTTATAACTTTAAACATTTTTATAATTTTAATTAGTTTTATAACTGAATATGGAATATTATTTATTTAATTATATTTATAAAAAATACAAAAACTGCGTTGTAAGAGTATAGTAATATGTAAAACCTAAGAATTTGGTTTTTGGTCATCTGAACGCGGGCGGAGCCGCGGGCATTGCTAGTATGAAAATTTACACTTTCAATTTAATATGTACGTATATCTAGCTTTCACATGTGTTATTTTCCTTGAATTCCTACCTATAATGTAACAAAGGCTTCAATAAATTATTGAATTTGCATCACAACTGACTTTGTTTTTATCGTTTCAATTTTTTGTCTATATCCGTATAGTACGCAAACGGTTTCGCGTTAATTGCATCTTATTAACATACCCTTGTGTTCATGGGGGGAGACCCATGATCGTTCTAGGAACGTTACGGCTACATGAATATAAATATTTGATATTTGCGTAGATAAAGCATACCGCAGACTATGTTTCGAGCACGCCGTTTACATCGTAGTGTTTCTAGTAACTAAATGCAGATAGCAGTTTTAATTCATAGGTTATATATATGCTAATCATATGTGTTTAATTTATATTTAAATATATATCATGCTACTTGATTTTAGGTATAGTTTCATGGGAAAAGAACTTTATAGTCAATATAGTAACGAAATTGACTGCATTTTTTTTGCCGCTACAATGTAGTTTTAGTAATGCTCGATATCTTAATATATACTAGCTAATTATCCTGGCTTGGCTCGGGAGTGTTGCTTGCGTCTTTAGGTGCCTTTTATATATTAATAATGTTATACTTACTTAATTTCATCTAAATCGGTTTAGCCGAAACGGCTGTCGCGTCGCCGAGATTGTTAAACCTGTTCTTAAGTGCAAAGAAATTAAATTGAAGTATGAAAATAGTTTTTATAATGCTTATGCGTATTATTATTATTATGAATTCATAATTACATTTTTAGTGTGCAGTCACCTTTATGTATTTTACAGAACTTGATTGTCGTGATTGTATTGCATTAATATGGGCGTGATCATTGTGTGATCTATGGAGGAAAAACTGACTAACTGTACCCAAGCCTTTAGATGCTCTACGCTAAGACGTCTATCTTATAAGGAATAGGTATATTAAAGTTTTTTATATATTTTGTTGTGTTCAAAGTTCGCCATATACTATGCTAGCGACTCACCCCCGCTTCTCTTCGGGTTCGGCCCTAGACAAAAACAAATCTATCCCACGGGAACCGTACATTTTTCCGGAATGATATGCTTATAGTCTTCCTCAGTTTATGTAAAAATAATTTTTCGAATCGGATTAGTAGTACCTGAGATTAGCGCGTTCAACCAAACAAACAAACTCTTCAGCTTTATTACATTAGTATAGATTCACTAGTGAAATCCCTGTCGAGATTTTCCTCTACGTTGCGCTACAGTGCAACGCGATAGGAAGTTAGACGGAACATGTAATGAATTAAAGGCTTTTAAATTACGCTGCATTTCATGTGACTTATCTTAGAGTTCTTTCAAAATTAGAACGTCTTTTTACATGAAAAATACCAACATATAGATCAAAAGGCAACTGTAAAAAACATATAAAAATTAATTCTTTAGCTTTAGTTGATTGAAATGATATTACCCACTATAATCAGGTCGTTATCCTCGATTTCGACTCCATTGATACTAGCAGCACTTTATAGTTTTCTCTAACTAAACTAGTGCTTAATTTTATTGTTTGAGCAGTGTGTTAAAATTATATTAAGTCAGTAAATTATATTAATTTTATGTATACACTAGCATTGCCCGCGGCTCCGCCCGCGTTTAGATGACCAAAAGCCAAATTCTTAGGTTTTACATATTAGTATATACTCTTACATTGCAGTTTTTGTATTTTTTCTCAGAAATGAGATATTTTCCCGCGGTAAAAAGTATCCTATATGTTGACCCGTATAGCCAGCTATCACCATACCAAATTTCATCAAAATCCCTCCAGTGGTTTTTCCGTGATGCGGTAACAGACAGACAGACAAAAATTCTAAAAACTATAGATTCGGTCTCTGTATCGATAATAATGTCTATTTCAATAACATTTTCCATAAAATATTTAATGTACAGATTAGGCTTGGTTAGAATTTTATTATATGTCTGTGTATATATATATATATAGTAAAGAGCGTTGACCTCAGTTAATTCTGTGTCATCGAGTGATCAAATAATTTAATAGTACTGTCTGAAAAACAGTGCTTAAATATTTTCAAATGTATTTTTTTAACTAGAGTCTTCTAGCTAAGGTCCTTTTCACACACGCCATTTAGTATTTTTATATTATATTTATACCTTACAGAAATCACTTATAAGTTATGATGTATTGAGATATAAAATAGTTTATATTACTCTCTGGACCATAAAATCTATACTTATAATAAAAATGTAACTAAATTGAATCTGTACATTAAATATTTTTTGGAAAATCTTATTGAAATAGTCATTGTTAATCATTATTATTGATACAGAGGCCGAATCTACTTAAGTATGTATATACCTACTTTTTACTGCGGGAAAATAAATCGTCTCTGAGAAATCTATACTAAACGTTAAAACGTAAGTAGGGACGAACCCGAGCGGAGTGAGGGTCATTCGCTAGTATCTATCCAATTATTTCAATTCCACTTTTTTTTAATAGAAAAAATTAATAAAAATATTATTAAACTTCTTCCCCCAAATCTGACCCATGCTTAGAGTAATCGTATTTGAATGAAACCAATTCCTCCGAAATTAGCTTGCTGTTATGGCAAATCAAATGTTATATTTATCATTTTACATACATAGTTTTGTTTTAGTCGAAATTTATTTAAATACGCATTGAGGATTGAATATAATATTTACACCTTATAAATACTACACATATATCCAAAAAAATATTTGACACATAAAATAAAAATTTAAATTTTAGCTACTTACCAAAAAATACACAAGCGTAATCTTATCCTAAATTAGGCATATCAGGTAATTTTACAATATCAATAGGTAATAAGTAAGACTTCTTACGCCAAAAACACAAAAATATAACAAATCAAAGACATGAGAAGCTTCCATAATGACATATCAAACAGATTCCACACAATTCGCCAATCTATACTAATATTATAAATGTTAAAGTGTGTTTGTTTGTTTGTTTGTCCTTCTTTCACGTGGAAACGGAATGACTTACTGGCGTGATTTTTTGTGTGGAGATAGTTGGAGAGCTGGCTACTTTTTACCGCGGGAGATTATCTAATTCCCATGGGAAAATACGTTATAATACAAACCAAAAGCAATATTTATGATCAGAATTACTTGAAACTTGGTTGGTTGAAAAATTTATCCCATAGGGGGGGGGGGGGGGGGTAAAATAAGGCATGAAAGTTTGTATGAAACCTACCATTTTAGAGTTGTTTTGTAGTTTTCGCGTGAGCGAAACCGCGGATTCTGCTAGTATTGTATAAGTGCAATATATGGCCGATTCGTTGATGCGAAATGTTGAAATTTTATCCTTATCACCTCAGTATAACCGTTTAGCTAACATCTCGACCGAACTTCAACGTGTAAGAAAACATTCGCGTGCGGACTACTTTATGTTGATCAACTGATATGAGTTTAGAGACCTTTTGAATTATTTTCATTTTGATATTTTTAAGAATTCGTTGTTATTTTTTTATCAATTTATTTGCTTATATGTTGATATTGTAATTTATGTATTCAGAGCACGATGTGACTGTTATTTTAGCTTTGTGCTTAAAAAGTCCCTAAATAAAATTAGATTTAAAAAAATGTATATTTACTAGCGATTTTTTATCGGTCTTTAATAAAAGATGGAGGTTCGCAATTCGTCTGTAGGTATATTTTTTATGAATATTTGGGCATCAAACATTTTCTTTTTTACATCGAATTATTATTTATATATATAGTAAAATTGTAACTGAGTCGAATCCGTACATTAAAATTTTTTAAATTTTTTTTTCTGTCTGGGAACGCATCACGAGAAAACCGTTGGACAGATTATGATGGGTGTGATGATAGCTGGTAAACCATGTCAACACATAGGATACTTTTTACTGCAGGAAAATATCTTATCTCTGAGAAATCTATACTAACCATTAAAACGTATCTAGGGACAAACCAGACCGGAGTGATGGTGAGTCGCTAGTCTGAAATAAAATAAATCAATAAACCTACCTGTCATTTTTTGGGCATAGATCTCGAGATTTATCTCATGTGACTCAGTGCTGTCAACTATAAGGTATCTACTATAACATGTAAGTATAAGCAAAACACCGCTAGTCACTCATTGATTAAACACGAAATGTCAAAAAATATAAATGCTGCTACTTATATACTATTCTTTATTGCACTTATATGTAAAATACAGAGATTAACAAACAATAAAATTAGTTAGCAAAGGTGGAGTTGGACCCAGTTATGCAAAAAAACAGCCATGTGCGTAAAAGTACCAACAGAGTGTAACATAAGCATTTTTCTGTTGATAGTTGCACTTGGGTTATGTTTTGTTTTTCTGGTTATTTTAAAATTGAACAATATTTATATAAGTATTGTTTATTTTTTATAATAAAATGCTTATAACTCTGTTGGTACTTTTACGCACATGGCTGTTTTTTGCGTAACTGGGTTCAATTATTTCTAGAAGAAATCTCTTCCAGTCAACCTAAGTGAGTTGGAGAGATAGTACTAAAAACATAACTTAATTTGGCAGGTAGAATTTGACAATTCTAAAAAAAACCTGCTTGAGTTGGTTGACAGATGTTTTTCGCGGCTTAACTAAGCCAAGCTTAGCTGTCGTTAAGCTATTTAATGTGTGTTAAGCGTTAAGTATTATTTGTTTTTATTTAACCCTGTAAATAATACAACATAATTAAAAATACTTACTATATATATATATATATATATATATATATATATATATATATATATATATCTATACTAATATTATAAAGAGGTAAAGTTTGTGATCTTGTGAGTTTGTGAGTTTGTTACGTTGTAGGGGGTAATCTCTGGATCTACTGAACCAATTTTCAAAATTCTTTTACCAATAGAAAGCCACGTTCTTTCTGAGTGTCATAGGCTATATATTAACCCGAAAAATGAAAAGACTTTTTCATGGTAGTCGGATTTGCAAAGTAAGTCGGAGAAAAAACGGTCGAACAAAAACGTTTCTTACGAACACTGCCTTAACGATGAGAGATATATGATTATGTTCTAGAGAAAAGTTGTAGAGCTTAATAATGCCTACAAAAAAGTCACCGACAGCATATGTCTAACTTTTATATTTAAGTCACAAAAAGTAGTTTTTTATATTAAAAAATAATTTAAATGGGTAGGTCATGTTTATTGGTCATATTATCAACAATTATGAATTTTTATCAAAATAAATAAATTTATCGTCTAAAATGTTTAAAACAAAAGACTTTTCCCTTTTACTGCATATAATTTGGACAAATGGTTAAACAGATAATACAACATATTCGTAGGTATGGACGTACCCGAGCGAGCTGTTTGTCTGTTTTTCTGTTTGTACGGGCTAATCTCCGAAACTATTGAACCGATTTAAATGAAATTTTGCATGGTAGTACCTAATATCCCCCCCGGTCAACGTCTAAGATACTTTTCATTCCAGAAAATTAAAGAGGTTCCGTGGAATAGTTAAAAAACTATAGTAACTTATACAGCTTAGTACACAACAACTTACGCACCTAATTTAGTAAAATTTGGCATGCTGATACCTTATATTGCCGGTCAAACAACAGGTTACTTTTCATCCCGGAAAAATGAATGGTTACCGTGGGATAGATCTGTTTTTGCTTTTCTAGAGGTGAACCCGAGCGAAGCGAGGGTGAGCCGCTAGTATATATATATATATATATATATATATATATATATATATATATATATAAATGTAAAATATATATAAATATCCTTAAATATTATAATGTAAGATTACTGTGAGCCTCTGATCCTACAGACAAACTGTGCAAACAGTTTTGTGGGTCCATTGTAAAATTATAAGTACCTCATATCTGTTTTGCATATTTTTGCAAAAAAAAATGTGGCTATATGTATAAAATGCATATGTCCTCGTTTTAGATATAAAATACCCACCAAAAAATAATTGCAACAGCTTCCACAATAACCTGGCCAAGTAGTCGTAACGAAAAATTGAAATGGGCGCGAATTCTCGAAGTTTGATATGAACGCGTCATTCAGATTAACACTTTATTTATGTGACATCAAACGGTCCTGTTTTGGTATTTCGCATGGGACAAATTGAATGTAATCCTTTTATGTTCTAACGACCTCTTATACGTTCCGCGATAGCGCATTCTAAAGCGGAATTTTAATAAGCACCCAGAATATTTTTGTTAAATTTACATCTTTTATTCATAAATGTATCTACCTCAATCGTTAAGTAAATTGAAATCGCAGGTACAAGTTTTTATTATATAACAGAAATAATACTAATTTCCAACTATTATTAGCTACATATTCAGGATATTATCATAAATATAAATATGTTGGGACATTAACACACAGCACCATCTAGTTCCATTGTAAGCTACGAGGCTTGTATTATGGATACCAGATAGTTGATACACTATACATATTATATAACTTTAAATACATACATATTATAAATATAAACACCCATGACTGGAGTACAAACATTCGTATTTATCACACAAATGAATGCCCCCAACGGACTCGAATCCGCGACCGCTGGCACAGCAAGTAGGGTCATTACAAACTGTGCCAAACGTGTCGTCATAAAGTAGTATTCTTTAGTGAGGTACAATACTGTCTCGTAGACATAGTATCTACTGTTAAAAAATATAGACAACTTATTTCAATCCAATTAAAACGATTTAAACCATCAAGACGTTTGAGCTATAAAACGTTTTACAGAAATAAACAAACGCGTGGTACATTTGTTTATTTTTATATATATATGTATATATATATATATATATATATATATATATATATACGCGCTAAAACTACAAAAAGAACTAAAAAGATAGGTTTCATACAAACTTTCATCCCCTATTTTACCCCCTTATGGAATGAATTTAGAAAAATACTAAAACACGTATTTATTTAATTGTATAGAAGAGCATTAATACCAAGTGTAAAGTAATTCTGATCATAAATAATTTATGTGTTGTATTATAACGTATTTTCCCGTAAGAATGAGATAATCTCCCGCGATAAAAAGTAGCCTATGTTTTACTCTCCAGTCCTTCAACTATTTCTACACAAAAAATCACGCTAATCCGTCATTCTGTGTTGACGTGAAAGAAGGACAAACAAACAAACACACTTTCACATTTATAATATTAGTATGGATATGCATGCAAATACAATCGTAAAATATTATCCTCATATTGGAGCAGTCGGATAAAATTACAATGAATGAAGTAATAACATTCCAAAAGACATAAAAGCCATATTATATTGTCATTCAAAGAACATTTTTTATATCCTATGAATCATTATTGCAAGGCATTTTTTCCTTGAAAATCTATTTATATAAATAGTTTGTATCATAATATGAATATGAATACTTCTTGCAGGATAATAATTCTACACATACATATATTATATAGGTACTTACCTGCGCTTCATTCGGGTGCGTCTCTAAGTTAAATTGACCTTTTGTTTTTATTATATACTACCGACTCACTCTCGCCTCGCTCGGTTCGTCCCTAGCTTAATTCCCCATACAAACTTTCATCCCCATTTTCACTTCCTTTAGAGATGATTTCCAGAATAAAAAGTATCCTATGTCCTTCCCAGGGCCTCAAACTATCTTCTTACCAAATTTGTGTTTATTTGTATGTAATGTTAAAATAATAACTGTTTACTAAAGGCATATGAAAGTGTATACGTTACTAATAAAAAAATAACATTTTCAAATTTTTATCTGCGTGCCTGTGTGTCTTTTGGTTTTGTGTGTCCGGCTAATCTGCAAAACGGCTGGACTGTTTTTGACGGGTTCTTCACTGGCAAATAGCTGTAACTTAGGCTACTTTTATTTTAGAAAAAGAGTCAGAGTTCCGCGCAAAAAAATAAAACCTTTGAAATTGTGAACGAAATTTTTGTACCTGCGGACGCACTCAAGCGAAGTGAGGGTAAGTCGCTAGTTTTACATATATCGGTTAATATTATAATTCCCAATACTGATATAATAAAAAAAATCTCTACATTTAGAAAACAACATCAAACTATACTTCAATTTGATCAAATCGAATCATAGAAAACATTAATCGTTACTTAAATATAGACATATCGCTTTCTAGGTTCCATATACGTCCTTCCTTCCTTTAGGCCTTACCTTTTATGATCTAGACCTCACGCGTTGTTCCTAAGGAATTTATTAATGCACTAGTGACTCGCCCCCTCTTTGCTCGAGCGTCAATGTTTATTGGGTTTAGTTTCTACTAGCTTAGCTCATAAAGGTCGTTGTACGATGTTATTGCGAAATAACCTCCCTTAAGTTTCCCTATAATACGAGGGGAATCATAGTCACCACGCTGGCCGAGTACTGGTTGGCGGAATTTACATGTCTTTCGAAAACTTGTTAGGTTCTCTATGACATGCAGGTTTCCTTCTTCACCATAAGAAAAGTGGTAATCATGGAAGTGATTCGCACATGAAAATTATCAGAAAAGCATATACAAATAAATTTTAAAAATCATTCAACTTTTAGTGGAATTAGAATGTTTTATATAGGTTAATTTGAATACCTTTTAAAATAAAAAGTAGTCATGTATGTATCTACTATATGTATATGAATTGCTTAATTAAACGTATTGTTATTATAAAGCATTAATTGTAGTAATTGATGAAAGCTTTTAAGTATTACAAGAAAAGAAAACTAATAAAAAATATTGACTTAAGCCGTATTTAATTAATATTTCGACCTCATAATGTTGCACTTAATTGTTTTTGCATACAAAACTACGTTAACCACGCTTCTATGCCTAAACTTAATTATGTAATAACATAAAGTTTCTATATAATTAGCGGCTTTTTAAATAAAAATATCCCTTTTCGAATTTTTTCGGGTACTGATTTTGATTTTGTCCAAACTTTAACTAAAAATGTAAATAAATCCGCGAAAAAATCCGAGAAAATCGTTTTATTTAAAATGTCAAATATTCGCATATATCTAAGAAAGTATTATGTGAACTAGTGACTTATCCCTTGTTCCGCTCGGGTGTGTTCCTAGGTGATTAACAGTCTGTGTGTTACTCCAGGTCATAGTCTATCTACATAATATATGTACAATATATCATTTAAATCCGCCCAGCTAGCGATGTAAAGAAGTAACAAACATTGTGCATGTACACGCATCTGTAACAGTATTCTGATTATAAAATACAATTTATTTTATTATCAAAAGAGGTTAAATTTTAAAATAATATATCACATTTATCCGAAAATTATATAGTTATTAGATATAATGGCCTTTATAGCAAGCCAACGGTAGTGCACGTTTATTTTTTTTAAACAAATCGGGAGTACTGTTTTGTATCGAAAATCGTAAAATGTGCAGTTCAACCTGCATTTTTTTAGAATTTTCGTCTGTCTGTCTGTATGGGAACACATCACGAGAAACCAACTCGACAGATTATGATGAAATTTGGTATGATGATAGCTGGTTCTCCGGGTCACCATATAGGATACTTTTTACAGCGGAAAAATATTTCATCTCTGAGAAACCGTTTTAACTATTAACCTATATTTGTGAATGCACAAACTTTTCCAGCAAAATGGCATATTTATAAACTTTGTATTGAAATTTCTTTTTTTAAGAAAAAGAAAATTGAAAAGTGCTATTCAAGAAAAATCTATTTATTTTGAAAAAGTTATTTAATGGATAACTTAACAAAGAGGAAAGTATGTAATGGCGCTTCCAAAACAACAGGTTGAAAGAAGCCAATTAAATTTATTCTGATCATGACATTTTTTTTATTTTTTCTTGCAAAAAGGTGTAGGGCGCAATTTTAGTGTATTTATTCATATGCTCATTTTACATATTTTTGTAATTAAACAAATTCCAAGAAAATAATGCTAGTACCTCTACTTATTAAATATTAGTATTTAGAAAGTAAACACGAACAGACGTACACGTATTCCATGTAGGAATTTCACTATAATTTATAATATAAAAAAACCCCCAAAATTAACATAAACAAGTTACATAATAGCCGTCTTGTCATTAAATTCTGTTCGCGAATTTGAAACACTCACGAAGTGCATACAGCGATACTAGCAGTTGACTCACCGACGTCGAATGCGCTTATTTCCCGCGCTAAGTCCGCTCTAACAACAAACAGTTCTTTACTAACAAATATAATTAAAAGCTTTATTACCTAAGCAAGAAAGCTTAATATTTACTATTCTATCCGCATAACACTTGCCCGACTATATAAATAGTGCAACAGTGCGTTCTGCGAACTGGCTACGTTCATTTTCCTCTTCGAAGGAATGCGACTTGACGTCACTTTAAACCGACCTATTGTAAAACGACAGACGTAAAACGAATATCGCAAAGGGCACAGACGATTTAATTCGGCCGTGTAACCATTCCTCGAGTAACCGATGGAATTGAAATGTAATGATGCTATTTAAAATTTAAGTACATTCAACTTACCTATCGAAATCGACAACCTGTTGCAGGATAACGGTATTCTGAGCGTTGATAGCGGCTCTTATCTTGTTTGCATTCTATTTGTAGTTTTATTGTTATACCTGGAATTTACGCGAAGTGCTCTATTCAGATTACCATTACAAAGTACTTTTGTTACGTAATATCGTACGTAGTTTGCTTTAAAGTTAAATATAAGTTATCTATTATTTAATTAAGACTGTGACAGCCATATGGTACAGAAATATGGAGTAAATCAATAATAACTTACTTCTATAAAGCATAAGCAGTGGTAGCCCAGTGGTAACGCGCTCGCTTGGGAAGCCGAGTGATGCGGGTTCAAATTCCCGGTCTCGCACCTCTCATATTTTCATGTGCGAATCATTTCTAACATGATTACCACTTGTCTTAACGGTGAAGGAAAACATTGTTAGGTAACCTGCATGTCTGAGGGAACCTAACAAGTTTTCAAATGACATATGAAGTCCGGCAATCTGCACTTGGCCAGCGTGGTGGACTATGGCCTGATCCCCCTCGTATTGAAGGGAGGCCCACCCCCAATAGTGGGACGTTAAAATGGACTGAATAGATAGATAACGCATAATATTTTGGTTTGTGAGTTATGTAGGAAGACCGAAGAATATAGATAGTACTTCCTTACGATCGTAGTATCGATCGTAGGTACTATCTATACTCTGTAGGTACTTATCGAATGAGTGTGTTCTTTGTGGTGACTTCTAATGCTGTGATCTCAATCAGACTGGCAATAATATGTACATATGTGTAATGTTTATGGTAAATATAACTTAGTTTCGTAAGCGAAACCTCCAAGTTGAATGTGTGGTTGAAACACAATCACTATGACTTACTAAACTTATTCTTATAATGACATATAAGTCATAACTTATAGGGTGAAAAGATTAGCCATGTATAGATGTAAATATTATTTATTTGGCATTGTTTGAAACTTGGTATTAACTATTAATGGTAGAATATAATTGTATAACACGTATCTATTAAAAATAAGTAAATAATATTATCCATACTAATATTATAAAGAGGCAGAGTTTATTTGTTTGTTTCATTGAACGCGTTAATCTCAGGAACTATTAATTCGATTTGAAAAATTATTTTTGCATTAGATAGTCCTTTTATTGATGCAAGCTATAGGCTATATAGCATGAGCTACTACCCAAGGAGAGAGCGGAACAGTAATCAGAAATATCAACAAATCGGACATACTTCCATACATTAATGTAAAACTGATGTTTATAATATGCTTAAGTGCTTCAAAGATATTTTTTGGAGTTTTAGAGCGAGCGAAGCCGCGGGTTCTGCTAGTATATAATTAAGTCGAAACAGGTATTTAATGCATAGAGAATCTGCTTGATGATTAAAAGACTATACCTCAAACAAAGCATTAGTATATATGAAGCTAACATTGGCGAAAACTTCCAAACCGTTTGTCTTCTAACTGCGTGTCGTAAAGTAACGTATAAGTAGTAATTAGCTGTCATTTGAAAACAATTGATTTTGAAACTTAAGTTTCAACCGCCATTGTTATGTATGGAAGGCTGTGTGTTAGAATACGCGCCAGACTTTTCACCGTTTCAAGAGATTTTTCTTAATCAATTCCAAACAAAAGGTGAATTTCTACTTTCTTTTCTTTTATTTCTAATTATGAATAATATGCTGTTGCATTTATTATTTTTGTGCATTGTCTTTCAAAAGAGACACCAATTTTACTATTGTATCTGTTAAGTATATAAATGAAGCTACATTTTTATTTAAAAAGATATTCGCTTCACGAGTAATGAGCAATGAACATTCATAGATAGGTTATTGTTCTTTTTTAATTAAGTACTAGCGACTCACCCTCGCATCGCTCGGGTTCGTCCCTAGTTTGCTTCCTTATACAAAGTTTCAACCCCATTTTCACCTCCTTAAGGGATGATTTCCGGGATAAAATCCATCCTATGTCCTTCCCAGGGTCTTAAACTATCTTCTTACCAAATATCTAAATCGATTCAGTAGTTTTGGAGCTTATTCAATACAAACAAACAAATAAACAAACAAACAAACAAAAAAAGAATTTTTCCTCGTTATAATATTCGAATAGATATTATGTTCTTTTTATATTACTGTGAATGTAAACATTTATTTTTATATCACTAGTATTATATTGATATAATGACCCTGCGATCTCTGGCATAATACGCTCGGCGGGATAAACACCAGCATCGCGGTACGCTGATGGTCAGCATGAGTTTTCGGACTGCCATTGTCTTAAAAATTATTTCTAACTAGCGACTCATTTTAACTGTTAGTATGGAATAGATAGACTATATATTACATAAATATATACATAGGTACGACCAGTTGTTGTGTTTTCCCGTGGGAATAAGATAATCTCCCGTGGTAAAAAGTAGGTTGTGTCACTTTCCAGCCCTCCAACTATCTCCACACAAAAAATCACGCTAATCCGTCAATCCGATAGAAGGACAAACAAACAAAAAACAAACACAATTACATTTATAATATTAAATAGGGATTTACAATCACTTCCAGTCCCATTATATAAATCGTAAACGTTTTAAATAGACGTGATTTGTAGCGAAACATCTCTAAAAACCTAGAGTTCTTTTTTTACAATTTTATCAAACGCTTCTGAAAACTAATTTACATACTGACTGAATTTATAGATTTGAGGTCTGTTATTTAAAATATTTCCCATACAACACAAGGAATGGACACTGGCATAATTCACGACTAACAGATTTTGTTAGTTGTTATTATGATATATCACTCTTAATATTGGTGCATGAAAAATTGATTTTGTAAATAGCCCATAATTAAGTTAGAACCACCATAGTATCGCGGTGTATCAAACATAGAGTTATCAGAAACCGGTTTGTTCGGAAATTGCAAACGTTTTGACGCATGAATGATATATTAATCGATTAACGAAAGAAAATAATCTATGTAGAATGCATTTCAATATTGTTCCCATGAATTGGAATATGCACGTATTCGGACTATTTTTGTACTGGTTTGTTATTTAAAGATATTCTAAGTTCACATAATATTTTCTTAGATTTACGCGAATATTTGACATTTTAAACATTTAAAATAAAACTATCTTTTCGGATCATTCGCGGATTTATTTGGATTATTGGTTCCTCACGTCGCCAATACTTTACAGCAATCATGGTCACGGGAGAGACTGAGATTTTGAGAGTTAGATGTCTCGAAGGTATAGTTGGTAAGCTGTCTGTAACAACTATTTCTTTGAGACATATAACACCTCAGTCTCTCCCGTGTCCATGATTTCTGTAAAGCATTCGAAACGTCGGGAACCAAAAATCCAAATAAATCCGCGAAAAAATCCGAAAACATAGTTTTATTTAAAATGTTTAAAATATTCAAAGTTAATATCTAATAATGTTCACCTTCAAATTACTCTAGAAGGTAATCGCCTGAAAATTTCAGAAAAAAATATTTCGCATTCATGGAGTAAATACATTTTTATATTAAAATAAAACACTTTTCATACTCGAAGACGTAGTTTTATTTAAGATAAATAATAAATAAATATATTGGGACATTAACACACAGCACGATCTAGTTCCATGGTAAGCTACAAGGCTTGTGTTATGAATACCAGATAGTTGATACACTACACAGTACCTACACACATAACTTTTAATGAATACATATTATTCTTTAAAGACCAATTTTCGATAGATATCTAAGAAAATATAGAAAATTTTACATTTGAATATTTTCCTGTATTCTTTCTACCCAGCGCACTTCAAATATTGCATCAGCGAAAGCATTACCGAATCTTTAATCAAAACAATGGTTCAATGACCTGAATTAAGTGATACTTAGGTATTCTGCGTAGGCATATGTATGATTTATTGCATGCCTTTACGTAAAAATACGTAAACATTAAATAGTTTTGACTGTTATTCACTTTTAGTTTAATTTATAAAAGGTTATATTTTAAACTTGGTACCTTGGTATTGACTTAAACAAATCTATCCCACGGGAACCGTACATTTTTTCACGATAAAAAGTAGCCTATATACTATTTCAGACTATAATCTATCTCCGTGCCAAATTTCATCCAGATCCGTTTAGCCGTTCCGGCGTGATTGAGTAACAAACATCCACACATATAAACTTTGAACTTTCACATTTATAATATTAGGAATATTGGCTTGATCCCTTTGTAATGAAGGAAGGCCCGAGCCCAGCAGTGGGACGTTAAAAATGGCTGAATAAAACTAATTTTTAAGTTTTATTTTGTGTTGAAATACTTGTTACATTTCATAGGTACATAGATGATTTAAAAAAAGAAATTAGAATACATATGTACATATAAGTATATCTGTTTAAGACACTAACGCTATAAAAAGTTTATTCCAATTGTATGAATTAATTTGTGATATATCATCTATGGTTTAGTTTTTCGTTTTACTAGCAGTTAAAACAAAAAATATCAAAACAAAAGTCCGAAGTATCATTTTCTTAAGAAGTATCTTATCGAAGTGGTAACTTTCAAAGATTCTGAGATAAATAACGATGTCGAAGCACACTTAATCATTTAAGCGGGAGACATTGCATATTGTTGTGTGCTAGAACATAGCTGAACTCGCTTTTTTCTTCTATTAGAATTCCACGAAATATTTCACATAAAAAAAAAGAAAATTTATTTAGAAAAAACCTTATATCTAACTCTTTTTGGCCTGACCCTCGACTCGAACCCAGAATCTTATCTGCACGCATATATACTCGGCACTTACATATAATTACGTTCATAAACGTTTCTAAATAAGTCATTGATTAATCATGGCACTACGGACCGTAGTACGTACATGAGTTACAATGAAATGCGACCCACATGCCGGTGTCTTTTTCTAGAAAACTTTGTTTTATCTATAGTAATTTTATAACTAGGTTATTCTACATATTTCATGGAAATTATTATAATTATGTCCGTTCAATAGTAGAAGAATTATATGATTTACTTTTTAACGTTTAGTATAGATATCCCAGAGATCAAATATTTTCATACCAAATTTCATCAAAATCTGGGCAGTGGTTTTTTCGTGATCTGTTCCCAGACAGACAGACAGACAGACAGACAAAAAAATTAAAAACTTTAGTTTCGGTCTCTGTATCGATAATAATGAATATTTTAATACGATTTTTCAAAAATTATTTAATGTACAGATTCGACTCAGAATTTTATTATATGTATAGATAATATTGTTAAATATTTTTTAGATAAAATTATCCCCAGCCATTATTAAAAATGTATATGGTTTTTTTATTGTCTATCAGATAGTATATAGAAAAATAAATTTAAAATTGGCTCGCTAGTTCTAGAGATTCCTTTACCACTTCCCTAAATAATAAAAGATAGTTAACAAGTGTTGGAGGGCAATATGAATTTATTTATTTTAAGTTTTGTTTCTTAAGATAATTATTATTTTTTACTCTTGCTAATCTATATAATATCCTTAGATATCGCCCAGCATTTTTGTAACTTTAATAAAAAATATCTTTATAACATTAATATAACATTAATAAATATCTTTATAACATTATGTCCTTCCCAGGGTCTCAAACTATCTCTTTACCAAATGTCATCTAAATCGGTTCAGTAGATCCAGAGATTACCCCGTACAACCTCAAAAACTCACAGCCTCACAAACTCACAAACTTTACCTCTTTATAATATTAGTATAGATGTATTCTTGACTCCGAGAATAAAGTGTATGAGGACACAATCTATTGTATAATTACCGTGTATATTTTTAGTATAAATTAAGTGAATTTAATTAAAATTTCGTCGTGAAATACAAAGGAAAACTCCCTAATCGCCCATAACGTTTTTACGCCAATTATTAGAACTCTTGGACAACCGGGAAGTTGCGGTCGCATATCGCACTCGTATTTCCTCTGATAACCACTAATTAAGGTTACTGTTTGTATTAATCTATTGTTATATTTTAATGACAATTTCGGTGTGTATTGGTTCGTGTTGTTTATAAATCGACAAATGGACTATGTAAGATAAAATACGTTAGTTTCATATTGACGACATGTTTGGCTCAGTTTTGTAGTTACCCGTTGGGGGCATTCATTTGTGTGATGAGCACGAATGTTTGTACTCCAGTCATGGGTGTTTATATTTATAATATGTATGTATGTATTTAAAGTTATATATGTGTAGTGTATCAATTATCTGGTATCCATAACACAAGTATCAAAGCTTACCATGGAACTAGATGGTGATGTGTGTTAATGTCCCAACAACATATTATGTAAGCCTTTGAGTTAGTGAAAGCGTAAATGGGTCAGTGTGATTGCTAAGAATTACCCTGGATATGGTCTTAAAATAGCACTACCCGTTCTGATGCTTTTTGTTGGGTGAATGAATACCCTCCATTTTTTTCCCTCCGTCCTTGATCCTCTCTCCTGTGACTGTGATTTCTACTTATCATCAGACAGGTCGAATGCTTGTTACCAACTTTTAGTACTAAAGTAGCTTTCCATAATATCGTTTACGCGGTTAGATTCGGTAAGTATAACACACACAAACATGGAATTCAACATCAACTTCGATTATAACGTCGTGTGTAGAAAAAAGCGTGTGCTATTAATTAGTACATTTTAGTTATCCTGTTTTCGACCTTGGCCATATTTTGATATTTTTTGTATACTTTTAATGTAACCTCTTCCATATCCACATTTATAACTACCTCTATCAGTCCTTCCCGTCTTACCTAAAATATAAATCTAGTATTTATAAATCGAGTCAAATCTGTACATTAAATATTTTTTGGAAAACTTATTAAGTCTTTTCTATCGATACAGAGGCCGAATCAATAGTTTTTAGATTTTTTGTCTGTTTGTCTGGGAACGCTTCACGAGAAAACCACTATACAGATTTTGATGAAATTTGAAATGGTGAAGCTAAGTATCCGGGTCATTATATAGGAGAGAATTATATAATTATCTCATCTCTAAGAAATCTTTACTAAATGTTAAAACATAACTAGGGACGAACCCGAGCGAAGCGAGGGTGAGTCGCTAGTGATATAATAAAATTAAATTATTCATATATCTATCCCTGCACTGCACGTGTATCATTGTTAGTGTCATTCAATTAAATAAAGCTACTACTGTGATCTTTAAAATGACATGCATAATTACAACTTGATATGTCCATTCTCTTTTGATGTATGTAAAATATAGCTGAGCAAGTATCTTTCCTACTGGTAAGTGGAATTAAGTCTCAAAATTAATTTGATCTTTTCCTTGCCTTCCATTAAACTGGATGCGGAATTGTTTAAAATTTCGTAGAACAGGATTTTAGCGCCCTAATGCTATGGCAATGTATAGACCCACTTTTCGTATACGTTGATAACGTTGATTTTAGATAACAGATATAACATTCTATCTCTCTCCTTAGGCTTTAGGTATTACTTCTGAGGTCTGATGAAGCGAGTACAGCAAGTTGTGGACTTGAACCGAAAACTCATAATTTTATCTTATAAAATAATGGCCTATCATATTATAAACTTTTCTTATCAGGACTAATTCAATCTTGTACAATCTAACATTAAATATAAAATAACTTGCCCTGAATGTTTTTTTAACGCTCAATAAATCTAGAGACCTTATATTTATTCCTATGATGATATGGATTTATAATTATTAATAAGTATAGTGTATTATTAATACATAGGTACATACTTCAATAGTTTGAAATATATCTAATATATTTAAACGGGCAATCCTTGTATATATATAATCTGAATCTCGGAAACGGCTCCAACGATTTTCATGAAATTTAGTATACAAGGGGTTTCGAGGGCGACAAATCGATCTAGATAAGTTTTATGTCTGGGAAAACGCGTGATTTCGAGTTTTCATGCGGTTTTTTTCACATTATTCCACGCAAAATATGGTCGCTAATTCGCACGCTAGGACAAAAGCATCGTGGTCAAGCGGCCAAGGCGCAAGTATGAGAATCACAGGTGTCTGGGTTCGTATCCCAGTCGGATACAAAGTTTATACTTTTGTTTTTTTTTTGTATTTATTCAAATTTTTAGTTTGTTTTTTTCTTTAATATTTTTTGGGCAAAAACTCCAAGCGAAGCTCGGTCGCCCAGGTACTGATTAAGAAAGTACCAGTTTTTAGAATCTTTTGTACAAAGGTATATTTTTCAGTCCAAATGTTCATATTTCTTTTTTAAATTAAATATAGGTACTTTAACATGAAACTCATAAATTATATACTAAAAGCGTGAAATTAGTTAAAAATGTACATTTTACAAACAGTTATACTATTAAGTTTCATTACCATATGTAATTATCCCAAATAACGTAAAATGACAAAATTATGTGCGATTTCTCTCTGAAAATGTACATTATAAATTAAAAGCAAGCAGTAATTTTTTTAAATCTTTATTTAAACAGTTGTTATTTTATGACCACATGAGTACAATTTGGACATAATTTAAATATATTAGAAACTATCAGAACCCGCGGCTACGCTCGCGCTAAAACCATTAAAAAAACTAAAAAAGTAGTTTTCATACACACTTTCATATCTTATTTTTCCACCTTATGGGATTAATTTCGAAAAATGCTAAAACACATATTTATTTAATTGTATTGAAGAGCATTAATACCAAGTTTCAAGTGCATCTGATCATAAATATTTTTTTGGGTTGTATTATAACGTGTTTTCCCGTGAGAATTAGGTAATCTCCCGCAGTAATAAGTAGCATATGTCACCCTCCAGCCCTCCAACTATCTCCGCACAAAAAATCGCGCCAATCCGTCGATCTGTTTCGACGTGAAAGACAAACAAACAAACAAAACACTTTCACATTTATAATACTGTAGTATGGATTTACTAAAACCTTTTTTAAGTTTATTAAACTATTACTTAAATATTAGGTAATTATAAATACATTATTTAAATTTTTCTTATCAAATATTAATCAATGTTAAAAGATATTTTTTACGATTTAATTAAAAATCTTAATCATGTAAAAGTAATATAAATAAAATAGGTACATGCATGTTTTTAAGTAGCTTTCGAATTAAAATTTTAGGCTTAATTTGATAATTTTAAGAAATTTTTGTACTTCATTAATTTTATTATCATACAAAATTGCGAGGGACATATGATTATATATTATACTAGCATTGCCCGCGGCTCCGCCCATGTTCAGATGGCCAAAAACCAAATTCTTAGGTTTTACATATTATATACTCTAACATTGCAGTTTTTGTATTTTTTCTCAGAAATGAGATATTTTCCCGCGGTAAAAAGTATCCTATATGTTGACCCGGATAACCACCTACCATCATACCAAATTTCATCAAAATCTCTCCAATGGTTTTTGTGTGATGCGGTAACAGACAGACAGATAGACAGAGACAAAAATTCAAAAAACTATAGATTCGGCCTCTGTATCGATAATAATGTCTATTTCAATAAGATTTTCCAAAAAATATCTAATGTACAGATTCGGCTAGTTACAATTTTATTATATGTATAGATTAGTTGATCACGTAACCGTCTAAATTTGAATAAAAAGTACAAAAAATGTATATTAAAAACCGTATTCAAACTTATAGGCTTTTTATCCCGGAAAAATATACGGTTCCCGTGGGATAGGTTTGTTTTTGATTTGCTAGAGGCGAACCCGAGCGAAGCGATGGTGAGCCGCTCGTTTACAATATTTAAGAACACATAATACTTCTTAGATTTATTCGAATATTTGACATTTTAAATAAAACTATATTTTGGGATTTTTAAATAAATCCGCAAAAAAATTCGGATTGATAGTTTTATTTAAGACTAAGAATACATTTTCGAACGTAAGCGTTCTGTAAAGCTAAGTAAAATGTTACTACTTGTTTAGGCCTAAACCGTATATCGCAAAGTAATTAAAACTATAAAATAAAGTCTCGCAAATTAAAACAAATCCCTGAATCATTAAATAACGAAAATTCGTATTGTTCTATTATTTTGAACAAGAAGCAACTATTGTTTCAAAACCGCTTATGCCCTAGCATTCTTCGTAACCCTATACCAGGCATTGTTCAGCTCCCGTTGCAAAAATTCCACCATTCTTACATTTTTATGCCAAACAAATTTTGCTAAAACAACTTCATTTCGAAATGGCCTAAATGATTTCAATTGGAAACTAAAATCAACTCTGTTTTAACGTTTTAAAGTAGATTTTTGAATGTTATTTAATATTTACTTAAAATCATGAGCTGTCGCCGATATTATTTGTTGAAATAGTAACTGTATATTGTAGAATTCTGCTAACGTCATTTCCAGTACACCTTACACGTTGTTTTACTTTAGTTTGTCTTCAGACCATCCTATTTAATTACATACTTGTTGTTTACCCGGTCTATGTCCCCACTTTTATTTTATTTTGCTTAAACGTTAATGATAATCTAAGTTACGTATTTCAAAAATCTCAACAATATGTTAATTATCAGTTGACGAAAACATTGTATATTATATAGTTTTTTTTTGTATTTTATTGGTGATGTAAAATATTATTAAACTTTTTCATACTTTATAGTAAAACTTAGTATGATTCCGCATACAAACTTTCATCCCCATGTGCACCCCTTTAAGAGATGATTTCCGGGATAAAAAGTCCTTCCCAAGGACTCAAAATATGTTCTTACCAAATTTCATCTAAATCGGATTAGTAGATCCAGAGTTTACCCCCTACAACGTCACAAACTCACAATCTCACAAACTCACAAACTTTACCTCTTTATAATAATAAGTAGGTATAGATTATACCATATAATTATATATTTTTGGTACTAATTAAATTTAATCATTTATAGGTTTTATTTGATACGTACATACATATATATGTCGTTATAACAAGAACGTTTTCACTTTTTTTAATTCGTAGACCCTACAATATGTTTATAAATTAATATTACAAAATTAATCCTTTAACGACCGCGTGCACATCGATGTTACTTAACAATGTTAGTTAACAATTAATTTCTTAGAAATTTAATTAATTTCTCAGAAATTTAATTAATTTCTTAGAAATTTACGTGGAGTTAATTTCCTTATGAGCTAATAAATATCAATGAATTGATTAATGTGTAACGCTGCCTTATACGTTTAAACCTCGAAAAACATTACCCTCCTTCTTATGCCGTCGGGTGACAAGATTGTCTTCAAGTTAAAGTATCTAATAAGTAATAACTGAAATCATCTCAACTAAATCCGCATTCCATTGATTCGAACAATCACAACGTTCTCCGAATTATTTATTGTAGCAGTTAAACTGTACAAGGAAAACAAATATACTAAGTCTATTTTAAGATACTTAACGGTAGATATGGCGAAGAAAATATTGTGTTTATATAATTATATGGTAAAGCAACAGTACCGGGTTCGATACTCGTATGAGGAAATATTAATTTTACCCACTTTTATTAATAACTAGCATTTGCACGCAGCTCCACCTATATAGTTTAGATATTACTGCACTTACTCCCTACGAGGAATTTAGATTACCTGCCAAATTGAAAGTTTGCAGCATCCTGCATCTATAAGGAGTTTAATCAGTGATTGATTAAGTACATAATCTTTATACAAATAGTGGATAGTAAGAATCGAATAGACTTTGAAATCATTTTCATTTAGTAAGGACGTATCCTGTCCCTTATGAAACATCTAAAGAGTGCATTGTACCGCTGATCTTCGAAGATTAAAACAGTGGAACTACTATTAACGGCACAAAAATATACGTATTTATATCGATGTACATATAAGTGTCAGGCAGGTCATAGGTCACACTATGCTGCATAATAATAATAATGTCCTCCCGACCGATTCCGGCCACGGCGGCCAATCTCATTGAGACTTGCCAACTGCGCAGGAGATATTATAGCGCACAAGTGTACGCGCAGACACAAGTGCACTCTCTCCTCCAGTCACTCTCATACTCCAGTGGGATGACTACTCGACACGACCAGTGAGAGTTAAGGCGCAGGACCGACGGTTTTACGTGCTCTCCGAGGCACGGTGGTGAAACACCGCCAATTTACCAACTCCGAGCTGTTACTGAGACTTACTATACAGGAAGACTCAATAACTAACTTGGCCCGACCCGGGACTCGAACCCAGGACCTCCGGGTGTGCAGCCGTACATGCTAGCCACTACACCACCGAGGCAGTTGCAGTGGCAAAGTGCTGTATTTACCAGTTATTGCATAATAAAATAGAGTAATGTATGAAAATACATACATAAATAGGTCTTAGCCCCTATACCTAGATTATTGTGGTATATTAATTGAAATTATGCAGTAGAATGAGTAGATGAATTGGGAAGACTACAATTACCAATTCTCAATTATTTACATCTAATAGACCCCTCTATATATTATTGGTTTTGAAAGAATCTGGAAATCACTATTATTGAACCAAAAGCAGTAGAATAAATAAATAACATATGTTGGTACATTAACATACAGCACCATTTAGTTCCATGGTAAGCTACAAGGCTTGTGTTATGGATACCAGATATATTACTTTAAATGTATACAAACTATTAATATAAACACCCATGACTGGAGTACAAATATTCGTGCTGATCACACAAATGAATGCCCTTAGCGGGACTCGAACCCGCGTCCACTGGCGCAGCAAGTAGGGTCACTACAAACTGAGCCAAACGTGTCGTCAAAAAAATCTTAAATTCAAATAAAAAAGATATTAAGCGCTTACTAAAACTTAATCACCACTCACAACAAAAGATAATCGATATTATAGTAAGTAGGCTAAAGTTACGGATAAGCAAGTTCAAAACCAATTAGTCTTTGGCAATCTAAAATCCGATTAGTAACAGCTTATTATGAAACTGGGTCTAGATTATACGTTTGAGCTAGAGACTAGCCGTCCTTGTATATTCTAAGAGCAAATATGTACTTTATGAGATATCTTATTTGAAACTCTAACATAATTTAATTTCTACCAGCTTTTACTTTAACAGGTATGTGCTAGCGACTCACGCTAGCTTCGCTCGGGTTTGTTACTAGGCACGTTTTAACGGATTGTATGGAATAGATAGACTATACATATATTATATGACTAGCGAGTCACCCTCGCTTCGCTCGGGTACGTCGCTAGGTTGATTCCCCATACTCAATTTCATCCCCATTTTCACCCCTTTAAGGGATGATTTCCGGGATAAAAAGTATCCTATGTCCTTCCCAGGATCTCAAACTATCTTCTTGCCAAATTTCATCTAAATCGGTTCAGTAGATCCAGCGATTATCACCTACAACGTCACAAACTCACAATCTCATAAACTCACAAACTCACAAACTTTACCTCTTTATAATATTAGTATAGATATATAGCATATAACCTTCCTCAATAAACGGGCTATCTAATAAAAAGTGTTTTTCAAATCTGCTTAGTAGTCTCTGTGATTAGCGCGTTCAATCAAACAAACAAACAAACTCTTGCCTCTTTATAATATTAGTATAGATACCTAGTACAGGTACATTTTGTGGTACGAAAGCCGTACAATAGCATGAATGGTTAAGCTCTCGTAGTGACAATATAATCTATACCTACAGATAAATAAAATTAAAGCGTCTGCTTGTAATGTCAAAATAACAGCTTTTTACTAAATGCATATGAAAGTATATACGGTACCTGCCTAGCCTACAATATTTTAAGATAAATATGTATTTTTGCTTACCAATTTATTAGATTTGCTTTGCATCGGCTGGCACCGACTTCGAAAATATCTGATTAGGTATCTATTTTAAATGAAAACCTCCGTTTAGTTATTTTTTACATTTTAGTGCCTGGAAGTCGGTTCTTTTTAAAGTGTTTGTATTTATAATATTGAGTAGAGGCGTCACTTTTTATAAAATTATAAGACTAACAGTATCAATATGGGTCTTATAGCCTATTTATACGTCGTCTATGAAAAGTTCATCCAAATGGGTTTCAGTCTCATCCAAATCACCGTTTCAGCGTGAGTAAGTAGGAGGAACGGAACATACACACACATAAAAAGTTTCACATTTACAATAGTGGCGTGATAGTGTCGATATTTTGGTAGTGTCCAGCAAAATGTTTCAAAAATGTTTATAAGCACACATGGATACGTGTGCCCACCGTCTTTCTTCTTCTTAATTTCTTTGTATGCTATGCTTTTTTATGTTTGTTTTTCATAGACACCATAGACTTGGATTTGTTTTTAGTAGGTAGGTAGGTACTAGGTACTAAATATATGTATATGGAATATTAAAATGAGTGTGGGAGTGTGGTTGGCAGATTCCGAAAATAATACTATTAGGTGTCTTCAAAATCAATTTTCCTAGCCGGTAATCGAACTTGTTGCTGTTTTTATAATAAGTTTCGATTATTATATGCGTAGAACTAAAATATATCGTGGGAAAAACTTTACATTTCAAAACATTCGCCATCGACTATTTTTATAATGCTATAAAGAAGTCTTATTGAAGTATCAGAGTTTCTTTTATTTAACATTCCAACACAACAATTCTGTACCCATATCGCTCATACTCGTCTCGCAATGCGGTCCGTCTGTCTGGAGGTCAATAAAACTGGTTCGCCCTTTGTCAACCCTGACCTATCTCTGGGTTATGGGGCCCGGGTGACCAGTTCCTGCTGGCTCTGAAAAAATTGAGTGTTGTGAATTATCTCTATCAAAACATCATGTTGTGTTTCTCAGAATGAAATTATACTATTATATTAGAGTTATTGTAAAATTTGTATCATTTTATGAAAATACTATATATTGCCTATATAATAAGGCAGTAGGGGTTTATTCTGCTATAATTTTAAGTTATAAGCATAAAATATATTATTTATATTCCATTAAAAAATTGCCCTCATATCACCCTCAGGGATTAAATTTCATTTTATTTCTTATTTATCTCCCTTTTTTATGTTTGTCATTACGTTATCATAAGTCACTTTGTATATAGATTAATTTTTTGTCAAAAGTTCA
Organism: Brenthis ino; assembly: GCA_921882275.1. Taxonomy (NCBI): domain Eukaryota; kingdom Metazoa; phylum Arthropoda; class Insecta; order Lepidoptera; family Nymphalidae; genus Brenthis; species Brenthis ino. The sequence goes on along the minus strand of OV170228.1, from coordinate 10,421,752 downwards.
GTGATTATCATAGAGTAACAACTTTAACATGATTTAAAAAAGGACAACTATAGTATCTTAATTTAAAATAACAGTATTGGTATGGGAAATCAACGTACAAACTTAATTATGGATTCCTCATATACATAGCTATAAAGATTTCTTTTTTAATACTTGGTTTGCTATCATATACTATATCAAAGAAAAAAAATGGTAAAATTTGAATATCTGACGTTATACTACCTAATTAACCCAGTCGCTATCACAGATATAATAAAATATCAATAAATGATGCAAAATAACTCGCATTGGTTCGCAACGTCTGGAGGTCAGTAAAACTGGTTCGGAGTTTGCTTCTCTGTTGTTTGATGGCATAAAAAATTATGAAATATAATTAAATATTTACATAAGATTAATTTTCAGGCTTTTATAGTTTAGCGATACAAAAATGGCATTATTTATCCGTTGATAAAGATATTTTAATTTCAAAATAAAGTTTAAATTTTATTTAATTGTAAAAATGTCCGCTTAAAGCGCCATAATAATACTCGTATAATCTATAATCTTTGCTACATTCAATGAAAGTCAAGTTGAGCAAGTTTGATTTTTAGTGCAAGTATAACAAATGCACAAAGCATATGTCAATACACACTTAAATTTTAAATATTAGTTAACCCATTATGACCTGAATTATTTTAGGAGCTTAGAATTGGATAATTTTTTGATATGTTGTTATTAAAGGTCCGTTAAATTATTTTTCACCATTAAAAGCAGAAATGATTTATTAGTTTTGGAAAAAACAATGGGTGTCATACGGCACCGCTAGGTTATAATGGGTTAAGATTACAACAATATTAAGTTCCCAGATATCTATACATATAATAAAATTCTAATTTAGTCGAATCTGTACATTAAATATTTTTTGAAAAATCTTATTGCAATAGACATTATTATCGATACAGAGGCCAAATCAATAGTTTTTAGAAATTTTTTCTGTCTGTCTGATACCCTATCACGGAAAAACCACTGGATGGATTTTGATGAAATTTGGTATGGTGATAGCTGGTTATCCGGGACAACATATAGGATACTTTTTATCGCGGGAAAATATCTCATTTCTGAGAAAAAATACAAAAACTGCAATGTAAAAGTATACTTATATGTAAAACCTAAGAATTTGGTTTTTGGTCATCTGAACGCGGGCGAAGCCGCGGGCAATGCTAGTAACTAAATAATAACTTAATTATGTCAAGGAAATATCAATTCTAACAATGTGCTGTAACAATGTGTTTTGATTTGTTTTTAATGGTTAACATTTTAGGATAACATATACAGGCTCGACATGAGGGACATATATTTATCCTATATATGTAATATGTATAATATATATATATATATATATATATGTAATCATGGTTAGCCCATAACCTTCCTCAATAAATAAGCTATAAAACACAAAATTATGTTTAAATTGATCTGGCATTTCCATAGATTAGCACGTTCAGACAGACAATTCATCTTTATATATTAGTATAGGTACGTGTATAAAGTTTTGTTAATAGTACAATATTTTACTTTTCATGTTGGCTGTTGGCATTTTGGTAACTCTGTTTGGAGGTCAGTGTAACTGGTCCACCTTTGCCAACCCTGACCTACTTAAGGATGGGGTCTGAATTCCGAGTATCGATAAACAATAACAACAACACAATGGATACATAAACCATAATAAAAACAAGTACCTTTTTTAGTGCTTTTGAAATTTATTTTTACCTTTTGAAATGCTGTATTAATTGTTTATTTCTTTTATTATTGTTGAAGCTGTACATACTCGTACATATATGTATGTATAGCTTCAACAACTTTAAGATGAATGATTGTAGTTTCATTTTATGGCTCATTTAAATGTCATTGAGGTAGATTGATTGAAATAATTATTTATTTATTACTAGCATTGCCCGCGGCTCCGCCCGCGTTCAAATGTCCAAAAACCAAATTCTTAGGTTTTACATATAAGTATACTCTTACATTGCAGTTTTGTATTTTTTCACAGAAATGACATTTTCCCGCAGTAAAAAGTATCCTATATGTTGACCCGGATAACCAGCTACCACCATACAAAATTTCATCAAAAGCCCTCCAGTGGTTTTTCTGTGATGCGGTAACAGACAGACAGACAAAAAATTTAAAAACTGTAGATTCGGCCTCTGTATCGATAATAATGTCTATTTCAATAAGATTTTCACCATAAAAAAAATATTTATTGTACAGGCTTAGTTTTATTACACGATGTATATAGACTTATCCGAAATAATAATAAGTAAAATTTTACCCCATTTTAGCTAAAAGTAGTTGTAGTTTGTGGGAATCACTCAAATCATTATAATTTTTTATCCTCTGTTTGTAAATTGAATAGGCTGTAATTCAAAATATCTTAACCACTGTGAGATCAAACGTTATTTGTACGATACCAGTTTCCAATCAACCAGTACAAATTTATTTCAGTTCTGTCTGTTTACGGGCCTTTATATTACGCAAGTAAAGCCATAGGCGAAACCTATAGTTAATAAAAAAATCCAAAGAATCTAGATTTACAGTCTGAGATTTTTCAATAATTTATCTAAATAGATTATTCAAACATAACCATGTGTCATACAAACATCGATGCAATGTTCCCATTGAGATAAAGACCAAAACATTTGCTTGTCCGATAAGAAAGGATCATACGAAATTCCCAGGCTTGCGACTGCAGGAAGCGGTTTCTATCGCGGCTGAACTTCCGTAAGGCGATAATTTGCTGCCATTGTTCAACTAATTGGTAGGTTAATTGCTTTTCCACTTTTAAACTTACAATTTTTTTTAACATAATAATGCAATAAATCATACAACTGTCATTAAGATTTTCTCTATGCCTAACTGGCAAGTGGCAACACTATATTGTCTTTGCTTAGTATATAAAAATAGAATATGTCGTAAGTCGTGATTTGTAAAATGTTAAGTATAGTAAAATGTAACGCTAGAAATAATAAAGTTAATAAGAAGAAATAAAAGTATTAATTATATCATCCACCCATATATACATTAATAGGTTATTTATACGTTTTTCTGTTATTTAAGACTAGCGTTTTCTCTCACTCCGCCCGCGTAGTTTATTTAAAGTTTTATCAAAATCCGTTCAGTAGATTTTGTATAAAATTGTATTAATTAATCACGTGTAGAATATCAATAGGATTCAATTTGTGTAAGTATAAGTGTTGCGTAAATTGGACGGTACTTGTTTACTTTTACTAAGTAGTTATGATTTATTACACAAATGTTATGTTTAGCTTATATGCTTAATGATAAGCATTTTTTTCCTTGAAATATTAGTACATTACAAATAATCACTGAAGAAAGCGAGGGTATTTTTTCATTGCATGTAGTACGTTGATTGGCAATGCCTACACCTACTGAGCTCACAGATTCGAATTCTGCGTGGGGTAAATATTTGTATTGATAGTCCATAAACAATAAATCGAATTATAACCCTATATGTGAATAAATAGTTTTAATGTAATATCAAAAGGTACGTAATTAATTTAAAAGCTACTTAATTTATAGGTTAGGTTGGGAACCTTAGGTTTCTCACTGGCTCTTCTCAGTGGACAATTCTGTATTTTTTTTTCAAGGGCTTAATTTTGTCTTGATCATTAAAGATATAAAATTCGAAAATCCGTGTCAGTGTTTTTAAAGCCATATCCATACTAATATCCATACAAATATTATAAATGTGAAAGTGTGTTTGTTTGTCCTTCTTTCACGTCTAAACAGAGTGAAGGATTGGCGTGATTTGTAGATATAGTTGGAGGGTTAGAGAGCGACATATGCTACTTTTTACCGCGGGAGATCATCTCATTCCCACGGCAAAACACGTTATAATACATGTCAAAAAAATACGTTAAGAATTACTTGAAACTTGGTATTAATGCTTTTCGATTAAATAAATTAAATAAATACGTGTTTTATCATTTTTCGAAATTTGTCCCATAAGGAAGTAAAATAAGGGATGAAAGTTTGTATGAAACCTACCTTTTTCGAGTTTTTTTGTAGTTTTAGCGCGAACGAAGCCGTGGGTTCTGCTAGTATAAATATCGTATTAAGTAATGGTTATTGGACTTAAGATATCTTTTCTAAACTAGTCTTTCAGACATACAGGGTTTCTCATGATCCCAACTAAGAATATCGGAGATGCGAGACACGGGTTTTGAACCTGCTTCACTTGGTTTTCCAACGAGCTCGTTATCACTGGGATACCGCTGCCATAACAAGCAAAAATTGATCGCAATATTACAGTACATCCGGTAATAACAATACGTGCTCTAAAAACCACCAGCTATCAATATTTAGGGCGTAACGTCTCGTAGGCAGCAGTGAACGCCTTCGCGACTGAGTCCATATGTTAATATTTAATAAATAGATGAATAATCTATAAAACACATAATGTTATCCAAAAATCGGTCAAGTGCGAGTCTGGGTTTCTTTTTGGTGGTTCCTTTTTGGCTCCTATGATTTAAGCTATATATTTTCTAATAACTTGTGTGATTCAGGTTCTATTATAAATATTAGTTCGCATGTTTTTATTATTCACTAGCGGTTCACCCTCGCTTTGCACGGGTTCGCCTCTAGACATACAAAAACAAATCTATCCCACGGGAACCGTACACTTTCCCGGGATAAAAAGTAGCTTATGTGCTGTTCCAGACTATAATGTCTCTATGCCAAATTTAATCCAGATCTGTTCCGGTGTGATTGAGTAACAAACATCCAAGCATCCAAACTTTCACATTTATAATTTTAGTAAGATTAGTAAGATTGTTTTTCTGATCTTATACTAAACTCACAACAAAGTTAACCTAAATATTCTCATTGTCTTCTAAAAACTAACAAAAATTGCCCATGCCCACATTAATTTAAAACTAATTAAAAAAACTTCCTACAGGTGTACGAAACTATAGAATATTGTAACTTTACGCCGTGTTCTTTTCGGTGTACATATTATGATTTTTATTTCATCGCCTTTCGTGATACTTGATAGTTGCCCACGTTGAGCTTTCGTTTTTTTTTTTTTTAACGTTGGGAAATGCATTTACGCACGACGTGTGGGACTCACCGGCGTAATACAACCAGTACTACCCACTAAAACCCAACAAAACCTTCCCCCGTCTTAATGAGGCGTCGCAGGATCGCTTACGCATTCAACTACGACGCCCCGACGGCAGGTCTGCCAAAGCAAACCACCACAACCATGGGGTTGCTCCAAGGTCCACTCTGCTATCAGAGAAGTACCAGGAGCAACCCGCAAGGTACACCGCCCCCCGAAGAGGGCCACCTCCCACCGCCCACCGAAGTGGGCAACCTCCCTGTGCGTTTCTTAGCTTCGCTACTACTACTGAGCCCCCCCACCACGACAAGGTGAACGCACGTTGGGGGGGAGCTTTCGTTTTACTAAGTCAGCCTAAGCCTAAGGTTGAAGGTAGCGAATTTGATTTTTTTATAGTATATTTGTTGTTGACATTTTATATAATTATCCCTTACCACGGCCGTGGTAACAGTAATTCGATTACGTAACATTCTAAACTATTTTTTTTAATAAATTTGTTTTTGAATTGAAATGAAAAAGGTTATGCTTTATGATATTATTATGATAAATGTGAAAGTCTGTTTGTTTGTTTATGCCTTTGTTTGTTTGTTTGTCCTTCTTTGTTGTCGCTGGGGAAACCCATCATGGGGACCCCGCCGCCGTCATAATGGACAAGGTACTGTGAGACTCCTACTCACTAAAACCCACAGCGGAACCCGTCGCCGCAGTGCAATGGGGCGTTGCAGGATCGCTTGTGCATTCACTACAGCAGGATCATCCGCTGGGCTAATCTGAAGATTGCCTGAAAACATCAAAATGGCTCCAACAGTTTTGGAGTCCATAGGGAACAAACATACGCAATTCGATTTTTATATACATAGATGTGGTGAGGTCATAATTACACTTAAAAGGTAAAATATTACAAAACACTTAACAATTCTTTTGGTAACAACACATTTGTTTTTGCCTTGTGTTTAATTACAAAATACTTTTCATCCAAAAAGGGTGAAAGATGATCCTACTACGGTTCTTAAACTATAATAAATAGCCAGTCATCTCATTCACCGCCAGCGCCCAGAGGTTCAAATGTGTCCGATGAAATTACTCACGCCCTGTGAATATATTACTATGCATGTGTTAGTGCAAGAATTAAGGAACATTACACACTTGCTTGTAACTATTATATATTTTAAATGTTTTATTTCTAAAACCGCCATGTTATTTTTTTAATGATAAGTATTATTCTTATCATAAATGATTCGGTTGAGTCAATTCGAGATGGTTTACGTTAGTAGTATTTTTTTGTAAATAATCAGCTGCATAATTATTTTTTATTTACTTTAATTTAATACGTTCATTTATTATTTATTATATACGTAGGAATCCATAAAACAGGGTGAAAGGTAAGAACGGGATGGAGAGGAAAAAAGGAAAGTGAAAGGAAGTCAAATATTTTCCTGGTCCAACAAATTTCATGGTATCTACTTGAACGCAATTTCGCTTTAACCATAATATTAGCTTGATATGTTGAATGTGTACATTGTACATAATACATTTTATATTAAAATTCGTAGTTAATTTTGTTTGTATTGTAAAAGCCGCCTCACAATATAGTATACGTATAGTAACGTGTGTGCGTGGGCGCATCTTTCATTCATATCTGGTGACGTCACCAACCCACACTAAGTGGCAAACGTTCGATTCCATTATGCCACTACATTAGACATATTTGTTTTGTATCTGTATATTAATAAATGTAATATTGCGTAAAATATTAAAATTATGAAAAAATAAAAATAATTAACACTTTATTTTGGACTTCCATGTTATATCTTTTTATCAAACTTAAAATACTTATAAATAGTTACTAAATAAATGAATTGATAAATTTATATTCACAACAGATAATAAATCTATATTGTCTTTGTTGTAACCGAAACTTAAAATTTTATCTCAATTTGTCATATTTAATTGGACAAAACCACGGACAGAACGATTGAACCGCACAGTTCAGAAAGTTAACTGCTATTCTAGGAAACAACGGTCGGTGCGATCTGGAGCATTGGACTACTTATGACTTACAACTGATATACCAATTAATTCATGAACGATATGAAGCGATACTTGTATCTAAAATATTGATAGAAAAAAGATTCAGGAATATTTTTAGTTAGATGTTAACAAAAGTTTTAAAAAAACAATCATTTTTTTCTATGCATTATATAGACATTTTTCTTTCTGTCTGTAAATTACCAATTAATTAGTCCACGAAGTCACAGTGCTAAGAAAGCATTAAATTATAATAATGAGAGTCTGGTTTTTAGCAATAAGTAAATATTTAGTTTAAACTTAGTACCTATCAATAAGAGAGAGAAGCTACAATGATCTACCATGTCGTTTAGCGATTTCCGCTAACAAATTGGTAAGGTTTTATCATTAATCAACTTTAAAAAAGAATGTAATGTTAGCCCGGATATTCGAGTGAATATTCAATTGTGTAGATATGTCGCACGATATTGGCATATTGTAAAGCAATTATCATGATTCTATTTTGGAAAAAATACTTTTAAATACAGTCATTTTAAAGCTTCCTAGATATAAGTAAATAGTTCACATAATACTTTCTTAGATTTACGCTAATATTTGACATTTTAAAAAAAACTATCTTCGGATTTTTCGCGGATTTATTTGGTTTTTGGTTCCCGACGTTTCGAATGCTTTACAGCATTCATGGTCACGTTTTATTTAAAAATTAAACAGTTGTTACAATAATATCATTGACCGAGAATTCAATTCAATTCCCTTGTAATGGCTTCAAAGCGGCACGCTTGTTGATTTGAAGTTGAGCACAGATTACTTCGTCAATGTCACGTGGAATGGTGAAGATAGGAGGGAGATTGGTCGTTGACCGAGAATGAAACCTTTGCTAAAAAACCAATAACAATTTCAAATATACGCGACACTGTGCTTTCAGACTGTTGATTTTATTTAGCGCACACATTTTTACCAGTAATTCCGTCAATGGCGATACACTATCAGAAACTTGGTGTTATATTTATTTATAGTATGTATAATTAGGTTTCCCAACCTGTTTTACTTTAACATTAGATAACGAGTGTTTAATACTTATATATTACACGAGTATTTAATCAATGTTTGAACACACGTTTTTAATCCTTAAAGCGACTGCAGGTATTTTAAATGTCCACATTTATGATGAACTACCAAATTTTTCATATTTTTTTCAGTACGGTTGTATTCTTATTAGTAAATTTTTGTATTTGCTTATAAGGACGATCTTTTCCTTGCATGCTTTGCTTTAGAATTAGTATGTAATAGGCATTTTTCTAGGTTTCACACTCATAATACTTTTTCAGATTTGCGCGAATATTTGACATTTTAAATAAAACTATCTTTTCGGATTTTTTCGCGGTTTTATTTGGATTTTTGGTTTTCGACGTTTCGAATGCTTTATAACAATCATGGTCACGGGAGAGACTGAGGTGTTAGATGTCTCAAAGGTATAGTTGTTACAGACAGCCTACACACAAATAACAAAATGAATTCAAAAAATTGAAGAATTGCACCAAACTACTGTACAATATTTATTAATTTTAAATATTTTTGTAATTTTAATTAGTTTTATAACTGAATATGGAATATTATTTAATTTTAACTGTTATTATTATAATTATTACACTTTTTAGAAAAATATATATTAATTAGTAATTTATATTTAGTGTTGCCATTATTATATTTATAACCATAAAGGAATAAAATATTAATTATTTAAACCACATAATTGTTATATGTGTAATTTAAAAAAGTTAAACTTAATTAAGAATAATAATTTTAAATTAGGTTGTTATTATTTAAAAAAAACTAATTATTAAGCAACACTATTACTACATACATTTACAAATTAAAAATGAAAAATATTAATTTGAAATGCTGTCATTTTGATCCACACAGAAAGAACTTACTACATCTGTGTGTTATGTTAGATTTATTATTGGTTTTATGATATTAATAACAGGATCCCATGAGGATGGTAGTACCCAGCCATCTTCCCTATTGAAATTTGATTTTTTTTTTAATTTCAAGAAGCCATATAAAAATAACAAAAAAAAGTGTTGAGTAATGTAATTATTTAGTGTAAGGTCATTATTAAATGATTATGTGTTCATGTCATTTTATCTCTATAGTAAATTATTTCCTTTGGGTAGTAATTTGATGATCTAACGCTTTCTCTAGTCTTGAAGGGCGGGATTTGGAACGGGTGATTGTCCCTTATCTTTCCCAATACCACAATCGACTTAGCACTATTAGTAGAATAATTAATTATTGTTTCTACCATTTTAATTATATTATAAATACTAGCATTGCCCGCGGCTCCGCCCGCGTTCGGATGACCAAAAACCAAATTCTTAGGTTTTTTTCTCAGAAATTAGACATTTTCCCGCGGTAAAAAGTATCCTATATGTTGACCCGGATAACCAGCTATTACCATACCAAATTTCATCAAAATACCTGCAGTGGTTTTTCTGTGATGCGGTAACAGACAGACAGACTGACAAAAATTCTAAAAACTATAGATTCGGGCTCTGTATCGATAATAATGTTTATTTCAATAGATTTTCCAAAAAATATTTAATGTACAGATTTGGCTTAGTTACAATTTTATTATATGTATAGACTAGCGATTCACCTTCGCTCAGGTTCGTTCCTAGGTGCGTTTTAACGGTTAGTATGGAATAGGTAGACTATAATATTATATATAAATACATATGATGAGTTGTTGTGGGTTGTATTATAACGTGTTCTCCCGTAGTAATGAGATAATCTCCCGCGGTAAAAAGTCTGCGTCACTCTCCAGCCCTCCAACTATCTCCAATCACAAAAAATCACGCCAATCCGTCACTCTATTTCGACATGAAAGAAGGATAAACAAGCAAATACACTTTTACATTTATAATATTAAATATGGATATGTATGAGTTTCATGAGAGTTCACATAATATTTTTTTTAGATCCCTTTATTTAGAACGTTCTTGAGAGTTCATTATGTTTTATATGTGTAATTAAACAAGAAACTGATACGTAATCCAATATTGCATAAGCAACTGCTTTTATATTACTACATACTATCATTTAAATATGATGTATACATCTATTATTAGACGTTTGAATTTTGAACTGTCGATTACGTTTAAAATTAAGCGGTATGAAATCACCATAGAAAAAGGCAACAGTGTTTTACATTTTTAAATATAAATATTTGATGTGCATGGGAGTACTGCCTATTCTTACTAAAATAGCAATCACGATTGTTATTTACCACAAAAACATTAGGTAATGCTACTGAGTATATAAACAAGTACATTATGAATGTAGTAAAATGTATCTTTTTATGTGCGTGGTCGTAGTGTAAAAACGTAGTGATAAGTGGATGTCCTTGGCAGATATCTGTTATCTGCGAAATTTTATATGTCAGTCGTGGCGCTAGTTTAAGCGATTTAAAAAATATATATTTCAGTTACCTACTAGTTTTACACTCCAGTTGATAGCAGTAAATGTAATTTCACTAACATTTTAATTAGTGATAGGGTAGTGTTAATGCTTTTTCTTTAGGCAAGACAGAGAGAACTGTATATTCATATGACTCACCCTCGCTCCGCTCGGGTTCGTCGTTACGTTTTAACTTTTAGTAAAGATTTCTCAGAGATGAGATATTTTCCCTCACTAAAAAGTAGCCTGTCTCGACCCGGATAACCAGCTAATCTTCTTCTTCGTGTTCTTCATTGCTGAAGGTCGTGTTTGTCCTGGAATGTTTGCACCGATTTGTTGACTATCTTCCTCCACACCACTCTATCCTCGGCTTGTCTCAGGGCAGTCAGAATATTGAGTCCCGTTATATTTGAAATCTGGTCGGAGCAGCAGGTAGGTGCTCGACCGCGTAATCTTTTGCCTTCAATCTTCCCTACTACAACCAGTTTGTCCAGATTGTCTGGTTGTCTCCGGGCCATGTGACCAAAATAACTTAGGACTCGTTGGTAGCATATAGTGGATAGTCTGGCAGTAATCTTCAATTGGTCGAGAATAGACTTGTTGGTTCTTTTTGCTGTACACGGTATACGCAACATTCTTCTATAACACCACATTTCAAAAGTCACGATCTTCTTGCGGTCAGCTGCACGGATTGACCATGATTCGGAACCGTACAGAAATATGGAGAACACCAAAGCTCGCACGAGTCTGGTCTTGGTAGTATTCGACACTTTCCTGTTTTGCCAGATTCTGGTTAACTTACTCATAGCTGCCTTGGCCATCTGCGTACGTCTCCGAATTTCTTTATCACAGCCTCCCTGATTGCTTATAAGTGATCCTAGGTACACAAAGCCCTCTACAAATTCCAGGTCCGCAAGTTCTCCGGTTCGTGGGAAAGTTCCAGCTCGATCTACTACCATGACTTTAGTTTTTTTCTTATTAATGAAAAGACCGACCATCTCACTTGCACGCTCGACTCTTCTAAGCAGTTTAGCCATTTACTGTTCTGAGGAAGCCAATAGCGTAGTGTCATCGGCGTATCGGAGGTTACTGATCTTGTTGCCTCCAACGGAAATGCCTCCATCCCACTCATCTAGCGCTGTCCTTATGATATACTCGCCGTAGATGTTAAAAAGAAGAGGGGAACCAGCTAATATCATACCAAATTTCATCAAAATCTGTCCAGTGGTTTTCTAGTGATGCGATCCTAGACAGACATAAATTCTAAAAACTATAGATTGGGTCTCTGTATCGATAATAATGACTAGATATTTCAATAAGATTTTCCAAAAGATATTTAATGTACATGTAATCAAATCAGAATTTTATTTAATGTATAGATATTAGTAAAATTGTTGGAGTAAATTTTATCTATATATGTATATTGCAATCATTTACAAGTTTAAGTCGATAATAAAGTACAGAACAATTACACTAAGGGAAATGTAGATATTTTGTTGGTATTCAATAGAAATACACGTTTTCGTAAGTTTTAGGCGTTATTGTATTTTTAGTTTAGATCATTTTATTTGTTTATCCGCTCGCACTCGGTCGTGCAATCGACACATAGTAACAGATTGAATGAAATAATGTAATATTTAGTAAGTGCGTGCAATTTTAAGTTTTTTTACGACGGATTTGATATAACACGATAGCTCACATGACCACGTGGCTTCAAAAGGTTATCAAATGCGCAATATTTTAGATAATGTCTGAATCACGTTTTTTTTAAAAGGAGCTGCGCAATATTAGTATAGGTATGTTTATTCAATATTGCCCATATATATTTTTAGGTTATTGGTGAGTAATAAACAAAAAATTAAATGTTTTGTCATCCTCTTTTCATCTATCATGTCGTCTAAATATAGTACAATAATTGTATTTTATTGATTTATCTCGTTCGTGTCTTTGCGATTGGCAGAATTAAATTTGTTCATCTGGCACTCTCAAAAGCCAATAACAATACAATTGAATGAAACAGCCTTCAAAGCCGATGATCTATATTTATCATAATATTAAAATTTTATTAATAAAATTATAAATTATTATATTATTATTATAAGATAAAGAAGCTAAGTAAAATAAAGTGTTTTTACACATACTTAATTGTTCTAAAAGATATTTTCTTACCAATTACAAATTGAAATTTCCAGTAGTACCTACGCCCCAATCAAAGACATGCGTAAAACAAACATTAACCAACATGCGATGACTTGCATTTTTTTATTTATAAAATTAGTGCGGTAAATTAATTTCATGACATTAATTTTATAAGTGACTAGCATTACCCGCGGCTCCGTCCGCGTTCAAATGACCAATGACATATTAGTATATTCTTACAATCCAGTTTTTCTATTTTTTTCACAAATGAGTTATTTTCCGTAGTAAAAAGAATCCTATATGTTGACCCGGATAATCAGCTATCACCATACCAAATTTCATCAAAATCCCTCCAGTGGTTTTTCTGTGATGCGGTAACAGACAGACAAAAATTCTAAAAACTATAGATTCGGCCTCTGTGTCGATAATAACGTTTATTTCAATAAGATTTTCCAAAAAATATTTCATGTACAGATTCGGCTTAGTTACAATTTTATTATACGTATAGATATCATGTGAAAACTCTAAATTTTTATTGTGCGTGCTTTATTAACGATATTTTGATAAAATTATGTCACGAAATTCATTTCATTAAGTGAGAATATTACGCGTAACTGTGTTGTAAAGTAGTGTTGACTTGAGAGTAATTGCATCTATACTTCTATACTAATTTTATAAATGTGAAAGTTTGTGAGTATGGATGTTTGTTACTTTCACGCCAGAACTGCTGAACGGATCTGGATGAAATTTGGTACAGAGAGGGATTATAGTCTGGAATAATACATAGGCTATTTTTTATCCTGGAAAATGTACGGTTCCCGTGGAATTTTTTTCTTGTTTTCCTAGAGGCGAACCCGAGCGAAGCAAGGGTGAGCCGCTAGTTATAGTGTGTAGTCTATTAAGTGTCATTCTATTTTGTTTGTTTTCTTGTGTACTTCACGACACTTAGTAAGACTAATTGTATGAAATTAAATCGTTATGCATAAAACTAAATTAAGTGATATATATATTCGGCATAACGGTTTAGTTTAATATTTTAAAATTGATTATGTTCTTACATTTAGAAAGGTACATTTTAAAAAAGCCTTCTAAATAATTGCTATGTTTGGTGAAAGAACATTCCTCAGAGGAGACTTAGGTCACTTTGTAAGAACTAATCTGCCTTGAACATTAATATTAACTTTAAAATAATCACATATACCTGTGTCTAGACTGATACCTAATGGCTTGTTAAAAATGTTAATTATTTTTTTAAATGTCAGACTACCGCTTACTTAACTAGTGAAAGGATTATGTGATACTAATGCTTAATTTCGTATTACATTCTATTATATATTGCACTTTAAGTGCATATATATATACTACTGAGTGTATACGAGTATTAAGGCTTTCCATACGAGTATATACATGAACATGATGATAGCTGGTTACTCGGGTCAACATACCTATAGGATACTTTTTACTGAAATACTTTTTAATGAAAAAATCTCTGAGAAACCTATACTAACGACGAACGATGACGAACCCGAACGAAGCGAGGGTAAATCGCTAGAACATTATGTATGTAATCAATATAATCTTACTTATAAGTCTATATATAACATTATTTTTATTTTACTTGTGATTAGTTGTGGCTCCCTCTAGAACTGCAGGATGATACGTTATGGGATTTCAATGGTCTTGGCAGACCTTAAGATAAAACTTCAGATTCACTTTCTATGTGCTCTGACATTATTCACTGATTATATTTGGTGGATACACTCTTTAAAAAATGCTCAGTTTCTGTAAAGATTTTTGAGTCTAAAAAGAGAAAATTGTAATGCAAAGTCTTATGAAAATATATACTATACTAGCATTGCCCGCGGCTCCGCCCGCGTTCAGGTGACCAAAAACCAAATTCTTATTTTTTACATATAAGTATACTCTTACATTGCAGTTTTTGTATTTTTTCTCAGAAATGAGACATTTTCCTTTTATATGTTGACCCGGATAACCAGCTATCACCATACCAAATTTCATCAAAATCCCTCCAGTGGTTTTTCTGTGATGCGGTAAAAGACAGACAGACAGACAGACGCACAGACAAAAATTCTAAAAACTACAGGTTCGGCCTCTGTATCGATAATAATGTCATTTCAATAAGATTTTCCAAAAAATATTTAATGTACAGATTCGGCTTAGTTACAATTTTATTATATGTAGATATAAATAATTTTTATGAATAAAAATCCCGTAGCGTAAACAATATATCACTTTGCATATTTCTCTTTAAACGTCACAATCAGATGTTTATCAAAAACCAACTTAAGAAGCCTGATTTAGTTTAAAAAAAGAACGCCATCAGAGGTCCATGCAAATTGGATGCATTTGAAGAGGTTAGCCAAAATATGTAGAGCTCTAAATCTTTACAGGTAGTATAAGAGTAAAGGTCGACTTAAAACAGCTTTGGCACGTGATCTTTTCATTCCGTCCTACCACAACAGGTCATGATAAGTGGACGGCCAAGGTGAATTCTTTTTGCGCAATATATCATTATGTAGAGACGTAGTATTTTTGGTTGTTGGCATAATGGCTGATTAAAAATTAGATAACCTAAACACAACAGATGTATTATATAACATTATTATATAATAAATTCATATATTTAGTATATATATGTTTTATATAATAAATTATTATGTAATCAATATTTTAGTGCTATAAATAAAATAGAATCTGTTTGTTTGTATATAGCTTAATAAATAATAGCTTGTTGTAATGAAAAGAATATCTCTAAGTAATATGGAACAATCGACTCAGTACAAATAAAGTCGCCACTAAAAGCTGATAGAAGTATTAACCATAATGTGATGAAATTTTCTTAGTAATAAATAGTAACTGAGTACTATTTTAACTATGGATAAAGTGTACATTTGCTGTAGACCATTTATACCTATTGTTAAAACGATCTTTGTATTAATTATTAGTAAGCATCGATCAAAAAAGTACTAGATACACAATCCCATGTAAAAGTTCCTTTAAAATTGTCACCAATTGTGTTTAGGTAATTATTCTAGTTGAAATAAATATCCAACAATTTAAATTGATCTTAAATGCAATGCTTAAAGTTGTTTTCACAAATAAAAATTAAATTAAATGGGCGCTCAAAAGTTAAAATGAGCGCTCAATCGGTGAGGACATTTTTTTGTCGCTGATTAAATATATAAATATGTTAGGACATTAACACACAGCGCCTTCTAGTTTCATGGTAAGCTACGACGCCTGTATTATGGATACTAGATAGTTGATACACTACACATATATAACTTTAAATACATACATATTATAAATATAAACACCCACGACTGGAGTATAAACATTCGTGCTCATCACACAAATGAATGCCCCCAGCGGGACTCGAAACCGTGACTGCTGGCACAGCAAGTAGGGTCTACACTAGCACTACAAACTGAGCAAAACGTGTCGTCGAATCGATTATGTATCTAGTACTTTTTTGATCGATGCTGTTACGCCTACGATGACTTTCTCGTGCAAAGTTAGTTTTATTTATACTACGTGGCTTTTTCATTGTAAATTATATATAGCTTCCTAATTCAAAAGCCGGCGGTTGTTTTGTTTTCGCATACCTATGTTATTTTAAAAAGTTCGCAAGTTTTGTTGAAGGCTAATTGAATCGTGACGCTTTTCATGACATTTACATGTGTGTGTGTATGTTGGTGCGTGTATAAGTTAAAAAGTCATGATACGTTAATTTAATGCATTTGCATTAACGAGTTTTATATTTTGTGTTTTTTGATACATTTTTTAATATTAATTTAATTTATTTATTTTAATGTTACATTTTTAAAGAGATATATATGTATTTAAAATGCTAAAGCCATACACACAATCCAACAAACTAAATGCTGCGATTAAGGTTTTTGTCCCTGTATTACCGATGCTTTTTTTCATATAATTTAATTAATTTTTATTTGGCCGCCTTTTAAATATTCACAAAAAATATATATTTCAGTAATTTATCACAAAAAATATATATTTCAGTATTTTTTAATTATTATGATATCTTAATTACTTAATTGAGCTTTTGGAAGTTTCGTTACATTGTAGCTTTTTAAATTAATCCGTGAAGATTAGCACCTAAAATGTTGCTTGGATAATTAAATAGACTTCAAACAATGAAATTTAATGAAGATATATTTTTTCTTTATTGCTGGCAGAGTGTTTTACAAGTAAAAAGTGTTTCAGCTAATATTAAAAAAATACGACTTTTTTCTATACATTAGTATGTAGGTATGTTTCTACACAAAGCCCTTCGTCTGTTCTACTAACGTAATGTCTGAAAAAATAATTTATATTCAAAATATTTTATTTGCCATTAAGTTAATACAATTTTTTACTGAACGTCATGAGTCTACTACCAGTGCGGAAAGAAGAAGCCTCAGACATGAGAAGAACTGGCGAAAGAAACTCAGCGGGACTAATATTATTTCATTATCTTTTTTTTATTTTATAAGTATTTGATAAAAAATATGCCACATACTAATATTAGAAACAAGAAAGATTTTTTTATTTGTTTGTTTGTACCAAATAAGCTCCTAAAATAGTAAGACGATTTAAATGAAATTTGGTAAGTAGATACTTTGAGACCCTGGGTAGGACATAGAATAGTTTTTATCCCGAAAATCATCCCTTAAGGAGGTGAATATGGGGATAATGGATTGGGAAGCTACCTAGGAACAAACCTGAGCGAAGCGAGATTGAGTCGCTATCTTACTGTATTTAGCTTAAGAATCTTTACTTTGTTTTGACAAAAACCATACGAATTTTGAAGAAAAACAACTAAAATCAATAAAATGTTTCGAACATTATAACAAATAGCTAAAACGAAGGATATAATATAATTATGTAAATAAGTTATTTAAATTAACCAAATTAAAAGGTTTCGGTATATTAAAGAATTAAAGAACAACTCGAAATTACTTTTAAATTGTATTTGGTAATCAAAGATAATTGGAATGTAAGCCTGCCCTTTTGATAAAACACTTGAGTAATTTTACCCAATATGTATAGAAACTTCGAATATTTTATATATAATTTGATATTAGTATTCGAAACCTCTAAATTCTTTTTATTAATCCTTGAAAAAATTGAAATTGTGTAAAAACAAATAGTTGATTACATTTAAGAATTACTTAGCATTAAATACTTTAAGATAATGAAATATTTATCAGAAATATTTCTAAAAGTTCAATGAAAATATTATAATTAGACTATACTTAGACGTTCAAACGTTACAAATCCAATTAAATTGTTAATATGATATATATTTTAAATAAAACTGTCTTTTGGGGGTTTTTTTCGCGGATTAATTTTTTTTAGTTTCTCGACATTTTTTAATGCGGGAGAGAAAGTCTCTCTCGTGACTCTCTCAAGCGTTTCCGGGGTAAAACATTCGAAACGTCGGGAACCAAAATACGAAATACATAAATCCGCGAAAAAATCTGAAAAGATAGTTTTATTTAAAATTTCAAACATTCGCGTAAATCTAAGAAAGTTTTAATATGATATTTAATAAAAAAAATACTGTTGTAATTTTTAAGTACAAAATGTTTTATCGTGTAAAGTCGCGTTATCAAAGCAACTAGTTAATTGTATTCTAATTATGTGAGAAATAAATTGTCTAAGGTGAAGAATTCATGATAACAATTATATTAGATGTTGGTCCGTTTTAATTCGGCAAGAGGTTCAATAATAATTATTTTTTGATGGTTATTGAAACTATGTACTAGAAAAACTTTAAAATTACTATTAATCTAAATAATAATGAATATTATAAATAGAACTATCTTTTCGGATTATTTCGCGGATTTATTTTGATTTTTGGTTACCGACGTTTCGTATGCTTTACAGCAATCATGGTCACGGGGGAGACTAAGTTATAGACGTCTCAAAGGCCTTATACAAAGCCAAAAATCTAAATAAATCCGCGAAATAATCCGAAAAGAAAGTTTTTCTCAAAATGTCAAATATTCGCGTAAATCTAAGAAAGTATTAATAATTATTTTTTTTCTCTGTTTATTAACCGATTTTCTTTTATTGACGAACTTTAGTGTTACCAATTAAAAAAAATGGATAGTTTGTATTTATATAATCTCTAGCAGCTCACACTCGCTACGTTCAGGTCCCTATGTAAAGTAAACTAAGTCAGGTCCCTAAGTATGTTTCGTCGCTTAGTATGAAATAGCGTTTTTTTTTTTAAAATATCGTGTTTTTTTTCTGATGTTTTAATAGTTATTCTGCTATTCGGGGAGAAGACAAAATCAATCAAAACAAAGATCATAAAAATCGGTTCAGCAGTTTTCGAGTTATAAGTGTTGTAACAAATCCGACTTTGTTTATATTATATATGTATACCTATAGACTCTGGTCGAATTTTGATCACTGGTTTAACATCAGTGAAAATGATTCCTCTCTCAGTTTCATTTAAAAAGAATAATGAAAATCAAAATATAATTAGCAAATATATAATAAAATGCGTACACACAAAACTTCAGAATGCCGTATCTTAGCCTTTTTGTTAGTCAATTATCGCGATAGGTTTTAATTAGTGTTGACAGCCTTAATATGAGATTCATTCATATTTTATGCACTGAACAAATCTAGATTTAGAATATGTATGTTTTCAATTTTATTTTACGCTTACCTGATTTGACATATTGTTTAGGTATAAGGCTCTTTGATATCTCACATTAGGACAGAAAAAAGAATAAAATTTCTAACAAAAAAAAAATTACATTTACATACATAATAAAATTGTAACTGATCACTGTTGTACATGATAGGTATTGGAGAAAAACTATTTATTATTGGACGGAAAAGGAAAACATCGTGAGGAAACCTGCATGTCTGAGAGAACTTAGCAAGTTTTCGAAAGACATGTGAAGTCCGCCAACCCGCACTCGGCCAGGTGGTGGGCTATGGCCTGATCCCCCTCGTATTGAAGGGAGGCCCGTACATACATACATACATACATACATACATACACTTATTATTGGAGGTTTTTATTAACTTAATTTGTATATTTTGTTTGTGTGTGTCCATATTTATTTATATACCTATCACAAAATTATCAACTGCTATAAAAAGTTAGATATCTCTTAGTAGAGATAAGTCGATTTTTGCGCATCTTTTTTGGTACATATATATATATATTTATATATATTTAATTATTTAATGTTAAATTGTAATTCTTTTTTGTTTTATTATTAGTTTACTTAAGTGTTCATTATAATACAAAGCAAGGTGACTTATTTGATCTTGGCGATGAGAAGAGACGGAAGGCGTACACTTTTGTGCAATCGTATGACCCTCGATAGCTTATCGGTGGTACATTAAGATTTTTGGACGTATTATTGGGTTCATTTGCGCAAATGTTGATAAATGAATTAATTGCTAAATTATACTTTAAAATGTACCATAAATATTCCTTATCTTGGCTTAATTTTGTTTTCTCATACTTCAATGTAAATTATCTAAGAGAGGATATTTTGTGCAGAATATAATATATTTTTATATACAATTTCATTTATATATACGTATGACCATAATACTTAATTTTTGATATAATTTTTGATATAAATTCATTAAATTAAATAATTTCTTTTTGTAAAATAACTTCACAAAGCTTTTTGATAACGAATAGAACTGATTGCGAGCTTTTGTCTTGTACTTCAGTCTACAAGCTCATATTATTTAATAATTACTTCGTAAATACTAGCTTTTATATGGATTCTGAACTATAGCCAATTAAAAATTCATTAACGTGCAATGCTAAGACTTAATTGGAAGTACTATAACTATACTATACGTAGAATCAATAAATGTAATACTAATTGAAAAATAATAATAGATACGAGTAGACTTAAAATTGTAGACTCTCACGTGTGTAAATCACTTTAATTTACACCTAACATTATTTTGCTTTTCACGAAGCAAACTTGTGTAACGAGAGATATATTTACGGTTTCATTGCCATAGATGGTAAACCTTAATAAGTTATGTATGGGTCATACAAAAAATATTTACAGTCTGGGTTTATTTCTGCATACATTGTATAATTTTGTATGTTTCCCGAAGGTACAGCGATTCTGATGCCCGATTTCACCAACGTCACCTAAGTTTAAGGGATCAACTAAGCATGGTTAGGGGGCTGTTAGGGGACAGTTTCTGTTTCACCGACAGTTAGGGGTCACCTAAATGTTAAAAGGCCCCCTAAATTTAGGTGCTCGAAATACGGGCTTAAAGACGATGGTAAAACGAAATTTAATTTAGGGGCTAGTTTAGGGGACTTTTAAGCTAGGGATCCCATACGTAGGTGGTAGCTTATGGGTTGTTGGTGAAATCGGGCATTAGTCTTGAACTTTTACAAACGTAGATAAAATAGGCGTACAGTTCACACTTGTGTCTTATGAGGAGAACAATATATGGAGCTTTTACGATTTTATTTATATACTAGCGACTTACCCTCGGTTCGCTCGGGTGCGTTCCTAGGTACGTTTTTTTTGAGCGAAACCCTAATCCTTTTTCTAAAATAGAAATAGCCTAAGTTACTCCTTATAACATCAGCTATCTGCCAGTGAAAGTGCCATCAAAATCGGTCCAGCCGTTTCGGAGATAAACCGGAACAAACAGACAGAGAGCTATATTTTGACATTACAAACAGACATTTCAATTTTATTTACCTGTGTAGATAATTTTATTGTAATTTCAACCTATTATAAATCGACGATTTCTCAAGTAGGTAATAATGCTAAAATTAATATTCCTACTTAATCTTAGGTTAATTTAAATGCTTCATGAATATGTAACCGCGTCATCATTGGTTCACACACGCGCCCTTGTTACATATATTTCATACATTTAACTCGTATTAACATAATTGTGGTATTGGTTTAAAGAGACCGCGCTTTGTTTCTCAGTTCTCTCGTTGGCACTTGCGGGTTTTAGTTTTAGTTTAACACTAATTTTATTCTACGGATTTAACTGCGTTTTTGTTATTATTTTTTCGCTGAAGAATTATAACGATACCTATTATATGAGATACAGAGTTTAGGATTTCTAGGACATTGTTAAAAGCCATTAATTTCTATTATTGACGACATGTTTGGCTCAGTTTATAGTGACTCTACTTGCTGAGCCAGCGGTCGCGGGTTCGAGTCACGCTGGGGGCATTCATTTGTGTGATGAGCACGAATGTCTGTACTCCAGTCATTTATATTTATAATATGGTATGTATTTAAAGTTATATATGTAGTGTATCAACTATCCGGTATCCATAACACAAGCCTCGTAGCTTACCATAGAACTCAATGGTACTGTGTGTTAATGTCCCAACATATTTATTTATATTTATTCTTTGTAATTTTACGTGTAGAAATTTTAAAATTTATGTTATGGGCATTTTAGCCATTGTTCGCTTTTTTAATTACTACGTTTTGGTATAAATTATGTACTCATCAATATCTATACATATAATAAAATTGTAGATGTCGAATGTTTGTACATAAAAAAATGATAAAAACTGAGTCAGGAGGATTTAAGAAGAGAAATAGAACAAAGCCAGATTTTTTAATAATTTTGTTTCTCTGTCTATTTGACTGTTTGTATCTGGCCTTATCTCCAAAACTGTTGGACCGATTTAAATGAAATTTTGCATGGTGGTACCTTATATCCCCGGTCAACATTAAAGAGTTCGTGGGACAGTTAAAAAACTATAGTTAATAACTTATACAGCTTCGTACACAACAACTTATGTGCGTAATTTAGTAAAATTTGGCATGCTAATATTTTATATTGAAGGTCAAACAATAGGTTACATTTTCTCCCGGGACTTTTCGAGCGGTTCCCGGGGGATAGATCTGTTTGTGCTTTTCTAGAGGTGAACCCGAGCAAAGCGGGGGTAAGCCGCTAGTATTATAATGCTCTCGGTACTGTGCCTATAGTACGGATTGCGTTAATATCTTAGGTCTTCCATGTATACCTAGGTGGCTAGCTAAACAAGATTGCTCGCTAAGAAGAGTCTAAACTAAAATTTAGTTACGACGTAATTAATATTATTATCCTATAACATACGCATATGATTCTTGGGTTTTATGTTGGGACATTAACACACATCACCATCTAGTTCCATGGTAAGCTACGAGGCTTGTGTTACTGATACCAGATACATATATAAATATAAACACTCATGACTGGAGTACAAACATTTGTGCTCATCACACAAATAAATACCCCCAGCGGCACTCGAACCCGCGACAGCTGGCGCAGCAAGTAGGGTTATTACAAACTGAGCCAAACGTGTCGTCTAATTTTTAAATCTAGGGTTATTTTACAGATTAATTATTTTTTAGTTTTAATTTTTTTATTTTTGTTTGTTACAGATCTACAAAGGTTTAGACATAGTGACGGCTAAAGCTACGCGTCAAGAACGAGAGTTAGTACCGCATTACTTATTGGATATTTTGGAACCGCATCAAATGTTCACGGTCGTCGACTTCAGGAATAGAGCATTAAAAATCGTATCCTTTTTTATTATTCATCGGTTAATAATTGAAAGTCTAACTATTTTTTGCATTCTATAGTTGTATATTACGATATATATACAGATAAATAAAATTGAAGTGTCTGCTTATAATGTCAAAATAACAGCGTTTTACTAAAGGCATATGAAATTATATTCGGTACTTATGAGAAAACACAATTTTTAACACTTTTATCAGTCTGTTCCGAGTAATCTTAGCAACGGCTGGACAGATTTTGAGGGAACATTCACTGGCAGATAGCTGATGTTCTAAGGAGTAACTTAGGCTACTTTTATTTTAGAAAAGGTAGAGCTTTTTTCCTGTATTTTAATAACAAAACTTTATTTCTAAGTTTTATTTGCATATATTTATAAAATAAATATTGCTTTTTTGAAGTAAAATATGTATTTCATATCAATAGAATTGACATTTAACAGTCAGTAATTCTGTATTAAACACTTTCAGTAAGTCGGTCGTTTGGACGAATAAGCACTGAGACGACGATATATACATACATTATATATACCTGTATTTATACCACATGCAACCAGTTTTTTAATGTATACCAGGAGAGGAGAATTAAATTACTTTAAATATTTTTATTTTATTATGATAATATTATTAAAACACAAAATACTAATAGAAAATAAAACCTAGGTTCATTATATTGTGTTTTAAGGTATTTATATATAAAACTAGCGACTCACCCTCGCTTCGCTCGGGTTCGTCCCTAGGTTGATTTTCCATACAAACTTTCATCCCCATTTTCACCCCTTTAAAGGATGATTTCCGAGATAAACAATCCTATGTCGTTCCTAGGGTCTCAAACTATCTCCAAATTTCATCTAAATCGGTTCAGTAGATCCAGAGATTACCCCTTATAACGTCACAAACTCTCAATTCACAAGCTTCACCTCTTTATGATATTAGTATATAGTATAGACAGATATTAAGGGCTAATCGAAAAAATATATATAGTATGTAGAAAAACAGACCGTATTGAAACAAAATTAAACTTCATTCATCTGTCGGACATCTCAAAGTAAATGGTGACATAAAGCAAAACAGTTGATAAAATCTCTATTTGATAGGGGAAAAGTCACGTTTCCAGCTGTGTTAATTTGTCAAACACGATATAAAGCTCTGGCTACACAGTACCGCCACAGTTTATGTTTGGATTATCTTAAAACAATATAAAACTTTAATGGTCACTGACATTACTTTTATGTATATGCACTGAGTATATTTGTTGAAATATAGGAAGCAAATATAGTTTAAAACGTTGTAAATTTCTGTTTCAATAATTGATTCGAATAAGAGAAAAATTACATTAGTTTTATTCACTCTTCGTCTCATAAACTATTTCTTTTTAAAAAAATCACATCGATTCGTTACTGTAAAAGGTAAATAATTTTTTATTTATGTTTCGAATTAAGAGGGCACCGAGCTTTTTATTTCACTAGGACGACAGAGGCAGGAGGGGGGGCTAGCATGGACGGTACACGTGCGAATTTAGGTATTTCCTTCGTATTGTTAAAACAAATACACATTTAGAAAGTGTAAAGTGTATACGATATAGAAAATGTAAAGTGTATACGATATAGAAAACGTATAGTTTTGTTATTATTAAAAAACTCATGAACTTTCTTGAATTATTTATGCCGCAATAGGTGTTTATTTTGTTTTTTAAAGATCATTTTGGTTTTTTTTTCTATCGAGGAAACTATAAGTAAAATTTCTAATGTAACTAATCGACTATAATACGTAATTCAAAGGAATTGAAGTGTTTACTTAAAAAAATAAATAGATCGAGCTATTTTGCCTTCTAGGAATCAATGATTTTTTCTGTATTAATCAATCTAAGACAGCAAAAACCCGCTAGAAATAGATAATTTAGTAACAGACAGGAAGTCGCTTTCTTAGTTTTATAGTAATTGTTGCTATGGCACCTTTATATTGGACCAAATGGATCATTAATTTTGTATCGGAGTCAACAGGATTTCTAAGATACTTTCGATCTTGTTATAAATATGTATACATATATCAAGAATGCATTTTAAATTTTCACTTAAAACAAGTTTGCGTACCAAGTCGTTAAATGGATCTGAAACGCGTTTTAGAGATTTACGAGACTATCGTCACATACATACTGTTTGTGGGTTGAATATGTCAAATAAAGGTTTTGAGACTAGCCAGTAAAATATACGAGTACGACAGTAAAAATTATATTAAAAACTCAGACTAGTATAGACAGATTGTTAAAGAACTAAACTTGAAGTCAAACAATGTTGTTGTAAAATAGTATGACAATCGAGGAGCGTCGGAATAAAAACCGATAAATCACATTTGTGTTTTTTGTGGAAAAATGTAAAAATTTGGCCAAATTCATAGTTTTCAACCAATTGGCATCATAAAAAAAATATGTCAAAATGTGATTTATCGGTTTTTTAAATAAATGTTAATAAATAGCTAACAGATTTTATTATAATACAGAAAAAAATATAAACTAATTAAACAGAACTAATGCTTAAAAATACAAGAGGATATAATATTATTTTTATTATTTATATTTTATTCTCAAAATTTATAACAATAAATGTATAAACTTTTCCTAATTCTATAAAGAAAATAAGGATTTGTATAGCAAAATCGAGAAAAGTAGCATAAACAGCAAATCACGCTACTATTTTTGACATTGACATTTATTTTGGCAGACTCCGTCAATATAATTTTTTAGTCTGAGCTTAAAAATTGCGCGGTAGTCGAGTCTGTCCCTGTTGAAATTATTATAGATATTTCAATTCGTACGTTTATTAAACGCATAGTGTTAAAAGCCCATATTGAATATCATATTTTAATCAAAACGTGATCATTCGTTAACCACAGTTACTAAAATATCCAATGCTTGGTGCCTGAATTATTCGCACCGTTGTTTTTGATAAGTAATATATTAAGCTAATGATTTTAATTTAATTGCTTGCTGATTGATTTTTAAAATAACATAATCATTTTTGTATTAGCTTTTAAAGGTAAACCTTTAACAATAGTATAATATATTTTTCTAAGTTTCAGAAATAGTTCTATGGAGAGTGCGATGGTATAGTGTGTCCCTACACTCTATACCATCGCACCTACCTCTCGTGGTACCCAATTTTGGTGACAGTTGACACCCATCCCACCTGTGTTCGATATTTCATAAAAATCTGGATTTTAGAGGGTGACCCGATTGAAAAAATGGTTCGACAAATTAGGAGTTGATTTTTTTTTAAACGTATCACCGTTATGGCCGTTGCAACAATATTAGATTATTTCAATCGATTTTATTAAAATAGAAATAAAAATCATGAATATCATTGTACGCATTTTAATGTCACTACTTTCTTTTCTTTACTGACTACTTACTTTCTATATTTGTACAAATTCTGTCACAAACGTAATTTATAAAAAGGTTAAGGGGGCACCGGGGAAATTACGAAATAATTGCGTTTGTTTGATCCCTTGCTGTATTGTTATTAGTAAAACTTTAATTATGAAATTAATATGTAGGATATAGAAAAAAAAACCAAAATGATCACTAAAAAAACAAAATAAACCCAGTGCGGCGTAAATAATTCAAGGAAGAACATCAATTTCTTTAAGAATAACAAAACTATACGTTTCCTATAACGTATACACATTACATTTTCAAAACGTGTATTTGTTTTAATAATACGAAGAAATAAAATAAAAAAAATATACGTAAATTCGCACGCGTTCCGACTATCATAGAGAATTGTAATTAGGCAATTCGTTAAATAAAGAACTCCAATAAATAACTTTTGCCTAAATAAGACTATGGATATCTGATTTTATTTTATACAACCCTTGAAGTAAATCTCTGCCTACCCCGCAAAGAATATAGTATATAGTGTGCGTGTGTGTTTGTATGTGAAGTCTTAACTATAAAATTAAAGAGATAGTTTGTGCCTGCGATTTTTGTTTGTCTGTTTGAATTTTCTTTGCAAACTAGCGGACTAGTTTGAAAAAATCTTTATAAGTATTATTTATTAAAGTCTACTTCTTCTTATAATTACGAGTATAAGCTATCTAACATCACACCATGAACCGTAAATGAACTAATAATAAAATATAAATCGCAGGTAAAATGTAATAATAGACTGACGAGTTTGTATATTTTTAAATCATTCATGAAAAACTTAATAAGCTTACTTTCATTACTTTATCAGCTTAGTGATACGTATTTCGAAAATAAATGGAAAATTTTAAATCAACTAAACGGGTTTCGATACTAAGTTAATGTCAATATAGGCATATAATTCTATGATAAAATGTTAAATTATCATAGTTCAATGGTACGTATTAATGAAGGACATATCTAGTCAAGGTTAATAAATTCTCAGCGTAAATTTTCTATTTAATCATTTTTCATTGATCTATTTAATTTTTATGTCATCTCAAAAGAAATAAGCTATGTTGTTATTTTAAACAAAATTTCGTAAGTAATAAATAAATATGTTGGGACATTAACACACAGCACCATCTAGTTCCATGGTAAGTTACGAGGCTTGTGTTATAGATACCAGATAGCTGATACTGATACACTATACATATATAACTTTATATACGTACAATATAAAGACCCATGACTGGAGTACAAACATTCGTGCTCATCACACATCTTAATGCCCCCAGCGGGACTCTAACCCGCGACCGCTGGTGCAGCAAATAGAGTCACTACAAACTGAGCCAAACCTGGCCCAGAACCTTGCGTTCGGATAGCAATATATTTTTATTAGCTTTAAGTACATCTTAACCTAGTTAATCATGAGTTTTAATTATTTCTTTAATCATAGTTCAGATTGATAGTTTAACAGAGCAAGGGAAGATGCCAGTTATTGTTGGAGGGACGATCTATTATATAGAGTCCGTTGTTTATAAGATACTCGTTGAGGACACATTAGACGCCGACGGCTTACTCTGGGAGAAGAGTAAGAGAAAAAGAGATTACGACAGTGATGAAAATCCAAGCAAACGAACAAATGCTGATGTAGATTTAGAATATATAGGTACAACAAAAAATACAGATATTTGTCCTTCTCCAATAAATGAATCAAAATGTGATTTAAATCAAGAATTTGAAGTTAACAAGGAGCAAATAAAAGATGATGTTGATAATGAAAGTAAATTCACAAACGAAGAAATACATGCTAGGTTGAAAGCTGTTGATCCTGAGATGGCTTCGCGGCTTCATCCCAACAATAGAAGGAAAGTGTTAAGGTAAGAATTTTTCATGTAAAGCTAACCGTAGTATCTACTTCGTATAATATGGCCAGTAATATACACAAGTGTTTTAACTTACTGGTCTGATTTCAATAATATGAAACTTATTGTTATTATTTACTAATTTGATTTAATACATATATCTACATATGTAAACACATATTTAAGTAATGTTTATGATCTGTTACATTAGTTATAATAATATATTGAAAACAATATGGACTATAATGAAAAGTGACTAAACGAGTTTATTGGATGTCTTCCCGTTTGCCGACAAAAGTAAAGTTGTATATATATTCTTAAAATTCATACATATGTATAGCAAAAATTTGATTAGATAAGTTATTTCAAAATTTAAAGAATTTCTTTATATAAATTCAGTTCTTCGAATTCTTGTATGGATATTAGTTTGGAAGAAAAAGGAAAACTCAACCAATAAAAAAAGAGTATTCTCACTTAGATAAATTTTAAATTAGTACTAAGCAAGACTTATTAATTATTGGTAATTTTCTAATTTCGGGCTATGTTTACAAAATCCAATCATGCCTGCGTACATAACTCTGGATAGACGAAAACATCTCAGAACTTGAAAAACATTTGTTGAACCAGTTTTATGAATGGTAGCAAAGGTTTTCTTTCTGAATTAAAATGTTTACGAAGAACTTAATGGTGGAAGCCTTTATGTTGTGGATGTTGTTTTAACGTGCATTTACGCATTGCTTTGCTCGTGTTTACTTAATAATTTAGGTACACGTAGACAAAATTTGAAAAAATACCGTACTGTCCTACCGTCCATGAAATTCAAAATATTTTATGTCGCATTAAATTATTATATATTTCATTACTGATCGTCATGAGTCTACTACCAGTTCAGAAAGAAAAAGCCTCAGACCTGAGAAGAACTGGCGAAAGGACTAACTATGCGAATATGAATGATCTTGCTCCAATATATTTGAACTTTATTGAGTACCCCTAACGTTTCCTGTTAGAAGGTGTATGAGAAAATATGTTATCGTTTAATAGAATCTACGTGCATATTTGTGTCGTTGTGTTCACGAATGTTTACTTTATTTATCATATATGATTTGAGTTCCATACATTTACTACTCTGCATCGTAAATACGAATATACTGATTTCAATTTACTTGCCTATTTATATATAGATAGTGGATACTATTAATTTGTTTGTAAATTCGTCTTTCTTTTTTTTGCGTTGGGAAAAGCATCACATGTAAATATAGTAATTAAATATAAATGTATGATGCATACATACAGGTGGTTAAGTAGAACCCATCGACTAGAAAAGTCAATATTACCCACTAAATCCAAACGGAACCTCTCCCGTCTTAATGAGTCGTCGGAGGATCGCATACGCACTCAACCGCGACGCCTCGACGGCATGTCTGCTAAAGCAGACCACGACGACCGCCAACCTAAGGGTTGCTTCACGTGGACCGTGGACTATTGTGGAAGATAGAAGTTAGAAATTAAGGGCTATTCATGCTGTAACTCATTACTACCTTTTATATTAATTATTTTTATTAGTAAGCAGTCAATGCTGCAATGATGTTTTTCTATCGGCAATGTAAATGAAAGCTTTATCATCAATGAAAATGAAAATGCCGAACTTATATTCAAACGCTTAACCTCTCTAAGGGATGAATTTTGATATAATATCATCATACTTTTTTAGATTTACGCAAATATTTGACATTTTAAATAAAACTAACTTCTCGGGTTTTTTGGAGACTTATCTTGATTCCCGACGTTTCGAAATTAAAAATTAAAATTAACAAATATTATAAATTTTGGAATTTGTAATTAAAATTAAGAAATATTATAAGGTACTTTGATCCCATATTTGTATTTTTGAATTCATTTTGTGTTTTTGTGTAACAATGCCTTTTAGAGACGTCTAAAACCATAGTCTCTCTAGTGACCATGATTGCTGTAAAGCATTCGATACGTCAGGAACCACAAATCAAAATAAATCCTCGAAAAAATATGAAAAGATAGTTTTATTTGATATATCATTACTTAGTTCTTCCTTCATCATACAACAGCACTAGTGCAAAATTTCATGATAATAAATCCAGTTTAGGCTGTGCATTGTATGTCAGTGAGTCAGTGATAGACTTTAAGAGATAACAATAAAAAAATATTTTTGAATGAATACTCTAAAAGCAACATTTCGTATCTTTTTATTTAGATTTTAATGTCACTTTAAACAATAATTTGCTGAACCTTGAACCCTTAATTGATTTTGGTTTTTACAAGCTCTTGGTTTTTACAAATGTATGGAATTGATTTATTATATTTTAAATATTGTATTTATAAGAATTTCTTTATTTAATTTAATCATATTTCACATTGTAATAGGTATAGTATAATTCATTAAAATATTAAGTTTATATATACATCTATACTAATATTACAAAGAGGTAGTTTGTGAGTTTGTGACGTTGTAGGGGGTAATCTCTGGATCTACTGAACCGATTTAGATAAAATTTGGTAAGAAGATAGTTTGAGACCCTGGGAAGGATATAGGAAACTTTTTATCCCGGAAATCATCCCTTAAGGGGGTGAAAATTGGGAAGAAAGTTTGTATGGGGAATCAAGCCAGTATTAAAATATATTCCAATATGAAAATGCTATATCAATAATTTTTATATCTATTATTTAAAAACACAACAACCAAGTAACTTACATAATATATCAAAAAATACTAACAATCTCATGTAAATTGATTAGGACGATATTTTTAGGCGCCATTTAGTGTCCAGATAAAACTATATCAGTATAGCAGTAAACTACATACATATAATAATAAAACGCAAAAACAAAATCATAAACAATAATATGAAAATATCATCTTGATTCAGAGGTTGAAATGTTGAAACCATAATTTGGCTTAGTACGACCAGTGTAGAACGTATTTATTAAGACTCGAACCCACGAATACGTCAGACTTATACAAAAAAGGGTACTGACAAGATTTGACCCCTACTCACAATCCAAGTGCGGGCGAATTTATTTTTTTCTGCGTGATTTCTTCGAAATGAAAACATCGTAACCTGCATATTTGGAGAACCTAGCAAGTTTTCGAAAGATCTGTGAAGTCCACCAACGCGCACTTGGTCAGCGTGGTGGACTATGGGCAGCCCGTGCCTAGCTGTGGGACTTTAAAAAAATGGCTGATTATACTAATACAATACATGATTTCTTCGAAATATAATAATATGTAATAATAATATATTATAATACAAGTATGTAGGAAAAAATAATGCCGTAACATCATAGAACTTGTTCACGTGATTTACATAAACATCAGAATTGAAGGCCGGTTGACATGATGACATAAAAGCGACCACCAGATAACAAGACCTCCGTCTTTGCACGTTGCTTGTATCGCAATGGCTTTGTAGGGGAATTGTTCGGGTGGCGGCGGCTCATGTTACACTGGTCGGTACGACTTCCGCGGGTCTCTGACCGTATTGAAGGATTTCGTAGTTTGCTAGTGTGCTCTGACCTTGGCTTTACTATCCGACGGTAGGGTGACCATGCTGTTTATATTTAGGATATTGTTATACAAGTGTTTTGTTTATAAATGTAATTATTAGTAATATATTAAAAAATAAATCTTAAATAATAAGCTAAATTACTGCAAGTAATCAGTTTATTTAAAAAGGAAAATAATAAAATAATCGTACTATATTAGTTCCCTAAAATATGAAATTTGGGTAACTAAGGAGAAATTAGAAATAACAAAACATCACGTTTTTTATATAAAATTTTATCTGTTTTATTTATGTACATACTGTATTGGCAGTTTGACAGCAGTCATGAATTTTAAATTAATTTCGCTTCTTAGAATAAAATAAATATCGTGAATCATGGTCACCGTCAGTTATATCGCGAACGCGGCCCCTTCGATAAACCCGAATTATTTATCGTATTATTATAACACAGACATACAAAGCGTGTATGTGTGTATACATCATGTGCAAATATTCATCGACAAGTTTTTCCGTTCCCACTAGGCAATAGCCATCGGATGTCTTCTTATTTTTAAAGGATATTAATGTGCTTTACTTGAATTTTGGCATAATATATTCCTTTAGTTAAGCTTGTAGTTATACGTAGGTTCTCAAAGGTTCGATTCTTGCACAGTGCAATATATATAATATATTTTTATTAGGAATAAATGTCGCAGCCAGAATATTTAGGGTTATTATAATCTTCCTTCTCATGCTATTCACCATTAAATATGTTTATTTAGGACATGGTCAAAGGGCCTTAAATGCTCACTAATCATCGTTTTAATGAAGAAATAACTCTCTTAATTCAGTGTTACAGACAGACCGACGTACCTTGAGGACTTTAAATCAAATACTTCTATTATTTCGGTTCCAAAGATATATAAGACAAGATATATAAGATAAAGATATAGTAGCTTTAGTTTAAAATTCAAACCCAATAGTTTATAACAAAACAATGAAACCGCCGTATCACGACCAATTATGTTCTAAACCGCAATGTTGTTTTCCGATTCAAACATAAAATATAAGGACAAAAATATAATAATTAATATAATAATTAATAATATATTTATTCTTATGTCATAATAACATATTATGTGTGTTTCAGAATAATTTCAGTATTTTCAACATGAGAATTGAACCTGTATCCTTTAGTTGGTAATATGATTTACTCCACCTGTGGGTTAACTCGCTAATATGTTGGTAGCTTTACAATTTAAAAGTAGGTCACGATATAATTGTACCGTGAAAGTGAATTTGTTTATTTCTTTGTCCCACTTTAAATGGCATAGGGATAGTAACGCGGATACAGACTTAGGCCGTATCCATATTCATAAACCGTAAATTGGACATTATTTAATATTCTATATACATATGTATTCTATATACATATAATAAAATTGTGAGATACATCTATCTAGCTGTTTCGTAAGTTATTGTTCGTTGAAAAAAATATTTTTGAATGATATTTATGTATCTTCGGTAATTCCTTACTGAGGTTTTTTTAGTAATAATCGCTTTAGGCTATTCTAATCCCTTATACTCTTACTATCTATACATACAAGTATAATAAAATTCTAACTTAGTCGAATCTGTACATTAAATACTTTTTGGAAAATTTTACTGAAATAGCCATTATTATCGATACAGAGTCCGAATCTATAGTATTTAGAATTTTTGTCTGTCTGTCTCTCTGTCTGTCTGTGACCGTATCACGGAAAAACCATTGGAGGGATTTTGATGAAATTTGGTATGGTGATAGCTGGTTATCCGGGTCAACATATAGGATTTTTTTACTGTGGAAAAATATCTCATCTCTGAGAAATGTATACTAAGCGTTAAAACGTAAGGACGAACCCAAGCGGAGCGATGGTGAGTCGTCTTCGTCGAATTAATCGCTAGTCTAATATAAAATATATACTGTTCAAATTCTAGCATAGCATAAGTCAATAGCTATCCTCTGAAATTTGCTTTTACCATTGAATTTGTGTTAGAATCCGCTGCTAGAATCATTGAAAGCAAATCCACATACACATGCTATTCTAGAACTAAATGAAGTTCTAAATAGCCAATGTAAATGTATTGTAGGACAGTAAATAATAGCTGGTGAGGGGCTGGCGGCGTCGTGTCTGTGCTCTTTGTCATGGTAATGGGGCTTAGCTGTTGCTAAGAGAGCTAAGACTCCTCACCCTTTCAAGGACGGACGTATACAATATATACTACGTTTACTCGCGGTTTTGTGTTTGTGGTAATATATTAATTATACGTTGATATACATACATATGTGAGTGGAGTACGTTGGTTTTTGTATTTTCAAAATTATATCTAATTAGCGATTTGCCCTTGCATCGCTTGCGTCTAAGTGCCTAAAAAACTTCCTCGTTTATAATAGTTGCCTCATAATATCATAACGAACAAGAACATTTAATTCAAAGCAGTAAAAGTAGAAAAGCAAAGTAACCGTAAGCACTTCTTCAATATTATTAATATTTAATTTTCATGTGAAAGAATCCTTATTTATTTATATCGTATACCAGCTATGAACATATTGCTATATAATTGGTATGTCTGTTAATATGGCAAGTTTTCGTTCAAAACGGCCCCAGTGTTTAAATTCGTTTGCTTAAAAGCTATACTAATTGGGTTTTCACAAAATTTTTATACTAAAATATTGTTGTACAAACAGATATATCTATACGTATAATAAAAATGAAGAGGCCGAATGTCTGTATATAGAAAAAAATGCAAAAACCGAGTTAAGGGGTCGTAAGAAGAGAAATAGAACAAATCCAGATTTTTTCAACATTTTTGTCTTTGTTTGTCTGTTTGTACGGGCTAATCTCCGAAACTGTAGGACCGATTTAAATGAAATTTTTCATGGTGGTAGCTTATATCCCCGGTCAATATTTAAGATACTTTACATCCCGGAAGATTAAAGAGTTCCCGTGGGATAGTTAAAAAACTATAGTAACTTATACAGCTTAGTACAAAACTTATGCACCTAATTTAGTAAAATTTGGAATGCCGATACCTTATATTGCCGGTCAAACAACAGGTTACTTTTTATCCGGAAAAATGAACGGGGCCCGTGGGATAGAACTGTTTGTGCTTTAAATTTTAAACACATAATAAATTGGCTTAAAATTTAGGTAGGTATAGGTAAATTTCTAAATATATATGTGGGAAATAGCTATTGCTTTTTTTTATTTATAAAGTAGGTTTAAAGGGTTTGGAATTGGCACATACTCGCAGGTACAAAATTAAACTGAGTCATAGAAAAACGCCCTTGAAAATTTTTGGCATCTAATAATCGCTTTCCGAACAATTTTCAGATCACGTTCTAATTTTAAGGAAAAGTAAACACGAAACTAATTAACACAAAAATTTTGTACATAAATACGTGTATTACATCTTGTATTTGTACATATTATATTTGATTTTCTAAATATGTAATGCTCATAAAATTTTGTGTATAATAGGTAGGTATTTGTAAGAGACCGACGAGTTCTTACTATTATGACGTAATTAGGGAATCGGATTACTATGATAAATGCGAAAGTTTGTGTGTTTGTATGTTTGTTACTTTACAATGAAACGACTGGTCGGCTTTGGATTTTAGTGCACAGAGAGACTACGACTTGTCGTAATATTATGTAGGCTACTGTTAGACTGGCAGGAGTGAAAGTTTATATGTGAAAGTAGCGAGAAGGGCTAATGGATAAGTAGTTGATATATTGTTCCTTAGGTCGTGGGTTCGAGTCCTGGGTTGCGCCATCATATTTATAGGTATCTTCTGTGAATAATTCGCCGAATAATAAGGCCGAATTAATGCATTTAGCATTTATCTAATAAATACTTGGGGCCACAATTTCACTACAATGATAAAATAAAAGAACATATTCATTCATATATTTTAGAATACCTTTTATTATTATTAATTATATAGCTGTTAGAAATAATTAATAAAACAAAAAATACTATAACAATATATTAAAACACAAAAAAACTTATTTCTCAGTCTAGCGCAAACGATATTAAACACATTTGAATGAAACTTTGCAATAAAAAGACCTTGGCACAAAAACCGACAGGCAATGGCTAACAATCACACTCATCTATGGGGCGTGGTTATCTCAGACGTCTTAAGTATGTCAAGGGCGGATCCCTATGTCATTGAATATTAGAGGTTAAAACTGGCGACTCATAAGAATAACTGTATCTAAATCTCAATCAAACGTATTGAATGGAGGAGTAATCCTTACCTTAGTTATTGATCGTGATTATATTTCCCTAGTGGCTGTCTACTAACGACAGTTGTTAATTTCGACGACACGTTTGGCTCAGTTTCTAGTGCCCCTTCTCGCTGTGCCAGCGGTCGCGGGTTCGAGT
The DNA here is from genome assembly GCA_921882275.1 of Brenthis ino. Lineage (NCBI taxonomy): Eukaryota > Metazoa > Arthropoda > Insecta > Lepidoptera > Nymphalidae > Brenthis > Brenthis ino. The sequence continues at coordinate 10,385,222 of OV170228.1, read as the reverse complement.
CCCGCTGGGCTCATTCATTTGTGTAATGAGCACGAATGTTTGTACTGCAGTCATGGGTGTAACAATATTTATCTATTTAAAATTATATATGTGTAGTGTATCAACTATCTCGTATCCATAACACAAGCCTCGTAGCTTACCATGGAACTAGATGGTGCTGTGTGTTAATGTCCCAAAAAAGAAAACAATACTAAATACTTTATTATCTGTGGATACTTTGAACATCCATCCATATTCCATACTTAACATTATAAATGTGAAAGTGTGTTTGTTTGTTTGTCTTTCTTTCACGTCGAAACGGAGTGAGAAGCCGCGGATTCCGCTAGTTACTTAAATGCTTTTACAGTTGAAATTAGTTCTGCGACTCGCCGATAGAATCATAATGGTCCCTAATTTTAAAAATACAATACAAGTATCTATATAAATTTTAATACAAATTTCCAACTTATTTTTTTTTTTCAACCACTTTTGTAGTTGAATTTCCATATATCCGTTCTTAGGGAATACCTATTTGCTGTGAAGAATCTAGCCATCAAATTTTTAAGTTTTTAGCGATCACATTTTTTTAGATTTCGTGATTTATCAGTAAATGAATAGTTTCAATCATGAATGCTTTTATACATGTATTTAAAAACCTATTAATTAAGTACGATGTAAGCATTAAGCATAACCAACTAGCATATCCCTAAAATTAATTGTATGATCCACACAAATATTTATATCAAACCAATCTCGAACTATATATTATTCAAATAGACTTTAACGTTTATCTCTAGAAGAGATCTCTTTCAACCAAGCTATGGATGTGAGAAATAATTTTATTATATTATAACCTCTGTAATAGGTACACTCGTACTCGTATATCAGTTAAAATATTTTATTCTGTTGGCCCCACTGACTCATAAATACGTTGCCGCAGCCGGAAGCGTTAGCCCACGATGTTGTAATTTTAGGTAATTTCAAGTTCACACCGAAGGAAATTAATTATCTGTTCTGGTACTTTTTTCCATTTAATTAACCTATTTGTATACAGTTACTATGCCTTATGGATGTATCTGGTAGATATTATTTACATAGCGTATTACGAACTTGAATATGTTTTAACAAGGATTATCTTTATATGAAAATTATTAACGCTAAAATATTTTTTATCACAATATTTAAATTACTAGCTATCCCCAACGATGGCGTTTACGGCCATTGAATATGACCGCCATTTTATAAGTCCGCAAAATTTTAAACTCATACAGCATGTTTGTATCTACTTGACAGATTAAAATAAGTTGACTACTTTTTTAATTCTGACTTTTATAATTTTTTTCTATATAATAATATTGTTTTTGAAGTCCGTCTAAACGACAAACAAGCAAAATATCCAAAATTTGTAAATTTAAAGTTTTAAACGATACTTGCCCAAATTAGAAAAATAATTTTCTTAGACATTCTTTAAAAAAATTGTATGACTTTTTAATGGTTCACAATGAAATTTGCGTACACATAGTATGTTTGTTATTTCATGGTGAAACGACTGTATACCTTTTTAACCCCCGACGCAAAAAGAGGGGTGTTATACATTTGACGTCGATGTCTGTCTGTCTATGTGTGTGTGTGTGTGTGTGTCTGTCTGTGGCATCGTAGCTCTCAAACGGATGGACCGATTTCGATGTGGTTTTTTTCATTTGTAAGCCAGTTTCCTTGCCTTAGTTCTTAGCTATGTTTGATTAATATTGGTCCAGCAGTGTAAGAGTATCATCTCTTTTCATGCCTTACATCATTTTGGCGTATGATTTCTCGATTAAGTGCTTCTCGCGTGCCAGTGTAATCGTTAAATGACAATTAATTTGCGTAGGGGGTTTTTAAATTTTTAAGTTATAATAATTATTAGTTTGAACCGCGCTTATAGTGGAATCGTGAAATCGATAGAAGATCATAAATTATTATACGCCCCCTTTTATTTATATTTGCTGAATCGAACAGTTAAATCTATATACATACATACAAATTAATAAAAGAATATAAAATATACACGTGCATTGTGCAACCAAATGAAACTATTGAAATTTGTAAGAGAAATCGTCTTTCATTTTTTAATTTGCTTATCAACGTTCAAATCAAAGCACTTAATTTTATTATGAAAAATAAAATGGGTTTATTAATATGTACTTATAACCATTTTATTGCAAAATTAAATTTATTATAGCGATAATATTTTTAAGTTTTTATAGTGTTCTTCTTACTATATATATTTCATTCATAATTTTCTTGCTTCAACGTGGACACTCGATACCTTGTGGGTGACGTAAGCTCTCCAACAATGAAAAGTCATCAATTGTTAATACCATAGAGTTAGTCTAGTAAAGAAGTTTGCATATATATTCGCTATTTAGGTTAAGGAAATAATTCGTTAAAATTAAAATAAATTAAAATCTTTTAATTCGTTATTTCTTGACTCGTTTAGAGTCTTAAGTTTTAGAGTTTAAATTGCTTATTTCATATAGCTAGTTATTTAGTTATTGTATATTTATATTTATAATTTTGCCTACTCTTCTAAAATATAAATATCTTTTTCATTTTCTCTCAAGTGACAGTGAAAACAATGGTAGTTTCGAATTTCATACTTCCCTTGTGCCGAACTAAGAATATTTGTTATTATAGTTCGCTGATGCATTGTAATACCTATTACGTTTATACCAACTGATATTGTTCTAATTACTGTACCTCGCAATAAATAAACCAATTCTTTCACATCTGAAGGGATTCTTTAAGAAATCTCTAAAAGAGATAAATTATAATTTTGCGTTTTTTTGTTAAATATGGGACATTAACACATAGCACCATCTAGTTCCATGGTAAGCTACGAGGCTTGTGTTATTGGTACCAGATAGTTGATGCACTACACATATATAACTTCTATTATACATCTATACTAATATTATAAAGAGGTAAAGTGTGTGTTTGTGACGTTGTAGGGGCTAATCTCTGGATCTACTGTACCGATTTAGATAAAATTTGGTAAGAAGATTTTTTGAGACCCTGGGAAGGACATAGAATACTTTTTATAATTATTCATTAAGGAGGTGAAAATGGGGATGAAAGTTTATTGGGAATCAAGCTAGAGACAAACCCGAACGAAGCGAGGGTGAGTCGCTAGTATTATAAATATAAATATAAACACCTATGACTGAGTAGAAACATTCGTGCTCATCACATAAATGACCCAGTAGGACTCGAACCTGCGACCGCTGGCACAGCGATTAAGGCCACTACAAACTGAGCCAAACGTGACGTCATTTTATGGTACATAAATAAATATTTATGATCAATACAAATAATAATCTCAAACAAATCAAACCCCCGGACTCTAGCGTAAAAGTTAATGCCAATATACCACATGTGACACGAGTTGTTGATAGGATTACGGTTTAAGAGCATAACTTATCTATATATAATTGATAAAATTGAACTACATCCATAAGAAAATAGATAAATTGCAACTTATTAGGTTCATGTGTAATATCTTGTAAACATGTTGTTAACTGATAAAACAATACTTCCGTATAACATACTTATTAGAGACTAGCGACCCACCCTCGCTCCGGCCGGGTTCATCCTTAGCCACGTTTTAACGTTTAGTATACTTAGAGATGCTCATGCCATCCTTTTAATCGATTTTCAAATTGCTATTATTAGTCAATGATGGCAAAATTGCACTAATCTATACTAATATTATAAAGAGGTAAAGTTTGTGAGATTGTGAGTTTGTGACGTTGTAGGGGGTAATCTCTGGATCAACTGAACCGATTTAGATGAAATTTGGTAAGAAGATAGTTTGAGACCTTGGGAAGGACATAGGATACTTTTTATCCCGGAAATCACCCCTTAAGGGAGTGAAAATGGGGATGAAAGTTTATATGGCGAATCAAGCTAGGGACGAATCCGAGCGAAGCGAGGGTGAGTCGCTAGTTAATTAATGAACTGCAACAAAAAATATTTGTATCATATAACACAAATACCAAACAAATGTTAAAATGTTGACGTAGCATGTGACGACGCATTTCGTGCTAAGCAATGTTACTGCGTTTCGCAATTTGGTATTTTCACGCATATTTACACACGTTTTGTTTATTAATGCTTAGTTCAAAAATAATTAAAGAAAAACTTATAGTATGTTATATATATGCATGTAATATACATAATGTCCTGTCGGTAAAGATTAGGAAAGTGAACAATTCTATTGAAATATCATTATTTATTTAATTGTTAGCTTTAGCCTTTTTAATCTAATTTATTATTTTTCATTTACTTTAATAATAATAATATTCATCCATATTCATAATAATAATAATATTCATCCTTAAACAGAAAATCACAAAAAAGGCATCTTTGTGATATATATATCGCTTTTAAGTGAAACTAGCATTGCCCGCGGCTCCGCCCGCGTTTAGATGACCAAAAACCAAATTCTTAGGATTTACATATGTTTTTGTATTTTTTCTTAAAAATGATATATTTTTCCGCGGTAAAAAGTATCCTATATGTAGACCCGGATAACCAGCTATCACCATACCAAATTTCATCATATTGCCTTTAGTGGTTTTTCTGTGATGCGGTAACACACAGATAGACAAACAAAAAATCTGAAAACTATAGATTCGGCCTCTGTATCGATAATAATGTTTATTTTAATAAGATTTTCCAAAAAATATCTAATGTACAGATTTTTGCAATTTTGTTATATGTATAGATAAAAAGAATATTTACAATGTTTTATCAATATATGTAACTATCGTTTAAAACGCATGTAGTGTGCACGAATCTAAACGTTTTATCGAATATGCAAAACGAATTTTGTATTCATAGGGCGCTATTTGTAAACTGAGCTTATTTGATTGGTTATGAATATTTTGAATCTAGTCCCTTTCTTAAGGCCCTCTTAGATTTTAGTGAATCTCCGCTGATTTTGATTTGTTTGTCAATAAAACTAGATATCTGTAATTTTAAATAAAATTATCTTTTCGGCAATACTTTCTTAGGTTTACACAAATATTTGGTATTTTAAATAAAATATATCTTTTCGGATTATATCGCGTATTTTTTTTTGTATCTTTGGTTTCCGACGTTTCGAATGCTTTACAGCAGTCATGGTCACGGGAGAGACTAAAGTTTTCGACATCTCAAAAGTTATAATATACTTGTTACAGACAGTGCCTAGTGCCCATCCACAATTTCACAAAATAATTTCAAAAATTCAAAATGGAATCAAAGTACCTTATAATATTTGTTGTTTTTAATTCTACACCTTTTTTAATTGTTTCAATAAGTATTATAATTAAATATGATAATAATTAAAAATACTAATTATTTACTGAAGCAATATTATTTCCTCAGCCCTTTTAAGTTAGCTTACAAAGATTTACATCGAAATGAAATGCTATACACTATATAAAAAAAATAGTATTATACAATAAAAACCCGACTGCTTGAAGAATTATTTCATTTTTAAATATGATATATGTACTCTATGCCACTCCAAAAACATTACCCTACCTAATTAAATATGTATCTATGTAAAGCTATTGCGTTTTTTCATCTAGTTTATTCTGCCAGCAATATATGCCAGCTTATACCAACAAAAAAATTTAACTCTTATAGCAAACTTTTACATATTAACAAAAGAGGAGTGTATACAAAAAACTTAATTTTTATCATAATTAAAGTACCTACTAATTATTTAGGCAAAAATTATTTACATAATTAAAAAGGTACTTAAATTTACATAACAGAAATTTATTTTTAATGGTCATTTAAAGAAATCTTAATGTGCTTACTATTTGAGTGTGAGATACTGTATATCTTAGCTATAGGATTGGCCTAAATTTTAGAAAATTCTTCTCTCTTTTCCGTAACTTCCATATACATATATATAGGTAAGGGACAGTCAGATTGGTTTACGATTTTACTGGTTATAAGGTTTTACTGTAAATTATACGTCTATTTGTGGAAGGGAAAAGTGTAGGGACGCAGACGTCCTAGTGGATCTGAGTCAGCATTTGGAGTCTTTAACCGTAGGGTCTGTCTTGTATATGGGATTCAGGTTTTGTATACCACACTCATATCCAAGGCAAACATTTCACATGTTTTAGCCCTTTTTAACGTCCCTCTGCTGGGCACGGACCTTCCTTCAATACGAGGTGGGTCAGGCCATAGTCCACCACACTGGCCAACTGCGGGTTGGCGGACTTCACATATCTTTAGAAAACTTGCTAGCTTCTCTCAGACTTGCAGGTTTTCTCACGATGTTTTCCTTAACCGTAAGACAAGTGGTAATCATGTTCCAAATTATTCTTATACCAGGTTAGAATGTAGCCTTTGTCACTACTCCACAAGCGAGAGGCAGAAAATCATATCGTTCTTCTTCTCCGTTGCAATATGAAAGAAAGGCAATACAAAAACACGCGTTCCCATTTAATATATTACTTTAAGTAGAGATGTTGGAAGTACTAGGTTTTTTTTAACAGCTTGCCACTTCTAATATCACTTAACTCTACATTAAGAGCAACAAAGTATGCTTAATAGCCATTCCTTGATACATTGGTCGCGATATCGCAAAATGGACTACAGATTTAATTGAGCCTGAAATGTTGGAACTTTGAATAAATGGCATTTCTTTCATTTTATAGGACACTTGTACACTGACAATCAATTATATTTTGTTGTTTTCTGGGTCATGGTGAAAATTGTGTGTACTATTTTTAAAATAAAAATACATATTATGAACATGCTGAGATTTTAGTTAAGTTGCATTTTACCTGAAATTTAACAGAATACAATATTCTTTAGTAATATAATATTTGAATTTAATTGACATTTAAGCCGTCCGTTATATTAATGATGATCTATTATGAGCAGATTTATTTATTAACACATGATGATGTTCTCCTGACGGATGTAGGTCATGGCGGACACTCTCACTGAGACTAGCCATCTGCACAGAAGATATAGTGGGATGACAATTCGACACAACCAGTGAGAGTTAAGGCCCAGGACCGACGGCTTTACGTTCTCTCTGAGGCACAGGGGTGAAACACCGCCAACTTCCTAACACTTTAACTGAGACTAAACCGAAGGACTTTAAAATTGAACTTGGCCCGACCCGGGATTCGAACCCAGGACCTTCGGATCTGTAGCCGTACATACTAGCTAATAAACCACCGAGGAAGTTTTTATTTTCATATGTGTAATAAATACATTATATTATATTCTTCTATTTCAAAATATTTGTTTAAAACAAATAAAAACAATTCCTCGCCATATAAATAAATACTAGCGAGTCACCCTAACTTCGCTCGGGTTCGTCTTTAGCTTGCTACCCCATACAAATTTTCATCCCCATTTTCACCCCCTTAAGTGATAATTTCCGGGATAAAAAGAATCCTATGTCCTTCTCAGGGTCTCAAACTATCTTCTTACCAAACATCTAAATCGGTTCAGTAGATCCAAAGATTACCCCCTACAACGTCACAAACTCACAAATTTCACCTCTTTATAATACTAAGTAGATAAATGTAAAGTAATAATGATGTTTGTATAATTGAGACCATTGTCTTTTTTATTACTTGAAAATTACAAATTTGCAATATTTGTAAGATAGTGTTACTACAGTAGGAAGGCGAATAAAGATAGGAAGCATGATTACCATTTTTATCCTAGTTAGTTCCACTTCAAGGCATTTTATGATTATAATTAGCTTTGTTTTCTAGACAGTTTGTATTTTGGAAACTCAGGAAATGATCTAATTTATGAACTTCATCAGGCTCTAATTTTTACATTATTTGTTAAACTAGTGTTTTGTGATATATTCATATTCATATAATATATAGTAACTTAGTAGTATACGGGGATGGAAAAAAAGACCAAAAGCTTTTAGGCATAGTACATACTAGAAGTAAGTAGTTTTATAATTTCTTTCAGAAGTTTGAGAGTTTGATCTGTATTAGGCTCGATCCAAACTACAGCTCGTTCTCGAACCGATATACTCGTAGATCTGGTAAAGTAGTTTGTGCTATCGCTAAAAGTCAAGTTTCGATCAAATCACACTGGAGCAACGTTTCTTGAATAAAACACTTTACCAGACCGGTATCGGCCAGAGAATGGACAGTGGTCTGCACTATAATGTGGATCTTCTCTTACATTTTAAGGGCATTGAGTAGTGGGGCTTGTAAGTGATACTATGTCGGGTCAAATGTTTATAATAACACGATGGACAGCGAAAATAACGCAACTAGTGATAACCAATAAAAAATGAATAAAACAAGTGAAACCTATAAACTATACGTTTTAACACTAAAATAAAAAATAATCGCTAACGCTGTCTTCTCTTCAGTACATATTTGAAACACTTCACAGCACTTCTTAACGTGTGGGACGTTCAAATGATTTGCACATGAAAATATCATAAGTGCGAGACCCTGGATTTGAACCCGCTTCACTCGGTTTTCCTAGTTAATTTTTTTCTTTATTTTATTTATTTATTCAAACTAAAATCCACAGCTACATACAGACATAGAAAGAAGATAAAAAAGTCCTTATATATAAGCCAAGCTTTTAAATAAAATTAAATTTCATATAAAACTATATCATTACAAATTCTATTTAATCGTTCATTCAATTTCCAAGATCTACGAACATAATAAGTACGTATGTCAAAATTACTATAAGAACTAACTATTCATGTTATTGTTATATAGCTAATGGAATTTCACAAAAACAAACACTCAGTTGCGTAACAGTAATTGTTTGTAAAGACTTGCATCGTGGGACTAAAGACAAAAAAGTGCCGTCAACTGCAATATAAGTAAATAACGTAGTGACCTATTTATGCATCAGTACCGAATAATAATATTATGAGTAATAAAAGATAGTGGGAAGTTTGATTATATTGTATTTTATTTTATTTGATATATTGTATTTTATAGTTACGTTTTAACGTTAAATATAGATTTCTTAGAGATGAGATATTTTCTCGCAGTAAAAAGTATATGTTGACCCGGATAACCAGCTATCATCGTACCAAATTTTATCAAAATCTATCCAGTGGTTTTCTCGTGATGCAGTAACAGACGGACAGACAGATAGACAGACAAAAATTCTAAAAACTATAGATTCGGCCTCTGTATCGATAATAATGTCTATTTCAATAAGATTTTCCAAAAAATATTTAATGTACAGATTTGGCTTAGTTAGATTTTATTGTATGTATAGTTTTGCTTACATAATTAAATGTGAGTAGGTATAGTGACACTAATTTTTTTTAATTTTTAACTTTATTATCGATTTTTATCCAAACCATAGTCTTTTAATATGAGCTTATTTAAAAAAAGAGACTTATTTTTTACCTGTTTCCCTATACGCAGTTTAACTTTTAAATTTATTATTACCAATAGCTTTTGCCTGCAGCTCCGCTCGCGTAGTTCATTTATATAGAACTACATTTTAACAGTTAGTATGGAATAGATAGAATGTATGTATATGTATGTGTATGCTGTATAGGTACAAAGAGTTATAAATCCTTTACTTGAGAAATGATTGATTTCCCATACAAAATTCCACCCCCCTTTTCACAAACTTTATTTGATTTTCGGGATAGAAACTATCCTATGTCCTTCCCAGGATCTCAAAATATCTCCATACCAAATTTCATCCCAATCGGTTCAGCGGATTAAGCGTTAAAGGGTAACAGACAGACAGATTTATTTTCGCATTTATAATATAAGTATGGATTGCTTGGCTTCTAACGTCATAGGGTGATGTTAGATAACCTATAATAAATAAACTATAAATAAAATTAATCTTCAAATTAGACTTGTAGTTCCAAAGGTTAGTCTGTTCAGACAAACAAGACAAAAAACGATCTTATCAGTGCTATAATATGTTAGTAAACATTTTTTTACCCTTCAAATGTTTTCAATAATTCACGAGTGATGCCGCGGGCAAAGTTTAGTATGTAACATGATTAAAAAGTCGGCGTGAATATGCGTACGCGATTGTGATGTCACATCCGTTATTCAATTCGTTCATTCATAAAATCTTCTACTTGCCTGTATTTGAATTTTGATCCTATGTAGGAAGTAATAAAGTAGTATTTCCTTTGTATTTCGTTATGGATTAATATTTTTTATGATACTACAGACGATGTGTATAAATCGTTATATTATACGCCTGGAGGTAGACGGTACTATAACATTTACCTTGGTTTTGGCAATTTGTTCTAAAGTTTTATCTATACATATAATAAAATTCTAAGTCGAATCTGTACATTAAATATTTTTTGGAGAATCTTATTGAAATAGTCATTGTTATCGATATAGTGGTCGAATCTATGGTTTTTAGAATTTTTATTTGTCTGTCTGTCTGTTACCGCATCACGGAAAACCACTGGAGGGATTTTGATGAAATTTGGTATGATGATAGTGGGTATCTGGGTTAACATATAGGATACTTTTCACTTCGGGAAAGTATCTCATCTCTAAGAAATCTATACTAACCGTTAAGTTAATTCTTCCGCTCAGGGTCGTCCCTAAGTACATTACCTAAAGCGGAACCTGAGTGGAGAAAGGGTGAGTCGCTAGTTATCCATAAATCTAGTTAGAATATTTATATAAATTTATCTTTTGGTCACGAGATCCACATACAGACATAAAATAGTATAGTCAACAAGTTGAAAAACGTGTTAATTCTTGCTACTGCGAATTAAAATACGTGCGATAGCGAGTTGGATTCGTAATGACGTGTAGAAAAATGTGTAGAAATTTCAAACGCTCACATAAATAATTGCAAAAGTTATAAACTACTAGCAGAACCCGCGGCTTCGCTCGCGCTATAACTACAGAAACAAACTCTAAAAAGTTAGGTTTCATACAAACTTTCATCCCCTATTTTACCCCTCATGGAATTAATTTCGTAAAACGCTATTACACGTATTTCTTTTATTGTATTGAAGAGCATTTACACCAAATTTCAAACAATTCTGATCAAAAATATTATTTGTGTTATATTATAACCTGTTTTCCCATGGGAATGAGATGATCTCTCGCGATAAAAAGTAGCCTATGTCACTCCAGCGTCCACGTCCAGCACTCCAACTATCTTCATACCAAGAATCACGCCAATCTTTCACTCCGTTTCGACGTAAAAGAAAGACAAACAAACAAACACACTTTCACGTTTATAATATTAGTGTGGATTAAAGATTCAAAAACGGGGTCTAGTTTTTGTAAATTACTTAAAAACTAATGCACTAACTTAAAAATAATGGTTTTCTTAGGCAATTCAACTCCCCCCCCAACGTGCGTTCACCTTGTCGTGGTGGGGGGGCTCAGTAGTGCCCGGCAACCCAACCGGGCGCGAAGCCAAGAAACGCACAGGGAGGTGGCCCACTTCGGTGGGCGGTGGGAGGTGGCCCTCTTCGGAGGGCGGTGTACCATGCGGGTTGCTCCTGGTACTTCTCTGATAGCAGAGTGGACCTTGGAGCAACCCCGTGGTAGTTGTGGTCTGCTTCGGCAGACCTGCCGTCGGGGCGTCGTAGTTGAATGCGTAAGCGATCCTGCGACGCCCCATTAAGACGGGGGAAGGCTTTGTTGGGTTTTAGTGGGTAGTACTGGCTTTGCCGGTGAGTCCCACACCTCGTGCGTAAATGCATTTCCCAACGTTAAAAAAAAAAAAAAAAAAAAAAGGCAATTCAACTCAAAGTTTCGTTCTATCCTTCAACCAAATTAATGTTAATTTTGTGACGTCTCTATAAATAATAATTATCTAACACGTGTAACCAAATTGTTATTATAATTATATTTTTATGTGCTTAAATTGACATATTATATTTTGATACCTATAAAATATACTTTATTTGATTTAGATACTTTTCATGATGTAATTATAGTTTAATTATATCTATATATCTATAGATTCTCTTTTACGACATAAATCCTCAAACATGTTAAGTTATAGTGTAAAGTTATGGGAAAATGACAAAAATATTTGAAAAATAAAGGAGGCTGTCAAAAATCTATTACAATAGAAATCTACTCAAAATTCTTTTATTAGAAGACTAGCATTGCCCGAGGCTACGCCCGCGTTCAGATGACCAAAAACCAAATTCTTAGGTTTTACATATTAGTATACTCTTACAATGCAGTTTTTGTATTTTTTCTCAGAAATGAGACATTTTCCTGTGGTAAAAAGTATCCTATATGTTGACCCGGATAACCAGCTATCAACATACCAAATTTCACCAAAATCCCTCCAGTGGTTTTTCTATGATGCGGTAACAGACACACAGACAGACAGACAAAAATTCTAAAAACTATAGATTCGGATTCTCTGTATCGATAATAATGTTTATTTCAATAAGATTTTCCAAAAAATATTTTATGTATAGATTCGGCTTAGCTACAATTTTATAATATGTATAGGTAACCGTCGCTTTTGACTGTGTCATCGGATTTACCAAAATGGTTTTTAGGACACACATATCTGCCCTGCTCATGTGTGTGACAAAATGTGCGTGTGCGACAAGGATAGCGAAGCGTTCATATAAACTTATGTCGTTGGTCACATTGACCTTCTAATTTATATACATTTCGCTTTGATAACCTACTGTGTCGGATTTCTACTGATAATATATTGCAACAAAATAGTATTATATATAGGGATAGTTAAAATGTTATTTAATGAGTTTAAAATATATTTATGAGCTTATTTATTTATTTATTTATAAGAATTAGATCTTTACATTCCTTGACAGTTTATTTAAGTGGTAGGATGATAACAAGTTTCTAGGGTTCAGTACATCTAATTAAAAATCGACACCCTTATCTACATATATGTATATAAATATTAATTACACACATGTCTGTCCATCAGTCAAAGTTTATTGTCTTCTTAAGTAGTAACGACTGGATGGCAAGGTTTATATATGGAAGATGTACTGAGAGTTAAACAACTCAAAAAGTAAAATAAATAAATTCTTATTTTGACTGAATTGGTTGTTTTTGAGGCCAAAAAGGTTCAAAAAATTGCCGAGTTATAACTCGCGTCATCTAAAACGAACGCTGGTTGTCAAGCTGCGCAGAAGCGATTTATCGGTCAAATTGGTGGTAAGAAGCGGGGCACGGGGCGGCTCGGGGCGTCGGGGCACGCGCCGCATGCTTGCCGGCGCGCTATTGGTTCGTCAGTTCGAAATACCATCGCGCACACAAAAGTTTTTAATTACGAAATGGTTTTATATATAGAAAAGAGAAAAATTGTTTTTGACGTATATTGTTTTACAAAAAGAAAGTCTAATAATAATGCAGTTAATAATAAAAAAAACTGTATTAAATGTATTAATTTAATTTTTTGTAAGTAGAATAAACATTCTGCACTGAATCAAAATATTTTAATAATGAATAGAATTCTATCTAATATATTTTTCAATGTCCCTACCAATAACTAATATATGAAGCTCCAAGCGAAATGTTATGAAAAATAAAATAATAGGCTTAATACTTTTGTGCGCGAGTATACCCATGCGCAAACATACCCTCTCCACTTTCTTCCAGCGTTCTTTTTAGATGACGCGAGTTATACTACAATATATGATCAAATGAAATTACTCCTTGACGGGGACACGTTAATGTTACACAAAACGACAGTTTTTTTTGTATTTAAGACATACTGTGAAAGATAATAAACAGAAAATATACGGGCTACAAAATAAAGAAATATTTAAATTTGGGAAATGTGCAAAACCGACGAGCACACGAATCCGTCTCGCACTTGACCTTTATTTTTATTATGATTTGTTTAATTAGCGTCATATTTATAAAAATGGTTGTGTCAAGTTGTTATATAAATTGGATATGAATACGTCAAAACAGCAATATATATTTGCGCCGTCTCGGTTACATTAAAGCTATATAGTATACACTAATGTATGAAAAGTTGAATTCTAACTTAATAGTTTTATTATTTTTAACTGACTGTCTCAAAAGGAGTATGTACAGTTAAGAACTTTATTTTTTTCGCACATCTCGAGACTTGAAGTCTATTCGTCTTCATAGGATGACGGACATCTCTCTTTCTCTTCTTTGTCACCATATGCCTTAATAGCATCTCTTAATTTTTAAAGTCAAACTTAAAAGACTTGTACCTAACTTATTAAAAAAGACTTAACAGTACTTTGGAACAGTAATTTTAGTTTTTTTGTAAAAATATAAGGAAATAACCACTGACTCGGAAGGCAGTTCTTTAATTTTATCAATTAAATATTACTGTTTAATTGTTAATTATCGTGCCCTAAAACTTCCGTATGATAGGGACACATGCCAGTGCTAACAGGATAAACCGACAAATTTTTAGTTACATTTAAGTAAAGTAGCCTAGTGGTCGAAATTTGACCTCAATCATTATTGAAAATTTGGAAAACTATATATATATATATATATATATATATATATAAATTTCTATTTTTTGTTTGATAACACTAAAGCTACTAAACAAAAAAAATCGGTTAACAAACAGACGAGAACAAGGTACTAAACTGTATTGTCTTTGCCTATTTTATTTTGATTAAAAGTAACATTTTTTTATCCTACAGCAGTTACAGAATATATCTGGATTTAAGTATCGCTAATAAAGAATGTATGTACTCACACTATCTTTTGAACGTTAAGAGCGATTCGATGTAAGGGAGAAATTGATTTAAATTATCTTTCTCCAACGTGTAACCTACGTTCTTTTATTCAACTAAAATAAAATAAGGGTTGAAAAGTATGATACATAGTAATAAGACGTTTTTTTATATATTGTTATATTATAAAAACCAATTTTTGTATTCATAATTCTGTAAGTCTGTTCGTAACTTTAGTTTTCTTGGATTTATACGTCATATTGTGTATATAATAGTTTATCTTTATTACTCGTAAATGTTCAGTAGGTCACGTTTTACATATTCAAATATTTCATGTAAATCTATAATGGCCTAGACGTTTGTAATAAAAGACCTTCAACTTGGGGCCGCGACTTCAAACAGGTTAGTCGAAGTTTACACACTATAGTGAGCATCAGGAACATATCTCTTTGTTAAGGGCCCGACTCTAATTTGTTTGTCAAATAATAAATTTTCATTGATCATGCTTATCAAATACGAGCCTAATAATATTATGTTAGACAAAAAAGGATACATGAAATTCGATCGATTTTTTATTTCCGAGCATGAGAGTTGTCGGTTGTAATTGAACAAAGTCATAAATCTAACGAATAGAAACAACTCATTTTATTTCTGAACTAGCTACTCACCCTCGTTCCGCTCGGGTTCGTCCCCACTTATGTTTTAACGTTTAGTATACATTTCTCAGAGATGAGATATTTTCCCGGAGTAAAAAGTGTCCTATATTTTGTCCCGGACAACGAGCTATCATCATACCCAATTTCATAAAAATCCCTTCAGTGGTTTTTCCGTAATGCGGTCACACACAGACAGACAGACAGACAAAAATTCTAAAAACGATAGATTCGGCCTCTGTATCGATAATAATGACTACTTCAATAAGATTTTCCTAAAAATTGTACAGATTCGACTTGATTACAATTTTATTATATGTATAGATATATATTTCTAAACTTAAAAATGCTGTAAGTTAAATAAGAGTGAAAACAGCGCGTAGTCTACAACCTGTGACACACGACCTTTAATTATCATCTGAGGTCAGATGTGCGTAAATGCCCTATAATATGGCGCAATAGAGCCTAAAGGTTTTAAAGAGTTTTCGTTACGCTATATAATACTTAATAGCAATTTATTTTTGAAATATATTTATATTGTATTAAGATTTTTACGTCCTACTGCTGGACATCCGCCTCACTTCAGTACAAGGGGGATCAGGCCAAAGTCCACCACGCTGGCCAAGCGCGGGTTGGCGGACTTCACATGTCTTTCGGAAACTCGCTAGATTTTGTCAGACATGCAGGTTTTCTCACGATGTCTTAGCTTTCATCGTAAGAAAAGCAAAAAGTAGGCAAGGTGGAGGATGGCTATGTTACTCAACTACTGAAACAGCAATCATACTCTTCATACAAGTTGAAGTTCTTACAAAATAGCACTAGTGGATTGACAACACGCTTGATGTGATTTAAGAGTGTTTATTGTTAGCCTAAATATTATTTACGTACTTTTACTTTATTTTTATCGTAATTTTTAGCAAAAACAGTAAAACTATTCTAAACTTAGCTTCGTGTTACCGTAACATGAACATTGAACATTTTTTTCTAACAATTTAGTGGATATTTGCCAAAATTACCCCTGCATGGTAATAAGCAAGAAGAATATTTGTTTCTATCTTTTCATGGACGTTGAGACGCGATATATCTACTACTCGTAATATAACATTCTTTCTTTCAAAAACCTAGCTAATAAATACCCCAAACGAGATTTAAATCCGCGACCTCCACTATCTAGATACACTGCCCAAAGTGTCATCGATATTTTTAAAACCTTAACCCACATCAATACTAGTTTGTTAATAAATTTCAACATACAGAAGTTCGCGTGGTAAGGAACTCATTAAGCCACTATTTATTGTTCAAATGTGTATAACACTGACCTCAATAAAAACTAGATATGTCTGTAAAATTTGTTGCCATGGGAACTACCAGCTACTGTGTAAAGCGAATATAACTCTTATTATAATGTAAATAAGAAAATGTTCATTTATTTTTTTGAATTCATATATTTCTGTTGTATCAGTTGTTATATCGTAGGCATAGGTATTTTTAGTGCCACGTTCTATGTATGTTAATAACGGCGCCATAAATTCTTTGTTTTAACATCTGTAAAGTTTAATAATTTAAGTATTATTATATTATTTACATACATTCATTTATATATATTATCACAAGTGGTCTTTTAGATGGCGGTCTAAACAGTAGCATTTTCAAAAATTAAAATAAAGTTAAAATATAAAGACTAAAATGGCAACGTGAATTACCAAATTATCAGCGATTTGGTTAAATTATGTTAAAGTAAAATAAATCTGTTAGTACGGTTTATATGAGAATGGCTAAATATATATATATATATATATATATATATATATATATATATATATATATAATTCTTCTGTGAGTGTGTATGTCCTGAACTTCTCTCAAACGACTGGACCGATTTTGATGAAATTTTTTGTGTGTGTTCAAGGGGATCTGGGAATGGTTTAGATTCACAATTTGAATAATAATTTTCATCAAAATGGTCCAGAATGTTTTAGCTTATTAAAAAAAGTTTGAAATTTTCAAATTAAAGACGTGTAGACAGGACAACGTCTGTCGGGTCCGCTAGTATATACATATAGTATGTAATATTTTTAAATCAAAGCAAAGCTAGAAAAGAAATGTCGACATCTGCAGTAAAAATCACGAAACGATTTACGCATAACATGCAAAAAGAAAACATTAAAATGAATTTAAACGCAGTGGGGGAGTACTTTGTGCTTACCATACGTGGATTGCGATCTAAGCATTATAACCCATGCCATAGTGTATCCAGCGTAGTAATAGCTAAGAAAATATTTAGGTAGGCTAGATCTATGTGTTAGGAACTTTACCCAAAAATGATGATTTTTTTAGTCCATACTAATATTGTAAATGTGTAGTGTGTTTGTTTGTTTGTTTGTGCTTCTTTCACGAAAAAACAGAGTAGGATTATCGTGATTTTTTGTATGGAGATAGTTGGAGGGCTGGAGAGTGACATAGGCTGCTTTTTACCGCGGGAGATTATCTCATTCTCAAAATCACGTTATAATGTAACCCAAAAAATTATTTATGATCAGAATTACTTGAAACTCGGTATTAATACTCTTCAATACAATTAAATGAATACGTTTGTAGCATTTTTTTAAATTCGTCCCATAAGGGTACAATAGGGGACTATAGTTTGTATGAAACCTATCTTTTTAGAGCTTTCTTTGTAGTTTTAGCGCGAGCGATGCCGCGGGTTTTGCTAGTATGTACATATATACGAGTTCTAACGATAGCAACTACTGCTAGTTATTAAGAAAATATATAGAAACTTATATGTTCTCAGATCTAATTTACACCTAAACATGGTTTACATAATACAATAAAAGAGAAAGGTAACGAACAGTCAAGAAGCACGACTGACCTAATAATCTAGTGGAGACGCCATGAATTCCGCGGAATTAGCGTCTGCGCCTAGCAACAGTAAAGCTTACTATCCACGTGATATAGCGAAACAGAAATATATTAATGCAGAAAATATAATTTCATATGAAATCCCGCTTATATTGTGATAGTATAGGTTGCTTTACAGTACTCGATGTAGGCTTGTTTATTATAAAATCATATTAAATTAAAAAATATGTTTCAAGTAATTCTGATCAGAAATAATTTTTTGGATTGTATTATAAAGTATTTTCCCGTGGGAATGACATGATCTCCCGCGGTAATAAGTAGCCTATGTCACTCTCCAGCTCTGCAACTATCTTCACACAAAAAATCACGCCAATCCGCCAAGCCATTTCGACTTGAAAGAAAGACAAACAAACGAACAAACAAACAATAAACAAACAAACAAACAAACACACTTTTACATTTATAATATTAGTATGGATATGTCAAGAATCTCTTTAAATATTTTGTACGTATAGTGTCATAGTTGGTTGAAAACTATAACAGATACGATATATTCGTCCGTCCGACGATACATGCGTAATTATACAACATGTTAATTCCCATTGTTTGTTTGTAAATCGTGAACGTGGACAATTAACAGGCCCGTGTTCTCACGCTGCGACGCGTCCTTGTACCGATAGCCAGATAATTTATTTAGCTATAAATAATATTTTATTTATATAAGAAAAGTGGTAAAAACCATACGAACTGTCAAAACTTAATGGTAAGCAGTAAGCATATCTTTAGAGATTTTGAATATAATGAAAAATATTGATAATGGGTAATGAGGTCTCTGAGGTTCTCACTCCCTGAATGAAAAGAATACACGTACTTCTATTTTATTCCGAGAGAGGGTTATATGCTTCCCCGGACAAGTCAAGCCAAGTTCTTGACGATACGTTTGGCTCGGTTTGTAGTGCTACTTACTATGACAGCGGTCGCGGGTTCCAGTCCCTTTGGAGGCATTCATTTGTGTAATAAGAACGAATGTTTGTACTCCAGTCATGGGTCTTTATATTTATAATATGTTAGTATTTAAAGTTATATACGTGTAGTGTATCAAATATGTGGTATCCATAACACAAGCCTTACTATGGAACCAGATGGCGCTGTGTGTTAATGGCGCTGTCTGTTATATAGGCAGAAACTAATTTATTCGTATGTTTAGTTTTCTGCCTCATTTAAGATTATCAAATTTGGTCGGTTCGGTGACGTGATGTAAATAATTGCATAAGAAGCTTTAGGTCCAGGATTTGTTATTAACATTGAATGAATTTCTGGTACCAATAGATAAATGTAGCAATTTTTGGTAATAAAGGTAGTGTTGTGATCAAAATTCAAAAATATATCTAGATCCTGGTTTTTTTTTAAAAAAATTATTACGATTAGTTTTCAGTTTTATGTGTCATACATACACAATATTTAATCAAAAAATCTTGGCAGCAAACGCTGCTTTTAAGGAGACAAGAAAAATTGTATTACATTCTAAATAAATAAATACTTATGATTTTGCTGACACTACTCAATCATAATTTTAGTGAGGCACATCACCAATCATTACGCCTTCTGCCTTTCGAGTTAATTGTTATACCATTCATATTCTATTCATACCATAACGAAAATAGTATTTTGTCGTTACATTAATATTCCACTAGCCTCATAAGTTACCATGATTGAAATTTTACTCACCTCCCATCCATTTTACAACCTTTTTTTTTTTTTTTTTTTGTCGGGAAATGCATTTACGCATGCCACCTGATAAACCCCCCCTCCCCCCCCAGGTGGTTATGTGGGGCTCACCGGCTAGAAGAGC
The DNA here is from genome assembly GCA_921882275.1 of Brenthis ino. NCBI lineage: Eukaryota > Metazoa > Arthropoda > Insecta > Lepidoptera > Nymphalidae > Brenthis > Brenthis ino. Next base: position 10,365,190 of record OV170228.1, on the reverse strand, counting down.
CGGTACTACCCACTAAAACCCGACATTCCCCTCCCCTCCGCCTTAATGGGACGCCGCAGGATCGCTCGCGCATAACTACCACGGATCCATTTTACAACCTTGGTCAACGTTGTTTGACGTGCAAATAATCTATGCTAATATTATAAAGAGGCAGAGTTTGTTTGTTTGAACGCTCTAATCTCAAGAACTAATCCGATTTAAAAAATTATTACTGTATTGGGTAGCAAGTTAATTGAGGAAGGCTATAGACTTATATATCATCCCATAAAACGGTTTCTGTGAGATAGATTTATTTATTTTTATCTATTTGTATATTTTGTGACAAAAATATTGCGTTATCATCATCATGAATTTTCTAAAAGGGGAAACTTAGCATTTTCAGATATTTCAGAACATCTGTTGTAAGTACTTTTAGGCTAATATATTTATTTTTAGTTCAAAGGTCTTAAAATCATTTTAACTTAAATTAACACTTTTATTAAGTAAAATTTATCTAGTAGTCAAAATTCGACCATAATTATTATGGGAAATTTGAGGAAAACATATATGAATAGATTTACCTAAAAATCTATACAAAGAGGCAATGGTAGCCAGTGGTAATGCCTCGCTTGGGAAACCGAGTGAAGCGGGTTCAAATCCCGGTCTAGCAACTTTGATGTATTTATGTGCGAATCATTTCCAACATGATTACTATTTGTCTAATAGTGATGAAAAATATTGCAAGGAAACCTGCATGTGTGAAAGAACCTAGCAAGTATTCGACAGACATGTAAAGTCCGCCAACTCGCACTTGGACAACTTTGTGGACTATGGCCTGATTCCCCTCGCATTGACCGGAGGCCAGAGAAAAAGAGCTGAATACAAGCAATACTTTATAAAAAAGTAACTGTTTCCATTTTTTTTTAAAGTTCAATAAAATGGTCTTAAAGTCTAAAAGTCAATAGCTACTAAACAAAACAGAAAAAATCGGTTGACAAACAGATAATCAAAAGGTTTTGTCTTGCCTATAATATATATATATATATATATATATATATATATATATATATATATATATATATATATATATACATAAGATCACCAATACCTATTGTCTATCTGTTTGCGAATACAGTTTGTGGAAATCGAGTCCAAAATTAGCATTAAGTATTTATACCTAATATATAAAATGTCTTTTTTGTTTAAAATAATGATATAAACTTTGAATGCTCAGTACTTAACTGAATCTTTTTAGGTCAATTTTTATTAGTATTTATGTGCAATTGAATTGCTGAATCAATTAACAGACCCAAAGAATAGGTCTTTTATCATAGTTTCTTCAAGTTCATTCAGAAATTTAAATATTATGTGTATTATTTTATTCTTTATAATTGAATATATTACTCTAAGCAATTAGTTAAAAGATTATTATTTTTTTGTAAGTTTTAATTTTCGATTATGTGACAGGCCCGACTTCGATAACGTAGGTTCTCGTTAGGTCTTTTTTTTTTATTTTCAGCCCAGAACCCCCAATAGGTATTATGATTGCTTTATGTTATTTAAGATTTGGTGAGAATTTCAACTCGAAAATTTATAGGTGTCGGTCATTATCACATGAATTGGAGGCGTCAAATGTTTTTTTTTGCCAATACGTTCCTATTTTTGAAAGAATGAGAACAAGATCTATACATAGGTATAATAAAATCGTTACTAAGACGAATCTGTACATTAAATATTTTTTGGAAAATGTTGTAATAAACATTATTATCGATGCAGAGGCCGAATCTATGGTTTTTAGAATTTTTGTCTGTCTTTCTGTCAGTCTGTCTGTCTGTTACCGCATCACAGAAAAACCACTGGAGAGATTTTGATGAAATTTGGTATATTGATAGCTGGTTATCCGGGTCAACATAATATAGGTTACTTTTTACCGAGGGAAAATATCTCATTTCTGAGAAAAAATTCATAAACTGCGATGTAGGAGTATACTAATGTGTAAAACCTAAGAATTTGTTTTTTTGTCATCTGAACGCGGGCGGAGTCGCGGGCAATGCTAGTAAATATATATGCTTTTTTATAATAATCCAGTAGCTGGTAAGATAAAAATATCTTAGTCGTACAGTAATTGTATTAATAATAATAAATTATTTCAGTTACTGTATCATTAGGTTCAGACTAAAAAATAACAAGTGCTCACCCGGTATGAAATATCCTTAACTATAAATAAGTGAATAAGTGTTAAAAAGGCAAAAACGGATAAAAATTTTTTTTTACATAGGTGTAGAAGTATGACACCGGAATTTCCATATAGATGGTACTAGTCATCAGCTTAAGGACCGTAAGACCGCTTCTGCAGCACCATCATCTCCTTCTAACAGCTGACAAAGATTTTCAATACACAAGAACCCAAGTTCTATACACCGGTATATTTTTCTATGACCTTAAACATGTCGAGTTTTGTGCCTACGAACTACGATTTGCGGACAGCATTGGTTTTCTGTTATCATTTAAAGAAAACTGCCGCAGAATCGCATCAAATGCTTGTCGAAGCTTACGGTGAACATGCTCTTGGTAAAAGGCAGTGTTTTGAGTGGTTAAAAAAATTAAAAAGTGGTGATTTTGACGTGAGAAACGAAGAGCGTGGAAAACCAACGAATAAGTTCGCAGACAACGAATTGCAAGCTTTATTGAATGAAGATGATACTCAAACTCAACAAGAACTCGCGGATCAATTGAATGTGACGCATAAAGCAGTATCTATTCGTTTGAAAGCTATGGGAAAGATGCAGAAAGTGGGAAAATGGGTTCCGCATGAACTGAATGAAAGGCAACAAGAAAATCGAAAAATCACTTGTGAAATGCTGCTTGACAGACACAAAAGAAAGTCATTTCACCATCGAATCGTAACAGGTGATGAAAAATGGATATATTTCGAGAATCCTAAGGGTAAATCATAAATCTTGGGTGAATCCAGGCGAACCATCGACATCCACTGCAAGACCAAATCGCTTTGGAAAGAAGACAATGCTGTGTGTTTGGTGGGATCAGAAGGGTATAATCTATTATGAGCTGTTAAAACCTGGGGAAACCGTTAACACTGATCGCTACTAAAAGCAAATTATCGATTTAAATCGAGCATTACGTGAGAAACGACCGGAATATGAAAAAAGACAACACAATGTCATTTTGCCCCATCACACACAGCAAAACGGATCAGTGAAACGATCGAGGCGTTCAGTTGGGAAATCCTACCACATGCGGCTTATTCTTCAGACTTGGCTCCGTCCGATTATCATCTATTCGTATGACTGGGACACGCTCTCGCTGAACAACGCTTCAATTCCTATGGAAATGTGCAAAAATGGCTTGATAACTGGTTCGCATCAAAAGAAGAACTGTTTTTTTGACGTGGCATTCATAAATTGCCGGAGAGGTGGGAAAAATGTATAAATAACAATGGAAATTATTTTGAATAAAATATGTCTTATCATTTTCAAACAACAGACTTGTAATTTTTACACAAAAATTCCGGTTTCATAATTCTAGACATAGATAAAGCGAAAAAAGAAATGTATTTATTGTTAACAATTACCTACTTATTTTTTTTTCTTTATAACAAAGAATTATTATAGGCACATTTCATTAGTTTCGAAAGTTTTTTTGTTTGAGTACACTGCAACACATTTAATAGCGCTGGACTTTTCCATATAAATTGTGTATATATGTACATACATATTTATGTAGGCTTTCATCTGGCACTCATATACATACTCGTACATATATACAGTGGAGCACATTTTATCTATACAGATAAATTAAATTGAAACGTCTGTTTGTAATGTCAAAATAATAGCTTTTTACTAAAAGCATACGAAAGTACCTACTAATAAGAAAAAAAAAACATTTATAAAACTTTTGTTTGTCTGTCTGTTTGTTCAATTCAATATGATAATATGTAAAAAACAATAATCACATACTGTATACTTAATTACTTTATCTGCTGAACTGCACATTGTTAGCACGAATGTATCAGTAGGGGAAATACACTATGAATTTCCACGTATTAGCAGTAACCCTACCGCTGCGTTTCGATCAATTTGTCACTGGGGTTTAACAGTCCATTTCATACTTACAATATACAGAAAGGAGTTGAAAAATTATTGTATAATCAATGCAAATATTTACTTCAAACGGACATCGAACGCGTAATAACGGGCTTCAAACAATAAGAAAAATAATTAATCATTCAAAAATTCATAAAATTAAAAGTAACTCAAAATATAGAATAACAATTACATTAAATTACATATTATTATTATTAATATGAATACTTTTAGCAATGAATTTCCTATATAGTGTACAATCAGTATATTTTATCGTCGTATGACTGATAAGATAATATATGTAGCCGTTTGCGTTTCACAATTTCGTCACGCAGTCTATCGGCGCCGTGGCTTAGTTGGTTAAAGCGCCTGTCTAGTAAACAGGAGATCGCGAGTTCGAATCTCGCCGGGGCCTGCAATAGCGGTTCATATTGCCTTTGTTTTTTTTTTTTATAATTTATTTAAATATATTTTAGCGTTATAAAATAATAATTTACATTATTTCTTTACGCAAATTACTCTTAAAAAAGTTTCATAATATTATAGTAAATCTAAAAAGGTTTTTAGAGATTTTTCTCAATATGTACGTATTACTTTTTTCACTTTGATGCAAACATCCATACTTTAATATTATAAATGTGAAAGTGTGTTTGTTTGTTTGTTTGTGTGTTTGTTTGTATTTCTTTCACGTCGAAACGGCTTGGCGGATTTGCGTGATTTTTTTGTGGAGATAGTTAGAGGCCTGGAGAGTTAACATAGGCTACTTTTTACCGCGGGATATTATCTATTTCCCACGAGAAAACACGTTATAATACAATCCGAAAAGATATTTATGATCAGAATTACTTGAAAATTGGTATAAATGCTCTTTAATACAATTAATTAAATACGTGTTTTAGCATTATTTGTATTTAATCTCATTAGAGGTTAAAATAGCGGATGAAAGTTTGTATGGAACCTACCATTTTAGAGGGTTTTTTTGTAGTTTTAGCGCGAGCGCAGCCGCGGGTTCTACTAGTATAAAATATATTTTTATATATTATATATAACATATCACACCTTATTGATTAAGAAATACACATTGAAAATTGAAATCTAATGGCTTCTATTTATTCTTTGAGTTTCCAAAGGATTTCCAAAAGGAGTTTAAGTATTTTTGTGTGTAATCATGTATGTACCTACGTCATGCGATGTCTTCTTATATTTTTAAATAAAAATGGTATATATGTATCTCAAGATGTCATATATTTTAGAACACACATTTCCATTCCATGTGGAATAATTATTATTTTTAAAGTGACTTTGGACATGTTTACATAACAATGTTTAATAATAAAAAAAAAAATTAAGTAACCCCTGACACAAAAAAGAACAAAAAAAATATCGCTTGGCCCAAAAGGCCAATACTTTATTCTATTCTATCCATTTTTTTTTATTTTAGTTTTGTTTAATTTACTTAGCGCTCCCCCGACGCGGCGATGCTCATCATTATAATATTAATAGGTACTTTTAATGAAATTAAAAGGCCAAGAGAAAAATATTTTTATTTGTTATTTTTAGAAGCTTTTTTGTATCGGGGGTTACTTATAATTTTTTTATTTTATTTTAATGCCATTCTTTTAAATTACTGGCGGACACTAATTCTAATAGATAACTCTCATTGAGACTATTCTTATGAGCTACGCTATATCTGCAGTATGTTTCTGAGAAATTGAGCATCAAGCAGACTATTTGATGCTACAGCACCAGCTCAAGTTTAGCACGTCTTGGAAATACCACAGTACAGTAACAGTACACTAAATTTCAAATCAATCGGGTCTGTGAAAGTTAATAAGACCCTTTTGTGAAGTAGGAAATTAGTGATGATCATCAAACGCCTGAACAGATCTTCATAAATTATAACTGAGAACCATCTAATCAAATTCGCTATAACACGAATGCTCCAATTAACATCCTATTTCCTATGTATTCATAAGATTTCCTGATTGGTCCTTAACAATCAGTCTTTTAAGTTATTCTGATATTGTTTCATTGTTTTACATCAGTACAAGGATACCTTTTGTTTAGTTATTCACAAGTTACTATCAGGTTGATTTAATTTAGTAATTTAACCCTTTATGTACTGTTACTGGGTACAAACCTTCTCTCGAATGAAGGTATTTTGGGTGCAAGTTAGGTTTTTTGAAATCATGTGGGTTTTCTACTGGTTTTTCTACATATATTCAACATGATTCACACTAAAATATCAGATGCGAGAAAATTAGGTTTACACTCGTTTATATTTTTTGTTTATGTATATTTTAATTTTTTGAGCGGAACCCTAATAATAAAAAATGAAAAGAAAAAAAATGTAGCCTAAGTTACTCCTTATAACATCAACTACCTGTCAGTGAAAGTCCTGTCAAAATCGGCCCAGCCGTTTCGGAGATTAGCCGGAACAAACAGACAGACAGATAAAAAAAAATGTGTTTATCTTATAAATACCGTATATAATTTCATATGCATTTAGTGAAAAACTGTTATTTTGGCATTATAAACAGACACTTCAATTTTATTTATCTGTATAGATAACATATGAGATTATTACACAAAAATCACAGAGGTGTTAAACCTGGGATTTGAACCTGCGCTTTATCACTCACGTTACCAATGGGCTTTTTAGCTAGATATAGCTTGAACTTTAACTATTCGTATAATATACGAGTAGCTTTACATTTGATACCCCTTAATACAAAGCGAGGGTTATATATGCCCCCCCAACGTGCCGGCAATACAGCCGGGCGCGAAACCAAGAAACGCACAGGGATTTGGCCCGCTTCGGTGGGCGGTGGGAGGCGGCCCTCTTCGGAGGGCGGTGTGCTATGCGGGTTGCTCCTGGTATACTTCTCTGATAGCAGAGTGGACCTTGGAGTAACCCCGTTGTTGTGGTCTGCTTCGGTAGACCTGCCGTCGGGGCGTCGTAGTTGAATGCGTAAGCGATCCTGCGACGCCCCATTAAGACGGGGGAAGGTTTTGTTGGGTTTTAGTGGGTAGTACTGGGTTTGCCGGTGAGTCCAACACTTGGTGCGTAAATGCATTTCCCAACGTTAAAAAATAAAGCGAGGGTCATATATGAATTAATTTGAAATGCACAAGCGTGAAAAACTGTTGACAACATCTAATCATTCATAAAGTAAAAGAGATAAATGACTTATATTTACTATATAATCCATATTATTACTTTAATTATGCGTACTGTTTATTATTTATTCGAGAAAGTAGTTTGGTGGCTGCTTTTAAAGTTCATGGGATTTCTTTTGTTTCCTTGATTGGCCGAATTTGACCTTGCTTCATGGGCGAGGTTGGACTGCAGGAAAAAGCTATATTAAGCTATATAAACACCTATTAAAATTTTCACAATACATAGTTTTATCGCCTTACGTTTTTATTTACTCTGCATATTATAATACTAGCATTGCCCGCGGCTCCGCCAGCGTTCATATGACCAAAAATCAAATTCTTAGGTTTTACATATTAGTAGGTATGTATACTCTTACATTGCAGTTTTTGCATTTTTCTCAGAAATGAGATTTTTCCCACGGTAAAAAGTATCCTATATGTTGACCCGGATAACCAGCTATCATCATACCAAATTTCATCAAAATCCCTCCAGTGGTTTTTCCGTGATGCGGTAACAGACAGACAGACAGACAGACAGACAGACAGAGACAAAAATTCTAAAAACTATAGATTCAGCCTGTGTATCGATAATAATGTTTATTTCAATAAGATTTTCCAAAAAATATTTAATGTACAGATTCGGCTTACTTACAATTTTATTATATGTACAGATAAATTAGTATTCTTAAGTTATTTTTCCTATTATAGTCTATGTCTAAAAGATTATACCATTTTTTTATTTGTTGTGGACATCTTGTGCATTTATTTATAAAGCTGGCTATCCACGTTAAGATACATATCTGCACAATCTAACTCTCTGTAACAGTAAGTCTAAACAAATAAATTAAATATTAAAATATTCTATTTTATTATTATTTGGTTTATGGTACTTTACTTTAGAAAAAAATTGACAACGTCAAAACAAAATTTATTGTGTGTCCAAAATTTATTTCAAAATATATAAAAAAATTACATTAAACCTTTGAATAATATTATAAAAAATATTTCAGAAGAAAACATTATCGTATGTGCATATTATAAGACGTCCGCGATAAACAATAGCATTTCCAAGGAGGTTTGATGTCAGGCAGGCGGCCGGTCGTGAAACTTTTGCCAAATCCTATCAGCAGTACGGAAGATGTACTGCGCCGACCTCAAGTAATTGGGAAATGGGCAGGGAGATGATGATGGTTTATAGAATTTCCAGGTGTTAGAAAATTCTGTTTAGTACCCACCTTCGAAGCATACTAGTAAACTATAAATTTTAGTACTGCCACCAGAAGGTCTATAAAGTTAATTAGTAATGTTCATGTTTCGTTGTTGATCAGCCTCCAGCATTCGCGTTGTCCGGTTGTGGGAGCCCGCTAGTCACGACCTGTTCCAAGTGTCCGTTCCTGGCTATTTTTATATGGTTAAACTGCACAGGAAGTTTTCCTGACATTTTCATAATGTGTGTAGCAATCACTTACACAGTTTGTTTCATTGACGACACGTTTGGCTCAGTTTGTAGTGACCCTACTTTCTGTGCCAGCGGTCGCGGATTCGAGTCCCGCTGGGGGCATTCGTTTGTGTGATGAGCATGAATGTTTGTACTTCAGTCATGGGTGTTTATGTTTATAATATGTATGTATTTAAAGTTATATATGTGTTGTATATCAACTATCTGGTATCCATATCATTCAACTGTTCACTCGGAATCACCTGAAAAAATTTACTGAACAGGTTTAATACTTTCTTAGATTTGCGCGCATATTTGACATTTTAAACAGAACTGTGTTTTCGGATTTTTTCGCTGTTTTTTTTTTCTTTTTTTTATTCACGATGTTTCGAATGCTTTTTACACAAGTCACAAAAGAAACTAAGGGCTTTTATGTCTAAAAAGTCACAGATATTTACAGACGGTGTCTACCTATAAAATTATACAATAATTTTAAAGAAAAAGTATTTAACAATACTTTATTAATTTTGATTTTTAACATTTTTTAATAATCTAATTAGGATGTTTTTGTACAACCTCATAATATTTAGTTCAGGTGGTACAGTGTATAGACGCCTTAAAACTTGTACCTGCTGTCGTTAGTTATAATATTAAAATTTGTCGTAAAACTAAACTAATCCGAGTAAACATGCAAAATATCAGTAGATATTAATAAACTTTACGATCGCATGTGATTACACCAAACTAGCACCACTGCAAAAAGTCATCTAGAACCCAGTTCAACAATGTTGCGCTAATGAGATACATGGGTGCTGCTGGGGTTCAATAAATTAAATGTGTATCGTCCGGTTATATCTAATTGTGGCGACTTAGATATGAAATATAATTGTGACACTGTTGTTAACTGCCTCGGTGGTGTAGTGGCTAGCATGTACGGCTGCACACCCGGAGGTCCTGGGTTCGAGTCCCGGGTCGGGCCAAGTTCAGTTATTGAGTCTTTCTGTATATTAAGCCTCAGAAACAGCCCGGAGTTGGGAAGTTGGCGGTGTTTCACCCCCGTGCCTCGGAGAGCACGTAAAGCTGTCGGTCCTGTGCGTTACTCTCACCGGTCGTGTTGAGCAGTCGTCCCACCGGAGTACGAGAGTTACAGGAATAAAGAGTGCACTTGTGTCTGCGCGTACACTTGTGCACTATAATATCTCCTGCGCAGTTGGCTAGTCTCAATGAGATTGGTCGCCGTGGCCGGAATCGGTCAGGACATCATAATTGTGACATAATATTCCATCCTTTCTGCTTTCATTCATGGACACTTAACACAATTGAGAGGAATGCAACGATGCTACCTAATATATTGAAATGATACCTAGTAATATATCCATGAAGCCGTTTTTACAGTTACCATGTCAAAGAAACGTATATAGGAACAAAGTTTCGCTATCCTCATTTTGGATCTGTCGAGTAAAAAATGAGAAAGCGTAGTAAATTATACGAGTAGATATATAGTCAAAGTAATGTTACGCAAAAAAAAACGCGTCTTCTCCATTCTACGTGACAGTGGCGAAACAATCTGTGCTTAACTGGCACGCCTTGAAGGCATTTACAAGAAAATTGAATTGAATTAAGAAAATTAAATTCAATAATTATATTTTTAGTTACCCCAGTTTTGGTGTACCTAGTCAACAAATCAATAACAATTTAACACTTACAGGTAAATTTCTAAGAAATTAATTAAAATTCTAAGAAATCTATTGTTAACTGACACGCCGGCGTATCCGCGGTCGTGGAGGGATTAAAATTGTTACAAAGGAGAAAGCAAGTGTATTTTATTTTCAAACTGCATTTTCAAGTACCCTCCATGAGATGCAAGAAGTTTAGATATGAATCGGTATAATCATAAATACATAGTTACCTTTATCTTTAGCTACGTTAAATTTAATGTTTCTAATCATATCATCTTGGCTATTCCATTGCTACTATCATATTGCGCCTTTGGGGTAAATTCTATACAATGGTCTGCGTGCTTCAAAACTCTGATTTGTTATTTTGTGTTATCTAAAAATATTAATCTTTTAAAATATCTAATGTTATTAATTTTTATAGCCTTTTTTTTCATTTGCACTTTGTTTTAGGAAAAAATATAATCAGACTAATGAGGATCTGACTGAAGGTGTTTAGACATAATTTATTGAGTGACAGTACTAAAAAAAACGACTTAAAAAGCACTATTCGGTCGAGTTTTTTCTTATTTTTTTTTCATTTGTAGTGCAGATATAGTAGTAGCAAAGTAAGAAGAAAGTATTTTTGAAAATTCAGTAGGTGAAAAATCACATTATTTTCTACACTTAGGGATATTTTTTTCAAATTTAAATGGGACCAACTTTGAGGTATACCATAGCCAATAAAAAAAAATTGGAATCGGACTACACTGTCAAAAGTTATGCGTGGTCAAACATAGAAAAAAAATAAAAAAATATACGTGTCGAATTGAGAACCCCCTCCTTTCTTTCTGTCGGTTACAAAATATCTATCCACAATATTAATTTTTGTCGACAGTTAAGCTGAGTTTTTATATCAAAGTATTTCTTAAAAATATTTTAAGACAATTTTATTAATTAAATAATAACCTCCTGTTTTTGAAGTCGGTTAAAAAGCTATATCACAGCTTTATATATCCAAAAAGATATGCGAAAGTTTGTATGTGTGTGTATTTTTGTTCTTTCTTCACGCCGAAGCGACGACACAGTCAGAATGACCTAGAATATCACAAAGCTAAACTACCCAGGGACGCGCCCTAGCGAAGCTATAGTAAGTTTTTAGTATGTTAATTAATTATGAACACTTGCTGTGGTTGAGAAACAAACCCACATAATACAGAACAGAACAGTCTTAAACTTCTAACCAGACAATATAATAATGCTAGTGACTCACCCTCGTTTCGCTCGGGTTCGTCCCTAGCTTACTTCCTTATACAAACTTTCATCCCCATTTTCACCCCCTTAAGGAATGATTTCGGGAATAAAAAGTATCCTATATTCTTCCCAGGGTATCAAACTATGTGCTTACCAAATTTCATCTAAATCGGTTCAGTAGATCCAGAGATTATCACTTACAACGTCACAAACTCACAAACTTTACCTCTTTATAATATTAGTATAGATATCATTTTACTATAAAACAAGTAAAACTTGAAAGTTCCTAATTTAAATACAACCGTTTCATAACCATATTATCTTTATACGAAATCTAAATAGATTGTAAAGTTCAAGCTAACTGCCTTCTCCACCTGTAGCGGTAGCATCATAACGAGCTACGTTAGTCGACCAAAAAATTGTCTTGTTAAACTCACACATAACATATTTCATATCTAGTGATAAAGCTAACTTTTAACCGACTTCAAACATAGGAGGTTCAGTTTTATGTTTTTTTTGGGCATAAGAACATGTAATCTTATTTTTATTTAATATCTATCTGTTGGAATATTTAAAGGAACTCACACTTCAATCGTTTAGAGATTGCCTTGACCTCATCGATCATCGTGCTGATCTGTTCCATGGTCTCAGCTATGATTCATTCAGGTTAAAGACACTCTAAAGATCTCTTTTCTAGAGGCAGTTATTTACAAAGAATATAAAAATACTTCACCAAAACACCGAACTCCCGATCTTCAGCTAAATACCCTGCAACTGTACCAAAACACGATGTATACACGTTATCAATAATACATTTTTGTGAGCAATTATTTTTTTGTGTGAATTAATTTAAATATTTAATTATACTATAATCTTCATTTACATACTTCCAAAACATTTCCTTTTGTAATAAAAATCAATTAAATAAACACTCGAGGGCTCACATTTAGTATAATTCATGGGAGGGTCTCGATTTTTTATTAGATTTAACTGTTCTTTAATTACGCTCTTTACCAAATTTCCTAGTCTAAACAGTAAAGTGCACGCATCGTTTACTGTCCGTCTATTGAAAATAATTAACTGACTCTTATAATTAACATACATGATGCAACTCACAAATCTTTAGTATGTTGAAATTGTTTTTTTTTGTAAAGATTAAGGCAATGCTGTGGTAGGGCAGTGGTATTCCACTGGTAACGCGCTCACTTGGAAAACCGAGTGAAGTGGGTTCAAATCCGGGTCTCGCACCTCTGATATTTTCAAAAGCGAATCATTTCCAACATGATTACCACTTGTCTTACGGTGAAAGAAAACATCGTGAGAAGGAATCCTGCATGTCTGAGGGTACTTAGCAAGTTTTCGAAAGACATATGCAGTTCGCCAACCCGCACTTGGCCAGCGTGGTGGACTATGGCCTGATCCCTCTCGTATTGAAGGTAGGCCCGTGCCCAGCAGTGGGGCGTTAAAAAGGGCAAAATATTTTATTACCTTAAAAACTTAAATTTTAATACACTTATAAAATTGCATAGTTAGTTATCAATAATAAAATAATTATAATAAATCACATGTTCATTTGCTTTTAAAGCTTTATGTGCAAGGCAAAGTAATAAAAGACCAGCTGTTTGGCCGCAGCTCCATTCATGTGTTTTCTCGATATAAAGTTCTATCTAGTCTAACAAAACGCCTAGTATAGCCATACTTTTCTTGTTAAAATTATAAGAATTGGTTCAGACTTCCTGACACTTTTAGCTATAGATAAACAAATTGTTTCAATAATTATCTAAGATGACAAATTGTACTATTATAAAACTTGTGAAGACATAGTTGTTGTGAAGAAGAAAAAATGAAAAAATTAACTTCGACCCTGCCAGGATTCGAACCTGGAATCTTCTGATCCGTAGTCAGACGCGTTATCCGTTGCGCCACAGGGCCATTCGAGAGGTACTAAATAAATGCAAATATTTGTAACACATTGACATTTTCTCTATTTTAAACTACATTAAAAAAGGAAGTCATTAAAGAAAAATTAGACCGGTATTTTTTAATTATTTATTTTATATGTAAACTCATTACTTTAAGATAGCGAGCGCCGATTTATGTAACATTTTCTGTTTGATTTGTATTATTTAAATATTTATGTTTGGAGAACGATTGGAATGTAGTAGTAATCAAATCTATGGTTTTTATAATTTATTCTGTCTGTCCGTTCGTACGATAGAATTTCAATGGGGCCTTATTATTTTTAATTAAAAAAACATAATTTAAAACAATATTTAGTCCGACATTTATTATTCATGTATAAAAGACATGTAGGTATTAAGTATTTTTAATACTAATAAATTTTAACCGACTTCCAAAAAGAAGGAGGTTCTCAATTCGTCGGAATCTTTTTTTTATGGATCTTCACCGATTACTCGAAGACGCTTGACCCGATTTGGAATTTTATTTTGTTTCAAAGAGTATACTTCCCAGGTGGTCCCAAATAAATTTTATCGAAATCGGTCGATTCATATCTTAAAATATGTATTGTAGGCTGGCACTGACTTCGAAAATATCTGATTAGGTATCTATTCTAAATAAAAACCACCGTTTAGTTATTTTTTACATTTTAGTGCCTGGAAGTCGTTTTTTTTTAATTAATAAAATATTATTTTCTTAAAAATAATAGAAATAGTACTTAATTATAAATACTAATTATTATTATAAAAATAATGGTCAAAAATAAAAAATACAGCAAGGCGTTATTTCAATTCTATAAGTTTTTTTTTAGCGCCAGTAAACAAAACAGAAATGCAAATGTGAACAAAGTTACAAAACGCACTTGTACAGGAAAGATATACATATCTCGTATCGAATATAAATATCTCTATACTTAGACATACCGGAAATCTTTGACCTGTGAATCGTAACACTATCACTTAATTGCGCCCAAACACGTTACAGCGTTCAAATAGTCATCATTCCATACTAAGAACCCAATTAGACCCGAAAACGTACATCCAATGTAATTTTACCAGTAACGACAAATCAACTGTGTTTACCCTGCGGAACATCAATAGACAACAGGTTCAAATATGAGTAAAATGTCAGTGAATATCTCCAAGCCAATCTATTCAGCGCGCCTAGCGTGACCGCTACCTAGCATAGGTGACAGCTATAAGCTCTCAAAATACGGCCCGCTTGTGTTATTAGAAAAAAAAATTGTTTATATATCCTGTTTTGTACATAAAAAATTAAATATAATACATTAAAGAAATTAAAGGCAAAATTGTTTGTTTCTAATTTTAATTGTTTTTTTTAAATGATAGGAAGTATAATAAACTTAATTTTATAAAGTTTCTGCAATCACTTTCTACTAATACTACTAGTTCTGCTAAAAAGAGCTGAACTCAACGGTTGCTCTTTGAAAAACCGAGTTACAAGTGGTTTTTATTATTTATTTTCGAATCAAATCAAAATATAATTTATTCAAATAGACTTTTACAAGCACTTTTGCATCTTTTTGATCGTCAGTTCTACATTTTAAATTTAAATTAAATGTCAGTGTAGTCAGTCCGTGAGGAATTTACCACCAGCTAGGAAGGCAGTTTTGTTCGTCTTTATATGCTTCTTCAGTAATGAGCTTTCTATATCACGAAATATGGAACTACTTAAACATACGAGTATGTGTAAAAGGCTTTAAATATCCCGGCTATCCGGGCGGGTTACTTTGTATTTTACTTTTTTACAATTCTGCTAACTGTATTCTGTCAAAAATTAAATATTACTGAGGATGTCTGGCTGATATAAATTATTTTAATGGTTTTTTTAACAATTTTCTTTTTAACCTATTAACTCGTAAGGCAAAAGGCTCGAGGCCTTTCTGTATTCGTAGCAAACTGTCGCTGAAGCCGTAACTGTAGGGATAGATAAATATTTATATATCGGAGAGAATCTAACAAGTTTTTGGAAGACATGTGAAGTCTGCCAAATGCCAACCCGCACTTGGCCAGCGTGTGGACTATGGCCTGATCCCCCTCGTATTGAAGGGAGGCCCGTGCCCAGCCCAGTGGGACCTTAAAAAAGGCTGAATAGAAAAGATTAGATAGATTTGTAAGAGAAAGAGTGGAGAAGATCAATAGATATATTCAGCTGTGACCGAAATTGGAAAGCCCTGTCACTGAGGAACTGTGAGAACCGTCCAATTACCGATGGCCCTAATTTAATTATAAACGTTACACTTTCACGTGCTCGGGGATCATCCACTAATAATATTTGAAGGGAAAAAGTTTAATTATTAATATATTCACCTTGTATTTTTGATGCTAAAGCCTTTTCATAAAGCATAACTAATTCTGTCAAACATAATCAAACGACCCTTTTATTTTATTCGGTTCACATGAATTATACGAGTATGTATAGATTACAATGTCTTCAAACGATTATCAAACGCGTAGAAACGGATGGACTGACTTAATCATGTACGATGTACATATAGATATACATTACATATATACATATTTCTAATTTGAATAAATTCAATTACCTATACATTTTTTCAATGTAGTCAGTTTGTTATAGAGTGAAAAACAATACGGATAACGGTTTTTGTAGTTGTTCGCGTGGTTCTGATAATTGCTCCTCCCAAAGAAAGATGTTAGATCGCCTATAAGCTTTCATCAATGGACTGTTAAGTGCAGAGACATTTTCAAACTGAGTGTTAGTTTCTTTTAGAGTTATATTTGAGCGTTTAAATATGTAAAGTTTAAACAAACAGACGCAAGTTTTTAAGCTTTATATATTAAGTTTAAAAAGTTCCTTAGTACATTTCTACGGTAAAGATCTTAATATAATATAGTGATTAAAAGTAGGCTATATCACTCTTCTAAATTATCTCATTCTTTCTAGTATATCGATGCTATATACAGACATATGTAGACATATGTAGTAGATCAGAATGTATATACATTTATACTCGTATTTATGTTTCTTCTTTGTAGTCGAATGTTAAATCAGATTTGTTAAACATAATATTTAAATAAAATGTAAAAGAATATTGTACTAGACCTAGTTTCCTTGAATGTCGTAGGCGGTCTAATGCTAGTTTTTCGCAGTCATACTCTGAAATAACTTGTTTGGCCAAGGCAAGGCGAAAAACGCGCAATAAATACATTGAAAGTAATTTGTTTTGACGTAACTGACCTACAAAGAGACGTAAACTATCGCGGTGAAGATTGTTGTATTGATTTGTTGTTGTTGCCTGATATTTGTTTTACAAGTATCCTATGTATCTTTGGTAACAAGTAAACCGATGACATAATATGTACGCAGTACAAATATCGCGATAAATCATGCTTATTTTACGACTTGCTATAATAATAAGGATTTAAGCTACGTTGCTTTTTTAACCGACTTCCAAAAAGGAGGTTCTCAATTCTTCGGAATCTTTTTTTTATGCATGTTTACCGATTACTCGAAGACGCCTGAACCGATTTGGATTTTTTTTGTTTCAAAGAGTATATATACTTCTCAGGTAGTCCCATTTAAATTTTATCGGAATCGTTCGAGCGCTTTTTTAAAAAATCAACAATAAATTATTTTTTTAAATAAATTACTTAATCGAATATGTTATTAAAAAAAATTCTTGTTACTAATTACCTGCTTATTATGTCTAAACTAAAAATGAAAAAATAACTAAACGGGGGTTTTTATTTAGAATAGATACCTAATCAGATGTTTTCGAAGTCGGTGCCAACTTTTAGTATATGAATATCTAATAGGTAAATATGTATTTTACGTATCGAAATATATTGCATTTGCTTTGCATCGGCTACTTTTACTTATGTATGTACAAAATATTTATAAATCAGTAATTTTCTACATTTGTATCAATCGTAGTTTAAAAATAAATATTATAGCCTGACTGTAATGAGTTTATTTTTCCGTCTAACCTCTATCGTATTTTTAATTCTACGAGTACCTATGTGGATTGTACCAAAATTGAATTTAATTTCTCAAACGTACGAGTGTGTTGATGCATATTATATGTTGTATATATTAAAAAAAAACTAACCGTTTCCAAAAATTTTAAACAAAAAAAATCGTTTGAGAAACATAAGAGAAAAAGTTACCAAACTCTTTACTGAATGAAATTCTTTTTGAATATATTAATTACAATGCTTCGTAACACTCGCTTTAATTAACCACTGACAGACCACTGCTATCTTTTTGATATACTCGTAGTACGCATATTGAAGCAAAAAAGGTGTTTTTCATCAAGTTTTAATAATTAATTTATACTTTGTAAGTATTTCCTTTGTGATACGCATTTATTAGACGTACTCGTATATTATTCGTCTGTTACTTTCCTTTATGCTTTTGGTTTATGGCTTTTTGGATATTATTTATTTATTAATTGAACAAAACAACACAAATATAAATCATTCGTCCGATCATCACATACTACGTACCTATTTAAACATACACTTCGTACTTATTTAAGTTTAAGAAGAATACAGAAGGCTCCAAAAGCTCTTAATTTTGCCTCTGTCTGTACAAGTTATTGTTTGTATTGCGTATATCATCAAGATACGACCCTCACATTCTAGTAAAATATACGCATTACGCAGTATACGTTTTTTTACTAGTTTTTGTGCGCAAAAAGAAACTTATGTTAAAAGAAAGAGAAAGCTTTTCAGAATCGTTCGAATGCTTTATGAAAATTTTCGCGCGTATGTGCGAGTATGAATATTCTCGTTCCGTTCAAACAGCTGGACGGACTTGAAAGAAATTTAGTACAAAGCGAGAATAGGTAGTAGTAATATAACTTACTGTCATAGTTGTAAGTAATATGTAGGTACTAATTGTAATATTATAATTGCTAAATCGAATCCGCTTGTAGGTACTGTGGAAGGGTGATAACACAAACGTCTAGTTACTAAGAATTTATGTGTTTTCACTATGAAAGCTCTGGAATGATGAGTTTGTTAAGTTTCAGTTGGAAATATAAATTAAAATGTGAGGAGTAACCGGCTGTTAGTAGTCAAGTGCTCGCCGGCCGCCAGAACGCTCTCGTGACGCTTGGCACGAGAATCGCTGGACCGAATTTACTGAAAATTTACATGAAATTTTTATTTTTCTTCACAGTACAAAAATTTTGTATGTACATATATTTTTAAATTATCTCTACGTATTAATAACTAACAAAATTTTTCGAATTGGTTTAAGTATACCATATATGTAACTATTTTTTTTAATAACCATATCAAGATTTATCCTGCATAAGCATGTCCATAAAGAAAAAACACACTTCGCTGTGTTTTTACGACGACATAGCGTAAGACGTGGCTGTTGCCTGATTTCACCAACGTCACCTAAGTTTAAGGGATCCCCTAAGCATGGTTAAGGGGCTGTTAGAGGACAGTTTCTGTTTCATCGACAGTTAAGGGTCACCTAAATATTAAAAGGCCCCCTAAATTTTGGTGCTCGAAATATGGGCTTAAAGACGATCGTAAAACGAAATTTAATTTAGGGGCTAGTTTAGGGGATTTTTAAGCTAGGGATCCCATACGTAGGTGATAGCTTATGGGTTGTTTGTGAAATCGGGCATGTTTTCTCTGGTTTTCGTGAAAGAAGAAAAAAAATTTATCTATAAATATATACACTTAGGTACCTAGCCTTATTTTGTCTAGGTGTTTCGCATTTGTACATACAATTTATAAGTTATTTCAAAATACTTCATATTCTTACTGAAGGCATTGATTAAACTTCTTTGTTTCTGAATGAAAACGTACCTTTGTTAGAATAAAAAAGAATAGTGTATTTTTTTTTATTATACCGAATCTTATTGAATGTAACGCCTCTGGTCTTTCACAAACTGTACAATATACAGTCCATTAAAAAAATATCCTACAAAAATGGTCAAGTACGAGTTGGAGTCAGGATTGCATATTGCTTTTGAAACTCTTAGCGCGAATTTAACTCACTCTTTTCCATATATAAATCTGAGAACTTAACTTATACTATTCTTTGAAAATTCCAACTGGCTACCTTTTACGGTTCTAACACAATAATATATAGGACCGGACGAATTATTGATTAAACTTACTAACAGCGTAACATCGAAAAGTATACATTTTTCAAATAACTACCACAAAATAACATAAAGTATTAAAAAAAATATTCTTCACCTACATATAATTCTCTTATCGAGCCTATTTGAAAGTACTAAGTGGCAATAATTTTTATATAAACCAATATTCTCAGATACAGGCGCCTAATAAATCGTATAATTCACCTTTTATTGTAGACACTAAGTGCTCAAACTTCTAGGAGAACGCCTTCATTATAATTTATACATGAACAAATCGTTAGAAACTATTTTATAATATGAAAAGTGCCGGATTAAATACCCATTCACACTAACATCGTCTGGAAACTAGACTACATACACTAGCAGATAAAACTGCCAACATATATATGTATGTATTTTATTTAAAAAGATCAAAATTTATTGTATTCTAATCATTAAAATAAGTGCCAACCTTTCAATTGTTTGGCGTACCTGAAATAGATTTTTGACAAAACTATCAAGCAATCAAAAAATAGTTTATTGATATTAGCCTTAGATTTTCTATCTTTCAATTTTTTTATTAGTACTCGAGAATAGCGAAGACGAAGGTGGAGTAGCTATGCAATATTCTAGTACTACTTCGTATAACTAACTTTGCAAATATGGTACTAAAAAGCCATTTCAATTCAATATTAAATGAAAAATAATAGTACGCAATTCTTTCACGTATAATATCGTAATTTATTTTCACCAAAATTTCGACAGAGCTCGTCTATTGTAGTCACGTTGACTTCAAAACGCTCACTAAACGGAAATCGCCTTAGACAATGATAGCATTTGTAATATGTATATTGTATGTGTAACACACGTTTTTTTGCGTCCATTTTTAAGCTATAGATGTAACGGAGCTTCCATTTATACAGTTATTATTACATATACAAATAATATTTTAAATATAGACATAGAAGCGCAAAGAATCACTATTTAAAATCTTTCATATTGATTCTTAGTAGTGTTTATATATGTATATACTAGCGACTCACCCTCATGGAATACATGGTATATACAAAATCAATCATTATTATCAATAATATTTTTTAGGTATTTACGATCATAATTTGACTTTATAGTAGTGAATTTAACCTTTAATGCCACTCACACTTGGCCAGTATGTATTACTTGTTCTTAGTTTGGTGAGTAACTAATTTTAGATTTGTTTGTAATAACGTGTTCTCTAAACAATGAAAACAAAAAGAAACCTAAAAATACTTTTCTTTAGGTTGAGCACGTGTCGTAGTCTCCATTATTTTTTTTCTTTTTTAAGATTTCATTGGGTTTCCGCCATTATGAAATTCTGTTGAAATTTTAACCGGTGACCTAACGGCATTCAAAATACAGATATATGCAAACAGCGTTAACTTTATACGTATCTCTAACGTAATAAAATTAAAAAAAAATAACATTGAATAAAATGTTGTACACTTTTCTTGTCCGTCATTGCACTGACGGCCATCAATGTAAAATACGAACGTACAAATAGACGAGCTCAATTTTTGGCAACAAATCTGGGTCAATTTTTCAGCATTCAACAAGGAAATTAATAAGACTAATCGTGGCCTCTTTTTATTCTTATGTAATATAAATATTGAAGATGTGCGAATTCACTTGCTTTAATAATATTTCTTACAATCTAAAATACAAACAATAGTTAAAGTTTCATACTAGTTAGATGATTTGTATAGGGATGCATAGAAATGAATATATACAATATATGTACATTTGTCCCTCCCCATCACATTGAAGGGAGGCCCATGCCCAGCAGTGGAATACATGGACATTTTATTATGAGATATATGTAAATATTTTTCATTTTTCTAACAAATTTTCTTAACAAACTTAGGTATTAGAAATTATATACAACTTGTGTTTTAGTATACTTTATTTTACTGATGTAATGTAATAGTGGCAATCTTTTGGCCTAAATAGCTATGAATATCCATAATAAATATTAGCCCGGAAATGTGACACATTAGTAATACGAGAAGCAAAAATCTAACTCAGCTTCATCTGACAAACACTACATATGCCTAGATAACGCCCCCTTTTTTAGGGTATCGTGCACAACGGGTCCATATGGCTAACCTTCACTGTCCGTCCGTCCGTCTTACATTTAAAGGACTAATGAAAAGAAATAGATTTTATGTTATAATTTTTACAAAATATCCTAACATATAATAATACCAAAGATAAAAAAAGAGTCGAAAAAGAGAGAGAGAATTTTTATGTGAATTAATCGTAGTACATACCCTTGATAAAAATTCAGATATAAGGATAATGATATAGGTAATATATTTACTATTACATTAAATACTAGCGGCTCACCCTCGTTTCGCTCGTTGGGATACGAAAACAAACCTATCCCACGGGAACCGTACATTTTTCCGGGATAAAAATTCCATTTAGATACGTTCAGCCGTTCTGGCGTGAAAGATTAAAAAACATCCATACTAACAAACTTTCACATTTATTATATTAGTATGTATTTCATCACAGATACATAATTTAAAATAGTTAATAACCTTTTTGATTCTCGTCTTTGCTCATCTAAGAGAATATGCAGGTATAATATATAATATGTACAGTATGTATAATTTGTCTGTCTGCTTAAATTACAGACCCTGACATTGCACATGTTGGATTTAGGATTTTTGTTATTATATTTCCGTCTCCTGTCATATTAGCAAATTAAGAACAACAGTTTTTTAATCTAGTCATTAGCATTTTAATATGAATTTTTTCCACAAAATTTTTGTGTGTTACTCATAGAGATAAACGGACGAAAATGTTGTTATTTGCATTCTGTAGCTCCGATAAGCTAACCACCTATTATCATAATTTTTATTAAAATTTTCATCAACAATCGCGGCTCCACCTGATTTAAAATATCTACGTAATGCCTATTTTACTTTACAGTCAAAGCTCCAATTGGATAAATCATTCTCAAGATGTTATTACTTTCTCAGGATAAAAGTAGCCTTTGCCCATACGATAAAGAAAAACCCACTAAAATCAATTCGAAGAGTTCGTACAAACAAACTGTACAAACATTACATATATAAATTTTAATCTCAATATAGACTACCAATTGCGAAATCACAGATGGACATTTCAGTTTTATTTATGTACATAAGTATCCCCTTAGTTATGCTCGTGTATTTTATTTTTCCTTCTCTAAGGGTCGCGTGATGTTAGATAGACCTAACTAAAGAAATAAGCTACAAAATACAAAAACCTAAAGACTTTTTTAATCAAACCAGTACTTACTAACAGACGTAACTTACTACAGGATTAGCTCGTTCCTATATACAAACAAACAAATAAACGAACAAACAAACATAAAATAAAGTTTTGTTTTATCATTTATAGCTATGTATTAGTAGTATAAATATGTATGCGCAATACGGAACTAAACATGCCGTCCGCCTCGCAACCCAATAGATACACGTTATCGCGAATTTAAATTTATTCCGCGTTTCACTAGTTCAAGGGCAGACAACTGAAAATGTACGCGGCCGACGCTTTCGCTTATGAACTGTAGGCGGAGAGCTACGTCGTTGTATTAATATTGATATGCGATGCGCACATAATTCGCGCTTACTTTTCCTATCCGAAGGTGTATTTTTATAAATGTATATTGGTTCAAGGTTGATCATTATTTTATTATACTACTAGTTTATGCAGTCGGCTTTGTTTCTTCAGGACGTTGAAAATGGTTCTATATCCTTGAGCGGTGCCATGAACACTAATAAATGTTATTTAAAAAAAATGTGGGACACACGGACATACTCTCTATATAGGTTAGTATTTATCTTTAAAGTCTGCTGAGATGATACACCATGAAGAAATAATAAAAATACACTCACAAAGGCATTCTAATTTAGTGTTAACTGGTAATCTATACTAATATTATAAAAAGAGTTTGTTTGTTTGCTTGAACGCGCTAATCTCAGGAACTACTGATTTGAAAGAATACCGATTTGAAAAATTCTTTTTGCTTTAGATAGCATGTAATAGGTCTACCGGAAAGTACTGTCCGTTTCTATAACGACAATTTTCGACATGTAAATACATGTTTATTTGGCACAAGTTCGGCTCTAAATTTTAATCGCTTATTGTATACATACTAACGTAGCAAATGAAGTAAAATAAACTTGATTCGAATTAGTCTTAAGTGTGAAGCGAGAGTGTATCCTTGGCTACTGATAAAGTGCATTTACGCCACTGTATTTTACACAAATTTCAACAAGGAAGAAATGCTACAGAAGCATGTAGAAATTAATTGAAAGTATTCGGTGAAGGTACAGTTTCTAATAGAACATCAGAGATTGCAGAAAGGCTTAATTTAGGTCATCAAACCATTTCGAACCATATTTGGAAGATAGGATTGGTGTAAAAATATTCAAGATGGGAGTCACATGAATAAAGTCAGAAGAATTTGGATGATCGAGTCGTCATATGCACAATACACATCTCTGTCGGAACAAAATCGTGTCCTTCCTAAGCCGGATAATAACTGGAGATGAAAAGTGAATTACCTACGAAAACTTTGGAAGGAACAGGGAATATTGTGAACCCGGAAAACCTAGCCATTCCAACTCTAAACTAAATTTGACTTTGAATAAGAGAATGTTGTGTATATGGTAGGACATTCGAGGACCAATACATTATGAGCTTTTAAAACCGGACGAAAAGAGAAATACTGTCCACATCTGAATAATTTAAAGACAGCAGTCCAAGAAAAGAGGCCGGCGATGTTCAACAGGAAGGACATCATACTGCACAATGATAGTGCCAGACCACATGCTGCTTTGGGGACTCGGCAAAAAATTGCAGAACTAGGCTGGGAAATTCTGTCGCATCCATCGTATTCCTCGGACTTAGCACTCTCCGACTATCACTTGTTTTTGTCCTTACAAAATTTTTTGAAGGGTAAAAAATTCAAAAATAAAGAAGATATCAAACAAGCACTGCTTCAATTTTTCACATCAAAAGATGAATTTAAAAAAAAATGGAATATACAAATTGCCTTCACGCTGGCATAAAGTCATTAGTAATAATGGCAATTATATTTATTATTAAAGTTTAGTAATAGTAAGAAAAAAAAGTATTTTATTTTATTCAAAAAACGGGGAGAACTTTCCGGTAGACCAGATATATTGCGGAAGGCTATATGCTATATATCATATTATAGTATATAGCATATCTATTCCATACCAACCGTTAAAACGTACCTAGGGACGAACCCGAGCGTACCGAGGGTGAGTCGCTAGTAAAGAAATAATATTATTGTCCCACAAATTCCTTTTAATATAAATTCATTTGCTAACCCACTTAATTAATTGAGTTCATAAATTATTATTAGATTGAAACATGTCGTGACTAATTTTCTATGCTCTCAAAGTAATAAGTTTAATTAACTTATTAAATTTCAGCTCATATGGTATCTGGTCAACGATAATTGTTCATGTAAAAACCAATGGACGATAAAACTGTAGTATCAAATTACGTGACTGCTACGTAATGCTACAAAAAGTGCTATTGTATCGCCCCGGTTTTACTCGATCGTTTTTTTAAGTAATGTCAACTTTTCTGTACTAATATTATAAAGTTTGTGAGTTTGTGAGATTGTGAGTTTGTGACGTTATAGGCGGTAATCTCTGGATCTACCGAACCGATTTAGATGAAATTTGGTAAGAAGATAGTTTGAGACCCTGGGGAGGACATAGGATACTTTTTATCCCGGAAATCATCCCTTACGGAGTGAAAATAGGGATGAAAGTTTGTATGGGGAATAAACCTATAATAGCCTTAAAATAACCTTTTTATATGTTGGGACATTAACACACAGCGCCATCTACATCCAATGGTAGGATGAGGCTTGTGTTGTGTTATGGATACACTACACATATATAATTTTAAATACGTACATACGTATTATAAATATTAACACCCATGACTGGAGTATAAACATTCGTGCTCATGAATGCCCCCAGCAGGACTCGAACCCGTGACCGCTGGCACAGCAAGTAGGGTCACTACAAACTAAGCCAAACGTCTCGTCTTAACTTTCAGATCACATTTTAATTATTGTATTAACTTTGCCACCATAATCTTTAGGAGATATATTTTCTAAAATATAACAAAAATATGTATGTCATTTAGTCGTTTATATATTTTTCATACAATTATATCGTGTCTATTCAATATTTTAGAGGATTTTTTAAACCTTTTTTCTAGTCATGTTTAGATACACCCATAGACTACAACTAGGCCCCTTTGCCTATTTTTAAATGAAATGCGAAAATTTAGAACACTCATTTCTGTTTTTTTTTAAACTTCTATGATGGCCGTCCTCGAAAAAATCTTTTGAAATAAATGAATCGTTTGTGGTCCTCTGAAGCCCCTTTGAACCAGGGGGCCCTTGCGACCGCATTGTTTGATCGGCATAGCTACGCCACTGACTACTACGTACCAGACAAGATTTGAATAGGTTTATCTATACATATAAATAAAATTGAAGTGTTTATTTGTAATGTCAAAATAACAGCGTTTTACTAAATGCATATGAAATTATATACGGTACTTATAAGAAAAACACAAGTTTTTAATTTTTTGTCTGTCTGTCTGTTTGTTCCGGATAATCTCTGAAACGGCTGGACTAATTTTGACGGGACTTTCACTGGAATAACATAGGCTACTTTTATTTTAGAAAAAGAATTAAAACGTACTCAGGGACGAACCCGAGCGAAGCGAGGTTGATTCGCTGGTTTATACATAAAACAGTTGAAGACTCCTAAAGTAGGTATGTGCGTGGTACTGCCTTTAGGCCGCTTCGATTTTATTTTCATTTTTTTTACAACTTTTACTTTTAAGTTGATATTCTATAGCTTCTATAGATCTGTGATTCTTATAAGCGATTTAGTGTTCCGAATAATCAAACAAACAGATATTTTTTTTATTTTTCTAGATTTTCCTTTGTCATTTCATACATATGAGCTTAATTTGGGGTTGTGTTTTGAAACTTAATTTTATTTTGAAAGTAAAATTTATAAAAAGTTACACGATTTTGATTACGAAAGCTTAGTTGTATTCGCGGGGAGATAAAACACGTCACGTGCGCAACCTAGAATCGAACCTAGTCAAGTCTGAAATTATAATAGACCGAAGGCCTCATTGCGACATCCGGTCCTTTGATATATAAAAATACCTTATACATATACCATTCACTGCGCGTAGGGCATTTAAATTTATACATATGTGCGACGTTCCTTCTGAATTTTCTAGTCTAGTTCCTACATCTGGGTTTGCTTGAATTTGTAATAAAAAATTAGTAAAGATACTTTAAAGTGTGTTATAGATTTTTTCTTATATTAATGAAACTTCATTGATTAAGAATGACAAACTTGTAAACTTCCCTCGCCACTTTTGATTTTCAATTCTTTCAATACAAGTTTTCTCAAAATTAATTAAGCAACTTTTCCTATTGTGTTGTGTTATACAATAATGAAAGCCATACATTTGTTTGTATCTATTGTTAAATTAATTTACACATTATACATAGCATTTCTTATAATATATTTTTTATTACATTTAGGCAAAAAGCTTTTAATTCGTTCCTCAGTTTTATATCTACATATAAGTATAATAAAATTCTAACTGTGTCTAAGATAGATTAAATACATATTAGTTAGGTAATAAACTACAGATTAGTCTGTACATAAAATATTTTTTGGAAAATCTTATTAAAATAATCATTAATTATTTATTATCAATACATATGCCAAATCTATAGTTTTTAGAATTTTTGTTTGCCTGTCTGTTTGGAAACGTCTCACGAGAAAACCGCTATACAGATTTTGATGATATTTGGAATGATGACAGCTGGTTATCTGTTTTCTCATAAAGGACACTTTTTACTGCGGAAAATTATCTCATCTATACTAACCGTTAAAACGTACCTAGGGTTGAACCCGAGCGGAGCGAGAGTGAGGGGCTAATAGTATACATATATAATTTATATGCTTAGTAAGTATCTGTAAAATGCACAATAAAGACGTAACTAATTCTAACCTTCGCATTAGCATACGCCGCCCAATAAACATAGACATCTCTGATAGCTTGGAAAAAAAACCATATAAAATATTCTAATGTCGTTGCAAATTTTAAGGACAAGTCAACGTACTAGTAAGGTCAAACTACGATATGGCATGAATGGCAAACTATGTAAGATATCACTATCTCGACCATAAGCTACCAAATGCTAATGTTCAGATACTTTACTACAGTCACTATCGTATTAACGCAATATCATAAAGTTATAAAGAAAGCAACTCGACATGTAATGATTTGACGACACGTTTGGCTCAATTTATAGTGACCCTACTTGCCGTGCTAGCGGTCGCGGTTCGAGCCCCGCTGGGGAATTCATGTGTGTGATGGACATACAAGAATGTACTCCTATATGTGTAGTGTATCAACTATCTGGTATCCATAACACAATCCTCGTAGCTTATCATGGAACTAGATGGTGCCGTGTGGTAGTGTCCCAATATATTTATTTATTATTTATTTAATGTAATGTTTATATCGAAGGATTTATGGTTTCATGCTTTTCCTTTGATAATTTTTGTTTTCTTATGTTTGTATGTGTGTGTGTGTTTAAATACTTATAATTGTTAACTTTACATAAGATAAGATTTTTTTTATTATACGAGTAATACGAGCACAAGACTTAATAATTATATTATTAATTAACATCTTTTACGTACTCGCTAGCGACTAACGAACTTTTTTAAAAAACCTTGGTAAAGGCTCATGCGTTGTTGCCATGTCGGCTATCAAGCGGAAATTCTTGTACACGTATCAAAGGATACGTTGATTCGTTAATTGAGATAAGCACTCGAAATTGAATGAATCATACCAAGGTATGAATGAAATAGGCGCATAAATTATTTATAATGGCTAGGTCCTTCAAATATATTAAAGATATAAATTCTTTAGAACTAGTGAGTCGTCCTGGCTTTGCCCAGTCGTGAAATGGTAAGGGTGTTGAAGTTTTTGCCTTATTTAGTAAGATACCTTGCTAAAACGTATATACTCGTAGTATCGTCGTGGTTTATTCTAACCAGTTTGTGTATTTTTTCTCAGAAAGGAGATATTTTCCCGCGTTAAAAAGTATCCTATATGTTGACCCGGATAACCAGCTATTACCATACCAAATTTCATCAAAATCCCTACAGTAGCTTTTTTTGTGATGCGGTAACAGACAGACTGACAAAAATTCTAAAAACTATAGATTCGGCCTCTGTATCGATAATAATGTCTATTTCATTAAGATTTTTCAAAAAATATTTAATGTACAGACTTAGTTAGAATTTTATTATATTAACTACATATAATCGCCCTTTTCGCTTCTTTCTATTCAGTGTAATTCACCACACACACGTGATAGCGCCGTTATTTTATTCATTTTATTGTGTTCTATAATTTGATTTAAATAAAAATACGTGTAATTTAGGCCAAATTTATACGAAATAATAACCAGGTAGTGTATAAAAAATAAAAAATAATATGTTGGTCTCAGCTCGTGCTGTAGATAGACTTTCACGTTAAACCAACGGCGCTGTGCTCCAAAACAGCCCCCACGCCGTTATTATCTTATCTATCCCTTTTTTTTTTAAACAATACACCAGTGTCATTAAATTATTATTCATAATACGAGCTCAATTTGGTGTAAAAACTATAAAATCATAGGCACTTTAATTTTATTCATACCTAGATAAATAAAAAACTAAGTGTTAAGTATGGTAATTATACCTTATTTATTTTATTATTATTCTGTTATTTTTTGTTAATTATATTCTTACTACGATAATGACTTAATAATAATGATAATTAACATTGTTTATGCAAACATTATTATTTGTAATTGTGGATAAAATTTGAAGAGTAGATTAAAAAAACACAATCGTTTTTATAATAATATACATAATCACAAAAAAATAAGTTACAGACCACCATACTTGTACTTCATTGCTTAAAACTTATACCGCTTTCTGTACGCAAACATAGATCAGTTGTTACGATGCTACGTAATAGAAGGAAAAACATATTATGTTTAATTTTGTATATATAATAAGTAAGAATATATTATATTATTATTATTATAAATTTTAAAAATCACTTATTAAAAAACGTGTTTATAAATATTTAACTAATGTTATACCACATTACGATCAACTGACAGCTGTTAATACTTTCTAACTCTATTTCCGAAGAAGGAATGCTCACGGGCAAACTTCCAAAAACTATATGTACGTCTCGAATTGTTTCCAAACAGAATAAATGAGAGCACTTTATATGAAACGGTGGGATTCGGTTGTCGAAATTTGGGAAACAAATTCGGAAATCGAATCAGTAAATTATTTGCAGCCAGCGCTATGTGGACTGACGAGAAATAATCTCTATTTTCATGAATTTTGCAATCACTTAGAAGCACACATTTATAAATTATCATGAACTAGTGACTTACTTTCGCTTCGCTCGGGTTCGTCCCTAGTACGTTTTAACGGTTAGTATGAAATACAAATCTTTGAATTTCTCGGCTTTTCTGTACTATAATATACATGTATTATACATACAAACCTTCCTCTTGAATCACTCTATCTATTGCTGAAAACTGCATTAAAATCCGTTGAGTAGTTTAAAAGATCTAAGCGAACAGACAGCGGAAGCGACTTCGTTTTATACTATGTAAAAATTCTGTTTAAGACTATAAAATCTGAATATAATATAAGCTTTAACAAAATGCGTAGTTTCAGTCGTGTATTTGTGTTTAAAACACACGAAACCTCACCTTGAACGTTCCGACATTAATATCGTATTTATCACTATACACTAGTAAACCCATGAGTTACACTGTAATAGGACTTGTAACGAAATAATAATTAAGTAAATGGATAATTCACGTTAATCAATAAGCAAATCAGTCTCTCCCGTGACCATGATTGCTGTAAAGCATTCGAAACGTCGGGAACCAAAAATCAAAATAAATTCGCGAAAAAAATCCGAAAAGATAGTTTTATTTAAAACTGTAATAAAATCATTTAAATTCGCGGGATGGCTGAGTAGAATAGAGTGGACCAGTTTTAAGATACATCTACTGAAAAGTTAAGTATGTTAAACTAGCTCTGGCACAAAAATGCTTAATTATATCACCGCAAAAGTACAAAAATACAGTAATGTAGTTTCTTTTGAAATTTATATGAGACCCGTGAATCCCATTATTTAAAAATAAACACGTAAATCGGTTCGCAATGGACGTGGATATCGTAGAACATTTAAAAAAAGTCGAATTTATCGGTTAAAACACATTTTTTTCAATAAATCGTATACATAGAAAACAAAATGACCCTCTCGTTAAGTAATCTGCAAAGTAAATAATCATTGTTGCCCTACGCTAATTATATCGTGTTTGCAGTTTAATTTATACGGCTCGAATTCAATTTTCGATACAGAGCCTATTGAGGGACATTGGATTTTGTTGCTAATGATATGTAGGTATACAATTTTAATGCCACCATCGTCTGGTCTATGCTCGGTAGCGTGTTTACTACATAATAGTTACTCTTTCACTCGCAACTCTTGTGACGATAGATTTCTTGATGAAAAATTATTTCAACTTTGGCTAAGAACTTTGGCTAAAAACATTGGCTAAGTAATTAAAGCCTACCTATTAAATACATACCTAATCAAATATTTTCGAAATCGGTGCCAGCCCATACAAAGCAAAGCACACCGACTTCGAAAATATTTGATTAGGTATGTATAGTAAATGAAAACTACCAATCTGTTATTTTTTACTTTTTAGTGCTTTTGTTTGAAGTCGGTTTTTATTTTTTTGTTAAAATGTTTTTATTTGTAATAGTTTAAGACTAAACATATTCAATCAAAATCAATTAAACAATATTTGTCCTAGAATATAATCAACTATGGTTGTAGTAAGTCCGTCTTCAGTAATTAGAAGTTGCGTACTTTTGTCGTGACATGTCTGACTATTATCTTTTGCGGCATGTGAATGCTTATGCTAATATCGTGTCTTGTATATTTTTAAAATGTCTCTATTTGTTGAATAAAAAGTTGAAGCAAAGTTGAATGTTTGATTTCCAGTCGAAGAAATTATCTTAATTGGTTAACTAACTCAAGTCAATGCTGAACCTAGGTCTCCTCCAATGAGCACCACCATCCCGGTCCTGGGCAGCCCGCATCGATCTACTGCCCGCCACCTTTCTTAGTTCATCTGTCCATCGTGCTGCAGGGTGTCCTGCACTACGTTTGCCTAAACCCGGTGTCTACTCTAGCACGTTTTGGTTTCATCAGCCATCAGAACGTCTGGAGACATGACTGGCCCACTTCCACTTCAACGAACTAATTCTACGCGTGATGTCGGTTACTTTAGTAAACTACTTTAGCTGAATCTCGTTGATGGAGTGTCTAAGATTCTGATGATCCTGTGAATCCTGGGCTCCAAGCAGGACGAAAGAGTTATAATATAGATATTTCTGTCAAGAAATTCTCAATTTTCATGTTTATCTTGTCAATAAAATTGGACACTTCTATGTATACATATATATACTTGTACATGGGTACTGTCCTATATATATCTGCTCTCCAATATAGCTTTAATTGTATTATATAGCTATTTTTTTAAATAACCCATGGGTTCAGGCATAGCTATCTGATCATTACATTAACTACACTATATAAAACTATATTGATTATAGATATTGCTTACTTCATATAACATTTAAAGAAATGTTTTAAACCTATCCCATATTAAATTCAAAAGAAATGGGCGTACGATATAACGCGAATTGTAATGATGCGAGTGGTCGTCAATAAATTGTTGCGTCTTCCGCAATTACGAATCACGATTCTTTGTCGCAGCGGGTCACTGGGTCTGCGGATATTTTCGTCGTCTATACGTGCCATTATGTTCGAGCTTGTAACGAACTGTTCTAAATGGAGAGATACGAAATTTAGGAGATTTTTAATGGCTGGATAATATTATATTAATAGACTATTTTTTTGGATATTTTCGCGATTTTATCTATACAGATAAATAAAATAGAATTGTCTGTTTCTAATGTCAAAATAACAGGGTTTTACTAAATGTATATGAAATTATATATGGTACTTATTAAGAAAAACACTTTTTTTTTAATTTTTGTCTGTCTGTCTGTTTATTCCGGATAATTTCTGAAACAGCTGGACTGATTTTGACAGGACTTTCACTGAAAGATAGCCAATGTTATAAGGAGTAGCATAGGCTACCTTTCCCCCCCAACGTGCGTTCACCTTGTCGTGGTGGGGGGACTCAGTAGTGTACTCGCGAAGCCAAGAAACGCACAGGAAGGTGGCCCGCTTCGGTGGGCGGTGGGAGGCGGCCTTCTTCGGAGGGTGGTGTACCATGCGGGTTGCTCCTGGTACTTCTCTGATAGCAGAGTGGACCGTGGATTAACCCCATGGTTGTTGTGGTCTGCTTCGGCAGACCTGCCGTCGGGGTGTCGTAGTTGAATGCGTAAGCGATCCTGCGACGCCCCATTAAGACGGGGGAAGGTTTTGTTGGGTTTTAGTGGGTAGTACTGGCTTCGCCGGTGAGTCCCACACTTCGTGCGTAAATGCATTTCCCAACCCTAAAAAAAAAAAAAAAGCATAGGCTACCTTTATTTTAGAAAAAGAATTAGCGAAGCAAGGGTGAGTCGCTAGTTTTAAATATGCGCGTAAACCTAAGAAAGTATAAGAGTCAAGGAGTGTGTTTAAAGTAGTGAATTTACCGGTATGTTACTGCTTTCTAGCTTAAACTTAGATTATTAGTTCAATGGGTAAATATTTATATGAAACGAGATATTTATTCGAGTCTGGCTAAAATAAGAAGTGGCGTTTTCGCTCATCACCCAACATTTCCTCGATACACGTTAAGTGGAGAATAATAAACGTCTGTACTATCCTTATTCTGGTTGCTTTGCAAGTAAATAGTAATCTATTTATGCACTTGAGGCCTAAGGTGAATTTTACAGCAGAAAAATATCCTAACCAAACGCAAAAGTTTGAGACAAAATAATACAAAGGTAGTTTTGGATTTATGAAAGTTATGTTATGTTATATTCTTTATTCTGTGGCTTATGTGCGTGCCATTTGGGTTTATAAAAGTAGCTAGCAGAAACCGCGGCTTCGCTCGCGCTAAAACTATAAAAAAGCTCTAAAAAGGTAGATTTCACACAACTTTTCATTCCATATTTTACCCTCTTATTTAAAAAAATGCTTAAATACGTGTTTATTTAATTGTATTTGAAGAGCATTAATACCAAGCTATAAGTAATTCTGATCATAAATATTTTTGGGTTGTATTATAACGTGTTTTTCCGTGGGAATGAGATAATC
The DNA here is from genome assembly GCA_921882275.1 of Brenthis ino. NCBI lineage: Eukaryota > Metazoa > Arthropoda > Insecta > Lepidoptera > Nymphalidae > Brenthis > Brenthis ino. The sequence continues at coordinate 10,331,050 of OV170228.1, read as the reverse complement.
TCCCGCGTTAAAAAATAGCCAATGTCACTCTCCAGACATCCAGAATCTCCACACAAAAATCACGCTAATACGTCATTCCGTTTCGACGTGAAAAAAGGACAAACAAACAAAGAAACAAACAAACAAACAACAAACACACTTTTATATTTATAATATTAGTATGGATACCATACATCAAAAATGTCAAATATCTACTAAGTATCAATTATAGTTTTTAAAATAGTACAAGATCCGAAGAACCTAGATCCTCCCGAAGAATTAGCCAAGAAAGAAAATTCATATCAGATGGTCTTGGTGAGTGACACGTTCAATATATTTTTTAATTAAATGTATCCATTGCCATATTTTATTAGGCAAATAGGGATATATTATGTTTGACAAAGTAGGTACTTTCCGTCCTATAAGATTTTCTTGGATCTTATACTCTAAGTGGAAAATAAAATAAACAATTTTAATCTGTTCCATGAACTGTGTTCATATATTATTGTATCATAACTCATATTTAATGAGAAAAATAATAATAATTAGGTAAAATATATGAAACTTCATATACACGTCTACAATTTATGGAATATCTAATTAAAAGAATATTATTTAGGACACCGTCTAGTTTTTAGCTAAAAGGAAGGGTTATAATTTTACTTTTAGCAATCTATGTATAGATATGTTTGTACGTAAGTTGATGTGAGAGTTGTGCACTTCTAATGTTAGTTTAAGGTCGGTTTAACGTTTAGCTAATCGACCGCAAAACTAACTTTATTGTTACAAACTAAATTAAATTGACGACACATTTGGCTCAGTTTGTAGTGACTCTACTTGCTGTGCCAGAGGGTTGCGGGATCGAGTCCCGCTGGGGGCATTCATTTGTGTGATGAGCACTAATGTTTGTACTCCAGTCCTAAGTATATGTATGTGTAGTGTATCAACTATCTGGTATCCATAATACAGGCCTTGTAGCTTAGCATTGAATTAGATAGTGGTGTGTGTAAATGTCCCAATATATTTATTTGTTATTTTATTTATTTTCTTCTTATAAATATCTTCCCATAAATAGGAATACATCCATAACCATATAATATTAATCTATTTGTTCCCCGTAACATGAATATTTGCACATGCCTTGATATACATAAATAGCTAGTTCATTTAAGTTTTAACTTAACTAAGTAAACACAGAACGTCTCTTACGCAAATAGTCGAACTTGTAAAAATGATTAAAAAAAGTAATCAAGTGCAAGTCGACTCTCCTTAAAGGTCCTAATAACAAAACTAGTATAACAAATATGTGTACGGAACCCACAGTGCGCGAAACAGACTCGCACTTGTTTGATTTTTTGTTAATTTCGTTAATTAAAATTATAAAAGCGGACGTCATTTAATGTTATACATACATAGGTATGTGTTCGTCGAAGCCTTGTAAATAATAAAAACGTAATATACAACTTCCTCTGTGTTTTACCTTTATTAAAATTCAACTGAGACCCTATCCGTTTATTGCGATCTTTTCTACGTCTATCTATAATAGTCGTGCAAATATTTCTTGGACGAGCCCACGAGAAAATTCTCAAGGACTTCGAAGGAGAAAATTATATTTAATGCCCTATATATTAGTTTTTTTTTAACCATTAAAACCACTAGGCAATATTTTAATTGGTTAATTAAATTGTAAACCGACTTCAGAAAAAAGAGAGCATCGATTTCTCTCCGTATATTTTATCTTTTTTGTGTACTCCTTCATAGCCCTTTATGTTACGTCGATTATTTCTCTTCGTTCTAAGGTACAGTTTCAGTAACCTTAAAAAATATAGTAAGCCCTTTATTTAGTCCTTTAAAACAACTAATAATACTATTACACTATCTTTATATATATAATTCTTCTGTGAATGTGTATGTCACTGAACTTCTCTCAAACGACTGGACCGATTTTGATGAAATTTTTTGTGTGTGTTCAAGGGGATCTGGGAATGGTTTGGATTCACAATTTGAATAATAATTTTCATCAAAAAAAATATTTAAAAAAGTTTGAAATTTTCAAATTAAAGACGTGTAGACAGGACAACGTCTGTCGGGTCCGCTAGTAATATATATGATATTTTTAAAACTTTGAAAATATATTTAATGAGAAAGATAAACATAGCAATTTGTTACTACTAATAACACCCTGATTTATTAAGAGCTCACACGCATTGGGTTTTTATTATATATTTTTGTTATGAAAATAATATAGAGTATTATTTTTATTATTTTTCCTAACAAAAATATCACCCATAAACAAACAGACTAATATTATTTTTTTATATTAGTATATATATTTGCTAAGCTGACTTTCAGTATCCGCGGCATGCAGTTCATTTTCAAACAAGATTTGTTTGACTACATTTTCAAGTGGTGATGAGAAATTTATTAGACCTAATAAAAACCTAGACCTAGCTCAAACATACACTAAAGTTATATAAGACATCGGCAAGATTCCAATTTTATTTTCATCTACAATAAAAGATTGTGTGGATACTGATTGACTGACCATCCTTTATAGACGGACGCTTAGCTACAATACTATTCAATGTATATAGGTTTGTGAAATCGAAACCTGTAAAGAATAACATTTCAACTATGTACTGTAGTAATATAAATAAATAAATATGTTTGGACATTAACGCACTGCACCATCTAGTTCCATGGTGAGCTACGAGGCTTGCGTTATAGATACCATATAGTTGATACACTACACATATATAATTTTAAATACATAAATATTATTAATATAAACACCCATGACTGGAGTACAAACATTCGTGCTGATTACACAAATGAATGCCCCGAGCGGGACTCAAACCCGCGACCGCCAGCGCAGCAAGTACAATCTGAAGAAAATGTGTCGTCAAAGTAATATGGAGTTTGTACTTAAAATACGCGAGGAAATTGTATTCTATTGAAAATATATATAAATATAATAAAACTATAAATAAGAGTCTGTAGATTTTTTCTTAAGTACTACAATTTTGTTAAGTTTGTCGAAAAAAATTCAAAGAAAACAATAAGATTTAGAGAATGATGTTTGTGTGTTATGGACATTTGTAAAGATTTTGGTAAGAGATGAACTACTTATAATCAATTTTAAAGACTTAATTGATTTCGAAATTGATCATCTCATCTAAAGTTAGTACACTGTACCTACGCACAATTTTTTCCCTGTATCATTGCTCACTGACAAATATGTCAAATTATATGTAATTTTTTTTATTGTTATTAAATTATAATAAATACTTAATACCTTTTAATAAAAACGTATAACGAGGTTTTTTCTTGTAATTTATGTAAATATATATATATATATATATATATATATATATATATATATATATGTATATATATATATAAAAACGGTTTATGAGCGACGAAGATGTTGAGTAACATACACATTACACATACAAAAATATACATTTGTCTTTTGTATTAAATACCGCCCTTTACTAAAAATGGCCTAAACCCCAATCTGCATATTATAAATGTGATAGTAAAAAGTTAATATTTTGTCTACAGCTTGCGCTTTTTTAAAGTTCACTTTTAAACTTTCTAAAGGTAAACTGTATTTTGAAAACCTGTCGAAACATATTTTTGCACCAGTCTAGTTTTATTTTTGCTCTGTGATAAAAGTTTCTGCAAATCCGATTCGCGACGACCAATTATTTAATTATTTTTATCCAAAAGCTCTATTCACTGGTCGGCGAGCCTACGAAATTATTATTAGCGCAATCTCAAATAAAAGCTTCTAGATATAACGAGATAAAAAGTCATTTCTGTTCGCTCTCTGACCACTAAACATCCTCCACAAAATTGGACACAAAAAATCACGTTGATCACATGCTATGTGCTGCATAAAAGTGAACATACCAACACACATTTCTTAATTATAATATTATCAATAATTAATAAAATTCACAATCGATACCTAATACATATCGATATTTTACAGTACGGAAAGTTTGTAGCAACATTTAAAAATTTTAAGCTGTAAAAAGTTTAAAAGCTTTTGTATACATCTATACTTCACCCCACAATTGCCCCTATAAAACATTTTACACTCACAATCTTGATTTAAAATCCGAGCACGTCATCTCGTTTGTATGTAAACGTAATGGTTACAAAGTGGCCTTCGGCGTCAGGAGGCAAAGGTTCAATCGCGAAACAAATTAAAATATTAGTTGCGAACTAACCCACTAACCGCTTTACGGATAGCAACAAGCTATAGCAAACTAGTATGATATTACAAATCCTAGACACGAAGAATTTCCAAAACTATTGTGAAGCACCATTCTGGCTATTCATACATCTATACGTATAATATAACAGTAACTTATCGAAATCGATATGTGCGTTTCACTCAAAAAGTACTGAACCGATTTAACTAAATTTTGTGTAGCAATAACTTATTGCTCGGGACAACATTTAGGATACCTTTTGTTACAGGATAATCTTTCATTCCCAAGGGAAAACACAATATATAATATAGATAAAACTTTAAGACGTATACAAATATTTATTTAAAAAGACTTACATTAACTCATTTAGTAGTCAGATTCACTTCTACTGCACTGATGTTATCGGTACTGTATAAAATATATCATACGAGCAAACTCATTTGTTTCAAAGCAAAACACCGCTCAAGTTTAAATCAAGAAATTCTTAAAACTATAAATGCTCTACAAACTTGAAATTTGACAGGTCGATTTCTCTTAAGGAGTAGGTATCCTCTAAAAAACGATTTTTGAAAATTCCACCTCTAAAGCGGTAAAAACGGTTTGGAAGTTTGTATGAAAATCTTTTATTTTTAAAGTTACAAAGACCAGAATTAGAAATAATCTTTCTCGTTTAAATGTCGAGTATTCTAATTTAAAACTTTAGGCAGTAAAGTAAAACATTAGTTTCTTGATTTGTTTGATTCAGTTGATTTAGTTTTAGCTTGATTAAGTTTCATGTTCATGGAAATGTGTGGAATTAATATATATTGACTCATATGTGGGCTATCGTAATATTATGTCTATCCATGTAACTTTGATATTTAAAAGAGCAACTGTTGATTTTCCGCCGGCTCTTCTCAGCAGAACTGCTTTCCGAGCCGGTGGTAGCTTCCCACGGACTGACTACACTGACGCTCTAAATTGACGATTCAAAAGTGCTTGTAATAAGTCTATTTGAATAAAGTTTCATTTTATTCCATTAGTGAAATTTAAGAGCGGAGCAATAACATATCAACTCTGCGAGCGAAGCCGCGGGGCAACGCTAGTGGGTAATATTAATAACCTTTTGAAATCCAACCTGGCGTACAATCAAAGCTATTTTTATAGTATATCACGTGTTAGCGCGCACGTGTATTTTATTCATTCGTCCAGTGGGTGGCAATCCTTATCTGTGAATGGGCCAAACGGTATTTCCCTACGCAACGACGGACAGGAATAGCGCCGCGTGGCGACTCGCAATACTGTCATTTAGTCATAGTGGATATATAGGTTTTATGTAATATTCTACATCTAATAATATGTCTATATTCTTAATCGAGTTAATTTTATTTTTTTGTTAATATTATTTTTTTTAATTTATTTACATCCACCAATGATAATTACATTAATAGAACATTTGACGATACGTTTGACTCAGTTTGTAGTGACCCTACTTGCTGTGCCAGCGGTCGTGGGTTCGAGTCCCGCTGGAGGCATTCGTTTGTGTGATAAGTACGAAAGTTTGTGCTCCAGTCATGGTTGTTTATATTTATAATATGTAAGTATTTAAAGTACATATATATATATATATATATATATATATATATATGTGTAGAATATCAACTATCTGGTATCCATACCACAAGCCTCGTAGCTTACCATGGAACTAGATGGTGCTGTGTTTTAGTGTCCCAACATATTTATTTATTTTGTTTAGTAAAAAGATATACGGTGTAGCTTAATTCTAAATGCCGTTATCTTTTACGGCAGATACAGCAGAGTTATGAGCACTGATATTAAAAATACATGTCTACATGCCACATGCTATCTCTAGTCATAACAATTTACATGTACATATATGTACCATTTATTACTCAATTGGAAAAACCAAAATAAGGGTTATCATTTTCGAAGGCTATGTACGTACGTATGTTTGTTTATCTGTCACGGCATATCTTCTAAATTAATCGTCGAAGCTTAATAATTAAGGTTGTTCCATTGATTATAGGTAAATTGTATAACTCACAGAAAATCAAAATGGCCGCTTAAAGCAGATAATATCATGTTTGGTGTCTAATAAAAATGTATGTAATTTAAATATAAAATAAAAACTAAAATTCAACTACGATCAAGCCTCTCAAAATATTATAAACAACAATTTTACGAAAAATTATATATTGAAAATGACAACCAATTTAAAAATAATAAAATACTATATACACTTAGGTAGCAGATTTCTTTAAAGACATAGTCACGTGTTATTTCCGTGAATATTAAAAAAAAGGCAAATTAAAAAAAAACTTAATTTATACATGTGCTACACAATAGCTACATCACATGTCATGTAACTATGTGTATTAAAGGTTTATTTTTTATTTAAATATAACCATTACCCTAAATTCAAAATGTACGCGCCTACTGCGTGTTCGTTTGATCTGCATTATATATCCGCCAATTACGGGCGATGTCGCATCTTTATATCATATTTTAATGCGTTTTGATATTCCGTCATAGTAAAGTATATAAAAGAATTGGGGTTGCCCTCAAAAAACAAAATCTAAATAATTATAATGTCAATTTTATTAAAAGAGCAATTTTTGTATATATATTTTATTTCATGTATCTCGGAAACGGCTCTAACGAATTGGATTAAATTTTGTGTAATTTCTGATGAAATAACTGGTAAAAAACGAAAGGCTATGCGAATTGAAATCCCGGTTCTCGCACCTCTGATATTTTCATATGCATATCATTTCTAACATGATTGCCACTTCTCTTACGGTGAAGAAAAACATTGTGAGGAAACCTGCATGTCTGAGAGATAATAGCAAGTTTGCGAAAGTACGCTAACTCACGCTGGACCAGCATGGTGGACTATGACCTGATCCTCTTCATATTGAAGGGAGGCCCGTGCCCAGCAGTGGGACGTTAAAAATGGGTTGAATAAATATTTGTGTTAAAAACTACTAAGTATAAAAAATTTGTTCATTTATTTCAATAAGACGAATAGATCTTGGTTTTGCTATTATTTAGCTAGTAATTAAAGTCATAAAACAAGCTTAGCCATTTGAACTAAGTGTATCAAAGTACCTGTTTTTAAACTGAAACCGAAAGCCGTTATTTTTTTTATTCGTTAGTTTTTTTTTTAATAATTATGATTTCCGTTTCCTACGAGTACACCTCTATGCTTAACGAATCCGTTAACAACATAACTTAATTAATATTATACAATTAAGAGTGAACATACATACAGTATGATAAGTGTTGCCATGATTCTAGGGGAAATAAATTAAACACTCACTTGTTTTGTTTTATAGGTTTTTTGACGTGAATTAACACCGTCTGGATGGATGAAGACCGAATCAACATGCATCGTTTTAAAGAACTTTATGATTATTTGAAGTTTTTTTTTATTACTTCTAAAAATAAACATATCTAATTGTAAGCGCTATATTTACGACACCAATTTATCTTGGACCGAGTTATTTGATATACTTGTTAAAAAATGTAATGGGATGTGCGATGAGATAAATGGAAGCCTAAACTTTGGTTAATTAGGTAGGTTTATATCCATACTATTATATATATTGTAATTGTTTGTTTGTCCTTCTTTCACGTTGAAACGGAGTGATGGAATGGCGTGATTTTTTGTGTAGAGATACTTGGACAGTTGGAGAGTGACAGGCTACTTTTTACCGCGGGAGATTATCTAATTCCCACGAGAAACACGTTATAATACAATCCGAAAAAATATTTATGATCAGAATTACTTGAAACTTGGTATTAATGCTCTTCAATAAAGTTAAATAAATACGTGTTTTAGCATTTTTCGAAATTCATCCTATAAGGGGGTGAAATTAGGGGATGAAAGTTTGTATGAAACTATCTTTTTAGATATTTTTTTGTCATTTTAGCGCGAGCGAAGCCGCGGATTCTGCTAGTTGCTTTATAAAGCACTGACTCATTGTCTATGTATAGTTAGGCTCTCTGGACACCAGTGACTTACTAAAATGGATATTGCTAATAAAAGAACAGAATTGACCACTTAACTTTACTATAATATGCCATTTCCTTACATTTCTTAACATTATGTTAGAGATTTATAGTTATTAAAATATTATCTTGTATATAATAATAATTTATTTGTTGTACAAAAAGGGTCAAAAAAATAAGTTTTATTACTATCTAAACTAAGTTAGAGCCTGTATTTTAAAGTTTAATATTAAAAGGTATAGTGAAATTGCTTTTAAAATACACTAGTTTACGCCTTTGGGTTTAGTCAAGTTGTAAACAACTAAAAAAAGTGGCTGTAGATATTATTGCGATTGAATTTCTTGAAAACTTTCTACTAATAGCAATATTTATACTAATCGAAACTACTTTAATCTAAATTTTATTATTAAAAGATTTTCTTAAGTTATTTATTGGCTTCATTAATATAAATCAACATACTAAATTTGAAAAATCTTATAAAATCTCCCCTACAATATTTTAAAACAAATAAATACAATTGAAATCAGGCAATTAAAATTTAGTCTAGTGTATACAAAAATATAACTTAAAAGAGCTTTCGTGGGATAATTAAATAACAGATATTGAATAAGTATATAGCCACCTTCGTACGTTATATATCTTTATCTATGTACATTTTTATGTGTGTTTTTGTAGCATTAGGTAGTTAAAGTACTCGTAACATTTATGATCACGGAAAACCACAAAATATCTGAATATCCGAATTTGAAATATAACTCGATTTCTTTATAACCATCTAAAATGAAGATACGACCTATATTTATCCACAGTGTTGCAAAATATTCATAAAAAATTATTTAAAAGTGCAATTAGATTGTCTACACGACGTAAAACTGTCTGTTGAAGGGGAACTAAAAATCGTTCCCGTTCCATTTTTGTATGTGCCTCCTTCGTCATATATTACTTTGCTATTTTAAAATAAGTGGAGAAACTTGTTTCTGTCCTGTTTCTGAGACTCTTCTATTATTTCATTTAATTTCAAAATGAATAGCTTCATAATATCATTTATAATGGTGAGTTGAAAGCTTTTGAATTAAATATGTATATTATTTTCATCATATTATGTACGATATGTAAGGCATTTATTTATTTATTTTGGAAACAAATGGTATTAATAAAAATTTAGAATAGAAATTCATTAATATTTAAACTTAACCAATAAAAGTTTCCAATGTTACAAAAATACCAAAGTTAGGAGAGAAGATGCAGAACATAATTGAATTAATAATATTAAATAAAACAAAAATCTAACAAATTATCTACCTGTTTATTTTTATCATAATATTTTTTTTTATTTATACCTGTTCATCGGATTGCCTTAAAATGCTTGCTTGATTGCTAAAAATGAATTAAAACAATTAGATAAGATAGATTTTTGGTTCCCGACGTTTCGAATACAGCGAAATAAATCCGCGAAAAAAATCCGAAAAGTTAGTTTTTTTATTAAAAATAATTAAATTAATAATTAATTAGTTTTAGTAAAGAGTTTGGTAATAATTCAGTCTGAAAGTAAATTAATTATAATAATGTCCTCCTGACTGATTTCGGTCAGGGCGGCCAATCTTCTAAGACTAATGTCTAATATAAAATGTATGTATATATAATAAATAAATATATGTACCTATGTATGTAATGATGAATCTTGATAAATTAATTTCTAAACCAATACAACATCGTAGTCAAGAATTTGATGAAATAGAATTAATTATAAATAAAATAAAAAATAAAAATAAAATATTCTTTAATGAAAATTTTATCTGCGCCGGAGATGATATAGTCTGCAGACATAAAGACGCTCTCTATCGCTTTCACTCTCAAGCTCTATTGAAAAGACAATTCAACTTATCCGGTGAATGATTACACACAGAACAAACTGAGGCACCGCCAACTTACCAAGTCGGGCAAAGCCCAATAACTACACTGGACCCACACCCGGACCCAGGACTCGAACCCAGAACCTTTGGATCTGCAGCCGTATGTAAGATTTCATAGGTAATACCTATTTAATAACATTAAATATTACTAAATAATATTTCAATTATAATAATAATATTTAAATATTACTAAATAATATGAATGATTAAATTTAACTCAAGTAGGAACAATCAAAAACTGAATCGAAATACACGTGTAAAAAAAATTTTTTTTTTCGACAGCAGACCACTGTATATCTTTCAGACATTAAAAGACAACGTTAATAAACCAATGACAGATTATATAGCCTTTTTCAATAAACGAGCTATCTAATGCAAAAATATTTTTTCACTCTCACTTCTTCACAATAACTCTGCAATAACACTTCACAATAACTCTGCCTTTTTATAATATTAGTATTTAGCATAGATAGTTTTGTCATCATTCTTTTATATATTTTATTGGCTCATAAAGAGCACTAACTGACCTATCAACAGAATAATTTAATTCTATAAGTTTTGGTGTTGCTAGCGTTTAAATAGCTTCCGTGTATCTCACGAAATCGCAGACAATAGGTAAGACATTTGAAAGGTCTGCCAATAGTCGTTTAGTTGATTGTTGCGGCTGTTTGGAATAACAGGAATGCCTAACCGACTGGGATCGATGGCGCTGAATCGATTTATATTACGTAAAACACTTCTGTCGACAATGTCAAAGTTGTATTTCAACAGTATTTTTATTACAAGCGACACATATATGTTTAAAACTTTGATTGAATTTTTGGAAACCGTTTCGACTTCGTTTAAAGTTGAACTTTTTAGAGGAACCTATTTTTTATTTGGTAATAACATATTAGCTATTTCGTAGTATATTACTATCCATGTTAAGCCTGTATAGAAGTCATTATTCGCTCTTACAAACAAACATTTATAATTATGACTAGCATTGAGCGCGGCTCCGCCTACGTTGAGGTTACCAAAAACCAAATTCTTAGGTTTTACATATTAGTATAATCTTACAATGCAGTTTTTGTATTTTTTCTTAGACATGAGATATGTTCCCGCCGCAAAAAGTATCCTAAATGTTGACCCGGATAACCAGCTATCACCATACTAAATTTCATGAAAATCGCTCCAGTATTTTTTTCTGTGATGCGGTAACAGACAGACTGACAAAAAATCTAAAAACTATAGATTCGGCCTCTGTATCGATAATAATGTCTATTTCAATAAGATTTTCCAAAAAATATTTAATGTACAGATTCGGCTTAGTTACAGTTTTAGTATATGTATAGATTATTATATAGGTAGCGGTATCTGTGACATCGATACCTACAGTGTAATTAGTTAATGGTCCATGTCTCGTTTATTTTTCTATTAGGAAAATATATTATGTGTATAGAAAATATAAAAGTTTATTATACGATAATAAATGTGTGATATAAGCTTACAGTATCATTAATGTCTTAAGTCTGCGTTTGGAGGCTATTTCTATTCGTCTATAAAGCCGCGCCCACGTCATGCGTCACGATCACATCTAAACATGGTGACATGTTTCTGCAAAACTATAAATTTGAAGTATTCGTTTCCCTTTCTATAATCATGACACTGTTTCACATAAAATTACGACTAGAATAGAAGGTAATATTAGTGTTTATATCATAGACTTATTTTAGGGTTCCATTGGAAGGGTCCGGGTGGGAACTTAAAATTCATATCTTTTGATCCATTACAGCGACTCAACCTCGCTTCGCTCTAGTTCGTCCCTAGCTTGATTCCCCATATAAAGCTTCATCCCCATTTTCACCCCCTTATGGGATTATTTCCGGGATAAAAATATTCTACGTCCTTCTAGGGTCTCAAACTATCTTCTTACCAAATTTTATCTAAATCGGTGCAGTAGATCCAGAGATTACACCCTACAACGTCACAAACTCACAATCTCACAAACTTTACCTCTTTATAATATTATTAGTAAGTATAAATAAGGAGGTGGCTGAGAATTTTAGCGTATATTTAACAAATAAAATTAAGAATTTAAAAAATAAAAAGGCAAATTTGATGCTATATATTATGATGATAAGAAATGTTATTTTTCTCTACCGCATTAAATTTGGCTTACAATTAGCAACCATTGTCATATATTTCTATTGTTTAATCGATTCCAAAAGGAAAAATTCGATAGATATTTCGATATAAATAGTCCCACATAAGGCCTAAAATTACTTTCGCAAACACCAGAATCATCAATAATAATACACATAAATAGCTCAAGATGAAGGAACAGCAGCAAAACAATCAGAGATCTTAATCTTAACCTTTTAAAATTCCACTCACAATTCACACAATATTGGCGCCCTTTGGATTGAGGAACCCCAATTCGTTTCTGCATCATAAGCTACGGAACGAAAAAAAGTAAGTACGGTTTTAATTGAAACTACTAGCCGTATTTTAATATATAAGTATATATATATATATATATATATATATATATATATATGTGTATATATATATACATATATATATATATAGTATGTACATACGTACGATATATAAATACAGTAATCCGAGAACTATTGTTAAACTATTTTAAAATGGACAGTGTATAATGTACCTATATGTCGAGCACAAGCTATAATGACGAAAAATAGAATTTGAGTGGGTTTTTACCCAACTGCCGACGGAGGGCAATATTTTTTACATTTTTATCTTTGACAGATTATGCCTTGATGCTATGATTTTTTTTAATATAACTTTGCGAGAGATAGATAGTTATCTATACTGATATTATAAAGAGAAAAGATTTGTAGTGTATCAATTACCTAGTATCCATAACACAAGCCTCGTAGCTTACCATGGAACTAGATGGTGCTGTGTGTTATTGTCCCAACATATTTGTTTATTTATTTATTTGTTTGTTTGTTTGTATGTACCGAATAGGCTCCGAAAGTACTGAACCGATTTAGATGAAATTTGGTAAGAAGATAATTTGAGGCCTAGGGAAATAGGATAGTTTTTATCCCGGAAATCATCCCTTAAGGGAGTTAAAAATGGGGATGAAAATTTGTATGAGAAACCAACCTAGGGACGAACCCGAGCTCAACGAGAGTGAGGAGCTAGTACATAATATTTAAACAAGGAAAAAAAGTATCTTTCCAGTATAAACATATACCTTTTCAGTAAATTCTTATATCTAAGTCTTTTTAAAATTTGCCACTTGCTTGGTACTTTTCAATATTTTTGGGATTACGGATGAATGCATTTTTTTCTTTCAAAAGATACAAAGAAAAATTAACTTTGCTTTCTATAATAAGAATAAAGTGATTCGCACAAAAATAACCTATATTTTATTGTATACATAAAAATACGGTTAAGGATCTGAATTATCAAGGGAACAACTTGTAAGGCATGATACTACAGTCCAGACATTAAAGAAGCCGTCAATGGCGTTTTTAAATTCCACTCACATTTCACGCAGTATCCCTTATCCCCGCGCCGGCCCCTAATCCGCCGCCATGAAGATATTTTCGCGACATACGAAGCTACTAAATTAGCGTCTTAAAAAAAAATAGGCAACGTAATCTTAGTACAATACAAGTATAATAAATAACCTGTTAACAAGAAAATATATAGTGAATCTAAAACTATACTTAAGTATTATATATATACTTAATATTTACTGTATAATTTATGGTCGCCAGTATTTTGTAAACTATTGTCATTCTCAAAATTATATGTACATACATCTACACTACTATTATAAAGAGGAAATTAATTAATTTGTGTTTTTGTGTGTTTGTAACGAATAAACTCAAAAACTACTGGACCGATTTAAATGAAATTTGTTAAGAAGATAGATTGACACCCTTGGAAGGACATAAGACATTTTTATTCCGGAAATCATCCCTTAAAGGGATGAAAATGGGGATGAAAGTATATGTGGAGAATCAACCAAGGGTCGAACTGAGCAAAGCTAGGGTCACCAGTATTATATACAATTTTAATTATTTTCACTTGAACCTTATAATATTATTCGAAACCTACTGTTTCATAAATATAAAAATTAAGTAAAATAACAACAAACAAACAAACAAACAAACAAACAAACAAACAAACAAACAAACAAACAAACAAACAAATCGTAAGGGAAGAAACTGCTTTATTAAAGTAAAAAATAATACATACTCGTACAAAAATGAATTATGTAACACATTTTGTTTACCTACGAAACCTATAAAATTGTTTAATATATAATTCTCTCCTATGTTCGTAAGTGTTTAATAAATCTCATCTCTTATCTATTGTGAATTTAATGTGAATTTCAGTATCAGACTTCAAGATATCGTCATACCAAATTTCATCTTACTACGAGTAATATTATTAATGTGAAAGTTCAGATGTTTGCATCATGTTTGTTACTCAATCACGCCAGAACGGCTGAACGGATCTGGATGAAATTTGGCACAGAGATAGATTATAGTCTGGAATAGCACATAAACACTTTTATCCCGGAAAATGTACGGTCCAAGTGGGATAGATTTGTTTTTGTTTTTCTAATATAAATCGATGTAACCGTTTAGACAACCTAACAGTCTGATAAAGTTATATATTTTTTTGTTCGCTCTTTTAATAGCTGTACCCAAACAAGGAATCGATGTGGCCATAAATCGGCGGCCCTCGGCGACACGATGTGAATATCATTATAAATGCGTTTATTACGGATCACTCCTAAGCGTTGGGAAGAAAGAGAAAAATTATAAGTTCTAATAAATATCTTCTAGAAAATATGTATCTTAGATATATAAAAAACATAATTTAATTATTTGTTATCAATTAAACACGAATAACCGTTAATAATTAATTAGACGCTAAACTCATAACCATACCTAGTTTGAATTGAAAAAATAATAAAAGGTTATCGTAGTTCAAATAGTCGGTTTAAAGAGATGTTCTAAAAACCTTCTTATGGCCGATTTCACTAACGTCTCCAAGTTTAAGGGATCCCCTAAGCATGGTTAGGGGGCTGTTAGGAGACAGTTTCTGTTTCACCGACAGTTAGGGGTCACCTAAATGTTAAAATGCCACCTAAATATAGATACTAGAAATTAATTTAGGGGCTAGTTTAGAGGAATCTTTAAGCTAGGGATCCCATACGTAGGTAGCTTATGGGATGTTGGTGAAATCAGACATTAGTCTGTCAAAAATGGTTTTATTCAGGTATATTGAGGAACAACTAAATTTTAATATTTCGCAGTATTCGTAAGTAATAAAACACATAATTCAAGTTTCAGCCTAATCTCCTTCCATGAACAATATCGGACAGACCTAAAGTGGCGGTTCCTATTTTATTCATCATCATTATCCAGCCCTTTTAACAACCGGTTTTTTTGCGTCGGGGGTTAAAAATATTTACACAAATTGCTGTAGTATGAATTCAGTAGAATTAGTTTTAATAGAGCCATCCGGACCATTAAAAACTTATATGTCTCTATATTTATTACCTTTTGTAAATATGTAATATTTACTCTAAAAAAAAATGAGGGATTTTAATAACTTTTAATTGTATAAGTCAAGAATAAGGTTTTAGAGAGCTTGAACAACAATAAAAATACTTTGTTATATGTCATTATAAGTTTACTTTAGTATATATTTAATTTACTGTAAGTAATTCAATTATTTGAGTTTTTAGAATGTACATATATGTAACAAGATTTATCCTTGCTCGGGTCGAGTCAAGGGCCTGGGTATCAAGGGCACGTAAGACGTCCTGAATATACCAAAGTTAAATGGGGCCTTTAATGCGTGCCTTTTATTTAGATGTAGGTCTCTGACAGTATGTATTATATGTTTTAGTTGAAATAAAATTTTACATAATATTAAAAAAAAGCTTTGTTTAATAAAAAGTAAAGTTAAATATTATATACATGTAATAAATACATCAGTAAGTGCTTATATACATAGGTATGCCTATACGTGAAATTTCGTTTCAAGTATATTATAGTATACTGTATACATTAAACCATATCCTATTTTCGTTACGTTCAAACAGACTATGTCGCAAGTAAAAGCCAGTAGTATATACATATAAATAATTAAAAATGCATACTAGAGTGGATAAAATCAATTGAGTTGCTTTACAAGAAATTGTTCGTGTGAGACTTAGTGGGTAAAAACTGTCATATTTCTCGAGAAATAGCACCGTTAATACGATTAGCATAAAGATAACATCGTAGTGGTTTCCCATCGCTTCCTCCAACACAATTAGTGGACGAATGAGAAACGAGTGAGATGGAGAGACGACGCCCTCGCCTTGCGATCCTTCGTCCTACGCCCTTTGCAAAGAACAGCTTTAACAGAAACGCAATGTTTGTAATTGATAAACATAGATAAAAACAATATTTAATATTCACCTTTACATATTTTTAAGTATAACTAAGAACTAAGTTTAAAAGTTAACTTAGTGATAGTACGTAGATAAGGTATTTTACTATTTAGCTATACTTGTAACCAATTTAATATTGAACGTAGCAACTCTTGGAATTCAACTTTAATTACCTATGTCGTAATTATTTGTATATTTGCATAGATATTGAGCTATTCTGATCATGGAATGAGATAAAACTCCTAAGTGCATGAACCGTAGGTGTTATGGGCGACAGGTACCGCTTTCCATCAGGTGGGCTGTCTATTCGTTTGTCACTGAATACCATTAAAAAGAAGAAAAGTCCAATAAGTTATAATATAGTTAAGCTTTTAATCAAGTTAATAAGTTATAATATAGTTAATATAGTTAAGCTGTGTAAAACTATCTACATGTTTTCAGTTTTTAAAAACTTTAATCTTTGTCTAGTTAGATGTATCGACGAGTAATTAATTCATTCTTACTTTGTACTTACATTCCCCCGGAATTCTAAACGAGGGATATTGCATGACGATGGGTCTAATTTTATTTGTGTTATCAATATGTACCTCAACTTAGAATCGAATCCAAGAGCTCGGTGGCTCGATATTTTACAGATGGTCCGGATATGTGGAGAGTCTTATAATTTACTCTATGATCTGTCTGTTCAAGTACGCACGCACTGTGTGGCCTCAGCCGCGTCTGGGGCACATTATTGATACGCAAATGAAATACCGACATTGCCCAATGTCGCCTGATTTATTAAACTTCATCTCAGGAGGATAGGTCCTTGGAATATGGAATACAATACAATAAAGATGAAATATTCAATCTGTCTCAAATCTCAATCTATCTAATCTCCTAAAGTGGAAAAAAGAGGGTGACAAATTTTTCTACACATAAAAAGCATGTAAGTTACGTTTAAAATTGGGGGTGTTCATTTTTAATTTTTGCTCTTTTTTGAGCAAAGTTAAACATACATTTGTATGGTTAACACCCATCTTGTGGGGATGGCTTACTATGTAGGGAGGAAAAGTCAGTTTACGTTTGCAGCCATTTATATTTAATTGTTTTTTTTTTCACACTTTTAAAATACCTTGACTCCCGCAACATGCTGACGACGATTTAAAAAAAATCACTAGTTATTTCTCAAACAAAGCTAATTAATTAATGATTACAACAATTAATTATTACGTGTAGACAAATCATTCAAATTTTAATGACCTATTCTTTATCTCGAAATGACGTAAAAATGTTTTATTAACAAACAAAATATGTATGTGAAGTTTCCACGTGAAAATCACATGCCATGACAAATAATCTTAAACATTTTATTATATGTACATAAATGAAAATAGTTAATTTTACGAGCTGAGAATGAGATATAAATAGTTCTATATGAACTCTATTAAGGTGTTTAATGCTTTATCGTGTTGAAATCGTTTTGGAAGACATTTAAAAATTAAAATGCGCGTGTTGTCACATAATTTCATTTTAATTGGGGGCAGAAGTTAACATCTTATCCATATTATGACAATATAATCTTTATAGCTACCGTGAATGACTTTAAAGACTTTCTATAAATAATAATACTGTTCATAGCCGTAAGTCTTTATAATTATTAGACTGTGGTCCGAGTTCGATATCTCATCAGTGTAAATAGTAAAATATAGCGACAATATACTTCGCATTCCTATTATACGATGCTCAGTCTTGATATATTTTCACCACAGAAATCTTAATAATAAGGTTATATTATTAAGATTTCTGTGATTTTCACAAACTATATTAAACACCCATTCTATTATTATCATTCGTATTGTACATGTTCAAATATTTACCTTACGCGGTAATCGAAGCCGCAATGTTTGTTAAGAAGAGACTTCATCAAACGCTTATTTATAAATTTAAATATCCAGTACTTAAAACCAATTAGAGTACAGCATGAAACAACTTACTTCACATAATAAGGAGTTCGTTTGCAATAATTTCATCGCATGCCTTGTATGAGACAATACAAACTTAACTTTATTTTATAGGAAATAGAGTTTAAAATGCTTTATTTGAATAGTTCAGACGGTCAGCGAACCTCACCTGGCCCTACGCAAATGATCCGAAACAACTAGACGGGCCCTTTGTTGTCTGCCTCGCCTTACTATGAGAATACTACAATGTTTTGTATTGAAAGGAACCGTCACTATAAATGCAAGTATAATGTATATGTATACAAACAATCTAAATGAAAAGTAGGAACAATGAAGTTATTTAAAAATGCCAGTCTTCTTAAATATTTTTCATGGTTTATAAGTATGTATATTTTTTTAGATTAAGCTTAAAACTTAGGTTTTACTTTCAGTTTAAGATATTACGTTATGAACCGTTGTGTAAACTGGTGTAAACTGGTATAAAGTGAGGAGAAAATTCGTATTGTAAGAACAAAAACAGTAAGAATCCAGTGGTTGTGCCCGCTTGAAAAATCATAAGAAGCGGGTTCATAACCGGGTTTTAACCTCTGATATTTTCATAATTATTTTCAACTGGATTATTGCCTTACGATAAAGGAAATCAAACTGAGGAATATCTGGGAGAAACTAAGTAGATTTCTAAACACATGCCAACTCCGCTGTGTAATAGGCCAGCGTGACCTGTGACCTGGTCCTCCTTGCATCAAAGGGGAGGCTCACCTCTAGGCCCTAGCAGTGGGATATTAATTGTTCCTACGTATCTTCAATTAAGTCCTTATTGCTAAGTGTGCTCGTGTTCGATGGCGTCTCATTTTGTCAGGCCTTTGTCACGCGGAATAACAAAAGGTCAATGCCTTCGCCGACCGGACCCGCAAAGGACAACCGGGGAAAAGGAGACGTCGACATGCCATTTTCTTACCTAGAAAAACTCGAGTCCCATGATGCTTTTGCATAGCATCTAATAATGTTCTTGAAAAGCCATGGTACTCAAGCCTCAAAATGCCTATGGCCAATTATTAAGACCTCCTATGCCTAGGCCCTAAAATGATCTTCAAATAATGAGTCAGATCTATCTCCGAATTTTTAATTTAACATAAAGCACTAATGATAACAGATGTTCTGGGTTTGAAATAAAAAAAAGACTTAACGAAACGACCGAACGAAGAAGGCTAAGGCGGGAGTTTAACTATAGTAATACTATTAAAACAAAAACTAGAAACGAGCGAATACGAAAATTAACAAAAAATAATACCTACTGGAAAATAATATGAAAAAAATAACTATGAAAAGGAGCAAAAAATATGAAAACCTGAACGCGTTTAATGAGTACAGATGGTATACACATATTCTATCGAACCTCGCGGTATTTTGTGACTACCCACCAAAAATACTGAAAAGTATTCACAGATAATAAAATAAAATAATGGTTTAAATTTTTTTGCTAAATGTAAATTAATTATATAACTCAATAATTTACATAAATCAAATAAAAATTCGTAAATGTATTTATGAATAGAAAATCAAATATTTCTTTTTAAAATCTTAGAAAATCTGACGACAATTTTCACATTTAATAATATTTATAGCTCTTAACTAATTATTAATTGTTAATCTGTTGTCCTGAAAGCGGTATATAAAACAGAAATTGACAGTTTAGTAAAAATTTAAGATTAATTGGTTCAGATTATTATTTTTAGTGAAATTATCAAAATATTAAAATAATAAAGCCTTAATTGCTATGAAAATATGGATTTTACACGAAAAAGGATATTTACTATTCGTTAAAGGTATGTTTATATTTTGTAATGACTTATTTAGGTATTGAAATGTATGGAAATGTTCTAACTTTAAGTCTCCATAACTTTTGACTCTTTCGTTTCCTCAAAATTCTTAAATATTTGAACTCCCTATCACCCTATCTCTTCTCCGGGGGCCGCGTCCCATATACTAAACTTGTGCCCTTGAAAGTAATTTTTAACCTATATTTCATTAAGTCGAATCCATTAGTAGCCCTCTAAGTATGAATGAATATGAAACAATATTTTGATACAAACCATTGAGGTAGAAGAGGCGTAGGGGAAACTTTTCAGTGGCTACTAGCAAATTTTGGGCTTATTTCATTCGATTTGACGAGACGTCGACTTAGCGCTTGGGTTGGAATCCTTTCACTCATCCTAGATTCTTAGTATCCTCCCACAAATATGCGTTGCTCACGTTCATATCTATATTGCGTGTTCAAATTATGGAAAAATCTTCTTTCTGAGTTTTTCCGTTCCGTGTGTATAACATCTCAAAAGTCATGTCTTCTGATCTCTAAAGGCCGACAACAGATCCGCAACAGTCCTTATGCCACATAACCATCGCAGTATCGTTCGCTCGTTTATCTTCTTTATCTAAAAAAAAAAAAGAAAAAATGTAATTTATTAAGAACTAGCATTGTCCGCGGCTCCGCCCGCGTTCAGGTGACCAAAAACCAAATTCTTAGATTTTACTATTAGTATACTCTTACAATGCAGGTTTTGTATTTTTTTCCAGAAATGAGATAATTTCCCGCGGTAAAAAGTATCCTATATGTTGACCCGGATAACCAACTATCACCATACCAAATTTCATCAAAATCTCTCCAGTGATTTTTCTGTGATGAGGTAACAGACAGACAGACAGACGGACGGACGGACGGACGGACGGACAGACAGACAGATAGACACAAAAATAATAAAAACTATAGATTCAGCCTCTGTATCAATAATAATATTCATTTCAATAAGATTTTCCAAAAAATATTTAATGTACAGATTCGGCTTAGTTACAATTTTATTATATGTATAGATAAGAGCGTTTTTTTGTTTTATGCCTTACATTACTGAATTTGTAAATTGTGGCAGAAAATACTCTAAAGATTGGTCACTAGTTTTAAATACACATGATCTAGATTCTAGCTGGTAAGTCAATCTTTACAGATGATGTCATGTGCTGTGTGATTGCGACAATTAGTGTATATATGTAATTGCGCTGAGTGATTGATTTAATTAAATATAAATTTGCGGTTTCAACTTACATACATTTATATGAGAAAAATTAAATCTCTTTGTTACTGTACTTAGTTTTCGGACAAATAACTGTACCTACCAATTTTAATGAAATTTGGTCTACTACTTAATACAGTACGGAATACCGTATTGTTATGGATTTGACATATTGAAGGGAAGTAAGGTGTATATGGAGACAGCACTGTGCCATTCGCTCTGTATATAAAATTCTATAATAATTAATCTATATGCATCTTGACGATCATACCTACCTACGGCGAATTTATTCATAGATTTTCATCATTTTTAGAAAAAACGTGCGTATAAAAGAGACCTTTCTTGGCGAATGATTGAAACTACTTGTCAGTTAAAATGGATCCTCGATTGATGATGTTCTGCTGACCGATTCCGGCCACGGCGGCCAATCTCATTGAGACTAGCCAACTGCGCAGGAGATATTATAGTGCACAAGTGTACACGCAGACACAAGTGCTGTAAAGAAAACCACTTCATATGCAAGTCCCTTTTTTTAAGTTTATTTTTATTACATAAATACTTTTTAATTGATTCCAAATTTACTTTATTTTCTTTTTAGTTTTTTAACTTTGACATTTAATAAAATAATTGATATAGTATGTAATTATAAATTTTCCTCGAGAAGAGTTTATTTATTAGTTTATTATTATTTAGATTGAAATATTAAATGTTGTTTCTTTTATTATTACAGAAACGCAGTTAAGTCTTTATTTTTCAAATAAGATAAATAACATTATATATATATATATATATATATATATATATATATATATATATATATATATATATTTAGGTTAGTCGATACAGTAGCACAGCTTCGACGCTCATTTTGGTATTAAAAAAAAGGATAATTACGAAGAGGCAAACGTCCTACCACAGATTTCGTTTGGTAGAAAAATTACCTGGTCTGCCTATAGCTAAAAACCATCCATTTCATCAAAATCGTTCAAGCCGATTAAGACGAGAAGATTGCGCAATTTTATATTTATATATTATAGAGAATTAATAGTGTACTTAATATTAACATTTTAGAATCATTCTTTAAGAAGTTATAAAGACTTGTTATTTTTTGTTAGTGATGTTGGAATCAAAATCGTTCAAGCCGATTAAGACGAGAAGATGACGCAATTTTATATTTATATAGTATAGAAAATTAATAGTGTACTTAATATTAACATTTTAGAATCACCCTTTAAGAAGTTATAAAGACTTGTTGTTTTTTGTTACTGATGTTAGAAAATAACTTCAATAAATGGACAATGATTCAGTTTTTCATTGCTAAAATACTAATTTACTAAACACATTAGCTTTCAAAGTTAATAGAAATGAATACGAAATGATAACAAATGTTTCTAACATTCTATGTTTCTATAAATATTATGTTTTGAAGCGTTTGTTTAAGGAAAACTAAAGGAAAAACACAGCCAATATGACACACGTTACGATGTTCCACTGGAATGTTTAGTTAATTTGAACGAAGGGATTTAGGGCGCTCCAGTATGCATACATGCGATGAAAGTTATAAAATGTTAAAATTACAGTTACTGTTACAGTTAACCCAAATAATCCCACTGTTGGGCAAAAGCCTCCCCTCTATGTTTCCAGGTTTTACTCAATTATAGGTATATTAACATTGCCCACAGCTCCGCCCGCGTTCAGATGATCAAAAACCAAATTCTTAGGTTTTACATATTAGTATACTCTTACTTTGCAGTTTTTTTATTTTTTCTCAGAAATGAGATATTTTCCCGCGGTAAAATGTATCCTATATGTTGACCCGGATAACCAGCTATCACCATACCAAATTTCATCAAAATCCCTCCAGTGGTTTTTCTGTGATGCGGTAACAGACAGACAGACAAAAATTCTAAAAACTATAGATTCGGCGTCTGTATCGATAATAATATTTATTTCAATAAGATTTTCCAAAAAATATCTAATGTACAGATTCGGCTTGGTTACAATTTTATTATATTTATAGATGTACATATATTTGTAAAATATTCTATAAATATCATGTTTTATTTTTGATCGTTATGGAACGCCATAAATAGTGTTTTTGAAAGATATCAATATACCTTACCTATAATACAAGAAACAACAAACAAACAAACAAACGAAATAAGAATTTAAGCGCGTTAAATGATAATGATGTTATAAGCAAACAAGAAAATTATAAAGCTTTCTTTAGCTCTCGCTACCGCCATAACCTAAACGTTTGGACGTCGCATGAAAAACAAAAGGAATCGTTTGACCCACATAGCGTGGAAAGGCGAAGAGTGATACCGTTTAAATATAGTATGGACTGAAACTTCTTAGAGACGACGACCAATTGGACATTTAGACGTAGGAAAGTGTTTCTGACATTTGACTTTATCTTCGTTGAAAATAAAAAGAAATTAGAGATTATACTTTTCATCGTTTAAAGTAACCATCTTAAGAAAATAATACTTTCTTAGACTTACGCAATTTTTTGATATTTTAAATAAAACTATCTTTTTGGTTTTATTTTGATTTTTTTGAAAAAATCCAAAAAGATAGAAAAAGATCTAAAATCGTAAGAAAATTTTGAATTCATTTCTAAATCCTGCTAGAACTCCTTGTTTCCCCTTTTTTCTAATGAAATGGTATGTAATGGTATTTTACATGTTGACTAAAATACATGTAGGTAATATAAAAACTTTACGAAGTATAGGCACACATTTCACATTAAGACGAGCCGTAGCTGTTTAGATATTATGAACTCAAAAATTATTGATTTGATATAAAACGCTCTTTCCTACATATTTCACATACTAGTTGGGAGTTCCAATAACCACTATAGACTCGATCTCGCTTCGTTTTTTTTTCTTGTTTAAATCTTGTACCAAATAACTCATAAAACTTCTATCTCCGATGCCGTGGGGACTGTTTCCGTGTTCTAACATTAAAAAATATTTTCGATGCTTTGAAAAAATCTGAAATCGATTAATATTTATCGTTAAAATAATTTAATTATCGTTAAACACGATAAAGCTGTTATTTTTATATCCCTTATCTGGTGTGAACTGTTTGGCGCTTTTCTTTTGAGGTATAATATTAACCATTATCCTTCTCACCTGAATCCCTTCTCCCCCACTGAAAATCTTGCTGGGTTTACGTTTTACAAATCAGTTAAGTCGTTTATATACAGTAAATCACGTCGCAGGTTTGTTGCTCTGTTGTTTATCGTAAAACACAGAAAATCCAACATTATGAGTCACAATTACATTAGTTAACCTATACCTATGGCGCTACCTTCTTGCTGGCTCAAAGGTCAAATACGACAACGCACAAGACGACTACACGAAAATATATGGCGTGAAGTCGCAGACTGCAGGCAAGCAAAGGAATCGCTTCCTTTCATTAACACTAAAACGACTAACCGTCTGATTAATCTCAACAGATCTCAGCTCAGACAGATAACCGCGGCTCTAACAGGCCACGGACCCTATAACAAACACCTATTTAATTTAGGTATAACTGACAGCCCACTCTGCAGAGCCTGCATGAGGGCAGATGAAACGGCTGCACATGTGATTTTACATTGTCCAGGTGTAGCGGCGTACCGGGCTCAACATCTTGGCACCCCTAGTACACTCCCGGAGGTCTTCGGTAGGACGAAGAGACTACTGAAGTTCCTGGAGGAACTGGGCTGGCAAGAATAAACATTTGGAAAATTTCCCACACACGCAAAATAGGCGCGCAGACGTCGAGTTGCGGAAACTGGCCCGTCTTATACCATACCATACCATACCATACATTAGTTAAGAGTATAAAAGTTTCACTACCTATTTACTTATCACTACTCAATATATTTCTGCACTGAATTTTTGAATGATCAATTCTTCTATATAAATATATTGTATGTATATATGTATGTATATAAATTTATTTCGTGTATCTCGCAAACGGCTCAAACGATTTGGATCAAATTTTTTATTTAGATAAGGTTTTGCTTTTTAAGTTGATCTGTATAGAAGTATTTTAAGAATTTATTGTGTAATCGAAATTAATTTTAAAATATACCCAAAAATAACATTAATAATTGAATTAATAGTATAAAAAATGTTTTAAAACACAACAAAATCGAAAGTGCATAATATTTAACACCATTCAGACAAAGAAAGACAATAGCATTCCCAAGGAGGGTTGACGTCAGGCAGGCGGCCGGTCGTAAAACTTTTGCCAAATCCTATCAGCAGTACACTGAAGATGTACTGCGCCGACCCCAAGTGATTTGGGAAATGGGCAGGGAGAAGAAGAAGATTTTCTTAAAATAAACTGCAAATTTTATATAGGTTTTGTGGAACGCTAAACTAAGCTTGGTCACCCAGGCACAATAGTATAAAATCCCGTGATCTCTGACAGTGCTTCTGAAAGTTCGAATCAATCATACATCATCACGACACTCATAAGATTTTAAGCGTCGTCTACACTTGTATACAACAATTTACCGTCGAATTATATTTTAATAAAGTTTTACAATCAATTATTGGTATTGTAAAGATTAACCGGCGAGTCGAATTCGAAGATTTCTTACAATTTTAATATGTGAGGCATCGGTGCTGCGCTCGTCACGCCTTTGATACGGTTTCTTCGTGCTATGCTTAGAAAACGTTTGTAATTTATCAAACACTAGAGATCTTATTCGCTCAGGCCAAAAATGTAGGATTATACATTATGAAAAATCCAAAAAAAGTATTTTAAAAGCATTGGCTTTTAAGAAAGTTGTAAAAAAATCTTGATCTCGACAACATCGCCACCTACCGGGCCCAACTGTAGCTAAAGACCATAAAGGTGACCCCAGAAGTGCACAAGAAAGTTCCATCAACTCGGTCAAGTATATCGGCTTAGAAGGAGAAATACAAGATTTTGGAGATGCAACATGAACAAAAAAATAAATTAATAATTTCAATTCTTATATTTACGCGAATATTTGACAATTTAAATAAAACTCTCTTTTCGGATTTTTTCGCAGTTTTTTTTTATTTTTGGTTCCTGTCAAAAGTATGCTATACAGCAATCATGGTCACGGGAGAGACTGAGGTGTTAGACGTCTCAAAGGTATTATATAGTTGTTACAGACAGCCTACCCAAAAATAAAAAAAATAATTCAAAAAATTGAAAAGTGGCACCAAAGTACCTTACAATATTTTTTAATTTTACAATTTTTATAATTTTAATTAGTTTTATAATTGAATTTGGAATATTATTTATTTAATTTTAGCTGTTATTATTGTAATTTTTTGAGAAAAATATTATCAGGCAAGAAGAAATTTTATTTGTCGTGTGTGTTTGTGTTGTGTTTGCCCTCTATGCATTCTTAAACCATTCATCCATAGGGATTTAGAGACGTACTCGAGCGAAGCGAATGTAAACCGCTAGTTAAAAGTAAAAATTATTTTTAACTGTTTTCAATGTAACACCATAAAGGAAGGTATGCGTTTAATTTTTTTTTCATTTGTTTTCCGTGTAATTGATAAAATTCATATGGTAATGTTCATGGGGGCTAGAACTATTCGACACACATTCGTTTTATGGTGAAACTGGGAATTTTTGATGTCATAGCTTAAACACAGTTAGGGCCAGCTTGCCTACTTATGTCATGTTTAGTACCTCGATAGATTAGTATGAAGATTTACATGTATGTACATATGCGAAGACGGTAAAAGCGATAAAGTAAGAGCAATAATTCATCTTTGCAGGGATATACTTTTAAAAAATAACTTTCTATAGCTGACTACATATTTATCTAACGTAATTTTTACTACTATTTGACCAGACCTCGAGAGTAATTTCCTAGATTATTTTTTTTAGTATTGTTTCTAATTATCGCTTGTCAAACAATGTTTTACTTAACCCCCTTTCGTAATCTCAATTCACTTTATGTAATTCTTTTGTTTTGACCAAACAAACCCTTTGTTCTACGTACAAAGACTCGCCGACTTTCACTTTCCTGGAAACACTTAAAATGACAACCGCCACCGTAAGCAAATCAACCTGTGAGGGTACCAGTGTTCTAAGATGTAAAAATTTTATTCCCCCATCTAGGTTTTTTCTGCTTAGTATTATTATTTCTTTATGATGGGTATAAATAAATAGTTTTTTTATATTGCCAGTTTAGTGTAGTTTCCGACGCTAAGGGAATGATGAAAATCAGTCTTTAAAAACTACATTATCTATAATCTATATAATAATGTAGGTTAATGTTACTATGATAATATTTAAATAAAATTATTAAATTATAAATTTCAATTGCTAATATCATAAATATATTGTTATCGCAATAATAAATAACAAAAGTTAAAATTATTCACAAAGTATAAATTAAAACAAAAACCCACATATCTCTTTTTATTGGTAAAATATCTCTAATCAGGCAACACTACTGCGGTCACAACCATCTGCTACATACGACATATGGCGCGCTTTTTTACGGTCCTACGATTTGTTTGTGTTGCCATCCTTCACCCACCTTTCCTTTCTTATGTGATGTTTGCGTGTCCTCTCACTCCCACGCAGTTTTCCTTCAAGGTGCGGGGTAATTCAAATTGAACACTGCATGCGGGCAAGTGAAAGGATCAAGCCATAGATCAATCTTTTACGTTTAATGGGAACGACATAAGCCCTCAGATGCACTACATATTTTCTATAAAAATATGAAAGTAACTTTGTCTATCTGTTTTACACATTTTCACGTTTAAACTGCGAAAAAGATTTTGATGAGCAAGGATAGATTGCATTATAGAGACGGACCAAGACTATTATAGAACTTTTATAGTATATACGAGTATGTATGTATACAAGGCAGCGGTAGCCCAGAGGTAACGCGCCCGCTTGGGAAACCGAGTGAAGCGGATTCCAATCCCGGGTCTCGCACCTCTGATATTTTCATGTGCGAATCATTTCCAACATAATTACCACTTGCCTTACGGTGAGAAAACCTCGTGAGGAAACCTGCATGTCTGAGAGAACCTAGCAAGTTTTCAAAAAGACATGTGAAGTCCGCCAACCCGCACTTGGCCAGCGTGGTGGACTATGACCTGATCCCCCTTGTATTGAAGGGAGGCCCGTGCCCAGCAGTGGGACGTTAAAAAGGGCTGAATACATACAATACATACATACATGTATACAATTATATCAAACTAGCATTGCCCGCGGCTTCGCCCGCGTTCAGATAACCAAAAACCAAATTCTTAGGTTTTACATATTATAATACTCTTACATTGCAGTTTTTGTATTTTTTCTCAGAAATGAGACATTTTCCCGCGGTAAAAATTATCCTATATGTTGACCCGGATACCCAGCCATCACCATACCAAATTTCATCAAAATCCCTCCAATGGTTTTTCTGTGATGCGGTAACAGACAGACAGACAGACTAACAAACAAAAATTCTAAAGACTATAGATTCGGCCTCTGTATCGATAGTAATGTTTATTTCAATAAGATTTTCCAAATAAATATTTAATGTAAAGATTCGGCTTAGTTAGAATTTCATTATATGTATAGATTATTTTACTATTAAGACTTTATCTATTATCAACGGAACTAAGGAAATAAATTGGTGCATATAACAGCATCAAATAAAAAGAAATACATTTATATGATATTAGCGAGTCACCCTCGCTATGCTCGGGTTCGTCTCTAGGTGCGTGTTAATGGTTAGTATAGATTAGATAGTCGATCCCTTAGTCTGTTAAAAACAAAAACAAATTTATCCCACGGGAATCGTACATTTTTCCAGGATAAAAGTAACCTGTGTGCTGCTCCAGACTCTATCTCTTTGCCTTTCGTCCAGATCCGTTCAACCGTTCTAGCGTGATTGAGTAACAAACATTCATCCATCATAACATTCACATTTATCTATACATATAAATAAAAATTAAAGTGTCTATTTGTAATGTCAAAATATTTTTTTTTACAAATGCATATGAAAGTATTTATTATATTTTTTATGTCCCACTGCTGGGCATCTGCCCACTGCCCAGGGCTGGTTACAATTTTGGAGATGCAATATGAAGCATGTTATAAAATCAGTATGAGATAATAACTTCCAAAAACGCCGATATTACTATGGAAACGGATAGCTTTGTTATTGTTTTGATATTGTAACTTCAAACAGTCATCTTTTCTCTTTTCCCACAGTTACTACAGTGGTCTACTACAGTTTATTTCATTCCCATGTTGTTTATATAATCACACACCGTAAATCATTTACAGGTTTGTATTTAATATGAGGCCACATGTTTAGTCCATTTCCTTTTGAGGCAATGTGTCTAGATTTTTGACTGTGTCACTTTTTAATAGGTAATTCTATTATGAACGTCATTGCTTGCTAGCTAATCGTCTTTCATTTATTTTTTATTACAAATATAGTATAATTATCTGTTATAGTCATTTCTTTATTTTATTTAATATGAATCAATATAATTTTTTTCTGTTAGTTCCTCGGAGTATCATAGTAGAGCGAAATAATTTACTCACAAACTGTTTAACGCATTTTTATAGTAAAGTAAAATAAACCATAGTATGGTGTATCCGGTCTCCACGCATCG
Source organism: Brenthis ino (assembly GCA_921882275.1). Lineage (NCBI taxonomy): Eukaryota > Metazoa > Arthropoda > Insecta > Lepidoptera > Nymphalidae > Brenthis > Brenthis ino. The sequence goes on along the minus strand of OV170228.1, from coordinate 10,300,877 downwards.
CCACTTTAAATTATGACACTTTGTTGGGCGGAATCTGACACCGCACTTAACCCGCCCGGGACAAACATGGATCCCATCAAAAACATCAAAAGTTTGCCACGTCTCTCACCCTGTAATATCAGATCGTAAAAACTTGCACATCACTTAAAGTTTTGAGGTCCCATGTAGATACAAATCTTTCATTTTTCTTGTGTTCAAATAGCTTATTCAACAATTTCCTCATAAAATTAAATGTAAACTCCAATCGATAACAAATATTTTGTGATTATGGATATATAATAATTATACTTAGGTTTACGCGAATATTTGATGTTTTAAATAAAACTCTCTTTTAGGATTATTCCGCGGATTTATTTTGATTTTTTGATTCCCGATGTTTCGAATGCTTTACAGCAATCATGGTCACGGGAAAGACTAAGGTTTTAAACGTCTCGAAGGTCTAAAATATCGTGACTTGAGTAATTGCACATCTTAAATAAATCACTGTATCGAGATTTATTTTGGTTTGCTTATAAACATAGTATATCAAGTAAATAGGTACATTCATAGGTATTGTTGTACAAACCTTACAACTACCTCCCCTCCATTGTTCCCATCCACAATAATCTATAAATGTTCCGTATAATATGTTATTTAAATACTTGTTATATATTTAGTTTATTTATTTACTTAAAGTTATGTTGAAAGAATTACAAGCTTCCCATCGCATCTTCAAGAGTACATATTATCTATAATCTATAACATTTCTAGGAACATCGACAAACTAGGTCCAAAATTGTTATGTTACGGGACAGCGGCAGTTACAATAATAAATAATATGTAATTACACGATTATTACCTTCAAATGTCATGGCGTTCACGGGCTAGAGGCCAATGTACTATGGTCATTTTAAAACTATTAAATTTTTCTTGATGATGCCGCATGCCTCCTCTCTGTTTTACGACCATTTAATCTTTACTATTATTCCAATCATTAATAAAGTTTTATGTTTAATTGAAATAGACCTCAAAAGTGTATCAACGTATTCTTATATCTTTTCGTTATTGTATAGTTTTTTTTAATTATTATTGCCCATATAAAATATATAAAAAGCGGCAAATATTAAAGTTAGTATTGTTTTCCAGTCAACCTATAGGTTCTACAGAGAGAAAATATATACATACATAGAAATAAATATAGGTATTTTTAATATATAAACTAATAATCTATACGTATAATATAATTGTAACTAAACCAATCTGTACATTGAATATTTTTGGAAAATCTTATTGAAATAAACATTCTTATCGATACCGAGGCCGAATCTACAATTTTTAGAATTTTTGTCTATCTGTCTGTCTGTTACCACATCACAGAAAAACCACTGGAGAGATTTTGATGAAATTTGGTATGGTGATAGCTGGTTCTGCGGGTCAACATATAGGATACTTTTTACAGAGTATACTAATCTGTAAAACCTAAGAATTTAGTTTTTGGTCATCTAAACGCGGGCTGAGCCGCGGGTAATGCTAGTTGTAAATATGTGCATTTATTATACTTCTTTTAGCTAATAATTTACTTTTTTTATTACAAAGATTTTATTTTTAATTAAGATATTTTAATAAAAGCAATAGCTTTATGCTAGATTTTAGTGTCGGCAAACACGAACGTGGTAACATAAATGAATTAGCCAAATGTCTGCGAAACCCCACTTATTCTATCCTACATTTAATCCTGCGATAGGCGAGTAAGCAAAATAGCCGTAAAACATCAAAATACCTTTCCGCTCATTATCAATGTCATGACCGGACAGGCGTAAAATCGTTATATAACAGACTATTCAGCGCCCAAACGAAAATAAGCTCTAAGTCCTGGCAACTTTTGGTGGATGTTTGGCTTACATTGCTTATGTGATGATATAGTCCGAGGGTAGGTTGCACGAATCCAATAGTTTTGTGCTTTTATGGTGTCGACAGAAATTTATTATATATAGTGACGTCAACATCGAGACGTCGTTCGTAATCAATTTATCAATCGATTCGTACCACTAGAATTAGAATTGTGATCGCTCTTCTCTTGTTTCTGTTGTCACTTTAAAATGTCACGTAGTATTGACAAGTTTGTTGATTTAATTGAATCGGTAAGTAGCGTGATGGACACGCTTAGGAGAATAGGATGGGATATCGAAGTATATCAACAAATATTTGAGATATTATACCTACCGTTTAAAACTTGTACCTATTAAAGTAAAATACATACTGGATTTTCAATTTTTTTTATTCATTTCCTACAATTCTACATTAAATAAGGTAATTAAATGACGATTACCTAGTAATATCGTTTTCTGAAACACCTATTAGCGATTAGCTCCTAACTAATATGCGCGAGTTCTTTAATATTTTTTATCAGACTTCTAAAGAAAATAATACAATTTTTCATCACAAGCCCTTTTATACCAATTCACCCCAAAAGTGTCTTTTTCTACAGTATTCAAGACATAACTTTTTAAAAAAAAATAGGTTCAGAAAACAAGGACTTTAGAATTTGGCATTAGTAAGTTAATCCGTCAATAACAATAGCAGATAACCGAAATGAAAGCTCATTAAATATCCAAATGGGTCAGATTCCTAGAATGACTAGAGGCGTTCCTTCGGATCATATCAAATAGGTAATTATAGCAAAGTAGCAAGTAACAAGTGTGGCGGCCACCTGCGATATTGTCACACACTGCGATAACACATGTGTTACGCTTCCGCTTATGTTCACTGTTTTCATTGTATTTTATTCCTAGATATGGACGAGAATTTTATCGGACGACAAATTTTATAAAGTAAAACTTCTGTCTTAATTTAATGTGTACCATAACGAATTGTTATAAAATTACACTGGTCAGGTATAACAAAAATATTAAAAAGGTTTTATTGATTATTGAATATACATAGTTTAATAAAATGATATTCTTGGATTGCAAAATATTTGACAATTTTCCATGAAATTATAAATTATTTTACTCTCCTTACTCCTATCTATACTAATATTATAAAGAGGTAAAGTTTGTGAGTTTGTGACGTTGTAGGGGGTAATCTTTGAATCTACTGAACGGATTTATGGTAAGAAGATAAGTTTGAGACCCTGGAAAGGACATAAGATACTTTTTATCCCGGAAATCATCCCTTGAGGAGGTGAAAATGGGGATAAAAGTTGGTATTGGGAAGCAATTGGATAAACTATATATTGGACCTCTTTATCTGTCGGTATATATCTGTTTTTGCATTAAACCACGACAGCTGGCCTGACGATCTTCTCTGATGAATAAATCTCAATGCATCTCATCCACCTTGGGCCTTGCCCAATCTTGTATTTAGGGGTATTTTTTTAGTAAAGTGTGATCTTTCTGGTGGACGACAACCTACTAACCGAACTGGTAAATATTCTTCATACAAGGCCGTTAAAGGTTGGCCTAGTTCATCTTTTGACTTAACGTCTGGAAGGATTGCCGCATCCTATAAAACACCTCATAACCCAATAAGCTTTGTTTAAACCGAGTACAATGGAATCACACTCATATTTCGGAGACAAATCTTTTAAAATAATACACGCGACCCCATGCGCCGTCCGGATGGTTTATTAATTACCGTACATTATTATTATAATACTTTGAATTGGTCCTTCAACGATATCATTAAGAATAATGATTATTTTCGGAATTCCGCACTAAGATATTAATGAATCTTTTAAGAGAGACTACGAAATTAAATTTATCGTGTAATTTAGTAAGAAGAGGTAGAAATTAATTTAAATAGTTTTAACCTTTGAAGAAAAAAGAGATATTTGATGTGTATGTGTGTGTCTGTCGATGTGTTTATGTTTATCTGTTTTTCAGTGAGTCAGACGCCTTTTTTGTAGAGACATGTTTCAACTGGTTTTTTTAGCTTCATGTATTTTATGAAAATCTGTTCAGCTTCTTAAAGAGATTTACCATACAGTATGAATGAGACACGAATGACAGAAGACAGAAAAATGGGTTTTTATTTTGTTTTATTTACGCTGTCTATAAATTACGCATTATAATAAAAATTAAATTAACATATAGTATAGTGCTTAGGATTTTACATACTATCGGGTATGTACAAGGCAAAAGTGATTGGCTGATGTATCAACGCACAGGCCAAACCCTTAAGTCTAGAAAATTTAAATTTCGCACACGTATTCCTCATATGACGAAGGCATCCACTAAGGAAGGATTTTTCAAACCTCCAAGGGGGTGAAATAGGGGATAAAAGTTTGTATGAAACTTTTTATTCCTTGGACATATTTGCATGAAACGTATGAATTGAGTACGACAAAAATAATGAGTTACGTATTTGAGGGTTTATAAAATTCAACCAATAAGAGGGCAAAATAGGGGTTGAAAGTTTTTATGAAACCCACTTTTTAGAGATTTCTTGTAGTATTAGCGCGAGAGAAGCCGCGGGTTCTGCTAGTTTATTTATAATATATTGATTTAAAACTTAATAAAGCCCTCACGTTACGTTTTAAAAATTAGAAAAGAATTCATTAACATTACCGACCACTAAATTAACGAAATAAGTAACATATAGTACCTATCACTATTGGCTCAGTTTGTAGTGACCCTATTTGCTGTGCCAGCGGTCGCTGGTTCGAGTCTCGCTGGAGGCATTTATTTGTGTGATGAGTACGAATGTTTATACTCTAGTCGTGGGTGTTTATACGTATTTATATATTTGAACTTATATATGCGTAGTGTATCAACTATCTGACATCCATAACACAAACCTCGTAGCTTACCATGGAACTAGATGGTGCTGTGTGTTAATGTCCTAACATATTTATTTATTTATCACGTCGAGCATAGCCGCTGGTAAAAACAATTAAAATATCATAAATCTAAAGATACAGAACACTCAAAATTTTATACCGACATGATTCGCCATATAATATTCCATTCATCTTCTAATTCCAAACAAGTGGGCCTTGTCTATGCAAATATCAATAACCGTTCGTGTCTCGTTAAACTAGTTTTTAATGGGAAATATTTGACGCGGTCTCTTTTAGTAATTTAGTTGACACATTAATTGTGAAATGACGATGAGGGCAGGTCAATTTAGCATTTTGAATATGTATTTTATTTTAATACTAGCATTGCCCGCGGCTCCGCCCGCGTTCAGATGACCAAAAACTAAATTCTTAGGTGTTACATATTAGTATACTCTTACATTGCAGTTTTTGTATTTTTCCTCAGAAATAAGATATTTTCCCGCGGTAAAAAGTATCCTAGGATCGCGCGCTACATCGCCCGGTTTATATAGCTTGAGCAGGCGGTCGAGCGATGCGGGCAGAGGGGATGGACTCGCCGTAGGCATCTCAATGCTCGCCAAGCATTAAAAAATGTTTCGCTACTAATTACTTTCTAACAACGATATCTCAAAACTATTCATCTGATTGATTTAGTGTAAAGAGCAATTTTAATCTGCATTAAATGACTAAGCTAACTAAAATATTCATTTGGATAAGGATTAATACCGAACTAAAAAGAAATAACTTTGAAAATAACGTAATGTTTTTAATTAAAAATGTTAACATAAAAGTGGTTATTGTAAGTCAACCGTAAGAGATAGAGATATGCTATCGCGGACTTTTTTGTAGCATTTTTATAGATTTTGAATTCTCTAGTACATTACTTAACTGTATCTTTGCTAGTTTACGCGGCGTTCGCGTGGAAAGTTCCCATTTGGCGAGATTTTTTGCGACCTCTTCAACATTTGTCGCCGTATTTCAGCTAATTTACATAAAAGCATAATAAATTATATACCTAAACCTTCCTCAAGAATTACTCTTTCTATTGTTGAAAACCGTATAAAAATCCGTTCAGTAGTTTTCGAGTTTATCGCGTTCAGACAGACAGGAGGACAGACAGGAGGACAGAAAGACGCGGCCGGGGGACTTATTTTTATAATAAGTATAGATTCAAGTAATTCTAGATAAATGTTAAGAGGTGTTTAAAATGGTATATAGATATGATTTTACGATTTATACATATGGTTATAGTTTTATTTATATTTATACAAATGATATCGAATTATCAATTTAGATGAAAAGTTGTTGAGAGACGCTACAGCTGCTCTTTTAAATGTCCAGTTTCAATTGTTGCCAGCGGTCGCGGGTTCGAGTCCCGCTGGGAACATTCGCTTATGTGATGAGCACGGATGCTTGTAGTCCAGTCATGGGTGTTTATATTTATACTATGTATGTATTTAAAGTTATTATTTGTATGTATGTGTATTCATAACACAAGCTTCGTAGCTTACCATGGAACTAGATGGTGATGTGGGTTAATGTCACAACATATCTATGATTATAGTTTTATTTATATATATACAAATTACATCGAATCATCAATTTAGATAAAAAGTTGCTGAGAAACTTGCAGTTGCTCTTTTTAATGTCCAGTTACAGTGTTTTAATCACCTACCGGACATTTTTATCTAAGCAACGGAAATACGAAATCTCTTAATTTTTTAATTTTTTTATATTAGATTTAAAATTTTAAAACGACTTAATGTGCAGCAGATATATAGAAATGTTCTATATACATATACTTAAACTCCTTAATATTTGTGGAGATAAAAGCTAGGCGTTACTAGATTTACTTTTATTATTCATATTTACGTAGTGCTTGTTACTTTTTTACTATATAACTATGCAAATTCTAAGTATAATTATGAGATTTTATTTATTTATTAGCTTTTCGAGGGAATCAAACAGTACAATAAATATATAAACTATACTAATAAATGGAGAGCCGATTTTTTTGTTCGGTTATACTGCGATAACTACTGAACCGATCGGAATAATACTCATACCATAAGATGCAGCGTGTTTCGGAGAAGGTTTTAGTATATGATATGTTCGTGATTAATGTACTATGCGGGCGGAGTCGCAGGAAAACGCTTGCTTTTACATTAAAACACATATAAAAGTAATCCTAAAACCAACCAAGTTTCCACACATATCTAATATGTACATAATAAATGCTTGCCACCACAATATCTATACTATAATAAAAATGTAGGGGTCGAATGTCTGTACATAGAAAAAAAAAATGCTAAAAACAGAGTCAGGGGGATGTATGAAGACAAATAGAACAAATCCAGATTTTTTCATTTTTTTTTTGTTTCTGTCTGTTTGTCTGTTTGTACGGGCTAATCTCCTTATACCTTATATCCCCGGTCGCCATCTAAAATACTTTTCATTCCGGAAAATTAAAGAGTTCCCGTGGGATAGTTAAAAAACTATAGTAACTTATACAGCTTAGTACACAGCAACTTATGCACCTAATTTAGTAAAATTTGGCATGCTGATACCTTATATTGCCGGTCAAATAACAGGTTACTTTTCATCCCGGAAAAATGAACGGGATAGATCTGTTTGTAGTTTTCTAGAAATTCTAAAAATTTAGAATATAAAAATAACTGAACGGTACCACTTATAATTAAACATTAAGTACCTACTTATGCAGTTAAAAGTAATAATATATAGACAACCTACTCGTATAGCAAAACTATAGCAAAATATTAATTCATAATAATTTATATATAATTCTTTTTCAACCGACTTCAAAAAGGAGGAGGTTCTCAATTCGACTGTATTTTTTTTATGTTTGTTACCTCAGAACTCCGTCGTTTATTAACCGATTTGGACAATTTTTGTGTTATTTGAAAGTGTATACTTCCAAATTGGTCCCATTTAAAATTCAAAAAAAAAATACCACCCCTAAGGGTGGAAAAATAGCTAATGATGAATTAGACCTACTTCTAATTGTCATATTGACTTGAAACTTTGCAAGTTTTTCTATTTTCGTTGATAGTACAGTGGTTCGGTATTGTTGACCTGATTTGATGGTAAGGTCAGAAGGTGGATAGGTGGAACTCTTCAACGGCTAATAGTAGATACTTTGAGTTTGGGCTTATTTTGTTTGATTTGACAAGCCTAACACGTTAGAATTCTTACTTTGCTACTACTGTCTACACTAAAAAGGGAAAAATACAAACTTTTTAACAAAAAAATAAAAACCGACTTCAAACAAAAGCACTAAAAAGTAAAAAATAACTGATTGGTAGTTTTCATTTACTATACATACCTTATCAAATATTTTCGAAGTCGGTGTGCTTTGGCTAAGTAATTAAAGCCTACCTATTAAATACATACCTAATCCAATATTTTCGAAATCGGTGCCAGCCCATACAAAGCAAAGCACACCGACTTCGAAAATGTTTCATTAGGTATGTATACTAAATGAAAACTACCAATCAGTTATTTTTTACTTTATAGTGCTTTTGTTTGAAGTCGGTTTTTATATTTTTGTTAAAAAGTTTTTTTATGACTAAGTCTTATGAGACATTTTTATGACTTTGAATCATCACAATTAACTTAAATAAGTGTTAAGTAACCGTTAAATTATAAATAAATAAATAAAAATTATAATTAAACAAGTAGATGAGATTATTTTATTATATTTTAATATTATTTATAATGGGAAAACTAGTTATTCTCTTACGCACAACCAACTTTGTGTGGCCCCGTGTATAATTTTTTTGGTACGAATTGCATATCTATTTTTTGTTAAAGTAAAAGCTTCATTAAAAAAAAATATTTATTTATATTTTATTCCTTTAGTTATTAGGAAGCCTATGTTACGTTACACATATCTACGTTACATACTGAGTATACATTTCTTAACTTGGTGGTGATGATGATGATTGGTCCGACAGTTTTCGGCCGATGCAAAGCAAATCGAATATATTTCGACACGTAAAATACATACTTACCTATTAGATATTCATATCTTAAAAAATATTGTCGGCTGGCACCGACTTCGAAAATATCTGATTAGGTATCTATTCTAAATGAACACCCCACGTTTAGTTATTTTTTACATTTTAGTGCCTGGAAGTCGGGTTTTTTTTTAAGTTTATATTTTTCCATTTTTAGTGTAGACGTAATAAGCAGGTAATTTGTAAGAAGAAAGTTTTTTAATCTTGAATAATTACTAGGGGTCAAACATTCTGTGTGTTTAAATTCTAACAATAAACATGTTATATTCATTACGCGGTACGCCTAGCCTACCTTCAGTAGGTAGGTGACACATCATCAATTATCCACTGCTTAGACCTGACAACTCGTCACATACGACATACGTACAACACAAAAAATTCAGTATATGTATTCTATATAGCAACTTTAGACTCTAAATCCCACAATATAAGAGAGCGGTTATTATTTTATGAAGCAGAAATTAATGTTGCAACATGTAACCTATGATATAGTTTTTTGTACACAGTAGGCCGTGAAGTCATCGACCGCGCAGCTTTTTGTTAATCAATTTTGATCTTTAATTTTTCAATAAACTTTAATACACTGTATGACAGTACTTACATAGTAACACGTGTTTTTGTTATACATTAATAAAATTTAATATATTTAAATCGATTATTACATATTTATAAGCTACTAGCGAGTGGCCCTCGCTCCGCTCCTGTTCGTTCCTGCTTACGTTTTAATGGTTAGTATAGATTTCTAAGAGATGAGATATTTTCCCGCAGTGAAATGTATCCTATATTTTGACCCGGATAACCAGCTTTCATCATAACCAAATTTCATCAAAATCCCTCCAGTGGTTTGTCCGTGATGCGGTAACAGATAGACAGATAGAAAGACAAATATTCTAAAAACTTTTGAAGCCCATACAAAGCAAAGCACACCGACTTCGAAAATATTTGATTAGGTATGTATATAAATGAAAACTACCAATCAGTTATTTTTTTACTTTTTAGTGCTTTTGTTTGAAGTCAGTTTTTTTTTTGTTAAAAAGTTTTTATTTTTCCCTTTTTAATATAGACAGTAAAGAAATGTGAAATATTAACTATTCGCTATAAAACACTCCCAAGTATAATAATCTACGAAAGCACTACACTATCCCACTTAATATATTTGTGTACTTATTAAAAACTCTGGTAGAAAACACGACCGACCCTCCCTCTCTTTACTTAGGTTTTCCTTGATAACATCTTGCAACAGATAGGTATTACGGAAAAAACTCTAAATGCCTGTATTAAATATAGTCTATGTCATTCATTCTCTGGCCCATAACTATCTAAAAAATCAAGTCAATCTAATACGTGCGAAAGAACTTAACGACCAAAAAATGAAGATGCTTTATAAAACATATGTATCTATTTATTATAAGTAAATGTAGTTATAAAATGTATCTACTAATAAGCTTAAAATAAGTTTGAAAGTAAAAGCCGACTTTTCTATAGCATTCCGATGTGTAAAACTAACTGAATGTTTCTTATTATTGCGCACCTATAACCAATTTACAACAGAAATTCGTGCGTGATTTAATTAATATATGTATAACTCGATCAAAAATTGAATGAGCCATTAGAAGTCTATGTTTAAACATAACCTATTGACAAAGACTTTTTGACAAAGTTCTACGTTTCGTATGTCAAATAATCGAAGGATTTCATTTTTTTAGGCCATTATTTAGGTTGAAATGCATCTGTCACTAAGTTAAGCTCAGATAATATGATATGAAGTGTATCGTTTTACCATTGTATTGAGACAATCTTTCACACATACTACATATAAATAAATTGAAACTCTTTGGTTATTACCGACTTAAAAAGGACGGAAAGAGAAAAAAAAATAAGTTCTTATTCTTTTCTCACTCCTACTTTACCTTTTTTCGCTCACCTATTTTTTTTCGTTACCTAATTTTTTGAAATTTTTGCCAATTTTGACGTTTTTTTTAATGAATAGGTTTAATCCATATACTAATATTATAAATCTGAAAGTTTATGAGGATGGATGGATGAATATTTATTACTCTTTCACGCCATAACGGCTGAACTGATCTGGATGTTTGGCACAGAGATAGATAGCCTGTATTGACATATACGAGTAGGTTACTTTTTATTCCGGAATAATATATTCCCGTGGGATAGATTTGTTTTTGTAGAGAAGCGAAGCGAGGGTGAGTCGCTAGTATCTCGTATATATACACATAAATTCCAATAAAAAAGTAATAATTAGAATAATCAGCTTAAATTCAGTGTAGCTTTCTAACTTAAAAACTACAAAGCAATCTAGATAATAATTTCGCAAACTAAACATGAATGGCACGACAATTAGCCGTCCCTCGTACTGAGATATCGCCACATGTCTCGTCCATTGATTAAGACAGGAAACCGTTCATTAAGCAGCCAATGAATGACTTCATGACTTAACCCAGTGGTTGTCAAACTTCTAACGGCAAATTATATAAATTACTTAATTTTCATTAACAAAAGCCCTACATTTTTAATTATAATTATAGGTATGTGATATAACGAAGAATGAAATTTATTTCATGCCTCTTTTGAAGAAATACATACCTCGTACTTCGTAGAAGATCATCAAATCCATGCGCGAGATGTGTGTATATTCATAATCATATGGACGATACAAATTTTAATTCTATTTTTATTACTAACGCAATTTTGGGAACCCCACACTTTATTTCGACGTCTGCAGAAAGTAAATGATATTATGAGAGTTTTCCAACAAAGCAATTTTTAGTTTTGATATATAACATATGAAATTATCTATTGAACGTAAGGTGCCTACTTAGAGGGAAAATTTTTACTTACAATCTGAATGAGCATGCTGTATAGTCCATTCATTAAAACGCACTATTAAATCTATTTCCAATAGGCGATGGTATCGTATAATATATCCAACAAAAACGTACGCTCAAATTGAGAAGCCCCTCCCTTTTAAAGTCGCTTAATAAAGTAAAATTAAAAAAAAAATACAAGCGATACGTAAAATAAATACCTATTTTAAACTGATTATTTACAATTTATGCTAATTTCCAACCTTATTATGCAGCCCATTTGCTACCCTTGTATGTGCCTAATAAATTATTTCGGTATCGCTGAAAACAAGCAACTTTGTGTACGAAAAATATTGGGAAGGACTGCCTTAAACATTTGTATAATAATATATTGCCTGATAACGGTTTGCCATTTCGGCACGTTTATACCGTCTTTTTAATTAGCTATACTTCACGAGTATGATTTAATTAAAAATTAATATATGTAATTATCAATTGTAAAGGTTTTATTCAATACATTTAATTTTAATTAAGTATATTTTTATGTAAAGCTTTAAATGTTTTCATGCTTCGCAATATTATAAGTGTTGAAGTATGTCAGTTTGTTTATTCTTCTCTTATCGAGCTTAATCGATGATATTTTTTCATAGATACTTTATGAACTGGAAAGGGATCAATTAGGTCCCTTGGGACATTCGTTTCAGCGAATAACTAAGGAATCACAGTTGTAAATGATTAAAGGAAATAATAATATGTACATATTTAAAGCCATATATATATATATATATATATATATATATATATATATAATCTTTATTGGATACGTTAAAACTGTGTCGTAGTCATTAACACCCACCTCCAGATTAAAAAAAAATATACATTACGTTCCAATATAAGATTTAAAAGTTAAATTAATTTAAGATATTAGTTATGATGTGCAATATAATATGTCAATTTATATATATATATATATATATATATATATATATATATATATATATATATATATGTAGGATGATGTTCTGCTTCCTTCTGCTTCTCTTCTTTTGGTACAGATTGTTTCATAAATTCTCAACTCAATAATATATTTAATAACTACACATATAATTTATGCAGCTCTCGTCCTGCCGTTTTCTTCTCGCGCTCATAATCTCGTGTATTGCTTTCGCATCTAGCTGGTCCAGAAATTCCTTAACTAACGCGGCTTTAAGATCGTCCCAACTTTTATATGGTCGCTCAGTCTTCAGCCAGAGTGCCGCCGTCCCGGTAAGCGATCTTCGCGCTATTAGAAGTTTTTGTAGCGGTGACCACTCAAAAATTTCGGCATTTGACTCCACTTCATCTATCCATTTTTCAATGGAGTAGGCATCGTCTTCACCACTAAAATTAGCCACTAATTCAGCCGTCATCTGAAGCATCTGTGGCGGATGCGACCTCGCCTCATGGAACTCCTCGGTTTCCATCTCTCGTCTTTCACGTCGTTGTCTCGACATCGTCTTATAAAATATCGAGAAAATTTTGATAATGACGTCGCGTATGACAAAGCTATATTTTTCAATAGAATTAGTGTTTTTTTTTATTATTATCCCGGACGAGCCCCCAATTTGTAGGATCCGGGGATACTAATAAAAGCGTTTACAAACACTAGTAACTATTTATTCTTCTAAAATCAGATAATACAATGTTTACGCGTCTCGTCGTGTCGTCATTATGACACAACATTTTTATTTCCTTTTATTCATCTATTTCATTCCATTCCATTCTTAAAATTCTAACATACGTCTCCTTTTATTCTTAAAATATCATTTCATGCATACTCATCTTGCAGATCCTACATATATATACGTTGACAATGAATGTCTTTCAATATTAGAAACACCGCTTTAAACAAGGTAGTAATATTACCCATTGTTTTTTTTTTTATTAACAAGACATTTAAAGTTTATTCGCTAATCAACAGCTTTGTACCAGTAATTTGCATTAACATTGAAACATTCTTATCAGAAGCAACAAAAAAAATATTTCTCTGAACTCTAGACGGTGGTTTTACTTGTATAATATGTATAATGTATATGTCTCATAAAACAAAGTTTTGGTCGACTTCAAAAAAGTAACTCATTAATTTTTATATTATAGAGATGGTCGGTAGAATAAAAATTTTCAAAATTCTAAGTAGATTATTAATTATACTTTTATATATATTTTTTACGATGACCTTAAACCTAACTTTTTTAACAATAAGAATTCTTATCTACATTATATATAATTGTTTGACATGTTGGAAACAATTTATAGCATAATATAATTTAATTAAATAATTATAATAATCACAAATCAACATTAATTAATACGAAAGATTCGTACGGCTAAATTAGACCCATTCAAGCGTTCTGGGAACGCGCCGAAATTGTAGTAATTTCCTTTCTTCGGATGACAAATAATGAACTAAATGGCGGGACAAAGAGAACGGACGCTGATATAGCCAATTGTCAAAGTGAAAGATGAGATTTTAAAATAATATCGTTTGTCAACCGACTTCTTGAAAGGAGGTCTTCAATTTATCTTAATTTTGTTAGAATAAATTTTTGTTATAGTACCTACATATTAGGCACAAAATCTCCCATAGATATTAGAGAAACTACGTTTTTCATCCATTTGCCTATTTGTAGCACAAGAGCTAGTACACTTTACTATATTCTTTTTTTTTTGGAAGTATCTTACAAAGTTTTGTTATATATCAACTATCTAAACAGGTTTAAGTATACATCCTATATGATAGGTAATCTAGAGTATTAGTAGAAACAATTTGAATTCACATTGGAACAAAAATAAATACTGTGGAGTTTAAAGTCATGCAGATGTAGGTTGACATGAGCGAAGCGTAAGCGGGTCACTAGTACTCTATGTAAACTGGAAGCGAAATTTGTTTTATGTGTCTATCGAATCCTATAGATAATATCTAGAATTCTGAGGCAATTCTAAAATATTGTCACTAAAAGTGCCTACATACATATATTTAACGAATGTACTACAATAACGGAGCTGCAGAATAAAGCTTGTTTAAAATAAACTTCAGAAACACAAATAATGTTAATTAATGAAAGAACGCTACATGGGAATCGAACCGAATACAGCTAGTTATGATGCATTTTTTTCACCATGATGTAAGCGGGGTCGATGGCCCACCTGTTACTTTTTTATCGTCTGGCTTATGGCTGGCACTGGCCTTAAGCACTCAGTTTTTATTACAAGTTATTACTTATTGATTTATGTTGCGGTATTGGAGTATAGGAGGTACATATTTTCCAGCTACCGACATTGTTTCGCTTTCCTTTCTATGCATATTTTATATCTCTCAGTAGATTATTTTAATTAGAACGATAACTATCAACTTAGGCTCGCTTCGCTCAGGTCAATCTATGTACATCCCTAGGTGCGTTTTATAATTATTACGTATAAGAATTCTTTTATATATGTAAAAGTTTGTATATGTGTATGTTTGTCACTCCTTCACAAGTTTCTATTGTCTGGAGTAGCACATGGATCACAGCAAAGCGAGGGTAAGTCGCTAATCTATACATATAATAAAATTGTAACTTAGCCGAATCTGTACATTAAATATTTTTTGGAAAATCTTATTGAAATCGACATATTATAGATACAGAGGCCCAATTTATAGTTTTTAGAATTTTTGTCTGTCTGTCTGTCTGTTACCGTATCACAGAAAAACCACTGAAGGGATTTTGATGAAATTTGGCATGGTGATAGCGGGTTATCTGGGTCAACATATAGGATACTTTTTACCGCTGTAAAATATCTGATTTCTGAGAAAAAATACAAAATTAGTAGTGTGATGATGACGTCTTAAATATTAAGTACTTGAATGACCCATACATATATGTATATTTTCTGAACGGGATTCAAATTGGAAAAATTCAGTGTAAAAATATTGATATATCTATTATTTTATATTATTAAATTGAAATTATATTGACTACTGAAGAACTTCACAAAATACGAGTTAAAATGTATGGAATATAAAAAAGTTATCTTTATACCTACATTTTATTTCGTATCTTAGATTGTTACTACTAGAAAGATCTCGTCTACGGTCGTGGGCTTAATTCAAGTGCACTTTTACGACTTTTAAAGTGCCATTACAGGGATAGAACGTCAAATTTAAAAACGTCTTATGCTTTCAAATGAGGTTTACAAATATATATTCAAAGCTTTTATCGTGAAATATATATGTATGTAGGAGTATATATTTAGTATATGTATAAATTATCACAGAATTTACAAATCGTGTTAATTTAAACGTACACTAATAGATTTTTTTTCAGGTTTAACTGTTCAAAATTTTTATATATAAATAATAGGACATTTCCCAATTAAAATTGCTGAAAAAAATGAAGTTGATAACCTTTCATTTGTTTTAAATTTAGACTTCTAACTAATCTAGATCAAATGTATTAAAATAATTTTTACATTTATAATAATCTACCTTACCAAACATTTCTCATCAAAAGTTATAATAGCGAAAATTTTATTTAATATATCAATAAAATATTAGGTTTTTAATTGTTGTTTCTTACTTTAAGGAAAATTTCGTCGGAAAGTATTTTCACTCTATAATATATAAAACTAATTTAAAAATGTTTGTTTTAGAGCAATCGAAGTATGGTTAAAATCTGGGCGACGACATAGTGAGATACTGGACGAACAGAAGCTAAGTGAGGGGCAGTTGAGGCGACCCGACTCTACCATTATACTATGGCTTAAATGTGAACAGGTAAGGAACTTATAATTTAAATTTCCATATGATTATCTCAATAATAATTAACTTTTCTAGTCTAAAATATGTAGGCATGCTTAAATTTTATTTAATATACGTATTTTTAATAAAACTATGTTTTGGATTTTCTCGAGAGATTTTTGCGGGAGTCTCTGTCGTGACCATGATTGCCGTAAAGCAAACGGGACGTCGGGGACCAAAAATTAAACTAAATCCGCGAAAAAATCCGAAAAGGTAGTATTATTTAAATTTTCATATATTTGCGTCCATCTAAGAAAGTATTAATATACGTATAGGTATTATGTACAATATTTTTTTTTAAAGTCGTTACACGTACAAACAACAAACTGTTTAAAGCTAAGTCAATGTCTTAGTAAGTCGTATGTAGGTATATAATATAACTTTAATTATAATTTAAAAATCTTGGGATATGCACCGAATTGTAAAATTTGGTATTTTATTAGAGTTGGTATCGTTTTTTGGTATGATGGTAGCTGGTTATCCGGGTCAACATATAGGATACTTTTTACTGCGGAAATATATCTCATTTCTGAGAAATCTATACTAAACATTATAATACACTTTTGACATTTAAATCAAATCAAACATTTTGGTACATTACCCTTATTGTTATTTATATTTATGCACAAATAATTCGAGTTGGACTCCAATGATAAAATTTTCAAGAAAAGGTCCGTTTATTGATACGATCATTTTCATTCACAGCATGACAAGATATGCAATGGAAATACAAATTAAAACATTAAATAGAAAATCATGATGTCATTACCTTGTCAGAAGTATTCGTGACTTATTTTTCTTAGAAAATAGAAATATGTAAATGTATTTAAATAATATTATTTAACAATATATCGATTGGCGGAAATCCACGCAACCTAATTCATAGGAAAGAGTAAATGGAAATTTATGTCGTACCTATGGTATAAGTTAAATAACTATATACTATAGATAAAACTATCTTTTTATATAATTGGATTTTTTCGCGCAGATTTATTTTAATTTTTGGTTCCCACCAACCAAAAAAAGTTTGGGACAAAAATCAAAATAAATCCGCGAGAAAAAATTCGAAAAGGTAGTTTTATTTAAAACGTCAAATATTCGCGTAAATCGAAGAAAATATTAACTATACTTCATAATAGAGAAGTAAAATTTGTATAATCAAAGAATATACAGACATTTTAAATAAAACTATCTTTTCGAACGTGTTCCGCGGATTTATTTTGGTTTTTAGTTCTCGACGTTTCGAATGCTTACAGCAATCATGGTCACTAAGGGACATATCAAAGGTCAAATATATAATGACCTGAAAAGATAGTTTTATTTTAAAAAGGCCTTAAAAAGCAAAAATCATTGAATCGATATTTTTTATTTCCTCTCACATACAACAAAGTCCCTACAAGTTGTTACAGCTTTTTTCTTTCATTACTTTATCGGATTCTTCTGCTAAGTTAAGTAAAAGGAATCTAATAAAAATGCAATTACCGTTTTATTAAAACGTTACTAAGGCAGGTCATTAGCTTGTTTAAACTCGAGCCATCTTGCTTCTAAGGGTGAAAAAAATATAAACAACAGTCACCTGCGCCCGCGCACAGATTGGCAGGTGTTGTGAACGCATCTGCGGTCGAGTTTTATGTAAATTGTACCCTATTTGTGAACTTTTAGGGTTTTAAATATATTGCCACCATTAAAGATCGAGAAGGGTGAAATTTTTTAACGTACACATGCTTGCATGTTTCCAGGGACCTCCACTATTGTGGTTAATGGCTTTTAGTAAATGTCAGAATATTGCAAATTACAACTTTACGTTGTGTACTGTTTTTATGCACAATGCTGTAGAGTTTGCTGACCTTTAATAAAAATATTATTTGGTTATTATAGGAAGTTCAATTTATTGTAAAACATTGAAAACTTTTTTTACTTACTACTGGCTTACTACAAATATTTTTTACAGATAGTGTATACTATATATACATTACAGATCTGTTAAGATAATTTTCAGTTAAGTTTTCTTTTAATATTAATGCAAAATTAGATTTTTAATTTTTCATTACCTAATTAAAAATCAAAACCAATTATTTCTGTCTAACACCCTTAAGGGATGATTTCCGGGATAAAAACTATCCTATGTCCTTCTCACGGTCACATCACGGTTCAAACTATCTTCATATCAAATTTCATCTAAATCGGTTCTACGGATTAAGCGTGAGAAGGTAACGGACAAACAGAAAGACAGTCTGTGGCATTTATAATATTAGTATTGATATTTGTATCTACTATTTTATATTAATATTATCATTAGATAATATTAATATAAAATAATATATATTAATTAAAAAAAACCTTTATTATAGAAATTATAATAATAACGTTTTCATAACCATTGCTCTAAAAATTAAATTAAAAAAATAGATAATATATCATATACATAGGATACTTTTTATCCGGAAATCATCTCTTAAGGGGTTGAAAATGGGGATGAAAGTTTGTATGGGTAATCAAGCTAGGGACGAAACCGAGCGAAGCGAGGGCGAGTCGCTAGTTATATAGAAAAAGCAAAATAAAATAAACATTACAAAGTAACGGAAATGCCTAAGAAAATACTTTACAATACGTATACTTTTATTTCTTATGCACATTTTGTTTTAATTATAAACATAATATATTGTCATATCTCGAACAACTTGGCCTTTTGCGTTCTACACTAAGTTATGATAAAAGCTTACCATCCTTCATCATACAGGTGCTAGTTTCCTCATTAGCTTCTTACATTTAAACTAGTTTTTTTTTGTTATGTTTTTACCGTTGTGACGCAGTGTGTAAGCTTGAATGGCATTGTACTCTACGCCAGAGGTAGCAGATTCGATTTTCATACTTGATATATTGTGTGATTAGGGTTAGGTTAGGTAGGTAGGGATAAAGTAGGTGAATAATTTTGTATAATTTTTGATCTGCTCGTCCCCATTTTAACGTGACTTTTTATAAGCGATTAAAAGATTTGGTTGGCAGTGGCTTAAGTAACTTTTTATCACGGAGAAAGAAATTCTAGCGTTCTCATAAAACAATGGTTATCTATGGTCATAGTGGTTGTCAACAAAAATCTAGGTGACCAGAGCCTACACAAATTTGCCCAGTGTCGCAAGTCCGTTGAACAAACACAGGATACAGATATGCAAGATTTGTCTCCAGCGGAACTCGAACCTGTGATCTATAAGGTACAGCCATAAACATTTAAAAAAATAACATCTGTACCTACTAAACTTTAAAAGAAAGACAGCGTAATATTTTAAACCCTTATTAAGCTTGACCGATACAGTATTACCGCGACCACACACGCAATGTTAAATTGCATCAACTCCTTATAATTAAAAAGGGCAGTGAAAATATTCTTAACGTACAATTATATGTATATACTATTTATAGACTTGATATGTACAAGGTAGATATATCAGGTTCGAATCTCGTTTCGGGTATATATTTGTATTGGTCTCCACACACTACATAGTTAAAACAGGTGGCAATGTTCACTTTTTTACATTTCTTTTTTACAATCCATAAGTGAATAACACCTTTAACTAAATTGTCCTAACAAAAAGTTAATTTAGAAAATTTACTTCCTCCGTTTGCATCAGATAAACAAACAAACTAACAGAAATATCCACAATTATTTTTTGTTTTTCACAAATTACATTTAATTTTTATAACTTTTTATGGCTCACCTGCTTTTTTCTGCTAAAGTTCATCTAATTAAACCCATTATTCTACCAACACCTTCATTATAGGATGTCCAAGAGGAGATTAAAAAAAATAACTTTTTTTCTATAACATTCCACAAAGCAGGTGCAGTGATGCACGAGTCCTTCGTAGATTACTGCAATAATTCAATGAATCGATTTAGCTACGATATTATGACATACCTAATTGATTTTATGTTTACTATATTTTATAAATCGATGTTTTATGAAAATGAGGTAAAAATGTACAAAAAATGTTTATTGGGGCTATAGGGCTTAAAATTCAAAAACTTAGTGGCTTTTAAAGATTTCTAATAAAAAAATAGTATTTGAAATAAACACATAGATATTTGTAGTATATGTGTACATTTTTTTAAATTAATCTTTGTTTTGTTTTCCTTTACTAAAAATACCTTTGATAGTATATGAAAAACTCAAGGAGGTTTTATATGGAATAATAAGTTAATAAACTCCATAATATTTTTACTATTTTTTTCCTATAGCTAATAATAATTTCTTAACGATATTAAAAAAACACTTTATTGCTCCGTTGAACTCTTAGAGTTAATAAAACTCACGGGCAGTTTTTTTTAATTAAAATTGTGAGTTGATTTTAATTAGCATTAATAATAAAAAAAATTAACTAAAAACTGCAATTATCTACTTTACATAATTAATTAGCAAATAAAGTTTCAAACTTTTTTTAAATCAAAACAATAATTGAATCATTGCAAAAAACCAATAGTCTTTCAATAAATAGTGTAAGGTTTCGCTATTTTAATCTATACATATAAATTTCTGAGTCGAATCTGTACATTAAATATTTTTTTGGAAATAATTGAAATAGACATTGTTAACGATACAGAGTTCAAATCTATAGTTTTTAGAATTTTTGTTTGTCTGTCTGTCTGTCTGTCTGTCTGTCTGTTACCGCATCACGAGAAAACCACTGGACAGATTTTGATGAAATTTGGTATGATGATAGCTCGTTATCCGGGTAATTAATTGATTATACTGGCCACACTGACGACGCGGACGCACAAATTATGATACCTTTATAAATCAGGCAGTTAAAAATTATGAGAATGGTCAGACCGAAAAAAATACTATATATAAAAAAAATGCAATTGAAAATAGAAAGAATAAATCTAAACAGATAAATAAAATTCTAGTGACTGTTTGTAATGTTAAAATAACAGCGTTTTACTTAATGCATATGAAATTATATACGGTAGGTACTTATAAGGAAAACATTTTTTTATTATTTTTGTCTGTCTGTCTGTTTGTTCCGGATAATCTCTGAAACGGCTGGTTTGCTTTTAACGTAACTTTAAATGGAAGATAGCTGATGTTATAGGAGTAACATAGGCTACTTTTATTTTAGAAAAAGAATTAGGGTTCAACTCAAAATAACTAAAGCGTACAGTATTAAATAAACATAAGAGGGAATTGGACGACGGGGGGTTGACATGTGTGGAATGTGGATGCTATTCGTGACTTTTAACTTTGCTCAGAAATTGTTGAGAATAAGTATTTCCTAATAAATTGTAACTAAATCTAATTAAAATATATAAGTTTTGAAACATGATGCTGGCTCTTCCTGAGATATCTTACTTTTGAGAATAGTAATAAAAACTTTTTAACAAAAAAATAAAAACCCACTTCAAACAAAAGCACTAAAAAGTAAAAAATAACTGATTGGTAGTTTTCATTTAGTATACATACCTAATGAAACATTTTCGAAGTCGGTGTGCTTTGCTTTGTATGGGCTGGCACCGATTTCGAAAATAGTTGATTAGGTATGTATTTAATAGGTAGGCTTTAATTACTTAGCCAGAGCACACCGTCTTCGAAAATATTTGATTAGGTATGTATAGTAAATGAAAACTACCAATCAGTTATTTTTTACTTTTTAGTGCTTTTGTTTGAAGTCGGTTTTTTTTTGTTAAAAAGTTTTTATTTTTCCCTTTTCAGTGTAGACAGTAGTAGCAAATTAAGAATTCTAACGTGTTAGGCTTATCAAATCAAACAAAATAAGCCCAAACTCAAAGTATCTACTATTAGCCGTTGAAGAGTTCCACCTATCCACCTTCTGGCCTTACCATCAGATCAGGTCAACAATACTGAACCACGGTACTATCAACGAAAATAGAAACACTTGCAAAGTTTCAAGTCAATATGACAATTAGAAGTAGGTTAATTTCATCATTAGCTATTTTTCCACCCTTAGGGGTGGTTTTTTTTTTTTGAAATTTAAATGGGACCAATCTGGAAGTATATACTTTCAAACAACACGAAAATTGTCTAAATCAGTCAATAAATGAATGAGTTCTGGGGTAACAAACATAAAAAAAATACAGTCGAATTGACAACCTCCTCCTTTTTGAAGTCGATTAAAAAATACAAAATAAAATGTTAATTGTAAGGCCCATTATGATAACCTTTTAAAACCATATATTTAATTTCATTCGTACTGCAGCTGGTACGTTGTTGCTCTACGATGAAACTTAAGACGATTAAAGTTATTTAGGAAATCGGCATTACCTTTGTTAGCGGCACGCGAGAGCCCACCTGTTGCTTACACCCCGTGATACAGTATGTTTTAATTAGAGAAACAATTAAATTTTAATGTTTTTTATTTCAGGAATGATACAAGATGGAAGCTGTATGATTTATTACATCGTAGAGATTTTATTTTTTGATGATCGTTCGTGTGTTTTTCTTAATTTACACTGTGTAGAAATGTATGGACTCTTAATCTCGAATCTTCTATAATAAATGTAAATTGTAAACTTTATTGTAATTTGTAAGTTTACTTTCAAAAAAAGATTAAAAAAATTACGGACAAGTGCGAGTCGGACTCGCCTACCGAGGGTTCCGTACTTTGTAGGAAATCTGTTTAACTTTAATTTTCAACTTTTTTTATTTTTTGGAATTTTTCCTTTATTTGTGCCGTTAACCAAGCCCTTGCTTTTGTCAAATTTCGTGATTTGCCAAATTTCGTGATTCTTGTGTCAATTTTGGTTAAAAGGAAGGTCTTACAGCACAAGGCAAAATTCAATTCAAAACAAAAAAACTAAATTTGCTTAATTCTTTTTATCGTGTTGACTCAGGAACTTGATTTTTATACGCCTAATAGGGACTACAGACCTCAGTATCTGGGTATAAAGTTCAATTTGCTAGGTCCTTCCATTCCTAAGAAAATCGGCCGTGCCACACGGACAGACAGACGGGCAGACGGACAAGAGAGTGATCTTATAAGAGTTCCTTTTTTTACCTTTGAGGTACAGAACCCTAAATATAATTCTAATTGAATGAATTCTATCCGCTGAATTCCTTTCGCCAGTTCTTGTGAGGTCTGAGGAATTTTCTTTCCGAACTGGTTGTAGACTCTCATGAACTCAGTAAAAAATTATAACCATTTGTTTAATGCTAAATAAAATATTTTTAATTAGTATTGGTTTTTAATATTCACGTGATATGACAAATTACTTTATAGTTTTACTTTATATGACATTAACTAATTACCCTTGCGTCGCTCGGGTGTGCTCTATATTATGTACCTTAATCTACATACATTAGATACATTTGTACCTTAATCTAAACCCATGTAGCAGCGCCAATAACAAAAATATACATTCCTACAAGCTTTCGCATTTATAATAATCCGATATAGTACTTTATACTACCCGTCAAATGGTTCTTGAGGAATATAAGCTTATTAAATAACGGGTTTTTACTTACATTTGTCGTGTTATATATTGCACTATTGCGCTATTATAGCCCTTGTTTTAACGTTGGGAAATGCATTTAGGCACGAGGTGTGGGATTCACCGGTAAAGCCAGTACTACCCACTAAAACCCAACAGAACCTCCCCCGTCTTAATGGGGCGTCGCAGGATCGCTTACGCATTCAACCACGACGCCCCGACGGCAGGTCTGCCAAAGCAGACCACAACAACCATGGGGTTGCTCCACAGTCCACTGATAGTTGACTGCAAGAAATGAAATTAAAGTTTTTTCATTAGACTTATTCAAGCAACTTTGAAAGATTATTGTGTTTTAAAGATTCGTCTTATAAGTTTCTTATCTAATTTTAAAGTGCAATAAATAATATCATATTTACCCATTCTCCTATTAAAGGCATGAAAAGATCAGAGTATTTTGTACCTACTTCCTTTCTATGAGTTCGGATAAAAACTTAATATAATATTTAAACTTGTTAAAGACCATGTTATTATTGACAATTACTTACATGTTATAATTTTTCACAGTGACAGCAAATTAAAAATTATTATTATACTAACTGTAATAAAAACATAATTCGATTTATAATGCTCATTTACATAATCGATCTATCGCACAGTTTTCGAACATCCTGTATACCAGCAGCACCTGTCTTATGTTTTTTTTCTTATTTCCCTATATTTAACCGAACAAGGCGAAGTAATAACCTGATATGCATTACGGTAGGTCATACGAATGTATATACGTAGTTTCTTTGTAGCATTCTTTATTAAAACGGTTGTGGTCAACCGTTTTCTGTCAACGCCATGCTTTCGCAAGTTATGCTATAATGGACCTTGAGTATACGTAAATGCCTTAACGCTATATACCTTATGGGACTAAATTGTTAGTTCTTTTAGGATGATTAATTTTAACGACCGGGTAATTGCACCATGACTTTTATCTGTTGTTTAACCTTAGCCATACAATAATATATAATTATATCTAAGAGTGAAAAATCGAAAGTCCATCCGTAGAGTTTCCGCCGGCTCTTCTCGGCGGAGTAGATTCCGAACATATCGTAGCTTCCTTTCAAACTGACTACGCTGACGTTCTTTAAATAACATTGACGATTTAAAAAGTCTTATTAATAGGTTAATTTACATTTCAGTTCAGGGATCTTTAATTTTCACTAATATAGAAAAAAACTGTCCATAAGGCCAGAGTGGTTTTTTTTACAATACTTTTTTTATAATACTAGGGTGCTCGCAACTCTCATATTTTCATGTACGAATCATTTTCAACATAATTACCACTTATCTTACGGTGAAGGAAAACATCGTGAGGAAACCTGCATGTCTGAGAGAACCTAGCAAGTTTTCGAAAGACATGTGAAGTCCGCCAACCCGCACTTGGCTAGCGTGGTGGACTATAGCCTGATCCCTCTAGTATTGAAGAGAAGCCCGTGCCCAGCAGTGAGACGTCAAAAAGGGCTGAATACTATACTAGGGTAACTCCCATTTATTTAAAATGTTTATTTTGTTGAGAAATTCGTCGTGTTCTATAAAAAATTTAATTGCCTACCGAAACGTTACAAAGCGAATAAGTGTAGGCGTAATGAGATTCCGAGGTGTGCTAAAAACCTCTTTGACTACGGAACCCTAAATAAATAAATATGTCAGGACATTAACACACAACACCATCTAGTTCCATGGTAAGCTACGAGGCTTGTGTTATGGATACCAGATAGTTGATACATCATACATATATAACTTTAAATACATACATATTATAAATATAAACATCCATGACTGGAGTACAAACAATATCTGTATCAGAAATAAAAGCTACTACCTCGCGTACATAGAAACAGGGTTAAGTGTACGTACCTAAATAGTAAACTGCCATTACGTCATTAATATAAAAAAATATATATAAAAAATCATAATGTGAATGAAAAATATTATTTTTGCACGCCATTTAAAACATCTGAATAACAACACTGAACACAACATGATATATTATTAAATTTGAATATAAACACACTTACATGCGATACATAAGTAGTGTTCGTGCTACTAATAAATAATCGTTATTTAAAACACGTTTTAACGTTTTCTCGTTTCTGTACAAACATTTTTCGAATGCTTAAACGTAGTGCAATGCAGTGAGTTGTGCCTATTAGTTATAGTAGGCGTATTTTGTTTATTTTTCATAAAAACTTTAATTCTTTAAATGCACCTTTACGATTATTTCAACTTTAAATACACGTAAAATTCTAGCGTAAATAGTAAAATATTAATATTTATTATATATATACATACATACTTTTAATGAGATTGTATGTATGTGTGCTTATTTTTGTCACTCCTTTTTTAATTTTTTATAATCCGCGAAAATATCGCGTAGAAAATAACAAACAAACAACTAAATTATAAACTCCTTTTTATGTCAGAATAGCGACTCATACTCGCTTCGCTTCGACTTCGTCCCTAGACAAAAACAAATCTATCCCACGGGGACAGTACATTTTTCCGGGATAAAAAGTAACCCATTTGCTATTCCGGACTATAATATATCTCCGTGCCAAATTGTATTCACATCCGTAGGCGTGAAAGAGAAGCAAACATCCATCCATCCTCACAAACTTTCACATATATAATATTAGTATAGATGACTATTTGGATAATTAAAGACGTTATTTGTATTGCAACGACAGCCTCCGCTAAGTGTATGTTAGTGCATCACTCAAAAACTATTATGCGAGCTTATAGAAACCTTTCACCTACAAATTACACAACGCGCCTCTCAACTGAATGCACTTAAAGAAAATATTTTAAGTAAGACGCCACAAATCTTTTTAAGTACACCGGCTCAACAATTTTGTACAACTGTATGTGATAATCTCAGAGCTATGAATATTGTTAAAGGCGAGATAAATATACAAAATATTTATATAATTGATGTGTATGTCAAAATCGGGCAAGTTCAAGTCGGAATCGAACGCCGAGGGTTCCGTACTACAATTAGTGATAGTACATAGGCGACCAAGATTCGCTCAACGTTTTTAGAAAAATATATAAAAGTTGAGTTCTTGAGAAAAACACATTTATTGATTCACTTGAAAGATAAACGCTTATCTAAATACAAAATTTGAACCAAAACGTTAAAGCCTATTCCAAGATACACGAAATAAATCCATACTAATCCATATACTAATATTATACATGTAAAAGTTTGTCAAGATGCATGTTTGTTACTCTTTTACGCCAGAACGGCTGAATGGATCTGGATGAAATTTGGCACAGAGATAGATTATAGTCTGGAATAGCATATAGGGTACTTTTATGTCGGAAAAATGTACGGTTCCTGTGGGATAGATTTGTTATTATATATACAAATATGTATACAAGAATTGCTCATTTAATATTATAAGATAAGATTTGTGTTGCATATCACAACTAATTTTATTAATGACAGTTTGTGAGTGAACGAGTATGTGTGTTTGTTATAGATCTCCACGCTTTAACGACTCTACGAATTTGAATGATGTTTTAAAAAGAGATAGCTTTGCAACTTTTATCTAGAAATATACTACACGAGCGAAGGCGCGGGCCGAAAGTAACTAAATTTAGACCTTATATTGATTGGCGATTTAAAACCTTCTACTGCATTATTTCGATTGAAACTTGACCAGTCTTTAATTATATTTTGTTATTTTATTTCTATACAAAATGATGTATACATATAATAAAATTGTAACTAAGCCGAATCTGTACATTAAACATTTTTTGGAAAATCTTATTGCAATAAACATTATTATCGATACAGAGGCCGAATCTATAGTTTTTAAAATTTTTGTTTGTCTGTCTGTTTGTCTGTCTGTCTGTTACCGCATCACAGAAAAACCACTGGAGTGATTTTGATGAAATTTGTTGTGGTGATAGCTGGTTCTCCGGGTCAACATATAGGATACTTTTTACCGCGGGAAAATGTCTCATTTCTGAGAAAAATACAAAAACTGCAATGTAAGAGTATACTAATATGTAAAACCTAAGAATTTAGTTTTTGGAACGCGGGCGGAGCCGCTGGCAATGCTAGTATTTTATATATTACTTAATACTGTCATCGTGAAGCTTAGGACAAGATGTCATACTACTGCAGGGGTGTTGTAATGAGTGCGCAAGCGATCCTGCAACGCCCCATTGCACTGCGGCGAAGGGTTCCGCTGTGGGCTTTAGTGAGTAGGAGTCTCACAGTACCTTGTCCGTTATGACGGCGGGCAGGGTCCCCATGATAGGTTTCCCCAACGACAACAAAAAAAAGATGTCATACTACTGTGGTAGAAGAATAGTTATCTGAAAATTATGTGAGAATTACATATCATTATTCTATTTGAAATGAAATATTGAAACAAACAATTTTTTTTTGTTTAAATAACATAAAATACTTTCATTAGATTTACGCGAAAATTTGACATTTTAAATAAAACTATCTTTTCGGATTTCTTCGCGGATTTATTTTGAGTTTTGGTTCCTCATGTTGCCAATGCTTTACAGCAATCATGGTCACGGGAGAGATTCATGTATAATATATATTTAAAATAAATAACATATAGTTTTGGTGTATCGGTTTCGCATTTTTATTCAACTAAAGAGTAAAAGGATGTTTCTAAGTCTGGAAAACTTCATACCCTCCATTTTATCATATAGCATGTTTATTGTACATACTATACCTATGATTCATGATTTATACTAAAAATATTAACACCGATAACGTCTCAAGAGTTGTTTTCGTATTCCGAAAAAGCGTCTCGACCCCCCCACATGTACCAATTATTCAAGCGTGATAATAGATATGACACATGTCGGTTAACCATCTATTAACTCGCCAAAATAAACACTGATTATATTGTAGGCGGGGATCTGTTATTTTTTAGTGTTTGACTTAACGCTTGAAGTTCATTCACTTGTCAATGTAAATGATTCAATTGACTAAATATTTTTAACACATATTCATCTTCAAATGAAAACCATTATGGTGCAATGGTACACGTATTATGCCATAGGCAGCGGGTTCTATTCCTTTCCATCTTGATGCAAAATTTTCTATATAACAGTAGGTATAACAATCACAAGTGAAGAGAAGAAGTGAAGGATTTGTTATGATTTCCTCACCATTTATATAAAAAAAATATTCTATAATATGCGTTTCTATAATATTATTGTTTTAATTTGCTTATAAAGTACATGTTTCAAAAAAATGCAGTCATTTTCTTGCTTTTCTTCCTACATAAAGCCTTAAAAGTTATATTGCCTGTTTTTGTGAATAATTTCAATTGATAAATCTAAATAGTAACTTCGTAAAACAAACCTAATCAAACATACATATATTTACAACAATTGAAAATTTAGCCTCCGGACGGACTGTTGCTTCTTAGATAAATTAGTCTTGCAATCTTTTAACTAAAGAATTTTTAGACAACTTTATATTGGCATTCAATAAAAAATCAAAATACTAAGGTTCTACTCGTGTTAAATTAACATAATAAACGTCTATTAAATAATTGATTTAAATATTTGCTTAAGTTAAACCCCCTGTAACAATATCTTAAACTTTTCAGCCAACAAAAAGCTGTTTTAGTTCTAAATAACCAACTCGTAACTTTACTTATAATAATCATAATAGATATGTACTTAGACAACAACACAAAAAAAAAACCTCTTTATCGGTATAATTTGATTGTACAAGTGCAGACGAGGTTATTGACCGTAATTTTGTTTTCTGAAATAGTTCAAATGTTTTTGCTCCAAAAAGATTTTATCAGAATGTTTATGGAAAAACCTAAAACAGTTTTAACAATCATTTTTTTTATATCCTTTGTTTTTTATATCGTTTTATACTACTCGATAAAAATGTGATATATCTTTTCTCAAAAGTTTAAGTAATAATAATAGTACCATTTTTATATACTTTTTTCAATATGATTATAGTGTAGATATGAGTGTTCTCCTGACCGATTCCGGCCACGACGGCCAATCTCATTGAGACTAGCCAACTGCGTAGGAGATATTATAGTGCACAAGTGTACGCGCAGACACAAGTGCACTCTCTATTCCTGTCACTCTCATACTCCGGTGGGACCACTACTCGACACGACCGGTGAGGGTTAAGGCGCAGGACCGACGGCTTTACGTGCTCTCCGAGGCACGGGGGTGAACTACCGCCAACTTCCGAACTCCGGGCTGTTACTGAGCCTTGCTATACAGAAACTTGGCCCGACCTGGGATTTGAACACAGGACCTCCGGGTGTGCAGCCGTACATGCTAGCCACTCACCACCGAGGCAGTTAATAAATATATATATATATATATATATATATATATATATATATATATATATATATATATATATATATATATATATATATATATTTATATTATATATATATATATATATATATATATATATATATATATATATATATATATATATATACTAAACTAGAAAAAGAAAACAAAACTAGCTAACTACTAGAAAAAGAAAAACAAATCTATTCCACGAGAACCGTACATTTTCTGGGATAAAAAGTAGCCTGTGTGCTATTCCAGAATATAATCTATCTCTGTACCGAATTTCAGAATTTGTATTTTTACTATTTATCGACCGCGGTACCGCTTACACGCTACATTTTTATATAATACAACTAGCAACTCCCCATACAAAATTTCATCCCCGTTTTCACTCCCTTAAGGCATGATTTCCGGTATAAAAGTATTCTATGTCCTTCCCAGGGTCTCAAACTATCTTCTTACCAAATTTCATCAAAATCAGTTTAGTAGTATAATATTAGTAGGTATAAATGCCGCGAAAATACCCTAGCTTATTTATAAGTTAATGTTAATAATGAATTCAGTAGATTTAGAGACCGTTTTCTTACACTAAAAGTAACAAAAAATATACAAACTAACAATTTTTCTTCATAATAAACCAAGATATTTAACTGATACCGAAATGTAAAATCACTTCTAATAGCTAGTTATGTTAATTGCTTCCACAGTAATTACAATGGCTAATAATGTAGGTTTATCTGCCGTCGAATGCTTCGGACACCTACGGAGACAACAACGATTTTCTAATCAGCTCCTATAATCCTTTTTTTTTTTTTTTAACGTTGGGAAATGCATTTACGCACGACGTGTGGGACTCACCGGCGTAATACAGCCAGTACTACCCACTAAAACCCAACAAAACCTTCCCCCGTCTTAATGGGGCGTCGCAGGATCGCTTACGCATTCAACTACGACGCCCCGACGGCAGGTCCGCCGAAGCAGACCACCACAACCATGGGGTTGCTCCACAGTCCACTCTGCTATCAGAGAAGTACCAGGAGCAACCCGCATGGTACACCGCCCTCCGAAGAGGGCCACCTCCCACCGCCCACCGAAGTGGGCAACCTCCCTGTGCGTTTCTTAGCTTCGCTACTGCTACTGAGCCCCCCCACCACGACAAGGTGAACGCACGTTGGGGGGGAGCTCCTATAATCCTAGTCAACTGCCTCGGTGGTGTAGTGGCTAGCATATACGGCTGCACACCCGTAGGTCCTGGGTTCGAGTCCCGGGTCGGGCCAAGTTTAGTTATTGAGTCTTTCTGTATAGTAAGCCTCAGTAACAGCCCGGAGTTGGGAAGTTGGCGGTGTTTCACCCCCGTTCCTCGGAGAGCACGTAAAGCCGTCGGTCCTGCGCCTTAACTCTCACTGGTCGTGTCGAGTGGTCGTCCCAACGGAGTATGAGAGTGACAGGAATAGAGAGTGCACTTGTGTCTGCGCGTACACTTGTGCGCTATAATATCTCCTACGTAGTTGGCTAGTCTCAATGAGATTGGCCGCCGTGGCCGGAATCGGTCAGGAGAACATCATAATCCTAGATATGTAAATAGCTTAAAGCATTATAGACGAGGTGTTGTTTTAAAATTAAATTAAAAAAATCTAATTATAAGATATTTATTATTTATTTGTCAACACGTTTGGCTGAGTTTGTAGTGAACCTACATGATGTGTCCTGTTCGAGTCCTGCTGTTCTGGCATTCATTTGTGTGATGAGCACGAATGCTTGTACTCCAGTCATGGGTGTTTATATTTATAATATGTATGTATTTAAAGTTATATACGTGTAGTGTATCAACTATCTGATATCCATAATACAAGCCTCGTAGCTTACCATGGAACTAGATGGTGTTGTGTGTTAATGTCCCAAAATATTTATAATGTATACTGAAGTAATTTATTATTCGAACTTAAAAAATCCAAAAATGTATACCTATATATCTTTTAATTTTCGTTTTGCACTCAAATAACTCGGTAACAGATTACAAGATATACATGAATATAACATAGCATGAGTTTAAAAAATTGGAAGCTAAGCTCAATATTCTATTAATATCAAACTTAATGAAGATGTATGAATGTTTATGACTCAATCACGCGTAAATTATTGAACGGTTTTTGATAAAACTTATAGGCATGTAGAAAAAATGCTATCTTCGGCTAAAGTCAACTTAAAAAGACGTATTACATCTAAAAATCATACGCAATTTTTTTATCTAAAAATGAGACCTCTTGTCATGTTACCCGCTTTAGTGATTCCCGCGGAAATGCATTTACCACGTATGCGTAAATGCATTTTCCAGCATTAAAAAAAGGTTTCTTACAGTTGAAGAATATAGAAAAAAAACGCATGCTAAGCCGCAGGCTCCAACTAGTTTACTTTAAAAACAGTCAGGTGCCAGTGAGATTCATGGAATTCTATGAATATTAGTTAGTTCAAATACCGATATTCCTCCCCAATACACGATACGCTATCTGTTTGACA
The DNA here is from genome assembly GCA_921882275.1 of Brenthis ino. Lineage (NCBI taxonomy): Eukaryota > Metazoa > Arthropoda > Insecta > Lepidoptera > Nymphalidae > Brenthis > Brenthis ino. The sequence continues at coordinate 10,268,074 of OV170228.1, read as the reverse complement.
AACAGTTTTTTATAAGCATACACTGCGAGTACAGACGAGTTCTTTGTCCTTTAAGTGGTTTAAATTCTAAAAGGCAGAGGAAATCATGGACTTCTCTTAAAAAATAAATAATAATATACAAATATATAGGGACGAGCATTTCATATCTTATCTAATTTATTCATCGTAAATCTAATCTATACATTAAATAATATGCTGTTCCATGGGGACGGCTTTGGACTGTTTTGGCTGATTTAACGATCGTAATAGTTCAAATAAGGATTTTGCAAAAAAAATGGGTTAGGCTCCTTGAAAAGTTAGAAATTAAACTTAAAATTAATTATTATTAGAAGCAGTGAATCTGACTTGGGTGATCTCTCTAATCAAAAAACAACTAGGATGCTGCTACTAGATAGTATAGTAGTATTTTATACTGTGGTATTTTATTATATATTATGGTATTTTATATGCGAGATCGCTTCACCCCTTTACTTAGGCCCTGCCACTAATCACATCGGAAGCGGTTACCATACAAGCACGAGTGGCATCGGCGTACACCGGCCAAATTGAATGACCCCCCCATTTGCATAACCCTTATTCAATGAACTCGGCTATTTAAATATTTTTCACGTGACCTATAAGGTACAATATACCTGTTTGTTTGTTTTTTTAATGGCTTTTTTGTTTTGGTATATGGGGTTATTAGGTCAAGTTCATCGGATATATGTATTTATGTTAGTCCAGCTAGGAACGTCAGTCATCGTCCATCAATAAAAGACCTAGAAAAAAATGTAAGGTACTTACTTTGGTGCTATTTTTCAATTTTTTGAATTCATTTTGTTATATTGTGGGTAGGCTGTCTGTAACAACTATATAATACCTTTGAGACATCTAACACCTTGGTCTCTCCCGTGACCATGATTGCTGTAAAGCATTCGAATCGTCGGAAACCAAAAATCAAAATAAATCCGCGAAAAAATCCGAAAAGATAGTTTTATTTAAAATGTCAAATATTCGCGTAAATCTAAGAAAGTATTATGAGACCTAGAAAACAGAAAGCACCCATTACTTCTAATAGTCATCTGTCAACATATTCACTTCTACTCGTACAATAGAGATGCGTTAGTTTCTCGCTAATGTTAAAATTATAATATGGTATTTTTATATTATATTATTTTGTTTACATATTTATTTATTTATGTATTTTCAAAATGTCACTATTTTAATGTAGTCCTTCAATTCTCTATAATACTGTTATATATACCAATTTGACGTTTAGAATGGCATTTGTCTTGACATTGTTATAATAACCTAACTCCGAATAAAAAATAATTATACATTTTATGTACATATATATCCTTGACTTTTATTATATATATATATATATATATATATATATATATATATATATATATATATAATATATATATATATATATATATATATATAATCGTGTAGTAGATGCATACATTCAAACTTTATTGTTAGAAGTTATATGAATTGTTATAATGCATAACTACTCATAGACTATATCGAACATAGATTTTTTTACGTAATAAATTTTCTTGATCTCTTATAAAAAAATAGAAAACTCTTTCTAGACACTATATAGTTTGTCAAAATTATAGATGTACATATATACATTATGAACACAAAGTTGAAAACTATAGATACTGACCTGTTTCAATTTTAAAATTTTGAAGTCGCTTCGCCTGCGCAAGTCGCTCATGAAATTTCTTTAAAAATAGTTATTACCTACATTCCATAACCTAGTTAGTGCTTTAAGAAACTAATGCAATAAAAATATATGTGCTAATGAATACATCAATATTTTTTAATTATTTATAAGCATTTAATAGTCGGAGCCTTTATTTCATAATAGCAACACAGCTGTATTTATTCCATCTATATATATTTTTTTCTAGGATTTTATATAAGTTCAGTTAAAAAAAATGGTAAAAACATTGTGTAACATACACGAAAAAATATACATTCAACTAGACTAATAGAGTAATAATTACGTTTAGGTCAAGTATTAAAGACCCCTAATACTAAGTGTTCGTACGTGCAGTACAAATCAATTGAGAGGAGTTATTGATGATGCAGTATCAAATAACGCGTTAACCGACACACGTCACTTCATTACTCGATATGAATGTGTAAAAGGCAATATTGTGTTAAAATGGTTTGTTCTCTGCGCAGCCGAAATCTATACATATAATAAAATTGTAACTAAACCGAATCTGTACATTAAATATTATTTGAAAATCTTATTGAAATAGACATTATTATCGATACAGAGGCCGAATCTATAGTTTTTAGAATTTTTGTCTGTCTGTATGTCTGTCTGTTACCGCATGACAGAAAAACCACTGGAAGGATTTTGATGAAATTTGGTATGGTGATAGCTGGTTATCCGAGTCAACATATAGGATACTTTTTACCGCAGGAAAATGTCTCATTCCCAAGGGACAACACGTTATAATACAACCCAAAAAACTAATTATGATCAAAATTACTTGAAACTTGGTATTAATACTCTTCAATAAAATTAAATAAATACGTATTTTACCTTTTTTTTTAAATTCATCCTATAAGAGGGTAAAATAGGGGACGAACGTTTGTATGAAACCTACCTTTCTAGAGGTTTAGTTGTAGTTTTAGTATAATGTATACAAACCTAGTACTTCGCGTCGTTTTTTTTTTAAAATAGTAGGGGAGCCCAAGAGGGGATTTTCTGTAGTTACTCGAGCGCGGCAGATTAACATAAAAGAGGTTACCTTGTACTCTATTGAGTACTTTCACCACAATATAAGTCTTCTATATAAAGGGGCGCGTCTAGGGAAGCCGATTAAAATATTTAAAAAAAAAAAAAAAAAGGCCTCAGTCAGAACGCAATGTGCAGACTATGCCATGAGACAGAGGAAACTGCTATGCATATCCTCTGCTCGTGCGGTCCACTCATGCACCGCAGAAGTATCTATCTAGGGCAGCATATTATGCAACCGGAAGAGATACAGATGCTCCCCGCTCAGAAAATCTGGAAGTTCCTGGAGTCAACAGGACTAAGCGGAGAACTTTGAACTCAGTATAAAGGGAGCTACAATGGACCAAAACTGGTCGACGTAGCTAGGGCCGACCTCGGCACCACACCCAACATTAATAATAATAACTACAGAAAATCCCCTCTTGGGCTCCCCTACTAAAAAGGACAACAATGATATCTATCTATTCGGTAAGCTTACCTCGTCTTTTAAGTCAAATGACATGTCAGTGTCGTTTATATTGATATATCATCTGTAACAATTTAATTAGGAACGAATAAAAAAAATCGTTGAAAACCAACTAATATTTGCTTATAAGCTATTGGCGATATGACAAAAGCAACTGCGCGAAAAAAAGCGAAGAACCATAATCACACTACATCAATAACACATTTTTGTTAGCAAACTTTTTGTTTATTATTAAAAAAGTAGTTCTGTGAATTTCGTTTAGTTCATTTTATAAGAAGTCCACAAAACCCACGAAAGTTTAGTACAAATCGTAAAATCAGCAAAGATTAGATTATGGTAAGACTATAAAGCTTCCACGGTAATGTTTAAAAATCTAGATTACTTATAAATATTAAAACAATATAAAAATAGATTGATAGATATATAGGATTTATGATTGGTTGAATTAAATATAGAAACAAAGTATTATTTATGAGACGAATGAGATATAAACCTGAGCTAAACGTGGGTCGCCACTCCCACGGCGCACCGTTCAGAGACCCCACGATAAAAACGTGTACGATAATATTTCGACAAGTGCACGTCACTAGTCAGCGCAATTAAGACATTTTGATATATTATTTCAGAATCAAAACCACTAAAGTTAAGTGCAATATTATATAGTTAAAAATAGGTTTTATATTAGCAAAAAAACTTTCTTTCGTCTATGGTTCTAGTTAGACCACAATATCTCAAAACTGAAAAATTGATATACGAGTATGTACATCGTTAACGAATTAACATAAGCGTATTTACATAACCAAGTAAATATGAATCTAGTTGTGTTCAAATATATAAAAGTAGTATAATATTATGATTCGTAATCGAGACATTATAATCGATAACCGCAAACGGTGATTGTATCATTGTAATGAAATTTATTCAAACAAGTTTAGAGGCTAAATTTTAATATCTAATATTAGTTAATGGAATGGCTCGGCCGTTCCCACATGCTTTTTTTTCAACTGACCACTTTTTGCCGATGCCAACGCCTTCTCAAGTTTGGTGTGAACTCGTGACGTCGATTCTATATTTTTTTATATACAACATTGACAAAAAATCAAAACAGATACATATATCCATTGATAAACCTTAGTGGCCCCACGGCAATATAAATAAAAACGTGTGTGTGTGCTTTTGTACGCACGTAAGAAGTTATACTTCTTTGGCGTAACAGAACAAAAAAAAACGAAAGATTTCATCCCGTATGTCACAACTCTCTGTATGAAAAAGGAATGCTAGCTTCATATCGCTTTCAGCTAACTTCATCATGTCGCTTTTTGGCTGTCGGTGTGCGCGCGCATCGTAAAAATTTTACTCTCATATTTTTTCATAACGTGAACACAGTAAAACGTAGATACAGTACGTGACATGTCCTTACGAGTATATCCACTCCGTTTCAGATATTTCGAGTACATAATGAAGTGTTTTATTTGACAATTAAAAAGTTGTGAATACCTACTTTCGTCTTTAATGCCCAAAAAAACAAAACAGTCAAAATATTCATTTATAAAATAATTACACTTGTAATTGGAGCTTAAATTAGTAATGTTAATTCAATTTCATTTTCACAGTGTATTTCTTTATAACTGCAACTTTTAACATTGTCTTTATACATACGGAAAGCTCAACACAATAGAGCGAGTTCTTTGTGACCTCATAAGGAAAATAATAGAATATGCATAATATAAAAATGCTTTACATAATCTATAATACATAATATAATATATAAATATCTCGTGTCACGGTATTTGTGGTAGAACTCTTCTGAAACGGCTAGACCGATTTTAATGATTATTTTTGTATATTTGATAGGTATGAGAATAGGTCGTAAAGTATTTTTCACCCTCCTACCTCCAACCCCTATTTTTTAGTCGCGATTTTAGTATTTTTATATGAATAATATTATATAAATACATAGCGACCCGAGCGACGCGAGGGTGAGTGCGAGAGTGTGAGGCTGAATAACATATAGCCAGAGTTTTATTTTGTAGATAAAACGCGGGCGTAGCCGCAGGCTCTCCTAATAGTATTTATATTAAAATAAATCCAGTCATGACTTTTTTATCATAAAAATTCATTATGTCATTATGACATTAAAAACCATACGTAACACTGTATTAATTAACTACAGATCCCATAACATAATTAAATAAACTAAAAAAACTAAAATTATTATTATTTATCATCACACAACATGTGCAGAAAACATCCGTATTATATGAATTAATTATTTATTAATAATCTGACTGGTTCTCGTTGTAATATAATAAATATTGTAACATTAAATTGCGTAGTGGTAACGTGAACAATCAAATCTGATTTTGAATTTTGCCAAGGTTGGTCTGAGTCTTGGTATGTCGAGTGTCGACCGGTCTAAAAAAAACTTCAATTCAATTCAATTCTGTTGTTAATGGCTTCAAAGCGTGCCAGTTGAGCACAGATTACTTCGCCAATGTCACGTGGAATGGAGAAGACAACAAAGCACATACACACTTTCGTATTTATAATATTTACATAATATATATAATTAAGCAAAGAAAAGAGCTCCCCCCAACGTGCGTTCACCTTGTCGTGGTAGGGGGGCTCAGTAGTGCCCGGCAATCCAATGGTACTTCTCTGATAGCAGAGTGGACTGTGGAGCAACCCCATGGATGTGGTGGTCTGCTTCGGCAGACCTACCGTCGGGGCGTCGTAGTTGAATGCGTAAGCGATCCTGCGACGCCCCATTAAGACGGGGGAAGGTTGTGTTGGGTTTTAGTGGGTAGTACTGGCTGTATTACGCCGGTGAGTCCCACACGTCGTGCGTAAATGCATTTCCCAACGTTTTTTCGATGTTTTGCAGTTTTTCTGCTATTCGGGGCGAAGACAAATCCAACGAAACAAATGTCATAAAAATCGATCCAGCCGTTCTTGAGTTAAAATGGTGTAACAAACCCGACTTTTTTTGTTTTACTTATATATACCTATATAAGATTTTGACCTCTGGGCGAACACTAGTTTTTATAACGTAATGTGAACAAGATATTGCAAGTTATGAAATTTAAAAGTTATGACTACACAAATTAGGTGTTCGTTAAGAAACCGTTAGCTTAATATAGTTATTATATTATTATATAGATAATAATAATAGGTAATATGTATGTAAGGATTTAAAAGGATTTTATTGAGAATTTGTAGATGTATATAATTTTTATATAATTGAGCTTATGTATCAATGAAAATATACCAAAAATGTGTTGCTTGGGAAACCGAGAAACCGAGTTATATTCTCATGAGCGAATCATTTTCAACATGATGATCACTTGTCTTACGGCGAAGGAGATCATCGTGAGGAAACCTGCATCTCTAAGCTAACCTAGTAAGTTTTCGAAAGACATATGAAGTCTGCCAACCCGAACTTAGCCAGTGTAGTGGACTATGGACTGATCCCCCTCGTACTAAGAGGGGGCCCTTGCCCAGTAATAATTAGGACATTAGAAAGACTGAATATATATATATGTACGTTATATCGCTTAATTTCTTAGAACATATTAGATTTTATCTTTTATTTAATTATATAAAAAGTAATATAAAGTTAGAATATAAACTAAATAATGTTAATGTACTAATTTACCAAATCGCGTAAACTATACACGTCCATGGTCGGTGTCGACAATTAGCACTCGAATGAGTCAAGGGCGGTCAACTAGCAGCTGGCTTCCTTCTGAATTTTAATACCTCGCCGATTCCTAAACTACGTCTACGTATAATGCTACTTATGACCTTGTTTTCCAGCTTACAGATATAATTTACATGCTATATATCCAACGATTTTTATCATAAAAGTTAATCAACACGTACTCTCAATAAAAAATAAAGTATTAAGAAAAGAACATATTTTGCAATAATAACGTTGCTATGATGTACATATATATATGTCTGACAACATTACATTTTGTTACAACAAAATGTAACAAATATATAATACCTTTGAGACATCTGGGCTAAAAGTAGCCTATGTCTTATTCCAGACTATAATCTATCACTGTGCCAAATTTAACCCAGATCCGTTCAGCCGTTCTGGCGTGAAAGAGTAACAAACATCCATACATACTCACAAACTTTCACATTTATAATATTTATATACAGACGATAGCGATTATAGAATCAGTTTAGCTTTAACTGGATAGTTAGAATAATTTTAGTTTTACGACCGCGCTCGAGGTCACTTGGACAGACAGCAACTACGCCTTTAAATCGACGCGAGATAAAAAGACGGAAGCATCGTCTAGGAGACATTCATTCTTAACTCCATATTACGCAACTCGTAAAGGGTAATGCGATGTTTTATATATCTAATTATGTATAATGACGAAATATTTTAAACTTTTACATTATAATTACATATTAATTAAGTTGAAGAAGCGCTTGTCACAAGTAAAACAGTATAAACAGATCTACACTATCGGACAAGGTAGGATGTGTCTGTTTGTTTATATTTTATAAAACCTAATAGAAATGACTATTGAAAAATTCCTTCACTAGTAGAAAGTTATACTAAACCTGAGATAAGGTATGCTTTATTTATCAATATATCGTGCAAGCGAAGTTGCAGATTAGTCATATTACATTTAATTATTTTTAAATAGCCATATGGTCTACAGCCGTTCGGTAAAGTAGTAAATTACTATAAAGCTTTTTCCATCTACCCGACTTTTTCATTACAAGATAGAAAAAAAATCATGACTTCTCACTCTACCCTCTGCTTTCCATCTAATCAATTACACGCTAACTTTAAACGATAAATAATTAACAACGAAAATGTAATCTCATTTATCCGTTTTCACTTTCTATTGACGTTGGAACAATGAGTATTGGGAAGCGTTTTCATGGTTTTCAAGTCGGCACAAACACCTATTAAGCCAATATAAACACGTGCTTATAGAAATCGAACTTGTTATCTCCCGGCTCAGTTGAAAGTGCACAAAAAATTTGGTATTTTTTTTTACATTTGTTTATGTTTCTTCAAAATGAAGATGTACGTAGACAGGTTTGTATCATGGTTTGATTTTAAAAATATACTAGATGATTTAGTAACGAGTTAAGGATGAGTGACAAAAGAAAAGTATCCAAAGGTAGAGTAGAAATCTAAATAGTGGAAGTTTTGGAGGGCTTATGAACACTTAGTTCGAATTTTTGTTAAGAACAGTCAGTTCAAATCACAGAATACTTTTACTCAGGAGGTTCAAATGCTCGAGAAATGAAGGTAGAAAAAAGGACGTTATTTTAAGACGTGAAAGTACGAGTACATAAATTGTATATATTACATATTGTATTCTTGTGTTTATGTTTATTTAAAGTATTATTTATTTATCCGTTTATAATATGCGTATTTATTAGTGCATGTAGTAACAAGTTAATTTTGTAGTAGAATATATGTTAAATAATATATATGTATGTATATTTTTTTATTATTTCCTTACTTATGTTTTGATAGCACCTAGCTGTTTACGTCTTATTAAATCCTCTCACCAAAGATATTGCTTCTAGCAAAAGGACCGATTTGCATGCTTAATGCACGTTATAAAACAACACCTTTTGTCCCTATATTGAATGTGCAATAAATATTAATAAATAAAGAAATAATAAATAAAATAAATACTATATGTGAGGATGATGTTCTCCTGACCGATTCCGGCCACGGCGGCTAATCTCATTGAGACTAGCCAACTGCGCAGAAGATATTATAGTGCACAAGTGTACGCGCAGACACAAGTGCACTCTCTATTCCTGTCACTCTCATACTCCGGTGGGACGACTGCACGACACGACCAGTGAGAGTTAAGGCGCAGCACCGACGGCTTTACGTGCTCTCCGAGGCACGGGGGTGAAACACCGCCAACTTCCCAACTCCGGGCTGTTACTGAGGCTTACTATACAGAAAGACTCAATAACTAAACTTGACCCGACCTGGGACTCGAACGCAGGACCTCCGGGTGTGTAGCCGTACATACTAGCCACTACGCCACCGAGGCAGTTAAAATTGTCCTTATATTGTATGTGCAATAAATATTAATAAATAAAAAAATAATAAATAAAATAAATATTATATTATAGCACTTCATTTTCCTGGCTATCCCAAGGGATATAGTAAGTAATATGTTTTTAACTAAGATTTCAATATAATACAGGGTTATAATTATAGTTATACAATTAATTACAGCTTTTCTTTGGTTTTAACTTTTCATAATATCACACCTTTTGATTAATCTATTGTTAAGTTGATAATGACAGAATTTTATTGTATAGTTAAATAAAAATAAAGCTATTTTTCAACGTCCAACAAACAGAAAATAAACAAGTCGCTGCTACATTGATGTTCCGTTTTCTCATCAAGACTCAAAAGAATAGCGAGATGCATCGAATTTTTGGAAGTGACTTAAATTAATATCTTTTAAAACTAACATATTTTTTAAATACATTGCTCTAAAATCAAAAACAAAGCAAGCAACATCAAAGATACACGGTAATAGCATATGGAATAAAAATATTTTCTAGGAAAATATAATGGGGATAGGTCAAGTTAGATAATTTTAGTGTTAACAATTTGAACACTAGGAATAAAATAACCGGGTCATATATATTTTATCGCAACACTTCTATGCATATAATAAAATTGTAACTAAGCCGAATCTGTGCATTAAATATTTTTTGGAAAATCTTGTTGAAATAAACATTATTATCGATACAGAAGCCGAATCTATAGTTTTTAGAATTTTTGTCTGTCTGTCTGTTACCGCATCACAGAAAAATCACTGGAGGGATTTTGATGAAATTTGGTATGATGATAGCTGGTTATCCGGGTCAACATATTAGATACTTTATACCGCAGGAAAATGATTCATTTCCGAGAAAAAATACATAAACTGCAATGTAAGAGTATACTAATATTTACATATTTAAATGATAAAATTAAACCAAATTCTTAGGATTTACAACCTAAGAATTTGGTTTTTGATCATCTTAACGTGGGCGGAGCCGCGGGCAATGCTAGTCATACTATATAACTTAGGACAGAGTTACACAAACTTACTCCTACAAATACCGAATATTGTAAAAGAGTTGGTATTTATTGGTTATTATAAATAAAAGTTATACTTTCTAAACAAATTACTATTTTTAGATTATTATTTTTATACTGTTTACTTTATAATGGTATTTTAAAAAAGCATAACAATTCGTGACGAATTCCCCCTGCCTTTGTCAGAGTGCAGCCAATTAATTTTTCTATTTCTACCTAAGTGTATCTTTGAAAAGTGTGAAACAAATCTCTAGTAAACGTCCCACAATAAATCGACTGCATTTTTCAGGCGCGTGTGGACGTCGAGCTAAAATAGAGCGTCCCGACTCATTATGTATATCCAGGAAACCGTTACGGAGCATGAATGGTATAATAAATCATATTTAAATCTTATATGACAACTTTTTTTTCTTATTTTTGATCTGTGATGTGTTAATTACCTGTAAGATCTTTGTTATCTATGGAATTTTATGTCTATTGAAAAGTTTTTGAGTTTAGATGCAACATTATTCTTAAATATGTAATAGTGAATTCGTTGACCTACTTCAACCCCCTAAATAATTGCTTTTAAAAGATTTTGAAACTAGTGAAACTTTTTAGTTCAATTCAATTCAATTTTTTTTTGTTAATGACTTTAAAGCGTACCAGTTGAACACATATTACCTCACCAATGTCACGTAGAATGTAGAAGACCTTTTTTAGTTAATATGTAAACAAATTTTTTTTTAGGCGATTCGTTTTTGACATATCTTCTATGATTTAGAAGAATATTAATTTCTAGATCAATTAAATTATAACTTTTTTTACTATTAAGAAAAGCGACGAATTAACAAAATATTATTATTAAAGTTACATAAGCCATTACTTTTTAAATTAAATTTTTGTGTTCGATTCCAACTATAAATTATTGACTACAAGACCCAGCAGAAATCTCTTGAAGTATCTCATACTTACACAAATAAATTTGACCAAGTCAGTGTCTTTATTCGGCCTGTTTGAAAATCTGCAGAGCATAATATTACAACTCAGTTTTGTGAAAATTTAGATTTTAAATAAATAAGTAATTCATTTCTATTTTAAATTATTTTAAGACTGATTGTTGCAATGTTGTTCTTTGCAGGTATCAAAATTATCTTCTTACTGATAAATCCCACTAATATTCAAAGTATATGTATGTTTATGAGTGTGTGTTTGCTACTTCTTCAAATGTAACGGATGAACAAATTTGAGTGGAGTTTGGAGATGGAGATAGCTTTTATCCTGGACTTGGTATGCTTTTAACGACGTACTACACGAGCAGAATCTCAAGTGAAAACTAGTGCTATATTGCACATATGAAAATAAATGCACGTTTCGATTTCGACACAAGTAACATGCGACGTCTTAAGCGATTGAGAGTAAAAGCCGAAACTTTCACTTATTGAAATTAAATTCATTCACATAACCCAAGCCTATTGGCGTAAATTATTCAATTATACCAAAATTGCGAAGTGGAGTCAGCTCAGAACGCGTCGTTTGCAGAAATGTTACATAGCTCTCTCTTCTTAAAAAGATCTTTAGATAAGGTAGTTAACAAACGGTATGTTTAAAGATAAGAAGTCATTGTCAACTTGCACTTAACGAAGGCCTTGCAGGTTGCTCCTAGTACTTCTCTGATAGCAGAGTGGATCATTGGAGCAACCCCATGGCTGTAGTGGTTTGCTTCGTAGACCTGCCGTCGGGGCGTCGTGTTTGAGTGCGTCAGTGACCCCATTAAGAAGGGGGAGGTTTTGTGGGTTTTAGTGGGTAGTACTGGCTTTTCTAGCCGATGAGTCCCACATAACCACCTATTTGTATACAGGTGGTATGCGTAAATGCATTTCCCAAATATCCAATATACTAAACTTCATCCAAATTAGTCCAGTCATTTTAGCTTGAAAGAGTAACAAACATGCACATTTTCGTATTTAATAGGTACTCGTAATAAGAAAATTTCTCTTTTTTTCTTCTTTTCATGTATTTCTGTATAGTGCAAAGATATAGTTGTTACGGCCATAGATATATCTTAAACTAAAAGTAAATATAAGGATGTAAGCGACACTTAAAAGTCGTCTAACTTTAGATACGTAGGTAGATAGTTAACTATGTATATCAAAACGGTCACGTATTCTGTCAATGATCTTTGATTTCGAGAGCCAATTATAATTGTAGTCATTGTTATGTCGTCAAATGACTTATGGCATCATATGCACGTGATAGACTTGATAAAATCATATTTAATTTTCATATATTTCACAGAAAACCATGACTTTGTACCAGCATAATATTTATTAGAAAGAAAGAAAATATTTGTATTAGAACTGACAGAAGTGTCAGGTCTCGGGGAAATATATAAAAAATATATACATGGGACGCAACATGTCCTGGAAGGATAACATACTGGTAACGTAATCTCAGATTTTTTCTGATTTATTCTGAATTTCATTTAATCTACACTTTACTTCAGTGCAATCTGTTTCAATAATAAAAAAAGTAATTGTGTGATAGATTGGTAGCGTGGCTGCCTACTAAGAAGAATGTCGTGGGTTCAATAAATATTATTTTCGGTACCAAATTATGTATTTACATTTAAAGATAAAAATCTTTTATCTTAATCATATAAATGCTCTTTTCATGAACTGCATTTTGTTCTGTCTATAATATTTAGGATTAATGTAAAAAAAAACATATTTACACGAAAACAACAGCTCAAACTCTACGTCAAACGTTTTTGAAGCTATATCATCGCAGTAAAATAAATTGCATTGACCATTTTTATTAAGCTAATAAGAAGGCAGACACATTAATTTCAGCAAGTCAGTTTGGCCATTGCATTTAAATAAAAATACCTCATTAGAACGTAATGCTTGGAATTTTTCATTCATCGTATCCATAAAATGTATATTATTTATTATAATTAACATAAAATGTTAATAATCTCTAAACTAAATGTGAGATTGCATGTATATATAAAATCACTAATATAGATGTATGTCTGTATATATACACCGTTTTGTGACAATTGCCTTGAGGTTGTGAGCTTATCTTGACGTCTTTGGAACATTTTTAATTTGAATGTTAAAAAACTAATTTATATTATAGTATTAAGAATAATTTACTATACTTATTAATATGATTTTCAATGTTCTTTGTTCTGTGGCTTATAGGCGTTCCATTTCGGCACATTTTCAATTCATAATGAATTACTAGTGTTCTACCCGATTATTAGTTTTATTTCTCATATAAATATTTACTAAATTTCCACAGGAATATTACACCGAAAATTTACTTCATACTTTTAAATTTAAATACAAGAAATAATATACTAAATATTTACTAAATTTCCACAGGAATATTACACCGAAAATTTACTTCATACTTTTAAATTTAAATACAAGAAATAATATACAAGCAATACTATTTTCTAGGATAGAATAAAATTTTATAATACGACGTATTCGTTAGAGGCTTTACTTGATACTTAGTTGTGTATCTTGAAGAGAAATTCTTAATTAATTATTAAGAGTAAGTAAACACTAAAATATTTAATTAGAATATTTTACTAGCAACTTACCTTCGTTTTGCCGGGATGCGTCCCTAGGTTCGTTTGAAATACATATAAATAGTTATTGCGAGTGTACTTTAGGAGAAAAACTTATGGTATTGCAGATTTTTGCTTGTCAATCCTGTGAAAAACAAAAACAAATCTATACTACGGGAATCGTACATTTTTCCGGGATAAAAAGTAACCTATGTCCTATTCAAGACTATAATCTATCTCTGTGCCAAATTTCATCCAAATCCGTTCAGCCTTTCTGGCGTGATTGAGTAACAAACATCCATTCATCCAACCTTTCGCATTTGTATTAATAGTAAGTAAGATGTATCACGATTCAAATTACCTATTAAATTAAATCAACGAATAAGGTAATAGTAAATTTATTAATTCTTTAGAAGTCTTGACATTGCTAGGATCATTTCTTGGATGCCATATTAGTTAAAAAAAAGTTTTTGCGAAAGCTGTCTATCTATAAATATCTTTGTTATGAAATAATATCTCCCATAAATGCAGACGAAGCCGTAGAAATATATTTAGTATTGCTATTTGTAAGAATTCGATATATATAGTAAGTACCTCATTTAATTACTGAAAGATCATACTAATGGAAAAATTTAATTTTAAAGAAAATTGAGGAAAAATACTAGTATAGAAAAAACGTCGATGTTAACATTTTAATGAATGAGAATGAGTATATAGTCGAATATTTCCGAAGTCAAGGTCGGGCAAATCGTACGGTTCGCAATTTATAAGGTTCTCTTTAACTCCGCTTTGAAGCGATTTATAAAGCGTGACAAGATATTTACACGGGCAAGAATAAAATGAACCTCGTAATGCCACAATGCACCAACCCCGTCATTTTTTTTATTATTATATAATACTAGCGACTCACCCTCGCTCCGCTCGGGTTCGTCTACTTACGTTTTAACGTTTAGTACAGATTTCTCAGAGATGAGATATTTTCCCGCAGTAAAAAGTATCCTATATGTTAACCCGGATAACCAGCTACCATCATACCAAATTTCATCAAAATCCCTCCAGTGGTTTTTCTGTGATGCGATAACAGACAGACATACAAAAATTCTAAAAACTATAGATTCGGCCTCTGTATCCATAATAATGTTTATTTCAATAAGATTTTCCAAAAAAATATTTAATGTACAGATTCGGCTTAGTTACAATTTTATTATATGTATAGATAGATGATAACGTAAAATTTTTATTTTGTGATTGATAATTTGAATGATTTATACAAAACATTTGTTTATCTGATTTAGTTGTGTCATAATACTTTCTTAGATTTACGCGAATGTTTGACATTATTAAATAAAACTATCGTTTCGGATTATTTCGCGGATTTATTTTGATTTTTGGTTCCCGACGTTTCGAATGCTTTACAGCATCCATGGTCACGGGAGAGACTGAGGTGTTACATGTCTTGAATGTATAGTTGTTACAGACAGCCTACCCACAATTAACAAAATGAAAATTGCACCAATTACATTACAATATTTTTTAACTTTAAACATTTTTATAATTTTAATTATAATTAAATATGGAAAATTATTTATTTAATTTTTGCTATTATTTGTATAATTATTACAATTTTAAAATATTAATTAGTAATCTATATTTAGTGTTGCCATTATTATATTTATAACCATAAAGAAATTAATTATTTAAGCCATATAATTGTTCTATGTGTAATTTAAAAAAGTTAAAATTAATTAAGGACAATAATTTTAATTTAGTTTGCTATTATTTAAAAACAACTTACTAAGCAACACTATTAATATATACTTTTACAAATGAAAAAATGAAAAATATTAATCTGATAAGCTGTCATTTTGATCTACACAGTATGAACTTACTTCATCTGCCTGTCTGTTATGTTTATATTTATTATTTGATTTTATTATATTAATAACAGGATCCCATGATGATGGTAGTACCCAGCCATCTTCTCTATTGAAATTTGGATGTTTTTTAATTTCTATGGCTTCTCGAATCATTCTAGGGCGATATCGGTTTTCTTTCGCCAGTATTTGAGGTCTATCGAAACGAATATAATAGCTTGGGCGGTCCTGGCTATGTTTGCAGACAGCAGACCGTCGCAATACAACATCTGCTGTCATTAATATTTTAAAATTGTAATAATTATAAAAATAATAGCAAAAATTAAATAAATAATTTTCCATACTCAATTATAATTAAAATTATAAAAATGTTTAAAGTTAAAAAATATTGTAATGTAATTGGTGCAATTTTCATTTTGTTAATTGTGGGTAGGCTGTCTGTAACAACTATACATTCAAGACATGTAACACCTCAGTCTCTCCCGTGACCATGGATGCTGTAAAGCATTCGAAACGTCGGGAACCAAAAATGAAAATAAATCCGCGAAATAATCCGAAAAGATAGTTTTATTTAGTTGTGTCAGTTAACTCGGAACTATGAATATTAGATTTATCTTTGAAATTTAAACCATACATATATGCATTATGGTATAAACAGAGTCACCTTAAAAATATTGCTACTGTTGAGTTTCTCGCCGGTTCTTCTCAGCAGTACTGCCTTTCCGAGCCGGAGGTAGATTCCTCACGGACTGACTATACTGACATTTAATTTAAATTTAAAATGTAAAATTGACGACTCAACGGTGCTTGTAAAAGTCTATTTGAATAAAGTATATTTTGATTTGATTGGTTACTAGAAACAACGTCGCTTCGCTCAATCCCTAAAAATACTCTGCACGCTCTTGGATATGCTTATACAATATACTAACAGCCTATAGAAAGCCTTTAATATACTATATAATATCATTAAAAGTACCTTCCATCCTTCAAAGTTCTTCTGTACTTATTAGTCAACAAATTTAAAGCTCTTAATAAAAAAATATTTTATTATATAATATATTTATATATAATTTATTTTTATTAAAATATATTATGTAATAAAATAGTTTATTTTAATCTATACTAATATTATAAGGAGGTAATGTTTGTGAGTTTGTGACGTTGTAGGGTGT
Organism: Brenthis ino; assembly: GCA_921882275.1. Classification (NCBI taxonomy): domain Eukaryota; kingdom Metazoa; phylum Arthropoda; class Insecta; order Lepidoptera; family Nymphalidae; genus Brenthis; species Brenthis ino. The sequence goes on along the minus strand of OV170228.1, from coordinate 10,251,155 downwards.
CCTCTGGGTCCACTGAACCGATTAAGATGAAATTTGGTAAAAAGATAGATTGAGACCCTGGGAAGGACATAGGATATATTTTTATCCCGGAAATCATCCTTTAAGGGGGTGAAAATGGGGATGAAAGTTTGTATGGGGAATCAACTTAGGGACGAACCCGAGCGAAACGAGGGTGAGTCGCTAGTTTAAGCATATTTTGCATTTAAGCTTTACTAATTTTATTTTTAAATTAAAAAAAACAATTAGATGTTGGTAATCTTTTGCATAGTTACATCCAAATATCAATTAAAATCGTCTGTGCGGTATGATACGTGATATGACCTTTGTTTTTATTACTCTAATTATTACTATACTACATGATATAAATTATTTAAAAAAACATACTTTAGGAATAAAACTTAACTAATTGTATTATTGTGAAGTAGAATGTTATGTCTGTCTGAAGGCGTAGACAGAGGGAACCGCCTATTTTCATTTCGGACGAGACAATTAAACATGTGGAAAGTTTTCACAAGCATTGATTCTCTCTTCGAGAATCGAACCCACGGATAATCTTATAATAATGTCCCCCAGACTAACTTTTCAATCACCACGGCCAGCCAACCTTAATGAAATTAAGCATTTAGTGTCATGGGTACCAACTTCCTAATTCCGGCCGCTGCTGAGAATTTCTTGTCAGAAAAATGCACTCACACAAAAGTCACATGCATTTTTTGCCAACGAAGTATTCAAAGTCTAAATAGTACTACTAGTCGGTATAATCTATTAACATCTTCCACTAATCCAAAGTATTTTGGGTAGCATGTGCTTTGGATTGGATCGTACGGGACGGACGGGATCATCCCGAATATCAGTGACTCCCGGATAGAAACTGCCAATAACTCGTATCATAATATTATCATTAGTATATGTTATATACTAACAGGTAATTATTATATTTATATATAAATATCGATTTAATTCTTATTTTACTGACTCCATTATAATTTATGTCCTTAACATCGACAACTACACAAGGAAAGAGTATCGCATATAGGCTCTTAAACGGTATCCTTATAACTGCGTCCTATAAATTTACTATTATAGGCATGAGATAATAAAATATAATCTGATTTCTAGTATAAAAAAATTTTGCTCGTTAAATATTTTTTACATTTATAATGGAATTATGATAAAAACATGATTTGTTACTAAGTTTTTTTTAATCATATCTCAATGATAAGGGCGTGAAATTGTAAAATAATATTTTATTACGTAATATGAAACCTATATACATATTATAAGGTAAAGGTATCATAGTATTCAAACTCGTGAACTCAGCAGATGGCGCATCAAACGATATCAAGCGCTTTGTAAATTCTTTTGGCATAGAACACATTCGATAAAATTTTTCGTTTTTACTCTATTTTCTTTTGTCTTTCGAATGTTTTTAGAATCGGCTTAATACTCTTCGAATTTATACCTTTTTATATGAGAAAATCTATCAGGTTATATCTCCATTCAAAATTTGAAATATCTTACTCTCGCACTCTCACTTTCTTACTCACTTACAAACAATCAAATGTAATAATTGTATTCAGCCCTTTTTAACGTCCCGCTGCTGAGCACAGGTCTACCTTCAGTACGAGGGGGATCAGGCCATAGTCCACCAAGCTGGCCAAGTGCGGATTGGCGGACTTTACATATCTTTTGAAACTTTGCTTGGTTCTCTCAGACATGCAGGTTTCCTCACGATGTTTTCCTTCACCGTTAAGATAAGTAGTAATCATGTTGGAAATGATTCGCACATGAAAATATCAGAGGTGTGAGACCCGGGATTTGAACTCACTTTATTCTGTTTCCCTAGCGAGCGCATTACCACTGGGCTACTATTAATTATAAAATTACTTATTTCCATAGAGATGTTCAAAGAGAACCGGCATGTTCGTTTTAACGTTCCACAACATGACACAAGTTTCCCTTCAATGCGAGTGAATCAAACCAATTCCAACACACTTGCCAAGTACAGGTTAATAGAGATACACATACCTTTCGAAAACTAGGTAAATAGATTCTCTTGTACAAAGACACATACCTTTTGCGTCATCATAACGCAAGTGGTAATCACCACGTAAATGATTCTCGAAAGAATTTCAGAGATGAGAGGAGAGCTGCTGTTTGAACTCGCTTCACTTGTTTTTACGAACAAGCGCGATACTTAAGGTTATCTCTGTAGTTTCCATACGCTTATACTTACTTTTCTATACATATAATAAAATTGTAACTAAGCCGAATCTGTACATTAAATATTTTTTAGAAAATCTCATTGAAATAGACATTATTATCGATACAGGGGCCGAATCTATAGTTTTTAGAATTTTTGTCTGTCTGTCTGTCTGTCTGTCTGTTACTCCATCACGGAAAAACCACTGGAGGTATTTTAATGAAATTTGGTATGATGGTAGCTGGTTATCCGGGTGTTGACCCTATATGTTGATATAGGATACTTTTTACCGCGAGAAAATATCTCATTTAAGAGAAAAAATACAAAAACTGCAATGTAAGAGTATACTAATATGTAAAACCTAATAATTTGGCTATTGGTCATCTGAACGGGGCGGAGCCGCGGGCAATGCTAGTAATAAATAAAAATTATTATTATTATTATTTCATTATATTGTTATATATCGCGTAAAGAGCGTTCAGGTCTTTTTAAGGGCCTCCGAGTACAGAGCTGTTTAACAGTTGTATTTTAAATAATATATTTAATTTTACAACATTAATAATATAAGTATCGACCAACAGATAGAATTAAAATTAGTCTATGCACTGCGGGTCAACGTTCGAGTAATTGCTTTTATTCGGCAATCGTGCATTGGTATGCGAAACAGACGAGGAACTCGGGGAGGAATAATTTAGCAAAACACATGATCTCGAAGAATTTTCGATGAAGATTTGTAAGATTTTGTATTCACTTAATTTGAACATATTTTTAAAAGCATGTGATTGACATTGAGGTTCTAATCAGAAACTATTTCGGAGAGGTTCGTTTTATCATTTGCCTCGTTTTACTTAGTAGGTACTGAATGGGAGTGGATATTGAAGTAGGTATTACTAGTAATGTTTAAGTCATCCTACATTTTTGTTATAGAGCTACCTAACTAAAACTTTTAACTATTATTTTATTATTGCGATTACTACACTTGTCTTACGGTGAAGGAAAACATCGTGAGGATAGCTGCATGTCCTAGAGAGAACCTAGCAAGTTTCGAAGAGAAACGATCAAATTCCAGAAAATTGCATAGATGTATATACGTACTTACTATTAAAATTGTGTATTTTATGAATATTGAATACCCACTGTCATTATAATCAACTATAATATTAAGTACTTTAAGAACTAACAACACAATTCAAGAACTAACTACGCTACGCGTATAGGTATAAATAATCTAGTTTTAAGCACCATTTACATACAATTGTACATCAATAATTATTATAGACTAGCGGCTTTATTATAGTCGCTAGGTACGTTTTAAATAGATATAAATAGTTACTAGCCAGCTTTATCCATATATATATATATATAGTCCAGCCACTTTTTTTTATATACATATATAGTTACCTTATTTTATATTTTTTCTCTTTATATAACACTTTCCGTGTATCTTAAGAAACATACGAAAAAATAGCTGAATTGGTCGAGCTGTTCTCGAGTTTTGCGCTTAGCAACATTCATTTTTATTTATAGATATAGATATATCTTCATAATATGAATATTAATGAAATAGAATAACTGCAATAGTAACAATAAAAGCCTAAGTCTTGCACGTGTAAAACAACTTACTTTGTAACTTGAAGTCGCAAGAACAATAAGGTTGTTTAGATATTTATATAATAACCTAAAGAGGTTAAGTTAATAAATATTGTGGCACATTATGCCATGAGTTTAACTGGACCTGAGTTAAACATTTTGTATTATCTATATGCATGTAAATGTAAAACATCATACTAAGTGTGTATTTGTTCGTAGTGGTTCTTCAAGTTCGTAAAGACGACATCAAATAAAGCTTATTTTAACACTAGCGACTCACACTCGCTCTGATCGGGTTCGTCCCTAGTTACGTTTTAACGTTTAGTATAGATTTCTCAGGTATGAGATATTTTTCCGCAGTAAAAAGTATCCTATATGTTAATCCGGATAACCAGATATCATTATACCAAATTTCATCAAAATCTGTCCTGTGGTTTTCTCGTGATGCGGTAACAGACAGACAGACAGACAAAAATTCTATAAACTATAGATTCAGCCTCTGAATCGATAATAATGTCTATTTCAATAAGATTTTCCAAAAAATATTTAATGTACAGATTCGGCTTAGTTACAATTTTATTATATGTATTAATTTTATTATACATATGTACATATTATGTCATACCTACTAATATTTATCATAAACGTGAAAGCTATGTGAATAAGTAAGTTCATCTTTTACGCTTAACGGATTTGAAATTCATAATGGAGGTGTGTTATAGACAGTGGTAGCCCAGTGTAACGCGCTCGCTTGGGTAACTGAGTGAAGTGGATTCAAATCCCGGGTCTCATACCTCTGATATTTTTATGTGCGAATCATTTCCAAATTAATTACCATTTGTCTTACGGTGAAGAAAAATATCGTGAAGATTATCAAGAGGAGGATAAGCATGTCTGAGAGTACCTAACTAACAAATTCTTGAAAGCCTTGTGAAGTTCGAAAACCCGCACTTGGTCAGGGTTGTGGACTATGATCTAATCCTCCTCGTATTAAAAGAGGCCCTCGCCCAGCAGTGGGACGTTAAAAAAGGACTAAATACATACATACTCATACATACCATGGAGGTTGGTTATATCATGAATTTCACAAGTAGGCTATCTTTATCGACGTACAAACATACACGAGCATGTATTTTTATTACTAGCTATTCGCTATTTAAATATGACTAGACTATAGCATAAAACTAACATTATACATGCAACAAGCGAGTCGCTCAGGTCATAACTATTAGTCTAAGATCCGAAGTAAGGTCGACCTTCACTCACCTGCTTAATGAATAAAAATAATTACTTTTACCTTTGCGTGCATCATTTAATAACTTTATAATATCTAAATGTCTTTATTCATTTTTAATCAATAGTCTTTGAAGATAATTGAAGGATTATTATATATATCATTGCAAAATATCTAACCTACATTGATCACATCCGTGCAAAGTATCAAATAAAAAAATAAAAAAATATTTTTTTATCTGCCTGTTTGTATCCGCGTGTTTGTGTTATGGCTAATCTGGTCCTAGTAACATTTCTACTCCAACTTTTTATTTAAAAAAAAAAGAGGGTCTTTAACGAGACTTTCACGAGAAAGTGGATATGTTTATAATAATTACATCATTTTCTTAAAACAATAAGTGCACAACAGATAATAAAGGAATGGTCTAACGTATAGTTGTTCACATCAAAGACCTTTGTTTTATGCTGTTTAGTGAAGCATTCCCTGTAATGATGGGAAATGTCTGACAAATGTTATAGTGGTGTTGTATTTACTTAGTAAGTTGTATGTCTCAAACATGATATTTATTTTAACATATTGATTTTCTGTATATTTAACCGCATGTAAGATGTTAGTGATGATTTCTATGTTGACTCCTATATTAAATCACTTTAATTTATTTTGCAATATCCAAACATTATCTATTTCGCAAGATTAATTTTCAAGAGATTGCAAAAGTTAATGAAATTTATCACTATTCTTTAGTGCATAGTTAATTAGTTTAACTTTGTAAGTTAGAGCTAAGCTAACTGTTATCCGCAACTTTACTCGTACATGCGTGAGCTTTACTTCAAACTCTCGACTATCCAAATTTCATACAGTACGTACCGAAAATCTACATTGTCACTATGTTTATATATAGAGTTTAGCGTGTACAAACACACAGACAAATATTTCACGGCTGAGGCAACTATTTTGAAAGTACAGACACATACTTCAACTATATTTTTATATATGACTACCAGAACCCGCGGCTACACCCGCGTTCAATCTACGAGTATGTACAAAATAAACTCTTTGGCTTTATGTTATACAAATAAAAAATATGGCCGGTAATTTCGCACGGGTGGGCATAAGCATCGTAGTCAAGCGACCAAGGCACAATATTGACAATCACAAGCGTCCGGGTTCAAATCCCGGTCGGATACAAAGTTTTAACTTTTTTTTGTTTTTTTTTTTGTATTTATAAAGTTTTTAGTTTTTTTTTCTAAAAAATACGATATAACAAAAAAGAACTCAGGTCGCCCAGGTATTAAGTACATAAGTGACTAAACTAAACGAATACCTGTACTAAACAAGGTATCAATGTGACGAGCAATAAAATTGTGTGTATATAAATTTATACATACATATACTCCAAGGGTTGCCCCAAATATGTACCTGCTGAATGCAAATATTTTACTGACCGCTTACAAGATACCATGTTATAAAATATCCGGTAGTAATGTAAGCAACAAAGTGTATAACACAATGTACTAGATTATAACAGCGCCAGATAACGGATAACTTTTAAATCAATCTGTGTGTAAATAATCAATGTTTATATATGTATATTATATTATGTATTTTGATCATATAATTAAAAATTAAATTAAAATTGCATAAATATTTTTTTCGCAATATCATTTCTCATTCAAACATGATAATTATAATCATTAACATCATAGTTCCTGACATTTGTTATTTAAAAATGTCGCTTTTTATATAAATAAAAGCGTAATTTAATACAATACATATATTACTATATGCAATATTTGATATTTTGTTTTTATTAAAATTTAAAGACTAGAATGCAAGTGCAAGACATGTCAAAAATTGTTACCCTGCCGGCGGACTTGGCGAGACCGAACTCGACCATGGTCGCTAGTGACCAAACTATTAAAATTGTGTGCACGAACAATATCCTTCTGACCAATTTCTATCACAACAGCCAATCTCACTGAAACTAGCCAACTGCGCAGGAGATATTATAGAGCACAAGTGTATGCACAGACACAAGTGCACGCTCTATTTCTTTTCTTTTACTCTCAAAGTCCGATGGCACGATACTTTGGCACGACCGGTGAGAGTTAAGGTGCAGGTGCAGGACCGACGGCTTTAATTCTCTCTAAAGAACGGGGGTGAAACACCACCAACTTCCCAATTCCGGGTCTTTACTTTTTACTGAGAATTTCTTGACAAAAAAATCCTATGATTATACTTGGCTCGACCGAAACTCGAACTTAGGACTTCCAATCTACAGCCGTACATGCTTGACTGTGCTTATGTTTGCGCTCAATGAAGCAGAAACAAAGTAAAACAGACAGAATAAAATATCAAATTATTATAGAATATATGTATATTGTATATAGATATTGCGAACGTCTAGTCACGTACATAATAAACCTAGGCGCCTATAATTATATATAATAACTTGTTTTTACGCAACACTATATTATTTCAATGTAATATTTATACTATAATAATCTTCTATTTTATTTTCTCACTTATTTTATTCATTTTTTTTTCTTTTTATTTAGTAATGTTTATTATGTGTTAATACAATGAATAGTCGACGCCGTAATTATTGTAGCGACTTTGCATCACTTGCCCTTAATAATTAGCATTGTCCTCATTTTATAAGGACTAGCAGAACCCGCGGCTTCGCTCGCGGTAAAATTACAAAAAATCTTTTAATAAGTGGGTACCTAGGTTTCATACAAACTTTCACCCCCTAATTTACCCCCTTAGAGAATGAATTTCGAAAAATGCTAAAACACGTTTTTATTTAATTGTATTAAACAGCATTAATACCAAGTTTCAAGTATTCTGATCAGAAATAAATTTTTGGATTGTATTATGACGTGTTTTCCCGTGGGAATGAAATGGTCTCCCGCGATATAAGTTGCCTATATCACTCTCCAACTCTCCCAACTTTTTTCACACCAAAAATCACGCCAATCCGTCACTCCGTTTCGACGTCAAAAAAAAACATACAAACAAACAAACAAACAAACACACTTTCACATTTATAATATTAAGTATGGATTACCATAATAACGTAGTAATTACCATTTACCGACGAAAACCTCCTCTCAAACCGTACCTTTAATAGGTAAACTATGCATGAAATCGTATCCTTGACTGTGAGAATTTCCCATCTCCATACACGATGTGATCTTAAAAATTCTTGTCAAAGCAATGTGAATGAGTATAATTAGTAAGCGAGCTTTCAGCTTTTTAATTAGAGAAATGCTGTTTGAATATAAAATTGGTCAAAGAATGTTATCGCATGTCATTTATATTGATGTAGGTGGTATATTTGAAATATTATACATTAGTATGTAAAAAGAAACTTAAAATAAGATTTAAATACATACAAATTATTTTTATAATATGTATGTATTTAAAGTTATATATGTATAGTGTATCAACTATCTGGTATCCATAACACAAGTCTCGTAGCTTACCATGGAACTAGATGGTGCTGTGTGTTAATGTCCCAACATATTTATTTATTTATTAGAAACTCACCAATGCTCCACTCAGATTCGTCCCTAGTTACGTTTTAACGTTTAGTATAGATTTCTCAGAGATGAGGTACGAATAATTTCCTGCAGTAAAAAGCATCCTATATGTTGACCAGCTATCATCATACCTCATCAAAATCTGTCCGGTGGTTTTCTTGTGATGCGTTTCCAGACAGACAAAAACTCTAAAAACTATAGATTCGACCTCTATATCGATAATAATGACTATTTCAATAAGATTTTCCAAAAAAATATTTAATATGTACAGATTCGACTCATATGGTTTTTACGTAATAATAATGCAACAGTGGCTTAGCAATGGTAAAAAGTGATTTATTGTGTAACTAAATACGTTTTTTGTCGGTCTGTCTCTGCAATTCTAATTATACGAGAAATTTTTTATCCGTCTATCTTTTTGCACGCAAATCGAATAGTTTTACTAAAATAGATATTAGACTTCGTTCTCTGATTAAAAATGCGAGAAATCTAGATATAAAGATAAAATATTATCAATCACGTAAAAGGGAAAAGCTTATCACTTGTCACAAACTTCAGAACTGTCGCGATATCCTCTTCCGGAGTATCAATCCCCGATGGAAATATTTACTAATATTGTAGATGCGAACGTGTGATAGTTTATTATGGTAACTTTTTTACTGTGCAATTGACTGCTGTGAATTTTGCATGGAGTAATAGTTTTTGAGTCGGAGACTGACATAAACAGTGTCGTGTAATGGAGAGTGTGTAAGGTCATTACATCAAAATAATAATTAAAAAGACACGTCTGGAGCATGCTTTATGCATCCTAAGACAGTTGTCAATAACATTTCGAGAGATCCGTAGAAATTACTTGAATTTAGACAAGAACAGTTAATTATAAATTGCCGCGTGTAAGAGTGAGAGAGGAATAAAACATTCGTAATGACTAGAAAGGTTTTGTATTTCGAAGTTAAGTGAAGATATACGAAAAAAGTTAAAGGTAAAGAAAAATTAAGTGAAGCTATAGTGGAAGTGTTCTAGTGGTGGAAATTAATGTCCAGTGACTGATTTTAACCAGAACTGCTTATATACTGCGCGTGTTAGTGAATCTCGAAAAGTCACTCTCGTTAATCAGGAGTAATAAAACATCGATAGTGCAAAAGACGTGCTTTAAATAAAACTATCTTTTCGGATTTTGTCGCAGATTTGGAAAGACTGTGACAGTCTCTCCCGTGACCATGATTGCTGTAAAGCATTCGAAACGTCGGGAAACAAAAATACAAATAAATCCGCGACAAAATCCGAAAAGATAGTTTTATTTAAAATGTCAAATATTCGCGTAATTCTAAGAAAGTATTAAGACGTGCTTTAATTTCCGATCCCCAAACTCATAGAACGTAACAATAGGTTTCAGTAAAATATCCAATGGTTTCTATAATGTCCCGATACTGGTTATTTGATATAGTATATTGGTAAAAACTGAGATGTTCAAAATTAAGAATTGAATGATAGCCTGGAGATACGTACATACATACCTACGTACAATTACTTTAGAAGATGTCACTTTCCCATCAAAATTCCTTTTTAAGCCACAGCATCAAAGATATCAAGACGTCAAATAACGGCGAAACATTTAATATCTTGTTGTTCATTTCAGACGGTACATGACGCACGCCTCAACGCGAGGGTCGACTCCATGCTTGAAGAAGGCTTGATCGATGAACTCCTGAACTTTCACGACAGGCACAATAAACAGAGGATAGAAGATGGCAAGTGAGTGCATTCGAATGTTTTAAAAAAAAAAGATTTTTCAGTCGGGTATTTTTTTAGTCCATATGGTTATAGAACATACAATAAATAATTTATTTGTTTGTGTTTTAACAAATAAATTCGAATATTGAGTGAAATCCTTAACATGAGTATATCTAATTATGAAACAAATTATAAAAAATAGTTTACTGTAATTGTAACTTTAGTTATACATTTTCTTTCTTTTTTTATTGTTGTTCAAAGTCTTACTGTCCTCTTACCAATGGTAAAAAAGAGAGCGTCAGATATGAATAAAACTGACGAAACGTGTATGTAATCTCAATGTAAGATGTAATGTCTAGTTACATAAGCTCTGAAACAGTCTTATGAGCTTCTAAGTTACGTCCTTAATAACAATAATAAAGACTATTTACGAAAGCTTAAAAGGAAAGGAAGACTACCAAATACATTTTGTCTCCATTTTATGTATAAAGTGACATAAAAACTAAAGATGGTTCAGAATAAAATGTTATAGAAGTAAGATAAATAATATTAATAACATCGGACAATTAAAACTAAAGAATTCGTCAAGTGCGAGACGGTCTCGCGAACTAAGGTCTCATTCAACTGCGCAATATATTTGTTTTACGATGTTTAACAATAGAATAAATCTAAATATTATATAGGAGTTGAAACATCTAACGCTATGCCAGTAAGGTAACTTGTTCTTAAACCTATTTTAAGTATAACACATACATACATATTTATGTAATTTGTGAAAATTTGAACCGGCTACCCATTAAAGTTTAAAAGGTTACAACCCTTTAGTTGTCAAGTCCATCCCGATCTTGTATGTCTCAGACAGTAAAGCTATAAAATTTATAAAAAGCATGTATACAGTGGATAGAGCCTTAATTTATTCGAAACAAAGCAAAGGTCGATCGGCGCAAATTATCCGTGAAATTAAAACGATTAAACGTAATGATTAATCGATTTCATTGGTTAAAATAAGAATCGATATCAAATTGTAAATACTGTTGTAGTCACAAAAAATCCTTCTTAACCGACTTTCGTCACGTGTGGTCGTTTTCATGGTGTAATAATATTGTAGTAGATTTTTTGTAGTCATTAATTTAAGCATGCGTTAATAGCTATTCAGCCTTTACAAAAAATCCGTAAGTACTGAATGAATAAATGAACTGATATTCTAAAAACTAAATACATATACATTAAATAAAAATTAGTAAAAAATATTCAGTCGCAAATTCGTATTCTTTTTTTATTCGAATCCGTATTATTTACAAATACGGTATTTCACTGAAAGTCATTATAAGATGTATTTTTTTTCATCTTTCTTATTAAAAGAATAATATTATTTTTAATAATAAAATAAAATTTAAAATTATATATTAATATTTACATTTAAATATTTATGTCATATAAAACCTAACCGTATTTACAAATAAAAACAAAATAAGATAAATAAAAAAAAAAAAGCAAGATGGCGGCTATGGGCAATGGCCGCGATGCATCTGCCATACTGCGGTTCACTGTGCGCTCAGGTTTCATGTGTTCTATTCCTATGACGGTTGTCCTTAATCCTGGAAAATATTATTGAAATATCTAAATAACAAACCTGTGATTTTTCTTTATATTCGTTTATGCGTTAAATAGATATAAAATATTATATTTCATGTATAAATATGCTTACCTCACTTGTTCGTTTTACACATTTAATTGAGTAAAATAGATAAATAAGAGAATGCACGTAATTTTCTATTTTTGTCTAGTATATTTATTCCAGAACATTTTTTGTCACTGTTTTTGTCATAATAATATTGTCTCGGTGTAATAGCGAGCACACATTAGTGTTAAATACCTTTACACTTTACATCGTTTTTTGTGAAAAAAGATAAAAATCTTACTCTACTCAGAAATAACATATTTATACTTACATCGAACTTACGTCCAGCTGCATTGGAGTGCCAATCCCAAATACGACGTAATTATTACCACAGTAAAATTATTTTAGTATGAATAAGCGAGTTACCCTCGCTTCGCTGGTTCGTCTCTAAACGCCTATCTCCTAAATTCATCTAACCCTTTCAGCGAGAATGTACAAACATACACGCACACACAAACTTTCGCAATAGTAGCATGATTATGAATAAATTAATTTAATGAATATTAACCTATACTCAAGCATCAAGAAGGTTTTTTCCGACTATAGTAGTGCTACGCACACGGTAGCCAGTAACGACCGCAGTCCACTCTATTGCTACCACCGTACATATAAAGTTGTCATATAAGGAATATCCTGGAAATGACAATATAATATTTATAAGAAGAAATTATAAAAAAAGGGTTAAAATTGTAAAACATGGTAATTAAGTCAATAATGTTATAATGCCACCTACAGCGCGTAACTGCTATTTTAGTTTTCAGTATAGATTCCATAGGTGGAAACTACTTATTTCTATCTTCTATTTTAAAACTTTATTATATATATACCTATGCCATATTTCATCATCCTTACAAAGGATCTTTGAACAGAATTCTTAGAGGGTAAAAATGCATCGTTTTACTCTTACAAGAATATTATTAAAAATTCAATTTTTGTGAACAGTGATTTTATAGACAGGTTTTTCAAACGACGAGGAAATAACGTCATCGACTTAAAGAAAAGAGCGTTTTTCTATTGGTAAGACTAACTAAAACAACAAAAGGGGTTTATTATTTAAACATCGAAAGTAAGGCAAATACTTATATGAAAGTTATTAACAGACGTATCTAGCGCATCTATCAATATTTATACGCCTTCACTCTTGTGGCGATTTATTCATTAAACCAACTTCAACCGTGCGTAGTGTTTGTGTTCCCTGACCTCAATAAGAGCTTTACTTGAAGCCCTAAGACCTAGACGAACCAACGAGGGGACTCTACGATACTGGTCCTTGCATTACTGGTCATACACAGCACCATCGCAAATGACATCTTTGATATATAGAATATATCTACACTACATCTATACTAATATTATAAAGAGGTAAAGTTTGTGAATTGAGAGTTTGTGACGTTGTAGGAGGTAATCTCTGGATCTACTAAACCGATTTAGATGAAATTTGCTAAGGAGATAGTTTGAGACCCGGGGAAAGACATAGGATACTTTTTTTCCCGGAAACTATCCCGTAAGAGGGTGAAAATGGGAATGAAAGTTTGTATGGGGAATCAACCTATATAATATTAAATCTGAAATGAATTTGTTTGCTCGGGCTAATCTCAAAAAGTTCTGTACAGATTATCAGGTCTTCTCCATTCTATGACATTGACGAAGTAAGTTGTGGTCAATTGCTATGCTTTAAAGCCATTAACAAGAAAATTGAATTGAGATTATCACACGGTTTTTGCCAATAGTAAGAGAGGTAGATGGATAGTAGTAGGATTATCTAGAATCTCCTATGAATTGAATTGAAATGAAATAATAAGCTAACGTAATCTATACTAATATTATAAAGAGGTTTTCATTCATTTTATTCCGTAAATAAACCATTAAGAGGGTGAAAATGGGGATGAACGTTTGTATTGGGAAGCAAGCTAGGGACGAACCCGAGTGAAGCGAGGGTGAGTCGCTAGTGATAATATATATGAATTAAGTCGGAAAACATGTAACTTCTAGGGGTGTACCAAAACAAACCAAGGAAAAGCTACCAGTCACATTACTCGTACATATAAGGTAGATTTGCCTGCAACGTCTCTCACACGTTAAAAGTATCAAAATAGCTACTTTTACCCGAATCTTAACCCCCGGTGAAAGTCCAGTTTTAAATTGATTAACCATTGTCTACAGACTCTCAAATGTGCAGGGTTTTAAATTATTATATGTACGTAGCTAATGAGTAAGTAGTGCATTTGAATGCAATGATGTAAAATTTAATGACTTGCTATACGATTTTGACTTACTACTATTTTTTTAATACTTTCTTATTAGAGTAGCTCTTAGCATACTTACATTTCCATGGAATTAAAACCATGAGAAGGAAACACCATCAGATTTTATGGTTATAGATAGGCTACCCCATGGTAAATGTACCACATAACTTTGCCTGCAAAGTAGCCATAGCAAGTTTGTTTAATGTCAAAGAGTAAGTTGACAAAAAGTACTAATTAAAAATGGTCTACAATGTCCGTCAACTCTTAAAATAACTAAAATTTACTGAACATTAACTTTGATTACAGTATAAAATCCATAAATAATTTAACTACGTCTTACCTATACCGTGAGAACCTTATATTCGTTAAAACAAAATGGGTATCTCAAAAGACTGTACGTAAAAATGTACGAAATATTTTATTAAGTACAATTTACACGTCAATAAAATGTGAACTAATAGGAGTAGCGATCACATGTGAAAGACAATAAAGGACTTTTAAAACATAAAATGTTACATAATGTTATACTTTGTTTTAGAACCACTTTTTTCTGTTTTACTGTCTGTTGTAAAAATGTAAAAAACAAAAAAACAAAACTTACATTAAAACAACTCATTTAATTGTTATGGATAGATCAATATAGTTTTTTTTTATAATTTAATAGGGAATTATGCGTATATTTTAATGTCTAACGATCGTCTCACGCAGCAACGATTACTTTGCAAAGTCATTGAGAGAGGGGATACTGGATAACAATACGCTCAGTTCGTTTCCTATCTAAAGCTTACATATATATATAAAAATTAAACTAAAAATTTAAAAACCCTCGACTATAAGTACTATAAGTACTTGTTAACAGACTTCCAAAAAGGAAGAGGTTCTCAATTCGTCGGAAACTTTTTTTTTCATGTAGGTATGTTTAGTGTTCACCGATTAGTCGAAGACGCCTGAACAGATTTGGAAATATTTATTTTTTTCAAAGGGTTTTTGTATAAAGGTATACTTCCCAGGTGGTCCCATAGCTGGCACCGACTTCGAAAATATATGATTAGGTATCTATTCTAAATGAAAACCCCCGTTTAGTAATTTTTAACATTTTAGTGTTTTATTTTAAAATCCTAATGTTATACTTTACATTATATGAAGACTCGTAAGCCAAAGATAAACATGATATATTAAATACTCTAACACGTTTCTACCTTTGCTTCCTAATTTGCTATACGAGTGGCAAATTATCCTATATGAATAGCCAACGTGAAGTGACGCTTGACGTACGTTACTTGATTATCTTGGTCAGAAAGCTTGAAGAGCGATTTAAAATGTATGTATTGTTAGCCTTATCTAGTAAATTATGAAGCAGATTAATATGGGTTTTGGGACTAAAACTAAATATTCTTCTACCATACGTATGTATGTATGTATGTATGTATGTATGTATGTATGTATGTATGTATGTATGTATGTATGTATGTATGTATG